>CM068493.1:16090731-17382516 GCA_034769265.1 Remorina albescens | reverse complement strand
ATCCTTTGGATGGGACGTTCAAGTCCTGCGTAACTTATTCAATATTATGGTGCAAAGAACTGGAGGACAGGTTCTAACATTCAGGCTTCCTGGCCCCAAGAGCAGAACAGTTAAATAAAATGGATGTGATAGTATTGAGGATGCTTTAGTAGAAAACATTTACAAAGAAAATTATAGTTTGTAGTTTTCTTCTTCTTCCCATCAAACTTTTATATGCTTATATCAAACATCTGCCTGGTTGGGCTTTACAGTCTGTACAGCACCTGATATTCTCCTTCTGGCAGCATATTAATTTAAAAAAATTTTGACTACACATGTACACACAGTTCACAGAAATGATTATTTGTTAGTATACCATAAAAACCCGAAAAAGACAGATGCAGACAAGAGACAGACTAAAGGACACTATGCACTCAGAGGAATGAGTTAAAAGGAGGCTTCGAGTCACATGGAAGATGAATGTCCAAGAAGGACCTATAGTCCAGGGGAGAGAGAGGACAAGGAGGAGAAAACAGAAAGAGAAAGAACAACAGATGTTCTTATGCTTTGTTGAAGAATAGACAGCAGAAACAACTCAAGTTTGGTGAAAGCATTTCAATTTTTCTAAAGATTTATTTCCCCCATCAAACCTTTTTTTAAATATATCATTTGGGATTAGGGTATAAATGTCCTTAAATCTCATTTTGGTCATATGCACGGGTCAGTTTACAATAGCAGTTAACATAGAAAAGCTATAATAGCTTTAATAGCTGTAAACAATTATGCGATTACTATATTTATTGTACCTTAGTGAATTAGTTTTCTGTTCTCTGCTTGCCGTACACTTGATTATTAAATCATTCAATAGTTTCTTAGTCATGGAAGATACCGAATGTTATACTACAGTATACATAGTTATACAAAATAAAAATTAATTTAAAAAAAATTCCATAGAAGTAATGGTGGAGAAAATAATTGCTGATAATATCTGCATGTCTGTATGAGATTGTACGAGCAGCATAACACTTTGTTTCTAAAGGTAAGAATAATTAAAAGGTCATTTTTAGCTCTTTTTCTATTAATTTAAAGTTGCTGACACTGATGTTGTGATAGTTGAGTGAAAGCTATTGCGCAATAATGTACTTTAACCATTTTGCTGAACAGTTTTGCTCTCATCTCTTCAGGTAGTCTACAATGTCGGCCTCTGCATCTGTTTGTATGACATCACCAAACTAGAGGATTCCTATATATTCCCAGGTGACGGAGCCTCACACACCAAAGGTATGAGGATGAGGTCTTAGTTTTTCTGACCATTTCATTAGTGCAGTCATTTTCCAATCTCGCAGATGAACTGAAGGGGAAAAGAATTAGCTTCAGGACATAGTTAGTGTGTCGCCCCTAAGCGGAAGCATTGAGCCCTCCATTCTCAGAGTGGCACACTAGGGTTTAACTCACCTACTTTCTTCAAGATTAATGAGTCTGGAGAAATTTGCTATCCCATTACTTGTCACATTTTGCCCTTGTTAAGAGCAAATTCCTGAAGGACAGAATGTTATGGACTTGGAAAATACAGCTACTCTTTCCTTATCCAAAAAAAAACCCAATTATAGGCCTATACAGTGATACTGGTTGTACTTTCATCCACTCACTTGAGTCTCAACTTTGGTTGATCTTTCTGGCAGTTCATTTCAGGTATGTTGTTTTTCACCCTTTCCTTGATGAGATCCTGGTTGGCAAGATCAAATACTGCAGCCAGGAGGGAGTTCATGGTAAGCTCTGTTTTACCATTGCAGCTTTTTTGAATAAATTTCCACATAAGTACTTCAGAATTCATTGTTAGTACCCTTAAGGGAAAAAAGTAAGGAATTAAATAAATCCATCCATCCATCCATCTTCTACCGCTTTTCTGTTTCCGGGTTGCGGGGCTGCTGGAGCCAACCCCAGCCAACGTTCCGGGCGAGGGGTGGGGTACACACTGGACAGGTTGCCAGTCCATCACAGGGCCAACACACAAAGACAAACAGAGACGAACAACCACTCACGCTCGCATTCACACCTACGGTCAATTTAGAGTCACCAGCTAACCTAGACAATTAAATTAATTAATTAATATATGTATAAAAGCTGTCAGTTCTTTGTACCTGTGTAGTGTAATGTTGTTTTAAATGTTACTACACATATTTATATCAGCAAAGATATTTGAAAAATAATTTATTAATTTATCAAAAACTAAAATTGTACATACCATTTAAAGACAGAAATTATATCTGCTCCAAATGATTATTCTTATTGTTCCTTACTCTCACAACAGTAATCTTAATTCATCCGTGGGAATGTGTAAACAGTGACGGCACACTGTCTCTCTGTTTCAGTGACAATGGACTTCTTTGATGACATTCTCATTCCACCAGAGTCTCTCCAGCAGCCTGCAAAATTGTATCCTTGTGATTTAACCAGAAAAGCAGCTTTGCCTCAAAATGTTTGTGCCTTACATGCTAGGTTATCTATATGTAGCATTAACAAAACCCTTCATCAATCACTCTGCTCAGTGAACTATGGTTCATCAAAACAACAAAGTAGCAGATTGTGAAAAAGAAACGTTTTGTTCTGCGCTGGGGACTGGTTGCTTGTTGACTGTCTCTGTCAGTAGGTGTGAGCAATTGTTCTGGGTATTTAGTGTGAGTGACAGGACAGTGAGACTGACTATCATTGTGCAGCATCATACTGATAAACGAAGTAGCCAAAGTTACACTCTTACTACACTCACACACTCATTTTGTACCACTTATCTCTAAGGGTCATGGGGGTTGCTGCAGCATTCCAGGTGAGGGTGGGGTACACCCTGGACAGGGAGCCAGTCTATTGCAGGACCAAAAAATAGAGACATACAACCACTCACACTCAGACCTATAGGCAATTTAGTCACCAATGAACCTAAATATGCATGTCTTTGGACGGTGGGAGGAAACCAGAGTACCTGTAAAGAAACCCACGCAGACATGGGGAGAACATGCAAACTCCCCACAGGAATAAAACCCATGACCCTCTTGCTGTGAGGCAACAGTGCTAGCTGCTGCGCCGCTGCTGTTATTACAGTTTAATTATAGACTATATTTTTAACAATAGACCATACTTGACTCTCCCGTGCTTAATGTTAAATATTTTGAAATAGTAATTTCTGCTTGGTAGCTAGCACAACACAGGCTAGTGAATTGCAACTAATCCACTCTCTTTGATTGATACAATGGCCACAGTTATATGATATGTTGGCGTGATACAGTTTTATGAATGGCTGTATGTCAGGCCTTCACTGAGAGGCTCAGAACTAAATTTGCTGGATGGTTTAAGTTAATGAACTAGACTAATTGTCACAAATCAAGCATGTTTCCACACTTCATTGTCACTGCTCTGTCACACCTCTCATTCTCATTCCATCTGCTGTAGGGGAGCACAGAAGAAGATTTTCCTGGGAATTTTCAACCTGAGTCATTTACAAAAAAATCATTCAACTCACTGATACAGAAAATTGAGAAAAATGGAAGGTCTAATTTTCATTCAAATCTGTTCAAATATTGGCATTAAAAAAACCATTAAATCATCAGTTCACCTTTAAAGTAATCATGATTGTAACTGTAGGAAAGTAGCTCTTCCTTAGCTTCAGCCTCAGTGATGAAGCTGAGCAAGTTTGGCTTTGGGAGTATGAGACAGATGAGGGGGCCCATGACCTTTACATGGACCAAGGGGAGGAGATCCGTTTTCGGGTGGCAGATGAAATCTTTGTGGATACATCGCCAACAGGCCCGGCCACTGCAGCGAAAGAGACTCCGGCTCAACCAGGACAATCAACGGCACCTCCAGCAGAGGAGAGGGGGGAGAAAAAAGAGCCACCGTACACTCTGATTGTAAGAATACATTTCATTGGTCGCACACATTTACATCATGAGCAGATCCGCTCAAATAAAAGCCCTGTTTTTATAAACCTATGAAAATCCATTGTGACTCAGATTACTCGTAGGTTGAACCTAAGTGGAGCTATACGTGTAGTTATAATGATGTTTTTGAATGATTTTTTAAAATGATGATCCCATTTTTATGTTGGATCTCTTTAACAACTCCATAAAGAGTTTGGTCTAGACCTGCTCTATGCGTAAAGTGCCTTGATGTAACTTTGTTATGATTTGGCACTATATAAATAAATTTGAGTTGATTTACAGGAAAATAGATGATAAAGCAGGGTTTGCGCCATAAAATCAAGACAGAATACAGAGCAGGCCAGATCCAGCTCTCCTTCCTCAGCTCTTCCTTCTCCTCCAAAGATGGTTTCTTCTGCTTTAAAAAAAAAAAAAAAACAACCAAGCTGCCCAACAATACTAACTGTAAACTTTAAAATACCCACTCACAAACCAATGGGTGGCATCACGTAGTGTTGCTGCTTGGTTTGCAGGCTTCACTTCACAGCTGGCAGTGCAACAGGCCAGCTGTCTATGTTCAACAGAATAACCTCAACTTTCAGTTTGCAGCTGTCAGTTAAGAGAAGTGCTAACCATGTCAGCACTGTGGTGGTAAACAGGCTGTGCCCTTTGCTGTCGTGATTCAGTGCTTATACTCATGTTCACCAGATTCACGACGTTGACCTTCCTTAATAGACGAATCAAAACTAGCCAGAGAAGCAACAAGGCTGAGATCTGTAACCAAAATAAAGCTTCACGTCCTTCTGACCCCCCCTCTCTTTGTTCTGTTGTTTCAGGGGACCATCTGTGAGCCGGGGCTGGGGCTGCTGTCATGGTGGAACAGTTAGCACTGCAGAGCGAGGAGAGGTTATCTGGATGTTAGAAACAGACGCACCATCAAGATTCATCGGAGAGACACGAGATGGAAACAAAAGCAAAAAGAACTGCAGAAGAAGCAAACTGGACCAGCTGTCTGAACAGAGATAATGTTGATGGGGAAGTGACTGACATACCATGAGCTGTGGTTCAAACATCTAATCCATTTTTTTCAACAAGATTTACAATTACATTTTTTCTAGTGCAGGTCAAAATTTGTTCGGCTTAGATTATTTATTTGAAATGTTTTTCTCCTGCAGGTATTTTGTCCGCATATCTTCTGTTTATTCAACAGTAATATGATATTTTCCATTTGTCTTTTGTCACACAGTAAAAGGATATGTCATCTGCGTGAGTGGATTTGATCTGACAGTTGTCACACTGCATGATTACAGGAAGTATATGGAAAAGGATTAACCTTAAAATCCTAGTGTTTGAAGGGCCGTGAAGGACAGTCCTGTTTGTCTATGGCAGAGCTATCCTCCAATCTTGTCAGTGTTGATTTGCAGCTGATACATGTGTTAGTTATACAATCAGAAATATATAGGACTGTTTCTGGTGACAACTGCATGGCCAGTTGACGCTCACTTGGTTGTCTGAAACTAGGTCAGACCATAGACTATTTATCAGCAAAAGTATCTGGGATGCATGTGACCCTCCCTGCAGAGGCACAGGAAATATGGCTTAAAAAGTAGGGTGAACTCATTCATCATGTAATAATGCACTGCAGACTCAGTGGTACTCCTGTATCTCACACATCTGATCTCATGGCATTAAAACAGTTTTCACCGGTTTTCATCAGTATATGTGTATACAATTAAATATGCAGAATTCAGAGGAGGAGTGTTGGACTACAGTCTGCAACACAGCAGTCTTAATCAACAGCTGCAAAATGGACAACACAAAATCATGGCGGACACACAACACTTCACCAAACTGAGCGCACTGTTCCCATAACACATAAAACACACATACTGAGGATTCTTTTTCACGGTCTCTCATTCTCTGTATCTCTCTCTCTCTCTCAAACACACACACACACACACACAGAGTCGCATCACGCCATCGGAATCTCCGCCAGCTGCGCAGACTCTGCAGCTCCTCTCAGCGTCACATCAGGGTCCTCCGTCCGTGTGCGTTTATCGACTTATTTATTTAATCTTTCGTTATATAATCCACACCGACCTTACACACACAACGATCATCGTCCTGCAACGAGCTGGTCCTGTGCAGTAAGTAGCATTTCTGGTCAATCTCTGCATGTGGAAGTGTCCTCAGCAGGGCGAGTGTGTCCGTGTGGCTTTGTGTTTGGGACGGGACGTTGTATTATCTACGCTCTTGACACAATAACCGCTACATGAGAAGCAGGTTGTATTTGTTCATGTGTGATGGGATGCAGGACTGATGGCTGTTGGCTCTCCATCATGTCTGACCGCCGGCTTTTGTCCAAGTTCCACCTCCGATCAGCGCAGATTGATCGCTTTCCCGACTTTCACACAGATTATTGCTGAGGTCATTGCTGCCGCTGAGCAGGGATCACGTTTCTACGGTTCGTTATTTGCTCAAATTCTAATCTAAGAGAAAACTGGAGAATTGCGGATGTGAGATTCGATTGTGTCTCTTTGAGTGATAAGTCATGACCAACTGCACACAAACAATAGACTAATGAGTCGAGTCTTTTCATAAACACGGGAAAGGACAGAGATTTGTCCCCGACCCGGACCAGAGGAGTCACGACCCTTTTCATTCATCTGTCCCCATCCAGATGTTGTGCAGCTGGATGATGTAAACACAATTGTAAACTGAGTATCGGTTCTGTCAGTGTGTAGTGGCTTTTCATGAAGTGTAACCATCAGTGTTGTGCTGCACAATGACCTGCCACACTGGCCCGTCATGGGTACGCTGGAGCATCAAGCCGTTCATTTGGGAGCGGGGCACTGACGTCACGGACGCACCACCAGAGGCGGCGTCTCCAGATGTTCTGACGTCACGCTCCACCTGCGTAATCACGGGCAGAGACGTAAAATTTAAACTATAGAAAAAAAACCCCAGATAGATAGGTAAATAGATATCAATCTATCTAAGTAAGCCACTCATCTCTAATGCCTGATATGACTAATGATGAATGCTTGAATTATTTAAATCAGTTGAGATTTGAGTGAAGAAGGCCCTGTCACCTGAACATGTTATCTGTTGTCGGGATATTTTTTTATATTATTTTGTCCAATAACATAATAGTGTGATTATTTCTTTATAGATGCATTTAGTGTTTATGGCTTCTGACTTTGAACAGGTCTCATGCTGGTTGGACATCTTTCTGAAGGCCATATGACATATGACCCTCTGACACTCTACTCCCTCCCTGTGCTCTCTCTCCTCTCACCAATATCTCCTGACAGACTTGAGGCAACATCCCTGACCCGAGTAAAGACTGAGTTTGCGTTCCTCACCGAGGTAGAAGGACTCACAAACACACCAGCTGGCAGAGTGCAGTGTCAGGAGCCGATCAGCAGCCTGCGGCCCCAACAGCACCTAGCAGCATCCAGCAGCATCCAACAGCATCCACACCATCCCTCCCCCATCCTCTTCTTCATCACATCTGACATGGCGGACCCAAGCCTCACATCCCCTTCTGGGACCCCACTGCGCTCCCCTAACGCCCCTCTAGCCCTGTCCTTCCCCTTCCTGAGGGAGAGGAGCCGGGTGTGGGAGGAAGGGAAGGAGCCACCTTTGCCTCGGGATCTGCCCAGCCCGTTGCCAACCAAACGCACCCGCACCTACTCAGCGTTAGTATGATCAGTTTGTTTACCAATTATTATGTATCATTTGTTTTATTCCACATGACTTACCAGAAAAGTATTCACGTGTCAGCATCACACAAAAGGTTCATTGATTAATGCTTGATCAATAATTTGTTCAAGCTTTTTTAAGATTCGTTTTAAGGGCTTGTCATGGTGGCAGACTACATGGGTTAAAGAGGGCATTTTGGACAATGATGTTGTCATATTCCTACTTTTTCCTATCAAATAAAGGATCTTAATATGAGTTCATGTTCCTATGAATGCAATTCTGACAGGCTACTGTATCACTGCTGGTTTACGGACTGCTTCGTATTGAACAAAAGCGGTGACTCAGCTGATTAGTGTTTTCATCTCTGCTGCTGTTGTGCTGTGAATTTATATGATGGCATGTAGGAGTAAATTTGATCCGCACTTCATCTTCCTTTATTACCTCCTTCTCACCATGTCCATGTTTCTTGTCATGAAGGCCTGAATCATCAATTCTTACTGTAAACTGCCCTTTCTACTAGTCTGCCATACTGAGACAAATGGTTTAATGGTTAATGTGAGAACTTTGTTGTCTCCTTCTCCTTGGTCTACAGGACAGTACGTGCTCACTCAGGTCCAGTGTTCAAAGGTGTTTGTAAGAACTTCTCCAGGTCACAAGGTCACGGCTTCATACAACCCTTGCACGGAGGTGAAGACATCTTTGTTCACATCTCAGAGTGAGTGGTAGTAACACTGAACTCACTGTCAGAGGACCAAATCATACAGATTTTACAGCAGAGAACAATATCATGCATCAGCTGAATTACCAGAACCAACAGAAGCAAACTCAGACTAAGAACTCAACTCAGTAACAACAGTATTGTAAAGTGTGTACTTGTTTCACAAATAAAGCCCTTTTATTCCATCCCTGCTGAGACACCTGCAGTAGTTAGACATGCACAAAAAGTACAAATACTTCTCTGTGCGGGTTTTATTCTACTTGTTATTCAGGAAAAGCAAGTGTCTTCTAGTTGGAAGTCAGGAATTCGCTGTGGCCTTAGTTAGCTCCATTCTGTAAATGAATCAGTTCTAAAGGTGCTAAGGGGTGACAGTTTTAACTGTTGACACAGCCAGATTGGCTGTTTTTGCCCATTTACGGACTTGTATTATACAAAGCCAAGCTAAGCTCACTGCCTCCTGTGTCTAGCTCCATATTTGAAAGTGACTTTCTCCCTGGCCCCCAGTTTGAACAAAACCCTGTGGGGGCATGAGTGGAATGATTAATCACAGCATTTTTCCTCCAAATTCTTCCCTTGTCTCACACACCCATGTTCTTTGATATTTGATAAATTTAACTAAGATTAAATGGAACAAAATATAGTTTTTTTCTCAGCAATTTGTTATTTCGCTATTTGGATGAAGCTAATAGAGATTAGTCATAAATAAGAGGAAATATGAAACAATCCTTTGTATCATTTGTTGAGTTGCAAATCCTAACCTGCACATTATGTAACTTTTTTTACAACGTGACAATTCAACACGTTTAAACTCTTTATTTTTCATCATCACTTTTGTCTGTTTCAGCATTGAGGGGGAGTATGTTCCAGTTGAGGGCGACGAGGTGACGTACAAAGTGTGCCGGGTCCCACCTAAAAACCTCAAAGTGCAGGCGGTGGAGGTGAAGATAACACATCTCAACCCAGGGACGAAACATGAGACCTGGTCTGGGCAGATCATCAGCTCATAGGGCCCCTTGCTCCAGGCCTGGTGGGTTGAGCTGGGCAGGGATGGTGGGGGGTGGTAAAGGCACTGGGTTACTGTTCTGTCCTTTTTTAAAACATGTTTTACCTACACAGCATAATGTCTAGTGTGAATAATTCATTTATAGCTGTTGATGACGGATCAACTGACAGAGCTGACAAACTGCCAGGTCACTACACTGATGATGCATGTGAAACTGACCATTTCTTCATTGTTCTGAAACTCACATTTGATTTATTCAATTAGTTCTGTCAAAGTAATATTTGAAATGGGAGCATAAGGGTGGTGTAGTGGTTAATGCTGTTGCCCCACAATAAGAAGGTTACGGGTGTGGCCCGGGGCCTTTCTGTGTGGAGTTTGCATGTTCTCCCTGTGCCTGTGTGCGTTTCCTCCAGGTACTCTGGTTTCCTCCCACCGTCTGTTGCCTGTAGGTCTGAGTCTGAGTTTGAGTGGTTGTTGGTCTCTGTCTGTCTCTGTGTGTTGGCCCTGTGATGGACTGGCGACCTATCCAGGGTGAGCCCCACCCTCACCCAATGTGAGCTGGGATTGGCTCCATTTGGCTCCATTTCCCCCCGCGACCCAGAAATGGATAGGCGGTAGAAGATGAGTGAGTGAGTGGACCATAAAGGTATTCTGATTTGTAATCAACCGTGAAAAACATTAAACTTTATGGAAAACTGTCTCCATAACTGTGGGGCAGGTATTCAAAGTAACTGTTACTGCTGAGTGTACAGTGAGGAGCAGAGTGACCCAGGACAAAAGGCAGAATTTAGTTTCACTTCCCTTCTTTGCCAAAGTTATGCACTTGTTCACGTCACCAAACTTTCCAGGTTCCAATGTTAATTACAGGCAAGGGTCAGATGAATTGTTGAAACCTACATTGTTTTTACATCAAGTGCAGACTTTGGAAAAAATGAATTTAATGTTTTTATTCAGTTACAGAGATAATAGATGTAAAAGAACATTGTTCAAGGACTTGACTAGTATTGAGAAGATTTTAATGGTTGTGTTGCTAATTGAAAGAAAAATTAAATGGCAGGTTGACAATCCTTGGAGCAGTAAGTCACAACTGGTTTTGCATTAGAATCCCAAATAAATTCTATGACCTTCTTCTGCCTTTCAGGTCACGAGTTTAGACACATGATGTTCAGGTGGACAAGAGGAAATTTTATTTTAAAACTGAGAGGGGATGTACTGAAGGTCAGAGGCAGTGAAATTAAAAGTTAAGAATTTAGTAGTCTCAGATATAAAAAGCACAAAGCGAGACTCGGGCTTGAAGCAAGAAATTTATGCAGTATTTTACTCTGACAGGGAACATCTTCCCCTGAACAACACAAATCCTTGGTGGTATTTTCTTTTTTGCTATTATTTATTTGAAATGTTTATTTGATGGTTTGTTCAGATTTGTGTGTGTCCTCAGTTTACAAGCTTTACATTTTGGGTAATGCACTCGAAGCTTGCACTGATAAAATGTGAACTTCCAACAAAGAAATCTGCCACAACAGCACTCTGGACATCACCATTAGATTTCTAGTCAATTTGTTGTCTTGTTCAAAAAAAGTCCTGTTTTGAAAAGGGTCTAGAGCCATGAAAAACAAAACTTTCTAAATCTCTTTTTCTATTATCAGAAAAACATGTACCTGTGTGTGATTTTTCTGAGTGTAGTCATCGTGAAGGTGAACTACTTGACTCCATAGTTGGTGCCAACATTGTCACAGTAATGTTGTTTGTAGTTATTCAGGTTATATACTGTACTGTATGTTCTAATATATCTGTCCCATAGAGTCTCTATGCATCTTGTCTTATCTGTCAGTGTCACTGCCTGAATTAGTTCAACATGAAACTTTGTTCATTTCTGACACATTAAAGGGCACTTTCTTTTGTGGAGGATCCACTGAGGTGGTGATCTGCAAGATTATTTTTACGGAGCCTTGAACGAACATTAAAGCATTTCAAGTTTCACAGGTTTTGTGGAAGCTGTGTTTCCTCATACTGTGTGTGAAAGTGAGACTGTTGGAGGAGGAGAAGGAGCAGTGTAGAGAGACTTGTCCATAATGAGTGGAGTTCCCAGCCTAATAATAAGATTACTTAAATTTTTTCTTTTCACAATAGTCAGTCACTACATTCTAGATTTAGTTGGATTTCTGAATAAATCAATGACATGGATGGCATTTTGTCTGACACCAGGTTAACCCCGAACTCTCGGTTTTCTCTGGTTTGGAGTGAAAAATTCATTTTGAAATTATAGAAGGTCTTCTTCCCATTCTCATCCTCAGCTGTGGTGTGTTTTTAGAAACACTGCCCAGAGAAGAGCAACCATTGTTTTGAGATTAAAGAGCTGCCACAAAGCTAAGAAAGGAGATTATTTCATTGCCTCAAAGGGGCAAGGGGTATTATGGGTATGTTTCCAAGACTTTGGGCACCATGGGAATGAATTAATACAAGTTCATATCTCAAGAGCACACCAGCAAGCAACATCTCTATTTTTATATTTGAGATTTTATTACTTTTCTGGGCTGTTACTGTTGTGTGATGCATGTAATATGGGACTAAGAGAATTGTGGAGCCTGTAATGCAACACAAATTCCTGTTCAAACAGACAATGCAGTTCTATCTTCTTATCTATTCTTATCTTAGACCTCCTCCTGGCCACGTGAGACACCCAAACTTTCATCAAGAGGCAAATGTTATTTTGCCAAAGAATACAAACAGCAGCTGATGTTAATATTTTGCAACTAATGATTCAAGTTGTGTTGTTAAGTAACCTGCAATCCGAGGTCTTCCAAACATCTTAACCTCATTTCCATTAAGTCATTACAGCCAAACACCTGACAACTAGAACATTACCAAGGACTTTATACTTAGACTCCATGACACACGCCACTCTTGCCAAGGAAGCACAAAAAGAGCCAGAAGGCATTTAGAGAGGCCTGCAGTGTCCTAGGAGACAGCTCTAAGGTGATGAAGCAAAACAAAAACCTTAGGCCACATGAATCGGCTGTTTGTCTAGCTGAGTGCTGAGGTGGGAGAATGAATAATAGTGAATATAGTATTTATCCAGAAAAATAACATTCCTTTAAACTTAAATTTACATGAAGTAGTTTATTGAAGTTTCCTGGTATGCATCCATTGATATGATTCCTCTATTTACCTTCATGTGACCTTTACAATGTGGAAGAGGGCTGTGGACTATTGTTGTTGATTTGCGACTGCATCCATTGGGTAAACAAAAATGTCAGGATCAGACCTCTAACCCCCATCTGCCCAGACAGACTTGATGCCTGATGTGAATGGGGGTTCAGCCAATAGCATCCCGTTGTGGAACAATAAGTCCAGTAAAATAAGCACCACTTGTTCCCCAAAATTGAAAATATGCAGTTTAAACAACCGACTGTTTCTAATCTGTACACTTGCCTCTTGATCAAAAATCAGGAAGTAATCCACCAGACAATTTAACTGAGATCCTTCAAAGGATCTTTTATCCCACCTGAGGCAATGACTGTTACAACAGCTTTTTGGATGGTCACAACAGCAGGACTAGATATGTAACCTCAAATACCTGTGCTGGCTAGAGCTGGTCGGTTCCTGAGTCACCCAGGTTAATGATTCGAATCTTCGTGCTGAATCACAAATCATGAGTCCGAGGTCTCCTTTAATCCGGGTCCCAGGAGTCCTCTGGTTGGCTGCTGCTGAATAAACTAGGTGAATCGGCGGACTAATTGGAAACAGCTCTGAATCAGATGATTTGGGTGAACCTCTTCACTGACTCGAGTCGGCACACTCACTGGAAACATAGCGGAATCAGATTTGGTTCAGTGACTTTACTCCGGCCAGTGAATCTAAGTAATAAATTAGAACAAATAATGCATAAAGTGGCTAAACAAACTGGTGTTCATTATGTGGCTGATATATTTTATGCACATGCTACAATGATGATGATTGTTATTATTATCTGTAGTAGTGGTATAGACTATTAATGTAGCATATTTTATTGTAATGAAAACAATAAACTGTGTTATACTTCAAAGTTTTGTAGCCAACAATACACACTGAATGAAGTGAACTGGATCATTTTAGTGATTGACTCAGATTAAACCAAGTCCATAAAAGGAACCAAATTTACCACCACTAGTCCTGGCTGACTGAATCATTATTATTCCAGCATTGGTTTGCTGAATGCCACAGGACTGATTTGGAGTTTCCCTATTGGCTGTTGTTCTTTCAAACTTAACTGGCACCAAGAGGTGAAGCAGCCGTTTGTTACCTAAGTTTTATTAGAAATTTTAATAGAGAGATAGCCTTCAGTCTTTAATAGTCTGATTTTAGACAAAATATCTGAAGGGACGAAAATAAATCAGTAAAATAACATTAGCAGTATTGCTGGAGGAAGATTTGTATTTTGTTCTTTGCTGAATACTTTACTCTGATCGGGTGCATTGTTTTACAGACAGCTATTATTCAGGTTCACTTCTTTAGTGGTCAAATACTTAGAGAATAAAAACATTTTAAAATGATAAATCACTCACATTTTTTAATGTGCTGTAATGCCGTTAGCCAAAAGTCAAAATGTGTTTAACATTCAAAGAGCCTGGGTAGATCAGATAGGAACCTTTCTGGTGATAAAATGAAACCCTGTGACCTGTGGAAAATCAGCAGTTAAAGCACTAAACAAGGTGTGTGTAAATGTTTCAGAGGCCAAAGAAAAGTTTGGGTTAAAAATGACACTGGTAATCTGAGATTAGTGAAATGAAATATAAGAAGATTTATTAAATAAATGAATGGATGACGTAAAGTTAATTGACATGAGCAATCTTACAGTTATCATTAGGGACGCTACAAAATCTGACTCTCACCAGAGATCATGTAAGTTTACATGATGCTTTATCATCCTTTTCCACATAGGAGTGTTTACAGGGAGCTGATGTTTGTGAGTCATCAAAGGCCATGTACAGTATTCACAATAATGATTCATTAAGACACACAAATACCATTACATTTTTATGTGAAAATTATACTGCCAGTTTTTACATTTTTAAAATGTATTTAAAGAATCTTTAGGCAAAGAAAGAAGCAAAAAGCATCAATACACACTGACACCATGTATACACTGTGCAGGCCATGCTACAGCTTGTAAACATATTTTACATAAAAAGCTGTCAAAGTTGACAGCCAAAAGTTTGTAGTGACTTAGTCACAGTAGCTTAATTCACTGGTTAAAATGAACCGATCAAGTCAGTAATGTTCAGTTTTAAATGGAAATCTGATAAATTGTCACTTAACTTCAACCAAAACCAACATCAGCAAGTGAAAACAGGATCACACGTTATTATCTGCTTCAGGGTGCTGGAGAGACATGAAAATACCTCGATTGATTCATAAATTCTTAACTCTAAATGACGAAGGCTCCACATCGTCTTCTCATTTTCAACATGCACTCACAAAACAGCAAGAGGTCACATGTTTTTCCTCGTTCGCCCTCTTATCATCTCTTTCAACAGTATTGAACAAGACTATACCCATTAATAGTATAAAATTATCCGACCATTAGTGCAAAACATCATTCTATATCATATATATTCTATTCTATATCTATATCATTATATAATGTAATATGGAGCATTAAGTTACATATCATCATCTCTTTAGTATTTGATTAATTTGATATTATATGCTACACATTGCAAAGGTGAGACTGCAGTCAAACGCAGTATTAATTGCTCATTTGAACACAGATTCAATATAAAACACTTATTCTGTTACTGTCCCTTTAAAAAATGGGATTTATTACACAAAAAATCATGGAAAAAATCAGTTTATAAAAAGCCTGGTGTTGTACCAACAGGGACTCACAGGTGGGAGTTCAGAGGTGCTTGTGAGTGGAGAGGCGGTTCAGTGTATCAGGACTCGTGTGGTAGAGTGTCAAAGAAAAGCTCTCGACAGAGCTTGGCTGTGTCCTCTGGACAGTAGACCGTGAAGCCGATGGTTCGTGGGTCATTGAAAATTTCATAGTCGTTTCCTCCCTGCAGAGAATTAACATTATAAACCAGAGCACGCAGCACACTACTGTGGTGGGAATTGGCCTTCCTTTAGTCCAGTGTTAGTGTTAGTGTTAGTGCCACTTTGTCCTTAAACCCCCAGCCTTTACGCACAGTGGAAGGCCTCAGATATTTACAGAGCAAACAACATAAAGTAAAACTAACTCTCTCTCATTCTCTCTTCCCACGTCCGTGAGATGAACTGGGACGTGTGACTTATCAACCAGCATCCACGTTCCACCATCATGATGGGAGAAAATTCATTGCAACGACGTTTCAATCTTCTTTAAATTTTTCTGACAGCAGCAGCATGTTAATCAATACGGTTTATGATAAAATGTTCACCGGTGTTCAAGGCGTGCACTGTTGCTTGTTTAATATATATAACAGTGGTTCACCCACAGGATTACCTCCAGCTATGCTACAACATTCATCAAGAGAAACTTACATCTGAGGTCTCGTTGCCAAAGAAGTAGATGGCATCCAGCCCTTCATTCTCCAGGAACTCCAGACAGAGTCTCTTGTCCCAGCCCTCTGGGAAAATGTCAAAGCTGATGAGACCACCTAAGACAAGATGATGACAAAAATCATAATTAGAATCACCAACTTTCTCAAAATATTGCCATGCCCTTTAAGGTAAATGAAACACAGTTAAGAAACATTTTCCATATTTTCTGAGAGAGAAGTCTCAATGTTGTGTTTTTAACAAAGCTTTTGTGAAACATTCCTTTCAGTGTGTTGAGATGTTTTTACTGTTTTCCTTTGTGTTTACAGTCAGCGCAACCAGTCAGCAGAACAAATGTTATTTATGGTCTGAACAGCTGATGGGGGCTTTTTAAGCTCCAGCAGGGATAAACCTGTTCTACCATTTCTGAGGACAAACACACACAAATCCACAAAAAATGGAAAGGGGATGTGTGTCATATATAAACACACTTCAGATGTCTGCTCTTTTTTTTTGACTGAAAAATCCAAAGCATTTTATTATTATTATTAATATTATTATTATTATTAAGGACTCCTTATGTAACTATGACATGTAGGATTAAGCCTATAGCTCAGAGACAAGATCCTGATTGCAATTTTTTTTCTTGCATATACACAGTCCAGCTGGAATTACAGCTTGCCTTTATAACTCAAAGAAGCTTTGGTGCCAATAAGCTGCACCTTGAGTGACTGTGGTAACCTTTGAAACATGAAAGGCCTCCCCGCCTTCGATTTATTTCACAACTTTGTTTCTCAGCTGAGGATTTAAGGAGCCAACAACAAAGGCGACAGCTGAGACAAATCCAGCCAGTCAGAGGGCTGGATCCTCCACACACCCTCTAAACACCTTCATCTTTAACCCCTTCAACTGCAGACTATAAATGCCTCAGTGACTTAATGAGATCTGCAGCAAACCATCCCCCAGACTACTGATTTCTCTTCTGTGCAGAAACCATGTCAAGATTGCTGAGCTCCTGACAATGCATGTCCACCTTTACTTAATCCTATAACACCACCTGCCTTAATAAAAAAAGGGTTAGAAAGCATTCTGGTTAAAGGACGCAGTGGAAAGAAATCTGATAAAAACCTCAATGAAAACAACAGCAGGGACATTCTCCTTTTATATGTAACATGTCTTTAACTACTCCTCTTCTGTAATAGGTATTTTTAAAACCTATCGCTTTTGCCTAAAGTCATCAGTCTCAGTGTCCCTTACCTTCTGTACGTTGTGTGCAGATTGGATAGAGTTTCAGGTATATATAAATACTGAAGAGATCAGTCAATTCGGTACTGACGGAAAAATAAGCCCGTCGATCTGGTTTGTTTGTTTGAACTATGAACATCCTTCAGGCGTCATCAGCAGAGGCTAACACCTTGCAGAGCATGTAAGCAAACATCAAGTGCCCGATTCGCCTTACTGCCAGAGGGAAAAAGGAACAGTATGTAATCGTTAACTGAGGGCTCCCATGTCCACCAGATGGTCCTCCACATGCCATTTAGGGTGAGGGAGAGTTGGTCTTGTTTTTCTAAACACACATAAGATACAACAAACAGAAATGCCATAAAAAAATGACGTTTGTCATTAAACTGCACTGCTTTAAGCAGAAAAACAGAACACAGCTTGTTTTATTTCGTGAAGGAAAGCCCTCTAGTATAAAAACTAAGTGTTTTTGGAGTGTTATTAGATTTATTATTCATTCCTTCATTCATTCATCTTCTACCACTTATCCGTTTCTGGGTCGCGTGGATGCTGGAGCCAAACCCAGCTCATATTGGGTGAGGCTGGGTTACACCCTGGACAGGTCGCCAGTCCATCACAGGGCCAACACACAGAAACAGACAGAGGCCAACAACCACTCACGCTCACACTCAAACTCAGACCTACGGACAATTTAGAGTCACTAAATTAACCCAAACATGATGTCTTTGAACGGTGGGAGGAAACCGGAGTACCCGGAGGAAACCCACGCAGACAAACTCCGCACAGAAAGGCCACAGGCCTGGGAACCGAACCCATGACCTTCTTATAGTGGGGCAACAGCACTAACCACTATGCTGCCGTGTTGCCCTAGATTTATTATATTAGATATTATCTATTTTATCTATATTAGATTTAACATTGTTCT
Source organism: Remorina albescens (assembly GCA_034769265.1). Lineage (NCBI taxonomy): Eukaryota > Metazoa > Chordata > Actinopteri > Carangiformes > Echeneidae > Remorina > Remorina albescens. The sequence goes on along the minus strand of CM068493.1, from coordinate 17,364,535 downwards.
AACAAAAACATCTGAAACCCAGGGTTAGGTTCATAATACGTAACCAGATTTGAACTTGGTATGAGCTGCTGAACAAGACACATAATACCTGATGGATTATAATCATAAGGCTTTTGATCAGTTTAACAGGGGAAGTTTAAATGAGCGATTACTAGTTTCTAGCTGCATAGCCAATGTTAGTATGGACGGCTGTTTGCTCATTTTGCCAAAAGCTTTAGCCTTTGTTATGTTTACAATATAAAAGTTTGGATTTGCCCTGTGAGCAATGCTTCTTCTTCACAGCAGATTGAAACTACAGTGACTCGGTATCAGAAAGGAAACAAGACTGTTCGGTCAGATCATGTCTCGTTGGTTAGTGAGCTAACTTCAGTAGAAAACAACAAGAGTTAACATTGCCATCACTTTCCACCACTGAGTAAAGGAATGAAGATGCTCAACTCTGAACAATTCTTCTTGTCTTGTGATTACAGCCTAGTGCTAATGTTATCTGTGCAGGAAAATGTGCAAATAGCTCCTTTAGAGAGGATTTCAGAGTTTAAGGAAGCTAATACAACATGCAGTTTGCAGAGGCAAACTATATGTATTAATTAATTAGTTGAGGTAACACATTGGATACAAAATATTTACAGTGGTTGTGTTACACTGGATTCAGTCCTCAGTGTGCTGAGAAAAAAACAGGCATTTGTTTTTTTCTCAGACACATTTGCTCAGACACATTTATTATTCTGCCAATGAAGATGTGAGCTTATCTCACTAATCTGACCAAAAGTAAAGCAAGACTGGGTTAAATTAAAAAAACAAAACAAAACTATACATGTATAACTTTTTGGCCTTATTACTTTCTGGTTAATTACTACATTAAAAAGTTTTTTTTTTTTCAGGTTTTTGCCTCTCACCTTTAGTGAACCTAAGTCCCTTTCCAGCAAACTCCGTTTTAAGGGCAGCAACAAATTTCTCCCTGATCTTCTCTCTCTGTGGAGAAGACAAAACTGTCAGAATTAAGATGGAAGAGCCTTTTAGTCCTTGGTTGTAACATATGTGAATTTTATTATGTACATGCCAAGTTAGCTGCTAAAGTAGCCACAATATATTCTGTATGACTGTAAAACAAGATTCAGTTGCTTAAATGTTAGCGGGTAGCTAAAGGATTGAACCTCTCCACTTTTGTGTTATCTGCTTCCTCCATAACATTTGACCTCTCTGTCTGCTTAACTGAACATATTTCATAAACAGAGAAGTGGTTTAAACGTGACTTTCAGTGACTTATGTGTAAAAACATATTTATATTTTTTTGATTTTTATAAAAAAAATGAAAAATTCTCTTTAGACTGAATTACTAACACCACAATGACCTTGTACTTGTACTTGCCAGTAGTGACACAAAGATGGTACAGACATGAGCAGAATAACATGCTAACCCATAAATGGTGACTACAAACCCCATCAGGTTTGGCTCCATTGAATCTGCAGTAAGACGGAGTGATTGTCAATACACTGCACTACACATCCTGGTTGAGTGCCAAATGAATATAAAAAACATGCCTGTTCACACATGGCGTGAAGAGGGAGCCCTCACTTATACTGTAATAAAAACAAAGTAGTTAAGTAACCTTGTCTATTTCGGAAAATTCGATTCGCTCCTCTGGTGTGCAGCTCCGACCGATGGGAGAAATGTTGAGCATTCCATTCCTGAACTCAATGAAGGTTCCCCTGCAGGTGTAGTTAAAATGGATGCTTGATTAAATGTCAAAAAGAAACATAGTAAACAGTGTGTTTTAACTTTCGTCAGAGAGATTCACCGTTTCTTTGGCAGTTTGATGAGCCCCATGTAGCTGAGGCAGAAGTTTATCAGGTCCTGCAGAAGCTCCTCCCCAATCTGGTTCTGAATAGCCTGTTGAAATGAAAATGCACTTCATGAATCAAATCAAATCAAATCAAATCAAATCAGATTTATTTGTATAGTGCCAAATCATAACAAAGTTACATCAAGGCACTTTACATATAGAGCAGGTCTAGACCAAACTCTTTATAAAATTATTTAAAGAGACCCAACAGATCCCCCGATGAGCAAGCACTTGGCGACAGTGGCAAGGAAAAACTTCCTTTAAGAGGCAGAAACCTCGGGCAGAACCAGGCTCAGGGGGGGCGGCCATCTGCCTCGACCGGTTGGGTTGAGAGAGGGAGAGAGAGAGAGAGAGAGAGAGGCACGGGGGAGGGGGGGGGCAAAGTTGGGTAGAGTAGGGAGAGAAAGAGAGCAGGAGGAGGGGATATTCAAACAGGTGTAGGCAGGAACATGATGCTGCATGAAGTTCATAGGAATGATGCTGTATGGAATTCTTGAAGATGTGGGAGCAGCAGGCATTGCAGGAACATGGGATGGTGATGATTCATCACCTGCAGGATGAGGACAGGGAGAGAGAGGAGAGGAGCTGGGAGAGAGAGAGGAGAGGAGCTGGGGGAGACAGAGACTTCGGGAAAACATGGTTAGTAAATGCAATGCACATGCTTGGAACTGAGAGAAACTGGGATTTCGGAGAAGCAGGTTGTTGGTATGTTGGCGCATGCAAGGGGGAGAGAGAGAGGGAGAGGGAAGAGGGGGAGAGAGAGAGAGGGAGAGGGAAGAGGGAGAGGGGGAGAGAGAGAGAGAGAGAGAGAGAGAGAGAGAGAGCCTGGTCTTGAAAATTGCTAAAGAGTCTGCCCCCCGGACCGATACTGGAAGTTGGTTCCATAGAAGAGGAGCCTGATAACTGAAAGATCTGCCTCCTGATTTACTCTTGGAGACTCTAGGAACCACAAGTAAACCTCCATCTAGAGAGCGGAGTGGCCTACTAGGACAGTAAGGAACTATGAGCTCTCTGAGGTATGACGGAGCTTGGCCAGTAAGAGCTTTATATGTTAACAGAAGGATTTTAAATTCTATTCTGGATTTTACCGGCAGCCAATGAAGAGCAGCTAACACAGGAGAGATGTGATCCCTTTTTCTAGTTCCTGTTAATATTCGTGCAGCAGCATTCTGAATCAACTGAAGACCTTTCAGAGATTTGTTTGGACATCCAGATAATAATGAGTTACAGTAGTCCAGCCTAGAAGTTACGAATGCGTGGACTAGTTTTTCTGCATCCTCTTGAGAGAGGATGTTTCTGATTTTCCTAATGTTTCTCAGGTGGAAGAAAGCTGCCCTACTGACTTGTTTTATGTGAGGGACAAAGGACATGTCCTGGTCAAAGGTTACTCCAAGGTTTTTTACAGTGGAGCTGGAAGCCAAAGTAATGCCATCCAGACTGATTAATTGATTAGATAGGGTTTCTCTAAGGTGCTTAGGGCCAAGTACAATAACTTCAGTTTTGTCAGAATTTAGAAGTAAAAAATTATGGGTCATCCAGACTTTTATGTCTTCAAGACATGTCTGCAGTCTGACTATCTGACTAACTTCATTTGGCTTCATTGATAAATACAGCTGAGTGTCATCTGCATAACAGTGGAAATTGATGCTGTGTTTCCTGATAATGTTGCCTAAAGGAAGCAGATAAAGAGTGAAGAGGATTGGTCCAAGCACCGAACCCTGTGGGACTCCATAACTGGCTATAGTGCTTGAGGAGGAGCTATTGTTAACATGTACAAACTGATATCTATCCGATAAATAGGATTTGAACCACCTTAGAGCAGTTCCTTTAATGCCAATTTCATGTTCCAGTCTCTGTAATAAAATATTGTGATCAATGGTGTCAAATGCAGCACTGAGATCTAAGAGGAGAAGTATGGAGGCTGATCCATTGTCTGAAGCCATTAGAATATCATTGGAGACTTTAATCAGCGCTGTTTCTGTGCTGTGGTGAGCTCTAAATCCTGACTGAAACTCTTCAAGCAAACCGTTCCTATGCAGATGGTCGTGTAATTGGTTTGCTACTGCTTTCTCAATGATTTTAGAAATGAAGGGAAGGTTTGATATGGGTCTATAATTGGCCAAAACATCTGGATCAAGATTCTGCTTTTTAAGCTGGGGTTTGATGACTGCGGTCTTAAGAGTCTGAGGTACATAACCCAAAGATAAGGTCAAATTAATGAGATCTAGAATGAAGGGCTCAATTAAGTAAAGAATGTCTTTAAAGAGGCTGGTCGGCACTGGGTCTAATAGACAGGTTGATGGTCTAGATGATGATACTATAGAAGCTAGCTCTGAGAGATTCAGAGATGAGAATGATTCCAGATGTAAGATAGGCGTTGCAGTTGATTCAGGAGTTGCTGTATTCAGTAGATTATTGTCTAATGTAGGTAAGAGCTGTTGAATTCTGTCTCTGATTGTTATGATTTTATTTGTAAAAAAGCCAATAAAATCATTGCTGCTGAGAGCTAAGGGGATCACTGGTTCTATTGAACTATGACTCTCTGTCAGCCTGGCTACAGTGCTGAAGAGAAACCTGGGGTTGTTCTTGTTTTTTTCTATTAGTGCTGAATAATATGATCTTCTAGCACTGCGGAGAGCTTTTTTATACATTTTTAAGCTTTCTTTCCAGGCTCGGTGAGACTCTTCCGAGTTGCTGGAACGCCAATTTCTTTCTAATTTCCGTGTCATCTGCTTTAAGGCACGAATAAATAAACAATAAATAAATAAATAAATAAACAAATCAGCATCCCATAGTTGTCTCATTGTTTGTGAAGCTAAATCTAAATGAGTCTCAACATGAACAACATCAACATCAATATCACCATTAGATTCAGGGAACATTTTAATCATGTCCAGTATGTGCTACATGCAGGTAGTGCCAATTAATGATGTCAACACAGAGTATGTGTCCATACTGCCTGATACCATACCGTACCACTGTGATTGTTCACTTACTTGTTTTGAAAGGAGTTTTCCATCTTTGTACTGCACTGTCCCATTCTCGGCAAACACATAGTCAAACTTCTGTATCACTGCAAGAAAGGAGGGGGGTGAAATGTGGCTAATTGTCCTCATATGACTCTCTAAAACCTGCATGCAGTCTGCTAAATTTACCTGGGAGCAGATTATAGTGTATGTAACACTGCCTGGAAAGGTCAAGTCGAATTTCCCACTGACCTGAGTGTTCCTGCCAACAACACTGAGCAGGGAAAGTCTAAGAGAGCCTGACTGAAAAGCTGCTCTAAATTGGACTTTAATAACAAATGTAACACAGCATAAGGGTGCTATTATAACAGCTGAATAGTGTGACAATAAATGATATTGACCTGAATTTAAAAATTCCTGTTATCAGAATGAACCAGGGTATAAAACGTTCAAGCCGGCCTGAATAATTTTTATCATGAACGCAAAATATTGTTATAAAAACATTACAAACTAACATTTTCTAATAGGTCATCACACGATGCAGCAGATAGATCTGTGCATCATGGAATTTGAAAGGATTCACCTTTAGCACAGTTAGCATAGTCAGGAAAACACATGGCTGTCTCCTGGCACAACATAGCTACATTCCAGGTGTAACATTATATTTACTAATTTACTAAGCCTGTCCATGCAGTGAGTATTAGTGAGTTTTGGCAGCAGCTTTGAGAGGCACAGGTTAATGAAACAAAAGTGAATTTAACCTCTTGAGGTTTCACTTGAGCTCAGATGCTCATGACAGTGCCCAAGTCTAACTTCATTATGTTCCTATTTTCAACTGACTTATAACATGTTGTTGGGGAACCATATGCATTCATGATGTGTTAAAATGTAACAGTCACAAGCCCAGACTTGTGAATTGTTGTAAAAAAGAAAAAAAAAGTCATAGCAAACTTCTTGTGTTATTGCCCTTTTATATCTCTGTTATCACCTCTATTTAGATGCTAGAGGCAAGAACCCTATTTTGAATTTGTGGCCTAAATCCTAAATTATGCCCAAGACTTATCCTTTCTTTTGCACTCTGTATAGACTGGTGTCAAATTAGGCAGAGTTTACAGTTAAAAGTGTCAGACCACATGTTGTGATGCAGCTTGGTGACTAATATACAGTGTATAAAACACCTGTGGTTACAAGAGGAAGTGAACTGCTCACCATCATTGCCCTCTCCAAGCTGCTCTGCTATCTTGGAGTAGTCAGACCCTCCCACAATGCCTATCTTCACTTTCCTCCTCAATATCTGGAAGAACTCGTCGAGCTGGGGGTCAATTTTCTGCAGAAAATGGGAAAATACACTTCAGGCTACCCCTTTGTGTTAACTGGTCGAGCTACTTGTCACCACACATCTGAATAGGTACATTTTTTTTATTAAAAAGCTTAATATACATGTGTCATTGTGCTATGAAGGTATTTTAACACAGTGGTAACAGGAAACCATGTGCAGGGCAACATAGTGGGCCTTTGTGCAACTTTGGAAGAACATTTCCAACATATTGAGGAAACGGCTGATTTGCACACACGAGACACTATTATGTAAAATCTGGGCACTTGCCTGCACACACACACACACACACACACACACACACACACAGTGACCTTATATAAACTGAAGCATTACCAAATACAGAAGACTGGAATCAAAATGACTTGGGATGGATGATAATTTTGAACACACTTTCACTCTGTGAGTGACTCTGGACCAGGAACTCGACGTGACAGTGTATGTATATAATAGTAATAATGACAATAAAAATGGTAATTGTAATGTGTGTAAAAACACGGTATGCAGGCGGAGGAAACGCAGAAGTAGACACGAATGAGGACAGAGTGTGCTTTCACTGACAGCAAACTCACACACCGCCCTTGATGAGGAAGGCCCAGGAGCACAGGGCTCTGACAGCAGCACCCACCGAGCCAAAGGCCCTGGGTGCTGCCGGTGTGTACGCTCACCTCTCTGGGGGGCGTCAGGGTCCCGTCCACATCAAACAGGCACAAGATGTTTCGGTCCGACGGGAAGCGGCCTGGTTTCTCCATTTTTCCTTCCCCTCCCTGACTTTGTCTTATTTACAGACGGTACCAAGTGTTACCGGTCCGATCTCGTGCAGGCAAATGCAAAAAATACCAAAACAAAAACAAAGCAAATATAAATAAATCACATGGGTGAAAAATGAAGCAGGCAGCAGATGCGTTCAAACAGATGAAGCAAATATCTCCTCTAATGGGAGCAGGTAGCTGCTGCTTCTTCTTCTTCTTTCTCCTTCTTTCTTGTACCTCCAGTTGTGTCGGATCGGTCGTGTTCAGCTCACCTCGGTACAACACTCCATCAAACACAACGTGTTGTACTGCCCTTCGCCTCAGGGTAGCTCACCAGCAGCCAATCCCAGCCACGGTAAGGACCCTGACGTCACAAGGGGCGTGGCAGCCCAGGGAACGTCAAACCAACCTTTTACCTAAACGCGAGGAGCAGCAACCTACGAAGCCCCAAACATCTCTTGGGGGGGAAAAAAAGATATAACGTGCGCACGAAATACTAATTTGTTCCCTCAAAATATTAATTTGTGGCCACGAAATAGTATAACGTGCGCGCAAGTCGTACCTCCACCTAGGAAACGACCTGGCTCTCAGTAGTCTATTGAAATGCCTCTCTCTAATAATGAATCCTTGCAATGCCAGGCTTTTCAGAATGTCTTCGTAGCTCATCCTCAGCCTAAAATAAAACTCAGTCATACTATCCCTGTCCATCTGGTTGTTTAGCGCCTCTTCCACTGTTCCTTCTGTAACTGTTAGAGAAGGTGCGCTCTATTTGCCTACCCAGCTGTCCAGGAATGATATTAATACTAGTAATTAACAGTTAGTATTTCGTGCGCACGTTATACTATTTCGTGGGAACAAATTAGTATTTCGTGGAAACGAATTAATATTTCGAAGGAACAAATTAGTATTTCGTGCGCACGTTATATCTTTTTTTCCCCCCATGTCATGTCTGGGGTTCCGTACCAACCTGTTTATTACTGTAGAGTAAAACGTTATTTATCAATGACATGACGGTTTTTTACAGAGAGGGACCCTTGTGACTAATGCAGAGTAATGGAAGTTAGAAATACAGAAGTAGAAAAAAAAAAAAAAAAGAAAGAAAAAAGAAAAAAGAAATTGATTTGCAAGCTTCCAAACATTAAATATGAGTGTTTGACAACAATTGGGACACACATATAACAGAAAGTTAATGTACTCATTAAACTGGTTTGCTGTGTTAATAAAAAAAAGAGTTTGCTGCATAATCACACCAGCCATTGTTACAATAACTGAAACTAGAGTTCCGGGAAATAATAAAATAATAATAATAACAATAGAAGCCAACTGAAAAGATGCTATTCAAAGAATTTTCAAACTTTTCAGTGAAAATTCAGTATTATGCAATAACAATATGGTTGTTTCACATTCACGCCCCTTTTTATTTGATTACTGTCTGCTGTCAATGCTCATGTCAGCTGCAATGTTACAGACGCAGGTTTGCAGCCAAGACACTTTATTTATGGTAGCAATAGGGTTCATCCATTAGTTTGTATGATGACCCACAAAGGTCATAGTGTTTAGTGCTGTTGCCCCAAAATAAGAAGGTCATGGGTTCGGCCTGGGTCCTTTCTGTGTGGAGTTTGCATGTTCTCCCCGTGCCTGCGTGGGTTTCCTCCGGGTCCAAAAACATGCATATTTAGGTTAATTGGTGACTCACACTCACACTCAGAGTGTGAGTGGTTGTTTGTCTCTGTCTGTCTCTGTGTGTTGGCCCTGTGATGGACTGGCGACCTGTTCAGGGTGACCCCGCCCTCACTCAATGTGAGCTGGGATTGGCTCCAGCAAACCCTGTGACCCAGAAACGGATAAGTGGTAGAAGATGAATGAATGAATGACCCACACACACAAAAAAACCAAACAAGAAACAACAACAAAAAAACACCCCAAAAGCAATTCACTGAGAGATGATTTCATCATAAGATTAATCTATAAAAGGATTACTGCATGACTCTGTGTACCACGATACATGTGATGTAATAAAGAGTTTAACATGATCAGCCAGATGTGACCAGCCCTAAAACATACTGCTGCATTTTGCTGAATAGTATAAATTACCTCCACAATGATTTAATTACATCTTTGTCAGATGACAACAATCAACGGAGTCATATAAAAGAATATATGTGTAGAATAATAACAGAATGATTATGAACAACAAATAAAATAATGATTAGATAAATAATAATTGTTTGGATCTATTGGATATGGTTGACTTTTGGTGATTCCTTGGGGATATCTCATGGCCTTCCATGAACATGGTGTTGTATGTAATCTGTTCAATTTAATATTTTGATATTATTTGTATCCTCTTCAAATTTTACAATTAAAAAACTTGTTTTATCATATGGGAGAAGCTTTGGAAGATAACTGAGAGAAACAGAAAACCAATTGCTCTGTAAACATAAATGAAAACATAGATTTACCTAAAAGATGTGTAAAATGTGTAGATAGTACATATTTTAATATGTTGCGGTTCACTCAAGGAACTAATAATTATGAATATCCAGCACCGTTGTTATTTAGAAATGTAATATCCAAATTATGTTAAAATGTGTCAACTGCTATTTACAGTGAGTTTTATATGTAGAGATTAGTAAATTGTCAGTGAGGAAGTGACTTTGAATAGTGCTTTACTATCCAAAACCACAATTAAAACCGAGCTTTTTCTCTCATTGTGCTGCAGAGCCAGAGAAAAGTTTTCCTGTCTGGTTATAACCAGATAGACAGCCTGAAAAGGCAGGGGGCTTTACAAAGTCGATAGTGAATTAACTAATCAAACTTTGATTTATAGGGGTGGGTGGAACTGAATCCCTCTGAACCTTCCTGAAAGCTCAAGGCCAGATCTATCTAAACTGGGTTTATCTTTTTCTATCCAGGGATTCAAGTTAGAAGATAAATAACTCCAGTCAGTTAAACAATAGTTAGAAATGGTAAAGTGATATGAAAAAAGAGGTACCCAACAGGCAGAACATGACATGTGTGCATGAAAGAGGTGAATCCTTTGTGAGCAAAAAGCTCCCGTGAAAGTCAGATTCACGAGTTCAGGAATGACTTCTTTGCCTGGGGGGGATCGTTAAAGCCATTTATTGACAGCTTGGTCCTTCACAAAAACAACAAGAAAAGGGTTTAAAAAATGTTGTAATCTCTATTGATATTTCCACATTATAAAAATGAATAATCTTCCTTTAATTATTGTGGTTCATAGTCTTGCCTTTCTTTATGGCGATCCATTGACTGGCACAGAACAAAGGGAGATGCAGTCTACTGTATATATACACAAGGTAATGGGGAACAGGTGAATACAATCAGGATGGGGAAAGATAATCAGACTGGCACAAGAGGAAGAGCAAACAAACTGAAACAGATAGTAGGAATTTCAAAACAAAAACAGGAAATGACAAGACAACACAGAATTTCAGGATATGACAGAATTTATGTCACCTACAACATTTATTCAGTTCACACCTTATTTGCAAAACAGGAATGTGACACGTGATAAAATTGAACCTTGTGGTCCTAATAATATGGTCATAATGTTTTTAAGGAAAATTTTACTGGTTGTCAAAACTACACAATAAAAGGTTTTAATAAAACTTGTATGTAATGTATCCACTAGAGGGCAGAATCGGAGAAAGAGAGTGATGGACTTGCTTACGAAGTAATTTGTATACAAATATAGAAATAGAATGGGTTGGCTAACATTTTAAAATGGTTAAATCATAATTTAACCAAAATTAAGCAGACACCCTATAATCCAGTATGTTGCCTATTAGGTTATTGCCACAATACAGAACTCACAGTTGCGAACTGTCAATAATTTCTAACTAATATATAAAAATGCACATGAAGTCCAGCTTCGTCACACTGTGTTGACTTAATGTGAAGAATTGATCATGTTTACCTGAGTTTGGGGGGCTCACAAAACAAATAGGCATTTCCATTCCATTTAACAATATTTGTTTTACATGCACAAATGAGAAATGTTTACTTGGGATATCATGTTTTTGTGAGTGAAAGCAGAAGCTGTGTAAAATTGTTTGTATGTTGAAGCCAACTTTTGTTTACCTTTTTCGATTGGCAAACAACACAAAATTAAAATTGCTGCAGACTATCAGGGGAAGCACAGCATAAACACTGAAAGAAAATTTTAACATGGGAATAATTAGATTCCTTTGCAATGAGGAAAAGGCTTAAAAATTATATGGGTCAATTCAAAGTCAGAGTCTGACATCAGGAATGTGAAATGGTCCACTTATTGTGCTAGTTTTTAAAACATTTGAGAAATATTTTCACATATTACTGGATTATTGACTTGAATAGATTTCCTTGATGGTGAAATAGTTATTGTGTTGGTTTCTTGGTTCATTAATGTCTCCTGGACTTCTGCATCTTTGCTGATTGTTGGGACAAATTCTTGTCTGGGGCAGTTTTGCAACAGGTGACAGGCTTAATACTGGCACCATAAATCACTTGTATGTTTTATCTTTTCCACATTTCACAACTATCATAAATTACAAGTGCATGGACCTGAGGTTCAACATTAGTGATAATATCAGAGCATAAAGTTGTATGACCCCTTTCTGTCTACGTGACATACATATTGTTTACACTGGGGTGTGTTTGTATGTATTTTGACCACACTGGCAGACTGTCTGGTATCTAGTTTCAGAGTTTCGTTCAGTGTGGCAAAGCTAAACAGTTTGGTTGAATTGAGCGCTGTCATTTATTTATGCACCTGATTTATTGTTGAGCTGTTAATTGACAGGGAAAGGGGAAGGAGGAAGTGGAGAACAATTACTGGCTAATGATAAATAGATGAATCTTTACCTCCTGAAATTATGAACATGCCTCTTTATCTGACTTGGACCTCAGTCCCCTTGGTTCCTTCAGTCCCATAGGACAGAGCCTTACTGTTTTAACCTTTATTTAAGGGATAAGGCTTCTTTTGTTTTTTATTGTCCAACAATGTGTTTCTCTGTTTCTCACTATTAACAACTTTTCTACTCTTTATATGCTGTATGTTCCCTGTCTAACTTTATTTGTTCCTACTATAGGTAGAAATATTTAAAAACAGGTCTCAAATATATTTCATTTCTAAAAAGGGGTTGTGGTGTTGTTAGGTATGGCAATAAATAATATGCTTTGTGGTGATGATACTTGGGCATGGATTAATATACACCTAAGCCTAATCCTTAACACTTCTAACTGAACTGACATATAACTTTTATATCGACACCCTCTTAAAATTATGGCCTAAGTAATTTTTTCAGGTTTTTCAGAAAACACAAAAAACTGAACCAAGGCCTAAGTCTTGACATAGGCCATTATACTACAGGGGTGGAATCACATGATCTGTTCATCTGCGGATGTAGGCAATTTTACCAGAGGTGGCCAGCATCATGCGGAGATGATTTAGGCAAAAAAATTACTTAGGCCATTATTTTTTCGCAAAGAATATTCTTTTTCTGCTTCTTCCAGATGTAGAGTGAATGATACAGTCAGATTAAAAAAGTTTATGGTTGAGCTGTAAGTATCCTTTGTATAACTGTATATAATTTCAGAAATTAAACCTATCCATATTTAGAAACTTTGTAAGGAACAATTCCATGTTTTTAGGGAGGTGACACACTTAGGATTGACTACAAACTGTGTGTATGCATGCATGTGCCTGTGTGAGTGTGTGTGTGTGTATCTGACATGTTAACCCATGCTCTGTGAGTTTAGTGAGGTCTCCATTAAAACAACTTTCTTATCTCCCTTCAACCTGAGGAGAGAGTGTTTAGATGGAGCCATTTTCCCAGCCACTGTTAATAACATTCAGTTGCTATTCAACAGACAGATTGTGACAACAAACCAAAGAGTTTTGTTCCCTTTAACACATTACCATTTCCTCTGTCTGATAAAATGCCTGGGTGTGTTGAGATGGAAACCCTCTTCACATTAACCTGTAATGGCAATAAATGGCTGCTTGCCCCAAGCCAACCATGCTATTACAATGTCATATATGCGTGTTTATTTACGACATTTATGACCCTGTAAGGTGGTGACCAGAGAGGAAACTGAGTGATGAGGATGTACTGTACTGGAAAGACAGTGATTTAGTTGGAAATGTTGAGCATGAGCCCATTTTCCACTTATTTGTGTGGTAGAGTCACACAGCATAATAATGTATTGGGCTATTTTGTTTTACTTGTGAGCTTTTTCTTTGGAGGGAATTAAACAGGACATGTTTTTCATACATATTTTGCACAGCAACCCTTTTGTAGTAATGGCAATTAGAAAAAGTTCTATAGAGAGCTCGTTTTAACAAACATACACAAATGGCCCCTCTTTAAATGATTATTCTCTTATTTCTTCTCATTAACAAAGAGCATAAAACAGTGTGAGAAACATACTGTATTTCCATCGTGCAGTGATAAAAGAGGATTCTGACACAAGCAGGATTTAAGACTGGTTATAAGACCACAGTTTGTTTACGGAAGATAAATGAAGAGGACAGGTAAATAATGAAATGACAGATCTCAAATTTAAAGTATCGGAAGTTGTAGTAAAAGATACAATAATCTAAATTACAATAGATGAAAAAGGGAGATTAAGGCAATGTTCTGATTAAAATGTTGATATTGTGTGAATTGTGACAAATAAGTTTGACAGCTCGGTGTGGTGATGGATGTGTAGTACGGAGCTGGGAGACATTTAGTTTGTTAAAGTTAACTGATGAAGGACTTTAATTTCTTAGCGTTGATAAATATACTTCAATCCAATTTGCAACCCTGGACACTGTTATTTATTACTAATAGAAAGTGTATCTTGTCCAACATTGTTTAAAGAACTGCAACAGTTAACAGTTGGATGATCACCATAAAGTTCATCATCACCTATTTTGATAACAGAGTACGCCTTTAAATTAGCTGTTTTTATTTGTAATTGCTACACACAAACATTAGAATTAACATGTGTTTACTTTGCAGGCTAGAGGCTGTGCTGCGAACTCTGGATCAAACTCTTTTACTAACCGGGAGATGAAAGATCAGTGTTACTATTCCTTTCATGCTTTTCTGTCTAAGTACATATGTTTATTTATAGTGCACCTTTCACAAAAATGAAAAAAAAAACACACACAAAAACAAACACATTTGAAGAAATCGCTATGGAAATAAGGCTAACACGCCAAAGCCATCCTGTGAAGTCAATCTCACTTTCGTATAGCAACACACCGTACAGTAGGATGTATCTGTCCTAAGGATGTAGTGCTTATATCTGAGTGTATTTTACTTCTTATTGCAGTACAGAGACAGCAATGACTGACCTCCAAACATTCTGCTAAAACCACAATTGAAGACAGAGGAAGCTTGCTGAGAGCACATATAAACTTTAAGTACTGGACTATTGGATGTACAATTGATATTGGTGGTATCACCTTAGGTGGTTGTAGGAGATTTTTTTTTCTCTGCCTGGTTGCATTTAGCCCAAATATTGAACTCATTAACCAGAAAGAAAAGGACGAATATTTGAGATGTAGAATATTCTGATAAAAAAAATGTTGCAGGTGTTCTTTTCAGTTACTTCAGTGGCCAAATTTACAAGCAAATAAAACATTTGGTGTATTTGCAGTCCAGACCTTTGGTTTGGTCTTAGTGTTAAATTGGAAGGAGTAAAGCCGGGCTTGTCGAAATGAAGTGAGACAGGTGCAGCAGTTTGGCTAAGACTTTTATAGACTTAATCCACCCTACTTTTATAGCAGACAATATTTCTCAGCTCGACACAAGCCTTCACTTTTATGGCCTCCTTTGACCTTTGCTCCTTATACCACGCCACCAGTTCCACCGCCTATGTCTTTCCTCAGAACATACCAGATCATGTAAAAAAAAAAGAAAAGGAGGCAGGGGGACAAAATATTGGTTAGCATTGATTCCACTATCTATTTATGTTCCTATTACCTCTCCTCAAATCAAGAGATAAGAATTAATCGTTTATTGTGACTGCAAAGTTGTTGTGTTTTACTATCACACTCCTAATGAGGTTATTATCCTTAAACTGGTCACCTTATGTGATGAGTTGGGAATAATCTCTGATGATATTCACATCTGAGATAGAATGTGGACACAGGGCTAAACTTAATGTTTACAAACAGGATAAATTGCAACCTCAGTAAAATTGGAAGCGACAAATTAATCCAGATGGAGTGTGGGAGTCTTTTCTGAGCTGCCCCTCCCCTCTGACTGGTGCATTGACTGTCAGTCGGCAGTTGTTCATTAACGCATGGAGGACAGGTAGAGCAGACTGTGAGGTGAAGGAATATTGATCTCAGGGCTGCACAAGAGGAAAGTGTTTGAAGACTCATTTTTCTTGTTTTTACCAAAGCGTGGCTCGAGTCATTGCTTTCCACCAAAGTTGTTTATTTCTTTATTTTTTATCCAGCTGCTGGTCAGTGAATCAAGACACTTCTACTTAGTCACTGAGGAGCCCTGTTCACTCCTGTTGTTGGACTTCTTTGTTCAGGTGGGCAGATGCAAAGACCAGCTGTTTCTCTGAACACAGGTGGATGTTATTGACATGTAGAAACTGCGGAGGAGACGCAGGATTCTGACAGCGAGGGGAAAATCTCGTGGATAAACATGCGCGGCTCACACGGTTTACCTTACCTGGGAGTGCTGATAGTGGCAGTGGTCGCCAACAAGATGCTGGATGAGTGTTTGTCATCAAACCGAACTTATGCCATTAATGTAGTACTTCTGGAGGACAGCACTTACGCGTGGAGTCGACCGTTTGTGGAGGCGGCTGTAGAACGAGCCATTGAAGAGGACACGCAGGAGAACATTAAGCATAGTATGTACTGACGGTCCCTGAATGAGTCCTACAGATTATAACAATGCAATATAACTGGCAAACACGTTGTTTCACAACAGCCAACAAAAGCAAGTTCTTGTAAGGAAAGTCACATTCTTACCGTTAAATAAAGAACTACAATTACAATTGAGTGAACTACATAAACAATCTTTTTCAGTACTTTCCATATTTGAGGCCACTTCAATGTTACATCAAGTTAAAGAATCTAAACACACAGGAAGAATCCAGCCAGATAATCTTTTCTTTTCTAAATCAAGTCTAAAGGTGAAAAAGATTAAAGTAACCTGTCCTTTTTCTGATGCTTGGTACTATGGGTGCATTCAGGTCAGTGCCAACACCATTTGGTAGTGAAGTTGTGTGAAGTAACAACATGAAATAGGACAGCTTTGAAGTGGTCCTCTTTTGGTAGAACACAGTTGTATCTGCTTTTAATATTTATGCTAAGCTAGGCTAAAAATCAACCAGAATGAAGCTTTCTCCTGAGCATGTACAAATGATATTTATATCAAACTTGTGATACAGATCTAAGTATAATAATAATGATGATCATGAACGAAAGGTCAGATCAGTCCAAGTAACAAGCCAGTCTTATCTTTTCTTAACACAGGTGCGATTAATGATTAATAATGTGATTATTCGTGTCATCGTTTTTAACATTAATAACTCTTATCTTCTTTCCATGACTCAAGATTTAAACTTCACTTTGACGGCTAACTACACTGGCTTCGACACTACTGTGTACAACCGTCAAGGCTGTGGGAGCAGTACCTGTGAGGGGGTGGCAATACTCAAGATGCTCCATGTGAGTGTGGCCACAAGAAGCCAAAAGAGAAAATCAAAATGTGTAAAGTCTTGGAGGTAAAAATGTAATGTGGACAGACTGACACCCAAGACTCCTTACATACCTTAATTTTTTGACCTGAGAAAGAGAAATCAGAAGTGAAATCTCCCGTCCTATTGTAAGCCTTATTTTTGTTTTATTTTGAACTACTGTAAAAAGCTCTAACATTAAGAGAGCTTTTTTGTTGCTTAGTGTTGTTTGATGATTTATTAACCTGAATTCGCCCCTTGAGCTATTGCTGCATGACAGGATGGTTATCGTAGCACAGTAGAATGTAAAATGATAAACGAGTCATTTAGCTCAACATTTTCTGGGAGAATCAAAAACGCAAATCGATTAAGGTCATTAAATAAATGTAAAAAAAAAACAAAACCCCAACAACTTCTTTTGCTATCAGTGCCTCATAGTCAATGATCAACTTTGCAGACTCACCATTGTGCACCAAACAATTTCACCATAGAGGAAGTAGCAGTAGACAAGTTTATTATGGATTTGGGGAGATGGAAGAAGTCACAAACTGATGTAAAAATAGAGAGGAGTTGAAAGAGAAGCTTTAAAAAAAATAAAATTCCTATCTTCTATTCTTATAATATATGAAGATTGTTTTTGGATCGCTCAAACTCGGGTCAAACAGGTTTCCACCTGCTGCCCTTCAGAAGGCACCTGCTGCCCCCCAATCTTGTGTACAATGACAATAAATGACAGTAAACGCATTGTATTCTATTTATGATTAATCGAATCCCTGCAGAATAAAGGTGCAGTCGGATGTGTCATGCTGGGACCCTCCTGTACTTTCGCCACATTTCAGTTAGTTGAGTGAGTATGACTTTATTTTCTCTCAATATTAAATCCATGCCACCTAACCCTTTAACTGATTTTTTTTTTTTTTTTACTTAATGTACCTCAGTGATGAAATTGGCCTGAGCCTGAGCATACCCATCATCTCTGCTGGGAGCTTTGGTCTCTCGTGTAACTATAAGCCCAAACTGACCCGGATTCTGCCTCCAGCACGCAAGATCTCAGACCTACTTGTCAATTTTATGAAGGAAACCTTGCCATTTAAGCAGCCTTGGAAGCAAGTTTATGTCTACAAAATCACCAACACCAGTGAAGACTGTTTCTGGTAAGATAACATAGTTTGCAGGTCACTTGAATGACCCCCGTAGCTTCATTTGGCTCTTCAACCTACCCCAGTTTAATCTTGTTTTATTGCCACAGGTACATCAATGCATTGGAAGCACCCTCTGCCACCTTTGCAACAAACACAAACAGAGAAATGCTGCGGGGTGAAGAAGAGCTGAAGAGTGCCCTGACTGCTAAGAAACGATACAGCAACAGTGGGTGTTTCTTTGAGTTGATTTCTCAAAAATGATTGGATGGAAATAGATAACAGAAATCTGGTTCAGGCATAAATGTCTTACTCAGTCAACCAATGTGACTAATGTAATTTCCAGTTTTTATTGTTTGTACATCTATCTGGACCAGACTTCTTTTATGTAGATTTCATGTCACTCTGAAATACTGTAATCAGTTTTGGTAGAGAATGATGTTCAATATGCAATTCAAACTCAAATGTTTACTTGCTCTTATGCTGAAATTTACTATGTGAGATTTGTTTATTTCAGTCATCATCTTATGTGGGGGCCATAATGACATTGTTTCAATAAAAGGGAAGGTGGACAAGATACATGAAGACATCATATTCATCCTCCTTGATATTTTCAAGTAAGCCAGGCCATGAGTTTAGCTCATCACTCACAGAGCAACCATAGAGCTACATGAACCTTTTCAGTATGAATAGAGAAATCAGAATTTGAATATGTGGAAATAAGGCTAATTGTGACACACTTTATCTACCCCCAGCCCTGATTATCATGTCAACACAACATCCAGTAAAGGCATGGAAAATGTCCTGGTGATCACGCTCCCACAGAGGAACTACCACTATGGATCAAACTCAACGTCTAACGACACGGTGAGTTGTAACTCACAAAACTGTGAAGAAAGCAATTATGGTGTAACTCTCTGACTCTCTTTTACTCTAATGGGCAGATAAATGACTATGTTGCTGGGTATCATGATGGTACTCTGCTGTTTGGCAAAGTGCTCAGAGAGAGGATGCTTAGCAGGCAACAAGGCAAGAGATCCAATGATGTACCTCTGAGTGACAACCCATTTGGAAACACCTCCTTTGATGGTATGAGTTATTAAAACCGTGAACAACAAAAGGGGAGGGTGAATGGCAAAGTTAAGTGACAACAAGCAGACATCATGAGATGTGGGAATAAAAAGGTCCAAGCCTGTATAGATGAGTGTGTACTAAATGAAGCTGCAACCAAAAGAAGGGCTGCTTGGTATTTTTAATGTACAGGAAGCTTTTTTATGTTAGAGCTCAAATTGTTCTTCTATTAATTGATTTGACTGACAACAGAATAAATACTGATTAACAGTTAAAATTCCATTTGGAGCTAAGATGCCAAGCATCTAAATATTAGGACCATTCACTTCATAACATAGATCAGAGAAACCACAGCAGTGGAAGATTAATCCATCTATGATGCAGGACAAAAAGATACAGAAAATCATTCATTCCTTTGGACTGCCTAACTTGAACCCAAACAATTAGTCAGTTAATCAAGAAAATCACTGTAAGAATGATGATATCATAAGATATATTATTATTATACATTTATACAATATTATAATATTCAACCTTACTTTTTCATAATTGTCAGCTGCACAGCAAAGCTGTTAAAATTTGTTATATATGAAACATTGTGTAGATTAAACCCAAATAGATTGTAATGAAAAAAAAATAAATTTTCGCATGTGTTTGCTTTATGTAGGTATGGGAGGACACTATGTGCTCGATGAATATGGTGACAGAGATGCTAACTTCTCCATGATTTACAGATCAGATGTCACTGGCAAGGTGAGACAACTGTCCACTCCAATTTGCACATGCAATCACTGCTTTGGTTTAAGGAGTCAGTATAAATGTGAATATTTCCCTCTGTGCTCTTTCTCTCCAGTATGAAACCCTGCTGGTGTTTGATACATCTCAAAATAAAACTATATGGACAAACCCAAACCCTGCCCTACCTTGGGAAGGCGGTTATCTGCCTTCTGACATTCCAGAAAACCCAGATGGTAATGCACACAGTCACACTGATTGTGTAGAGCTAGTATGAAAAGATGTGGCACTAATTCACCCTAAAAACTGTTAATATTTTACAGCCCAGCTTCTCTCTGGTCTGTGTGTTCATACCCTCATAGAAGGTTTTTGCTTGCAGGTTTTGGTGTATGGAATTACCCCACAGTTATCCCACAAATGCTACCTGTGCTCTGATGTATGCTCTTAGTGTTATTACTGATACTTACATTGTGGGGACATGAATCTGTTTAGACATTGTGAAAACTAATATTCCTTATGGGAACAAAAAGCAAGTCCCCATAATGCAAGTTACCTGTAAATGAATGGATGACAATGTAACATGTG
The DNA here is from genome assembly GCA_034769265.1 of Remorina albescens. Taxonomy (NCBI): domain Eukaryota; kingdom Metazoa; phylum Chordata; class Actinopteri; order Carangiformes; family Echeneidae; genus Remorina; species Remorina albescens. The sequence goes on along the minus strand of CM068493.1, from coordinate 17,344,408 downwards.
TCATGTGTCATTTGGAACTGAATCTGATTTCATAGTCTTACATTCCTGGCAACACTGCAAATGCTTAACTGTTCTTAACTTATTGTAAAAGCACATTTTATTTTGTTTTGTGTTCATGCTTCCAGACATAGATATGCAGGATGTGATTGTGATTGTTCTCAGCCTCAGTGTTGTCGTGGTGACAGCCATCGCTCTCATCTTCTACAGGTAGTTGCCTGGATACAGGATACAGTCTAAGAAAATAACTTCCCACAAATGCCCCCTGTGTCTGTCATGTGTGTGTGGGTGTAAGTGTGGTACATGTATGACACTGTGGGGACCTAATTTAATTTATGGATATTGTGGGGACTTGGCTTCCTTACGGGGACCAAAAGGAAGTCTCGATAATGGAAGTCTTTAGGAAATATATAAGAGTCAATGTATTGTTCTCTGAAGTCATGAATAAATAACTATGAGTGTGTGTGTGTATGTGTGTGTGTGTGTGTGTGTGAAAAAATGTTAGACAGAACAGGAAGGAGCGTCTCATGCAAAAAAAATGGTCTCACATCAACGCGGACCTAATTGGTCCACTGGATGAGAAGGAGGTCTCACTGAAGGTAAACAGCCCCATTAATCGCAGTTTCATGTAATACGCATAGTTTATACTTTATGCTACTTTTTTGTAAGGCGTCCAGTCAGAAAGGATTAATTTTTAGTCAAGTGAAAATTTGAGTATTTCTGAGATGTAGTGGAGTAGAGGTATGCAATAGCATAAAATATACTTTATAAAATATAAAATAATTAGCTAAAATTGAAGTAACTCAGAATTGTACTTAAATAAATGCATTTAGTGACTTCCCACTATCCATTAGGAACATAGTGATATTTGAAATTTGACTGTAATGAGATGACATTTGTTACACAGTGTAATCATAAATGAGGTGCCGTTTCATTAGGCTTCCTCTCTTATTGTACACTTTTTGTGTATTTCTACAACAGATTGATGAAGATAAGAGGAAAGACAGCACATACTTTTCTCATCGAGGAACCTATGACAAGAAGGTAAGTGCATTCCATCTTCCATAAATCAATATTTAATTGTAAAAAAAGAATAAAGAGACATGATTATGTTGAGTTTTCTCTCTCTCTGGTTAAATATGTTTTATACCTTTGGATTCCTCAGCCTGTGATATTGAAAGAGCTGATACACACAGAAGGAGACTTCAATGAGGAGCAGAGGATTGAGCTTAACACTGTAAGATGCCTCTATGTTTATGAATCACTAAGTCATTAAAGCATTAGAGCATTTTGTTTCTCCTTGTCACCCTCACCTCTTTCATGTCCTCATGTTTCAGCTGATGCGTATCGATTACTACAACCTGACCAAGTTCTATGGCACAGTGAAGTTTGAGTATAGTGTGTTTGGTGTTTTTGAGCTGTGTCAGAGGGGCTCCCTCAGGGTAAGAGCACAACATCACTCACATAGACCCACCATCCTGACATTTCCCTGCATGTCAGATCTTCTAGCTGCCAGTTTTCCTTATGATCCAGCATGTTTATTCAGCCAGTACATTTTCAACATAGCAGGTTAGTAGTTTTGAAACAAAGCAGCCAAAACAGCTTTGATTATTTGAAGGAGGTTATATTTTTAACTCCAGATATTTGACTTTTTTTGTTTTTTAGTTTGCACAAAACTTCAAAAAGAGATCTGAAATTTCTATTTTCATGGAAGACAGACCTTCCCGCAAATCACGAAAACATTTTGAAGCTGAGCAAGAGCAGAGTGCAGCATTTTCTTTGTGTCAAGGCAACATTTTCTGCTGAACCTGGTTCAGATATCTGGGTGTTGGAGTCATTAAAATCAGTGGAAAAAAAAAATTGCTTCAGTAAACTTTTGAAAAAATATTTATTTTCAAAAATACAAATTTAAAGAACATTGCTGCCTTAATCTAGACATATGACCTCTGAATCATTTGTATGTTCGGTTTATGGGCTATCGCATTTTCACTGTGATATACCATTTTACAACCTGGACAAGTGAAGTGAGTCCATGTACTTTGCATTTTGTTTGTGGTCTTAGTTCATTTTCTTCTATTTCGTATTTGGTGGAATGAGTTTAATGAAATGTGCTGCAATTGTGCAATTAACTCACATGACCTCTTCATGTTACGTGAACTGTTCTGCTCTAATGGTGTTAATATCAGAACTCAGTGGCCTCTTTTTTCACTAATGACCATTGCTTATTTGATAAGTGATGGACATAGTTTAATACAGTCACACACACACACACACACGCACACAGATTAGATAAGTATTGCACAGTTCTGTAAAGTGTGTAAGCACTGCAGTTAAAGTCTTTGTGTCTTTTTTTTCAGTACATTCTGAATGACAGGATCTCCTACCCAGATGAAACCTTCATGGATATGGAGTTTAAGATATCAGTCATGTACGACATAGCAAAGGTAATCTTTGTCTATTTAGCTATTTTCTAATAGAGGGTAAAATAAATGTAATGTCACATATTAACTGCACCTTAGAGCCTTTGTTTTTTCCTCAGTAACATCTATCTAAATTTAAAAAATGACATGAGAAAACTCAACACATTGGTTGAGTGAACAAATGGCCAGGATGAAAGACTGTGCTCTTTATATCTCCTGCAGGGCATGTCATATCTTCACTCCAGTAATATTGAAGTACATGGTCGCCTCAAGTCCACCAACTGTGTGGTTGATAACCGCATGGTAGTCAAGATCACTGATTTTGGCTGCCACACAATCCTAAGACCAGGCAAAAGTGAGACTGAGTTTTTCATCATCACTGGACTTTATTATTGGTTTAGACACTTAGAATACCAGCAGCTCCTCTCCTCTCCTCAGGTGTGTGGACAGCCCCGGAGCACCTTCGTAGAGATGGCGTGTCTCAGAAAGGTGACGTCTATAGCTATGGAATCATTGCCCATGAGATTGTTAAGAGGCAAGCTCCATTCTATACACAGCATTGCTCTAATATTGCAGGTAGGAATGAATTATTTTGCTCTCCATAATTCTGCCATACGGCAAAACAAACAAATCAACATCTACATTTTTTTTTTAAATCAAGATCATTAGTGTAACAATATATTATAGCCTAAAATCAGTGTCCCTCAGGTGGGTGTTAATGTGAGAACACACAATAATTTGCTCCCCTTCTGTAACTGATGTCTGTGTGATCCCTCAGAGAAGATTTACAAGGTCCAATATCCCACTGGCACGTCTGTGTTCAGACCCGACCTCAACTTTGACACTGCATCAGAGAGGGAGGTGGAGGTAAGGGAGCCACCAAACACTGAACGGGACATTTGTTGATTGCAGGGACACGTCCTGAGCATAAAACACTCCCCTTTGATTGTGTGCTTGTATGCATGCGTATGTTTAATTTTGTGTGTTTCCAGCTGTATGTGCTAATAAAGAGCTGCTGGGAGGAAGACCCAGAGCGGCGGCCCGACTTTAAAAGAATAGAAGTAAATCTGGGTAAGATTTTCAGGTACGTTAGCACCACACTATTATCAAGGGTGACTTTAATTATTTAGTTACCACATGGCCAAAAGTATGTACACACCAAACCAATATATATAAATGAAATTGTTAAAAAGCAAAACACTGGGCATTATTATGTGTTATATATCTTCTCACTTTGGGGAGACTCAACAAATTCTCAGGAAGAAGCATGAATGAGAGGTTTGTCCGCATTTTTTGGCCATATAATGATAAAGCCTTTATTGCCGTGAAATGAACAATGCTTGCATGATGAGTAATTCATTAAAAGATGTCATGTTTTACAAATATTTGCCTCTTATACAGTAACCTACACAACCAAGCCACTGAGACATACATGGACAACCTGATCCGTCGCCTGCAAAATTATTCAAGGACTCTGGAGCGTCTGGTGGAGGAGAGGACGTCTCTGTACAAAGCTGAGAGGGACAGAGCTGATCGTCTCAACTTTATGCTACTTCCTGGGTAGGTTTCTGCCACAGCAAGCTGCAGAGGGCTCCTGAAAATGGGGACAAATTATAAAGCTGCACAGGCCATACCTTCCTGGCACCTCATGGCACCTCATGGCAAATGCAACTAGCTTGTGGACACAGTAGACAAATTAGCATCTAAAGAGACAGATTTTCTTTTGGTGGAGATACCCGAGTTTTAAAGGGGGAACTGTTTGTTTTGATGGAGCATTTTTTAGGCCTTGTAGCTGGAAAGAAAATTTAAAAACGAAAGAAAATACAGCATGTATCGATTGTATTATGATTTAAACAAAATCAGTTTCTTACACTGTTGGTAATAATTACCGTTGTCTTGGACCAGACCCAGTTTAAGGCAAAGCCGTACTTCCATCTACATGTTACCTTCCCCTAGCACGGATTAACTACCAGCAATTTTAAGCTTATAAGAAACTTTGAATCACTATCAAAATTTTCCACTTTTCCAACGTCTCCTCAGCCCAGTGGTGCGTTCGCTGAAGGCGACAGGCAAAGTGGAGCCAGAGCTGTTTGAAGAGGTCACCATTTATTTCAGTGACATTGTGGGATTCACCACCCTCTGCCACTACAGCACCCCCATGGAGGTGGTGGACATGCTCAACCACATCTACAAGAACTTTGACAGCATCCTTGACCACCACGATGTCTATAAGGTACTCTGATTAAAGGATGTTTGATAATTTAATGTTTAACTGGCAATAATGGAAGATAAACTCATAGGCAGGAAGTCTCTGCTGTTGTGGTTTGACTGCTATTTGTAGCTGACTAACAGGCAATATTGTAATCAATGAAGCTTTAAATCTATTGCCTCTCAGGTTGAGACAATAGGAGATGCATACATGGTTGCATCTGGTTTACCCAAACGCAACGGCAACAGGCACGCAGTGGACATCGCCCACATGGCCTTGGACATCCTGTCATTTGTTGGGACATTTGAGCTGCAGCACCTGCCTGGAATCCCTTTGTGGATCCGTATTGGTGTGCACTCAGGTAAAAGAGATTCTAGATTTTGTTCTGCTTTGCCTAAAATTTCAAATTTACACATTTAGTTCTCCAGGTAATGTTGTATATTTTGACACACAAAATGAGTATGAAAGGAAAATACAGGTGTATAAAATTTATAATAATTTGCAAAGATTCTCATCGCCTTTAAAAGAGTTGACAAGAAATGGTTGAGGCAGGAAGGGGGTGAGTAGATAATGTGTAAGTATGGTTGTGAATGATAAAAACAGAACAGTAGGGGGCAGTGTCAGACCTGTTTTATATAAACAATACAAAGTGCAATCTCAAGAGAGGGCAGTTTTCTTTGTTCCTGTCACCATGTGACTGAGATCGAGTGGTTAAATTAAGACCAATAAATCAGACACCAACAAACATTAGTTTCTCAAAATCATGAATGGTTTAAATAATCACAAATGTTTTGAGTAGAACATGAAAATAAAATGAGTGAAAACTGAGAAATAGGAAAAGTTAGCCCTTAAAAAACTAAAGAGAGATCATGTCTTACTTGTGTGGGTGAAATTAATCAGCGTTCACAGATAAACTGGAAGATGACTGATGATTGTTTAACGTTTGTAGGTCCGTGTGCAGCAGGAGTGGTGGGAAACAAGATGCCTCGCTACTGTCTTTTTGGAGATACAGTCAACACCGCCTCACGAATGGAGTCCACAGGCCTGCGTAAGCACACACACACTCACTCACTCACACACACACACACACACACACACACACAGACCTTCATATTGACAGAGCTGACAGCTTGACTGATGGTTCTTTCTCGTGTTGTATTTCCAGCTCTGAGGATTCACGTCAGCCAGTCCACCATCAACATCCTGCAGAGGACTGACTGCAAGTTTGAATATGAGATGAGAGGAGAGACGTACCTGAAGGTGGGCTGGCTTTGCTTTGCCTTAATATGTCTAATGAAAACTGTACCGATAGTGGTCTCACTTACTCTGTGTGTGTCTCCATGTCTAATGAACTCACAGGGTAAAGGGAAAGAGGTAACACACTGGTTAACAGGGTTGACTGGGGGAAAATACAACCTGCCAACACCACCAACAGCGTGAGTAAAACACAGTACCATTCACTTTCAAACATTTTCAACACATTTTGTGTGAACAGAACAGCTGCCAACGCTGAATGACACACTCCTGGTGCTCACCTGTTTAGAACCCACTCTAATGTATAACCTGTTCTTGACATCAGACAGAACATTATAAATGCTTGACAGGATTTTGGCACTTTTGATGTATTTATATCGTTTTTGGACTTTCCCACATTTGCATGTACAATTCAAAACAATGCTTATGTCACTGCTTCAGTGAGAACTTCCAGCGGCTCCAGCAGGACCTGGCAGAGATGATTGTGTCCAGTCTTGAAAAGCGTGGCGGTGGGAGCGAGGCCTTTGAAAAGAGGAAAACCCTGTCCATGAAAGTCCGTCGGAGAGAGACCAGCAGTAGCCTGCAGAGTGACAGCCTGCCAGAGTACTTTCACCTGGCTGTCACTGAAAACCCCACTACTTTCTTATGATCAGAGAGGGACCATCAGTGCAATATCTGCCAAGAGGTAGACTTAAAAGTGTGTCATAACCTGTAACCATCTGAATCAGCCCTTTTTGGGTCAGTTGTGTTCATCCATGTGTTGGAGTCATAGGGGGAAAGCTGTGGGACAAGCATACGTGTTGGGGCCAAATGACTCAGTTGTCTTTACTTTCCCTGAAGTCCATTCTTTACACTTTTCAGCACCCCATCCCCTGACCCCCTCTGCAGAAACATCAGGGCTGTGTCTCCCAAGATGAACTGTTTTTTGACATAGATTTTGCCTCATTGTTCATTGAAAGGAAAAATCCACCTTCTGATGCGGCGAAGTGGTAGAAAGAAAGCCTTCCTCTTTTATTGTGCCACACTGACACATTATCGCATCATCAGTACCTCACACCATTACAGTTGGGTAATAACAACAACAACAACAAAAAAAAAACCCCTCAACAAAACAGGTTTATATATGGTTTTCTAACTGTGAAAGTTATTATCAAAGGTTTATTAGTGGCTCTCTGCCACTGTGTTTCTATTGATTTAACCAGTTGGGGGCACTAAAAACATAAAGTGAACAATAGCATGGAATTAAATGTCACAAACTTTTAAAATTTGTATCATATATAGCAACATTTGCTTGCTCTGTGGATAATCAAAATTCTCAGTATCATTGTTGTCACAAATAAATCTATTTTTAGTAGTATTAACAAATCACATGGTCACTTCTGTCAAAAATGGAGTCCAGATAATGAAGGAAGTTATTGAATGTGGTCTTCTTAGTTGTACTTTGACCTGTTGACCTGATCTGTTTATGTCTGTTGTTAGTCTCAAGAAGCTCACTGATTGAGAAAGTTTGACAAAATTATTTACCATGTAAATAGCCTTTTTCTGCTGCAATGACAGTGAAACTACAGCCAAACCATGCTCGTCGAGAATACTTCTCTTTCATACCAGCAAAACGCTGCCCTGTTTTCAGAACATCTGAAACATTTATGTGATTTTTGTCGCTTTTGTTAATTATAACTATGTTTGCCGCAAGACCCATCAGTTTCTTTGGTTTTTTAGAAAACTGCGAGGTAAAATATGTTAAACTGCATGGAGTCTTATGTGGTATCATTGAACACTATACAATATAAGATTGGCATTATTTTTCAAGCAAAGAAATAAAACTATTAAATAATATTTAGAAATGTAAGAAAAAAAACAGATATCAAACATTGGGATCTCACCCCCCTGAGCACAGTGCACATGTACAGTGAAGGGAAGTTTGTTTGCCAGCACATGCAAACAAATACACACAGCCCTATACGGTTTTAGTTGTAACTAAAGCAGTTCCACCCAGTTCTGTAGCAGGAAGTGGGATCTTGTGTTCCCTCATTATGCTGCAGGTAGTTTGCGCTCTACCCCCTTCTTTGCCGGCATGATTTACTGGGCTCTTGTAAGCGATGACGCCATCCTCCCACTTTGAGCCTGTCTGGTCCACCGAGTGCAGGTGAGCACAGGACGATGGAGCCTCTGCTGTTCCCTGACACATCTGTGCATGACCGTTTCTGTCTGAAGCCAGAGCGTTGATTGTGATCAGTGGCTCTGCTTTCTGGAGAGGCTGTGGTCCTGACTCTGTGTCCTCTGTAACACAACAACAAAGGCTCTCAGAATATCCACACTAACAACGTGACACCGCCCACACCTCCAGTATATTGACATATTAACTACCTATTCCAGTGGATCTTTACAATGGAAGATAAATAAAGATTTTTTTCATTGACGTAGAGAACTTTACGTTTGTTAAAAAGTCAGATCACCCAAAATTTAACATGATCCATATCTGTGATCAGATATTCCAATCTGTAAGAATGGAAAAATGGAGACATAGGAAGATGAGAGGGCCAAAATATATAATATTCCCCTCTGTATGGTTTTTATTTAATATTTTTTTAAATATATATATTTTAATAATTCATTACATAATGTCAAATGTCGTATCATGTGGATAACATATCTGCCGATGTGAAGACAAAATGGCTAAAAATGTCCAATATAGGATAAATGAAATTAATTGTTGAAGGGCTGTAGAACATGTGACTAAAATATTTACGAGACTCGTAACAAAACGACTTTCAGATGCCAGGGATAATCATCGGACTCCTGCTTGACATCACGAGAACAACTGATGTGTGTCACAATAATCTAAATTTGGATACATCCACTTCGCTAATCTAGATTATACATACCTGCTTGTCCTATGGGTAAAATTCTACTGACAAGAAAGTTTACTCAATGTGGCTGATAAAGACATTGCAGACCCCCGAAGTGTTTGTTTTTTACTACAGTTGTGTAAAATCTACAAATCTGTTTACCTATGTAGAGGACAAAAGGTCAAGCTTTTCAGCCTCGTTGCCTTCATCAGAACAAGAGACCTTGAAAAGAGCTGGTGTATATTGAGGTACCTGGTCACAATACTGCCAGAGTTGCTGTAAATTCAGTAGTTTTGATCAGAATGTGTAAATGAATTGATACAAACATTAGCTGCTGACAGAAAGACAGCTTTATGGATAAAAGATGATATCTGTGGGTCATACGCTCAGATGAAGTTATCATACCTCTTATTCTGATGTCAGTGCCTTTTTGTGTGTTATTGTCAGTTTATGTCTTTTCAAGGTCATGTTCAGACCTAATTTTTTCTGCTTAACCAACGGATGCATATTGAAACAAGAATAGCTGCTAAGAAAGTGGGGCCGACCCAGGGGACGAGTCAAAAGAAGAGAACAGAAACTGAGTTTCCACTGTACGAAACATCAAACTTCATCACCTGCCTCTGTGACCTCACCTCCTCCACAACACTCTCAGATGCCTGATCCCCCACATACAATAAGAGAAACACATGCCGCTTAAAAAATGTTTGAATAACTACATTACTAAGGATATATTTAATCCAAAGCATGAAAAATCAAGGGGGTTAAATGAGCCTTTATTTTGCCATAAAATGTTAGTATTTTACATGTCTGTGCATCTGATCTTTCATTAGCTCTTTCTTTAAGAAGGGTTACACCAGTTTAGGTTTTAAATTAACTATCAATTATTGACGGTGATTACATAATTTAAAAATGTATTTATTTACAAACATTTTGTGCAACTCTTAAGTAGAGCCTCTGAAACAGCATTTAAAGCATTATGTGAAATTTACCCAGAGGAGAAAATAAATGAATCAAAGAAAAAAAAGCAGTCTAGTTATGACAATCATTTAAAGCCAGTTGTTCTTACCTGAGGAGCTGCTGTGTCTGCTCTCACGTCTGTAAATCATGAACCAGAGTACCAGAGCCATGATGGACCCCACTGTGCCCAGCACCACAAAGATCCAAAGAGCTGGGCTCAGCATCATGGTGGGGTCGGCCTGGGGGGTGGGTGCCCTGACTCTCACTTGGTTTATTTCAACCTGCAGGGGCGACTCTGGTGGGGGGGGTCAGACACATGAACTCACAGTTAGCCCATATAAATGTGGGAACTTTGACCCCCATTATAAAATAAAATTACTCAGACATTTTAGATAACAAGGGAAAATACATGTCATCATTCAAGAGCAGCCAACTGTGTACAGCTGAATCTAAATCAAAGACATGTACAATGAGGTTTTGTGGCTAAAAGCAGCTCTGCTGTACCCAGGAGGCAGATAAAAACATTTTATAGGAGAAAAAAACAGCCAAGGAAGGTCAACTCACCTGCTGCATGGTCAAGCTCAGGTCTGGTGTCCGTATTGCTGGGAATACAGTTTTTGATGAGTTCATCCCACTTCTGGCCGGCAGAACAGGACTTCTTGACCTCTGTTTTTGTCTTACTGGAACTACATTTGTTGAAGAGTTGATGGCCTGTGGAACAGATCCTCTTACCCCCCATTTGCGTTTCAACGTCGATACATTTGTTGAGGAGTTTGTCAAAAATCTGGCCAGCAGAACAGGACGTCTGTGCCATTGGTGAAAGCAGGTGAGCGATGAGCAGACCTGCTGCAGGGTGCTGCTTCTAGAAGTTTGTACTTGCGATTGAAATTAATAAAATAATGAAGCAAGAAGAGTAAGGAGCAGAGCTGTGTGACACGGTGGGTCGGGAGGGGGGGTGAGTAAAAAGAAGGTTTGCGAAATGAATAGTGCCTAACAGATGTTTCACTTCCTCCATTAGATAGGAAACAGTGAATCACTACATGTCTCTGGGGACAGAGAGAGTTTGCCCTGTATCTGTTTCAGAAACATTAAGCTCCTGAAGTTTGGATGGAACTGTGTGTGTCTGGTCATGTGTCACTGATGTATTCAAGACAACAGTGAAGAGAAGCAAAAAGGAGCTGCCCAGGCCATCATGATGAGAACAGTATAAACAGGAAACACAAGCACGTTCACAAATCATCTCGACACATGTGACAACACAAGCAGATGCACAAACGCGCAGCAAACTCTCTCAACATAACGGAGGTGTCTCCGGTTGGCAGTAACGACGTGATGACGCAGTTGTCTGATGTGAAGACGCGTCTCCGCCGCAGCGGGTTCGCGTCTCGCTCCCTCCCTGTGCACAACAAATGACTTTAAACAACACACATTGATGCCTTCCCAGACCAGAGGACTGCTTCATCACTGCTATCCTCTGGAAAAATTTCACACTTTTGAATATTTGCAAAGCGATTTTTTTAAAGATTTTCGTTCTGTGATTTTTATTTGCACCGAATGGATGGATATCATTTCTGAATTCATTTGTGTTTTGTGCATTTGTATGTGTTGCAAGTGTGTTGAGCCCTCTGGGACACCATAAATAAATAGGTTGTGGTCCCTTGGATTTTCTGATAAAAAAATTATTTTTATTATTGTGTGAGGTCATGTGGAGAGACTTCACACAGATCAGTTGTTTCCAGTTGAGGAAATGTCAGGACCTCATTGGTTAAGAGTCACTGCTGCACAAAATATGAATTAAGAACAGGACAGTGTGGTCCCCACAGTAAAACTTTAATGAACAATTACATAAAAAAAGCATGAAATGATGGCCAGATACGATTGTGTAGCAATACGCAAAGAGACACAGGTTAATTCTAAAATACAAACCTGAGATACTTACATTTAGAACACTACAAAAATAGAAGCTCAAGAATCAGGTATCAGAGAAGATCAACTGCCCTGAGTGTCACAATGCACTAACTATTTAATTTAACATTGAAGTTTTGGTGTTTTCATATCTGGGCATGTTGATATTGCAGCCATCAATTTAATGTACTTTATAAAATTACAAAGTTACTCTCAGTGTTCAAGGCACAAGTGTCTGCATGTATAAAAAAACACAGTTGATTTCTACTGTATTTTGAATTAAATCATCATATCATCCTGAGTAAAATGTGTGTTGACATTTAAAATCTATTTGGCAGCTTGATAAAATGGAAGCCAAGCTTTGCATTTTATCAGGTGGAAGGAAGTTGTGTAATTCACTAAATGTATGCATCTAAAAGAAATCTTGAAATCAATGAGAGGGAAATCTTGAAGCAGCAATTAAAATAAAAACATCATCATCAAATAAACAGAAATAAGGTACAAATGTACCTTTTACCCTGGATGTTCATTATTGTTCATCAAGCTTTAGACCAAAAGCATCTCTCTCTGTCACACAAACTTCTCACGGCTTGAAGAGAAGCGGCTTCATCTTGATGAAGGTGAAGTTGTAGTACCGGGGCAGACCTTGGTGGCTGATGCTACTGAATTTATCCCAAATGAATGGCGGGAGTCCGTCCTGTGTGGTTGGTCCGTTCACCGCCTCCGCACGGAAGGACTCAGCCATTTGGAAATCTGTCACCTGAATGCATGAATGGAGAAAATCTCAGCTTAAACACTTTAAATGGTACAATGAAGCGTGACTCCTACTAATGAAAATTGATACGTGAAAGGATACTACCTTAGTGTCATAGCAACCTCCCGGTAAAGGTCCCTCTGACCTCAAGTCGTTGCGGCAGCAGATGGACTTGCAGGGGTCACCTTTAGAGTACGGATCCTTCCTGTAGTCTGAAAACAAATGTAGACCTTTACTTAGAATGTGACAACATTGTTTCCTCAACATTACTAAAGACCTGCCTTTAAGTATCATAAAAAGATTCAGAATGTGTGGCTTTTTAGCCACAATAATCACTTGACAAAGATATTAGTGTGATTAAACTGTCATCAATATGAGAGTGCATGCAGTGACGAGATCAGTGCATCAGGCAGAGTCACACACCATTGAACCTCATGATGTGCTTCAAGGAGTCCAGGTCCTTGACATCAGCCTGGTCACGTCGGAAGATCTTGGCTCTGGGACAGAGATCATAGGAGAAGTCCTCCCCATACTCCTTCCACATCTCTTCGTAACCACTCAGCATGTAAATCTTCTGGTGGAAAGGAATGTTGTAAGACGGCCAGTAACCTGTGGCAAAGACAGATGAGAAAGAGAAACCCGATAAATTAAACTGATACTGGGTGAACTGTCTGTTAAAAAAAAAGGATCTGCCGTTACCTCTGCGCAGAGCCTGTGTTTGGTCAGAGTACTCCACCAGCCCTGGGATCTGCTCCACCACCGTCAGAGCGCCATCATCAACACTGTGACCCAGCTTCACTTTGCTCCTATCCAACACCATGTACTGGTTGTTGTAGGTACCTACAAGAGTTAAGGTGGCAGATGATTTCTTCTGAACAGATCTCCATGATGACTTTAACATCAGTTTAATGTTGACAGGAAATTATGCGGGAAGTTGACAAGTTCGCATGATTTGTTTCAGAATTCTTGACAAGTCTTGATCAAAACAAGCAAATCTTAAAATCAGTTTGTGTAATTAGTTTAATTTTGAAACATGAAACAATAATATGAAAAAACTATCCATACTGGAAATGATGCTTGTGATTGAATTAGTTGAAGCTTCAGATTGGGGCTTTATTACTTTACTTTATGATGTACTCTCATATCCAGACTTCAAACTCAAATTTGAGAGGGGTCAGATGTCAGGCTTCAAGCCTTACGTTTTGCAAGTTCTGCTAGTTGATTTCCATTCTGGGCTAAAATGAATGTAATCAAAGGTAGAAATAATCAAACAAACTAAAACTGCTGGGCCTTGGGAAAAGGACCACAGGGGTTAGCAGTTATGTCTTTTGAAACGACAAAAACAGTAGATAAACTTTCAAGTTCAAAGATCTGGTCTTGAATTAATTGTCATCAGCATCTTGATTTATGGCTCACCCACGTTTTTAATGTCAACACATCTTTACTGGAACTGTTAGTTTATATAAAACTATTTGTAACAGAGCTTAGTGTTACATAAGTCAATCAAATCAATGTGCTCCACTTACCAGAGTTGTACTTGGAGAAGGTTTTGGCCCACTCTTCACCGGTATGTGCCAGATTGTGAGCCAGCCTGACCCTCTGCCATGCCAGCAGGCTTTTTGGGGTGATATTGTCAAAAAGTGAGGAGTTGAAGACATTGTTGGTGGTTTGAGTCATCATCAGGCCATTACCCAAGAGGTAGAAATCATCGAGAGACACTAAGAAACCTGCAGGAGAGAGAGAAAGATACTGTGAGGTTGGAGAAATTAGGAGGCAGCCATAAAGAAGCAGAGTACAACTATGGACATGACGTTGTGAGGTCAGGACTCAGCATTTCTTTTCTTGTTTCTAGTGTCACAAATCTGCATTATTATACAAACCCCAGGAAAGTTTATGTTAAAGTGAAATAACTCTGGTCAAAAATTTATGTTATTTCTATGCTTTCCTTGTTGTCAATGTTGTCATTGACTTCCCAACATACCAGGGTAGCTGCTGAAGGACATTTTTGCAGTTGCTGTATGGGGCTCAGTGACATGGAAGTCCCAGTGCTTGTAGATGCGCATGGTAGCAGCGTATGTGTACCAGCTGGAGTGGGCAAACAGGAGGTTCTCAAAGCCAGGCAGCATCTGAGGAAGAGAACATTAAACAGAGAAATAAAAAACATCAGCCACCCAGACTCTTCCCAAAGTTTCCAAAGATACAGAAATATCCGGTAGAATTTCCAGGATATGTGAAAAATCCATTCAGGATTTCAATGTTGTGATGGAAAATTCTGGCATATAACCCTTGGTATTTACAAACTTGTGTCTGGTATTGTTTGTTCATGCAAACATAAGTGCCTTGCGTAACCCGCGATATCATCATCAGACACAGAGAAGATACAAACTAAGCTATCATATACAAAGAGATGGCCCTCTGGGTTTGTGAGACCCCAAGATAGTGATGTCGCAGTGAGGATTACTGGTCAAACAAGTATTCTGACAGTATTGACACTAACACCATATATTTTGTCTACTAACACTCATTTCAAAAACACTATAAAACTGTAAGTTGTGAGAACTCTGCGCTTACTCACTGACCGACTGTTCATACGGTTGTATATGTGTGAGTCCATTCATTGAATGCTTTTAAACTCAAGAAAGACAACTGACGTGTGCAGACTCTTTTTCCAAAGTTCTTTATCAACTTTTTGCCACCACAATGTCAAGAGTAATTTTGCTGCAGTGAAAAAGAATCGGAATGTGGATATTATTGAGATCCATTTAGGAGTTTATATGTTAACATCCAATTACTTGGCTATACACAGACATAGTGTGAGAAATTACAGTACCAAATAAAATATATGATATAAATGATAGCACAAAAAAATAATAAATGATAAATAACACAATAAAAGATCATTAACTCTGCACTCACAATTGATATAGGACAGATTCTTTGTGCAGTTTTTGTTACTAAATAGATTTCCCCACACACACACTTTTACACAAGAGTGTGCGAGTTCTTCATTCATGTTTAAAATTTAATTATACTGTCTATTACAACTTTGGGATCTTGTTTTGCACACGGCACTAAATGTTTATTCATTAAAATATATGAAGTATCTTCTGACTGAAATGAATGAAGTAACCTTAAGCTTTTTTAAAACTTCTACTTAAACATGTGTGCTTGCTGCCGATCTAACATTATGCTGCTGTTTGCATTGCTTATGTGAAGTAGGGCCTTACAGCCTGAATAGAGCAGTTTTGACCTCTGACCTTGATGAGTGCAGAGCAGTGTCCCATCCCTGGAAGTTTGAAGTCTCTCAGGGGAGTGCTGGAGTCGGGCACCAAGGCTGGTATCAGATCCAGTAGGTCTCCCACCGCGTTCAGGAACTGGATGTCAAACAGGGACAGCGGCTATGGGAAGCACAGCAGATAAACAGCTGTTAGTCCGAAAAGGAAAACAAATTATAGCATTGGCTTCATTGTGAAACAGCCACTAACGCAAAAACAAGTCTTTTGCAAAACAACTATCAAAATGTAAAAGAAATATATATATATAAAAAAGCACTGACAGCATGATGTTCCTTTGTCTTATTATCCTTAAAGCAAAAATACCATTTTAAGTTTACTGTTTATACCATGATGTCAGCACTCTATTTTGCTCTATACTCAATAGATAAACTAAACTCTGATAAATGTGTTTCTGCTTTTTATCAACATAAGTAGAAAATAAAAAATTTCTTTAAATCTCACGTCCCTTTAAATCTTGCAGTAGCAATGTGATATATGCTCACAAGTTTGGTTGGTAATGCAGGTTCCTCATTTTACAACGGAGAAGTATCTAAATATGCTGCACCAGCGTAAAAAATTTCTTCATTTGGAAACTATTAACTCTTACACATTTCTATGTTAATTGTACTTTAGTGTATACAGAGTTTTTATGCAAGTAAAAGTAACATGTTTCTCATATATATCTGTACAAATTAATGTTCATTTACTCTGATAGATTAATGTCAGTGTTATATGACCTCCATACCTTTTTCCCTTCTTTCTTGGCCCAGTCTCTTACTCCTGCTTGCAGCCCATCCATCTGGGCCACAATGAAGCCAGCATGTTGCCACAGTGGATCGGAGCTCTTGTTCAATTTCACTTGCTCTCTGACCCATGAATCCTGCTTCCTACAAGCACAAGAGGTACATTTTCTCTTTATGTCTTTTATTAGACATTACAACGATTTACTGTAAACCATTTAAAAGCAAAGAGTCAAACACTGAGCTGCAAAATAAAAAACCTGTAGACACGTGGACACAACAGATACATTTAAGTTAAATGCAATCCGCTTGGGCCACACAAAATCTTTAAAATACAGTGAAAAATAATTGATTACAAATTCTGATTTTCACAAACAGATAACACTGTCAGCTGATTTTTACTGAGAAAGAGATATGAAAAATGATGACAGTGTTTCTGCAGTACTGCTGCTGTGGTTTTTAATGGGAAATGAGAACAGACTCACGCCATGAAACTCTGAACAACGCCGAGGATCTTTGGGTCGTGGATCAGCTGTGGATACATGTTGGTGTAGTGGTCCATCATCTGCCTGGGGAGGGAGAGTGGAAATAAATACTAACTGGATATATTCATAATAACAACAATAATAAAACATTATTTACAGTCCTGAAACACTGATTTATTATGTTTGCTTGCTTCATGCTTTTCATCTGTCTAATGATTTTGTATTTTTCTTTGTTATTACAGAAGGGGGGCAGCACGGAAGCATAGTGGTTAGCAATTTATGACTGTATATTGTCCGCAGGTCTGAGTGTGAGTGTGAGTGGTTGTTGGTCTCTGTTTGTCTCTGTGTGTTGGCCCTATGATGGACTGGTGACCTGTCCAGGGTGTACCCCGCCCTCAATCAGTGTGAGCTGAGATTGGCTCCAGCAACCCCCGTGAACCGGAGAAGGAAAAGCGGTAGAAGATGAATGAATGTTGCAGAAGGTGTTTGAGGTCTGCAAACATAAAAAATTTTTTTTGGAGTGTTTAATCAATAAAGTTGATTCTTAAGTAGTTTGATTAGCATAATCACATTCTGAAGTGTTATTGATTAACATCTCATATTTTTTCATATATTTCATTTTCCATTTTATTATTCCTTTATATAATCATTTGCATGACAGTCAATGATGGATTTTATTTTCCTTTATTTTTACCACTGTGTGTTCTCATTAAATAACATTTCTTTTACTTATGATTACTTTGCTCTTGCTTAGAGTTAGTCTATGGGATTGTTTCCTCAACATATTGGAGTTTTTTTCCCCCTTATTTAGATAGTGTACTTAGACGGGTAAGGTTTTTACCCTCTCCTTCGCCATAAACGGGGGGGGGGGGGGGGATGTTTGGCTTGTCTGTGCTTGTGGCCTGTGACCTCTGCCTGGGTTTTTCATCTTCCATTTTGGAGAGCAGACATACTGACGTTTGGCTGGTACGGGCAGGACTCATGGGGCATAAGGTAGTAAGGTGTTGTGGAATTTTCCATAAAGTGTGGCTTAGCATTAAAATGCTAAAAAGGGGGGAATGTGATGGAAATTTCTGATATTTAACCGATGCTATGTTTTGCATTACCTGTGCCCGTTGTTGTATTTCGTTCATATGAACATATGTTGTTGTGCTTAACCCCTACTGTGACAGCAATGTGAGATACAGCGGAGGGTCCCACGGGAATGGAACCTCAAGTGTGAAATCCCAAGTGAGTGTTGTCTTGGTGACAGTTGCTGTTAAATCAAGTCAACCTATAAGAATTGTAGGTTTTGCTCACTTGCTCACTGACTGACTGTTCATGCAGTCGTATGTGTGTGAGTCCATTAATGAATGCTTATTAAAGCTCAAGAAAGACAGCTAATGTGTGAAGGATTTCTTTTTTAAAATTCTTTATTAACTTTTTGCCTCCACAGGTCAAAGTTTCCAGTCTTCCTCTGGCGTCTCATCATTTTGTACTGCAGTTTTCATATTTTCAGGAGTGCAGGAGATTTAAAGCGCTTGCAGTAGTCACATGACTGAAGGAGGTGTATCCACCCACTCTGTAATCTGAACTCCCTCTGTCATTTCTGACATTTTAAATCTCAACAGCTGACAAGCAGTGATTACATATTAATACATTAAAGTATCCCGCGACCCGGAAACGGATAATGAATGAATGAATGAATATGAGACGTTTTTGCCAAACACGGTGTATTTAGTGTTAGTGTGTTAACAAACCCATTAGATCCTTATACGACCAACCGTGACTTCACTTTAACTCGGTTTACTTACTCTGTGCAGAGGCGAAGGTCCCAGCCGCAGCCAGCAGCAGAAAGACTAGCAGCCTCTCCAGCAGAAGCATGGCTGTGTGAGAGCAGTCCCAGGCTTCAACAACTGCACACTGAAGACGGTGGTCGGTCAGGAGGAACTCAGGTGGAGAGGAAATGGGTAGTTTTGTGGCGAAGGGAAAGTCCTGGGCGTCAGGAAGTTCAGCGGACTGTTTCCTGATTGGCTGCTGTGCTGCTCCTGAGGGAAGAGGAGTGCACCTTATAGGACTCCTTTTGGGTGCGGCATGTCATGTTTAGGTAGGAAAACTTTCGGATGAATACGGTGTGTTTCTGGACTTCATAAGAGAATCACAAACAGCTGCAAAAGCTACTCACCCCAGATGGGACTCGAACCCACAATCCCTGGCTTAGGAGGCCAGTGCCTTATCCATTAGGCCACTGGGGCTGTGCGGCTTCATATAAGCACCCCTTATCTTCTTATACCTACGTATGTAATGAGTTTTTACCTCAGCCGATACCTCTGTTGTTGGCATAAAGAAATCAAAAATAATAAATTAGATTAAAAAAACAAAACAAAAACAAAAACGGATTTTGAGATAGACCAAAACATTTAAGGTACATTATTTATTTATTTGTGGGACAAAACAACCGTGGGAATTTCAGCCAAAATTCTGTAGTTGTTTATGAGCCAACTTGTGCAAAAGATCCCTTTTGATACATGACATTCCAGTTTTTCAGAAAAACAATACACAAAATGATTTTTAAATCCTTCCCAGGGACTTGGGACGTGTTCTCCCATCGTTGGTCTGATGACACACTGCCCCCAAGTGACAGCCCCAGTAAAGATCTACCAGCCTTACGTTATCATGAAATCAGCACAAAACCACATAATCCTCAGAAGAAAAAACTGAGGCTCTAACGATTGAATAATTATCTTTACTATGATATAG
This sequence comes from Remorina albescens, assembly GCA_034769265.1. Taxonomy (NCBI): domain Eukaryota; kingdom Metazoa; phylum Chordata; class Actinopteri; order Carangiformes; family Echeneidae; genus Remorina; species Remorina albescens. The sequence continues at coordinate 17,324,824 of CM068493.1, read as the reverse complement.
AATCAATCTTTCTACTTAAAACTTTTAAATATATTTTGACAAAAAGAATAAATAAAGTTGGAATGACAAGAAAATGCCCAACAGCAGAGTTTTAACATCTTTCGCACTTGTACATACTTATTTACAGGTAGTGTTTGCAATTATCGGCCCAGCGCCAAAGCATGGTAAAGCTCTGTGAGGATGACTGTGTGTCAGGTAACACAAACATTAGCAGTTAGGACGGAGCTGGAGAGAAACGAACAATACATTTCAAGTGGACAATGTAGGAGAGTATTCAGAAAACAACATTTTAAGTTGAGGAATGATAGTATGAGAAAACAGCTCAGATGAAAAAGACTTTGGTGTTCAAGGTTTTCACAGCTCTTCCTTTTTTTTTAAATTTCTAAAACCTGCCATGAAGAATCAAAGATGTGCAACAACTGTGCATAAACACATTAAAACATAGCCCAGACTCATTAGATTTCATAACACTAGGAGCTAAGAAGGCACAACTTGTATGCACGTAGTTTCTACTCTGCAGCATGAAAACGATCCACAGCTTTCAGATTTAAATAGTTTCCTGTCGTTTTTTTGGTCTCTCAAACACAAAATCAGCTATGGCTGCATGCGTGAAGGAAACTAATTTTGAGAAGCAGAAACGTCTTCTTAGAGGAGAAAGTTGAGTCAAAATAACCACAAAGCCACTGATATTACAGAATCCCTGGATGAAAACACCAAGAGAGTAGCACACAGCATCATAGCATCAAGTTTTTGTTGTTTTCATCTTTGCTAAACAGTGTTAACCAGACAAACTGCTATGCTGCACTCCGACCATCGCTGCTTGGGGGAGTGTGCTGACATCAAATGCAAGTGTACAGGTATGTTAGAGGACTTCATCTCCACAAGAAGGCCACAAAACCACACTCATTGGTCATCAATTAGTTTCTCAGCGCCATTCTCTGCTTGTCTGACTGTACTACTTCCTCCATCCTCTCTGCCTCTTCCATGGTCCTCTTCTTCATCCTCGTCTTCAGTGTAAGACAGTGACTGGCTGCTGTAGTTGATCATGGTACGAGAGAGGTCCACTTCAATGGGAAAGACATCGGCTTCCTTCAGGACAGCGTAGCATTCATCGTAGTAATGTGACATGCCTGACACAAAGCGTTGCAGCTGGAACACAATGTCCTGGACTGTAAATTAGGAATATAAAAAAGTGGGGCATTTATGTTAATAAATGACATGACAGGGAGGCTGAGTTGGACTCATCAACATTTTTTAAACCTTGAGAAAGAAAAATATGGGGGTCACAGGTGTGAAAAGTTTTCTGCCATGAGCTTATATCACATGTATCACATGAAGTGGGGGCCACAGTTACTTGATTCTGCATATTTTTTGGGACTTTTTTATCTGCCTCTTCTGCTGATTTACTATAATGAAACAATGTGACTTATATCATGAGTGATCATGGTGTGCACCAATGTAACAATGTCTTACTATGATATCTTGGTGAAAACTGAGGCTGCTATATGATATTATATCTTTAATGAATGAAAAGTGAAGTGAAAACCAAAAGTTATTGAAATATATATTTCAATGGAAAGAATTGTGGACTTACTTTGAACTATGAGTAAGCATCTCATTGCCTACTGTCTCTTGTGCCTAATGTGTTTCATCTACACTGTCCCACCACAGTTTTTTTATATTTTGTATTTAGACCTCAAACCTTAGACAATAGAAGAAGAATAATGACACACCATGTTTCTGATCCAGCAGCTCTATTTTCTCCAGAACATCCTTCCTCATTTTTGCGAAGCGGGCCCGAGCCTCTTGCCGACACCGCAGCACCAGACGGTACTCATAATTCCCGGTGCTGACACGATACAAGGGCTCTCCCATTGCCTGTAGGAGGAAGAGGTTCATTCACTGCCTCATATGATCAAATAAAAACTAGATCACACACAACCAGTGTGCTGTATCAGGCTGTTTCTTATCGCCTTTCCATGGATGTATTATGAAGAATACATGTGTTTATGATAATTCAGATTTAATTGCTGACACAGGAATTCAAATGGCTACTCACAATACTACTGTATTCTTCATCATCCATTTCCTTCACCTTCAGGCAGTACGACTGAAAAACACAATGTCATACGGTTATTCTGTTGACTGAACAAAATTTACAGCTTTTGTTCAATGCTCTGTCATATGCTAAAGCAGAAGAACAGAGAGTGGTGGACTTACCAGATATTCAAACTTCACATCCAGATATTTGCGGATGGTAAGCTTTGTGTCTGGTATGGCCTTGTGAAGGTACGTGTTCAGGTCATGGAGCATCTGTACAAGTGAGAAGCTTGATATAAAGTCGCACCAATGAACAACAGAACAGAGCAGAATTCAGTTCACCCAAGTCACCTTCAAAAAGTGTGTTGCATTCATGATATTTGATGAAATATAACTGCACACAAAAGTACATTACAAAGCAAAAAACTAAAAGGTGAAAAAGTTGTTCTTTTCCACAACAGTACACCAAAAAAAAAAAAAAAGATAACTTCCTGGGTGCTTTTAGTGCACTGATTTCTTCAAAAGTTACATTTCAAACTGGACTTACTGGTTTGACTGTCTTGAGGAGCTGAATACCATATTTTTCAATGCTGCGATGAGCATCTGCAAACTTCACAAACGCCTCACTGGCTGCAGCCTGGGGCTCTCGAACCCCGATGACAGAGAAAACATCCCCGAATGCTGGAAGGACACATAATCAAACACCAAATAGATGTTAAACATTAGAGCGGAGATAAGTAAAACTTATAAACATCATTTGTCTTCCATTTTTCTTTAGACATTGAGGTGCTAAAAAAGCCATAGAGGTTTAATTTATTTTTATGGTTTCTGATGAGTGTAACTCACCTCTATGAGTCTGAGAAAGCTCAAAAAATGCTCTAAGCAGCCTCTTTGTGTGCTCCATCAGTCCTGCAGTCACAAAAACGACAACAAACCTTCACCTTACCCACATCAACACAGCATCTCAGATTAAAACATCAGATTTAACATTACCTACAGTAATTACTGAGGTTCAGTTTTGTGATTTGATTTTTCTTTACCTTTGTAGAGCTCTGCTGTTTTCTCCAGCTCTTCCAGTCTTTTGACCAGCCCATCTGAAAAGTATTATGAGATGAGCTTTATATCCACCTACATCAATAAACTCAAAAATTAACAATGAACATGATAATAATCTCACCATTGCACAGAATAGCTCTACTGAGTCCAAGAGCGTCTGCTGTCCCTGAGCTCATATTCTCTACCAGTCGATGTTTGACCTTTTTCAGCACTGAAACACACAAATATGTGTTCAACAGATTCAGACAGTGCTGAAACAGTGTTATTGTGATAATGTAAGAATGCAAAACATGAATTTACAATAGTTAATCTGTAGAAAGTGAAATAAACAAATGATGGCTCAAAAAGTGAGTATCTATTGGAAGAGGTACCTATATCCAGAGACTTCCCCTGTTTTGGATCTGCCTGCAGTTTGTTATAGTGGATAGCCGCTTCTCCCTGAAACACAGTAATCAATAAACTTAATATATTAACTTAATATATTAAAAACAAGCCAGTGAGGAAAAACACCCCTTTATTAATTTAGATATATTAAATAAATCTGATTAATAATTGTTATTCTTTTAATAATGTACACTCTTTTTCCACTTCATGGGTGATATACGCATGCAGTATTTGCAGTGAATGGGTAACAACAAAACAATCTAATCCTCTAATCCCCAAACTGAGCACACTCATCCACCATGCAGGAAGTCATGAAATTTTTCTGAGTTTGTACAATGGATGCCAAAAACAACACAGCCACACTACATCAGTGGCGTGACTGCAAATGTTACAAGCTATTGTCCTGACCCCCTTTGGTATAGCTTGGCAGGACAATTAAGTCTATCTACTCTAAAGTTCAGCGGTGGGTTTGCACTCATACTTAGTAAACTCTTGCGGCTGTACACTGATAAATCCACAGCTGGTGGGACACAAATATGTGAGTATTGTTCATTTGATTTGCTTCTATTTTTGTTCACGTGTGTCGATTTTTTTATTGATTAAAAGGCACCGTAGGAGCTATTTAGTTGTTGTTAGTATTTAGTTGGTGTTTTGCCAATAATTAATATTGTTTGATTATTCTAAATTTTTTTTTTATTATGATTGGATTTTGTTTGCTAATTATTTGTTTAGTTTAATTGTTTTCTTGTTTAGTATTTGTTTAGTATTTTATTTCATTTTGGGCATACTGTGGGCACTAAAGGTTATATACGTAGGAAAGCAGGTATGGGACCAGCATGCACCTGGGTGGGCACATGGTTTTTTACCAGAGCAGGAGAGGTACGCAGGAATTTCTTTGTTCTTTGTTTGCTTGCCTGCTTTTGGAAAAAATAAACATTTTGAAACACAGGAACTATTGCGTGGATAACAAGTTTCTTTTTACCTGCGTACAAGACATGCCCATGGTGCGGCAGTGGTCCTTTGTTTTTTTTTTTGACATAAGTTTGATTTGGATTTCTTTAGTGACAATCGGCCACTACAGGCACTAAATTAACAAGGGGGTGAAGTTAGGTTCCTTTGTGTTTTAATTGGTTTAATATACAAGAGATAATTCAAACAAAGACTGATTTCTTATGTATGATGAGACACAGACACACACAAAAAAATCACCAGCCACTAAATGAATTTACCTGCATTTGTTATGTTCTTGGAAATAATTTTCTGTCTTAGTCTTCAACTACTTTAATCCCTTATTGAGAGTTTGCATAGAGCTGGCATAGTTTAGACTGTTTATCCATCCACAGAATGGTATAGGGAGTAAATAATAAGCCATCCGATTATATCCTAGTATTGCTCAGGACTGTTAATAACTTTGAACTGTGATTGCAGCTCAAGAGCTTGTGTACCTGGACGGCTTGGATCATCTTGGCCACCTCGACTTTAGTCTTTCCTTTCACTGGTTTCCCATTCACACCCGTGATTTCATCGCCTGCTGCCAGCGTGCCCTCCAGAGCTGCTGGGGTGTTGTCGAAGACCTGTGTGACAACAGAAATCACATTTAAAAAGGTACCAAAAACACGGGCATTTCTCCTTTGACTTTATCAAATAGCAAATTAAGTTTGAAACACAGAGATAATTCATCATAGATATCAAAGAAAAGCTGATCTGCTGCTCTGTACATACCTGAACAATGTAGAGACAAGGACAGTACTGTGCCCCACCACCAATACTGATGCCAATAAGATTATTAGCATCTTTCTTCAGACAAACAGTACCTGGTACTGTTGGTATCCCCCTTTGGAGAGAGAAAAAAAATTATATCCTGAGACTTTAATTTAACACAGTATTTGTTTACCGTGCTCCGGAAGAAACAGCATTAGTAACTCTTAACTGTTCTTTATACAACACGTTTGGGGGGAATTTGTGCCAATGTATGATTTCAATAATGTGTTGTGAAGGTGATAATGACAAGGGAAACATAACTGTGACTCACAGTTTGTCTTCCTCCAATTCATAGTCCATATCTGTGAACATAGTAGGACAGAGTCACTCCTGTCCCCGTAGAACCTGTGAAGCAAAAACAACAATCTGTTAAATACTTGGCGACTGCGACCGACGAAGAAGAGGAGGAAATATCCAGTCACACACTGCTCAGAGCTATGAAGTGGATCAGAGTGTACTGTATCTATCATGTTCAAAATAGAGCAGCTCTTTCTAGCAGGAGAGCTTCTCAGGACACCGACTCGTAGCCAGATGGCCCAGACTGAGGAGGAGCCCGCAGCTGCTGCAGCAGGTGAACAAACAGCTGGTTACAGGCGGCACATGCTAACTCCCTGTCTTAACTCCAGTGGTTAGCCAGATAAACGATCTAAACGTGTAATTTTTATACTCAGTACATCGAACTCTATGGTGAAAACTACTATTACAAAAAACCCATAATGTTTCGTCGTAGCGACGGTAGCCAGCAACAACAAACCAGCTCAATAACGGAGGCTAATTAGCGGTTAGCTACTGACAGGTTTTAATTTAACTGATAAGTTCACAGCGGTCAACCCGCCACTAACGACTTACTTTTATTAGAAACAGGTTGTCATACAACTGTTTCTTCGTATGCTTAAAAATGTCCTTGTAAAATCCGTCGCCGTTAGCTGCAGATATCTGAATTTGTGACTCCACCGACAGCTCCTGTTAACTTTATTTCGTCACTTCCGGCACCATAACGGAAGTAGTAGTTGAGGGACCCTAATGTCAATTTATTGTTTCCCAGTAGTCATAGTTGTGGGTGCCAACTTAATAATACTTAAGTTTGACGGGAGAAATTATAAATAAATTAACGCCCTCTGTGTGTATTGCTTTAAAGTCGGTTTTTAATTAAGCTAAAAGTCGTTAACGTATTTAAACATGACTTTCTGTTTCCATCTAGTGGTCACAATCAGGAACAGCGATGGATTAAAACAGTCAAGTTGCTGCTAACCACCATTTTTGGTGAAAATTGAAGAGAACCTGGTCAGCACAGGTTCTGATGCTCAATGGTGGAGCAGAGCCAGACCAGATCTGGTACATCTTGTTCGCCTGCCACATGTTAGCTTTTATTGTAAAAAAAACAAAAACAAAAACGATGATTTCGTTGCCTTTAGTTATTAACACTCCGAAATGAAAAACACACAGACACGATCCTACACAAAAAGGCACAGCATTTAGCCCTTTTTCAGACCGTTCATCAAGGTAGTTCCTATGATCATCCATGTTTACAGTGGCGGCTAGTGAAAAATATTCTAAGTGGGGCTGTGGCATACTAATTTTTTGTCACCATCTCAATAGACCCTTTACACATGACGTCAGACAACTTCCGTTTTGAAGCGAAGCAGGGTATCGCTACATCCGGTTTGTACGGTGGCCTGGAAGTGCAAATCACAACAGCAAAAGAGAAACGACAACAACAAATCGAAAAACACAACAACAAAAGAGAAACGACAACGACACATTAAAAAACACAACATCAAAAGAGAAACGACAACGACAAATCAAAAAACACAACAACAAAAGAGAATCCACAACAATATTAACTAAACCGGAAAGGGCAGGTACCTTCGGGCGACATGAATCGTCGCTCATAGGACGAAGGAACTGGTCCGTCCTTTGAAGGACATGATCTCAAAACATGAGCGGCGCTCGTGATATCCTACCTACTCGCTATTATATAACAATATTTTGATGCCGGACATAAGTATGATGTGATAGTCCACATGCTGTCGACTATTCACAACATTAAGATGAGCGCTGACCACCCGTTTTAAAGAAGTAGAGTTATTTAGATGACGGAACAATTTCCCACCACGTGAGGTGAGGCATGCCATTTTCACCGAGCTGGAAGGACCACGGCAACTGTTCGATTATTGGACAAAGTGGCAGGTTCTTCAACAGAAGCATAGACTTCGCGTTAAAACGTGAAGTTTGATGGATAAAAAGTAAAGTGGAAACTGTAGTGATCACCTCTGTCTGTGTTAAACTGACCAGTGCCGATTATTCAAAACCCTTTCCTTGTTTGTCATTGTGATTATTATTCACATTAATAACAGCCTTGTTATTTGCTTAATCTCACTGTTTCGAATTAGAGTTCTTCAACTGTTTAATATGAATATATTCATCTATAGGAATTATTCTATCCCAAAATTGAATCACATTAGTGGTTGATTAATTTGGATAATCATAGTTGGTTTCCATTCTGATTTCTGTTTGATCTGTGTGAAATAAGCCACTTTGCGTCTAATGGATCCCCAGGTCTCATTTGGATGGACTTGTTTGGAGACCTGAGAGACTCTGGACTTATCAATGGCAGCCATGAACACTAGTGCTTACTGAGATTTAGCTTCAGTAATGTTCTGCAGCATGACCTGGATGAATGTATGGACCCATGGAACAAACACCAGATTCTTTATTAAAGTCCTTCATTTTTTTTCACTGCCTGATCAAGCAGATCTGGGGCAGTGATTTGAGGATGTGTGGAAAGGCAGACTTTTCCCATGCTGTGGCTCGATACCACTCCCCTTCACAATGGTCATCAAACCAAACATTTATATGCAAGATAAAACAGTGGACTGTTAGTGGGTAATGTTTAAAGATCAATGTACAGATAATTGGTAATACAAGGAATATTTGCATGTCACATTTACATATTCATCATGGTCAGGAACTGACATATATTTACAAAGTGAATACAGGACAGTCAATGTAATTGGCAGAGTAATATGTTGTGGCAGACCGTTGTCAAGCACAACACTGTTGCTAGGGACGCCGCTCTGATCAGGAGCGCAAAGGAGAAGAGGTTACAGAGGAACTACGCAGGATATTTGCCTTATAGTTCATTTTTACCTTCATTAAACAGCTGCCAACTAACTGTGATGTTAGATAATGACTTGTAACTTGTTATTGTGACTGAAAACTAAACCTGCAGAACCAGAGCCTGATCCCTGTGTCGAGCTCTCGTCTCCGAGGCAGCGCGACCGCAACACAAACGTGCCATGTAAACAGTAATCTCTTGTTCATAACATATAACACTACACAAATACACACAACGTAACGCGTTTATAATCAAACGATCCACTGATTTATCAAAGGAATCGTTTAAAACAATTGCACACAGCCAAAGGGTTAGCAAAACAGAGGAAAAGTGACCAGACTTGCAGATAGCTACGCTAAAGGATGCTATTTATAAATCAATAAAAGTCGTTTTTTAAAGCAACATTGTGTCTCTAATTAATTATTGCACTCGTAAGCCCTTCGGGCTGAATGACACACCACAACCTTCTCACTCTACATTAGTAATACTGTAATGTAGCTTCCGTAGACGAATTAATGAGCAATGTCAGGAAACGGACGCAAGTTAGCTAGCTTGCTCGGGTAAGCAAATGTCACAAGATCCAAAAGTAGCCTAACACAAACATTACATTAACGTTACATCCGTTAACTTACTTGATTGTCGTGCATGAGTTTGATCAACGTCAACTTCTTGCAGCCTTTACCCACAATCACTGCAGAAGTTGGGTTTTACCAAGAACTCTTATACATAAGAGTGCCGTGTGTTCATTTGTTTATGTTTGTCTGGCGCGCCGCGAAGTGGTGTCCTTCGTCCAATCAGCGACGATTCATGTCGCCCAAAAGTACCTACCCTTTCCGGTTTGGTTAATGTCGTTGTCGTTTCTCTTTTGCTGTTGTGTTTTCTGATTTGTCGCTGTCGTTTCTCTTTTGCTGTTGTGTTTTCTGATTCGTCGTTGTCGTTTCTCTTTTGCTGTTGTGTTTTCTTATTTGTCGTTGTCGTTTCTCTTTTGCTGTTGTGTTTTTCGATTTGTCGTTGTGATTTGCACTTCCAGGCCACCGTAGAATGTTTGAGCCTTTTTGAAGCTGAAGAACGTAAGACAACACTCAACGAGTCTCAGCGTATTTTTAAAGGTAAGATTGAGACTATAATATTTCTCTTGTAGTATTAATCTTCTTCATTTCCCTTGGTTTCGTTAGCGATCGCTGCCGTTACGCAGCTGCCTTGACGCGGGATAATAATATGATAAGATAAATACTACAAGAGATATGTTATAGTCTCAATCCTATCTTTTAGAAAATACACAGAGTTTTGTTGAGTGCTGTCTTACATTCCCGCATCTTCAGTTTAAAAGGCTCAAACCGGATGTAGTGATACCCTGCTTAAAAGGGTCCATCAAACCATAGGCTGTGTCCGAAACCACCCTCTCACTCCCTACTCCGTAGTCCCTATATAGGAAGATGAATGTAGTGGACTATATAGTGAACTCATTCATAAAATGAACAATCGTTTTCGTACACTACTTTTGGCGTCGTTAATTGCGTTATCGCTGTCGCGCAATTATAACGTACCCCACTAACGGCTAGAGACAGAAAAATAAATTCTGTTTAGCATTTTGTTAAAGGCTTTTGATAATCTGATGTCCGATTATACAGTTTTTCACGATGTCAATGCTGTTTACATTCATGTAAACAGTACGTTTAATTGCCTTGTTTTTGAAATGTGCTATAAAATAAACGATTCTGTTCTGCTGGAATCGCCATTTTCGCCGAGAGCGCAATGCATCATGGGATATCTTGCTTGGGTTAGTGACCATCGGCTATTCACTACTTTTCACAATGCATTGTTCAGTGCACTACATTTTGTCGCAAAAGATTTCGGACACCACTAGAAAATGACGAGCTCCCCATATAGTGCACTAATTAGGGATTAGGGAGCGGTTTCGGACACAGCCATAGACATATAAAGATGTTTATATGTCTATGCTTAACACAAACTACAGGATACCAGTGCTATTCTTCTTCTTCTTGTTTTAATTGGCAGGCGGCAAGCAACAAATGGTGCGCCACCCTCTGAAAAGGAGTGTGGGTTTGGATTATCGAACCTACTCTATTAAAAAGGAAAAAAAAAAAAAAAAATCAAAGGAGGTTATATTCTTTTTAATAAACCGGTTTCTCTAAGAAAATAAAACAATTTCCTAAAACATGAGTCACTGGATTGCTTTTTTAATATTTCACTGAGCCTTAAGGGCATATCTTCAGCTTCAAGGTACCTGAATAACTGCTGTTTTTCATACTGGTATCTAGTACAGGCTTCAACAACATGCTCTATGATTTCTTGAGTATGACATTCACTGCAGTTTCCATCAACATGTTTTTTCAATAGAAACAAAGTACTTTTCAACTGTGTATGACCTAACCTCATTCTAGAAATGATGTCCTCTTCCTGTGTGTTTCTACTTGTATTTCTACACTATCGCACAGTCCTTTGAATGTTATAAAAATGTCTACCTGTCTGTTCATTGTCCCACAGATTGTGCCACTTCTGTCTCCTTTTTCCTTTTACTATACTCTTGATTTCACCCTTGCTATAAGTAATCTCCATATTAACATTAGGTTGTTCTGTAGCTTTCTTAGCATACCGGTCTGCCAACTCATTCCCTGTAACTCCAATGTGAGCTGGAACTCACAGGAGTGTAACACTGATTCCTGATTTCTGCAGATTGTTTGCTAATTGAACTATTTCTAATATATTGTCTAGACTGATATTGTACATTCTTGATGCTATGCAGTGCTGATGAGGATTCTGAAGCTATAACTATACTATTTGGCCTAGGCCTATTACTTTGACTCCATGACAGAGCCAAAAGAATAGCCACCAGTTCTGCTGTGTATACAGCTAAGTTATTATTTAATCTTTTCATTATAGCTATTCTTAATTTAGGGATGACAAATGCAGCCCCCACTTGCTTATCTTCTCTTTTTGACGCATCTGTAAATAGAATAGACTTATCTCCATATTGATGAATATACCATTCTACATAAAATCTGTCCATTTCTTCAATTTCATTCTTTGCCTCCAGGATTCCAAAATCAACTGAGGGTACCTCAAAGGTCCCCAAAGGAACAGCAGGGTAGGATACTGTAGGACAGACAGTTAAATGGTCTAACTCCCTTTCTCTTGCCTTTTCTTTAATGATCCATCCATGGTCAGTGAAACTCCACTAACAAGCTATTGTCACAAGGAGCTTTGTGAACACTCCCACAGAGGTTAAATACCTTGGTCCAACACCACTGTTTTGTCAGACTAGTGAGGACTAGTCGGACCGACGTGTTACGAATTGATGCCCCTTGGATAAGAGGCGAAACGTCTTTGAGAAACTTAAGTCCTAAGTCCAGTTGCGCTCGATTCAATTGTTGCCAGGATATGACTATGATCTTGATGAATGACAATATACACAGACATCCATCCAAAACTTTTAACTTGCATATTCTCTCTTGAATGTTTGTCAATTAATTTAGACCTATCTGACCATCCTGATGACCCTTAAGATTAGCCCAATACACAAGAGATAATTGGTCTCGCCTGAAATGCAAAGGCATCTCACCCAGCTCCACTTGTAGAGCTGCCACAGGTGTGATACCAGTGCTCTATGAAATAGTCAGTATTTATTTAATTCCAATAATAAACATTTTTACAGAAAAACAGAGATAGCTAACAGCATATTACACAAACTCAAGACTAGAACTAGAAAAAAATTAACTGAGTCATTTGAATTGACTTGTATATTTTCAGTGATAAAGTTGAAACATATACAGTAATATCAACAAACACACAGTTAAAATAAAACAGAAGGAAGTGCCATTTACTGCTTTTTTACTTTATGACGTGAACTATATACAAAGACAAATTGGGTCAGGGGAACATGTGTGTGCTTATGTGTGACATCTTATTTGTACAGGAATTTTCAACCAGCTGTGTAGCGATCTTAACTGTGCCTAGCATGGCTAGCTTCATAGCATTCTCCATGTGTGCCCTCGTACATTCATGTTTCTTTATTTTCTCAGATAAATGTTACATGTCTCTTATTCCTGTAAGCCCATGTTGTACCTGTTCCAGTCTTTTAAAAAAGTAAACATGGAAAACAAAATACGGCATTTACATGACTACATCCAGCTAGCCAAGCCTTTCTATCATACCAAAAACGGGAAAATCCTCTGATGTACCTTTTTCGCTAGCTTGTTGGCTGATTTTATTATCTGGGCGATCTGGTCCAAGTCCTTTTATTTATGGTTTTTCCACCGATGTTCTCCTCTCAAATGGATTTTGGAGAAGAGATGGGACTGGATTTGGTGGCTGAGATGCTGTGTCTGCAGTATCCATCATTGTCAAAGTCAGTACCACCAGATTTCCCTACTCCACCAGGGTTTGGGACAATATCGCCCTTCGGATTATTTTCGACGACGCTGATTGGCCAAATTTTTGTTGCTAAGTGCGTGTGGTCCCTCAGCAACAGGCCCGCATTGGCTGTTTATTTCTGCTTCAGGAGCACTGTTTCCAGCGCCCCTGACTGCTAATTTTCCACATTTACACTGAACAGATTTATTTATGTTTTCTACAATATATGTTATTGTGCCTTTTAAACATTTACAAATTAAAAATAGGTAATCACTGTTGTTGGATTTTCTTTTATAAAACAAACAAAAAACGCCCTTTCTACCGAGAGGGGCGGTGCCCAAACACCAGCCACCACTGCTTAAAGCCTCCATTGAACTCACCTGCAACACGCTTTCTCAGCTCGTCAAGTTGCCGCCAATAAACCCACGAGCAGCGCCCTAACATTTCCTGTGAGAAACAACAACTTCAACTAACTATAGCTGTCGTTGGTAGAAAATAGAAGGTGAACCATTCAGATGCAGCTTCATGAGCCTTTGTGGTCGTATTGCTGGGTTTGTTACTGATATACAGCAACTCATGGCTCATTCAGACAGCTGCTGGGATTTGCTGCTGAGTGTTGTTCAAAGTGTATCATAGATGATAACACAGTGCAGATATTCTGTTATAATGTCAGTGTTATTCTCATTGAGAAATCACTTTGATCGTTCAGTATTCAAAAATGCCAACTAGACAGTTGAAAATCAATTTTTTAATAATAGTGTCATTTTTGTTTGACAGTGTTACAGTCCCTGACGCTGACCTGTTCTCGGTGCACTGGCAATCTGTTGTGGCAGAAAGAGGTGGATCAAAAGAGGAATCAGATGGTCGAGACACAGGAATCAGACGGGGAATCTCTTTAGTCACAGCGGCCCTACTAACAACGTAGTCAGAGACAAATCCCAACATTACAAAATGTGACATGCCTTTTTATACTAAAGTGTGTGTTTTGGATGGATAGGCTTCATCCTGTTTATCGAACCTTTTTGGCAATCTCAGCTTCCACTGAAGGGGGATACATTTCTCAAATTCACTTGAACTTTGGCTGTGTTGGTTACACAACACTATGTGTGTGTATTGATGATCTTCTCGCTTACCCAAAACTCCAGATGTTTCTTTACTTGTTATTCTGAGCTGTTCAACGCCAGCATGGGTCATGGTGATCTGGCTCTCACGGTGACGCCCGACCAGGGACAAGACCCCCGGGCCCTGTCACTCCCCTACACTGTCTTAAAAATATGTGCAGCCTTTGACCTGGTTTTCTGCATCATTTAGTCAAACCAAATAATCATGATCTGAGCTTCATCAAGGTTAAAAAGTGGACAAACACAGTGTCCCAAAGCTAATATTAGATAATCTTTGGTTTGGATCTTTATCAAGAACAGTAATAACCTTTTGTACAGTTTGTACAGTAGCTGCTCATCAGACTTGAACAACATTAAGGAGGGATATGGGACCATTCCTCCTACAGAACAGCCTCAGTTAAGCCATATTTTCAGCTGCACTCTTTCTTTGAGTCAGAGTGCCTATAGAAACAAAATCACCTTTACTCATAAGCAGTTCGTCTGATTGTGGTTTCATGAATATCTTTGAGAGGTCTTTACAATGTGTCCTTCTTGTTTCAATTAAAACCGATTTTGTTTGCAACTTTGACATCTGACTATATTCAATGACAGACACAAAGATGGAGATAATTCCAAAGGTTCTCACGTTTTCTTGTCACTGAAGCTAAACATATCTTTCTCAACCATAAAGTAAATAAATAGTCTGAGTTTACTAAAACAACAAAATACTAATTAAAACGATTTTATGGCACAACAAAAGCATCACTTGTCATGATTGAGAACACTGACACACTGTATGAATACATAAATAAATAATGTCAGATGAGGAGAAGCTGATTTAGTTATCACTTTTAGGTCGGTAAATAGTCTGTCCAATTGAGAGTCAAGTTGACCTCCTGGTCAGGGCTCCTTATGCCTATATGGCACACACACTAGCCACAGCCAACAGAGCACTCCTTGATTCACCCTTTTGAGATCATCGATCACACTGTTAAACTGTGTGGAGGACCATGTAGACACATTTATTGCTTCCCTTCAGTGGTTCATCTTTTATCTAACTGTTAGAAACTTTTCAGTCAGTTGAGGTGATTCTGTGTTTTCCTCGAATCATATCCACTGTGGTACTCCCCACGGCTCAATTTTAAGTCCCATCCCTTTCTACCTCAACATCCTCTGTCTGGGTAACATGAGAGAAAACCATGCCATTCAGTTCAACTTTTACATAATGATCAATGACAATGTAGCAAAATCATTGCATGCCCTAAATTATTGCATAAGAGACAAGAGCAGGTATTTAACAACTTCCCCCTGCTCATTGAAGCCAATTCTGGGGCTATTCTCATTACCATTGCTCATGTGAATCAGCTCAGATCTCAGGTGATAACGTCCTCCCTAGTTCAGTGGCTTCCAGCTGAAGGACCACAGTCAAAAATAATCAGTAAAAAAATAATATCTGATTTCTTTTTTTTTGTTTGTTTGAACATTTTTATACAAGAAGGTTGCAAGTTCAGTTCCCAGGCCCGGGACCTTTCTGTGTGGAGTTGTGCATGTTCTCCCCATTCCTGTGTGGGTTTCCTCCCACCGTCCAAAGACATCATGTTTGGGTTAGTTAATTGTCCGTAGGTCTGAGTGTGAGTGTGAGTGGTTGTTGGTCGTCTGTCTGTCTCTGTATGTTGGCCCTGTGATGGACTGGTGACCTGTCCAGGGTGTACCCTGCCCTCACCCAGTGTGAGCTGGGATTGGCTGCATTTGTGCGTTTGTAATTCTCCCTCTTATACTTGCTTTGCTAATTGACACTTTGACATGTCTTTTTAATTGCTTTGTTTGTTTGTAGAGCACAATATGAATATCAATAGTCTTTTGTGAAACGTGACAATGTTAATAATATGATAACCTGGTTTAATGCCAAAGGTACATTACACTCAACCAGGTGTTGCTTTTTTCAAACATAACAGAGAGCGTCAGGACCCTCCTCCATGTTAACAGTGGCCCTCAGCCTAAACCTCATTTGTTTTTGTTGTGTTTCATCTCAGAGTGGCATCTCTTACTTCTATTCTATAATCAAGAAGACAAATAATCTTATTAGTGAAATGAGATTTACAGCAATGATTAAACAGAGCTGTAGATCTGCAATGATTAGGCTAATTCATTGATTGTGAACTGTTGAAATTCCTTTCATTTAACCTTTTGTACTTTATATTATAAATAAACAGAGACTTCACAATCACACCTGACACATTGTGTCTCCCAGGACAAAAGACCTTGCCCCAGTACCAAGACCATTATCCTTCATCTTCCATTTGCTCCAGGTCTCTTTGCTAACACCAGGATGGTAAGTGTAAATCTGATACTGCTTCAATTTTGCTTTTCTGAACTCTGGAATTTAAAATAATGTTGAATAAAACAGGACAGATACCCAATGGTTGCTGTCTGCTGACATTCTGACCAACAATTACTTTGCTTTTTCTAATCCAATCGTTTGAAACCCTTTCCTGTTTCTCAGCAACTTGAACTGAAGAATGCAAATCTGCGGGCTGGAGATCAGCTGAAAGTAAAGGGAATAATTCTCCATGATGCTGAGAGGTAGGCTCACCCATCACATGATATTTATTTTACCTGAGCCTCTCCAATGAATAAATTCACAGCGTTATCAGTACATGCATTTCAGATTGTTGCTGTGGGGAAAAAATGTAAATGTTTAAAATTGGCTGTTGGTTGCAGATCTAATGTTTATCTATGTGTCTGTGTGATATTCCGAACTCTGCAAACTCCAAGATGATAACACTACATTCGTTTTATAAACTCAGATTCCAGATAGACCTCGGCCACGATGCTGATGACCTGGCGCTGCACTTTAACCCTCGTTTCCATGACGACACCGATGGAGCTGTGGTTGTTTGCAACTCAAAGACTGCAGGTTGTTGGGGCGATGAGAGGCGGGAAATATATAATCCCTTACAGAGAGGTTCAGATGTAAAGGTGAGCAGTCTAACTATAACTTTAAGTGAAGATGTGTGTACTTAATGAAAATTTTTAGAAAAAGGTTTGTTGAGGATTTTTTTCCCATTTGTCTTAAAGTGTTTTTTTTTTGTTTGTTTGTTTGTTTTTTTGTTTTTTTTACGACAGGTAAAAGAGATTTTACTCTCTAACCATCTTTTCTGTTTTAGATTGTGCTGAAGCTGACCGGAGAAATGTTTGAGGTGGAGCTTCCTAATGGACATGAAGTCCAGTTCCCTAACCGTGTGGGCATAGACGTCATCAGCTACATCAGAGTCACAGGAGACTTCAAACTGACTTCCTTTAAGGTGTGCTAAGACAAATAGCTGCTGTATAGACGCATGCTTTGGTTATGAATTTGGTTCAACATAACACTCTTATTAGTTCAATAATTGTATGAAAACTTTGTCATTAACAGATATAACTCCTCAGTACATATGAACTGTATCTCTATTTAAGAATGTCATGTTGTACACAAAAATAAAAACTGGTGAAAAATCTAATGATCTTACCTTGTTGACTCGGAAGAGGCTGTTTAATGAACTGTAGTCTGATTGTGATATTTTCTCACATGCAGTGAGTCAAATCAAATCAAATCAGATTTATTTATATAGCGCCAAATCATAACAAAGTTACATCAAGGCACTTTACATATAGAGCAGGTCTAGACCAAACTCTTTATAAAATTATTTAAAGAGACCCAACAGATCCCCGATGAGCAAGCACTCAGCGACAGTGGCAACGTAAAACTTCCTTTAAGAGGCAGAAACCTCGGTCAGAACCAGGCTCAGGGGGGGCGGCCATCTGCCTCGACCGGTTGGGTTGAGAGAGGGAGAGAGAGAGAGAGGCACGGGGGGGGGCATAGTTGGGTAGAGTAGGGAGAGAAAGAGAGCAGGAGGAGGGGATATTCAAACAGGTGTAAGCAGGAACATGATGCTGCATGAAGTTCATTGGAATGATGCTGTATGGAATTCTTGAAGATGTGGGAGCAGCAGGCATTGCAGGAACATGGGATCGTGATGATTCATCACCTGCAGGATGAGGACAGGGAGAGAGAGGAGAGGAACTGGGAGAGAGGGGGGGAGGGAGAGGAGAGGAACTGGGGGAGACAGAGACTTCGGGAAAACATGGTTAGTAAATGCAGTGCACATGCTTGGAACTGAGAGAAACTGGGATTTCGGAGAAGCAGGTTGTTGGTATGTTGGCGCATGCAAGGGGGAGAGAGAGAGAGAGAGGGAGAGGGTAGAGGGATAGAGAGAGAGAGGGAGAGGGAGAGGGAAGAGGGATAGAGAGACAGAGGGAGAGGGAGAGGGAAGAGGGAGAGAGAGAGAGAGGGAGAGGGAGAGGGGAATAGAGGGGAAGAGAGGGGAAAGGAGAGGGAGAGAGGGAGAGAGAGAGAGGGGAGAGGGAGAGGGAGAGAGAGAGAGAGAGAGACAGAAAGAGAGAGGTGCTCAGTCCTTCCCCCAGCAGTCTAGGCCTATAGCAGCATAGCTAAAGAGTAAGTGAACTTTAACTTTTTAACTATAAGCTCTGTCATACAGAAAAGTTTTAAGCCTGTTCTTGAAAATTGCTAAAGAGTCCGCACCCCGGACTGATACTGGAAGTTGGTTCCATAGAAGAGGAGCCTGATAACTGAAAGATCTGCCTCCCGATTTACTCTTGGAGACTCTAGGAACCACAAGTAAACCTCCATCTAGAGAGCGGAGTGGCCTACTAGGACAGTAAGGAACTATGAGCCCTCTGAGGTATGATGGGGCTTGGCCAGTAAGAGCCGTATATGTTAACAGAAGGATTTTAAATTCCATTCTGAATTTTACTGGCAGCCAATGAAGAGCAGCTGAAACAGGAGAGATGTGATCCCTTTTCCTAGTTCCTGTTAATATTTGTGCAGCAGCATTCTGAATCAACTGAAGGCCTTTCAGAGATTTGTTTGGACATCCAGATAATAATGAGTTATAGTAGTCCAGCCTAGAAGTAACGAATGCGTGGACTAGTTTTTCTGCATCCTCTTGAGAGAGGATGTTTCTGATTTTCCTAATGTTTCTCAGGTGGAAGAAAGCTGCCCTACTGACTTGTTTTATGTGAGAGACAAAGGACATGTCCTGGTCAAAGGTCAAACATCAGATACTCTATCATATACAAAGGGACAGTACAATCAAAGAAGCATTACAGCAATTTTATACATGAACTTCAGTATGTCTGTCAACAGACTACTCAGCCTGTGCAAACAGTTTATATCTCTAAAGTCTCTTTATCTCTAAAGATAAAGAGATATCTAAAGTCTGAGAAAATAACTTTAGTGATGTTACACTGATGTCACTGTGGGTGTTTCAGCTCAAACTTAAGACTTTTTTTAACAAACTGGATTTGTGGGGTTTGGAAGAATTGCAGATTTATTAGACCATATCGGTTTAATGACAGACGCTACAGCCTCAAAAAAAGTCCATAAACTTAACAAAGGAGCAACAGTGAATCTTGGCACTCCTCCATGAAGACAGTATATCACTTGTTTGTGAAACCTGCTTCAAGAGGCCCCCGCATATACATCAAAAATGATGATTGGTAAGAGGATTTTACTGCTTCCTGCATCTGATATTATCTGTAGATGAAAAACACACACATGGAAACTGGAATAAAAAGTTACTTACAGTCAGAGAACAGAAACATGAAGCCTGATGACTTATGGCAGAAACTGAAAGTGTTGAGGGATTTTTGCATCAGAAGAAGTCAAAAGCTAAATAAGTATCCATGTTTTATAGCTACTTATTTAGATGATGAAGTATCTATAATGGGGAGGGAGCTCAGGGGTCTGATAAACAAAATGCAGGCCTCAAAGGTGTAATGTAATAAAAGACTTGTGATAAACAAAAAAAGAAACGTGATACTTCAGTAAATATGTAAACAGGAATTTTTATTATTCTCATGAATTATGTTAGGATTGCAAAGATTAATATATCTTCTCTTTTAATCATCATTTTAATATATGATGAAATTCCATTGAAAAAAAAAATTTCTTTACTTAAATGATTGAATAACTATAAAAAGTTCAGTCAGGCGAAACTTTCAAAAATACAGACAGACACCATTAGTTTGTCAAAATTAGCAGTTTTACAATCTAGCTACACAGTTTAACAGAGAAATGTGAAAGAACAAAAAAATATTTTATAATATAAATGAACTCAATAAACCACAAATTTCATAAATCATCATAAAAACATCAAAATCATTATCACATGCATCAGTGGCATGATTTCTTTTTTTTTTTTTTACATGATTACTATTCGTAAGTAAAACATGTTTCATATCAAGAATGTCTCACCAGTCAACTTTGTAGATGACACATTGAATCAATATTCATATTAAAATATTACTTTTTATTCTTCATTTTCAAGATTACTATTGTTCTTGTACTCTTTTGTTATAAGTGTAAATATGAAAAAGACTTTGTGAGGAGTCGCTTACTGCCGACATGTATTCCTCACAAACAAAAAACCAGTCAATGATAAAGTCAATAAAAGCCTGTGCATGTCCTTTTATGTGTTCGATTCATGATTAATCAGGAAAAAATTTGGCTCATCGTTTCTAGCTGGGTAGTTGAGTTGGTTCACTCACATTTGTACATTTCATCCAGACTTTTAATTGCTTCTTTTTTACTGTGTTTCCTCCACTCAGACGGAATTTCTCCCCAACTTTGGAACTTTAAATTATAGTGCTCTTCCAGCTGCTCTTGAAAACGACACACAAACCATTTCCAGTATGTCAGTTTAGACTCATCAGCAGTGATCATCCACTGAGCATACTCAGCCCCACCGTTTTGGTACTGTTTATATGGAACTATTTCTTCTGAGTCATAACGGGGATAGAACGATCTATTACTTGCAACTAATGTCGTGCAGAAATCGATGACCAGATCTACTGTGCCTCTGGTATGCCATCCTTCAATCCCAGAAGGCCGATGAAAAGGAACATTGTGTTTTTCAGGGCCGTGATCTTCCATGGTGTTGATGCACACAGCTGCACAGAATGGACACTTCACCCAGCAGCACT
Organism: Remorina albescens; assembly: GCA_034769265.1. Lineage (NCBI taxonomy): Eukaryota > Metazoa > Chordata > Actinopteri > Carangiformes > Echeneidae > Remorina > Remorina albescens. The sequence continues at coordinate 17,303,947 of CM068493.1, read as the reverse complement.
TGCACAGCTGCTCAATGAGGATCCGATCAGGCTTCTGTCTGAATTCCTTTATTTTACCCAGGGAGAGGCTGCTTAGCTCTTCAATGATAGGTACAAGGCCTTTCTTCACCTCTTCACTCAGAAAGTCAAAGTCGTTTATGTCTGTGAAGTTTTGAGGAAAACTTGCATCAAATGCCAGCACGTCTCCAAGCAAACTGGAAAATGTTTCCAGCCACTCATCCGTTTTTTTACTTTGGGTTTTGACTCTCTCTGTTGCAGTAAATGAAGCTTGACTTACAAGTCTTTTCAAGTCTTCAATGTTTTTCTTGAGAATATCTCGTGCTTCATGTTGGTGTGAGTTGAAGATATATGTGTTCACTTCCTTTTTTATGAAAGTCTCTACATATTTCCTTGGACGTTTGATATAGGTGATGAAACTATCAAAGTCTTCTTTCTTTGCCAGTGATCTCAACACATGTTTCTCCAGGTTCAGCCTGTTCCCATTGAATGCTGGGAAATTGCACCTCATCTCTCCAGCAAGATCAATGGCAGTCTTATTGCAGGCAGCCTCAACCATGGAAACCTTCAGTTTTTCACAGATCAACTCTCCAAGCACAACAGCAGACGAGTTTCCTTTACAGAAACTTCTGAAAATGTTGTAATATTGTGTTTTGTTGCTTTCTAAGTAAGTCAGAGCATCATTCCTCTTCTTGAATTTCATGTGGGACTCTGAAAGCAAACATCCTGCTATGTTTAACACATGCAGCAAGAGATCAACTATAAACTCCTTCTTCAGAGCATATTTCTTCTCTGATTCAAATTCTGTCACATGCTCTTTGACATTTTTGGCCACTTCTCTTAAGTAAGTTGATGTATAGCCGCTTTGCGATATAGGCTTTGACTCAATTATCTCATTTGTCTGTTTTTCCACTTTTTCAATGAAAAACTTGAAGCTTTGTTGTTCTTCATATGGTAAGGGACTCTTTGTATGTTGTTTGTCTTGCTGTTTTGTCCCAAATCCCAACCATGTCTTTAAAGACACCCATGGAGCTTTCCATAAATGTTTTTCCTGCTGTTTTGGGTTCATGTTTTTCTTCGCTCCCTCCTCTGATTGCTGGGTGTCATCACAAAGCTCCCGATGCTTGGTGAGTATCACATAATCAAAGTAATCACCAAGCCTTGATATGTACTGGTATCCACCATTGTGTTTGGATTCCTGTATAAGAGCCCATTCAATACCAAGCTCTTGAATGACAGCCATCTGATCTTCCTCCAAGTTGATGTCTTCAATAGGTTTTGTATGTGCAGTTAGTTCTTTCACCCAGCTGTTCCAAACAGAGTCAAACTGTTTCTTTAGTTCCTCTTCATCCTGTGCTTGGTCTTTTAACTGGTGAGCGAGGTCTTTGCTCTTCTGCAGCAGCTTGTTCTCAAACTCTGTTTTGTCTCTATCAAGCTTTTCGCAAGCCTTCTTTTGCTGGATAACTTCCTCCAGTTTTCTTTTCACTTCTGTCACCAGTTCATCATGAAATTGTTGTATTTTGATTTCAAACCGACCTCGCCACTGAACCAACGTTTCTTTGTCTCTGTCATCATCAAAGTAGTTTTCCATTTCTTTCTTGACTTCTCCATAAGTTTTGCTGATTGTTTTAGAGAGATGACTGAGATCCATCTTGTCAAGTTTTCCGTTTTCTATTCTGTTATACAGCTGGTTCTCGATGGTCAGCATGTTGCTTCTCAAGGCCCAGGTCCAATTCCCATACTGGACCTCAAGCTTTCTGTACACTTTTATTTCAAGTGTGTTTTTAAAACTGAAAATGAAGTGCTCGTTCAACAGGGCATTCCACAGGTCCTTAATTTTGTTTTTGAACTGTGACAGAGTAATCCCAGCAGACATTGAAGCTTTAGAGAGAATCATCTTCTTCAGTTCTTGGATGCTCTCACTATAACCTGGATTTGGAGGAGCCATGGGAGGACTTCCCTCCCACAGTTGTGCAAAGTATTTCACATCTTTTTGCACATCAAATGCAATGACATCACTGAAACACTCAGCCTCACAAACCTCCTCTTTGGCGGCTAGTTGGGCCATCTGGTCCAGTTTTTCTTGCAGGCGTCTCTTTCCGTCCATGTTTTTCTCTGCAGCTGCAATATCTGTAACATTCTGGTGAACAAACACACAACTTGGAGAAAGTTTAACTTTCTTCATCCTCATGAACGCCTGAACAACAATCTGCAGAACATCCTGCATCTCAGCTGGATTCTCTCCAAAGATGTTGATCAACGTCATATTTCCCAGACCAACAACGAATGTTGCCAGTTCATTGTCGTGGTGAAGAGTAGCATTACCTGCTAACTCAAGAGCACGCAGCCCTTCGGTGTCCACCACCAGAACGTAGTCACACTGGAACTCTTTCTTCATCTCCTCTGACACTTTGACAAGCTGCATGAAGGCACCCTTGGTGCACCGCCCAGCACTCACTGCAAACTGTAACCCAAACATGGCATTCAGCATTGTTGATTTTCCACTGCTTTGTACGCCCAAAACTGACAACACAAACACTCTCTGGTCTCCCAGTTTTTTGATGACCTCCTCTAAAAGACTACAGATCCATATTATAGGCACGTGACCTGCATCACCGTCCATCAGCTCCATCGGGTATCCTGATATCATCAGCTCTGCTGCCAGCTCGGGGTACTTAGACCAGTCAGTCTGTCCCCTCCGTGTTTCTTCCTTCACAGTTTTATGGGCTTCATAGATCTGTCCCATTTCCCTAAATATGTGCTCCAAGCCGAAAGTTGCTGATTGCAGTTTCGTTGATATTTGTTCAAGTTCAGTTTGTTTTCTTTTTAAGGACTCTGACTTGTCATGTTTCTTCTTCAGAGCCAACACCTCAGACCACTTCTCATCGTAGCTTTGGAGAATTGCGGTGATATCATCTGTGGCAAGAGCATCTATCAAGATCTGAGTCCATTTAAGGAAATACTCTTTGTCCGTTGATGGCAAAGATGAGATACTTTCAATGAAGAGCTTCATCAGCTCACTACAGGGAGTATTGCATTGTTTCTGCCGTATTTCTCTCAGTTTTTCTTCCTTTTTACTTTTCTCCTTCTCAATGTGTCCTTTGAGTTGATACAGTTCTTTGTGTGTTTTGCACCACTCATGCCACAGTCGGCCTTGACAGGGGAGGAATTTATCTTTGATTTTTGAAAAGTCCACCTCTTGAAGAGTTTTCATTACTTCCATGGCATCAGATTTTGCTTTTTGGATGACAGCGTCATCTTCATCCACTCTGATCCCAGAGACCTTCATCATGGTTTCAAGCTGGAAGGTTGTATGTTGTCTAACCAAAATCTCTCCAATGATTCTTTTCAGTTCATTGGAAACATCTGACTGGCTTCTGTCCTTTAGACCCATTTTGTATTTTCCCATTTTTGTTTGAACTGCAACACAATCATTGTCAGTAATGAGACAAATGAGAGGCTTTTCAGACTCAAGTAGGTCTGAGACAACTGTCATACTTTTGTCACCTTTTTTGGGTGTTGGTAACAGAACAACGTTGACTGAAGCTTTGTCAATCAGTATGTCACGCTGTTTTTCAATTGACAGAGCATCACCATGAAGGTTACAGAAGGCAGTGCAGTCAGTGAAGGCATCATTGGGTTTTCCAGCAGGACAGTACCAGGCAATCTCTGCCACACCATCCAACAGGTGTCGGGACTTGGTGCTTCCTGGGCAGTTTCTATGGAAGAAGGTGTTGTGACGGTTGTTGATCAAAGTGCTCATCAGCTGTGATTTAGACACTGACAATGAACCAAGGCGGAAAAATGACACCATGGGTGTCTCAGCTTTGCAGATGGGCAAACTCTTCATGGCGATACTATTAGAATTTTCTTCAATTTGAGTTATCTTCCATGTTTTCCTGATTTGCCTGAATGTCCAGAGAGGACAGTCAATGTTCATCGTTACAGGGTCAGGAACAAGCAAAGGTAAGGCGTACTGACACTGTGAGAGCTTTGTAATCATGCTCTGCTTAAGGAAACTGTCTGAGCAATGATATACTGCCATTTGGACGTCCATTGGATGAATGTGAGACTGCTTTGACTCATTAGAGTCTACGTGAGTGCTAAAAAACGCATCTAAAAAACTTTCATTTGTGTTTAAAGTATCAAAAACTGCAACAGGATTTGAATGGCTCACCTCAGCACTGTGTTGTGTTACAGGGATATATCTGGCTCTGTAGTCTAACATCATCAACCTCTGAAGAAAACTTTGAGCTAGATCTTTCTCAAATGTTTCATGGTCCTGTTTCACAGTTGGACCAATTCTTAGAAAATCTCCTGGAGACAACTTCTGTTGATGATTGTCTTGAAGTTGCAGTCTGTGAAACAGAGATTCAATTTCCCCTTCACTTTGTTTCTTCCTGTTGATCTCTTCAGAAATCTTCACTGACTGTTGGAATTAATTTATAAATACCCATAAATGTCTATAAAAATATGTCACTCAAAGGGACAAAGTAAATAGTCCTGCAAAAATTAGTTTCTTACCTTATCACCTTCTCCATTCACATCCATATCTAAGATCCCTACACAAGACCAATGAACCAGATCAATGTGTTGTTGAAGCAGTTCATTTTTGTTTATTATATTTTGAATGTTTTGATTGTAAAATGTTTATATTACCAGATGATGGTCGTGGAGATTTTATTTCTCTTTCTTCTCCCTCTGTTGTGCCGTCTAAATTCTCTGGTGAGTGATCAGCATTACCAGAGTCATTCACTGGCTGACACTGAAAACAAATGGTTTTATACAAAGTTTACTTCACAAATCTGGTCCTTTGGAGCTCAAATAAGTGAAGAGGTACTTTCCAGCAATTCAGGGTGACACTGAACCCCGAAATGCCACTGTAGTATGGCTCCACCACCCCACCATTCCATACCTTTATCCAGACATATAAAATATTAACCATTTCTCCATAATTGCTACATCAGGTCTTGAGTAATGGCCCAAAAGGGCTTATCAGCCTTTTGAATCTCCCCATTGCAAGGGGAGATTCAAAAAGCTGATCCTATGCTTTAAATGAGGTTACTCTGACATTGACCTTTGACCTTTGACTATCAGATGGCAGTCAGTTCATCCTCGAGTCAAAGTGGACATTTGTGCCAAATTTGAAAGAAAATCCACCAAGTTGCTCGTGAGATGTTATGTTTACAAGACAAACTGTGTTTTTTGAGGTCACCACAACCTTGACCTTAACCTTTAACCATCAAAATCTAATCAGTTCATCCTGGAGTCCCTGTGATTATTTCTGCCTCATGTATAAAGTTCGGTGAAGGTTAATGAGATATCACATCCACAAAAACGGCGTCAGCTATAGGAGAGGGAGGCAGGGCAGGGCTGGCTCCGCAGGAGCAGCGCAGGGTGAGTGGACTAATCAACCTCTCTGTCTGTCGGCAGTAGTGGCTGGACTGCAGGCCACATGGGAAGAGTGGCCGAGGCTAAGGACCGAGCAGTTTTGTTTTGTTGGCTAGTTTTAGTAAGTGCAAACACGCACCAGGCAGCTGCCAGTATAGGTGTTCATTAAAAGGTCCCACTGAGCTCTGCCTTTCTGTGGTCTTTGCTGGGCAGACCTCTCAGTGGCAGTGAAGCTGCTACACTGTAAAAAGTAAAATCACGGGAAAAACAATATACATAAAATAAATCGAATGTCAAAGGTTCAAGAAGACAAGTTTGAACTATAAAACATAAACAAATCCAAACTTCAGCTTGTTTTTGTGTTAAAATGTAATCTCACTTCAGAGAAAAAAATCCCTTAAGGAAGAATAGCTGCTGAAGACACATGAAACATGAAGATTAACAAGTCTCTCACCATTATTTCTTCAGTTTCAGCTGCCTTCTCCTCCAGCTGAGCAACTGCAAGGCCATTTGCAAAAGGTCAAATATAAGGCAATGCAATATATTTTAAGAAATAATGTAATTGTTTTTTTGCCATTCAATGTAAATGTGCCTGTTCACATTGTTTCTCCCCAAACATGATTTCCCATAACTAAATGAGATGATAACAATGTATATATAGTAAACTAATGTGAGATGTTGGACTTACAGATGGTGTCTTCAGATGTTTCCCTCTCTTCAGTATGCTTGATTAAAATATTACCTTTCTCGCTGGTTGCTGATGTTGTCACAGAGTTGAGCTCAGATGCATCGTTGGAGGTTTTCTCTGTGTCTTCAGGTTCACTCACTCCATCACACTATGAACAGAAGTGATTTTGTTTATACTTTAGTTCACATGTTTAAAGCTTTTGAAACCTTTTGAGTGATAACTCGGTGAAAATGAAAGAGTGTCACATAACACCAAACACCCACTGGTGCACTTTGGTAAAGAACAACATCAACAACAACAACAAAAAAAAGGTAATGGAAAACAATTCAGACATCCCACTGTAGGACATGGGACAGTTTTAGAGAAGAGATGCTGCTCTGGCATTCACTCATGAAGGTGAAAGAAATGCACTATTACCTTGTTTTCATCTGTGTGGTGCTCCATCTCTTCAACTGCAGCATCTGTAGGCAAATTTAAATCAAATTATGATTCTCAAAACATTGTGTACAATTCTCAGGTCTTATTTAAACAAGTTGTACAATTCCAAACACCTTCACATTATCCAGTGATACTTTGGATTTAAGAACTTTTCTAAGGGTCTGCATTAGAAAGAGTCAGGTGTGCTGAGCAACATATTCAATTTAGATGCAAAATTCCGACATTAGAACCTTTCAAAATGAAATTTTTGATTTAAATCAGGTAAAAAGATTTGCTCAAAATGTATTTGGAGTCTGACTGTTTCCCAGTCTTTCCCTGAGTGTCCTTCTGTTTGTGTGTGAGTGTGTGTGTGTGGACCAAGCTTCCCTCTTATAGCTCCTATCTGCTGCTTGGCTGCCTGTCTGCTTTTCTCAGCCACTGCCTCTTCTTCTGTAAATGTTCTGGTATCCAGTTATTTTTTCTGTGACAGTGGCCAGTTTCTGTTCTCTTGTGCTCAGTGCTCCATAATCAGCCTCTTGACAGACTTTGCCCCTCATGTCAGCTCTCCTATTCACCCTGCAGCCAACATTTAGGTCGCCTCAACAGCCAGAGCTATTCCAGTCCACACCAGCTATCAACCTCCCCAATAATTATATTCTACATTAAACAATATAAAAACCAGAAACCTGATTCTCTTTATCTCACCCCTTTAAACAATGTGCCGCCTTCCCATGCAATATCACCAACTATGTGTGAGATTGAGTCCTTTGTCAGAAAAGCACAGTAGTTGCCAACCTGACCTGGCTAATGAGCCTAATAACCAATCTTTTGCACTGATTCAGTCCCCTCCCACTTGCCTCCTTTTCCCTCTACCCACTGCCAGAGACTGTAGCAACTTTTTGATCAGCAATATTTAAATCTCACCTGATTGATTTTGATGAAACACTGAGAAATCCACCTTTTCTTCTTCATGGGATTTGTGGTCCTGGTCTTCTTCATGCTCTTTATTTTCAACACATAACAATCTTCTGTAGCAGTGTGGATCATTTTCAGAGACCATGACATCTATTTTTTCCAGCAGTGCTGTTATTTCCGTTCCTTTCTCCATGCTTTTTGTACACATGTGGTATCTTTTTCTAACCAAACTGCTATTGTCGTACATCTCTGTCATCGCATACTCACATTGTTTATCTGAATCATGAGTGACAACTGTCATTAAGTAGATAAGTGATTCCATCCCAAAAGATTTCACTAACCACTGTACTCCTGAACTGTAATGGTCTATATGCTGACCATATGGTAACAGCAGGACAAAGGCATGAACTCCCTGATATAATGGAAGCTTGTCAGTGTTTTGTTCACCAAGCATGTTAATGACAGAGATGTGTCGACCACACAAATCATACAATTTGGATGAAAACTGATATCCATGTGTTTGCTTGGCATGGTCAAGTAAGATGTTGTTTGATCCAACCTCAATGGCATTTGTGTCACCAATTAATACAAGAGTGAGCTCAGACAACACTGAAACAAAAGGAGCAACATGCATATATTATACTGGAGGAATCATAGAAACAATGGTCTCAAAGTTGTGTCTGTGACTTTGCTCAGAGTTAATCCTCATGACAAAAGAAAGGGAAATAACTTTTACCTTCTTTGATGTTTGTAGAAACAGTCTGAAATGTTGGACTTGTGTCCTTCAGGGTGTCACTTTCCTCTTCAGAGGGCTCATTAATGTTGCTGCTGCTTACGATGTTGACGTCTTTGTCTTCGTCAGCCTCAGCTGTTGAACAGTCCCAGCCACCAAATATGATCAGTTTAATGCTTTTCATGATTATTTACTGTGTTTAAAACTCAGCTGAAATATCATTTGTAAAACACGATTGATATTGTTCTTGTGTTACCTTTGTCGCTGGTTTCAGATGGTACACACTTGATTTCTGGCTCTCCTCCTGTGGTTGTTTCGTTCTGTTCTCGATGTTCAGTATCACCAGGTTCAGTCACAGAGTCAGACTAAGAACAGACACACACACACACACCCCACCCCCAATTTGCTATAAGGTGTCCACTGCCAAAGAAGGTTGATCATGCAAAAGTGTGGATACTGTGTGTACAACAAAACATAAATAATAATAATACATTTTAGGAATGATTCTCTCTATTCATGCTCAATGCTGACATAACTTAGAAAACACTGTTGGAATTAACATGAAGGTGACTAACCAGGGTGAACATATTTTACCTTAGTTTCAGCTGCACTTTCCTCCAGCTGCTCCACTGACAGGTCAAGTAAGAAAAATCAGATTGAACAAGATCAGCATAAAATCAAAATGTAACTTGATAACAACACTTTATACAACACAGTAAGTTTGTACTGATAAACTTTCAAATTACGTTTATCATCTGTCACAGACGATATTAAAGATTTGTTTTCAGACACTTCTTCTTCTCTTCTTCCTCCTCCACCTTCTGTTCCTGCTGTGTCACTTTGGTTCTCCATCTCAGCAGCTCCTCATCTTTAATGACATAAGACAATTTCAGATAAATATAGCAAGAAAGTAACAGTTTACCAGTAAATTGTTTAATATAGAGAACGTAAATAGACTCAAAAATCAAATAAATAGAATAAATCTATAAAAAGAAATAAGACAACAAATAGTGAAAATATAAGAAGGGAAAAACTTAATATGCTGTAGACATCTGAAGACAATGTTTTTGCCAATTGATTTTGTTTTTACTGTAAATAATTTATTATGTGATTTCTTATTCTTTTGTATAGCAATTTGTAGACATATTGATTAAGACCTCTAACATAGAACATTTTGGGACGTATCTAACATTTACCATCGACCAATGACACGCCACATATTTTACACGTGTCCGTTGTTGGTAGTGATGGGAAACTCGATTCTTTTTACTGACTCAAAATATGAGTGAGCCACCAAAGTGAATGGGGGTTTTGAGGCACTTGAGTCACCAGCTATGTTTACATGGACATAGTGGCTAACCATGGACCCAGACCCTTGGCCTTCAATAGGACCACATGTAATAAAAGATTAAACATAGCAATACATATAATAGCTGGAGCCCTGTCACATGGATGTTCAGCATATCAAAGGTTTATTTGCCCCAACTGGCTTCACAACACACAAAGGTGATTCTGGAAAAAACAGATATTCAAAGCTGGCTATCATGACATCATTTAATTACAAAAACTAAATGAAACAAGCAAATTACACATTCACTGACCTCACATATTTGTTTAGCTGGAATGAAAGTAAAATGTCTAGAATAATCATTATACTGTTCAACAACTAAAGATGGAGCCAGTGCTGATCCAATGTTTTTTGTGTTTGTTTCAGCTTAGACACAATTGAATTTCAATGTAGATTTAATATTTCTGCCAAAAGTATAACACAAACACTGAGGTGAAATGGGAAAAGGAAAAAGCTATTTGTAAGTTATGCTCAGCCATTTTTCACTGGCCTTAATGGCTATAAAACTGTCTGCAAATTGTAGGCTTAGGCCTACAGTATACTTCTTACAAATTCAGTTTTGTGCTGCTGTGGCTCTGACTCTCTGCTGCTGCTGTGGCTCTGACTCTGACTCTCTGCTGCTGCTGTGGCTCTGACTCTGACTCTCTGCTGCTGCTGTGGCTCTGACTCTCTGCTGCTGCTGCTGCTGTGGCTCTGACTCTGTGCTGCTGCTGGCGCTCTGACTCTGTGCTGCTGTTGTGGCTCTGACTCTGACTCTCTGCTGCTGCTGTGGCTCTGACTCTCTGCTGCTGCTCTGACTCTGTGCTGCTGCTGTGGCTCTGACTCTGTGCTGCTGTGGCTCTGACTCTGACTCTCTGCTGCTGCTGCTGCTGTGGCTCTGACTCTGTGCTGCTGCTGTGGCTCTGACTCTGACTCTCTGCTGCTGCTGTGGCTCCGGTTCTGTGCTGCTGCTGTGGCTCTGACTCTGTGCTGCTGTTGTGGCTCTGACTCTGACTCTCTGCTGCTGCTGTGGCTCTGACTCTGACTCTCTGCTGCTGCTGCTGTGGCTCTGACTCTGACTCTCTGCTGCTGCTGCTGTGGCTCTGACTCTCTGCTGCTGCTGTGGCTCTGACTCTTTGCTGCTGCTGCTCTGACCCTGACTCTGTGCTGCTGCTGCTCTGACTCTGACTCTGTGCTGCTGTGGCTCTGACTCTGACTCTGTGCTGCTGCTGCTGCTGTGGCTCTGACTCTCTGCTGCTGCTGTGGCTCCGGTTCTGTGCTGCTGCTGCTGCGGCTCTGACTCTCTACTGCTGCTGTGGCTCTGACTCTGTGCTGCTGCTGTGGCTCTGACTCTGTGCTGCTGCTGGCGCTCTGACTCTGTGCTGCTGTTGTGGCTCTGACTCTGACTCTCTGCTGCTGCTGTGGCTCTGACTCTCTGCTGCTGCTGCTGCTGTGGCTCTGTGCTGCTGTTGTGGCTCTGACTCTGACTCTCTGCTGCTGCTGTGGCTCTGACTCTCTGCTGCTGCTCTGACTCTGTGCTGCTGCTGTGGCTCTGACTCTGTGCTGCTGTGGCTCTGACTCTGACTCTCTGCTGCTGCTGTGGCTCCGGTTCTGTGCTGCTGCTGTGGCTCTGACTCTGTGCTGCTGTTGTGGCTCTGACTCTGACTCTCTGCTGCTGCTGTGGCTCTGACTCTGACTCTCTGCTGCTGCTGTGGCTCTGACTCTGACTCTCTGCTGCTGCTGCTGTGGCTCTGACTCTCTGCTGCTGCTCTGACTCTGTGCTGCTGCTGTGGCTCTGACTCTGTGCTGCTGCTGTGGCTCTGACTCTTTGCTGCTGCTGCTCTGACTCTGACTCTGTGCTGCTGTGGCTCTGACTCTGACTCTGTGCTGCTGTTGTGGCTCTGACTCTGACTCTCTGCTGCTGCTGTGGCTCTGACTCTGACTCTCTGCTGCTGCTGCTGTGGCTCTGACTCTGACTCTCTGCTGCTGCTGCTGTGGCTCTGACTCTCTGCTGCTGCTGTGGCTCTGACTCTTTGCTGCTGCTGCTCTGACTCTGACTCTGTGCTGCTGTGGCTCTGACTCTGACTCTGTGCTGCTGCTGCTGCTGTGGCTCTAACTCTCTGCTGCTGCTGTGGCTCCGGTTCTGTGCTGCTGCTGCTGCGGCTCTGACTCTCTACTGCTGCTGTGGCTCTGACTCTGTGCTGCTGCTGTGGCTCTGACTCTGTGCTGCTGCTGGCGCTCTGACTCTGTGCTGCTGTTGTGGCTCTGACTCTGACTCTCTGCTGCTGCTGTGGCTCTGACTCTCTGCTGCTGCTGCTGCTGTGGCTCTGACTCTGTGCTGCTGCTGGCGCTCTGACTCTGTGCTGCTGTTGTGGCTCTGACTCTGACTCTCTGCTGCTGCTGTGGCTCTGACTCTCTGCTGCTGCTCTGACTCTGTGCTGCTGCTGTGGCTCTGACTCTGTGCTGCTGTGGCTCTGACTCTGACTCTCTGCTGCTGCTGCTGCTGTGGCTCTGACTCTGTGCTGCTGCTGTGGCTCTGACTCTGACTCTCTGCTGCTGCTGTGGCTCCGGTTCTGTGCTGCTGCTGTGGCTCTGACTCTTTGCTGCTGCTGCTGTGGCTCTGACTCTCTGCTGCTGCTGTGGCTCTGACTCTGTGCTGCTGCTGTGGCTCTGACTCTGTGCTGCTGCTGTGGCTCTGACTCTTTGCTGCTGCTGCTGTGGCTCTGACTCTTTGCTGCTGCTGCTGTGGCTCTGACTCTCTGCTGCTGCTGTGGCTCTGACTCTGACTCTCTGCTGCTGCTGCTGCTGCTGCTGTGGCTCTGACTCTGTGCTGCTGCTGTGGCTCTGACTCTGTGCTGCTGCTGTGGCTCTGACTCTCTGCTGCTGCTGTGGCTCTGACTCTGACTCTCTGCTGCTGCTGCTGCTGTGGCTCTGACTCTGTGCTGCTGCTGTGGCTCTGACTCTCTGCTGCTGCTGTGACTCTGGGTCTGTGCTGCTGCTGTGGCTCAAAATATAAGCCATACGGTCTTCTTCTTCTTCACAAGCTCCCGCCATTTCCCTGCTCTCTAAATCTACTTTTGTCTTTTTTCCCTCCACTCTCTCACTCTTTTAGTGGGTCGCTTGACTTATATATGTTCTCCTAAGTAGTCGCGAATACCCGGAAGATGTCGCAATATGGTCCCGCCCAAAACTCAATGAAATATGAATGGCTAAGACACCTGTCAAACTCAAATTCATGCCCGCATTGACTTGAATTACACGGGCCTTCGTTACAGCTAGAGTGCCTTTAGAGACAGAGTGGCGACAACTCCGTTCACTGCAATGGTTCAGCTTTTTCACAGCAAAACGGCGTACGGAGACCCTTGAAAGTTCCCGGAAGTTAGCATAAGCTAACCGCCGCTCACTGTATTTCAATGGAGCAGATTGTTGGAGCTACACTTTTTCAAGGTAAAATGTTTAAATAATTGTATTTCCATATCAGTTGTGCATCGAAATCAAATTCACACGAGTAATTAAGTATGTTGACAGATTGTCACCGTCTGGATTAGTAGATTTAGAGAATATAGACCGATAAAAGTTTAGGCTAGCACACTGGATAATGATAGCAACAGATGCCACAGGCTGATAAATGAAAATTCTGTTCTTAAATATAACTTCATCCAACGCTGTTGATAGCAAGGTTAATATGTAGAGAGAACTATTGTAGTTAAACTTTTATTTAATTTAAATCTATTATTGAGCCTGCGGAATGATGGGCAAAGCACATGATATGAAGATATTGATATTGATTTTCCTGTCTTTTTTTTTCTACATTCTGCAACCTCAGCCTTATACATCTCCCTTTGATACAAACAACTTCCCTTGGCTTTTGTGTTATTTTCTCTCTTCTGTGTTCTCTTTTTTAATGTTAAAAAATATATAACTTCCCTATGGTGTGGTCTTTGAAAATGTCCAATGCATTGTTTGAATATGATTACCTCACATTATTTTTTTGTTTTCACAATCTATGAAGGTGGTCATAATTTTTCCTGCTGACTTTAGCCGTCCATATTTTCCTCCTGTCCCTGTCTTTGGGGAAGCCATACATGCGCACGCCTTTCTCTGAACGATTGGACCATCCCCAAGCAGCACACGATACCATGGTGAAGACTGTATTCAAGGACAGCAGAGAAAACAAATGGCTAGACATGCTGATCTATTAGAGTTCTATGCTGTTGTAAAGGAATTAATTTTGTTATTAAGTACATTTGGAAAAACAAAGAGTGTGTGTGTGTGTGTGTGTGCGATTTATTATGTATAATATGTAGAAAGTAAGTTTGGGATAGTTAACAGTGATAGAAATCCATATATTTGCCATGAATTGAAATCAAAATTTTATTTATTTGCCATGGATTTCCTGTAAGAACTCATTATATTGTGAGTCCAGACTTGTCTAGTTACTTGGAAAATCATAAGTCTGCCAGTAAAAAAAAAAACAAAAAACATAAAACTGAAAATATTTATATTTTATTACTGTCAACGACTGCACAGGTTTAGTGAAGGTAAAAGACTTAAAAGCAATTCACACAAGTAGATATAGATAAGTAAGAGTAGTTAACAAAATTATAGAAGTCCATTTATTTGCTATGAATAGAAATCTAAATTTTATTTATTGGACATGGATTTCCTGTAAGAACAGTTATCATTATGTTGTGAGTCCAGACTTATTGTGTAGTCAGTTGGCAAATCATTGTTCGTCACCTGTTAGTTTGCCTCAGTCAAATCTGAAAAAGTAAAAAAAAAGAGAAAATTTTATAATTTATAAATTAATTTATTAATTTATAAATAAATTAACACAAGTATAAAAAAATATTGCACAGCAAAACATTTATTGATCATTACTTACCGATTATCGTTGTTTTCCTATTGTTTTCTATTGCCCGCCAAGCACTTCCTGGAACTTTTGGGGGCTACATAGACCACATGATCGGCGAGCATTTTGAGCTTCCGGTGGCGCCACTCTGTCTCTTAAGGCACTCTAGTTACAGCCACTGAAAGTCCAGCAGGAGGAATCGCTGATTTAATAGCCTACCCAGATACCATTGGAAGAAAAATTGTGATTGGTCCGTTTTTCGTTCTGTTATATTAACCCATTTTTTCCCAAGAGATATTGGTCCAAGTTTATAACAGTGATCTGATTGGCTAATGAATCTGTCAATCACAAAAATACATTTGATTGACAGCTTATCAGCCAATTGTGACGTTGGTTGACCTGTGACGTCAGGGCAGTCTCAAAATTCAACGTACAGATTTCGTAAATGCACATTCAGCAATTCGTATGCTCCGTGAATTTATATTACAAGTGTGCCTCAAAATTACATTTGTGAAGCCCGAAATACAACTACGAAACAAAGCATGTGCATTTGTGAAAAGCCCCACGAGAGTTCATTCATTATGAAACTGTTCTGACTCCATAATATTCCCATCACTGGTAAACACGCGTCATGATTGGAACATTTTTTTAGGGTCCATGTGAACATTAAAAGTAATCCGATTTGTAATCAGATCAAATAAATTTTGTGCATGTAAATGTATGAACATTTCATTGTGAAAAAAGAATATAAGATGAAGAGTTCACAAAGGGGAAACGTATTTTCACTCTCTGACTAACACATAGCCAAATTAATTAACCATGCAAAATTACAATGAAGTAAGTTTCAATGGTGCAATGTTGGAACAGAAATAACGAGATACATAATGTTGTTTTAAAAGTGTAACTCTTTGTTGAAATTAAATTCCTTCACGAATGAAAAACAAACGCAAATGTCGTTTGTTAGTGTGTGTGTGTGTGTGTGTGTGTGTGAGGAAGGGAGAGGGAGACAGACATTGAAATTAATTAAGTATATAAAGTATTTTGGGGTTCATTATAAGATTGTTTTGGGACAAAGGCATTCTTTCAATGCCTGACCCAGACAACATGCATCCTCAGCGTCCTTTTATTTTTATTATTATATCACTACCCCCAGCGCCCTTTTTATATGACTATTTCTTCACTCACACCCTTAAAATAATCCCATCTTGCACAATCAAAATAGCCTGTCTGTGTCACACCTCAGTTAAGAGCAGAAAAAGCCTTGAAGAAAAAAAGAATCAGAGAATTATTGTACAAACTCACCTTAAGTTTGCTCGCAGCTCTGTTTCAGTATGAAATGTAAATTTTCACTCTTGGTCCTACTTAAGCTCCTGACAGGACCCGCCTGCCTGCTCCAAATACACCAGATGTGGGGGAGTGTGGTACATTATATGGAGGATCAAAGACGACAGAATAAAATATATAAATAAATCTTTAAATAATTACTTAAATATGTCACTTATTAACTAAAATGGAAAATAAATACTTAAATGTGTCATTAATTCATTCAAATTCCAGTTCATTTAAGGTAAATATATATATATATATTTATTTATTTATTTATTTAACTATTTAATTAGTTATTTCATGGTCCTGTTGCAGTGCTTCATGAATTTATTTTATCTGTCAAACTCACCCATCAAAGTCAGTGGGCGGGGCTAACACAAATCAAGTCTAATTGATTGCTTTGGTGAAGCTTGGAATTTTTTCAAAACATTGCAGCTACGGAGGATGTGCGTCAACTTTCTCGGGAGTTAGTGACAGACATTTTAGACCTTGCAGAGTATGTGGAAGTTGGACTTGCTGACCCAGAGCATGTAGCATGTAAAGCAGAGGAATTTATTTAAGTTGTTGGCGTTATTTCCGCACTTTCCGACCAAGATATTGACCGCAAATTTAAGGTCCAAGGTATTTACACTAAAGTCATGAGTTTTCAGTTTATGAATTTATGGTCTCGTCCGGGTATTACTTGTAATTTAACATTACTCGTTGTTAATGTTTTGGGGTTTTTTTGTGCAGAAAGACAGACCTGTATTCAGCTGTGAGTGATGAGGAGTTGGACCGTGTTGTAAGTGATGTCCACAGAAGACATCCAAACACTGGCTACAAGCTAATGCGTGCTCATCTGAATGCAAAAGGTGTACATGTTCCAGGTAATAATACGGCCACGATGTATAATGTAGAATGAGCCGATCTTTATGGAGAAATAATCCCAGGTAGGATGAACATTATACATCGTGGCCATATTCTTACCTGGAACAGGCACACCTCTTGCAAAAACAGAAAAAAACATTAATGAGTAATGTTAGATTACGCATAATATCCGGACGAGACCAGCAAATCATAAAGTGAAAACTCATGAATTTAGTGTAAATACATTCGACCGCTTTGTTTTATGCGCCTCCTGATAGTCTTCGTTGACACTCTGAACTAGCTGGTTTAGCAGAAAGAACTCGGTGCTCCAGAACTGCAGTCGGTATGTTAAATGCCAAACGTCCTGGTCCTTGTGTGTGTTGTTCTGTCTGAAGCGGTGGAGTACTGTTTCTAATTTGGTGGTCAATATCTTGGTCAGAAAGTGCGGAAATAATGCCGACAACTTCAATAAATTCTTCTACTTTACACTCTACATGCTCTGGGTCAGCAGGTCCAACTTCCACATACTCTGCAAGGTCTAAAATGCCTGTCACCAACTCCCGAGAAAGTTGAAGCACATCCTCCGTAGCTGCAATGTTTTGAAAAACTTCTAGGCTTCACCAAAGCAATCGATTAGACTTGATTCGCATTAGCCCCGCCCACTGACTTTGATGGGTGAGTTTGACAGATAAAATAAATTCACGATGCACTGCAACAGGACCATGAAATAATTAAATAAATAGTGAAATAATTATATATATTTTATCATTAAATGAACAGGTATTTTAATGAATTAATAACACATTTAAGTATTTATTTCCCATTTTAATTAATTAATGACATATTTAAGTAATTGTTTAAAGATGTATTCATAAATTTTATTCTGTCATCTTTGATCCTCCACAGCAGGTCAAAACAGAGAAATGAAACCTAACTGCTCTTTCTATTTCCCCGAAATCATGAGTGATATTCTTGGCTACACTGAGAGCTGCAGGACTTTCGGATCCAAGCCAACACATTGATTAGGTTGTTGTTCTTTAAGCTTTTCTTATTGCTCATCTTTTCTCAGTCACAGGAGCGTTATCCTGATGAAAAAGGCAGATTCCAACAGGAAATACTGTCCCTAGTATCGGTGGACCTGGTTTGAACACCTCACATTGTTTTGGTTTAATTCTATTTCTTGTTGGATCAGTGGCCTCTCAGTTCAGACCGCATGTCATCAACATGTACAGTGGGTACGGAAAGTATTCAGACCCCGTTAAATTTCACTCTTACATTGCAGCCATTTCTTTGTCATTTACAGTGGCTTGCAAAAGTATTCATACCCCTTGAACTTTTCCACATTTTGTCACGTTATGACCACAAACATAAATATATTTGATCGGAATTTTATGTGAAAGACCAACACAAAGTGGCACACAATTGTGAAGTACAAAGAAAATTATACATGATTTAAACATTTTTTTTACAAATAAAAAACTGAAAAGTGTGGTGTGCAAAAGTATTCAGCCCCCTTTTCTCTGAGTGCAACCAATTGCCTTCAGAAGTTGCCTGATGATTGCTGAATGATCAAGTGTTGACCTAATGACTAAATAGAGTCAGCCTGTGTGTAATCTAATCTCAGTACAAATATGGCTGTTATGTGACAGCCCTCAGAGGTTTGTTCAGAGAATATTGGGGAGCAAACAGCATCATGAAGTCCAAGGAACACACCAGGCAGGTCAGGGATAAGGTTGTGGAGAAGTTTAAAGCAGGGTTAGGCTATAAAAAGATTTTCCAAGCTTTGAACATCTCACGGAGCACTGTTCAATCCATCATCCGGAAATGGAAAGAGTATGGTACAATTGCAAACCTGCCAAGACACGGCCGTCCATCTAAATCTACAGGCCGAACAAGGAGAGCACTGATCAGAGATGCAGCCAAGAGGCCCATGGTGACTCTGGATGAACTGCAGAGATCCACAGCTCAGGTGGGGTAACTATTGTTCCTGCACTGCACCAATCTGGCCTTTATGGAAGAGTGGCAAGAAGAAAGCCACTGTTAAAAGAAAACCATAAGAAGGCCCGTTTGCACTTTGCCAGAAGCCATGTGGGGGACACAGCAAACACGTGGAAGAAAGCGCTCTGGTCAGATGAGACCAAAATTGAACTTTTTGGCCTAAACACAAAATGCTATGTGTGGCAGAAAACTAACACTGCACATCACTCTGAACACACCATCCCCACTGTCAAACATAGTGGTGGCAGCATCATGCTCTGGGGGGGCTTCCCTTCAGCAGGGACAGGGAAGATGGATGGAGCCAAATACATGGCACTCTAGGAAGAAAACCTGTTGGAGTCTACAAAAGACTTGAGACTGAGGCAGAGGTTCACCTTCCAGCAGGACAATGACCCTAAACATAAAGCCAGGGCTACAATGGAATGGTTTAAAATCAAACATATTCTTTTGTTAGAATGGCCCAGTCAAAGTCCAGACCTAAATCCAATTGAGAATCTGTGGCAAGATCTGAAAACTGCTGTTCACAAACACTCTCCATCTAATCTGACTGAGCTTGAGCTGTTTTGCAAAGAAGAATGGGGAAAAATTTCAGTCTCCAGATGTGCAAAGCTGGTAGAGACACACCCCAAAAGACTTGCAGCTGTAATTGCAGCAAAAGGCTGTTACACAAAGTATTGACTCAGGTGGGCTGAAAACATTTTCACACCACACTTTTCAGTTTTTTATTTGTAAAAAAAATTTAAATTATGTATAATTTCCTTTGTACTTTACAATTGTGTGCCACTTTGTGTTGGTCTTTCACATAAAATTCCAATAAAAATATATTTATGTTTGTGGTCGTATGGTGACAAAATGTGGAAAAGTTCAAAGGGTATGAATACTTTTGCAAGCCACTGTACGTGTCACAGCAAAGGGTCTGAATACTTATGGCCAGGTGATATTTCAGTTTTTGTTCTTTACTTGTTCTAACCTATTCACTCATTACTGTTGACCACTGATCTCTTCCACATGTGTCCTGCGGCCAATTTCAGTTTATTTCACCAAAGCCCTTGAGATTTAGTTCTCTTTCCTCTTATTCTTGTATTTCATATCAGCAGCATCTGTATAACACTGAAAAACGAAAATAAATTATTTATGCCTTGGTCACCAAAAATACATAGAAGTTCCCATTAAATTCAGAACCTCAGAGTCAGTAGCATTTTTTTCTTGAGTACTTATTGGTGTTTAGTGTTCAATATACTAAGAATGGTATTGAAGAAAAAACTTCTTTAAGCCTCAGCGTGGCTTCTTTCTCTCTGTTGAGGCTTCTGTGGTGTTTTCATCATCTTCTTGTTATCATGTACACTCTCTGCAGAGCGCAGTGTACACCATCACATTAAATCTATAACTCATATCCCACTATTAACTTCAGCTGAGATGGAACACAAAGCAGAGAGGATATCCGTGTAAAACACGACTTCATATGAACTCAAGCAGAAAGTTCAGAGAAGGTTTATGTGTTTATTATATGAGTAAAAAAGATTTTTGATAAACAAACCTGTTACAAATACAGTCATCATATTATGGAAGAGTTTTAGCCGTAACGGAGTTTCTATAACAATATAATGAAATATGACGAAAATACATTTGCAGGTTTCCTCAACTCTCTCAGGGCTTGAACCTGAAATACTCAATTTTTGTAATAAAATTTTTGTTGTGAGTTTATTTAGTGTGGTGTAATACAAAAAAAAAAAAAAAGTCTAAAACACATACAAGAGTAATTAGTGCAGTTGTGACAATATTTAGATCCTTCTTACTTAAAAGTCAGTGTTAATTGTCCATTTATGTGATTTTTTTGTTGTTGTATTGCTTCTCTTGCAGTTTATATTAAGGTGGCATACCCAAACAATTGTATTTTTTTTTAAAGCCATTTCAGATTTTTGGTGATGTTATCTTGGACGCCATGGGGTTGATTCCTGACAGTCATGTCTTTTGTTCTTTTTGTATTTTTCTGACAATTTCCACAAACACAAACTTGGATTTCTAAAAAGGGCAGTAAACAAAGCAAAATCATGTTTATAATATAAAAAAGACTTGTTACATTGATTTGTTAAAACCATGTAGTGCAGTGAGAGTGGTGGCCCAGGTTCAACATCCATCATTAATTGTGCAGGAAATGAATCCACCGGAGGAGAGATGCTTCCATGTAGGAAAAAACACACAGATATTTTAAACACCTAGCTCAGCTCATTGGGAGGTTTCTAAGATTTTAACTGATCCTGTTCCAGAAACAGAGGCAACATCTAGACTTTAATCTCTTCCTCCTCTTCAGATAAGGTATATGATGTTTTACGGCTGCAGGAAAAAGCAGGAGAAGGTGTGCTGTTGTTCATCCTCGTTCCCTTCATGAAGGAACCTCCTCCATAATGACGGGACAAGACGTCAGCTGCTCTCTGGAACCTCTCAGCCTCCATTACAGGCTCTACTCTCTGTGGAGAGCCAGTGGACGGAGACCTCCTTTCCTCCTTGTCCCCTGGCCAGTTGGAGCCACTAGAGCACCCCCTGTTGTTGGTGCTGACGAATGACCCGCTGCGCACGGAGGGGTTGGGTGATGTGACCTCAGGGGTCTGCACTGGCGTTTCTGTTAGAGAGTTGTCATCCCCATCTTCCTCATCTCCTCTGTCAACCTCCTCACCTGCAGCCGGGCTGTGATTGGACATCTGAAGGCAGCTGGGGTTGTCTATCAAGCTGAGCACCTCAGTCATAAGGGAGGGGCCAAGGTCTACAGTGAATGAAGTGAGGGAATCTGAGCGTGTCAGTGCGATGCCAACACCATCTGGTTGAGACCCTTTCTGGCCGTCTCCATCTTGAGACTGTCTGTCAAAGCGAGAGAGGCGGGGCAGAGTGACAAACCCGGACTGGAGTCCTTCAAACAGACAGGAAGAGAAAAAGTCACCGACGTGGCAGAACATGTCACCATAAAACAACATAACAATAATCACTCCCTTGACTACAGGGTGGCAGGAGTTTCAGGTGTTTCTCCACACTAACCTCTCTCTTTTCTGTGTCCTGCACACCTCATATTACAAGTGTAGTGAAAGCACTTGACAGATGTGAATACAAGTGTGAAGTGAGTCCTGTGTAGTCCAGTATAGAGAGGGTGTTTCTGAGATAATAAAAGGGGAATATGTAGGAAAAAAAGGCTTTTATAGGACAATGTAAGGAAATACATTAACTTTACTAAAATACTTTGTAAACCACAGTCTTGGATTACTTGGTTAAGTTTCTTTGCCTCAATATAATTTAGATTTAAGATTTTGCACAAGAGTTGATTATTCCATTAACACATAGTTTTTAAGTTTTTCTTCTTTATTTTGAAGAGTGGCTGAGATACTATGAAAAGATGGATAGAAATAACTTAATGACGTACCGAGAAACTAACTGGTGACCAAAAAAAAAGTTGAGTGACTCTCTATGCCAGCTCTACGTCATGTATTTTGGGAAAATTCTTGGTAAAGTAGGTCACAAATCTGGAGGTGGAGAGGGGATTTCCAGTTTCCAGCCGGCATGCTGCTGCCTGATAAGCCCTGAATAGTTAGCAGATATAGTGAATTGTGTGTTTATGGTGTGCGTTCAGGCAGTCACACACGCAAACGAAATGACAGGAAATACCCACTAAGTGTTTTTCTTTGTCCCGAACCAGCTGTCTGTTTGTGCTGCTAGACTTAACTGTGTACAGCTGTTGCCAAGGTGAGTCCAGATGACTCAGAAGAAGCCTGCTTGTTTGCTGGTCATCTCAGGGAATGTGGGAATGATGTTGAAGGGAGAGCAACCTCAACCTCTATTTATGTGTTCACTGACATTTATGGTCCTCTTTTCCTGAGCTCCTTGACTTGTTTGGTCTGCTGTAGAGTGAATATCGTTGTCCTTATTCATGATGATTAATGCATTAGTGCTAAATCAATGGGCCGCAGCCAATAAGTAGGTCAGTAGGTGTTTTTTCCAAAAAAATTATATCTTATGCCAGGTCAGTTCCAAATTTCTATCTTAAAACTACAGGCTAAAGTGATTAAAAGAGCTGCTAAGCATGTCAATAGGATGAGTGCTCACACTCACTCACATTACACTGATCTTCACACTCAATCCTCATCTTGTTCCCAACACTTGTAAGGTTTTAAGACTGTACTTTGTCCAGTGATACTGTTGCACTGTCTAAATCTATCCACAGGAAGTGCATTCAAATCATCTGTGTGGCACTTCCTGCTACAGTCGGGGTCTCCAGGCCCACAGTCTGCTCCGGTGAGACTCACCCACACAAGTTCACACCCAGGGAATATTAGGCCTGCTGTTGTGTCAATTCTGACAGTTAGAATTGTCTACATAAAATCTCTATGATGAGTAGATGCAGGATAAGTTCTGTGTGCTATGAAATGAAAATAAAAGCAAAACATAATAAATGTGTCCATGCATGAAGCTTTGTGGCTCAGAGATGAATGAATGTGATAGAGTCTGTGAGACGTGACTGATAGATGTGAAGTAATTGACTTCTGTGTTTGTTATGTAGAAATGTCAGAGCAAACATGTGCATGGGTGTCTGGTAACGACACTATATTGTTTAAACTGGTTTGTTATTATCTGTGCGATCTCTCTCTCTCACTCTCTCTCTCTGAACACACAAAGTGTCTCTGCTTGAAGTGAATTTGGTGTGAGTTAATGTGAATCTGCACGGCTGCTGTCATGTATGCAATAACCAATGAGTTTCGAGAGCCCTTTTTGCCTCACTTTTCTGAAAACCCCTACATTTACTCAAATCACTTTTAATGAAGATGATCCTGTTGCTAAGACACTTTATATAAACCCCGTCCCATCTTGGAAGTCATTACCTATATTATCTCACCATATGTGCAGAGGGAGTCATCTGTTGAGCTGATGGAGCTGGGGAACAGCACCCTCTGGAGGTACCCATTGGGAGAGTCTATGTTCAGCTGGGGCAGGGAGATTGCATTCTTGATGATGGGTGAGATGTCTGGGGGTGGGGATGACAAGTCCCGGGAGCCCCCTCGTGGCCACGGCCCAGAGTTCTTCCGTACGTGCCGAAAGTTGCGTGTGAAGAACCCGGTTGTCTTGGAGCTGCTCGCTGAATCCGGACTCCCTGGCTCCCTGCTACCCCCATAGTTGCTTAGAAAGGAAGTGTCACCAAACACGTCCCCGCCACGGCCAACATGCATAGTGTGTCGGAAGTCGCCCAGCGGAGGGCTGATCATGTCCACAGAAAGATCACTCTTGAACCGACGCTTCCCCTGAGAGCCTGACACAAGGCCCTTAATCCCTGGCAGTTTTCCCAGACTCATGATGACAGAAAAGTTGTGTAATATCCCTTTAATTCGAAATGGCAGGGTCTGATTACATGTCAGTCAAATCTGGATTCCAGTATCGGGTCAACTGAAAAACCAGAAAGAAAAAGTATTAATATGCCAAGACAGTGAGGACAGGCAACACAAATATGTGGTTGTTCAGACAGCAGAGAATGTGTGTAGAATCCATTCTCCACACAGCCAGAGCCAACTATTCATCCACGGTTTCCCCGTTTGGCTTTACACTGATGATTACAGTATGGATGCAAAGTCAGTCAAGTCCATCTCCTCTTGCCATCCTCCTCTTCTCCTTCTTCTCTCGGGCACTTATAGCTCTACACGTTTCACTGTCAGCTCACTTCTGCGCAGCAAAAGTGCAATAACAAAGAAGATGTATTACAAGTTCATATTCCGTTTTTCTGGCCACAATCGCCTTTGTGGTCAGAGAGTTTGGTGTCGACTGCTATCTCCTTCAGATTTGTCAAAGCAAATGACAGTTCAGAACTGCACAAATCCAGCCACAACTGCAAAAAAAGAATGATAAGCGAGTTTAGCTTTTGCTTGTGTAATGTTTGCACTTTGTTGACTGAGAGGACTATCACCTCATCAGGAAGCCCTTCGAAACCACAGTGCTTTTTACCCAAACCTCACAAAGGAAGCTTTAAAGTAGCAGATTTTATATATATGTGAGAGATATTATAGCATCATTGCCCCGATTCACCTTTACTTTACCTCCACTGCATGCCCTGCTCTCAGGCAATGATGAAACATGCATGACAAAAACCTTCAGTTCATTTTGGTAATCCTGTGTTTATAAGGAAATAATTCACAAAACAGTTGAATGTTAGCACAGCAGCGTCTTGACTTTGTGGCTTACTGAGTCCTCTCTGTGCCTGCTCAATAGACGTCAGCTTCTGACAAGGGCTCGTGCCTCTCATCCGATAAGTTGTTCAAGCAGAGAAAGACTGAGAGACAACAGGGGGTCAAGCTCCATGCACCGTCTCCCGCTAAAGAGGTTTATCCATGTGTACACCATGCTGTCCAGGGGGCACCATGTCTGTCGCCAAACTTCTTTGTCTTCTGTCCCCTGGTTCATCCGTACCAAAGACACCAGACCACTGACAGGCGGTGAAAACCATCAGGGCAAAGGAGACAGGAGGGGAATGCTTTCTTGAAAAGGCCAATAAAGTAAAGCGCCGTAATCCAGCAACTGTTTTGTCTGTATGGTCCTGGAAAAAAGATGAGGCTCCTTTGGGATTGTCCGTGCACTGGATTAGTTGATAATCCCTTCTGTCTTCCCTCCCTCTCTGACCCCCTCACTTGTTCTCTGGCTTCTTCAATCCGCTTAGTTCTCCAAAGGTTTCCAGGTAGGAGGGAGGGAGGGGCCTCGGTTTTCTTCCAGTTCACGTAAGGCCATCTGAGAGAGCAGACAGAGAGAAAAGGAAAGAGGTGTGAGTTACACATTAGACCAAAGTGGGAGCTTTCAGGCGCACATAAATGTGTCAGGCAACTAAAACATGGGATTGATTGATGCTGAGAATGTTTCTCTCTCTGTCTCTGTTGCCTGAGGAATCGGCGGAGCTTCAATGCACTGAACTTGTCAAATAAAACCTGAAAAGGGTTTTTTGTATACTCTGTTCAACACCTCTCCATTGTCCTCTCTTGAACACTGAAATGTTTTGATTATTGATCAACTGACAAAAACATTAATCTAAAACTATATAACATAACTATAGCTAACTTTATGAAGTACAAATACCAAACATTTGTTGATTCAAGCTGGTTATCTGCTTTTGGACAGTGGGACAAAATATAGTGTTTGAGAGAGTGATTTTGTGGCATTTTACAGACTAATTGATTACTCTGTTTATCAAAAAAGAACGTCAAACGATATAACAATATAGACAAAAGTCAAATTTCCTTTAAGTTGCTGTTTTCGAATGCTTACAATCTTAATACTTGTAAGATTTGAGTTTATTGAATAAAAATTAATAACAATTAAATGGCACGCCGAAGACAATTTGTCCTACTGCCTCCACAGGCCTTGTGTATCTTATTTTTTGCATCCATCTTCCTACTGTCTGCTGAAGCAATGACTCCATGGCAAAAGGTGCACTGGTAAGCTCAAAACATGTGACTTCTGCAAACTGCAGCCAGTGTTGGATTAATGTCACAGGCTCCTGGAGATACTAGCCGAGACTGCTGCTCAGCCAATTTGGACCTGAGAACATGGCAAGGTGACATACGGTGCCACTCTTACTGGGCACTGGCTTGGTCTCAGATTACCTTCCCTAAATCTTCAACTAATCCAAGGTTTTCTACAGTTCCAGGACAAACGTTCAGGGGTGGCCATCGTTCACTGTCATTAACTTGAGGGAGGAAAAGAAAATATTAAGGAAAGAAGATATTATGAGAGCATTGGTGTGTAATCATGATGATTCATAAAGAGGAGGAGAGGAGGTAGGTGGATAGACTTTATCTGTTGTGTGACCACTCCAGATCACTTATCTTAGCTTAGCTTAAGAAAGTGATTAGGCTCTGTGGTGCACGAGAGAGGTGAGAGGCAAGGGATGCAAATATCCATGAACCAAGGTTCAACACCTTTCTCATTTCTATCCCTAAATATCTAACAAGAATTTATATCTTAATCATTTCAGTCATCTGACATGGCACAATTTCATAGTCTAAATGATATATTTTATCCTCATTCGATCCCCATATCAGCCTCTTTATATTGATTGTCTTCCTGCTCCTTGGCATTGTGAGTAGTGAACACAGCAGTGAATAATGTACAACAAAGTCTAATACCAGCAACAAAACTGACTTTGGAGACTGACTGAAAAAAAAATTTGGACTTGTTGAAACGCACAGCAAGACACTTTGATCTGGTGAACCATCCATGAATTGTACCTGCCACCATGTAGACATAAACAAGTCTGTTTTGTGTGAGCTGCCTGTCTGATTGCAGAGACAGAGGCAGATGAGCTGAAAAGTGTAATAGGAACAGCGTGCAATGGGGAGAGCAGCCCGGAGGCCGTCAAATTAAGGATCTGAGGACACTGATGAGAAACACATTTTAACCTGCTGTTTTTATGTGTTTTTTGTCTGGGCACTACCTTCAGTCTTGCCATGATTTATCTTTCTCTTTTTCTCTCTGTCACAAAACACAAATTGTCAAATGCACTTGCCTTCTCTGTTGCTCTCTGCACTGAAACCAGATGCACAGTGGCAGTTAAACATCTGGTACCACAGAGCCACAAGTTGCAGAATTAGGCTTTGGTGACATTTGAGTTGCTGATAAATCATGCTGGTACACAAAGACACACACGCACAAGGCTGTGTTTCAGTCGGTCAGCTATGAGGTTGCTTCCTCCACTGGACTGGAGGGCCACAGTCCTTTTACTGCAGAGAGCTGTGGTTGAGGTCGGAACACCCTGACCATTACACACAGCTCCAAAATATAGCATGCGCTCAGTTTAAAAGGATCTACTGCTGCAACGTGGCAAAATACTCCAAGGCCTGCTGGGTCCTTATGGCGGATATCTGTGTGTCTGTATGTGTGAGAGACTATGCTGATTTAGAAACATGTTGATATATGAACTGCAATCTCACTGTGACGATTTGGGCTCATGAGGAGGTCTCTGGCTGTGTTATCTGCCTGTGAACAAATATGTGTGATGTGACATAAGTGTCATATCCAGGATCTGTGACTCGTAAATGAACTCACCAGAGGAAATGTTCCAGATAAGTATTCAGCAAGTTCAATGACTTCTTTCACAACTTGCAAAGACTTTTAATAAAACATTGCAAAAGCAGGAGGGTAAGCAAACAAATCCGTAATCACAGCAACGTTTAACCATTGCCACTATTCACTGGTTTCATAAATTCTTCTTTTTATGTATTGAGTGTCAACAGAACAAAAGGGAAATGAGGCCAAGCAATAGTGAAGGGCAAACATATGTCATTCCGTTCAAAAGATCTGCCTAACAAAGAGCGTAAGGAAATGTTGCCTCTCCAAACTTCCACCTAGCAAACACAAACTGGGAGGTGCGGCAAATGAAACACAAAAGTGGCAGTTCAGAGCAGCACTGCTTGGTTCTTTTCATCATACAAACCCTATTAAAAATCATCCAGACAGGATGGGGGTCAACGTCCATTTAAGTGCCAAAGTACTGCAGGGACAGAGTGTCTTCCTCAGCAGGCCATACGTTGGTATGGTTCAGGAACATTTGGTCTCCCTGACATGCTGCCAATGTCTGGTACAACTCTGTGGTTTAACCCAACAATGTCCTCAGAACCTCATTCAGAACCAAATTGCAGTAACGCTGTGTAAAAACGGATGATATACATTGCAGTGCATTCCGATTCTATTGAAATGATGTGAGCTCTCATGAAAAAGGACTTCAATACAACTGTCACACCACTGTAAACACATTCATGTCTATTGATGATGATACAGCTTGTTTTCCACTTGAATAATGATACCGTCTTTTCACCGATGTACTTTCAACTCAGCACAGACTCTTTGCTGTCTTTAGAGCACTGTCTCAAATCTGTACATCCAATGTGACCTAAAGGAACTATTAGTAAGTTTTGACAGTGCCTACATGGCCAGTGTGAGTCGTGCCACTCACTTCAGCCACTGTTGTGTTTCCTAAGAGAATCCACTGAGAACATCAGACTGGATTCCACAGTGACTTGCTCATTGGGAGCTGGCTTCTGCTGTTTATTTCTACTGGACAAGAACACAAATGAAATTTGACATTAATGTTGGCTATGTGGCAGTTGCTAAAACTTACATATAGTTCCTTTAAAGCCGATAAATTATTAACTATTTATTGTTTTACAGTTTTACATGAACCACTGTGGCAGTTTATGCGCAGTGCTTGTCATTTTCCAGAAAGACGTGAAGCCAGTAAGTGTGCAGTGACATTACAGACGCCTTGGCCGCTGTCTGTAGTGGCGCAGACATGCACATCTTCGCCGCTTTTGCGCAACACAGACCGCGCATGAACTTCATCTCACAGAAGTGAGACCGGATTAAATTGCGTCCGTGTTGTCACTGCAAATAAACTGCTGCCGATTTCACTGTGACATCAGCTGATTTACAAAAACAATCCTACCTCAGCGCTGAGCTCAGGACGCGCTCCTCTCCCCGGCTCTGTCCTCCGCCATCCTCCAGGCTCAGTGCTGCTGCAGGAGATGGAGAGAGGGAGGAGGAGGAGAAGGTAGGAGGGATCCACAGGAGTGAAGGGCCCAGCAACAATGACTGGCTTTGATGGGAAAATAGCGGGAAATAGCATGAATATAGATAGATAGATAGATAGATTGAGTCTTTATTGTCATTGCACATTCCTGTTCAACGACATTTCTTCTCGTCAGCATTACTTGTTAACAGCAGCATTTAAATCAGATTAAATAAAAAATTTAAATAAGTAGTAAAATAAAAATATTGCTATGCAAACAAATTTCGCAAATACATATTGCAACATGAACAGAAAGTGCAAAGTGTAAAGTGCAAGTATGTGCCAACCCAGCTCAGGCTGCAAATCAGGTCAACTTTAAATTTGAGCCAAACACATGTGATGGATAGGTTACTCATTAAACGTGTAGAGTTACAGAAAAAAAAAAAAAACAAACCTACTTTGAACAACTGAGCTTGATCAATCAAAATGTCAGCGAGAGCTCATCAAAGCAGCCAATGGCATGAAGACAGACAGCGAGCACATTCTCCTGTGAGGCTGAAAGCTGTAATAATAAACCTCTTACTCTTCCCACACTGTCCTGTCACTGAGTGCTGTTGCTTCTGACTAAATATGGACACGTGGATGTTCATGGCTTTTGTATTCTGTCAGCTTTTTTGGTTTCAGCGACTTAGATATTTAAACATCAGCTGAGATATGTTGTAAACAATGGGGCACACAGACACACAGACACTGACCTTCATTCTGCTCTGTGAACATGATCTCTTAATAGCCACCAGGGGTGTCATCTACCCTTCTTCTGTCTGTGACCCTGTTTGACCTCACTCTTGACAAAAATACACTCATCACCAGCTTTCATTCAGGCATGCAACAATAGGGTGAATATGTGTGTGAGAGAGCGTGCAGATGCGCACATGGATAAAAGAATTGCCTCTTTCCTGCTTTTGAATTACCTGTATTATACATAAAATCTCTTTACAATTTAAAAAATCTATTACAAAAGCAAATGAACAGACAAATATGTGGAAATTATTACACAATAAGGAGTAGATATTGAGGTTTTTTGCCTCATTTAATACACCTCTACATGGGAACCATTAGTTGCACGAAGCACATCAAGACGGTACTCGATTTCTCACCTCATCAATGGTCGCAATGGCATCAGGGATCTTTTGCTTTAGGTCAGTGATGTCCCGTATCTTTGTTCGATACACAATGTCTTTAACATAATCTCACAGAAAGAAATCCAGGGGAGTGATATCTGGTGAATGAGGTGAACGAGATCCTCTTGAGGAGTGACCATTTTTATAGGGGTTCATTTACCACTCCCTATTTCATCAACAGGCTACCTGAAATACACAAATGCAATTTGATTAAAAACTTTGATAACCACTGAGTACATACAACAAATCTAATTAAGATATCTCATCAATTGTCTTTGTAATCATTTTTTTTTTATTGTAAAGATACTTTATGGACGCCCTGTATATAAAATATTGTATCATCAGACAATAACAGCAAAATATATAATGCAAGGAGAGAAAAGAATGAGAACCTCACTTCGATTTACTTTAATCTACAGGGGCTTCACTGAAATTTAAAACTGCAGCACTTGATATTGGTCTGGTTTCATCTGGCTTTGCAGCGTGTTCCAGTGATCCAGGTATGTTTGCGTCTTCACTTAAATAGAGAAAAGTAATTTTGATGTCATCCCTAATGGTGGAAGAAAATTCTTAATGATGAATAAGGGACAGTAATTGTTCAGACCTGAGCCAGACAGATCATGCTGCAAATGTGTAATGCAACTCCTGCAAAGAGAAATCTGTTATTAGCAGAACAAAAATCTGCAACAAATTGGGAAAGAGCAAGAAAGAAAAGGGAGGCTGCAATAAAAGAGGAGAGGGAGTAAGATGGACATGTGAGGTGAGACTGTAGAGAAAAGTACGTCATGTTGTAGGTAGGGCCGGGGGAGGCCAGTGAAGAGAAGGAGACGTAAGGAGAGCAGACACGATAAATGGAGGGATCATTGTTGCTGTGAACATTGGAGGACAAGTAGCTCCTGTTGACAACAGCTGCAACATATCAGAGAAATCAAAGAAAACCAGAGGGGGAGAGGGCAGTAACAGGAAATCACACATGATAAAACTAACAAAACATGCCATGATTTTCCAATTAAGAGAGCAATGACATGATATGATATGGGTAAAAGAAGAGAAACACACTAAAGTATGGAGCTTGTGAGCATATAGGAAGGAAAAGGGAGGAGGGGTGGTCGTTAAACATAGCGAGAACTCTAAGATAGAACAGGGGTTTCTTCACAGGAAAAGACTTTCTTACAAGTCAGGGAGGAAGCTTTAATTTTCAACAGTTTAAGGGACTTGTTCATCCAGTGAAAACGTGATGGTGTTTTTGTGAGATTACTGTTCAGATGAGAGCCAGATGTGCATTTAAAGGACATCATTTAGGAAGTGGGAATGATCATTTGGAGTTGAGGAGGGAGGTGATGCGGTGAAGGTTATCTGTGGAGAGTTGGGTCCAAGGCTACATGAAAGAAGCCCACGGCAGTGTCTTTGTTTGGACTGTGCTCCTGTTTTCATAGATTCTGACCTGCCGGGAGGAGTGTCCACTCAGAAACAATAGAGCATTGTAATGTCTGTCATCAGTCCTTTGTATCCTGGAATAAAAAACACAAGCATGAGCACAAAGACAAACGCTGAAACATTAATTTCTGACTGTCACTGAACATTCACTGTTCAGCTTTGTTTTTAGAAGTCTAGTCTAAATTTAACAATCAGATGTTTCTCAGAAAAGGACTGATGGTTCAGAGCCAGACTTTCTACTAAGCTCTGCATGTTAGTTTCTTTTTATTTCTCAGGAAAGTCAAGCCCTAAAGGATTCTTTATCTTCTATGTATGAAGTGCACCTCTCTGTATTGTATCAGTACATTACCAATAAACATCTCACTGTATTCCTGAAGTGATTTCACATATGGGCAGGTTTTGCATGTGCTGGTCCACAAACTTAATTTGAAAATCTCATGTTAAAAAACAGCTACATGAAGATTGTTTGTTGAATAATCTATATTCAGTATGTCACCTCCATGAACCCAAATGGACTACATCTGTAGTGCCAGTTTTGAAGCCTGTGGGGAAGAGGACTTGATGCTGTGAGAGTGAAATAGACTTCTGTATTGCAAGAAAGAATGATCAAGCCAGCGCCCCCCAACTCCTTTGTAGGTCAGAAGCCAGTGGGGAATTTATTGTTGCATCATCAACTTTTACAGATTAAACTGGTATGTTGAAACCACTAAGTGCAGCATGATTTACTGACTTTATGCCCCATTTTTGTCAGTCAGACTTGTGTACAACCAAGTCTTTTCCAAAATGCCCATATTAAAATAAAAACATTATTCCCTGAGCATGTACACTACTATCTACTAACAGCTCAGCATTGCAATGTGTCACTAGATGCTAAAATTAGAATTGTGTGACTCCACATCTGGCATTCATCATAAATCATAATCACTGTATTGTTTTTTTAGATTCTGCAAACGTTGCAGTGTTATTCTTACTGTCATGGATAATGAGTCTTCACCTTGGTGTCTCTGATCAGTCACAAAAGATCTCAGAAAAAGTTTCTAGTGGTAGTGAATTCCTTTAGACCAATATGTAATTGCCCCAATCAGGGAGAAATGTACACTACACTGATGTCATGTTGTTCAGTCACATGGCAGCAGTGACCATTTATCACATTTTAAAAAGCAGGCCACAATGAAGAGTGATGTGAGCAGAAGTTTGGAGATTTCAGTGGTTCTGACAGAGTCACAAGGACTCAGCCTGAGTTAATCCCTTGTTCCTGTGTGGTGAAGCCTGGTGGGGAGACAGATGACAATGTCTGGGAGAGCTTGTGAGCATTGAAACCAGCCACTGTACTTCCAGACAGAGTGTTTAATTATGGTTAGACTGTGCTCACAGTGTGCTGAGCGAGCTGGACATGGAAGCAGAGACCACTTGGTTTTGTTATTGAGGTAACTTACATCTCCAAAACCCTGTAACACAAAAAGGCATTGTATATACAAATATGCTAAGCATTGTTGTGTTAAGCTGAAAATAGAGCTTAAGTGTCTTAGCACACTCTTACTTTGTTGTTATCATTCCCCACAGAACTGGTTTTCCTGCTGGGAAAGAATTTCACAAACCACAGGGAATGTGTCTGAGCAGCAGGTGAGGCACGTGGCAAATCATTCCGTCTCAATTGAAAATGTGAACTTCATCTCCAAATGACTTAAGAGGAAACATCTACCCACAATATAATGTAAGTTTAAATATACGTACACAAATACTCCACCCTACTTGTAGACGATTGAGGACAGACTTGTTTTGCGTATCGTGACAGCTCTGCTACTGTACTTCCCTGTTCCAGGGAAACTTTTACTATGTGGTTGGCAATAGATGCATCTGAAAGACTGTTTGTATATCTGGAAATTGATGTGCAATGGTTGGTAAAGCTGTGTATGTCTGCAGTTCAAATGTGTGGTGGAGCTCAGATTTAGACCGCTATGCTGCACCCTGTAATTCAAACGACAACTCAAACCTCACGGCTCTGGAAGGAGAGTGACAGGAAGGCGTTACTTTTCACTGGCACCAGAAAGTCGCATGCATATGTGTGTGTGTGTGTGTGTGTCTGTACATTTGTCTGCATAAATATATCTAAATGTGAAAAACATGGACTCTGAACCTGGAAAAAGAGTCAATCAACAGGTTGTTCATATTTCATCCTCTGGGTGTCATAGAAGTGAGGGACAAACCCACTGTGGAACCTTTGTACTCCAACTATATACGTTTATGGGCTCTTCTTTCTTCAGCTTTAGTTTGAAGCTGCTTCTTTTTTTGGAAACTTAAAACTGAATAAGTGATCGCTGAGTCTAAAGCGAAGACAATTATTCCCCACCACTCTCTACAGGCCTGAACCAATAGATTATAAACAGCGCAGTGATTTACAAACTTAAATATGTAAACTTATGCTCAGTGCCTCCTTGAGTGTACAGGTTGAATGATGTCTTCTTCCAGTTCTTTAAGATTTGTCCAGATGAGGTTCTGTGATATCTCCATGACGACATGAAAAATTTCACACAACACAGCAGATCATGTAAACCAAACGGTAAATAAACACTGGTCGCAATCTTTAATATTCCTGACCCACTCTTCATTTTACAAGCTTCTTGTTGCTTTCCTCGTTCTTTGTTTTTTTTTTTTTTACTTTGACCTTCTGATGTTATGGATGTTGATTCCTTGTTTAACAGGAAGTTGCATGGTATTAGTCTGGGATAGTTACAAGATCTCATGAAACTACACTGCTATTGCCACATATGACACAGTTGCAGAACTGGGAATGAGATGACATACAGTGTTAACTGCATAAGCCACAAATTGGCTTTCTTCTTGCTCAAGGAAAATTCGCAGGATCATTGGAAATACATTTTCATTTTGTGAATACATACATGGATAGTAAATTGGTGTCATTTATTTTGTCATTTATGATCTCTACTTTGTCATAGAGCATCGAGAATATCTGGCAGTCTGCTAATAACGAAAGATGTTGTCACCGTATCCTGCACAAAAAGAGAGCATAAATCACGTGTTGAGATTTAAATCTGTCTCAATTACAGATGCCCCCAGCCCTCTCTTTCTTTGCTTCTGTTTTCAAAAAAACGAGAAAAGACACATTCTTCAGGGACACAAAGAGGCGATTCTGTGCAGTCACCAGGCTTCAATCATAGATTGAGCCATAGGGGGTCAGCTGCTGGATGAAGAGCCAAGCTCTCTGTGTGCTGGGAAGGAGCAGAGTGGAACAAACATAGAAATTCACAGACACTGTGATGCCTAAACTGGACATTGGTAAATAGTTCATTTTTAACATTTCACTGCATATAAATGATTTAACTGTCTGATTTCGTTGTTTGCTGAAGCAATATTTCTCCACTCTCTCTAAAAGCCAGCTGCAGGATATGGAAAGCATATGTAAGACATTTGCTTATTTCACTAAGAACAGCAGTGATGGTTATCAGTCTAGTCCACTTCCTGTTGCTTTGAGGCCACAGTTTAATGAAATATCTGCTGTGCTCTATGTAGTTCAGGACACATCTTTCAGCTACAGCTCCAGGGCTGCGCTAGTCCTTCCCAAAGCAACCGTAACAGTGCTCATCATCAGCCTGTTCAAATAGATGCTGAAGCTGACACCTGTTTGGACAGCATTACAAATCTACTTAAACACGAAAGGGAACTGAAAGGAATTCTGCTCAGCTTGTTTCTGTTTGGCTGAATTGTGACAATATCACACATTCCAGCATGAGCACACTGTGGAGTCCAGTGCTGCTGTCAATGGCTCCTCTGTGTCGCTGTCACCTCAGAGACAACAGGAATGCTCATCCACTGCAGCCCCCCCCCCCCCCCTTCTGCTTACTGAGGCCTGCACAGACTGCTGGAAGAAAGATTGTTCAGTCAGAAGAAGAAGCACAAAATTGACATCAAAAACAAAAGGCACCAAGGAAGACAGAGATGGGAAGGAAAACACTTTTTGAAGAAGAACAGGGAGAGGAAAACGCTGGTAAGAATGGAGTGAAGAAGGACCGAAAGGACAGACAGGGATATGAACTTATTAGTCATAACCAAAGACAGAGCATAAGATATATGATAAAATCATGAGGAGGAAGCTACTCAATTTCCTCTATGTAAATGTAATTAACAATCATCTCCCCACACACTGCTCAACTGCATTTAGTACACTCTTATGTGATAACTGAACATCTTTCAGGGATTGTGTCGCATAAAAATGTCACTAATGCTACTTAGTAGCATTAGTGACATTAACACAGCTGGCAGTAGTTCTGTAGTTGTTTCAAAGCGAGAAACCAGCAGGTTTACTCAGAGAGCCTTTGCTCTAGCAGATGAGGCCATAATATATGGTACTTCCTTTATCTACAACAACTCGCACTGTCTCACAGGAGCAGCACAAAGACCCCAAACAGACTTTAGCTCACAAGCGCCCAGAGACAGAGAGAAGCCTTAATTGTCTGGCCCACATTCCAAGGAAAACTCTCTGCTCTTCGTGGCTGCGTTCCATTAGTTTTATCCCCCCCTTGTATTTCATTTGATGCTCCAAACACCTTCAAGTCTTTCACCTGCTGCCAAAGGATTTGGAGTTGGACACAAGTTGCCTAGTTTTTTATTTGCAAGAAGCACTTGGAGCAAATGTTTTTGCTTCTATATAATTTTCTGATTTCATTTGCTAAAGCAGGTTGGCATGTGCTGAGTCTAACTCAAACAGTATCAGTCAGGTGAACTCATTAGACTTCAGTCTAATATTCCATTATTTGCATGTATCCTTCGGATGAGACATGGAGGAGACATTACTAAACACAATAACATAGTAACCGTGAAAATGTGTCATTGTTTTTTAATGTAAGCGGTGGCTCAGGTTTCCCCTGCAGCACTGGTGACTAAGCTGTCTGCCCTGTAGTTTTAGAGAAGTTATTTTTTGCTCCCGGTTGCAGTGAACGATCCGTAAAGTGATTCACTGTGCTAATGAGTCATATTCTCTGAAAGACAAGAGAGTGACAAATGTTCTGCTATATAAATTACACTTTGACCAAACACTCTTCTCTGGGATTATGTGAATTTTTACTCAGTTTAATAGATATTCAGTGATGTTAACGGGATAATCATTCTAATCATTTTGGGCGACAGCTTTACAGGGAGACTCGTTGGCTGGACGCGCCATCTAGTGCCCAAAGACTCCATTATACCGACATTATATGTGCTCATCGTTTGTGCCAAAGGTACAAAGTGGAAATGTTTTCCCGCCGATAGGCCGGTTATGTGTGTCTGGCGGTGGAGGAGCTGAGTGTGCTGTGAGGTGCGTAAAAACTGTGGCCTGTGCGTTACTCGCTCTAACCCCCCCCTCTCCCCCCCGCCCTGGCTCGTCTCACGTGGGATGAGGAAGACTTGACTGCAGTTTACCTGCCCGGTATCATCCTCATCACATCATCTGAAGCCCGAAGACATGAGCGGTAAGTCCACATCCCTGCAGTCTGTACTCTGACGCCTTTTTCTGTCTATACTGCGTCGATGGGAAGCTTTTATTTTTTATCTTATCAGTCAACATAACTGAGTGTGATCTGGCGGCGGTTGTAGCCTGTAACCTTTACTCCTCGGTTTGTAATCACGTCCGTGTCAATGAAAAGAAGTCCACCAGCTCTTAAACACAATTTCTGCTCCACTTTTCATACAGTATTCAGCCACATCAAGTTGAATCCTCTGTGCTTTTGTGGGATTGTGTATCCACTGGACCGATGTCACTTGTACTTTTGTCGAATGTGATCCATTTATCTTACTAAATTTCTTTGCTGGTGCCACACAATCCTCCAAAATAAAAGCCGGCAATACAATAACAATAACCTGACCTCATAACGCTATTAGATGAAGAAGTTCCTTCTTCTTTCATTTTCAAATGGAAACTTTTTAGAGATAAAAGCTCTGTTACATTTAGAGGCCTAATATCCCTGAATATAATATAATGTCATCATTCGATTTTTTTTTGTATTGTTGTTAGTTGTTGTCGTTTTTTTTGTTTTTGTTTTTGTTTTGTTTTTTTTTTTATTTCCTTCAAATTGGAACTAAGCTTTCATTTCTCCCCACAGCTTTACCTGTAGCTTGAATTGAACAGAAGAAAAAATTAGGGTTTTTTTGTTTTACCACTTTGAGTGTAACCTGAAGGAGTGACAATCACATCAGACCAATGTCTCAAGAGTCAGTTTGTGAGCACTGACAGAGATTCCTGACCTGCCCCAACCTGCACATTAGCTCAGGTAGATGCCATCAGCTCCACAAACCAACAAAGGCTCAGTCACAGCACCAGTATTACTAAAAAACGGCATAGAGACTCTAAGGGTATATATTTACATGGGTTTTACTTTCAGTGTAATCTCTTCAATATTGTGTTATAGTATAGTATAGACTATATAGTATAGACAAGTGCTGATTACTGGCTACAGGAGCCCAGAGTCATGTGTTCACATTCAGAAACTTGTGAACCGGTTTGTGAATTTTGCACACTCACTACATATTTAAACAAGCAAAAAAGGAGATGTCGGATTCTGCCTCTAGGCCAACACAGCTTTGCAGAGATTGTGTTGTTATTGCACTCACTGGATTTTAAAATCTGGCAAAAGTTTTGCCTTCTTTACACCACTGATAATAGAATATTCAATTGTATTTTTATTACTCTGTGATGTAGTTGGTGAGTTCTTAAACTCCTGGAGTGGCAGGTTTATTCACTTTCTCTCTATGTTTCCTCCAGTGTTCAGTGAATGGGGCTGAGAAAGCCTTTGTCTGCGGTCCCCTGGTGTGTTTTTAGGTGTGCAAAATGACTCACATCAGTATTTTCATTCCTGTGCTCTGAGGCTCTGACCCACAAAGTGTCTCTCCCACAAGTTTATGACCCCCATAACGGCAGACCCTTTGTTTTGCAACAGTGAGGTTGAGTCACTAGAGTTGTTACGCTAAACCACGCTGACTATGAAAAAACTGTTCCTGTTCAATCATATAAACATTTATTGGCTTTGAACTAAGGTATGTGAGATTTAACAAAAGCTTCAAGTTAAATGCTGGTCAGTCAGACTTTGGTTTTGTTGGGAGTAAATCCCCCTCAGCATGCCTGAGAAGGTCTCTAGTAAGGTGTATTCATCTCTTGCCTTCACTATGCAGCAAACCAGCTCAATAATCATTGCATCCATAAGAATGCTTCTATTAAAAAGCCACTCACTCAATGCTGGAAAAAGAGGATCACCATGGAGCAAAATCTCTTAGATAGGAGAATTTCAAAAATAGTTCACAAAGGTTGCTCACATAAAGATTTTGATGCCTTATCTTTGTGTGAAAAGAGGAAAGACTGTGATTGGATCATAGAACTAACATACTGAAATGATCCAGTCTTGATTGCGTGTGGTAGCAGACACACAGATAAGCGCTGAGAGACAAAAACAAATTTCAGGGGACATTTTTGATGGGAAACAATATTAAATCAAGGACTGGATATTGTCTAAATCTGACCTCTAATGTGAAGTGAAAGAGATAATAAAAGATGGGAAAATAACATATACAACACGGTCCAGTTATTTTCAATGTACAGTAATTTTTTTCAGGACATACTATCACTTCTTTGAACTGAAAAACTTTTGGCCTATTCAGGGATCACAGATTTAGTAGAGGAGGGGGACTTAACCCCAGAGGAGCCAAGCTCTTCTCCCTCTTGGACAGAGGAGCGCTGTGAGGAACTGTGGGATCGGGTGGAAGGAGTGCGACACAAGCTCACACGTATCCTCAATCCGGCCAAACTCACCCCGTACCTGCGGCAGTGTAAGGTCATTGATGAACAGGATGAAGATGAGGTGCTCAATTCCACACAGTACCCGCTGCGCATCTCCAAGGCTGGTGAGAAACACTACTGAATTACTGTAGTATCATGAATCATCCAGCTAAAGCAGCTGACCCATGTACTCACATGGTCAGTAGTAGCAGCAGTGGACAGCTCTCATTTAACTCAGTTATCCCGAACATATTTAGATTCAGTGTGACTCACATCTTTGAGAACGTTTGAATTTTTGATACCTACTGCAAATAAACATCATAAGCTTTTTTAAAACGACAGAAAAAAGATTCCAGAACTTGCCAGAAAAGATTTAATGTTTACACTACAATAAGAAATTGCTGTTCATTAACTTGACATAATTCAAACCAGTGCACACCAGGAAATCCAGATGGGAAGAGAAACAATAAACCTTATCAAATGTTATGTAATTTTCGATGCAGGTTTAGTTCAGCAAATATATTTTTGGTTTTACTGAGATAAATTGATACAAACAGATGCCTGGAAGAAAGAAAACCAATCTGTAACCTTACAACATTTAGAAGCTTTAAATTTGCAGAATTTCTCTCAAGCGATTATTAAGTTATTTCTGATTCTGTTTGTAAATCTCATAGCCCAGTATACTATACAGTTCTTTTGTAAAACTTCCAGAGAAGAAACATTATGTGTGAATGACTGCACAGTCAGTTGCAGTAAGGCCGACAGGCAGGAACCACAGAGGGTAAGATGAAAGACATCGCTAAGTAAAGGGGAGTGCGAAGGCGGACAGGGACGGAACAATTAGGATGAGAGTTGATAAAGATGAAGGGGAAATGTCACAAGCAAAGACCAGATGAGGCCGAGCACCTGGTCCAAACTGGGCAAATATTCCTGTTCCTTTGCCAGTGAGTTAGGTCATGCTAGAAACAGTCATTTATGTTTGAAATACCTGCACAACTAGAAGGGTTAATAGCATTCACATCAAAGAAGTAGCTTTTTTTGTGGCTCAACTAGTGATAGCTTACATAACTGTGGACATGAGTGCAGATCAGCTCAGTGCTTTTCTTTTTAACATTGTGTCTTAAAAATTGTGGGCCTCATTTAACATGATTACACTGATTCTCAGGAAGTGTTTCTCTTCTGTGTAAAAGGTCGTCTGCTGGACATTCTGCGAGGTCAAGGCCAGCGAGGTCTTCAGGCCTTCATGGAGGCGCTGGAGTTTTACCACCCAGAGCAGTACACACAGCTGACTGGACAGCAGCCCACACAGCGATGCTCCCTCATACTGGGTAAGCAGGAATTTCTGTATATTGATCTGTGACAGAATGAATTACAATGGAGATACAGTTTGAAATCAATTCAGCTTCAACAAAAAACTAAAATACCAGGAAGAATGTCTTTGGTGAAAAATGTCTCTGATAACTTAAGGCCTGCAGGGAGGATCAGTTGGCTCTCAGGTATGGAGATCAAAGGGGGGGTTAATGATACTGTGGTGTGAGGATCTTTGTGCCTGAAGGTGATTCTGCCTTGAAGATCCATGTTAAATGACAAAATACTTTATTAATGCTAACTATGATAATGATATTGCTGCATTCAATGCCAGACTCAAAAGACCCATTTTTTCTTTACGTTTTGGAGCTTGAGATTAATTCTTGAGATAAAAAATGACTTGGTCCTATTTCTGTTTGCAAAGCATCTAGATGGAAAGTTCTGTGCATGGTTCCTCCATCATAAATACACTAAGCAATAAGACATTAGAATGTGAATAAAATAAAATAAATATATTTCCTTTGTTATTATGATACTCAAAATGACTATACGGCATGTTAAACAAACACAGATAGTTATGGGCTGTGGGTCAATTACCACTAAAGGACTTTAGTAAAAGATAAGAGAGAAAGCATGGGAACTTAAGAGATACAAGTAAACTGACTGAGGTGGCAGATTTTGGGGGGCTGATCTTCATATACTGACCAGTTGCGTCTGTAACCTTATAACCTCTGCTTGTCTCTTTCCCTCCACAGATGAGGAAGGTCCAGAGGGCTTGACCCAGTTTCTGCTGCTGGAGGTACGTAAACTGAGGGAGCAGGTTCGAAACAGTCGCATGTGTGAGCGACGCATGTCTCAGCGCTGCCGGGTGGCGGAGGAGGAACGTAGCCGTGCGGAACGTAAAGTACAGGACTTGCGTCACAACAGACTGCAGCTTGAGAGGTTAGTCCATCTTTTCCAGATAGATTAGTTTGTTTCTCTTGAGTCCTGCTATTTCCTTTGGAGAAGGCTGTGAAATGCACACATCTACATATATTGTTTCCAGAATCTTTTTTTTAAACCAATAATTAATATTGTCTAATGCAAGAATGAATGATATAATAAGAATGTGTCCACTGCATGATTTGTAATCTTAAGGCTGCGTCAGGACTGTGAGTCAGCCAGTCGAGAGCTGGGAAAGCTGAAGGACAGACACTTGGAGCAGGCTGTGAAGTACTCCAGGGCCTTGGAGGAGCAAGGCAAAGCCTCCGCCCGAGAGAGGGAACTACTGAGGCAGGTGGGTCGGTTAGGTTTTATGTTTATTTAAACTTGATTCATATCAGAAAAGTCGAAGAGATTGTAGTTAATGTTTTTACCATTGCAGCCTGGTGTCAAACATAACTACGGCCTGAGAAGCTTCACTTAAGCAGTCGTAGGTCCTT
The DNA here is from genome assembly GCA_034769265.1 of Remorina albescens. Lineage (NCBI taxonomy): Eukaryota > Metazoa > Chordata > Actinopteri > Carangiformes > Echeneidae > Remorina > Remorina albescens. The sequence goes on along the minus strand of CM068493.1, from coordinate 17,261,826 downwards.
CAGTGTTAAAAGGGAAATGAGAGCATGAGTCAGTAGCTGTATTCTACCAAATATGTCACCTGATACTCACAGTCTAAAACCTGCTGTACACTTGCTGCAAAATGGGGAATTCTCCGGTGATATAACAGTGATCTAATTGTCACAAGTCCATCAATTTGTTTGCTCACATTTTACTTGACATGAAATTGGGGAAACCATTGCAAAATCAATCCATCTATAGAAATAGGCAGAGCTATTAAAATATGTGAGTGTTCTCCATTTGAATAACATTTCAAAGTTTTGACAGACATGTTTAGAGAAAGAGTGATTTAATGTTTGGCATCATGGTGAGATGGGGCAGCAAAAACAATCCAAATCAGTTAAAGCAAAACTGGTACAGGAGGCATACAATTGCAAATAAGCACTTCATATCAGTCGTGTAGATGTTATCAGCTTCCCCTTCCTTTCATTTATGCTGTGTGGCAACATGTCGGCCATACCACTGAGGTAAGAATAACCTGGATGCCAAATATTTGTGGCTCATCTTATTGGTTAAAGACGGTTCATAAGCAGTTGCATTGCATTTTCACTGTTCTCAAAGACAAGGTATATCTGGAGTCTTCTTGTGTATCAAAATCTTTTATTGTTAATACACAGATTAGCCATGACACTGGATTCTTACAGCAGTGCAACAAATGGCGGGTATAGAAAAGTAAAGGCCATTATTTTTGAGGATCATTATGGCTGATTTTCTATCTCTTTGCAGGTAGAAGAGCTGAAGTCCAGGTTGACAGAGGCAGAGGAGCAGACAGGCAGTCCTTTAGAGAAAACTACACCAGCCAGAAGAAACAGTTTGCTCTCCAATGGAGTTAATGGTTCTGCTTTACTGACCAAGCTACCACAACATGCTGAGTTTCAGAAAACCTTCAGTACAGAAACTCTGATGAGGGGCTCGTTTCCTGGAACTGGAGTCAGTGTATGTTTTAATTTCTACAGTCACATCAGCTAAAAGCACCTTTACAAATGTCTCTGTTATATTTATCCGGATCAGCTAGAGTTACCTTTCTTTTTAATTAGTTCTTCTCAAGTTTTGATGTTTTTATAGCTGTAAATTCCGGTTGTAAAAATCTTTTTGCTGTTGTTTACATCAGGCTCTAATGGATATCCTGCAGCAAGACCGCAGGGAAGCTTCAGAGCAAAGGCAGGAGCTCTGTGACATCATTTCCAGACTAGAGGGAGAACTACAGAGCAGTGAAGAGCAAAGGGACAAGGTGAACAGTTGTCCCCCATTACCTTAAACATTATTTTGAATCACTGATCAAAAGATTTGATTTCCTTTTTAATGGTGATCATGCTATGAACATGATTTCTGCTTCTGAATAGAAACTCTAGTTTGAATTACTGTATGTTTGCAGCTAGAGGTGCAGTGTGAGCAGCTACAGCTGAAGGTGAGGACTCTCCAACTGGACTGGGACACTGAGCAGAAGAGGAGCATGTCCTATTTTAACCAGATAATGGAAGTGGAAAAGGAGAGAGACCAGGTCAGTGTGAATGGAGTTTGGGCTTGTGGGTCATGTGTCACCGTTGCCATCAAAGTCTCTGACATTACTTACAGTGTGTATGCTGTGTACATGTTGTAAGGTGTGTTGGGGCTCTTACATGTCTCTGACTAATATCCTTTCCTTGTCTTTTTCCGTCTTTTTAACCAGGCCCTACGTAGTCGAGACAGCCTACAGTTGGAGTATACTGACTGTCTGCTGGACAAGAACCGCCTGCGGAAGCGCATTGCAGAGCTGCAGGTCAACCTGGAGCAGCAGGAGAGGGACCTGGAGAGAGAGAGGGAGCATAACCAGGAACAAATGGAGCAGAGCTGCCTGCACTGTGTAAGTTAACATACGGCTACAGTGAGTTAGGAGGCTTCTTTCCACTGCTACCACATTTTAAACAAACATACTGTGTCTGCTCCCAAGTCCCACCTGTCTCTGTGCAGCGAGGACCAGTGCTACGGCCCCTGCTGTTCCCTCGGCCTGGACCTGAGCCCCCGGGCCAAAGGCAGCCGCCCTGTGCTGAGAAAGGTCTGGGCTGCTTCGCATGTCAGTGGTTGCCACAGTTATTATAGCAGTACAATTGCTGTTGTCTCAGTTTTTGTTGTTGATAGGAGGTACTGCTTTCATTTGTAGCAGCTGTAGTTGCATATGTAGTAGAATTTTTTTTTCTTTTTTACTTTAAATGATCATTTCCACCGAGCACAGGTGTTGTGGTGGCATACATGTGTTTCCTCATGATGTTTTTACACTATGAAAGGAATTTAGCTTTTGGACAAACTAAGTACAAGCAGTAAATGGTATGTAAATTTCTTCAGCCATAGTCTGAGCCTTTTATCATTTTCAAGATGTTTAAATGCAGTCTTATGCAATTCTTAATGCATGTTAGCACCTGCACAGCTGTGATTTAATGTGAACTTACTGTGCCATTTAATGTGCCACAGATGCCATCTAGAGGTCAAGCCAATGAAAACGCTGAGGGTAAGTAATTTGCAATGGCAACCAAAAGATGATTCATGAGTTTTGCAGAGAAAAATATTAATGCACAAATTAGATGATTAATTTGAGCAATACTTCTGCTCCTTCACAGATTCTTGTTCAAATTCAGAGGAGACTCTCCTGTCATCAGTGAGTAATGAACAACACAGCGTTGTTTATTATTGAATAAATGAATTAAATACAAAGAACAAATCAAAATCAGTATCTTTCTATTTACCTCTACCATCAGGCAAAAGACAATGAAAAGGAAATAAATCGTCTGTCCACATTCCCCTTCCCTCCTTGTATGAACTCCATAAACCGACGAGTCAACACTGAGTGAGCTAATCAACCTCTCAAAACCTCACTTATGTATCTCAGGTTTGTTTGAACTAATTTCTACCCCTTAACTTGCTTGATTAACATACCCTTTTTCCTGTTCTGAAAAGGTTTGACTTGGACTCCTGGGGCAGTGACGAGAATGACAATATCACAGGTATATTTGATGACAATACTGCCATGATTGTTTTTGTCTTGCAAACAAAAGGAGGATGAGGAAGATCCACACATTAGCCATACTCCTTATCCTCACAGGGTTGCAGTGGATGTGGGTGGAGTACAGCAAGTTGCCAGTCTATCACAAAGCCAACATACAGAGACAGACAATCATTTGCACTTAAATTTACACCTTAGAATCACAAATCAACCAAATGTGCATCTGTGTGGACTAACTGGAGGGAGCCCACGCTGGCAAAAGGAGAACATGGTACAAACCTCATAGCGATGGGTTTGAGTCAACAGAACTATAGCCAGGACAAGGACAATTCACTTCTCAAATCTTTTCTTATGTGTTCATTGGTCATTAAAGTGTAATAAAACAAGGTTGGATGATTCAGGCTTTGCTTTCCTTGCATATAACATACCACGGACATAAGTTCTAAGGCTCTGTGGTGTGTCTTTAGGTCAGCTTGCTGAACCTTCTTTGTGCAATTCTTGGAACTCCTTACACTCTCATCCCTTCCCCCTTGATCTGGTCAACCTGCCGGCAGTCTCTTCACACCAACCCAGCCAAAGTGTTCCCAGGTGATACTTTAAAGCATTGGCTTGTAGTTGTGTTCGTCTAAAAACATCAAAAACCTTCTTAAAAGGGAATGACACAGACAGCATTTGTGAATAGACCATTCAAGACTCTTATGTGGACTTATATTATCTCTTGAAGCCTCACTCTTTAACCAAAATGTTATTTATAGTATATAATAATATTAAATTTTAATTATTATCAATAATAAAATTTCCACAATTTAATTTGCAAAATTGGCCTAATGTATATGCCAAATTGTTGGTCATCCTGTGCCATTTCTTAGGATGTCACCCTGCTCCCCCTCTTCAAGTCCCCCCATCTTACCTAAGCATGGAAGAGCCAGTCTAGCAGATGATATCACGATAGTTGGAGGAAACCGAACAGGGATCTTTGTGAGCCATGTGAGAGCTGGCTCCACAGCAGAACAATGTGGACTGAAGGAGGGCAGTGAGCTGCTGGAGGTGTGTGTCTCTGTGGTGAATAAATCATGTGTCAATGAAAATATACCACCTGGAAGGGAGGTGTCAGCTCAAATGTATGTACTTTTGAACAAATGCTAATTTAATGTGGACATGAAATCAGAAATAAGACATTTGTAAAAGTATAGGAACACAAATCTGTTACACAATATTCAGTTTTCTTTTCTGGTGTCCAGCTGGAGCGGGTACTGTTTGGTGGGGGCAGTGTCCTGCTAGGCCAGTGCACTGCTGAGGTAGCCCACTTTTCCCTGCAGTGGTGGACAGAGCCTTCAACACTGAAACACCAGAGTAACCCAGAGAGTGAGTTTGTTAGCTGACAGATTAATGAACAGACATAAAGTTCTACTGATTTTTGTCAGAAAGGTTAAACTGAGCTATCTCCCTCCTCTCGTTCCTGTCATCAGCATACTCAAAGCTGTGCTCCCAAATATCATCGCAGACTTTCACTGGGGCTGACTCCTTCTTTGTGCGTGTCAATCTCAATGTTGAGCCCAGCAGCGACCCGGCATCTCTGGCTGTGTCCTGCAATGACATTATACATGTCACAGACACAAGGTACAATGGCAAATACCATTGGCTCTGCTCCCTTGTAGACCCACAGACAACTAAGCCCCTGCAGCAAGGGACCATGCCCAACTACAACAGGTATGCAAATTAGAATGTAATTAGACTACTGTATTCATTTAGTCTGTATTTCAAATCTGGCCAATGAAGATTTTCCCACCAGCTCTGAAAAACAAAGTATGAACACAGTATTTCATGAATATAGATAATGTGAACTACACCATTTTCCATCACAGGGCACAACAGTTGTTACTTGTAAGGCTGAGAGAAATGTCCCTTGAGCAAAAGAACTTCAAAAGGAAGGTGGTATGCCTGCTCATATGGATATTACATTAACAGTCAACCCAACTGCTCAACCTCTCACCCAAACTATTACAGAACTGCTCACCAAAGTAAACGCCACTAAATGATGAATTTTCCTCCATTTCTTCCACATTTAGTTCTTGAAGAAATCATCTGGCTGCGTACGATTGGTTAAGGCAGTGGGCCCCGGTGGCCGTGGGATTTTTTCCTCACAACAAGTCCTTTACACACTCAGCAAGCGTAAGAGTGAGCCATACTGTTCCCAGAATGCACATTTTTTTTTAAAGCAAAACAGCCTGTGAGCATTAATTAATGTATGCACACATGTGTATCGGTCCCCTCAGGTCATGAGGATCACTTGATCCCTTACAGCTTAGTGCAGCCAGTGCAGGTTCAGACAAAGCGGCCAGTCATCTTTTCCCCTTCTCTACTCTCACGTGGTCTCATAGAAAGACTGCTGCAACCAGCAGAGTCTGGTTTGAACTTCAACACTTGCCCACCAGGTATATATGCTGCACATAAATTTATACTGACAAATTCAATATAAACAAAAGATCAATGTTTCTTCATTTTAAAATTCACATGATGTGTTTCTGGTGTTTTGCAGAGCCGATACAAGCTTCAGAGACACGAGATAAGAATGTGTTCTTGTTGGATTCCTGTAGTCCAGAGGAGGCTATGGGCATAAGGCTGAAGTCAATACAGGATGTCATTAGCCAGGTAACAAAAAAATGCATCCTTGTTGTCTTTTTGTCCCTCAAGTTAAACTTATTGTTCCACAACACATTGCTGACTTCCTGCTATGGCTAAACTGCACCCCAACAATTGTAAACATCTGAAAATAGAAACCCAAAGTCATTCAAACAAACAAAGTCTCCTTCAGGAACAATTAAGACGGATAGTTGTATGTAAAATCAGTAATCTCTGTTACCTATTGTACATCTCAAGTATTATCGAAATCTCCCTTTTCCTCAATGTCTAGGACAAGCACTGTCTACTGGAGCTGGGTCTGCCCAGTATTGAGGGCTTGCTGAGACAGGGGATTTACCCAATTGTCATCCATATTCGCCCAAAGAACAAAAAACACAAGAAGCTGAGGTAAGTGCACAGTGATTTTGTCCATACAGTACAATAAATTCAGTACTAGGCTGTATACACACCAGAACGTCATTTAGATGTGTCCAGATTGACCAAACATAAATCAGTTTTTTACATAATGCTGCGTGCATTGCATACTGTGGTATGTCCTTAGCCGTTTTCCTCCAACATTTGAAATAGGAAGTTTTTTCCACGGTGTGGGGAGGACACCGTAATGGAGGAAGTATGCCAGGCCGAGGAGTTGCAGCTAGAGACACTGCCCCTGCTCTACTACACCTTGGAGCCCAGCATCTGGAGCTGCACCATTGAGTTGCTGGCAGCCATACACAAAGCCATCGACAGCCAACAGAGGGCAGTAGCATGGGTGGAACTGGATAGGCTGCAATAGCGGAGCACTAGAGTGTATAGTCAAATTGCACACTGGATTCTCATTACTTTGGATTAAGAATCTGGGAGAAAACCACAATCAAGCTTATAAAAAGGATTTTCATTACGTTTAGGTCATCATTCTGTTCTAAGTGAGGCCAAAGTAGGCCCATGAGAATGCATGCAAATATAAATTTCAATATATTTCACTTGTGTAGCCAAGCTGGTCTGGTTACAATGGAATAATCGTGAAAATTAAAATTAAAGCGCATTTATACCAAAGAAGGTACATGTCAATTCACTACTGTGTTTAACTGTTTTATCAACATGAATTATACTGTTTTGTTTTTTGTTGTTGTTGTTGTTTTTGTTTCATTTAGTCAGTTTACTACATATCAATTTTTATTAAGGAAGTAAACTGTCAAAATTAGGGACACAGAAGGGACCAATTCTTAAGCCATCTGGGCCACTGGAGTTATTTTGTGAGAGGAAAGCAAAACTGTGAGGACACAAGGAGTCTAGGTGAAGGAGATTGTAGTACGTTTTGGGAGTGAATTGGCTAATATATTTGCAGTATAGACCATATATATCTATCATATTTAAAAGTATCAAACTGATATAATCAGTTTTGAATTTCCCTTTAGGGATTAATAAAGTATCTATCTATCTATCTAATCAGTTATATGAAAAGTTTTTTCAAAAGTAAAAAAACTGTTCCTGGAAAATCTTTAGGTAACTGATGTATGACTGAACATTAGCCCCAGTGCTACATTTTTTTTGTTTTTGTAATTTTATTTGTATTATTATTATTTTTCTAACCTTTTTGAAAAATAAATGCATACAATAAGAACTGAGCTTTTCTTAACTTGTGTGGTTGAATACTGCAGGCATCAGTGCAGTCACAAATTTCAATGAGGAAATTATGTTACTGTTATTATTATTGTTGCTGTTATAATTAATAATCGTATCTGGAACACAAAGAGAGACAAAGTTTTTGAAAAAATGAATGTACACATTCTACATTCATTCGCTAAACCAATTAAATGAATTACTTAATGACCATATGCTTATTATAAGTGACATTATCGCTATCATCCGTATTATTTGTAGTAGGTTGTAGTGAAACATTAAAATATTTAAAAGCTTATTATTCTAGGTGTTATTTAAAAGACCAATTGATTTGAGAAGAGAGTAGAGTTCTCAGAGAAAGGGAGTAAATTTTTGGACTCAGGAATTTGCAAATTTATGTTTACGAATAAAAAAAAATTGCAAATAGAATAATTAAATAAATAGATACTCAAAATTGTCATTTCTTGAACGGTCATACTAACAAATAATATTTTCTAGGGTGAAAAAGTAGATTAATTAACAGCTTCAGAGACGGTGAGGCTCGAAATTGCTAAAAAAAAAAACCAAACCCTCTTACAATCAAATTTCAATAAAAAATATTGAGTCATGAGTTGAGTTATTTGTGCCTCGCGTGTATGACGTGATGTTTCCGGTGGAGGCCGCCCCCTGGTGGCCAGCGTCGGTACCCGCTTCGCTCCTCCTCCCCTCACTGATCAACAACCAGCCCGGTGATATCATATGCTGGCTAAACCTCCACACAGAAGCAAAATGGCCGATAGTAAACTAACCGATCGTATAGCGTCTGACAGTCATCAAGAGGTTATGCATGTTGTGTTTACAGCTTGAGAACTACAGTCACGCTAAAAGGATAGTCGCCTTTCCTCGTTTTTTTCTACGATTAACATTCAGCCCTTCGGTGATGTCATTTCTTACTCAATTTAGCCTCGAAGAACTCGCTCGCTAGGCTAGCTGTCGTGCTAGCCTGCTAGCGCTGGGTCTGCAAGAATTTTTGCACAGAAGCACTTTATGTCCTATGTGATTCCCGAGGTGAGTATTGACTGCGGACGGTGTGCGCTTTGGTGGCTCTCGGGGGGTGTTTGTGTTTGTGCTGGTTGATGGCGTCGCTAATTTTCACAGCGAACAGCCTCGGTGTTTCTCCGGCCGGAGGAGCTTCGCCTGTTATGCGCTGCGCCGCCGAAGAAACGTCACTGAAGTTGGTGCTTTCATTCGGCCCAGTCGACCGTTAGTGCCGAGCAGCCAGCAGCGGGCTGCCTCCCCCCCAACACACAGACCTGTCAGCTCTGCTCTTTAACGACCATGAAGTTAAGACACAACAGAAAATCAGCTACACGGAGGGACTCGGGCTTTGAGAGCAAGGGGCATGTCCTGAACCGACATGACGCGCCTGTCGTCCGCAGTCAGCAGCGGACCGTTCGTGTCGGTGCTCCGAGACAGCGTATCCCCGCGAGAGCCCGACTCTCCGGTTCACGGCACCACAAAGCTCCGCTGCTTCGGCTTCATTAGCAACAGCTAACACAGCTCTGCCGGTGGGCGCTTATAGATGCACAACTATTCCTGTCTTGGCCTGTTATTGACATGAAATGCAAGTCGTCCGGTCGTAAGACGATTGCACACCTCCAGCTCATAGCCTTGATGGTACATTTATACAGGACGCAGTGAAGACTGAAGCGATAAGTTATCTAGCTAGCTACCATTAGCGCTGTGTGTGTGCAGCTTAGCTAACACAAACACTGGGCCCGGTCGCGTCCACAGCTCTGTTGTGTTTGGTTCCTCGGCTTTTCCACACAGTACTATCCGCTTTTTCTCGGCATCCTGTAGCATGCTTTGCTTTCCCCATAAACATCTTCACGTGGCTTGGGTATGAGCTGTATGTTTGCGTGTTTCAAATACATGTGTTTACTTTTTACAGGGTAGGGGGGCAGGTGTTAGGTCAGTGAGAACATGTCCTTGATAAGACTGGATCGATCCCGTCATGTCCTCACATTCAAGCCAGTATCATCTGGATCAATCCGCCACTGTAGTCTCCCCCGTAATGCAAGACAGCCTGACTTTTCCAGAAATTTGGCGTTTGAAGTCACTCGTCAGATTGCCTGCTGCCTGCGTTGTTTGTTGGTTGGAAGTGCAATCGTTTGCTGGTTAATGAATTATGCAGCGAGAAGCTAGGCTACCTTGGGCTGTTGTCAAGCTGTCTGCCCCTGGTTAACGTTACAGTCCTTACAACACCGACTGTGTAGGAGTATTCCTAGCTGTGATCTGATACATAATATTGATTTCAAGTCTTAAGTGAGTGTCTGAAAAATCTATTTTTTTAGTCAGGATTAAGTTTGACATTGGCTTGAGGTGCAGCATAAATAACTGGATGTGTATATTTTATTTTCACAGACAGGAGAATCAGGAAAGGGAACAGTAGTTCATGGAAGACAAGAAAAAGAAGAAAGAAGATAAAAAGAAAAGGGAAACCTCTCAGAAGGTAAACAGTGAAAACAGACATTCACAACTGATTTTGCAATTATTTGCTCCAATATCCCCGGCTGGTATCAACAGATTTCCAATGTTTACCCAGATAACCTTAAGTTTTTAAGTGTATAGCGAATTTTTTGGTTTCTGAAACATACTTTGCCTGTGTGTTTCTCACTTGAACTACCAATAATAATGCCTAGAAATATTATACTTGCAGATCCGCATGTACCCAAAGACAGATTTGAAAACATACATTTCTTGTTCCTCGAGCAAGTTGCCACCAAGAAATTCCTAACTCGGATATGCTTTATATTTTAGGTGCCAGAACAGAAAATCAAAGGTAAGTCTTGTTTCTTATGTTTTTTTCATCCTCTCACTCTTTAGTGTTTATGAAGTTTGAATTTTTTTCCTCAGTTCTTAAAATAATTATAATACATTGTGACAACAAAGGGAATCAATACTCACACTACAGTTTTTGTGTTAACTACAATTACCACTTATTCACAATCATTATTATTTGTGTGTTTCAGTGCCAGAATTAGCTAAGCCCTCCTGCTCCCAGCCACTTGCCACCCCAGGCTCAGTGTCCCCCAGCCCTGGCCCTGTTGTCCCCTCATCCCCCAGTCCTGGTGCAGCTGGGGTTTCTGCACAAGTTCCTCCTGGTGGTGGGAACAATGCAAAGCAGCGGACTGCTGTGGCCAACGGACAGCCCTCCTCCACTCCTTCTGGAAGCCAGAGCTCCCAACAGCAGCGCTACATGTCTAGAGAGGTTCCACCAAGATTTCGCTGCCAGCAGGACCAGTGTAAAGTGTTACTGAAGAGAGGCCAGCCACCGCTATCCTCCATGCTGCTCGGGGGAGGAGGAGGGGAAGCGGGCACAGGGGGAGGCAGTGGCTGGGCAGCCACCCCACCTGTTTCCTTACAGGGAGCAGATAACCCCAATGCAAGCACAGCTGGAGGCACAGGTGGGTCAAAATTATTATATTTACTATTTAGTAGGGGTGTAATGGTACGTGTATACACGCCTGTACCAAATGTGCCGAGAATATTCACACGCTAAAGCAAAGCGGAACAACTCGCCACTCCTGGTTTCCTCTGGTTTACAGAACACTATCGCAAAGCCCCATATGTTGTTGTCAAGCCATTCTACCAACCTCGTTTGACATGTAGCACAGACCAGCTTCACTGAGCTTAACCTACCCAAGCAAATTTGAGTTAATTAATCTCACTAACAACCTGGTCTAGCATTAGTAAAGACGAGGCATCTTGCAATTGTTTTAGCACCTAGCATTAGCACAGAGGAGTATGAGGCTCATATTTTCTGTGTTTTCTACATTGAAGAATTAAGCATGTGAGTAACATTTCAAGTTTATTTCAGTTGTTTAGGTTTATTTTATTTTTATTTTTTGCATTTTTTTGTACTGAAAATGGACTGAAGTGTGATATCAAAACTGAGGTATATATCGAACCGTGACTTTAGTGTACCGTTACACCCCTAGTAGTTGCGTGTCTTTAAGTACCAACAGCAAAGGAATTTGATTTTGTTAATAATATTGATATCAGAGAAATCATGTTGTAAACTTGTAAATTTTTAGTACTTGGACCATCACTTGGTATGTTCATGAAGTCATTAGTTATAATTGCCAATGCTTCAACTGTCAGTTGAATCAATTGTTGTATTTTTCTTCATTTAGATTCCAACCTGGGTTCATCCTCCCTTTCACCCCCCAATTCCGCCTCATCCTCATTATGTGTTGCTGCTCTGTCGTCTTCTTCAACTTCGACTACTTCAACTTATGCATATTCCACATGGGGGACAGGCTCTGGCAGCCAGTCCTCTTCTCAGGGCTGCGGGAAGGTGATAGTGGATGGGACTGACCTGGAGGATTGGCCAAGCATCTTAGGCGGGGCCAAAATGAGTGATGGAAATGGAGGCGGGGTGCAGGAGCAAGACTGCCCCAGTAACAACAACAACAACAGTAGTGCCTCATGGAGTGAGAGAAATATCCAGCAGAAGGGAGGAGCAGTAGGAGGAGGAGCAGGGAACATGGACAATCCTTCCCCACCTCGCTCTTCTCCTCATTCCTCCTCTTCCTCGCTTAATGAATGTGTTCAGTCAAGTGGTGGTGTGTGGGGCTCCTCCACCTCTTCTCAGGTGGAGGCAGGGCTAGGATCAGCAGCATTTTACAATTCCAAAGTCTCCCATCTTCTTCCTGGGGCTCAGGAGAGCCCTGTGGGTGGCAGCAGCAGCGTCCCTGGTGCCAATTTCAATCCCAACATGAACCCCTCTGCCTGGCCTGCTCTGGTGCAAGGTGGAACATCAAATTCGGCTAATGACAGCCTTCCACTACACTCGTCCATTACTTCAGCTTCCTTATTTTCTGCCAGCACCACCCTCACCACTCATTCTTTTTCATCTGTGAATCAAGCCGGTCTTCATCAGCAGAACACTGAGACAGCTGTTGGGGCCAGGAGTGAAGAACCACAGCAGCACTTAGGAAACCCAGGGGTGGAGAGTTCAGGTGGACAAGGAGCAGGACCAAATCAAGAAAGTGGAGATGAGCGTGACTGTGGGTTGGCTAGTGTTGAGGACGAAAAGAGTAATCTATCTGGTTCTTCCTCATTAGCTGCCTCTTCTTCTTGGAGATCCATGCCTCCAGTCTCCTCTGACCCCAAAGCAGGTGCATCACAGGCAGATGGATGGGCTGGAGGGGGGATGGGAGCTCAGGGGCAAGAAGGGAATGTGTGGGGCTTTGCTAGTCAGAATGAGAAGCCAGGGTGGGGCAGGGGAAATGATGGTGGCTCAAATACCCCAGTGGTATCTCAGGGAGCATGGGGCAGAGGCAGTTCAGAAGCAGAGTGGAGTGGCACAGTGGGAGGTGTAAGTTCAAGTAACTTAGCAATAGGAAGTGGAAGAGGAGGAGACGTGAGTAGCAACAGCAGTAGTAGTGGAGGCAGTGTGGGTATTGGTGGCAGCGTTTTGCAGGACTCTGCCTCGCCAAAGTTTGAAACTATGACAAAAGCTTGGGACAATCAGAAAGGGGTGGAAAGTGGGGATGGGGCAGTTGGGGAATGGGGTGGAGGAGGAGGGCAGGGTGTAGGCACTGGAGGTGAAGGACCCTCATCTTCTAGTGGAGGAGGCTCCATAGCTGGAAGTGGTGAAGGAGGTAGTGGCAGCAGTCAAAAACAGGATCGAGCCTCTTCTGTGCGCCGCCGCTCCCACCAGACCTCCAATGCTGAAGTGGCCTTACTTAGCATGCTCAATCGGTCCGACCTAGACCCGAAGGTTCTGTCTAACATGGGGTGGGGGCAGACCCAGATTCGACAGAATGTGGCCTGGGACCTGGATACCACAACAGGAGTAGGAAATAGAAACGAAAGAAATTCATCTTCTTCATCTTCCTCTGCATTTTCATCAGCAACCATGAACACTACAACTAGTCGTGGTCCTGGGTACCCATCGAACACCAGTTCAGTAACTAATGATCCGTCTTCTGGCAGTCACATGACCAGCCTAAACTCTGGCCCTGCTACAGTGAAGGATGGCTGGGATGGTGGTGCAACACAGTCCACCTGTGGTCCTCATATGCCTGGTAGCACTATAAGGAAGCCAGGGGTGCCAGAAGAAGATATGGAGGGAAGTCCAGGGAAGTCAGCTGGAGGCTGGGGTGATCTCCCACCTGAAAACCAGGGCAAAGGATGGGGGACTGAAGAACAGCAATGGAGGGATCACAGAGGAGGAGGAGGAGGAGGGAACAGAAGAGACACAGGAGAACAGGGTAGTGGGTGGACAGATGGTCCAGAGGATAAAGGGACAGGGGGGTGGAAGGGGACTGGAAGAGGGGAGGCAGGCAGTTGGGGAGGAGACTGGGGACAAAGGGACTCTGTACCTGGAAGTGGTTGGGGAGATGGGCGAAGCAAAGGTGGAAGTAACTCAGATGACGGATCCTCCTGGGGTAATTTGGATGAAGGGGGATCTCAGCGAGGAGGATGGGGAGGTGGAGATGTAGCCGGAGGCAAATCACACCAGGAATGGGGGAGTGCCAAGCCCCACACAGCATCAGCACAGATACCAAACAGCCAAACGGCACCAATGAAAGCCCCAAATCAACAGCAGCACCAATCACAGGGCCAGCAGCCACCAGGAGGTTCCATGCAAGGAGGGTGGAACAGTCGGTCCACTGTTGGAGGTGGAGGTCCACCATCCAAGAATCAGAACCAAAGTTCAGGCTGGACATCTGGTCCAATCCCCCAGGCCTCTGGAAGTGGGGATGAGACGCTGGAGCCCAGTGGCTGGGAAGAACCTTCCCCTCAGTCCATCAGTCGCAAAATGGAAATCGATGATGGGACTTCAGCCTGGGGAGACCCAACACGTTACAACAGCAAGAATGTGAACTTGTGGGACAAAAACAGTGCTACACCCAGCCAAACCCACAGCCAACAGGCCCCACCACCATCCATGCAGCAACAACCACCTAGAAGGCAGCAGGGAATACAGCAAAGTAGGGACACAAACCCTGGCAATGCTACAGTGGGTAAGCACAACTTACAAATAAGACTGCATTGGGAATTTCATACACAAAGTAGATTGATCCTCTGTATTTGAACTGTGAAAAATGTCTTTACTTCCATTAGTATCACATAATGAAGTAGATGGGGTTTTTTTTAGCATATTGTAAAGTGAAGTTTTTAATTTCATGAATCTCCATGTCCAGGTATGTGGGGAGGAGCACAATCTGTTGATAATGGTACAGCTGCATGGGGTCAAGCATCAGATGCAGCAACAGGCTGGGGTGATCCAGAAGAACCTAGCAAAACTTCTGGCTGGGGAAACCCTTCACCCAACACAAGTAAACCTGGTAAGACAGTAATTCTAAACATTATGAAATTTCAACTGAATCATTTTAAGGCATCATGCTAAATCTTAAATACAGACGCATCATGCATCTTTTTGATTGGGATTCATTGTCTACACACAAGCACACACAGATGGAATTTTCAGAACGTTATTGTAAACATCTGCTTCGTTCTTGCTGCAGGCACTAAGCCAATGGAAAGCTGGGGTGGAAAGGGAGAAGGCTCTGTCACAGCCTCTCGCCACCCCAGCTGGGATGAGGAAGATGATGGTGGTGGAGGAGTCTGGAACAGTGCAGGTTCCCAGGGAAGCAGCTCCTCCTTCAACTCTGGAGGTTGGGGCCAGGCTCACGGAGGAAAGAGAGGCAACATCAAGGTAAGAAACGAGGTTTTAGGGGACACAAACAGGTTTACCGGCCCTTTTATGGTGGGGTTTTTAAGTTCATTTTGTTTGGTTAAAAAAATTATAACTGGAAATAATGTTTGAATTTCTTCCCAAAAGAGTGGAGGCGGGGACAGCTGGATGAACCCAGTGTCACGGCAGTTTTCAAATATGGGTATACTGGTAAGGTGTCACTTGACTAAAGAGGAATCAGTATTTGTAAATACTGATATTAATAAAGTCACTGATTGGTGATAGGCTAGTGTGAGGCCACTAAGTGATTTTTTTTTCTTTCTTAGGGTGATGACCCAAGTGATGATAAAAAGATGGAAGGAGATAAAAGAGGAATAACTGACTATAATGGAGAGATGCGAAGGGCAGGAAGAGGTGGCGCATATCGGATACCTAGTTCGAAAGACATGGGTCCTGTTGATATGGGGCCGTATGGTGAAAAGGTCAGTGTATAGTGTTAAGTGGTATTAACTCAGTTTTCTGAGATTTTTTTTGTTTGTTTGTTTTTTTTTTGTTATTACATTATGATGTTAATGTTTATATCAGCAATATCTGCTACATTGGTGTGAAATGTTAAGTCAAGTGTTCTAACTGGAGCACTATTGTTTGGTTTCCATTGAACTTAGTTGGGTGGTCACGGAGTGTTTGTTGGAAGTGGCGGAGGGATGCCTCAGCCTCGAGGGATGCACCAACCTGGGATGCATCCGATGAACCCCTCCCAGGGGTTACGTGCTCAAGTGCCTCATCAGTTCCTGTCTGCTCAGGTTTATAATCTTCTCTGTTTGATGTTGTTATTCTAAAAGTTGTATCAGGTAGAGGAGTCTCTCCTAAGTATTTGTTGAATATATGACTTTCAGAATTGTATAGTAATGCTGATGATTCATGTCAAAAAGTTGGGGTGATATGCAGTAAACCCACATTACTCTGGCTGGTAGAGTCAAATGTTGTTTGCTGGGCTTGCTAGCTGTTGAAGGGAAGTATTTATTACCTGATTACCTCATTGTCTCACAATAAATAACGAGAGTGGCTTGGTGACTTAACAGGTTGTGGAAAAAAATGTTCAGACATTACAAAATAATGTACTTACATCCTATTTGTTTCCTGTGCACTGTGCGTTAACATGTTTATTTAATTGTTTTATTTCATGGCATTATTTCTGTTCTCTGAGTCAGATAGCTTGCAAAATCGCCAAACAGGAGATTACATCTTAACCATCTAATTTATCTGGCCATAGTAATGAGCCCCACACTTGTTGCACTTTGAAGTCTCCTACCTTCATTAATTGCAGCTGCTCAGAATTGGAATCTGTTCCAGTTTACTCTGTGGACATGCGCATTTCTAATAGATGCAAGAATTAAACCTGTTTTAAATTTAGAAAAAATTCTCCAAAAGAGAGTTTACAGAAAACAAGGACTCCCTTACCTTTCAATTGTACCAACTTTTCAACCCTCAGTTTGTCTTTTACACATGTAGCACAATACAAATATAATATACATATATTTACTAAAGGCTCTTCCTGGGGAAAATGCTTTGCACTTAGTGACTGCTCCCTTAATTTGTATGCTAGGCACAAAGTAAACATAAAAAAGAAATGATATCGTTTTTTGTTATATTATTTAAAATATTATAGAGCTCATGATTGTATTACCAATAAGGCTTTGAAGGACGTTACAAAAGGATTTATGTAAAAAAAAAAAAAAAAGGGAAGCACACAAGTAAAATACCAGAAAATACATGAATACAAGAAAAACACAAATCTAAATATCAGCAAAAGTAATCTGCCTTAAAAAGCACAACTATTTAATGAACAGAACTTCTGATTTTCCCCCAAGACTAGAGACTCCTTATTCCACTAAGACTAGAACTTTTTTTTGTTAACTATGAATTAAAATAAATTTAGTCAGTCATGTGTTTTGGGTGGCGTAGTGGGTAGAACTTGCAGCCCCTAGACAGGAGGCTGCAAGGTTCCAGGCTGTGTCATTTGCCGCAGGTCATTCCCCACTCTCTCCCCCATTTCATGTTGGTCTTCAAACTGTCCTGTCTAATAGAGGCAAGTCTCTGTACAACAAACAACCTTAAATATTTCCTGTGATGTGTAGGTGCCGGGTCCTATGCTGAAGCAGATGCCCTCTCCTGGTGGCAGTGTGGGTGGAGTGGTTGGAGGAGTGGGAGGTGTTGGCAGCGTTGGAAGTGTCGGAGGGGTCGGCGGTGTTGGAGGGGGAGTGTTCCCTCCTCAGATTTCCCCACAGCAGCTAGCAATGCTCAGCAACATTTACCCCCACATGCAGCAGTTCCATCTGGTACGTGTCTTAATCTTTGATAGTTAATTGAGGGATTGATTTGTTACATGGAAACAAATATTTCAATACAGACTGCCATTGTACAACTTGTTCTGGTAGATCTTAAATTAGATCAGTAATTATGGAATTCTCGCCCAACTTGCATACAAACCAGGCCTGTATGTAAGCACTATGTTATCTTTGCCGTGCTCACCTCCATCTCTGACCATTTGTTCCCACCACACCACAGGCTTGTCAGCTTCTGATACAACAGCAGCAACAGCAACAGCAGCTCCTGCAGAACCAGAGGAAATTCTCTCAGCCTCAGCCTGTCAGGCAGCAGCCAGACCCACAGCAGGTGAGCTGGAGAATATATATTCTACACTCTGGGAACCCAGCCATAACTATTGAAATGTAGCATATTCTATCGGAGGATTCTTTGCACCTTCTAGTACTTCAACAATGACCCTCCTAATTTTCTCTGTAGACTATAACATATTACATTACTCTAAATATTGGCAAATAAGGTCTTTATTTACACAGACAAATTTGAACCACTGTATCCTTCTAGTTATTCTGACTTGATTTATTTTCTTGAATTATATCCTTCTTAGCTGGCAAGGATTATGGCTATTCTGCAGCAGCAGAGACAGCATCAGCAGGGTGGAGTTGGAGGAACTGCAGCAGGCGGGAGCTCCAAACTATCCCCCTCTCACCTAGGAGGAGGTCTATCCAAACAGCCCATGGTTGACTCCCTTCCACATCCTGGAATGGGTGGGCCCTTATCAGATCTTCATGCCAAAACACAAGGGATGTACTCTGGTGAGTCCAGCATGCAAAATAATTGTGGGTTAGAAAAAATATGTCAGCTGTTTGGGTAATACAACTGGTATGAATGTTTTGTGTACTTTAAATGGTTTATTAGGCTGTCAAAATAGCCATCCAAATATCCTAGGTTAGGATGAAGTGTGCCCGAGTAATGCCATACAGCATTGCCCAACTCCCAGTATCCTGTAGCTTTCTAATTGGTGTCACATTTACTTCTTCTCAGGGCTTGCCCCTGGCGGTAACCTGTCAGGACTTGAGCTTGGTCCCATGATGGGAGCAATGAAAGACACAGGAGGACAGCAGTCCCGTTTCAAATGGATGATGGAAGGACACTCCCCAGCTCCCTCTCCTCCTGACACAACCCTTCACAAGAATGGTGGGTAAACAGGTGGTTCATAACAGGATATTTGCAAACATTTTGGTAAAGCTCATCTCCCTGTCTGCTGCCAATCTGGTGTTAATCAAGGTGATATGAAACATATTCATATCAACCAGTTTGACCCTATTTTTCTTTTGTGTGCCCTTCTGAAGGCCCTTTACCTAGTGCTATAAAGGTGAGAGGAGGATCCCCTTACTCGCAGTATGAAATGCTGGGTGGTGATGGTTTAGGGATTCCTCCACAGGGCTCAGCAGACCACTGGCACCGAACTCCTGGTAGTAAAATGGGGAACAAACCTGCAACGTCCAGCTGGCCTCCAGGTAAATGTCTCTTTCAGCTACTTACTACCAAAGTGTAGCAAGTTGGTGTCTAGAAGGAATGAATAGTAAAAGATACAAATTAGTAAAAAGTAAAGTACAATAAAAGATAACTGATTGCACTGATTGCTTGCCAATATGACATTAAGACGTCAAAGATTGGGGTGGGGGCTTGATGTTCAAGCAATGCACAATGAAAAATAACAATCATAACATTTAAATCACTCAATAAATGTTCTCTTGTTAACTGACAGAGTTTCAGCCTGGTGTGCCCTGGAAGGGAATCCAGAGTAGTGGGGACCCTGAGTCTGACCCCTACATGACCCCTGGTAGTGTTCTTGGCTCCCCTGGACCTTCAAGCCTGAATGACTCTGACCACCAGTTACTGCGAGACAACATAGGTATTTGACTAAATGTGCACAATATTGGAATGAAAGCTTTGGTTTGTGCCACATAAAAGCAATTAATAGATTACAGGGGTTTAGTAGTGTAATGGCTGCAGGAGAATGGAGCTGAGTGACTGAACAAAATCATTTTTAAAATATTACTGTCTAATCTATTGTACAGTCTAAGGTGGAGAGCTGTTATCAGAACATATTATGTTGAGCTCCCATTTGTAGTCATAGCTCTTTTAGAAAATTAGGGCTAAGCAATTAATCTGTTCACCACAAACCCTACCCTCTGTAAAATGGAGATTTTTATTCAGGGAATAATCATACACAGTTCTGCTTCATTTATTAACATTAGTGTTTTCAGTCAGACTTTTCCAGGCAACTTGCTAAACCCAAAATTACATTTCCTGTTTCTCTTCTTATTACCATCCTGTGTGAAGAAACATCAGATGAATGATCAGATGATCAAACTCAACTCATTCACACAACTTGTTATAAGACTGAACTACATTAATAAGGATCCTTAACCTATTTTTGGCTGGGTTGGACACGGGCTGACTTCTTTTGGAGACAAGATTTCTCTGTTTGACGTGTTAAATTGGTCATATTTAAATTTTTGTATGATGTCTTGTCAATTTACCCTACTACTTGTTCAACAACTACTCGGCACATTTCTTTGATGTTTCAATTTAAAAATATTTTCTTTTATTTTTTTCCTTTTTTTTTTCCCCTCACACCCAGCATATATACACATATGCACATGCACACACATAGGCAGGGTGCAAAGATAAAGCAGGTTGACAACTTGTTGGCATATTAATGCCCTTTTCCTGAAAGAATACATTTCTTTCTCTCACTCACTGACTTTTGCCAATATACACTTGCACAAATTGAGACATGAAACAGAAGACTGGAGCCATGTTTTTTTTCATTACATATATCATATTTATTTCCATATTTTAAGCTTGTGACCAAATGCTTGAAAACATGCTCCAGTCCTGTTTATTAACAGGAAGTCATAGGCCAAAGGTTTTACAAACCGCATTCCTCACACACTGTCTGCAGCTAAACTGTGATCTGGTTTCCTTAAGTTTTTAATGTTTTGCAGGGCCAAACCCCTCCCTTAACACCTCGCTGCCTTCACCTGGTGCCTGGCCCTACAGTGCCTCAGACAGTCCCCTCAACAATGCACACAGCACAGGTATATTTTGATTTGTTTGAATTTGTTATATTCATAATTAAATCGACATATTAGCAGTTAGTTATTATTTCATTCCATTGTTTCTGTTACTATAATTGTGTTTTGATTGAATTTTACTGTTCTACAATTTGCATATTTGTTTCAAAAAAAAAATAAGGAATTAACTGTATTGTATCCTCTCCACATTTTTCTGTGTTCTGTTTTGCAAAACTAATTTTCTCCCTCTTTCTTCCACCCTCTTCACATCCTCTTCAGGAAAGTACTCGGAGTACAAACCCAGCTGGCCCCCAGAGCCCATCGGACAAAACAAGTTGTGGAAGACCAATCGCAACAGCTCGCAGTTGCCACGCCCCCCTCCTGGCTTAACTAATCAGAGACAGGCTTCACCCTCCCCTTGGGGTAGTGGAGGCCCACGGTTGGCCCGGAGTTGGGGAGGGGGTGGGATAAATCAAGAGTCACGATTCGGGCCAGGTACTGTTAAAGTGAAAAGATTTCATTACTTTATAACCACTTATGAACTTAACTGTTAGTGCATATACTGTCTGGAAACAGATCTTAAGTCCACGCAGGTCTGACTGTGGTATCACTAAAAGCATGTTTATGTAAATAAAATTATCTACTGTGTAATCTGTCTGTAATTGACCATAACATCGCTCCATTTGTTTCTCTCCTGTCCCTCTTGTTTGTCTTGCTGCTTTTCTCCATTTATTTGAAGGCTCAGCTTGGAGTGATGGTGTGGCCTCCAGAGGCAGCTGCTGGTTGCTGCTGAGCAACCTTACCCCCCAGGTGAGGAGTGATTTAAAAAAGATATTTGAAGGGCAGTTACCAGGAATTTTAGAGCAACAGTGAATTGAAACTATTAACAGTGTAACCACTAGCAGGCTTGCCTTGTCTATAAACCTAAATGAAGCGGAATGATCTAGAAA
This sequence comes from Remorina albescens, assembly GCA_034769265.1. Taxonomy (NCBI): domain Eukaryota; kingdom Metazoa; phylum Chordata; class Actinopteri; order Carangiformes; family Echeneidae; genus Remorina; species Remorina albescens. The sequence continues at coordinate 17,240,534 of CM068493.1, read as the reverse complement.
GATGTAACACAAGTTTATTGTAAGAGAAGTATAGAATGACACTGCTCTTAAAAACCTTTATTTCCCCAGAATTTGTTGTGACTGCAAAGTAGCTTCCAGGACAGACTGGTCGGGTTTTGATTTCAAAAGCATCAAACTTCTGTGTTCATTCATCTGTATTCCCCTTTAGTCTGTCTCATTCAAATTAGAATGATGCATGACCCATCTGTAATTGGATAGCAAAGTTGGATGTGCCATTTAATCAATTAGGGTCTGTACAAATGATATTGCCATGTCACTGCTCTGGAAAAACTGTAGAAATAAAAATAAGTTATTACTTCAGACAGAATTTTAGTTTTAGGCATATAGAGTTGGATTTTTACAATAATCCATTTTCCCTCCTCTTTTGAATAGGCTTATGTATCTTACTCTAACTCTCAGAATTACAGTACAATAAAGCCACAGTTTACAGTCTCAGCACATTAGTTATTCATTGAGGATTCTTCATACATAACTGTTGCTGTATAACCACCTATATTCCCTGACCTTTCTCTGTCCCTGTAATTGATGACTCAAGACTGTGTACAATTACCCTAGCTTTGTCACATCACACACACTCTCTAAATCTCTTATACTTGACCTTTTTTATTGTGTCCCTATAGATCGATGGCTCCACATTGAGGACTATCTGCATGCAGCATGGCCCCCTGCTGACCTTCCACCTTGGGCTGACCCAGGGCAGTGCTCTAATTCGCTACAGCAGCCGGCAGGAAGCAGCCAAGGCCCAGGGTGCACTGCACATGTAGGCTAACCTGTAAACTCACAACTACACAAATGTTTAACATTGAACATGCTGTTCGATCTAAATCCTTTGACTTGTAACTCCTTCTCAGGTGTGTTCTGGGCAACACCACGATCCTGGCGGAGTTTGTGAGTGAGGAAGAAGTTGCTCGCTACTTTGCACATTCCCAGGCCACAGGAGCAGAGGTAGCCAGCTCAGGAGGGTCTGCAGTCGGTGCAACACAGGGTTCATCTGGAACAGGCACCACTGTGGCCAGCAGTGGAGGTAGCTCCCCAGGGAATGAGCGGGCAGCAGGAGGCACAACTTCTGGAGGAAATGGAAATAGTGGTGGAGGAGGGGAAAGTGGAGCAGCAGTTCTAGGCAGTGTGCGGTCCTCTGGCTCTGCCTGGCAAAGCCTTGATGGTACAGGCAATTCTTCAGAGACCCCTTCAGCCCAAGGTCCGGGGCTGGGGATATTTTCTCAGTGGAGCACCAATGGGTCTGGGGAGGGAGGAGGTGTTGGGGGAGTAGAGGCTGGGAGGTCTGGGCTCTGGGGGGGCATGACTGCAGGATACCCTGGCAGCAGCCTGTGGGGGGCACCGCAAATGGAGGAAAGGCACCAAATGGACAGCCCTGCCGCATTGTTGCCCGGTGACCTGCTGGGAGGAGGAGCTGATTCCATCTGATGAGCACCCTCCATTTGTATGTGTAGGTTTGGACACACTGATACAGCATACACTGGGATACATATGTACTTACTATAGCACACACAAACACATTTACATTGTATGCATATTAATGTACTACACATATGCCACATGTGCATACATATACGTGGTATGCATATTAATGTGCACACACAAAGCAGAAATGTGAGACATGCTTACACACATTCTTGTGGCCAGACTTAAGCTATTATATAAACAAATGCAGGGACTGTTAGATGTGTATACAGCCTTTTTCCACAGATGAAGATTTCAACTGCTTAGACTTGAAACCTGAAAAAGAATGAAAAGTCAGTTGGTCTGAAAGACTTGACTGGATTGCTATTTGCTTAGTAAATAGGGGACTTTTCATCAGATTTACATACACATGCACACACCAAATACAGACAAGCCTTCAGACAGATGGGCACTGTAAACAGCATTACCTTCATCGTATAAGAGAACTTAAAAACTACTACATGATGTGAGGTTAAAGTGCTGTTTGTATTCACGTCCCCTTAAAGATGGAGACAGAATCCAAACACATGCAAACAGCTCTGATTGACAACAGAACTGTATCTTACTGTGTATGTTAAGTTTGTTTTTCTGTTTGTTTGTATGTAATGTTTTAATTTTTGAACAGTGAAAATATTGAAAAATGTCATTGTTCTGTTTTCAAAATGCTGACCTCCTACTGTTGTATCTCACGCACTCTTTCTCTGTTATTCTCTCTTGAACATGTTTGTTACTGTTGCAGTGATAAATGTTAAATTGCTGGCAGTTTGAGGCTATGTTGCATTTCTCCATGTGTTGATACTGCACACAGTATCATACACATTATATGGACATGAGTATGAGTGAGACTGAGACCAAGTAAGTGGATTAAACCACCACAGTTGTGCGTGCGTGTGAATGTGAGGATAATGTGTGTGTGCATGTTACTGCCTGTCATAATGTGGGCAAGGCTGCTTACTATACAGAAGGTCTATACAAAAATGTTTTGAGTGCATTCGATATACTGCTGACTGTGTGTTAAGAAATATTGGCACTAATGCTTTTTTTCTCATTTGAAGTTGTTTTTTTAGCAGACTTGTCTTTTTTATTGTCCGACCTGCAATAATAAAAAAAAAAAAAAAAGAACATTTTAATGACACAAAGAGCTGAAGGCATATGCGTTGAGAAAATGGACATGCCAAATCTTATCAAACTGTGTGGAGTGGGAGGGATGGGTGGGACGGGTTGTTTACAGATGCAGACTAAGAGTTACCGTACGTTTTTAATGTTCTGTTGTTGTGTATTCGTTTTAAATTAAGACAGGCTTTAACACTCCTGTTCAGTGTTTTCGTTTTGAGATTTTACAAAGGAAAAATTTATTTAAACAAATGAGAACAAGATTAATAAAGATTAAAGTATTGGCTTCTAAATTTGTCTGTTCATTTTTGTAATGTGCCTGTGTTCGAATCAAAGTATGGATTTGTGTTCGTTTGTGGGGGGGTTTTTAAGGCAGGATGGTGTTTTTGTATTTTGTTTTTTTTGCTTTGTTGAACCAGTTATACTGAGAGACTGCCCTTATCTGTTCCTCCGTTCACGCCTCTTGGGATTTGCACATTGTGACCAAGATCAGCTCTCAAACAAATGTGGACACTTTGCACTGCACTGTATGTATGTTGACATGGAAAAGAGGTGCTATGTGGATGTTGCAGTATGATCAAGAAACTATGCTAAGTTGATGGAGGGGGCCACTGCGAAACAAGCCAGGATGTCCCATCTGTCACCTGCTCATTACATCCACAAACCAATCCTATTTAACACCCACGTCATCATGCTGTAAGCCACTGCTTACTGTATGAAATCATTTTGTCTGTGAGTTTTCATTGTGTAAAGTAAATACTGTGTGAGACAACCACTTTTGTCCAAAGGAAAATATCCAGTGTAGATTTTTAAGATCATTGTGACGGATAAATGGATATCTCTGGCCTCAAATTTCTTACAAAGAAGAAGCAGGTTTGGGCTGGGGTAAAAGTGACATTTCATGTTTTTCAGAACATCATGTTGGAAACTTGCCTGCAAATAGTAATGCAAGAGGACAAAGTATTATTTTTATGACAAATTAATAGATATAACAAGAAGTCATAAAACTGCTGCAAGATAAACACAAACAGTAAGATCACATTGACTTTGTAAACACATTAGAATCAGAGTGCTTTATTAGTCCCAGGGGGCAGTTCATGTCTACAGCCTACTTCATTCATGTAAATTGAATAAATAAGTGCATGAACATTATACCTCGGAAGTCCCGGGCAGAGACCTGATACTCGGTGACATGTTTCTTTAATGATTGTGTGCTGACATCCAGCGATGACATCATCGACGTGAACGGGCGTGTTGTTAAGTAACGAGAGGGGGAGACAGACTCCAGCGGAGCACGGCCACCCGAGCTGCTGGAGCTTCTCAGGGACCATCAACAGGCAGAGCAGCCGACGACAGAGCTACGAGCTGGGGGAATGAAAGCCGCCAGAATCCGCTCCCATCCTCCTCCACCCGGGCCCCTGTCCGACTGACAACCATCGGATCAGAATCTCCACCGAAGCAGCTCTCCGACGAACCCAGTATCGGGTGAGTGTGGGCTCGGGGAACCGGGGAAACCGAGGGGGAAAAGGGGCCTGATTCGGCCGGGGTAGACTCTCGCATTCACGGCTTACGGCAGAGGGGGAGGGGGCGAGTAGTAAGGATGGCTATCCACACGGGCTAGTCTGGTTCATGGGTGCGGTTATAAATATATAGAAAATGTATTTTAGACCACGATAAACCGCACATTTGTACGTTTGTTCTATTTTGAAAACATTTCTGTTGCAGTACGTATCGCGGTCCGGTTAACGTATTTCTACTAGCTTACTCTTAGCAGCCAACACTAAACTAACACCAATGCTCTTTCCAGGTATTTTCTTTTACTGCCTGTAAATTAAACAAACGTGCCTTTCCACACAAAATATCACTGTTAACGGATGTGATTAGAAACTCATTTTATAGCAAATATTGTGCCTCAGCACCGTTAATCACAATCGACTCGCTTCTCAACAAATTGCAACCAGGACGGATAAATAGAGCCTGACATCCGTCACCAGTCGGCCTAAACATGTTTTACTAACGATGAAGCTGAAGTTTATTAAGTTCCTGTTGTATCAGTACTTGTGTCTGCTGTCTAATCTGTGCGACCAGGCAGTGACAGCTGTCTGAGTGATAGATGCGTAGCACTGCTCTTTTTTTTTTTTTTTTTTTTTTTTTCCTCCATGTGATTGTGAAATCTTCTGGATTTGAGTCTCTTTAGCTTGTTTTTCTCTTGAACTTATTTTGTCACTTCCACAAAGAGCAGCAAAAAAAACCCCAAAAAAAATCACACTTATGACATCCTGACTGACGGCTACATGCTGTAGCAACTGTAACCAACTCACTGTTTACTACCATTATGGCACGTGTAGTTTGTTTTTTGCTCTTGTTTCTTTTGTGTGTGTGTGTGTGTGTGTGTTGTTCTTTTTTTTAAGTGGGGTGTCAGATAGTCTTGAACCACTGGCTACTCTTAACACAAGTCATAGATTGATGCATTCTCTTAAGTTTTTATATGCCTTTACAGTAATCTGTCTTGTAAAACATTTTAAAGCACACGAGGGTAAATGTGTGTCTGAAATCTATATGCTGTTCATCTTTGAACAGGCGGTAAAAAATCAATGGTGCTAGCTGCGTGGCCTTGTGACTAATGTTGCTCCTGAAGTCAGGTCCCTGGCTGCATGACACAGGCTGGTGGTGTAATGAAACCTAACCCTTTATTAACCCAAATCCATCTGCCTTCATCACATCCACCATGACAAGCCATCCTCTTTTCAACTACAACTGACACAGAGGTATAGGGCCTACATCCGATACAACACAATGTTGATGGTTGAATTGAAGACAGAGAAATGCAAGTTGTTTGAGATTCAGTAAGTTAACAAGGCTCAGATAATCCAATAATGATGCAATAGAACTTTTAGATGAGAGCTTGTGTCTTATGATGTTCTTTATTCTACTACTTTATTGTACTACTTCTACTACTACTACTACTACTACTACTTTATTCTACTGCAAAGATTTTCCTGTGGTAATTTAGGGAGAGATATAGACAATGTGGATGTAGGTAGACTGAGTAAAAAAGACAAGTTCTGCAGAGTTGATGACTGGTCTGCTGCCTTGAGTTGGCAGGCCCACAAAACTGAAGTTGTCTGAGAATGCTTTGTTTTGCAATTTGCGAGTTGTCGTCATGCTGTCATGAGACTGTTTTGATGTTTTCTATAGATGATGTAAATTCAGGTCACACCGACTGCTACACACAAATCCACAAATATGGCACGGCCTGTTTAGTGTATTTTCCTGTGGAATTGTCAATAGAGCAAGTGACCTAAACTTATTTGATAGCTCAGAGCCTGACTAGAAGTGTGAAGACACAGCTCTGCTACATTTGGAACAAGGGCCCACTGTTACTACCAAGAGCACAGTTTCTTTACGTGGAGAACCCAAGTTGCTTGTTAAGAAGTAAATGTCTTTCTTAAATGCACTAATGCATTCTCTGCTGCACTTTGACAAGTCTGTGCAGTGAACTTAAGAAAGCAAAGAGCCTTGACACAGATAGTCAGCAGTCCACGCCTGCCCATGCCTTACCTCCCTTGGCAGTGCCAGCACAGAACAGTGGAGAGCTTAGTCTTGCTTTTGCAGTGGCTGCACAATGTAGCGTGGTAGAGCGAGAACTAAATAAATGATGATCCTGCTCCAGCATCACGTGCAGATCAGTTCAGAAGATACACTTCATTTCCTCGTGTGTTCTAAGTCCTAGTACTGATGCAGCAATTGATTCATCCCCTCTTCTGAGTATTAACTAGCATGGATTTTCCCTTATCTTGCTGTATTTCTTTCTCCTCCCATCCCTGTGTGCTGATTTCAGTGCAGCCATCACTCCCTCCTAGCTCCCCTACAAATTTAATCATGTGTTTCTGGAGGCCAGACAGCTGTTTGATCAACTAGCTCTGCTTAAGCTACATTCTCACACAGTACACCATGTCTCTCATTGATGATCATCATGTGACCAGCTGACTGGCTGTTGAGGATCTCTTCCTTCATTGTACCAGTCAAGAAAGTCAAGGGAATGGTTTCTTGTTCTATTCAGTGAAGTTTTACAGACCAATAATAGTCTTTCAGAGTTAATGGTGAGTGAAGAGGCGCAGCAGAGGAAAGCTAGTGTGCCATCATATGTCATTAGCCTTCTTCTAACCAAATCTATCTGTTGTTGACAGTGACATCTTGCAGCCATGGAGCTGAGAGTGGGGAACAAGTACCGGCTTGGGCGAAAAATAGGGAGTGGTTCTTTTGGAGACATTTACCTTGGTAAGTGAACTTTTTTTTTTTTTTTTTTTTCAGATTTAACTGTCCATTTCCCTCCTTTGTTCAGCTTCTTTCCACATAAGTTGTTGGACAGTCTTTCATATTGTATCGTTACGTTTGCCTTCACTCTTTGGCGATGAACTAGATTGTCCTCAATATTGATCCATAACTGAGCTGGTCCTGGTTAATTTGCCATTGCTGTTACAGTTGCAGTGGTGTGTGTGTGTTTTTTATATATATATATATATATATATATATATATCTCCCCACACACTGGGGATGTCAAAATTAACAAATTAATCAATATAAAATTTGTTAATGCAATTTATGCATCTCAAAATCCCGAAACCCCCCCCCCCCCCCAAAAAAAAGCTGTCTCTGGCAACAACTATCGGGCAGTGCACCAATGAAGTTTGTCCAAGCGAAGTTGCCATAAGTCGCTTTCCAAGATGCCGGCCGGCAGAGGGAAGCCGAACATTAGTATGCAGGACTGTCCCTTGGAGAGGGCACAAAACCCTGGAGTAGGTTACAATAAAAGAATTGGAAGTGACACATGCGCTTTTATTTCTTATTAATTAAAATCAATACTTTATTAGAGTAATCGATACTCAAATGAGTTGCATGTGAGTATTGATATAACGATCACTAGTGGTCAGCTCATTCAGGAGCCCATGAAAAGCTGACACTGCTGGCTTGCAAATATCTCGCCACTCCAGGTAACATTGTACATAAGAGGCAGTCACCTCTCTTCTGCAATAAACAAGTAAATCAGTGACTCTGTCTCAGCAGCTGGCTAAAAGATGAATAAGAGGGCCACATTAATGTGGATATTTGTTTGTTTACAAAAAAGAGAGCAAAACAGTGGTTTCTAAATATGATGTGGTTGGTATTTATTTTATTTTTTATTTATATATTGCCTTCTTTCATGAGGGTGTTTTTTTTTTTTTTCCCCACGAAATGAAACACATTTAAAGTTGAATGAATATTAATCGTGATTAATCTAAATTAATTAATTTTAATAGTTTGACAGTAGGTATGTGTGTGTGTGTGTGTGTGTGTGTGTGTGTTATTTATTTTACTTGTTTTTTGGTGCATCTTCTCAGGTGCCAACATTGCCACTGGTGAGGAGGTAGCCATCAAGCTTGAATGTGTGAAGACCAAACACCCACAATTACACATTGAAAGCAAATTCTACAAGATGATGCAAGGAGGAGGTAAGTGATTGCAACTTTAACATGCTTGGCAAGATTTATGAATGCATTCCTCTTAAAAATTTTTCTTGTAATGTTCTAGATGCCCTATTAAGTGTGCAGGAAACCTGTACAAAATCTTTGAAGCCCTGTCATTTTCTCAAATTGTTCTGATTTAAATCCATCTTAATAGTCTATGCAATTGAGAAAGGCCAATTATTATCAATTGTAGAAGGTCCAGTAATAACAGTGGACTTGTATTCCAGTGGGCATTCCATCTATAAAGTGGTGTGGTGCTGAGGGAGACTACAACGTGATGGTAATGGAGCTGCTTGGTCCTAGTCTGGAGGACCTTTTCAACTTTTGCTCCAGGAAGTTCAGCCTGAAAACTGTTTTGCTTTTGGCAGACCAGATGGTATGTCCTGTCTCTACACAAAGCTAAGCACTATCCTTTCAGTTGAGCTTTCACTATATGAAACCTTCTCATTTTCAGAAGAATAGAGATGTCAAACTTTCATATATAATAGATATCATTATAAAAGTTTTGGTCTCTGCTAAACTTGTGCAACCACTGTGCTAAAGATTTATAGTATTTCCTTGGACCTTTCAGCTTACAAATTGCTCTCTCAAGCACAGTTCATTAAGCCTTTGTTCTAACGTCCATCCAGTTACTCTGCCAGTCCTCTGTATGGCTGTTTGACTCTCCACTTATAGCCTGAGGTCATCACCTTCTTGTGTGCTGCCTCCATAAATCCTGTTGTCTTCATAGCTTTAGTGTGTACAAGGTATTGGTTTATGGAGTGCACCTGCTGCTGCTCAGCAACTTAAAATATGATGATGTGAAGTCATGGCGATGGCCTCAACAGTCTGTTCTTATTTATCTATCAAAATAATGTGTATTGCAGACCCTGAGAGTTTTGTTTCACCTGTGGCCCCCAGATTAGTCGGATTGAATACATTCACTCCAAGAATTTCATCCATCGGGATGTGAAGCCTGACAACTTCCTAATGGGGCTTGGCAAGAAGGGCAACCTGGTGTACATCATTGACTTTGGCTTGGCCAAAAAGTACCGTGATGCCCGCACACACCAGCACATCCCCTACAGGGAGAACAAGAACCTGACTGGCACGGCACGCTATGCCTCCATCAACACACATCTTGGAATTGGTAAGGAGGCTCTTACTAATAAATCTATACTGCTTTTTTGATGAAGAGTGTGTGCAGGGTCTCAAGAACTACTGCTCATTTAGTTGCTTGTTTTGCAGAACATTGAATTGGGGTTAATACAGCTTCAATTTTTCAATCTTTCTATTTTTATACATGTACTCAGGCAGCTCTTTGAGTAATAGAGAGACCCAATCGTACTTGTCATTCATGTTTGTTTACATTCTATGTATAGCTGACAAGGGAGTGAGGTCTAAGTGTCCACAAGTAAGACTAAAGCAGAAAGAAATGGAACACGGTAGGGCAGTTATTCTGCCATCAGATGGAAAAGAAATATGACATTGTAACTATTTGTTGCAATTAGTAACAGAGAGCCCAAGTCGTGCAACTTCTGCGCCAACTGGGTAACACCCTTGCTCCACTTTTTCAGCTGCCTTTAAACACTAAACTCTTCAATATGATGCATCAGAGCTGCTCATGATGAGACCTGAATCTATGTGACACTAATCAGTTGTCTTTGAAATCTTTAATCAGTAATGTCCCCTTTCTTTCTCACTTGGTGTCTCTCCAGTTCTTTCTGGTGATTAAGTAATTCTTTCAGTGAGGATGCTGTCACATCTAGCTCCGTTTTGTCCTATTTTGATTTCAGATCGTTCTACTTGCTTTATCAGTCTTTGTTTTTATACATGCAGTATAAAGTTGTTCAGTGGATGCAAGGGAACAGGGCTCCTGACAGAGAAAAAGAAGGAAAAACCAAGTGGGATCGAAAACAGCCCTGTTGTCATTTCAGTGTAATGCTCTGTGATACATATTGCAGAGCATTTTTGTATGGCTAACAATTTAAACCCACCTCCACCCATTTCATAACTAAACTAGCTGAACAGTTTCAGACCCAGGAAGTTATTCATCTCTGTCTTGGTTTTATAATATTGATGTTGTGTTACACACTAACTGAAAGGAAAAAGGTGAGGGTGAAAAATGGTTCGCAGATCTGCTTGGGACATGAGCTTAAACTCTCAAGAGATAGAACTATCTCTGTTGTAGTAAGTAACCTTACTGTACATCAAAAGTAATGAAATTGAGCAGTATTAGGAGTCAATGTTGTGTTAACAGGGTTAAAATTATATAAAGATGTATATAAAGGATATAATAATGGATATAAAGATGTGATTTTTCATTCTTACCTTATCAAACGAAAAGCACACTTCAATGTTCTTCTCATCTTATTTATTTGTGTTATGTCAGAGACATGAGCAGTCTAGATATTGATTTTGTGGACATGATGTGAAAACTGTTCGCACCTCTTGCAGAAAATGACCTCATTATACTACAGTTATCTTTGACACATTGTGATTTGTAACCACAGATACTGAATAAACTAATTGAGCTACATATTTGGCTTTGATTGTTAGCACCATATTTCTGTTTTCAGGCTGTAGTCATGTTTGGCCAGATTGTCATACCTGCCAACACTGGGCTGTGAAAAAGAGGGAGATTTTCTGGGGTAGCGGTTAGAACGCTCTTCTCGCAACATCTCTGCCCCAATTTAACCCTACACCACAAATTAATTTAAAGGATGTAAATAAAACGACTTTTAAAGAATCTTAAATCCATAGCTACAGTGAAATGTGCTACAATGTACCTCCCATAATGACTCTACAGTCTTCTTGGAGCCAAATATGTTTAATATTAATAAGTATACATAAAATACAATTATACATATATAACAATAAACATTGCAATAATTAATTATAGTCTCCAAAGTGTACGTGTGTGTGTGTGTGTGTGTGTGTGTGTGTGTGTGTGTGTGTGTGTGTGTGTGTGTGTGTGTGTGTGTGTGTGTAGACAGCAGAAGCAGTAACAGAAAGAGAGAAGGAGGTCACAGCAAAAATCTACAAGACAGTGCCTCAATAGACAGTGAAGGTGCCTAGTCCTTCCAGATGTCACAACAGGCTTACAGAAAACTGCAGAAAATGTGTGCACCACAACAGAGGTCTATTTACAAAGCACTTTCCCATTAAATAGCTATGTATTACAAATTGCATCAGAATCAAAACAACCGCAAGATGGAAAAATAAAACACTGTTGGAATATGTAATGGTTTGTACTCTGATAGTCATCATAGTCAGAGTGTGTGTGTGTGTGTGTGTGTGTGTGTGTGTGTGTGTGTGTGTGTGTGTGTGTGTGTGTGTGTGTCTTCATCACTTTTCCTGGTTCCCTTTGTCACCCGAGGATCTGTTGTAGCTGTAGGTTGCAGACTTTGCAGCTTCAATCACTTTCTTGGAGGGTACATACTTGTGGCCAGGAGTGGTATAGTTTATCTTCCAATAAAGAAGTGCACAAAGAGTAGTATTATCCATACTCATTCTGTTTTCTGTGAGGATCTTTTTAACCATGCAGAATGACCTCTCTGAGCTTGCATCAGTGATGCCAGATTTTTTTAACCTCTCTCGTCTTTCCCTAGAAGGCCCAATTTTTCCTCCGTGTTCCACGCTGAAGTCAGCCCGACAGACTTTACAGAATGTGTGGTAATGACTAACATGGCTCGCGATGACAAATTGAAAGTGTCACACCACGCAAATTGGAATTTTGAAGCGTACTTCTTCGTCTCGCTCATTTTGTGTGGCCTGGCAATTGATGTGAGCTTGGACGTGGATAGTGACGTATGGCACGCAAGGCACGTAGCGGGGGCATTTGGGGTGGGTTGCCAGGTTGTCAGGTACCACAACACATGAAACACCAATTTGACTCTTATCACTTTGAAATCGGGGGAAAGTGGGATAAATTACAAATTGGGAGCAGGGCAGGAGAAAGGTTTTAAAAAAAAAAAAAAAAACAGGAGACTCCTGCATAAATCGGGAGTGTTGGCAGGTCTGGATTGTGCGTTATTCCATACTTGGATTACTTTTTTTTTTTTTTGGTCTTTTTGCTCTGCAGAATAAAACTAGTGAGCCGCTTTTATCCCAGGGGATGTCTTTTTTTTTGTTGTTTTTTTTGTTTTTTTTTTTCCCCCCTTTTTTTCATGATTGATCTGTTGGTGACTAATAATTGTTACTTGCAAATTACAAAAACCTGAATCTCATTGGAAATAGTCAGTGTTTTTATATTATAAAACTGTAAACACGCTCTGGTTAAATAGACCTTTTGTGATGGCACTAAATCGACTAAAATGCACTGCTCTTTTTTTTATATTTTCTGGTCACAGAGCAGTCCAGACGTGACGACCTGGAGTCTCTGGGCTATGTCTTGATGTATTTCAACCTGGGCTCCCTCCCCTGGCAGGGCCTTAAGGCTGCAACCAAGAGACAGAAATATGAACGAATCAGTGAGAAGAAAATGTCCACACCCATCGAGGTTCTTTGCAAAGGATATCCTTGTAAGTGATTTTTCTGTGTTGCCATCTGCAGCTACAGTATGACGTTTCCTCAGTTTGGAATTGAACCCCAAAAATGATATAATTATCAGTCAAAGATCAACAGCCAATAAGCGATGATGTGTTGTACCTATGTAACCAGGATTTTCTGCAAACTGAGCATCTCCTCATCACTCTTTCTCAAACAGCTGAGTTCTCCACATACCTGAACTTTTGTCGTTCACTCCGTTTTGATGACAAGCCAGACTACTCCTACCTAAGACAGCTCTTCAGGAATCTGTTCCACCGACAAGGCTTCTCCTATGATTATGTCTTTGATTGGAACATGCTCAAATTTGTGAGTTTCTGACTGTTTCTACTTTCAATATTCTTTCTATGTGTGCTGAGCTGCTACTACCTCTTTCATCACATGCCAATTTCCCATCCATCACTTCCAAATTGTGCACAATATAATACAGATCAATTAAAAACTATTTTATTTTTTGTGAATAGAAAAGCATTAATGTAGATGTTTCATTTCGTTTATCAGGGTGCCAGTCGGACAGCTGAGGATGGGGATCGGGAGAGGAGAACGGGAGATGAGAGAGATGAGCGGATTGGAGCCCCAAGGGGGTCAGCATCACGAGGCCACCCCCCAGGTCCCAACCCTGGAGCTCCCAACAGAATCAGGAATGGGCCCGACCAGGCCATCTCCAACCCTGCTTCACGAGTCCAGCAGTCTGGTAAGCTTTCTTCTACATTATTTAAGTCTCAAACTATTGTCTTTTAATAACAATACTTTATTTAAAAATGGACGGAAAGGATTTTTGTGTTACTAAAATATCCAAATCAGATGTGGTCATCTCTCAACTTTATGCTTAATTTCAGGGAACACGTCGCCACGAGCAATTTCTCGTGCAGAAAGGGAGAGGAAGGTGAGCATGAGGCTCCATCGTGGGGCTCCTGCAAATGTATCGTCCTCTGACCTCACAGCCCGTCATGACCAGTCCAGAATTTCCACATCACAGGTGAGAAACCTTTCCCAGGGCCAAGTGACCTCTGCTGCCAATGCTGGAGAAATGTTTTACACACAGTAGGGCATCCACAAATTTTTATGTTAAAGTGTATTGATGAATGTAGACACAGAGAAATAATTAAGTAAAGAGTCAGCCTGTCCTATACAAACATTTGAGATTAAAAAAAAAACAAAAAACCCCCAAAACATTACTTAAATGGGAAGGCCATCTCAGACATTTGGAGATCATTGCAAATTAGCAACCATATCAGTATGGTTACAGGAATTGCATAATGCTAGTACTCATGCTAGTATTTGTTGTATGGCTACCCTACTGCTGCACCACTTGAGTGTTGTTTTTTTTTTTTTTTAAGAAAAAAATATGTATGTATTTACTTTCTACTCCAGCATGTGGGTGCTGAGTCTGGTTTCAGAATCAACTCCACTTCTGAAGTAATGAAGCTAAACACTGTAGTAAACGTGACTTACTTCTTTCTTTATTTCTCATGCAGTGGTGAAAAATTAAGAACTGGCCATTCCTTTTTTACCTGTTTCAAATTCAAACTCCTGGGTTAGGGTTATTTGTCCCACAGTGGGGAAATTGTGATCTTGCAGCAGTATAGAGTAACAGACCTAAGATTTTGAATAGAGCCCAAAAGTGTAAGGGTAGAGGTCAAAAGAGGTTTTAAAAAATGAAAGACATACAGGTTATTTACATTTGGATGTAGCATCTACCAGGAGCACTGTTGGTTGTACAGTCTTACAGGCTCAGGAGGGAATGATAGTTTAGCCTTCTGTAATAGTTATGCCTAATCCATGTGAGAGAGAGCTCTACTGCCAGTGCTTCCTCTGAGTGTAATTTCATTTCTGTTTCAGGTCAGCATGCCATTTGAGCATATGGGGAAGTAGAATATTTTGGCTCTGCATGCACATGAAACTGACAGGTAATTCTCATTTCATTCATTTTTTCACATAACTGCAAAAATGCATCAATACATTGCTTTCTGTAATAACTGGCAATCTATTTGTTGTTTCAGGGCTGCGAGGTATAGTCATTGCTCCAGTTTATTTTCCTTTTGTATTTTTTACCTTGTCTTATTTCAAGATTGCCAATGGACACAGTTATTTGGAAAAGGACTGAAATTTTTAAAGGAGTTAGGAAGTCCATGGCGGCATCCGACATGCACTCTTTAATGAACCCTCTTTACTGAACCCTGGAGCAACACAATACAAACAGCAAATGACAGTGACAGTGTGAATGACAGTGTGACACTATCACCACTCCATGGTTGCTCATACCTGCTCCCCTCTTCCTTGAATCATTCCCTTAATACCTTCTGTCTGGCAAAATGTGAAGGAACTGCTTGCATCAAACAAGCAAAAAGCTATCAGGGACACCCGCATGTTTCTCCTCAAAAGTCAATTTTGTGAATGATATCGGCTTAGTAAAGATTTCTTTTCAGTTTTAACACAGCAAACAGAGCTTTTCAGTCAGTGTTGTCTCTTCTCTTTCATGAAGCTGTCTTATATCAGAGCTTGTTATGGGTTTCCTTTCTTACATGTTTTTGGAAGAAGTAACAGCTAAAAGATGAGAAGGTAGATGGGGGGAGAGAGAGATGAAAGGCTAGTGGACAAAAAGAAAGATAACTTTGAAAAGGGATAAGTAAGTATTGTTTTAGCTGTTGTAGAGTAATGTCTCTGGTGAAGTAGCATTTGGTCCTTGCTTGCCATTCATCCTTTTATGTCGTGGTGATGTTACTATCCCTCAAAACTCAACCACCAGAACCTCCACCACCCTTTATTTTGCCTGTTTTGAGTTGTGTGTTTTTGTTGGGATTAAAGGAGTGGGTAAGGTGAAGAATGACCATAGATATTGCAAAGAACCAGTCCCAAGTCTTGAGGGAAGCTCCTCAGGAAATCCTCTGTATTTGACCAGAGACCATAGCTGCCCATTTTGGCTAAGAAATAGTGACTGCAATTTTTATGATAGTTCTTAATGTTACCTTTTTTATTCTTTTGTTATTGGAGGTCACTGGGGTGTGGGGAGGCATTGATGGGGATTAAAGTTAGGGGATGGGGCATTCAATATATATATATATTTTTTTTTATGTTTACTCCACTGTAAATATTTTTTATTTTGATGTAAAGCCAAAATGTGGTTATTTGATTCAAGATGTAAAGTAGAAAAATGCATACTAATGAAGGAGCTTTAGAGATTCAGAAGTTTAGGTATTCGTATAGTGGATAGGCCTACTGTTGCTTTGCCACCTGGGTCATCAGATGTATGTGTGTTTGTGTGAGAGAAAGTGATACAGTAAATCCCTGTTCAGAATACATGATTCATGTTTGTCCTTGTATGCAGACTGTTTTTATCATTGTTCTCTTTGCTATTTATCTTAAGCTATATTTTAATAGATAACGTGCTGTTCTTTATTCTTTTTGTTTCATTTTATCATAAGCTGTAACTTATTAGAATTATATTAATCTTTTTTTTGCCTACCTTTTCCTCTTGTTATCCCTCAAAGGTTTTCTGTTCATCTCATAATACACAGGGCTTTCAATATTCCTTCTGCAAAAATGATACATCAGTAGTTTGATGTCATTCACCTCAATTTGAACCCCCAGCAACCTTGATGATGTCATTTGGAAGAAATGTGGCTGATGCAATTGCAGGGATGTGTAAATAGCGGTGTACTGTGTGTAATTACCTTTGTACAGGCCACCATGACCCAGTGGCATTGTAACAGTTGGGTTGGGGACGGTATAGAGGAGGCTGCAGCGATGGGGATTTCACTTTATGTATTGTGTACTGATAGCTTGTACAGTTCTTTAACACACTTTATTTACAACAGTATTTGTGTATATTTTATGAAGTAATAAAAATGAATAACGTTGCTCACAACTCTTTCCTGGCCTTCTTTTACTCATCCTTTGAATAAACTTGTTCCCACTTGGAGGGGGGGGGGCGTTGTAGCCTGATCAAAGTTACATCATACTTGAAGGCAAAGTACCTGAAAAGTCAAACAGCCTAATTGCGCATGCGCCCGGAGCTGCTGGCAGCTGCTGCCTCTAGTCCGGTGAACAACTGCCGGTGATGGGGAGGAACTAACGGTGTCTGCTTCATCAGCACTAGATGGGAAATAGCTGATAGGACTGGGAAATGTAGCTGCTTTACGCTTTATAGACATCCCAACGATGTAAATAGGTGTGCCGTTTCCTAAGAGAGTGTTATTTCTTTGTATTGGCCTCACGGGTAGAAACCAGAGCAGGCTAGCGTCCGGCTAGGAAGGCTAACATTAGCTAGCAGCGCTCGGCGTAGTTGACGCTCAGCTGCCAACACTTTCCAACCTTATAAAAAGAGGCAAGTTTCCGCGGTTCAAACAACGATGCAGTGGACACACAAGTGGATGGCTGTCCTCTGAAGGTTAGCCTTTGTCCCGGATAACTTTTTGAACGACAGGATGAGCTAAAATTGATGCTCTGATTCAAACCGCCGAAGATCAAACAACTGCAGAGGAGGTGAGTAAAGCAGCAGGCTGGGGATGAACATTGAACAACAGCTAGCATTTTTCCTGCTCAGCGTGTTTTCTTCTAGTCGCATATGGTTTCTACTTACCATCTAAATCGGCTGAGGTAAATGCCCCAGCTAAAATGTTATGTGGTTACCGTTAAGTAGCCCTGTTGTCTAAACTGCCTCTGATTGAACGAGCCTAGTGGCCTGACGCCTTACGTTATGTGTCATGGATCTCTCCTGGCCTCAAGACCAATGATGGTCCATCACAAACACTGCTGGTTCGATTGAGGTCAAAGTATAATGCATGTTTTGAAAACTACCCAAGGGTGCAGTCAACGTGATTGATTAGCTACCTCTGTCTCTTGTCTATGACCCGCTGGCAAGCACCGAGTCCTGCTCTTATATGTGTGGGATGATGTCTGTGATCATCGTTCATAATGAAAACAGTAAAATCATACACAAATAATTTAAATGTATTGTTATGTTTAAGAACACACTTTTTTTTTTTACTTCTTTACATGCATCCAATAAATGTCTATCAGCCCAGCAGTCTACTAATCAGGCAATATGGCATAAAGGTGCTATGATAAGTGATAAGACCTTGCCCCAATATCAGTATGTGTTACATTACGCAGATATCCAGCTGTGATTGACTTTTGATGGGGTTCATATTATAATGCATGGTTGTTATTGTAAGACTAATTGGACCCATATCAGAGCTCATTGTGTAAGTTACTATGGGTAACTGACTTCTTTATTCAAGATAAGCAAAAGGGAAATGTATTGGAGGCTCATATTTTACATGGACTTTGCTTATACCTATTGCCAAATAAAATAATTATTTAAAAAAGTTAAAGTAAAATTTTGTTTGATTTCTTTGTCTGAATAGTCCAACATGTTCTAGTGTATGTGAGAGACAGTGATGTGTTTCTAGTTACCGTAACCCGGGGAGCAGCATGAGTTATCCATGATCACATCAAGTGCTAATATAGAACCTGTATTTAGCCACTTCACCATGGCGAAGGGGTGGGGGTTTGAAAGTCGTTGTGAAATTGGTTGTCTCTGAGCAATTAGGTTTTGGTTTTCCTGGAATCCACACCAAGATGCTGATGACGTTGGAGAAATGTCAGTGCTCAGATCTGTAATGATTTCCCAAGGCACAGCGCTTCTAATGTTGTGATGTCTGGTTTGGCCAGTGTTGTTTTCATTTGTCTAAATCAGGGCTGTGTATTAATGCATTCCTCACCATCTTATTTACACTCAATTATTGACAATTATAGGTATAGCGGTTTTCTAAAGGGTTCAACATTTCATTCTGCTGAAATGGCGCAAATGCAGTACAAGTAATAACACTGACACAGTACGCATTCCATTAAGACATCTTAGTTTGTTTTGGACTATGTAATGTTGCACAGCTGGCTTATTTTAACAATCTACAGTACCAGTCAAATGTTTTGACACAATTACCCATTCAAATGAATAGGAAAGTGTGTCCAAAGTTTTCTGGAGTACAACAGGAACTTATTGACATCATTAACCATTTTAGAGAGTAAGCATTTGAATTGGGTTAAATTATGGTTTGACTCCATTTCAGGTTTATGTCAAGAATTTACTTTACTGCAGCATGTACCTGTGGCCACAAGCCTCACTGTGTTGAACCTGCACTTTCGTTCCTTAGTTAGTGATGTGTGGAAATAAGCTGCAGTCCTATGAGGAAAATACTTGTGTTTGACACTGTGTCTATCTTACCAGCACTTCTTCCAGCCTTCAGGAAAGCTTAAGGAAATTGGGTCAGCAGCCCTCAGCTCATTGCTGTCACATTGATCTGTTTGAGTGGATCAGCCCCCCTACCCCATTCCTGTGTGCTGATTTGTGTGGTTTTTACACTCTTTATCACCCTCTCCTCACCCACCTACCTTATGCATCCTCTTTTCACTCCCTCTGCTTTGATCTCACTTCATCCGTCACAGTTTGTTTTGCATTGTATATCTGTGCACTGTCCTACATTGCTCTGTATCTTTTTCTGTTTTTTCAGTCTGACATTAGCAGATGTTTGCTTGAGATTTAGGTCTTAGCTTTTACTTTCAGGCTCTTTCAGGCTTCATATCAGAGACATGAGGATTTATAGCTGATCGTTGTTTTGATAAGCAAAGTGCTTGTTTTAAAATCTAGGCTAATCAAGCATGTATTATTGCAACTCAGTATCTCTGTTGATCTCCTGTATACCGTTTTTTAATACAGATGAGTCAACTTTGGCAACGAGACATACCCCTGTCAGAGAGGTTGGGAAATGACTCTCCAGTTGGCCTCGCTTCAGGGTTCCCAGCCACTGCGGCCCCACAGAGACCCAACTCCTCGTTGCTACCAGAAACTCCACTTGTCACACAAGAAGCACCATTTTTTCTCATGACATCCACTGCCCAGACTATATCAGGTTTCTTTGTTTGGACAGCTCTTCTAATCACATGTCACCAGGTAAGAAGATCCAGACATTTTGCAGATCCTGATGGCCCACTGGTCATAGGATTGAAACTGAACCGCTAACTACAAGTTTTCCGCTTCTCTTTCCACAGCTATGGTAGGAGTATGTACTGGTAAATAGGGAAAATATGATCTAGGAGGTGGAGTTAGAATTATATTCACAGTCTCTGGCAAATATAAGTTTAAAATGTTTGCATTATAGTACAGTGGACAAGTACAGGTAGTCTTTTTATGAAAGTTTATCAGTCATTATGTTACAATGGAGCTTCAAGGCCTAGGGCACTGGTTTGTCTTACATTGTCTTCTGTCACCTCAGCAACAGGTGCTCCTGGCACTCAACTAAGACAACATCAAAGACCAGGGAATAGGTGTGAGAGAGTGTGTGTGTGTGTGTGTGTGTGTGTGTGTGTGCGTGCGTGCATGCATAAGTGCAGAGGTGGGAAAAGGGTATCCTAGCAACAAGCCCTATGAGCAAAGTGGACCATCTTGCCTGGTGCGTTGCCACCCACTCTTTGTTATTTTACCCAAAGTGTGTGTCTGTTTACAATCTAGGAAAGGTGATAGGTGTGGCATTGTGTAAGTGGTAATGAGGTGGATGGTACAGACAGAAGCGCTGCTGACAAAGGCCCATCCTGCCCTTCCTGTCGTCTACTGCTCTGAATAGGAGTGATAAAAGCCCCAGTATCAATTACCTGAAACAACCCCAATGTCAGTGCATGCACACAACACACATTACTCCCATATCCAACTCAAAATAGTGGCTGTATCCTGTCCTGTACACATAGACAGACTAGAGCCTGGTGAGAACTAGCATACAAATTTCTTTTATTCACCACATTATGAGTTCTGGGAAAGCTGGAGCCACTCCCAGCTGATATCGGGCAAGGGCGATGTAGACCTGTCCAAGGTTGCCAGTTTATCACAGGGGTGACATAGAGAGACAAACTGCCATCCCTGCTCACATTCACACATACCTTCCAGTCATCCTACCTGGCATGATTTCAGACTTTGGGAGGAAGCTGGAGTACTGTCGAGGGAACTAGGACACACTCACACTGGTAACGCACTGGTCCTTCTCTGCATCCTTTGGCTTGGCAACAGAGCATGCGAGTAATACTCTGAACTTGAATTAAAATAATCCGTCCCAAGTGATTCAATATGATACCATCAGGGAAATATGTTCTGGCTGCTCCCTCAGCAAATTATGGAAGGCTGATGTAGACAAATTAAAATTTAAAGTGGGATCTAAAAGAGCCACATGGTCTTAGTACAGTACAGCCAAAATAGTCTTGCTTCTAAGGAGCACGCTACATTCAGTCACCATACCCACATATGGACTTTTTATAATTACCAACTGAGAGAGTGTGTGATGCCTGATGGCATCAGATATCAGATCTTACTCAGTTTCATGATCTGAGAGTGACTCATTTCTGCATCAGACTTGTGACAGAATCAGGAATAAAATCTGGTAATAAAATTGGTCTGTAAATTTAGTCTTTGCAAGTTCTTGGTCAGATAATAGTCTATATCATGGGGAAACTGTATTAAGTTTGCTCTTACATTTCCAAAATCATTGCTAATTTAATTTTTTGATGGATATCATTTTTTCTCATGTCTTCTTTGTCTTTTCCTTCAAGATCTACATGCACCTGCGTTACTACAGCTCTCCAAATGAACAGAGGCACATAGTTAGGATCCTCTTCATTGTCCCCATCTATGCTTTTGACTCTTGGCTCAGCCTTCTTTTCTTCACCAATGAAGAGTACTACGTTTATTTTGACACAGTCCGGGATTGTTATGAAGGTAAGTTGAAAGGGGAGCCCTGTGCGATGAACTAGTAGACTAACATATTCCACTGTTGTCTGTATTGTATGTTGCCATGTTTGGCTTTGACACTGGTAGCCATAGTGTTTGGAGTGAGTGTTTTGCGCTCCAGTGTATCTCTTTTGGTTCTCAGTAGAAAGAAGGGTGTGAGAATTTATGTGTTGTGATTACCCCAGTGGCAGATGGCCTTTGCAGTGTCTTTATTTACAAAGGTTGCCATCTTTGTTCTCATGTCTCTGTGGCCTGTTGGGCTTGCAAGGGAGGAGAAAACGGTTACCTAGCAACAGTATGAAAATTAGCAAATCCTTGAAAAGACTCCTAAAAGCCGCCTCACTCCTGAGAAGATAAACCACACTGATAATGCAATCACGGTCATAAGATTGTCTTTGAGTATTCATGCAACAGTCACACTCTGGTTATGTTAATGTGAATTTGCATTATTTAATCATCATGTGTCATACGACTGTCATTTGTACATATGAGCACATGTTGCATAATGAATGAATGGTCAAATACAATATTGGGGTTTTGTTTTTTTTTTAGATAAAATGGTACTGACAGGCAGTTGTTTTAGAAAACATGTACATGTATGTCATATTGCTGCAATTGTGAACACTATAGTATATTTGCACTTATTTATGTAAAATTCATGGTCAGATTATTTTTATCCTTCATACTGCCAATCTTTTTCAAGCTAAGGAGAGTCCATGTTACGGTGGAAACTATACAGTGACAGTAAAAATGCTACATTAACAAAGCCAGCACTATGCTGACTGTGTTTTGGCAGGGTTTGTTTTTAGTGTGCTACAATGAGAGGCTTACTTTTAAACTCCACTTTCAACACTAAAGAATAGGGATGCATGATGATGTTTTGGCTTATATTTGCTTAAAAATCAACTGTCGGACCTTGGCCATTTGACCAATATCTGCTGAACTGATGAAAGACGGATGTATAAAGAATAAAAGGCCGCCCTGTTCCTGGCGTGCAGAGGACTTGCGTAACGCGACATGATGACATTACATTTATGTACCTGCAGCAGGAGTGTGAATGTTGAACAATTTGCATTACTTGACCCTATATAACCCTTAATGTCCTCTCAGATTAGAGAACTGTACGTTACAATTACACTACCTCCCCCACAACCATTACCCAATCTTTTCCAAGCCTGGTAATGGGGATGAGTCAACTTTCTGCCTCAAAATGGCAAGCTCAGCAGCTCTGAAACAGAATCAGCAAAATATAACTATGATTATGACAGTTATACCAAGTGCTAATGCAACTTGTGTATATTACTATAATTGTAACTGAACTACTCAGGCTGTAGTTATGCATCTATGATACCAGAAGCTGTTGGAAACATCCCAATTCCAGTGTTTCAAAAATACCAGTGGTCACCTTAAAAAGCAGTAACATTTTTTTCTTGTGTGACTCTGCAGCCTTTGTGATCTACAACTTCCTGAGTCTATGCTATGAGTACCTGGGAGGAGAGAGTGCCATCATGGCCGAGATCAGAGGGAAACCTATTGAGTAAGTCTTGTTTACTCTCATCTTCCCCTTTTTTGATTCTATTATTTTTCTTTTTCTCTGTGGTATGAATAGTTATTTTAGTAATTTAATATTGCAAGAACCAGAATACTTGTAATACTTAGACTAAAACTTTTTCACTTATGTTAACCTGTATTCACTCAAGGTCAAGCTGTATGTATGGGACCTGTTGTCTGTGGGGAAAGACCTACTCCATTGGCTTCCTGAGGTTTTGTAAACAGGTACCAAACATCGTCTTATAGTTTACATTCATTTATTCACTCATCTTCTACTGCTTATCGATTTCCGTGTCGTGTGGGTTGCTGGAGCAAATCCCAGCTCACACTGGGTGAGGGCTGGGTACACGCAGGGTCAACACCCCGAGACAGACAGGGACCAACAACCACTCACATTCAGACCTACGAACAATTTAGAGTCACCAATTAACCTAAACATACATGTCTTTGGATAGTGGGAGGAAACCCACCTAGACACTGGGAGATCATGCAAAATTCCGCACAGAAAGGCTCCAGGCCAGGAACCGAACCCACAACTTTCTAACCACTATACTGCCGTGCTGCACCTTACACTCTACATACATTGTGAAATATCACTCAAAGGGCAGTGTTTTAATGTTGCACACACAGAAAGACAAAGATTACTTTGTTGTGGGTTCCAATCCTACTAGACTGACTGACATGATCCACTTGACATATAATAAACATAGTAAATTATCAGTGCATCCTGTAAATTGTGACATTTACTGAAATTACAATTTAATGTGTTTTTCATAAAAAATGGTTCTTGTGTGAAGCTTTACACTCTTTTGTAATGGTACCACTGAGTTTTTGTTTTCTTTTGTGGTTTTTTTTTTAGAATTGCTGCTTTGTATTGATCCACACAATCTTTCTCACTCCTTCTCACTCCTAAGGCAACTCTCCAGTTCTGTGTGGTGAAACCCCTGATGGCAGTGATCACTGTCATTCTTCAGGCTTTTGGGAAATACAGAGATGGAGATTTCAAGTATGTGTCTATAGTAGCCTTCCCACTGTCATTCATAGCATGGGCATCTACTTGAGCAGTGACTCTTTGTGTTCTATCTTGCTGTGTTTTGTGACATATTATTGGTTGAACCTGATATAGAATTCATATATTTAATGTGTGATCACTTTCAAAAAATAGTAATTCGTGTCTCTTTTATCTGTACCATGCATTACACTAGTGTGGCCAGTGGCTACCTGTACGTGACCATCATCTACAACATCTCTGTCAGTCTGTCACTCTACGCTCTCTTCCTCTTCTACTTTGCCACGCGAGAGCTGCTTGTCCCATACAACCCAGTGCTCAAGTTCTTCATGGTCAAGTCGGTCATCTTTCTCTCCTTCTGGCAGGGTAAGAAAACCACATTCTGAGCATGTAAACGCACAGACACACACAGCAGCACATACCCTCATCTATTCTGATATACATTTAGTTCTGCAGCTTGTAGGCATGATTTATCAGCATATTACATACATATTAAGGGTATTTTCGAAGATTTGGTCCCATGCTGCTACAGAAAATATTCTTTTGGGTCCAACCAGATTAGAAAGTGTAACTAAGAGTTACCAGGTTTTGGTTTCCTTTAGGAATTCATTAGTTTTCTCTAGGTTGTGGTTTTGCTGCTCCCATTCTATTTTTGTTTTGCTTTTTTGTCTTAGTGGGCAATGAGGTTCTAATAAGATCAAAGAGATGCACACAGGCCCAGTAACCTTATAACTTATTGAGTTTTAGTTCACATAAGCTTGCTTTTGTGGATCATGTATATTGATATGTCACTTTTTGTAACAGGTGAATTCTGAATCTCTGGTTAATTTTTCTTGTGCACAAATTCAAAATGCACAGGGGAAGAAAACTGACTGTGTAGTTTCGTTTTCATTCAACCTTTTTCTCTTTTTTTTTCCAATTTTCTTACTCTGACTCTCTTTGTATGATCCAGGAATGCTGCTAGCCATCCTCGAGAAATGTGGAGCCATCCCTCAGATCAGCTCTGCTGGCTTCTCTGTGGGCGAGGGAACAGTTGCTGCTGGTTACCAAAACTTCATCATCTGCATTGAGATGTTCTTTGCTGCTGTTGCTTTGCGCCATGCTTTTACTTACAAAGTCTACATGGATAAAAGACTGGACTCATATGGTAAAGGAAGTGTTTGCGTGTGTGCAAGTTAATGTTTGGATTATTAACAAGCTGGTGTAATTTATCTTGATGGGGGACTGGAGAGGTAAAGCTAATTTTGCTGATTAAATATTATATCTAAGCTCAACTTTCAAGAGGTCTCTTAATACAGTCTGATTTCTACAGTCACGCTTTGTGTTCTCCCCTTTTGCCTTGCTTTACTATCTTTTACCTTTTAACCCCTCTTTAAATATCTTTAAAAGTTTCACTTTTCCTTCTGCTCTGTTTTCCATTCCATTCATTTCATCTTGACTCTCTTGTTTCCCTTTTCTCCCTTTTCTTCCTTCTTCCTTGTGCTGCACTGAAAGGCTCATTTCCTATCTATGGACAGTACGGTAGGTCTGACATTAACTGTCTTTACCTGTGTCTGCCACAATTCTGTGTATTACTGTGCCTTTTGTTTGGTTTTTGCGTTCTCATTGAATTTCTATAACTTTGTCTTGATTTGTGTCCCATTGTTAATTTTACAGACATTCTGTGTGGTCCTTTTTGTTTCTCTTTGTATCATATTGTTGAGTGTGTGTTTGTGAGATAAATGTCTGTATGGACAAAAATGTTGTTGATAAGAACTGGGCATCACAAATTAGCAGAGGAAAGTTATGTCATGATCACCTGCCTAGGTTCAGCAGTATTATTTTATTGTTTAGCAAGTGGTTTTGAAATGTCTTAATTCATGTTGACCCAATGTTACTACCCCATGCTGCTCTACTATATAATTCATAGGGAATGGATTTACTTCTTTCATCCCTTTCATCTTGATCAATATTTGTAGCTTCATCACTTGAAAGATTTATTGGGGAAATCCTCTTGACAACTGGATATCATCATAGTTTCTGTCGTTTCACCCCTCCTTCACCTTCCAGCTCTTTCTGTCTCTCGTTATTAACATGTCAACTTCCCTCTTCATTTCCAGGACGTTGTGCTCCCATGAAGAGCATTTCCAGCAGCCTGAAGGAGACCATGAATCCAGGGGACATGGTCCAGGATGCAATACACAATTTTTCCCCAGCTTATCAGCAGTACACCCAGCAGTCCACACTGGACCGGAGCGGGGGGCCACCACTCTCGCGCAGCCACAGTAATGTCAGCACCCGAGGGGACAACGAAAAGACCCTGCTGCTCAGCTCTGACGATGAGTTCTGAAACTTACACATTCATTCAGAAGCTCACTCTACCCCCACCTGCCATAATGCATTTTAAGCAGCTGTCTCAGACAAATGAGCTTTTTTGTTTTTACTTGAAAATGGACGATCAGATTCTGCGGATCTTTGGGTTGTCCTTTTTCACATTTAGTCAGTGAAAGCCATGTTGAATTCATGCTTACCAGATTGTGCGCAGGTGTTAAGATAAAAGAGGAAATATACAGAGAAATAAGGACAGACAACTACCGTCAGGGTGAAGAGAAGATGGAAACCTATATGTTCCTATAGGTGTCATACAGACCATTACTTACAAAAATATAATGTCTCTAGTCATTCATGGATCCATGAGTACGGGTTAGTACATATAACTGTGCCTGCATCCAGCATCCTTATGCTGCACTTTAGACACCATAGCAAAAAAAAAAACAAAAACCCCCCCATCAGATACATTGTACACAAGTGCCATCTTCATGACTTCATGACACACATGACCTCCTTCATTTTATAGGTGATCTATTGATTCTTAATGAAAACTCCTCCTCCCCCCACTGCCAAATCTGCCTCTTACTGAAACATTGCCAAACAAAGGGAGCAGTTCCCTGAACTTAATTTAATGAGATACACTGACTTCAGAGTTAGAGCTGATTTATGGTCAAGAAAACTACGGGGCTTTTATATTGCACGGCTCCATTTTAATATATACAAATTCAATCATGAATATTTTTCTTATTTAAATCTTGTATGACCTTGAAGGTATAATTCATGTAAGTGCAACTGTGTTGGAAATTTTTTTTATTCCAGAAATGTTACAGATATTTCATATATGTTTCATTTTGTCAGGAATTCAAATGAACCAGTGAATAGCTTATGGCCTTATGGCCTGGCGGAGGCTTGGGCTCCTCCCATGATGTTTTTGTTTGTGGAGAATTGAGACAACAGCAGCAGGAGAGATATTAGTGTGGGCAGACTGATGGACAGACAACGCCCGCACAGATTACAGATTACTGAAGAAGCAACACTTCCCCATAGACCCGGCCCAGCTGTGTGCTGTAGATTGTATTCCCATAATTAAGGGCATTACAGGCAGCACAGATCAGGCTTGCCTCTGCTGGTACTGTGTGTAATGACATTACTGAGGGAGTAACGAGACAGTCACTAAGACAAATACGGACGTGAACATGTGTCAGTGCAAAAATTGCTTTAAATTTGCATTTACTCAAATCCTGAAGATTAAAATGGAGGCTTTAAAAGTTGGTTTGTGAAGTGAATTTTTAGCAGCAGTGAGGAAAATGTTAAAAATGTGTTAAAGTGGCTGTGAATATTTTTATTTTTACAGCCTTTGACTCACTGATGAAATGATATACAATTGCTGGCATTTTACACTCTTGAAGATGAGTTCTGCATAAACCTGAGAGTCTGGTAAGACTGAACTGCCAAATGACAAGGAATGCGATTCACTGACTCAAATTTGAAATTACCATGTATTGTTGCAGGGTTCGCCAAAGATAAGAAAGATAAGAAAAAATATTGAAACCCTAACCCTAACCCTTGCTACTTCACGGGGACATTGTAACAAAAAATGCATCATAACACCAGTGGGAGGAGAAAAACTTGTTTGAGCCTGACTTCGATCCTCCTGTTCCCCTTGTTCTCATTATCTTTTTGCAAAAGATATTTGAAATTTTTAGCTCATTGGTTCATGCTTTTAAGAACAAGGCTTAATATGCATTTTACCAGCAGCCAGCATTGTAATCGCTGGTGTTCATGATCCTAAATATTTAATGGCAGAGCACAGCAATGCATAAGCTGAGCAACTACTTCGGACACATGCCAAGGCCCTATGCCTTTTTCATTTGCATTAAGAATTCACTCTTAACATTGTTTATGTTGAGAGAAAAATCCAAATAGATCTTACAGACTGACTCTAGTCTATTGACTTCAGGTAAGCATGTAGTGGAGCACATTCTTTCTGAATAGTGAATGTTTTAAGGATTTAATAACTGTGGTTGTGCACTGTCAACGTACAGTTGACTCTCTGATGAGAAATTCATACTACATTTGAATGGAAGTTACTTGTGAATACAAAAAGTTGGTGTCTGGCTGTGACTGCAAACCTGTATCCAATCCAACCACCTCCTCCACTGAATAATTAACACATCACTTATCACACTGAGCCTGAATTGATTCAATTGAAATCAAAAGTTGATTGAATTTAATTATTAATTTAACATTGAACTTAGTGGTATTGAGAAAGTGAAATTCACTGCCTCACATTTTGCCCAGAGGCAACAGCATATCAAACTCAAGCATCTTGATGCAAAACCCTATAAAGTTATAGTTTTGACACTATTTGATTAAAAAGCTGGATGTTACTTATGAAACTGAATATATTAAATTGGGAAAATATTATACCAGAAAGGAAAGAATGATGTATATAGTTAAACTAAGCAGTGTGAAACATTCATGATGATGACTGTAATGGTATTGCTTAGTATAGTGCTTTGTTTTAATATTTTTGTGTTTTTATTACTATTTTAAATTTCGTATATTTGGATTTATTTCTGTTGCATACTTTTTCATTTGTATATCAGTAATATCTCATGTTTTAATGCTACATTAGTTTCTGTTGGTGTTGAAAATAAAGGATAAATGGAAACATCTACCATATTTTTATGAATGAATTTTTGTCAACTTTAACTACTATGTACACCCCATTGTCACAGCAATGTTTAATATTTTATGACACTGTGAAATGATCCTATTTTAAACTCCAAATATAGCTCGACTGACCAGAAAAATAGAAACCCCTCTTTTCAGCAGTGAAGGAAAGTAACTCCAATAACGCAGGTACTCTGATTGTTGGAATCATTGGCATATGAGGTATGGTGCATATTGAAGTATTGGTTATTTGTTGTGTCAGTCACTGAACATCCCCCTCAGCTAATATAAAATCAACATTGTAAGTATACAGCACAGGTGACAGATCCATTTCATATGACGATTGGACCTGTTGACTTCATCACAATCTCGTCTCGACTGGTTTTTTAAACAGACAAAAAAAGTCATAAGTCATTAATTAATATCTATTGGTAGGTTTTGTGTAGAAGTTGCATCTGGAAAGCAAATGTTATTTATTGTGAAAATATGTATTTTAGTGCTTTGTGTTAAACGTTAGGAAATAAAAAAAAACAAAAAAATAAAAACAGCCGAAAACAGCAAAAGTGATTGAGAGCCAGAGGTGTCGATCAAACTTGGAGGCGGTTCTTCCTCGTCACTAAACCAATCACAGTGGCGGGCTGAACGCTAAGCTAACAACAACAACACAGAGGTTCAGTCACTGCTGCCCAGAGATATTGTGTAACCCATACCTGAAGTTTAAATCCGTCTGTGACTTCTCAGAAAGCCTAGAAAAAAGAAAAATCCTCCTCGCTCGGTCCAACGTCAAAGTTAACTTTGACACTTTGCTGAAATAAAGGGCGCGTCGATACGGCTCCAGTGTTTTACAAGCCAGGCCCGAGATTGTAACAAAGAGAAAGGTAGTAACTTATTGCATAAACATTACAGAAGCTGCTTATCACCGGGAGGAGTGTGTTTCCCCAACATGAGAGGCTCGTACGGAGACAGAGACAGAGACCGTGGCCGTGACAGGGGGTGAGCAGCACAGTAATACAGTCAATTAGCATCTGAGCTAATGCTAGTGCTAGCTGTCAGTACAAATGCCCTGATGCGTTTGTTGCCACAGTGCTAACACTGATAGCGCAACCTCGATCGGCGTCCTAAAGCCAGTTAAACATTTCATGTCTCAATATTTGTGCAGCAGCCCTCGTTTCGGTTCCAGCAGAGGTGGCCCACCGCCGGGTAAAAAGTTTGGAAACCCCGGGGACCGTTTAAGGAAGAAGAGGTGGGACCTGGACGAGCTTCCCAAATTTGAGAAGAATTTCTATAATGAACACGTTGAAGTGCAGCGGTTGAGTCAGGTAATCTGGCAGTGTCACAGTCTGGCCCCGAGAAGGGAGACCAGTGGAGTATGTTTTGAGTTTTGTAATACCTCGCCTACTTGTGATTTCAGTATGATGTTGAGGAGCATCGCAGGAAGAAAGAAATCACTGTCCGAGGCTCAGGCTGCCCAAAGCCTGTCACCAACTTCCATCAGGCACAGTTTCCCCGTGAGCACCTACTTACATGGATATTTCTCTCATCCACAAATCTGTGCAACAATATAATGACTACTACGCCAGATCTGCTGGCTGCGAACAGAAACAATTAAAAGGTTATATTTTTCCCTTCCTTTCCTCCCAGAATATGTCATGGATGTACTGATGCAGCAGAACTTCAAGGAGCCAACAGCCATTCAGGCACAAGGTTTCCCCCTGGCCCTCAGTGGCAGGGACATGGTGGGCATTGCTCAGACTGGCTCTGGGAAGACCTTATCGGTGAGGCCCATATCTTCCCCTTGTTCCTTTTATGACAAATGCACAAAATACTGGTGAAGAAGCAGCAGAATCAATTCAACTTTTCTCGGTTTCTTTATAAAGTATCTACTGCCTGCAATTGTGCACATCAACCACCAGCCTTACTTGGAGCGTGGAGATGGACCCATTGTACGTGAGGAGAAAGCAAATATACTGAGCAGTTTGCTTTGGAATGTCAGACTTTACAGGAATGATATTAAGGGTCATCTTAATATCATAGACAGTGAATTTTTATGGCATTATACATGTCCTTTGTAGTGCTTGGTTCTGGCTCCCACAAGAGAGCTGGCGCAGCAGGTTCAGCAGGTGGCATATGACTATGGAAAGTCATCCCGCATCAAAAGCACATGTGTATATGGAGGTGCTCCCAAGGGACCTCAAATCCGAGACCTTGAAAGAGGTGAGGAATGTTTAGTGTTTGGATAAATATTAACACTTTTCTGTGTTGCATAACTAATAATTCAGCTTATCTATTGCAGGTGTTGAGATCTGTATAGCCACGCCAGGTCGTTTGATTGACTTCCTTGAGGCTGGAAAAACCAACCTGCGGCGCTGCACATATCTTGTTCTAGACGAAGCGGACCGTATGCTGGACATGGGTTTTGAACCACAGATTCGCAAAATTGTGGACCAGATCAGGGTAAAGCCTTTGGGTGTCTGGTGTATGTCGAGATACTAATAAAATGTAGAAAATAGATTTTTTTAAAATGGCATATTGTCATCTAATGTGAAGGAAATTATTGGTTTGGTGTCTTATGTATTACTTTATTGTTAGCAGTCATTTTAGTGTCTCTCATTAACTTGTTTATTTGCTGTGCTCTTTGCTCAGCCTGACAGACAGACTCTGATGTGGAGTGCTACCTGGCCTAAAGAGGTTCGCCAGCTGGCAGAGGACTTCCTGAAGGATTATGTCCAAATCAATGTTGGAGCACTGGAGCTGAGTGCGAACCACAACATTCTTCAGATAGTTGATGTCTGTATGGAGAGTGAGAAGGACCACAAGTAAGGGGCTGAGTGAACTTCATATTCCATCATTCCTTATTACAGTTTGTGTTTTTTATGGTCCTTACATCAGTCTTACACTTGAACTATTCACTGTGTTTCCCCTCACCCTCAATTTAATGACTATGAGGGTAATTACTGTGTGTTTGGTATTGTGTGGGATTTTTTTTTTTTTTTTTTCAGGTTGATCCAGCTGATGGAAGAGATTATGGCTGAGAAAGAGAACAAGACCATCATCTTTGTGGAGACCAAGAAACGATGTGACGACCTCACACGCAGAATGAGACGTGACGGGTGAGTATATCTAGCAGGTGTAAATGCACTTGTGCGTGAGCTAATGCATGACTCTGTTTACCTTGTCCTGGAGCTGACTGACACCCCTGTGTGAAGTATACCCTTTCCAAAATGTTGACAAAACCATTTGGCCACATCTGACAGGTTGCTGTTTTTTTTTTTTTTCTTTCTTTCCAGGTGGCCAGCCATGTGTATTCATGGCGATAAGAGCCAGCCAGAGAGAGACTGGGTGTTGGCAGGTACAACAAACACACTGACATTTGAACTACAATAACTTACAATACTTCACTGTCACCTTTATGCTGTGGATCATCTATAATGTTGTCTCATGGTGCAGAGTTCCGAAGTGGCAAAGCTCCCATCCTCATCGCTACTGACGTGGCCTCACGTGGTTTGGGTATGTCCTGTGTGCTCAAGTGCAAAGAAAAACTATTTCCTCAGTATAACCACACACAGATATGGTGCACACACAAGACATTTAACCATTTATTATAAAGAATGATATGAACAACCATTAGCATAATAATCTGGCTTTTCACTGCATGTTTCCAGTATTTCCAGCATATATGGTTAAAAGTCAACCTCAAACACATACAGATTCACTTTTCTTTAGGAGCACATGATGCTTCTCTGGTGAAGGATGTATTTATGGAGCATCATGTTTAAAGCAGGGCTTATTGGGAAGATTTAAGCCACTTTGCTCTGTTGAACAGAGAAACATAGAACATAGGAATGATGTTGAATGAAGTGTGAAGATGTAAGGGGTGAGACTAGTGTAGTAGCCCCTTGCAGGATGGCAATCAACATTTAACCTAATTCTATGTTCATTTGTTTTCTTTTCATTTTGTTTTGTTTGTTTTTTTGTTTCCAAGTCTCTCTTCCGGCAACTAGAAGCACACAGGCCCTCGGGAGCCTGCAGCCGGACCTAGGCATGACATATCGAAAGCTGACTTGGGGAGAGAGACGGCCTGATTAATCAGTCCCAGACACAGCCATCTCCGCTGAAAACCTAGAACAGTGCCCACAAACAAAACTCTCCCCCCTTTCCAGGACACTGGCTCCCTGGACGACATGGGGGGGAGGGACAAGCGCAGGATGCTGCTGGGCTTCCAAATTTGGTCCTAGGGTCGGGGGCGGCTGTCAGGTGAGAGGGCGAAGAGGGTGGTGTGGAGGAGGGTGGGCTACCCTTGGCCATACCATCATCACAGTGAAGCACCACTTCATTTCCAGACTAGCTCAATTGAAATTCACCCAGCGACATTTGCCAAGTTTTCATTATCTATATTCTGATGGGATATGGATTACAAAAACTGCACAGCCCTTGAGGAGATGCATTTCCATTCCCAATATCAAGCAACAAATTTTTTTTAACCTAAAATAGTCATACCGATATTGAGCCTAAATAGATGATACTTGAGCTTTGTGAAGTTGAGATACAGTGGTGAGCTACCAGAAGACAGAGAAAAAGACAACTGCCAGGAAGTGAGGGTGGAAAGCAGCCAAAGCCGGGCCTGGATGGCTATGCTGGAGGCTCCCCTCTGAACTGCCCCCTGATGCCAGCCCCTGACACCCCCTACCACTGGCTGTGCCGGCCGGCCTCTCCCTCTGCGGACGTCATGTCTGGTCCTGGCTGGCAGGAGTCCTGGCCTGGAGGAGCCACCTATCTATAATCGATTCCCCTTTCTTTCACTCCTGCTCTTTCCCGTCTGTGTTTCACTTTCAATTTCTTTGCCTCTCTTACACACCATCTCTTTTTTCCTGCTTTTCCTGTCGCCACTTCTCTCCCTCTTTTTCGTGTTCCTTAAATGTTTCTTCTTTCTTGTTCATTTCTTTTCTCTCCCTCTTCAGATAAATCTTCCCCTTCCTCTTTAGCATGATACCTTGTGCTCTCTTGTTATCTCTGTTTTCCTCAGACTGTGTCTGGCCCATCTTTTCGTCTCTTTGCCCCCACCCCCAACCGTGTGTCCTTTCAATTTTTATTTGTGTACATCATACCCAACCACCAGTTATGTCTGTAAATAACCAGCTCACCAACTTTTGATGACTTGCTAATTCCCCCATGAGGACTAGTAGACTGCACGGTCAAATTTTGTAGCAGACAGAGCCCACTGTCAAATCCATCTGACAGAAAGCTTCCACATCTTCTCCATAGTGTCTGTTTCTTGTTACTAAACTTGAAAAGTTGGGCTCTATGATATCACTGCCTATGGAAGTGACCTGGGAGGCATTTGGAACAAGCTGCAACAAAAAAGCCCACAAGAAGGTCTCCCACTCCACCTGTAACAGTCAGCCCACTAATATGAGAAATGGCAGAGTAAGTGTCAACAAGATCCTTGAAGTTCACATGAAATAGCGCAGTAAAGACCTCTCCACCCACCAGCTTGTGCTCCAAACATCATAATCCAGCAGTATCGTCTCCGGGCCATTAAAAGGCCGGGGGCACGTGAAGATGCACACATAAGACTAGAGTAAGACTGGATCCCAGCACAGTCGAGCTGGAGCTCTGGCCCAGACAGTTTCCAGCTTTGGGAGTGTTGTGGAGGAGTGGCAAGGTGGGAGAAGGGACTGCTTTTGTCCTGTGTGCTCTCCTCCTACCCCTGCAGACCTCCCAGGACTGGTGATGGGTAGGGGGACAGAAGGGTAACTTTGTAAGTCATCACTAAACTCTCATACAGGGTAAGTACTTAACCCTCCCTTCCCCATTTCTCCTCTGCCAGCCTTTATCATTATTCCAAAACAAAGACTTGTTTTACTCTAATCAGCAGTGTTTTCTGAGCCCTTTGTCAACTGTAATGAGAAACAGACGTCTAGTTTGTTTTGAACAGACTTTTTCAAAAAGAAATTAACCTTCCAAGTTGATTCTTATACTGAAACCAATAATCAGCTGAATATGTCTTTTACACAACAATCACCTGTTGAACTTAATGTTTAGGGCCACTTGCTTCTCATAAAGAGTTTATCTGTTTTTATGTATGTCACTTAATATTGTCTAAATTCTACAGCAAACCACTATAACCCTTTCACCGTTTAAACCAGTTTATCAGTGGCTTTGACTGCATGTAACCCTATTTGCATGTGTGCGATTACTTAATTATTATACTAGATTATTGAAGCCTGTTTTGAAATTGGCATGGTAGCATGGTAAGTAAATACATTTTCTAATTGTATATTTTATAAATAGTTGCTCACTGGACAGGTAAGTGTTGTTTTCAGAGGATGCTGGGTATCTAGCAGGTATTGTCTGTCTGAACATTTCCAGGTTTAAAAGCACAAAACCTAAAATTATTGAATGGCATAAATTGATAAGTTTCTCTGCCAGTGTTAATTTGCTCTGACTTCTGTTTTTATTTTTTCCATCCCTGTAACTGATCACCACACTCCGCCCCTCCTCTGAACCCTACTGCCACATCAATGTCAAGATGTGGAGGATGTCAAGTTTGTCATCAATTATGATTACCCCAATTCATCAGAGGATTACATCCATCGCATCGGTCGTACGGCCCGCAGCACCAACAAAGGCACAGCCTACACCTTTTTCACTCCAGGGAACCTCCGCCAGGCCCGTGAGCTGATCCGGGTCTTAGAGGAGGCCAGACAGGCCATCAATCCCAAACTGCTGCAGCTGGTTGACAATGGACGCGGAGGAGGCGGAGGAGGTGATGGATTAAAACTTAATACAGAATCAGTTTAGATGAACTTTGATTGAAGTCTAATCTGTTTGTTTTGCCTGATGTCACTAATATGAACTTATTTTGAACAGTAGAATAGAAAAGTTCAACTGATCCTAAAAATTCCCTTGAGTTTGTTGAAGGTTTATTCCACCACAAATCATTGTTTGTGTGAATAAGCCAATTAGTAAGTTGATGGGAAATTTTCCATCTTTTTCTGTTTATCCCCCCTCTGTGTTCACCTTTCCAGGTGGCCGTCCCCGTTACCGTGGTGGCTCCAATGCTAACAATCCCAACCTCATGTACCAGGATGAGTGTGACCGACGAATGCGCTCTGTGGGTGGGGGCGGAAGCTCAAAGGACAGCCGGAGCAGCAGCAGCTACAGCCGAGACAACCGCGGTGGCAGCACCCGTGATGGGGACCGTAACTCTTCTTCGTCCTCATACAGAGATCGTGGTAGCAGGGATGGAGGACGCAGCTATGGCTCCAGCTCCAACTCATACGACCAGTACCAGAATAACAGCAGCAGCAGCGGCCAGTACGGCAACGGCAGGGCCACCCCTGCTTCAGGGGGTGGCGGAGTGGGACAGGCCCCACCCCCATCATCGGTTCCCCAGCCTCTGATGGCCCAGCAGTTCAACCCTCTTCAGCCCATGATGGGCCTGATGGGCCATTCACCTTTTCAGTTTGCTCCTCCACCACCTCCTCCTTCCTCAGGGAGAAAGTAACTTCATCTGTGCACCACAGTGACACAGCACAACACGCTACACCCAATTACGCAGTGAGTTTCAAAATTAGCCCGAAATGTTGTTTATAATTAGTTGTTGGCGTCCCTGTCATAGGCTTGTTTAGGTTGCAACACATCAGTGCACCATGTTGTTATAAATAAAATATCTTGTTTCTTCAGTATCAATGTGGTTTTAAAACACTCAGACAAGGCCCCATAGAATTTTATTAAATCGTCAACCCTTTTGGTTTTGGTTTTTCTTCAAAATGGAATTAATCAGCATTAGTTATTAAGTTTGACAGAAGTTTGTCTCTATTGTCCTGAAAAAAGATTTTTATAATGAACATGCTCTTTTTTGTACTGTGAGCCACCTCATGCGCTCTGACTTGCCCTTTGGGTGTTTCAAAGGTAGGTGCTCAAGTCAATTTCTTGTATATAAGCTTCTTTCTCTTTGAGGTTCAGTATCTTTATTTTTGGATTTAAAACTTTGTAAGCCTTGCTATCAGTTTGAATTACTGAAGAAATGTAGAGGGGAGGGGTATCTTGAGCAAAAGGGGTTAAATCAGGGGATTCAACCTTTTTGTTCAACTGTATTGATCATTTCCCAGACTTAGGCGTTAATTTGGGACTTATAGAGGCAACTCTTTTGGGGCTTTGTATAGCAATGGCACCAGCTAGACTCACATGCAAATGCGTTTCTCTCTCTGAGATTGTGAACTAACACCTGCCATAGATTGCTCTTCAGTTAAGCAGCAGTGTGGTGAAGATTTTTCCTAGCTAATAGTAAGTCCATTTTTACACTTTGTTTTTCATGTTTAATAAAGCTCTTCAGTTATCATTGTGTAAATCACTGGGACTGTAACTGTGGGAGGGGAGGGGGGTTTAAAGTACTGTATTGTGGAGTTTTCATGTGGTGGTAGTTGAATCTGTTATCTACAACACACATGAACCACCACTTTGGGCCACAGAGAAAAAAAAAAACCTTTATTACCCATTTGGAATATTTTACCAGTGTTATGCTCATGCACATTGCACAAGTCAAATGTACACAACAGCACTGCCTTCATTGGTATTTACAGAGCAGTTGTATTGGAGAGTAGTGCTGTGGAATGTGATTGAGAACTGGTGGGGAGGAGGAAGTGTTCAGCGTGGCTGACATGCACCGCAGACTGTTAAAACAATGTTTGAGACAGACACTGCGCTCAAGAGCGCCTGTGTTGAGCTCAGTTTGCATATGCCCAAGTGTTTGAGAATTAGTTTTACCCAGTAAAATACTCACTTAAATCACAAGCTAAAGAAAATTTTAATTCACACTCTACTTCAAAAAAAGTTTTGAATATATTAAGGATTTAAGTATATGAAGTAGCTGATGTGTAACCTGGACAAACTGCAGACCTAATGACTGACATGTAACAGATGAGAAAAACAAATCCATCCATCATTCCACTAACATTTAAATTAAATTAAAACTGCAAAATAGGCACATATGGCAGAAAATTACACGACGATGTTACAGTATTTCTTGCTCTTTACAGGAGATGAGGAAAAGTCAGAGAAACTATAAACACAAAAACAATCATTCTCTGTACAAATCAGGAGGACTCAGTGATTGTGAAAGAATTAAATGATATTTGCTCATCACAAAATGATCCCACAAAAGTTGAAACTGGTGGCTGACATACAGCTTTGTTATACAAATTAAGAGGGCTGGTGTCTCTGTAATGTTCATATTCTTTCTGGTGTCCTGTGATGTCAAAACATGCAGAGGTGATGGTAAACAGCTTGTAACGGTTTTAGATCAATTTTGTGTCCTCGCTGGGGGGGGGGGGGGGGGGGGAGCGAAGAAAAAGAAAAAAAAAAAAAAAAAAAAAAATCACACGAAATACCTTCGCATTCGTTGTAGTTTTCTTCCTTCTGCACTGTTTGTTTAAAAGATGACAAGAGTGCAACGACTTTGGGGGATCAGTTGCAGGTTTGTTTTAAAGCAGCCACATAGAGCAGACTAGACCTAGACAATCATGACTCATTTAGGGCAAAGCATACACACATTACACTGACTGAGCGTGAGCGTAATCCAAGGAAAACAATCAATAGCAATCAAAGAAAGTACAATGTCATTACAAAGGAAAATTGGCTTATGCAGGATGTTGACTTGGTTTAGAGGGAAGCAGAGAGTCTGTCTGGTTGTGTTTAAATGCTATAGGTTCCCCCACGTCTCCGGAGAAGGAAACTCTTCTAGACTGCCACTCTCACTGTACTCCTGCTCTCCCATGATGAAGGTTAGTGTGTACTGGAGCTGCACTTTTTCCTGAGGAGCACACACATAGAGGACAGGGAGATGGTTAAACTTCCACAATTCATTTCACTAATGACAGTAAAAGAATGCGACATTTGATCATTTCCTTGAGATGTTTCAATTCCTGCTGTGGGTGTCAGCTGATCAACGGTGAACCTTTAACCAGACACAGAAGGACTTTGTGGTTGCTGTCATGCCTTTCTTGAACAATATAAGTCTGAAGTGTGAGATCACACATCCAGCTTCATAGTTTCTGTTGGGGGGGACCCCCTCTGTGTAGAAAACTCAAACATTCACCTTGTTTGGATTGGCCAGCAGCAGGATCTGTGTGACAGCAGCAGGAGGAAGGATGGGGTTGAAAGCTGGGAGCTCTGTTCCAGATGGGGGCTGCAGCTTCACTGCCATAGACTATTGTTAATAAATGAAAACATTTTTGTTACTGAGATAGTAAATCTGTTGCAACAGTTTGATGATAATGTCTTTATAAGATAAACCTCTCTCATTTAAGACCGTGTATCAGACCACCAGCCAATTTTTGACTTGGGCTGCAAAGACAGACAGTCAGTCAGTTTTGTAACACTGACCTTTGGAGCTGTGGTCTCAAAGTTGATGTTGGTGACGGGGACAGGGGCTGAGGACAGCATAGAGATGATCACTACCAGTATATCAGGACGAGATGGAGGCGAGTCGCGAGCAAAGTGAAAGAGAACCCGCAGACTGTGTCCATCAAACACAGTCACAGGTAAGAGACTACCTGTTAGAAGATGGAGAGGGGAAAAAAAAAAAAGGACATTTAATAAATCCATACAAATACACAACCAGGTGGGCCAAAGCAGAGGGGTATCAAATGACCGCAGTCTACTTACTGGGTTTAATGGATTCTAGCGGTACAAAAACATCAGTCAGGGTGATTTCAGCAGCTGGAGTCTCCCTGTGAGTTGGGGACATGTCCAGCAATGTAGCCCCGAGGCTGGGCTGAGAGTTAGGTTGCGGTGCCGGGTGTTCAAAGGCTGGGATGGGGTTTGGGCCGATGTTGACCCCAGACTTACTCTGGAGATCTCTCAGAGTTGGTTTGGACAGTTGCTTGTCCCTGAAAGCAGAGAGATGAATAACTCATCTCTGTGACATTCTGTCCTTTTCACAGACAATTCAAGTTTACCATGAAATTCAAAAATTTAAATGCTATGCAAGATTAAGAATACTAAAGGAGATACTGATACTGTACATTTACATCTGAGTTGTTTGGTTTAAAGGTGTGGAAATGACAAAAATTATTTTAGACTTCAGACTTGTTTTCTTTTTCTCTCTCCCTTATTTGGAGAATGGGATCAGAAGGTTGTTCTCCAGCTTTTACAGGAGAGAAAACA
Source organism: Remorina albescens (assembly GCA_034769265.1). Classification (NCBI taxonomy): domain Eukaryota; kingdom Metazoa; phylum Chordata; class Actinopteri; order Carangiformes; family Echeneidae; genus Remorina; species Remorina albescens. The sequence continues at coordinate 17,200,414 of CM068493.1, read as the reverse complement.
TGTACAAGTTAGCTTTCTTGCCACCATACCTCCATTACACTAAACAAACTCTCATACTTAAAACATGGCAAACAGACAACAACATGTAAACTAAACTGAGAAATATCAGGGCATTTTTGAGTCTGATCCCCAAACAGTGTTAGACAAGTGTTCAGTACCATTTGACCTGCAGTCCCTCTGGAGGCAGGGACTGCTGCAGCAGTGTCTTCCCCAGCAGGTCCAACTCATCCAGGGCAGAGTTCCCAGGGGTTGAGCCAGACGAGAGGGGCTGGGAGAGGGAGGGGGGGTCCGGACTGAGGAGGAGGTTGGGTGCTGCAGTGGTGTCTGCGTCTATACTGTCAGAGGACTGAAGGCAGTGTGTGTGTGAAAAAACACTGTCGTCTTGTTGGTTACACTGGAGCAATATCAAGAGCAACTATGCATGAATTCAAAATAGAGATTGTGCGAGGTTGTGAAATGACAATTATGTAACTCCCAGTGCTCACCTGGAAGGAATCCCAGGCTGTTGAGTCCTCAGGCTGTGAAGCAGGATTGGAGGTGTGTGTCCCTTCACTTAAACCTGTGGGATGGGAGCAACAGTACAGTTCAAGAATAATATCGCGCGCACACACGCGCACACACGCACGCACGCACGCACGCTTCCCTAAGTTTCTCTCTTTAATTTAAACCTAGACTTTTTGTAATATCCCTCATGACAGACTTATTTTAGAAAAAGATCTGCATTGTCTGATATGCAGTTACCAAGTGACATGAGCTCGTCGTCAAGGAGACTTATCCCCATCTCCTGTGAGGGGGCGTTGAGGCTGTCTGTCGGAGTGGGAAACTCTGGGAAGGATGGAGGCGACTGGGGCAATGTGTCCAATCCTGACAGATCTAGCAGAGCTGTGCCGCCTCCTACGGGAAGCAAATTCAAGACAGTTCAGTTTCCAACACCCAAATACGTCAAACAAAAACAAAGAATTACAAAAAATATGTTTGTATGTGCTCACAGCCTCACCCACCTGATTGTTTCTGTGTGTTTAATGTGTTGTTGCCGTTCACTATCTCCCCCTTCACCTGCTGCTTGTAGAGGTTGATGACATGAGTCAGACTGTCATTGGCCTGCAGGATCTCCGCTGGGAAAAGAAGCAGGCACTCTCATATTGTATGTATGCAACTGTTATATGTCTTTTACACTGTGCTTTGGGTTGAATCAGGCAGGCAAAGGCACAAAGAGGCCTAACTTGATGAGAACTAATATACAAGGAAAGCTAATACCTTCTCTCCACCTTCACATGATATATAATGATGGTTGAATGAAACTCACCCAGAGCCTCATCGTTGTCTTCTGTATCACTCGCCAGTCTGAACAGTGTGGGTCTCATTTTCTCACAGCGCTGGTACAGGTCCTGAAGACAAAGCACACACACATACCAAATAAAATGCTTTGAAATCAAGTTTGTGAATCACAGCTCAGGGAGAAGTTGTGTACACACAATTCAAGGAAGCGAGTCTCCTGATTTAAAACGTGTCAGTCACTTCACCTGTAAGAGTTCTGCATTGCTCTGATTGCTAGCCGTGCTGTCATATTCCTGCAGCAGCTGAGTCAGCAGAGCAACACTCTCCTTGACCTCCTGAATGGCATTCACACGTTTTGACACCTTCTCTGCCCGCCTCTGGTCCTGCAACGGGCCACAACAGACCAAAAACACAAAAACAATCGTATATGCAGAAGAGCAGTGAAGTGAGAAGGAGAGAGGTTGCTATTAGCATCCAGTGATAAGAGCTGCTCCTTTTACCCTGAAACCAGGACAAATCTACTCTGCTGAATCATTCTGCCAGCGACACACAAAGCCTGCCGCAGGGCAGACGACCCATTTGCTAATCTGGTTAATGGTGCAGCCATGAGATCAGCACTCAGAAGCACACAGAGATTTTACTCCTTTTCCTCAAAATCACACACACATGGCTGCACTTCTAAGTGGCAGTGTAAAAGTTTATAGAAAAGTGCCATTTATAAAAGGAGTAGGAGAAAGGTTTACCTCTTGGACCATTTCCTTTATGAGTTTATTGGCAGCTTTCAAGTCCTCAGGGTGCGAGCTATTCAACAGGCGAGACAGCATCTGACAAAGTAGGCAGTCATGGTCTTGAAAGAGGTCCCATTTTGCGGCTATTTCAATCAATTACATGTCACTGTGGTTCAGGTATATGAAAAGATGCTTTTCCAAGGTGCTTACTTTTGACTTCTCTTCATCTTCAAATATGGCATTCTTGGGTCTGGGTGGAGGAAGGTGCAGTAGTTTGTCAGGTGGTAGCTCAGGGTCTTGTTTGATAATACCTGATTTCAAAACAACATGAATAAGACAGAGTTAAGCTTGTGTTAAACTAATCTGTTAATAAATGTTAAGTAAAAGCCTGGATCGGCTTTCCATGGATCTGAAAGAAGCCAGCCTCTCACCTTGTTTTTTCAGCATCTGATAGGCATCTGAGATCTTGGCCTCATCAGGTAACCCCAAAGTCCAGCTATAGATCAACTCCAAAACCTTCTTTTTTACTGGCTCGGGTGACCGTGAGCCAAGGTACTGGACGAGGGATTGAGAACAACAACAGTGAGATAGATAGATAGATAGATAGAGAGAGAAAGAGCGAGAGAGAGATATATATACATACATACATATATATACACACACACACACACAATATCTGAAAATGTCAGAGTACACAGAGAGTCAATCTGAACATCTTACCTTTGGGGAAACTACTTTGATGAGTTCATTAAGAAAGCGGAACTTGCCCACTTCACTATGAAACCGCTTCCCACAGTTTTTCATACACGTTTCCAGAACCTTGTAATGTAAGAAAATGCAAATACATAGTGTGATATAATGAAAGCATCTGTTATCTCACAGGTGTACGACTTCAGTTTATTTAATACAGATCTAGACAAACAGTGGAACAGAATTCAGTTTTGAAGACGGTAATATATAAGAGCAATTTTATGAGTAGAGTTTATAATGATTTTGGGGAGCTCAGCATTTTTTGGGATAAAAATCAGACAAAAGTTAGAATACTTAACAATATCAAAATGTGAACAGTTTTAAATATGATCCATACAACCTTACTCTTTGCAAAAAAAATTAAAAACAAGAAAACTCTTCACTGAAAGCCATGACCATCCTTACTGAAGCAGCTAATTCTGACAGATGCTGGTTCAGATTGAGACTCACCAGCAGGGCCTGCATTGCCTCCCACTCCTGTGGGGACTGGATCTTGTGGGCTAGGAGCCTGGTAGCCAGCTGAGGTCTAGAACACATGTCACAACTAAGAGTGAATGTCAAGGATAGAGAACCAAGATTGTGCTGCAGGTACTGCTGAACAAGATATCTCTACTTATTGTCTGCATTTGTTTGTTTTTTGTTTTTTTTTTTTAACTAATGGAATCGTAATGAGGGATTTTTAAAAAATGTTTACACCTACCATTATTCAGTCAATTTAAATTTGGAGTGATTCCTTAAACAATTAAGGGTACCTCCATCAAAATGCCAGGATTGTTTATTTTCCTAAATCAACCACACCTCAACCATCACTTCTGTGATAGCATTGTTTCCAGACTTGTACTTGTGATCTGCATGCAGCACTAAATGTCCCCAGTTGTCACCTTCCAGTAATGAACATCTAGTTCACTACCTGCATGTTACACCATGGATGTTAATTTACATTCACAGCTTGATTTTATTTTACAACCATTTTAAACCACACAGTGAAAACAGCCCACGTCAGAGGACTTTAATCAGAAAATACCATAACTGAGGAATGAAGCACACATAATGTCTTGTCCCTGGGAGCTCTCCTCTTACCCCTCCAAGTCATTGTTGAGCTGGTCACAGAAGGCATGGATGCTGCTCCAGTCTGTGTCTCTGTTGAGTGGATTTGTGGCTCTGTCTGAAATATCAACAAGAATTAGAGATGATGGACACTACATCAACATTCTACGGATTACATCAGTATAGATACACATGTGGGATACATGTGTTGAGGTTTTAAGTTGCAGTTCTAATACTGACACCAGCCCATCATAACTTCTTCACCTTCCTCTAGATGATCTCTAATTATTCAGTTATTGTGTCAGGTGTCACTTTATTTGGCACACATACATCAAACTAAGGCATTTATATTACCGACGGTAAACAATAACAAAAACGTGGCATTCATAATGGCAGGATTTATTTGACAAGTTTTACACGTCAAATGTTCTGTTGGTGTTCATTTAAAGAAGAATAGTTGATAAACTAGGACCTAAATACATGTTGCAATTATCTCTTTCAGACTGAAACTGCATGCACTCCAATCAATTTGTATCTCCAATAATTATGCAACACAGAATTCGAAGTAAACACAAGAAACTTGTGCTACACACACACAAAAAAAGAAAGAAATAAATGGACCAGACTCAGTTACTAATTCCCTAAACTTAACAACAACCTTGCGACCTGCCCTACATGCTCTAAAGATAATTATATCTTGCTAGCCCAGTGAGCAGTGATAACTAACATGTCTTTGGGGTCATCAGGTGGGAACCTCCTTTCACCAGCTTTGCGTCTACTTGGTCCCACGACACCTCCAGGAGGCTAGACAGTGATCACTGGCGTCCCAGAGTCACCCCCTAATGCCAGCTAACACCGCTCCTCACTCCAAGACAATAATCTCCTTTACTTTGCCTATGCTACCACAAACGGCACTATCGTCAACTACTCCAACCTCTCACCAACTGCACCAGTAAAAGTGGGATGGGGATACAAACCCTGGTTCGGGTAGGGGGTAATGAAAGTATAGAGGGTGCAGGAGGTGGAGGCAGGACAAGATACACTAGCAGATTCAGCAAACAAACTCACCTAAACAGTCATATAATCAGAGACAAAGACATAATACAAGCCAATTCAAGGCAATACAGGCCAACTCAGCTGGACTAATTACATGGTCTCAAAGAGGCCCACACAGGCCATACCCTCCACTTAAATAAACTTCCTCTTCCTGCATTTCTTCCTTACTTCTCTCAAGAGTCTGTCTATCCTAAGTGCTCCCCCTGCTGGGCCCCCAGCTACTATTATTTCTTCTAATCCAAATCCACTGACTGGATCTTACTGCCTCATCCGACATTTCCTTCACTATTTTCCTCACACTCTGTCCCCTTCCTCCTAACTCCCTCAACAAAGAGACAACAGATCTTGCTACAAACCCTCTACATCCTACTTCCACTGGACAAATCCTAACTTTCCATCCTCGCTGCTCAGCTTCAGCCCCTAAGTCTGCATACCTAAGTTTTTTTCTTTCATACGCTTCTACAACTGAATCCTCCCAAAGAACAGTCAGCTCTATGAAATATACTGTCATTCTACTCCTAGACCACAAAATTATATCAGGCCTTAGCTTTGTACAGGCTATTTCCTGGGGAACAACAAGCTTTCCTCCTAAATCCACCTGCATCTCCCAATCACAAGTATCCTCTAAGCTGCCTTGCCTCCTTGCTGTCTTATTAACTTTCCCTCCCTCTTGAACAAACTGAATTGCAACTCTCTTTGTCTTAGACCCTCCTAAATTTGCCTGCCTCCGTATATCTTCAATGCCTGCAGCTAAGCTTTTTAAAACTTGGTTATGTTGCCACGTATACCGTCCTTGTGACAGACTAACCTTACAACCTGACAAACTGTGCTTTAGAGTTGCAGTACCTGAACATAAGGAACATAGCGGGTCTCCATTTACCCACAGTTTTAGGTTCTGGGGAGTTGGCAATACATCATATGTTGTCCCTATCAAAATTACCTTCCTCCATACTCCACAGCTCTTTCCAACTAAGCTTTTTCTTCTCCACACCTTCCCAGTTCAACCACTGTCCCTGCTTAGCCTGAGCCACTGCCTTTGCACCCCTTAATGTTTCCTCCTATCTATGAATCTGCTCCACAACTAGCTTCCTCTTCTCTTTCTGACCTGCTCTACTCCACACTGGTTTGCCTGGGCCAAGCCCCAAGCCTCCCCGGCCTATTTGCACATTACCCACAATTTCTGTATGCCTAAGAGTTGCTTTCGCTTTCCTGCACTGCCATTCCTGGATTCCACTTCCACACAGATTGTTCTTCTGTTGTAGACTAAGACTAACATGAACCAAAGCAGCAACAGAGACAGCGATAACTTCCAGAGAGAGTCGATGTAGTGTCAGTCCTGCAGCCTGAACCCCACAGAGGCAGCCGACACCTCGGGCAGGTGTTAGCACTGTGTCGGTAGCTAGCTCACTGTGTTGGTGACAGGGATGTCCACAGCTGACTGTACTCTGCCGGCTGGGGCCGGGGCTCGGACCGGGGCTGGGACCGGAGCTCGGACCGGGGCTGGGACCGGAGCTCGGACCGGGGCTGGGACCGGGGCTGAGACCGGGACTCGGACCGGTTCTTGGGCCCACTGGCTGCTTGGGCTGTCGAGCCGTGAAGCTAAAGCTGCACCTGACTGTGTTGACAGCTGCCTCGGCTAGGTTAGCATCCTGGATGTGACGGGTCCGAGCCCCCTCAGCAGGGACACGCGCTGCTCGGCTCAGCTCACATGTCATCGAAAACAACTCACGGACGACAATTTGTGAGTGTCCGGGCCTGAGGACAACAAAGGCTCGCTCACATAAGTTTGAAATACTCACTGATACGAGACTCCAAACTCTCCGCATCGGGCGGCGCAGCCATCACTGCGAGATTTATGTGCGCGTCGGTCTCGCGAGAGATTCACGAGCACGTAGAGGTGGAGGAGACGCAGAACTGGAGTGAATAGAAAAGATATTTACTAATGCGAAACACAGTACGGTTATTACATATTACATAATACCCCAATTTTCTTTTTATATTTCATATTATATATTCTAAAACGGCTTACTTTCACTAAGCCTAAGAACACTTCCTGGTGTTTGAGCAATAGTAATGACTGGACTTCATCTTAGAAATGAATTAATAAATGAAAGAATGAATGTTTCCCCCCACAGCATACTCAGCATGTTCATGTTCCAAACACAAAAGCCAATACTTCATTTTGACAGCAAGGGAAATTATAAAGTGTAAAATGAAATGTGAATATCCATTCTAGCACATGAATCTCTTTAACCATCGAGAAACGTCAAGGGGAAAAAGAAAGTAAACAGACCGGAGGTCAAATATCTTCTAAATTATAGTAGCACCCATTTGATGGCGTGGCCATCAATATAAATAAATGAATTAAAGGCAAAGTACTGTCTTTAGTGTTATGTCTGCTATATCGACTTAAATGCTTAATGCTGGTTATGGTCTGTCGATTATTGTTTTATCAAATGTTTCTGCATGACCGGAAATCGGAAATAGGTTACTTTACCGATGACTAAGATACTATTTAAATAATGAACATGGATGTGCTATCAAAACACTACAAAATAATGTGGAAGCCACTAAAAGTGCATATTACAACAAGTAAACTGCTTATAGGTGAAAATTGGATCTTGAGGAAAAGTGGGTTAACAAATGTCCTGATCTTATTTACATTGTATATTAAGGGAGTGTGTCGAGTCTGCAGGACATCAGAAACCTCCTAATTATAGAGATCAGCATCTCGGTGTGTCCCCCTAGCGGCAGCTATTGGACATGTCCCTGAGTGTGGACAACACGGAGGACAGCTGAAAGTAACGGGGGGTGAGCCAGTGAGGTTTACGGTCTTTCTAGCGTGTCCCCCCGGGGCCCTGCAGATGTTTGGGGGGCAGCTCAGCACGTCCAGGAGCCCGCCGGGGGTCTGTGGTGAAAAGTGTCCGTGACTGAGGGGGAGTGACCCGGGTTAAACTTCAGCTGAGTCCGCAAACAGCTCGCCAGGACCCTTTGTTTTTATGTGGGAAAGAGACATAATAGGGGGAACAACGTAACTTCCTTCCTGCTGCTTCATCAGCTACATGCGCACATTTGGCCACAGGTTGTCTGCGAAAAGGAAAAAAAAAGTAATTGCAATGCAAGGGTGGTGGATGCTGGTTTCCTGTTCTCTCCACCAAACCAAAGCTCTCTTGCTCTGACTGATCTTCTCTAACGGATGAAGTGCCATGTTCACCCAGCACACGTTTCATCTCACACAGACCATGGCCTCGGCGGCGGACCTGGGACAGTGGTGCCGGGTCACCTGCGCCCCTTACCGCAATGTGGACATAAAGGACATGTCAACTTCATTCAGAGACGGACTCGCCTTTTGTGCCATCATCCACAAACACCGACCTGACTTGATGTGAGTAGCCCTGTAGATTGACAGATCTGTGTTGACTGTACGGACTCATCCTCAGACAGATGAGGCTCGTTGGATGGTTTTGAAGTGCCACGATGTAAACACATTGTCTTTGTGTGTCTCGTGGGTCTTGTCCTGAGATTTCAGTCTTCTTGATTGTGACTGTTCAAGTCTCACTAACGTGGGGTCCAATCTGTGACACAGCTTGAACTAATCTGCTCTTTCCTTAATCTCGCTCAACCTTTTTTTGTCTCATTTAATGAGATTAACTAGTTAGATTTTACCTTTTCTAGTCAGCAGTTGACCAAGAATCTCTAACTAATCATGTAGCAGTACTCGCTGATCACAAAGTGCACTTTGATTTGTGTCTGTGGAGTCACTGATAAAGAATTGAAACAGCTTTCTCTTTTGTTTGCAATTTTGTCTTTTGATCATCATTTAATCCATCTCTCCATTTTCCTCACCTCACTGCAGAGATTTTAGCTCCCTCTCCAAAGATAATGTTTATCAAAATAACAAACTGGTGAGTCCTTAAACTTTATGTTTGCTTTAAGCTTGTTTCTGTCAGCTCTGTTTGATATTTATCATTATCATCCACCTTCACGCTGTGCTCATGTTTCCTGATCTGTAGGCGTTTGAGGTTGCAGAAACAAGGCTGGGCATCCCAGCGCTGCTGGACCCAAAGGAAATGGTTTCTACCAAGGTGCCTGACTCTTTGAGTGTCATCACCTACCTTTCACGATACTACCACTTCTTCAACAGGAAGTCTCATGGTGTGTGCTGATTTATTGTTTTTTATCAGATGCTTTGTTGCTTGTTACTTGCAGCAAGTCAGCAGAGGTTTATCGTTTTGGTTCTAAGAAACGTGGTTGTTGAATGTCCCAATAATCTCAACTTTACTTACAGCCCTCCTTCATTCAAATTAACAGATCATATTTTCAATTTATACTTTCAGTTTGTCAACATTTGCTTTACTCGGCATGAATTTTCTTAACTTTGCAGCAGGTCCTGATAGTTCGAGGTCATCAGATGTCACTGTCTTAAACAAGCTCACAAGTAAACCTCCTGATGGTCTGAAAGCCCTTAAGGTGATCACTCACATTTTGCCATCAACACCCCTGTTTTCACATAGCTCATTTTCATCTGAGGCTGCTGGATTAACAGTTTTAGCTGCAAGTTTCTCTTCTCTTTTCAGAGCAAGACTCATCTGGAAGCCACCATCAGCAATCTGTCCAACACGAGACCTCGGACAGTGTGCAAGCTGTGCTTCAAGCCCGTCCACCTCATACAGAGACATTTGTTTGAAGGAAAGATCTGCCATCGTAGCTGCTTCAGGTAACGGCACAGTTCACAAAAAAACGGCAGATTGTTTTCTGCTCCTGTTAGTGTTTGGACGCAGTTATATCCAGACTAGCTAGTCTGATTGAAACAGACTGCAGTTCACACCTAAGAATGTGTTGCTAATTTGTTTCAAGTGATCTTGTTATCTTATTTGACCGCCCTGTTCATGTATGATTATATCTGAGGCAAGTTTATGCACATTCAGTCACACAGCTGGACAAAATAACTTTTTTTTTGCTTCTTTTTGAATTAGTACATGATAGGATTTTCCTCAATGTATGTGGATTATAATTTTCAGCTGTAACTCACCCATTTTTTTCTGTTTATATCCGCGAAGCAACAGCAACAAATTTCCTTTTTGTCCTTCAGGTGCAAAGTGTGTCACAGCACTCTTTTACCAGAGGCTTACATACAGGGAAGTGATCCCAGCTCCTTGATTTGCAGTCACCACATCACAGACAGTAAAAGTACTCATGTTGACCTCCATCAACAAACTGGAACAACTGAGGGCCGTTCAAAATATAAATTACAGGCAGGTTATTTATCTCTCGATGGAATAAATATCACCAGTGTCCCCCATTACACTAATAAAACAGAGTCAGTGGACAGACAGGGTTATCAAACACCAGAGATGGAGGGAGAAGGAAGGCTGGAGAGCAGCAGAGACAGGAAAGGCAGGGAGAACTGTTACTCCACTGTTGTGCTGAAGAAGCCAGTACCTACTTACCCCCCCCAACCCAGCGTTACAGACATGATGGCCCCTGAGACTGACAAAACAGGACCTGCACCTTGTAGCAAGAAGGAAGTGACAGAGACTCATCAGCCACCTCAGCTTCTGTCACCGTGTCAACAGTCAACAGGAGGAAGTGCTCTGCCCACTCCAGCACCCAGGCAAACAGCAGACTCCTCTCTGGCCCCTCTTCCTACACCCAGGATCAAAGCTTCTCAGACAACAAATGGCTCCCTTGCTGCAGGTAAACAGGCACTGTTTATATTACTGTAACCGTTCTGCCCCCTGCATGTATATTGATGGTGAACAAGAGCTTCTACCTTTATTGAAAAGTGAAACTAATGTTTAGTTTTCTGTCTTTCTCTGTGCAGGCAGTTCACCAAACCAAAGTAAAAATCCACTCACTTCATCTCACATGTAAGTGAAGACAAAGAGTCTGTCTTTTCTTAGACATGGACACAAATGTACTCTCTTTGGTATTGCACTTTTATTAGTATCATATTGCGTTATCATGCTATCACACATTGGTTTTTTTAATGTCTTTATTACTTTTTAATGTAGTATATGTGCACATGATCTCTGATGTCCTTCAAAAGAGAGCAAGTTGAAACAAATTGATTTTGAAAATCTTGTGGAGTCAGCACTAAAAACTACCTCCTGTGATTCCCCCTTTAGCACCAGTCCAACCAGTGTTAATTCTAAAGTGAACATCAACCACCCGTGGATGAACATCGTCCATCCTGGACCCTGGACACAGCTGCCGCCCGCTCCAGCACCTGTACCCGCTCCTCGATCAAAATCTGTCTCTAATTCGCAGGGACCCTGGTACAAAACAAAGGTGACCCCTCCCAATCCCTTTGCAGGGGACATGGATGAGGATGCACAGAAGGAGGCTGTGAAACCTGAATCTTCAGACCAAACTAAATGCACAGTGGAAAATTCCATTTCCATTTGTCGAAGTGATCCTGGAAATACTGCCATTAATGATGTAAAACTAACTGAAGCTGCAGTGCCTGAAGGTGAAGCACAGAGTCACTTTGTACCCAAAAGTCTTTCTGTGCCAGTTATCACATCTGTCCACTCCCAGAGTTCTTCAACAAAGCCATGTCAAAGTCAGGTACGACCTTCAAGCCTAATCAGCCACAATGATTTCTAGTATGAACATGCCTTTATAACTACAGACTCAGACTTCATCGCTTTATAGAAGAGAAAATCTTTTATGCATCAATATTGCTAAAGTAAACATCAGATTAAGCAATTCTAACTGCTACAGGGTTTGTTTCTCAGTGCCTTTTATTAACATCAACCTCAACATGACAACCATATACAATATTAAAAAAACTAACAATTTTTTCTCCATATGCAGCAGGCCTGCAAGGAAAATCCTTTTGATAGAAAACCTGCAATGTCCAAATCAACGACTTCTCAGGACCTCCTGTCTAGACGGGCTCCTGCTCCTGGACACGGCTTCCCACTCATCAAGAGGAAGGTATGGCTGGCTTTAAGCCCCCAAAAATGCAGCAAGCAATGACAATACATGTTTGTAGTAAATATATATTGACATGTTGCTGCCCAAAAACCCACAATCAGATTAACCCCGTTATCCTGAATCATCCTCAACCTTACTAGGAGGATTAGAAGCATCAATATTATTATTACTATTACTGTTAACTAGTTTGATTATTTATAGCTATCAAGAAGCTCAGTCTTTGGGAATTACATGTAAATTATTCCAGTGTAAATAAATTCATGTGCTATAAGCACCTCAGAGAAGCCCTGTCTAATTATTTGATCAGTCTGGATGGCATTACTTTGGCTTCCAGCTCCACTATAAGAAACCTTGGAGTAACTTTTGACCGGGACATGTTCTTTGTCTCTCACATAAAACAAGTCAGTAGGGCAGCTTTCTTCCACCTGAGAAACATTAGGAAAATCAGAAACATCCTCTCTCAAGAGGATGCAGAAAAACTAATCCATGCATTGGTAACTTCTAGGCTGGACTACTGTAACTCATTATTATCTGGATGTCCAAACAAATCTCTGAAAGGCCTTCAGTTGATTCAGAATGCTGCTGCACGAATATTAACAGGAACTAGAAAAAGGGATCACATCTCTCCTGTTTCAGCTTCTCTTCATTGGCTGCCGGTAAAATTCAGAATGGAATGTAAAATCCTTCTCCTAACATATACGACTCCTACTGGCCAAGCTCCATCATATCTCAGAGGGCTCATAGTTCCTTACTGTCCTAGTAGGCCATTCCGCTCTCTACATGGAGGTTTACTTGTGGTTCCTAGAGTCTCCAAGAGTAAGTCGGGAGACAGATCTTTCAGTTATCAGGCTCCTCTTCTATGGAACCAACTTCCAGTATCAGTCCGGGGTGCGGACTCTTTAGCCATTTTCAAGACCAGGCTTAAAACTTTTCTGTATGACAGAGCTTATAGTTAAAAAGTTAAAGTCCATCTACTCTTTAGCTATGCTGCTATAGGCCTAGACTGCTGGGGGAAGCACTGAGCACCTCTCTCTCTCCCTCTCCCTCCCTCTCTCTCTCTCTCTCTCTCTCTCTCTCCCTCCATCCCCCTTGCATGCGCCGACATACCACTAACCATGTTTCTCCGATGTCCCTGCTTCTCTCAGTTTTAAGCATGTGTAACTATTTACTAACCATGTTTCCCCGAAGTCTCTGTCTTTCCCAGTTCCTCTCCTCTCTCTGCCTGTCCTCATCCTGCAGGTGGTAAATCATCGCTACCCCATTTTCCTGCAACACCTGCTGCTCCCATATCTCTATGAACTCCATACAGCATCATTTCTATGAACTTCATGCAGCATCATATGTTCCTGCCTGCACCTGTATTGAAATCCCCTCCTCCTGCTCTCATTCTCTCCCTACTCTACCCAACTTTGCTTCCCCCCTCCGTGTGTATCTCTCCCTCTCTCCCTCTCTCAACCCAACCGGTCAAGGCAGATGTCCCCGCCCAGCCCAGTTCTGCCTGAGGTTTCTGCCTCTTAAAGGAAGTCGCCAAGTGCTTACTCATCGGGGGGATCTGTTGGGTCTCTTTAAATCATTTTATAAAGAGTTTGGTCTAGACCTGCTGTATATGTAAAGTGCCTTGATGTAACTTTGTTATGAATTGGCACTATATAAATAAATCTGATTTGATTTGATTTGATTTTGATATTGTGTAAAGTATTTTCACAGTAAGATATTCCTGTGTTGCTGACAGGTGCAGACTGACCAACATGTTTCTACAGAGGACCTAGAGACAGAAATGGGAGAAGTGGGTAAACTTCTAGAGGCACTGGAACAACGAGGAGTCGAACTGGAGAGGAATCTGAGAGACTGCAGGATTAGTGTGAAATCACTTTTACCTTGTACAGTGTGCATAGTCGAGGTCAGGTCAATGTCTATGTTTGTGCTATCATGGTTCATTTTTTTTATTTTTATTTTTTTATTTCAGCCAAACATGAGGAGCAAATGTTAATGGAATGGTTCTCTCTTATCCATGAGAGACATGTTCTGCTGCGCAGAGATAAAGAGCTGGTTAATCTGTAAGTAAACCAGACAAGGCTTTTGTTCTGATAAGGTCTTATATATGCCATCATTTCTGATTTCCATGGTGTATTTGTTTCTTCCTGAAAAGAGAAAGGAGGTTAAGGAGTTTTGCTTTTTATCTATTTTCCCAGGACAAAGCAGAAGAAGTTAGAGGAGAAACAGGCAGACGTGGAGTATCAGCTGCGATGTCTCCTTAATAAACCTGGTCTGAATGATACTGTGCACGGCAGTTTACACATCTGACAATAACAGCAATCAGTTATTCATGAACAGGATCATTAATACTATATTATATTTCTAGTTTAACTTAGCTTCTTTTTGATGTGGTGATATTTTTTTTTTTTTTTTTTTTTTACACATACACACTGGTTTAAGTATAATTTGCTTGGGGAAAATCACAAGTTGCTACAGACAAATCAACCAAAGCAGAGGTTGTTTATATGTGAGTTTTGCCACGATGAAATTTCACTGCACAGAGTCTGTTAAACTTAAATTAAATGTTACACACCATTGTCTGCACATTCAGAGAGTGACTGGAGTCCAAAGGATCGAGGTCAAGAGCAAAAGTTGATGGACGAGCTAGTCGCCATCGTTGACCAGAGGAACCAGATCATCAGCAGTTTGGATCAGGACAGGCAGAGGTGCAAAGTAAAAAACAGTGCACGGTACTTTCACGTTCATAGATTTGGATGATATAAAGTAGAAATTCAACTTTCGTTTTCTTATCAGGGAAAAAGAAGAGGATGAGCTTTGGGAAGCCTCCACGAAGAATAAAGGTGAGAAATTTTTCAGTTCAAAATGTTTTTAATTTGGTCTCTCTGATCTTCTTTTTTATTATTTCTTACTCTTGCAAATTCTGTCTTATATTCGATGGAACACGTTAGTGCTTATCTTTGCTCACTGAAATGTATTAACTAAACTTAATATGCCGTTTCTTACCAGAGTTCCAGAAAGAGGGACTCGAAGAGATGAAGAAATCAAAAGGAAAGTTCAAGCTCACAAAAATTTTTAAGATGTTCAACCATTAGGGAGCGAGCAGCAAAGATTCCTTTGACAAAAAGAACTGACGTACTGTCATAACAGTAGAAATGCTATACAGACTCAAAGCCCTCATATGCAACAAATACATACTTTGAGATGATATGTTGATGTTCCTTTTACCACAGAAGATGCTCATCATGTGAAAGACAAAGAACAGTATAGTAGCATAATCAGGATGAAATAAAAGTTTCATTGTGCAAATAATCCAGTGTTAACAGATTACATTTTCTCTGCAGTGTTTCTTTACCAACACTTTCTGCTACATGCAAAAAACATATTTTGCTGTCTATCTCATTACATACATGTATTAGTTGAAGTATGCAATAAACATTTATTTGAAAAGCTTTCATACCTGCCCAGAACATTGGCTCTAGCACCTCCTGCGACCCTGATGGAGAAAGAGAGATTTCATACCTTCCTAATGGAAAAGAATTGTATCTTTTAAAGTTACATTGAAAATAGTTGTTTGTTTGTTTGTTTTTTTTTTGACATACCAGATGTCTACTCTGTTGTACTATGTTATGTTTTTATGAAAATAATCTCTCTTAGAATAGAGATGAAAAACGACTGACATAAAGTACTTTTGCATCAATAATTTATGCATTGGACAAATACCGTAAAATTTCTGAAAATTAACAGGAAACCCTGCGGAGGACTTTTTTTAAAAAAAAATATATATATATATATATAGTGTGAATACAGGATATGTTGAATGCCTCAGTTTGATTTGGTATTTTAAGTGTCATCATCGTATATAAACGTTTTATTGTTACGAGGAAAATGCCAACACATTTCTGGTGGTTCAGAATAATAAATATTAGCACCTATAAGAAAAGTATGAGAGTGTGTTTTGATATGTTTTGGAGAAGTTTGTAACCCAATACAAGTAAAAGGGGTTGAGGGTTATTCAAAACCACTATGGAAGAGATAAATAAAAGCTGACTTTAATGAAATGATTATAATTTAATACATAAAACCAAAAAGGGACACTGTTAATATTTTGAACTCAGTTTGTTCAAAAAGCAAATTAGGCGGAAAGAAACACACATGTTCCGGTTACCGGAATGTTTTCCTGAGACACAGGAAGTGGGAAAGTCAGCTCGCTCATGTGAGCTCATGTTGACAAAAGTGTCTTAGAAGAACAATAATAGTGTTAATTCACAGGGGAAATATAGCAGCTTCAAAATAGAACATGTCCGACAACGAAGACAAGTAAGTAACGACCTGCAGATCTACGTTGTTACATTCAGCTCCGTATTTACACAACGTGGACTGACGTTACTGCTGGCTAACTTCTAGCTAGCTGTTAGCACGCACTCTGAGCTAATCCTGGATCTGACTCTCGGGCATAACGATACTTTGTCAAATTTGTAGCTTCGACGATGGAGATTTTGATGATGCCGAAGAGGACGAGGGCTTGGATGACCTCGAAAACGTGGAAGACGTAAGTTCGCCGGGTTTTTTTGGCTTTTCTTACAGGAAGAAACATTATTGAGTCGTGGTGTGTGAGATCTATTTGTTTGATGCTCGTCTGTTCTACCTCTGATCGTGTCAATCGGTTCGTGTGCATTGAGACCAGCCCTGTTTTTCTCTGCTGTTGCATACAGGAAGATCAGGAGAATGTGCAGATCCTTCCGGCAGGAGAGGGCCAGCAGGCCAACCAGAAGAGGATCACAACACCATACATGACCAAATACGAGAGAGCCAGAGTCCTGGGGACACGGGCCCTGCAGATAGCGTGAGTGCTGTCAGGAGTGTGAACCCACACACAGCTCGGATCCACAGTGTCCACACTGTCCTGGCTGCAGACTCGGTCTCCTCTTTGACTCTTCTCTACATTTTACACTCCCATCTTCTGTGTTTACTGTGAAATGACAGCGGTGGTGCCTCATGTGAGGACAGACATTCACCTGCACATTTCTAAATAACAACTCCAGTGTTCATTGTTGTAAAAGCATATATAAACCCTAAATTTTGTGTTGTTATACTCTGTACTTGTATTTCAATATTGAGCTGTTTGGTAAAATTGGATATTTAATTGTATCAGTGTAATCTAGCTGAAATTGCAAGGAAAATTGACTAAATCTATGACAGAGCCTCACAAAGTCAGCAGAACTAGTGGAAACAGTCTCAATACAAGCTCTGCCTGTTAGATTAACAGGTGAACGCTTATCAGACAATTGGTCAGACCTAAGTTGTTTTACTTATATGTACAACATATTTTGCAGTATCTACAAAAGGGATTGAGGGCTTGATTTCTTTGTGTTGAACTAGTCATAGATGTGATTGCAGGATGTAAGGAGGTGTCCTTTTTTTTTTTTCCCTTTAAGAAAAAATCCTCCACATCTATATACACTTTACCATTCCCCTCTTCTAATTCGATCTCAACAGGATGTGCGCTCCAGTCATGGTGGAGTTGGAAGGAGAAACAGACCCCTTGCAAATAGCTATGAAAGAGCTTAAGTAAGTTTATTTCATTTTTTATTGTTTGAATGATCTCCAGTGTTTTACAAAGTTAAACCAATACTCCATATTTAGTTTCTATTTTGTCATTATTTACAGAGCAGGACATTGAGCTTCCATTTGTTTTACTGCAACCTTTGTCTCCCTCCTCCAACAGGAGCAGAAAGATCCCCATCATCATACGCCGGTATCTTCCTGATGGGAGTTATGAGGACTGGGGTTGTGATGAGCTCATCATAACTGATTAAACACATGATCAGATCTGATCAGAACTTGGCAGAACAATGAAAATCAGGACAGTGTGTGGCTTTCAGGTTGGTAATGTTATGGTCCAACTAATAGTGAGCTTAACTAAAGCAAATTCAAAGCCGTATTCCTGTTTTTAGTCACTGCATTCTAACAAACAACCACAAGATGGACACATAACTTAAGTCAAATGTTTATATTTAGTTTTTATTTTTTACTAATTATCATGTGTTGTAAATGTTCCACCGGCTGTTTTGTTTTGTAGTTTAGAATAAACTCTTTTGTATAAATATCCATGTCCCACTTATGTTATTTGCACTCACAGGGATTTGTAATGTGTTTTAAATAATAATATTTATGTCACAGCAATTTAACAGTATAACTGTGTGGGGGAAAAAAACAGCTACACTCATACAAAGCAACTTTCAAATTATGCGATGAGAAGAAATGTCCCACAAATTAATAAATTCTGCTTCAATGGTAGAAGTCAACGAAAATACTCACGTAGGATAGTTTAAATGAAAGCTGAACTTTTTGAGCTTTCAGATATTTTAAAAGTGTCTCTTTTATTTCTCCCTTCTTTCGTTCGTGTCTCAGATGCTAGTCTTACAAATACATATGCACAAACAGCTAAACAGTCAGTGTATTGATGAGGGGAAATGGGTTGTGGCCTGGAAAGAATGGAGGCCAGTGCATGCTTGAAAAAGAAAGAGGCTGAAAGTTTGCGAGAAAGGGAGGATTAGCAGCTTTATGCAGAGGAAGCTGTCCAATGATACCGCAGCCCCTTGTTGATGGACGGGTGGATCATATGTTCAGCGTGTGTGTAGCACGTACAGTATGTGTATATGGCATGAATTTAAAGACATCATAAATAATAAATGCAGCTGGGGAAAAAAACAGAAAGCTGAAATAGAACATTTTCCTGTGGTGAAAATAAAAACTGGTGGACTATATTGTTGTGTTCTCATCAACTTCCCAAATGATAAATTAGCATAACAAGAAGCCAGTTTTTGCTGGTTTCAATTACAGTGTGTGGCCAAAGTCATGTTATTAATTTCTGAACAGCTGCCTCAGTCTGTGAGTCCCTTGATTGGAGGAGACAGCACCTCAGGGTGACGCTGCTCTCCTTTCATGGGTTGGAGGCAGCAGTGCATGTGACACTCAGCAGCACCAGCCACAGTGAGGCCACCAACAGGTTGCACTCACCCCAGCAAAGGGTATGACTTATATCTTCTGACTTGTTCTTTTGAGCAATCTTCCTGTTTTCCATTTCATTTATTTCTTTTTATCCCATCAGTCTGTATTTTTATCTAATCATTGCACTCGACACTTCTTTTGGCACTGGATTGTGAGCTATCTTTTTTTTTTCTTTCCTTGGCATTATCGACTTAACCATTTTTTCACCATGACCAAGTCATATTCGATATTTTTCTTCGCATTTGTTTACTGCATTCAAAAGAAATTGTCAGACCACAATGATCTCTTTTTGATCACATTGAGTCTTAACTCTACAGACCTTGTATGTTATTTTTGTCCTTATTGCATATGGTGCTACTGTGTTAAAGGTGTGTGGCCATTTTGATTTAATTTTGAACTCCGAACCATATAATTCTCTCTTTGAGAAGTAAATAATCAAAAGCCCCATGATACAGCATATCAATTCTTTGTGATGATCTCATCATCTCATCACATTTTGGAGAAACGTCACAAATTTAGTAAACAGTAAAATTTTTGTTAAACATAACAAGTCCACACAATTTAGGATAAGAGTAAAATGGCAGTGCAGCAAAAATGTAATTCATGCTTTAAAAAGAGTTTTGTCCCAGCTCCTCAGATGTCTGATGATCACTTACATCAGTAATGTGAGTCACAGCCCACTGGCTAACATATAACTTAACGACAATGTGATCAACTGAGTGCTTAACAATGCACAAGCTAGATTTTAACCAGACTTCCAAACTGTCTGCGTGTCCGAGTGAAACAAACACAAACTTTCACAAACAAACAATGCTTTCACTCCCTTCTTGCTCTGTATCAACTGCTTCTTGCCAACACCTGCTTTGGCAGTATACAAACCGTCATTCAACAGATAAATAACTCTACTTGTGTCTTCTTTCTGGCCAACTTTTTTCATTTTTGGAAAGTTTAATCCAATTATATCTCTAACCTGAGGAGAATTTTTTTCAGGGGTTGGGTTGAGTTTAGGGGGTAAGGGTGGGTAGCGGGGGTTGCAGGGTCTATGTGCAGAGAGTGTATGAGAGTCCCTTTGTATCCCAGTGAAGCTACAGACCAGGCAGTTATGGGTAAGGCTCCCTCATTGCCCTGTTTTCCTCCTCCCCCCCAGCTCCCATTTCAATGGGCCTCTTTGTCCCTCCAAAGTATCACACAGCCGATTAAAGAGGGGGAATTAGGAGTCAGGCTTAACCTGCAACACACACATAAATGCACATTATAACAAACTTGAAATACATATATAGGCATGTGCACACACCCCTTCTCCAAGACTGTATCAGTTCAGACACAGGGAGACTTTCAACTGCAGTATCAGAATGTGGATCTGATGACATTTCTGCTACTATTATCATCTAACACATCATCCCCCAGGTCCTTTTGACTGTCTGCAGCAACAAGGCACCATTGCTCATGTTCAGCTTACATTTGTTAATTATCAGTGGTGGACTGCTTAGTCGAGCCAGCTAAACTGAATTATCTGTGAGCTGAACTGATAATGCTGAGTGAGAGCTGTGCTTGAGCTGTTAGACACCACTAAGGTTTAAGCTTCTCTTGCTTTGTCTCATTAATTATGATCAGAATGTGTCACTTTCATAACAATAGGAACATTTCTCTAATGGTGGAAAGTTGCTTAAAAATTAGGATGTTCAGCTTATTGTTTATCACGATACTTATTACTTTTCAGATTTGGGCTACTTTGGTTACATAAAGTGTGGAAATGTTTCAAGAGGCAGAATTGTATTAAAGCAGAAATAGCTTTATTTCAAGTGAGAGTATAAGGTCATTAGTCATCATCACATGTTTAAGCTTTCACTCTTGCTGTTATTGAGAAGTTGTGTTGCTGTGCTCTGCTGGCAGCTGTTATACAGGACTGGACAGATTAAATACTAAAATGGCAGTAACAGTTAAAAAGTTTCTTCAAAATGAAGAGACATAATTAACAGCCTATTCAAACATAAAACAAATATAAATAAGGAATACATAGCAACATTACAGATGTGTCTCGCATTGCAGTGTAGCAGTGCAATGAGCTGTCCCTTGTGCTGGAGGTAAATAGTAATAAATGGACTTTTAAGCTAAAAGATATAAAAAACAAAAAAACTAAATGGACCATGATTTAAAATAAGCAGTGCTGCATGCAAAATGTTCAGATCTTTGTCCTGTAGTAAAAAAGAATATTTCAGCAATAAACATAAAAGCAAGTCTAAATATGAACTTTTTCTTTTCCCAAGTGAAAAACTGGATCATTAAAACAGTTATGTTCAGGAGGTGAGTTATAGAAATAAGATGTTGAAACACAGAGAAGCAAATGAGCAAAGACAGAAGAGGAAAAAACGCAGTAACTAATAGTTCCAAATGTTGGAAAAGAAACAAACAGGATTTAACCAAATACAGGTTGACACATCTCTCTTCTACATGTGAGTAACAGGTATTATTAGGACAAGGCACATTTTCTATTCAATATTAAGGTAAAACTTTTTATCTTATTTGCGCAATCTCTGGTAACTGTTCCTAAGTATTGGCATCACCCATACTGAACCTTTTTTAAACAAGAAAGAGAATCATATACATCTAAAATAAAAATAAATGTGACATTTCACATTGAATACTGTTCTTTAAACAATGCATATGGGGAAAGGAAAGGCAGTAGTGGAGGCTTTCAGTGGCAATAATAATAGCATAGAGCATTTGATAGCACTCAGTTGTTTAAAAAAAATTGCAAAAGCATCTTGTTTGTCTGACACATTGGCCGATGAAAACAAGTGATCCAAGTATAAATATAATTATGTTTTTATCATGAATGTTGTTCATGGGTACATTTAATACCAACTAAAATCATCACGCTCATCAGTGCCTTTGTGAAACAAACTCAACAGCAACTTTTGTGCCCAATACATTTTTTCAAAAATTGGTAAAATTGTTGACATCTAAGAGAAGAACATTAGCTATCTACATAATGTAAGGTAGTTTTGAATGTCTTGTTGGGAGAAACATCAATAAAAATGAGTTTCCTCTCTAAAAAGTTTTGGTCTCAAAACTTTGGTTGTTTTACAAATATTTCACTTTTGTATGCATCAATATATGTACAATTTGTAACTTCAAGTACATTTAATCTATCCTGATAATACTAAGTTATCCTTTTTTGACTAAATGCACAGTTCGCTGAAGAAAACTCAACACGCTGTTATGGCATTTTTCTTCCACACATGTTGTTGTGTGTACAAAGGTATTTGAAGTGAAAACAGCGCAATCATTTGAATTAAATAGGGACAAATGTGCCTCAGAAAAACGTAGAAAATATTGTCAAAGTTTTTTGTATTGATTTCCAGAAGCAACACAAAACTAACATTGGTCTGATCAAAGGTCAATCTTGCCTGAGAATTAAATGGGCCACAGCCAAATAGGTTGGCACTTCTTCTGGCACAAAAAAACATTTCATGTGGACTCAAGTCTGGCTCTGAATTTGTCAAACCCTTTATAACGCAGGTCAAAGTTATATATTCCACATTTAAATGTTAATTCTGCTGAGCCATCTTTTGGCCTTTAGGGAATGTGCCCTCTCTGATACCCAGGAAGTCACCAAGTCAATGGGGGCGTGATGCTTTTCCTCCTCTGAACTCTGCGTCTTGTATTGTTTGAAGTGCTGTGAAAGATCTAACCTGAAACTCTGCACTGCTGGGTGAGTATTTTTTCTTTGCACTATCAAAATAACACGCTTGCTGACTATGACACCGTGTGGCCCAAATAATCAACTACGCTTCAAAAGCACCACGCTTCACGCTCATCTGGGCTGTGACATTTCTCCACCTGGGCAAGGACAGAGCCAGGTTACTCCCATCCTGCCTCCCCAGTCTCCTTCCCCGGTGCTCGAAATTACCCCCAGCCGAGTCAACTTTGATTTCTGATACCGCTGCTGCTCCTTGGGTCTGGCATGGGGGCTGAACCTGCACCAGTGCCCTCTGGTTTCATTGTCTGTCATGGCCGCGACAGCGTTGTGTAGACAGGCTGTTCCCAGTGTGTAGGGCTGTGCGACTGCGGTACACTGGCTGGGTCAGTGATAGGTGTGTACAGAGGTCTCTGGGAGGGACCCATGTAAGAGAAGGCTGAGTACAGCCCTGATGCCTGGCTAGAGTGGGTGTAGTACGACCCCGAGGCCTGGTGGTCGGCATATTCAGCAAACTGCGCCCTGGACGCCAGTGAGGGGAAGGCAGAACTGTAGTGAGGAAGGCTGAGGGGCGTGTATGTGACATGGGAACCTGCAGAGACTGCCTCTGCAAAGTGACCCACAGAACCTCCGGCTTCACTCTTGATCTGGGCCTTGGATGGGTCTGAGCCCAGAGGGGACCCATGATGTTGCTGTGGCGGCTGCTGCTGCTTGGAGAGCCAGGCTGCTGAGTGTCCACTGGCTGCTGCCAGAGCTGAGGAGATGCCGTAGGTGTACGGCGAGGCCGGAGAAGTTGTTGCAGCTGCTCCTCCCCCTGCAATCTGCCCAACCCCAGGGTGCCCATTTGGGGGAAGATACTGGTCAAACTCATTGACATCAAAAGGCTCCATATTGGCCATCACCTCGTGGCTCATCTCACCAATGTCAACATTGCCAAAGTCGATGTGAGGTTTCCCAGATCCCGGAGCAACTGAACTCACCTCTGCTCCCAATGTGCCACGGGAGCCCCCATTCCCAGCCCCCTCTCTCTTTCCATCCCCTGCCTTCCCAGACTGAGACTCTGTCTTGGGAGTGGTGGGAGGTGTGGGAGGACTGTGGCTCTGCCCTGGAGAAAGACAAGAAAACATGGAGTTACAGCTCTCTTTCTTGGCAGACCCAAGCCATTGTCTATCCATTTGTTGTAATGTCCAGCTGTATTCAGACTAAAACAGTGTGATGGGGAAAGTGTTGGTGGGGGAGTGGAGGGGAGCCTGCAGCCCACCTGCAGCATGAGGGTGGTGCCCATCTGCCAGAGGGGACCCGGCTCCCCCACTGTGGGCCACTTCCAGGTAGAGGCCCTTGTAGTGAGATTGGCTTTGGCTGACCTCACCCTCCAAGTGGCCGTTGGCCTCACTTCCTGACCCAGAACCAAGCTTCCCATTCTTGCGGCGTCTTGGCTGGTATTTGTAGTCAGGATAGTCTTTCTTGTGCTGCTTCCTCAGCCTCTCTGCTTCCTCAATGAAGGGTCGCTTGTCGCTCTCATTGAGAAGTCTTGGATAAAAGAAAAATAAGCATGTAGTTATCTGGTAAAGGAAACCAGTGGTAATCAAGTAGAGTGTGTGCTTAATAAAGATAAACTTTTTGAGGCTCAGTATTTGCAGAGAAGTGAATGACCTGGATGTTGATATCACTGCGGTTAGATATACAACAGATATTCCATTAATGGTTGTAATCAATTTTAAATTCACATAAACACATTATGCAAATTGTCAAAATTCCTCTTGTTTTCTGAGGCAACTTATTCAGCCACATTAAATACACAGCTGCATCTGATGTGATGCTTGCCAGGGGCTTTTAACTGCTGGACAGTAATGAAATAATGCAGGCCAGAGGAGCATCCTGTGTGCAAACATGGAACTGAGCTCCTTGTTACCACGGCTGGCAGGCATGGCATGAGAAAATCCTGACCTCCCTCATTCTCCCTGTTCATAATATAGTGGGCTAATAAGCTAATGATGCCAGAGCCCAAGGTCAAGTCTTCATCTAATTACCGTTCATCCCCACAAGGTTAATGAATTTAACCTTTCTAACCTTTCTTGTCAGCAAATAGTTTTCAGTAATGGAAAATATCAAACAAGTAGGGATCCTTTAAAATGAACCAAGAATTCAAATTAAATGGACCATAGGGGCTCAGTTATCAGAGCCTGCAATGTCAACAACTACTGTCCTCCCACTCTGGACTCCAGTAATATTAGGGATTGTACTCTACTCAATGGACTCTCAAGTTTATCAACTAAGACAAGCAATGATATTTAAAAATATGAAATTATAGTTTAAATAACTTCGTCTAGTACCTTTAACTTTCATAGCTGAAAGGCTGAGCTTTCGAAATGAGCTGAATGGCTCTGAAATTGCCCTCTGATTCCTTCAGGAGCCAATTGCTCAAGCGACATGGCCAAGTATTAACCAGTGTATGAAATTAGCCTGATTTCTAGAACATGTGACCATGACACAGTCGTAGCAGACACACACATCCTTCTTACTGAGCTGTGAACTCAAATGGGGCATCAGAGTGAGTTCTTATCCTGTCTCCTTAAAATTGCATGCAATTGACAAATACATGTAAAACACAATGCTTAACTTATATGGGGGATTTCTGAAAATATCACTAAATCCCATCCTTTTCATGAGTGAATCCCCATTATATTAAGATAAACAGATTAAAGTAGAGGGATGAATACTACATTGTGCACAAATACATGCAGTCATCCCGCTCTGTGAAATCAATCGAAACACTAATATCATCAGCGTGAGCCGGGTAGTCTATGGAAGTGAGAAATGTGTAAATGAAATCGAATGAAAACGTGGAACAGAAACGATAGGGAGCTCGCGGCGGTGAAGCTCGGCTGACAGAGCTTAGAAAACTTTTCTGATGTCACACTTGGGGCGAGTTTAGTATAGTTTTGTCGAGTTTCCTCCACTGCAGAGTGATCAGCATCACAGCACCAACGTTATAGTCCACACACATCAGCAGCCCCCTCACCTCCACAGCTTGCCCAGGGTCTTGCTGAGCTCCGCGTTGTGCAGGTGCGGGTGTTGGTCCGCCAGCTTCCTGCGCGCCGCCTGCGCCCACACCATGAAGGCGTTCATCGGCCTCTTCACGTGCGGCTTGTTCTTGCCTCCGGTGTTCACGCGCACGGGCATGGGCACGAGCGTCCAGTCGTAGCAGTTGAGCACCTGACTCACGGCCTCGCGGATTCCCGCGGGGAAACGCTCGTCCTCGTCGTCGGACCGGACGGACGAGCACCCCGCGGACACGTCGTCCAAACCCGCTGGCAGCGGCTGCTGCAGCCGCTGGCCGCAGAGAGGGGAGTCCCCCCCGCCGGCCGCCCCGGAGGAGTGACCCGGCGACAGGGAGCGACTGTCGTCCGACATCCCGGGACTGAGCTCGACCTCCGACAAGCTCCGTTCCTCTCTGGACATCTTCCTCCAGACACGACCCTCCAGGGCGCAGGGGACGGAGGACCTGTTCCCTAACCGCTCCGCTCTGCCTGCCGGGCTCTGATCTGGACTGTCCCTTCTGTGACGCACGGAGTGGCGGCAGTCTGCGGTCCGGTCTGTCCCTCTGGCTTCCTCTAAGTTATAATATAAACTGCCAGTCTGTCTCTACTCTCAGCCTCCGTTGCAAAACTCTGTGAGGGTTCCACATTAAAGTTCTTTCCATCCGCGTTGTTGGTATCATACGCGGCTCAGTGCGCACCTTGGACCCCAGTTTACCTGCTAAAGCACAAATGTCTGCTCCGTTCACCCGCTCTCACTTCTCCCCCCTCTCTCCCTCTCTCTCTCTCTCTTTCTTTCTCTCTTCCTCTCTCTCCTCCGTGTGTCCAGCGATTAAAATCCAACAGCAAACACCTGAAACAGAGTGAGAGGAGGTCAGTTCTGACAGTCCGTACACACTGAGGAGATGCTGTTATCTGCTTAGTGTTTTTCTCGTCACTGTTGGTTAAGTCAAGACTCCGGGGAACTACATTTGATTTCGCAATTTCTGTCTTTCCATTACAGTAATACAACCTCAAACTGGGTCACAGTGTTCCCGTTTTAGCCCAATAAAACTGTTAATTTGGGACATAATTCACACATTAACAGCATCTAAACAGATATGAAAGGAACCTGGGGTGATTTATTATAATTTATTATAATATCACGCAGGAATCATTTGGATGATTGAAAGGACTGTACAATAGAATGAGCCCAACCGGGTTTCTAGCATTCATTCATTTCAGTTCATTGACTGCAAGATTTGTCATAATAATACAGAACAAGTCAGTCTGATTCCTCACTTTTTTCTTTTTTATTGTGTCTACATCAGTTGGGCCACTATTATATAAGTATATAAATGAGAATAAGTGGGCTATAAATATCATTTAGAGAGGTCCTGCTCCTGGAAAAAAAAAAACAGCTACTGTTAAAGATTTTGCAGTTATTCCTAGCTCCCCGGAGAGGGAGTGCTGTAATGAACCGAGGCCGCAGCAGCACAAACCTGGGATTTATACCCCGCTCCTCTTGGATAAACACAGCCCGGCGCTGGAAATATAAACCTCGTGTGCGTGCGTGTGTCGGTACGAGTGTGTGAATTAGACACAGTCTGGCTGTTGAAACAGTGGCAGGTCTATCGGCGGGAGCAAAATGTGCCCTTGTTTTGTCCATTAAATCAACACCCTGCCTCCAACTTTACGTCCTAAAATCAGCGGACTTCCTGCAGACCAGTTACACTACCTGTTTTTTCTTTTGCTTCGGTATCATGTTGCAGGAAAATTAGGGATGCAATGACATTACATATGAAATTATGTTGAGTTTGTATTTTCTTGTAGGTTAAGTGTTGGGTTATAGTTACTTAACCCCTGCAACACTGGGCTCTCATTGGCCTCATATTTGACCCGCGATGTGTATATTTGCCTGTGTGATATTTGGTATGAATTTACAAGTAGCGTGTGGGCTGAGTGCAGGGCTGAATGGCAGGTGATGCTGGTCAAACGTCCCAAAGCCAGATTAGCTGTCAGGAATTGTCTCCTTTTGCAGCTGATGGCTGTGTCTGAAAAGCTCCGCCATCTGTCGGAGGCACATGAATGATAAATGGTGTCCGGCAGCCACCTGGCCTGCAGGGCCGCTTCACGGACCGTCACCCCGGCCCCGCAGCACAGACGCGATGCGGGGCCGGGGCCTAACGCACCTGAACGTCTCATTCGCGCACTTGTTTGCGTTTGCGCCACTCACTTCTTGCCAATAATGCCGCTCCTGCGGAGGAAAGGAAATAGTCCCCTGACCGAGACTCGATAATCTGTGAACAGGTTCATTATGAAGCGTGTTACTTATTTCACACACAGATTAGAGACAAACGGGCCAATAAGAGACTCAACACAACTGCTTGTCTCATTCATTTGTCTTCCATTGAAATGGTGTTTGTTTTTCATTTCCATTACTGAGCACATTTAGTGTGTGGGATGAACTTCGGCTTTGTGAGCTCATTATCGCCGCTCGACTGCCCAATAAATTGGCCTTAATTTGTTGTTTGAAACTTTTTTTCTTCAGTTTCAATAGCACATATTTGTCTCGTCGTCCCATTGTCCCCTCTATTATAGGCTTCTTCTTTTTTTTAGCTTTTTATATTTCTACTAGGCAGATAATCGTACAGAAAACAATACAATTTTATATTATAGGACAAGCAAGAAAAAAATTCCAAATTCAAATGATGATCAATGACATAAAATGTTAACCATCTCAGAAATCAATGTAAAACATAACCACTTGTTACGCTGACAACAACAGGACTATTGCTGTCAAAATGTTTATCATCCCCACCCTCATCCAAAATAGTCCACACATGCTGCCACCGTTTATAGCCTCTATTCCAGCATTTACATATTTATATGTTTGAATTGTCACAAATGTTAGGTTGATGTTATAGAATGGAAAAAAAAAATGACACCGACAGAGACCCACAACACCCAGTGTGCAAATCCTTAAAGCTGTTGATAATCATCCCATTCTAGGTTATTATGAGTGAGATAAATAGATTTCTGAGTGGAGGCTCATCTGTCTGATTCCGAAGAAATAGTCAAAGCGCAGACTGAGAGCTGCCGCAGCAGCAGTACAGAGGAAAGACATGGACATGCTAAGCGTCTTACTTCAGCAATGAGAAAAGGAGGTCGCCGGTTTAGCACGAGAATCCGTGAGTTCCCGAGTTTCCAAAGTGACGCTCGCTCCCCAGCCCCCTCGCTCACCCTGCCCGGGTATGAATGCCTGCTCTGTGTCCCGGTACCGGGCCTTAATGGGCTCCTTGTATGAGGCCCAGGGGAAAAAAACCCAAAGAGGCAGAGAAGAGGACGGGCCTTAAAGGGGCAGCGTGGCTGTAGAGGAGGGCTCCCAGACCTCTGATTGGCTGCTCGCTCTCTTCCACCTCTCTCTCTCTCTCTCTCTCTCTCTCTCTTTAAAAAAAGCTAGAAAGGAAATTTGAGTTTGTTTGTTCTTTGTTGTTGTTTTTCTTAAATGAGTCTGGGGCTCATTATCAGATAAGCATGTGCGTAAGCTTGAGAAGAGCGTCCTCAGCTATCAGACCAGGCACAAAATCCAGTCTGAAGGTTTGGAGAGGGGCTTTTTAACAGTGATGCTCAGGCTGAGTGTTGGCTGCCCCTGAACACAACCTAAACAGGATGAATTCATGGGCCATCTGGGCAGAAACTACTTAAAAACCAAGGGTTTAGGATTTTAGGATGACATGACATCACACCATCCTACATCATAATAGCATGAGTTTTGATATATGATTTAAATGGGCTCATTTTAGAGTAATAGCACACATCCATTTGTAACTTATAATCTAGATGTAGATGTTAATATTATATTATATTATATTATATTATATTATATATACCTGCACATAACTGGTTTGTAGTATGATCATTTAAAGGCCCTCCTGAGGGTGAGCGTGATAATTACATCACAGCCTAACTGGGAGCCACAGTGAGCACTGAAACCAAACAGCACTGGTAGAAATGCAGAAAGGAAGGACGAGAGGGGACATTATGGGACGCACGGATACAAAAACAAGTGCTGTTCTTCTCAACAATGACCCCTTGTATCCCCGCCATGCGACCCACTGGCCCCCAATCCAAAAATCACCACTTTTTTCAGTATCCATGAATGTTGACTGTGATAAGGGAATCCTAACCATGAGTGCATCTCTCTGTCTGATTCTCTGCCTCTTTCATTCCTCCTCTCCCTCCTTTCTTTGCGCCCTTTGTTTTATCTCAGGTGAATTGTAATCATGTGATCAAAACGAGCACCCCCTTCCCGCTTAAATGAAAAAAAAAGGGGGGGGGGGGGGAACAAAAAGTTGTTTTGTGCATATAAAAAAGAAAAGAAGGAAAAGGCTCGTGTCTTCTCCTCTACCGACACTCTCTAACCGCGTCTCAACTAACTGACATATAGAGAAAAAAGCTCCAGGAGCGCGGAGACTCGGCCCGGGAGCTGTGGCGGGACTGGCCGGCTCCTGGAGCTTCAGTCCGGGGACCATCACAGAGACACTCCGGGGATTTGTCTTTTGCTTTGCAGATGAGGATCTGCGGCCCGGCCTCAGTTTGACGTGAGTGTTTGTTTAGGCGTGTGTGTATGTGTGTGTGTGTGTGTTTGTGCACAAATAATCATGATGGGGAGAAATTAAAGGAAATGAACAGGCCTAACAAAGTTATATTTCTGTATCAAGTGATGGCGTTCAGAGCAGACTGGATCTTTCTGTGTTTGACAGCCTTGATGAAATAAAGCAGGAGCTGGATTTATGTCTTAGACACAGTTAGCTGACTGGCACTGTGACAAAATGCTGCAAGCTTAAATTTTTTAGTCCATGTTGGGTTTTTTTTAAAACCTATGAGTAAGATTTCATTTAAATTTTAAGTTTAAAAATCTTTCCTTCACAATAATAATGGTTGGCTCCTCAGTATGCCAGTACAGAAATCAATCGAGGAGAGGTGGATGAAATGTTTGGAAAAACAATCCGACTATAGAACCTTTTTTTTTAAGTTATTATTACAGATCCTCATTTCCAGCTTTCTATTTAGCCTATATATCACAAGGAAAAAAATCCTTATTTTCAACGTGACAATCTTTCTCCTGCAGCTGGATAAAAGAAAACCATGGATTCATTATAAAATAAACAATATCTCTTAATAATGAATAAATAAATATTTACAAAGTTTTTCAATGGAAACAAAAAAATGCTTCTAACTTTTAAAATACTTAAATATTAAACCAAATTAAATTGTCCTCAATGAGATGATACAAAACTTCAGGCCCTTTGTATTTATTTATTTTTTATGTAATAAACATAAAAAATTACTGCAACCTGCTCTCTCTTACACCTTTTAGTCTCCCGGCATATTGATATACTTTGTCAACCAAATAACAGCTTACTGCCACTAATGTGAAGCTATAATGTTTATTATTGAAAAGTGAGAACAACAGTGGATTTCCTAGGATTTTTACTGAGTGAGTGGTTTGGTCAGATTCTACAAATTTAACCTATGTAACTTCAAACCATTTTTGTTTGAAATAAAATAGGGTGCTGCACTGAAGTGATAACATGATCATTATTAAGCTGTAAGAAAGGATAAATTATTTTAGTTGGACAAACTGAGGCATATATACGCACCAAACCAGCACTATGAAGTGGACACAAACACGAAGGCACAGAAATAATACACAGGGTGGCATGTAAAAGTCAACGGGGTCCTGCAGTCCTGTAAACATGAGGCTGTAGTTACATCAGAGCTGGAAACACACCTTCGTACCCACCACTCCTCAGGTGTCTTTATGCAGTCCTGGCAAATATTACTTATGTGTCTCATGGATCCAAACTTAATCACTGTTGAAATGATATTTTGGAGAAAAAGCAAATTATAGAGTCTAAAACAAGTGGTGACCAATACACAAACAAACATAGATATTTTAATTAATACTTCAGAGAAGTTGGATTTTTCAGGCACTCTGCATTTGGAGAAAATATACCAGAGAAGAGAGCAGAAGACAGATATATTTACAATAATGTGCTGTCATTTAATAGTTTATTTTGCAACCCAAAGATAAAATTTACTTAGTGCATGTTTTCTCCTGACTACAGGTCGTATATTATATATTGTTTACTGTCACAAGGCAGAACAGGGGGAATTTTTTTTTTTTACAATGCAAAACAGTGTGTAGTCGTGTATCACGATGCAATGGGCAGTAGAGGTACCAAGATATCAGCATGGCCCTTTTGCCTGTTTACTTGTTCAGACATTCACTCACATACTCACAGGGCACTGACTCGCAAGAGGAAGGAATGTGTTAAAATGGTTGAACAGCAGTGTTAGTGTTGTTCTGCCTATAGACATGAACAGATCAACGTATGTGATTGTGTATTTGCTAACACACTTCCTGAGTCGCACTAGTATCTTTTGAAAGCAGTTTATATCTCTCTGTTAGTCATCGATACACTGTCTGCTCTTTTGTGACGTCCCTGGTCACATTTTTCTCTTGGCTTTTTGTCTCTATGCATGCACCTGTGCAGGAGCGAGCAGGTGTGTTGGTATCTGCTCACTGAAGTGAATCAGTCAAGCCTGCAGAGGGATCTTGTGGGATACTGTTATTGCAGTTATTAAGTTATTATGAATGTAATCAACTCGGTCTTATATGTTACAATAAAAGCAGCATTCAAGCTTGACTTCCACTGGGAGGCCAAAGGTCAGAATAATAATAAATTTTATTTATAAAGCACTTTTCAGGGTATACAAAGTCGCTTTACAGGCACTTAAGGACCTCAGAAAATACAAATTAATACAAACAGGGACTCATCAAAAACATCAGAATACACATCAAAATACGGAATGAAACAAAAATGACAGGAATATCAAGAAACAGTGCAGGTAGAATGAACTACAGAATGACATAAGTGGAGCTGGTAAAGGATCAGCGTTTAGATCATTAAGCTAAAGGGAGATAGAGTTAATTATGAGTTTTATGCCCTCTGATTTATTTCCATCTTCCTGACAAATTAATGTATCTGTGTCAAATTTGATTAGGTCCCTCTTTGAACATCTGTGAATCCTGTCTTTGTGCTTATAGTAACCAAAGTTTCTGTGGCTTTGTGTTAATTTTTGTCATATTTTTGTGTGTGTCTGCTTGTCCATCTCTAAGATGCTTGCAAAACTTGGACAGGCTTTCGCTGCAGCTGGGTAGTGAGGCATGTGGTGTGGGTCTGCTAAATGTGTATACAAATAACGATTTTGCGTTCAGTGTGCGTTTACATGCCTGCATGTACAGGCATGTATGTTACTGAAGGACATATATGTGTGTGGGCTTTAGGAAATGCACAGTGCTGTTAATGGTCAGATGGATAAATGGGGCTGAGGTGTGTGTGTGTGTGTGTGTGTGTGTGTGTGTGTGTGGCTGCGTGGCTGCCTTGTGAATAGCCCATTGTGTACTCTGCTTCATATCTCCACTGGCCAGCCAAAGGAAAGAATTCAGTTACTCCAATTGTGTGAGGGGGAACATCTAAAGGAAATTGATATATGGGGGTTGAAGCAGTGGTGGTATTGGGGTAAGAGTCCCCAATGAAATAGGTGAAACAGAAAAAAGGGTTCAGTTACCTGCAGCTAATCTCTGCCGGTATCCTGCAATCCTCCTTCTACTTGTTTTCAGACAACTTGTCTCATGTTTCTTGGTTTCAACATCAGGAGCTATTGGTGCGATCCATGTGCTCAGATATTCTGCATTTAAAGCTACTATGCTGTGGGAGAGTTACATGTTTGTACTGCATCATAAAGTTTGTGGAAAAGAGAACATTTAAAGCATAAGAGCTCATTTGAAATAGTCTTTTTTGGAGCAATGATCACCTGGACATCTGTCACATATAGTTTATGCTATCCACTTGGTTTATGTAAAAGAGGAGGCCACTGTCAGTCTGTCTTTTGGATTGTTGTCCCACCACTGTGGTCCAGATGAAAATATCAGAATTACTATTAGCTTGAATTTTTCAGAAGCATTCACCTTCCCCGGAAGATGAATTTTCTTGACTTTGATGGCAGTGCAATATGTCCAACACCACCAACAATAGGTCAGCATTTCAAGCTTTTAGAGAAATATCACCAGTGGGTTAATCCTAAAAAGTAAAGCTGAATAAGATGAATATCTACAGCCTGACTGGCACAATTTTTTTTGTACAGATATTTAATGTTTTCAGAAAAGTTTTAGTTTATCTCCTGATTTAGTTGTTGCAAAAAATTTATGAAACTCTCCCTTACATTTATCTTGTGTTAAATAAAATTAATGATTGTCAGCGTACTAAGATGGCGAACATGATCAACATTATATTGGCCTGTAGCTTCAAAACCCCAGTTTTGTTGTTATGACCTTATTATCATCCTGACATTAGCACTGAGCTCAAAGCACCATTGTGTGTCTGAGATATTACGTCTCACGTCTCACGGTGCTGCAACCATGGCCGTAAATTCATATATTCTGCCTGCGTTACATTTGAAAAACTTTGATGCAACTTGATGATAAGTCCCTGACTTTCATCACCTTTGCAGTGCATCACCCCTCGTGATTAAGTTGAATATGAACACCCCACTGAAACACTCCAGCTACCCATCTTTTAGTTCAGTTCAGGTTTATGTTGATCATTCTTTTTATGCACATATACATGATCTACACTTAAGAGTAGACATGGTTAGCAGACACTGGAAAGTGGCACATCCTTTGGTATGAGCCCAGACCAGCCCTCAAAGCTGTGGCAGTTCTCAGCTCTGGTGCAGCTGTGACAACAAGAGGCAAGAGGAAAAACAAGAGCGATGCTGAAGGAATCAGAGCAAAAGAATCCTCAATGCTGCCTTGTGTCCCTTGCAAGTGTCCCCTGTCTCCCTTTCACAGCAAATTCACTCACATTATTCACCATCCTTGTAGAAAGTGTATGTGTGTAGATGTGTGTGTTTTTTGCCATTAAACCCCTCATACATGCTCACTAATATAAGCAGACTTCGTGGCAGGATTTGGAAACTCACAAACAACCCATCTCTGTAGGACAAGGGGACATGCCTGAAAAATTATAATTGGAGGAATGAGAGGCGAGGGATGAGGAGATTGAGTCATTTTCAGGAAAATGCAGAAAATGGTGTTCAAGAATTCGGCCGACAACAAGGGTGTCCTTTGTTTGGATACTTCTGCAGCATGTCAGGCTGGTTGCTGTTTGGGACATCAACACAAAGAAATGATGTGCTTCTCTAAAAATGTTCAATTTCAATGATTCTCACATTGTTTTTCTCTTTAGATGCATCTGACTTTGCCTGACATAACGTAATCCTAACCATTTTCATACAAAAAATGCAGTTGTATGAAAAATATGATGCATTATTTAATATTTATTCATAAATTATAGTAACCCAACATAGCTTTATACCATTTACTCCAACCTTCTTTGGCCAATATCTAATACCTAGTCAATATAAGCTAAGATAAACTATAATATAAAATGAGATTTTAAACACAAAACACATTAGCATTTTATAAAATTATGTAATTCCAGGGTGTTGGTCATTGTTAAGTCTATTATAAAAACTGTTATATACAACCAGTAGTGTATTTTAAAGTGCCTTGAGAAAGTGTTGCAGCCTCCTTTACTGTCTCAGTTTTGTGTTTCAGCCTCGTGCTAAAAGAAATTGAATTCATTTCTAACCTCTGTGCCTTTGGAACAATTAGGATCCTTTATAAAACTGGCCGCCTATCAAAACTTAGAAACTGACACTGAGTGACCTTGTAAAGAAGGTGAAAAATAACCCAATGATACTTCTGGCTGAGCCCAAGAAGTCATGACAAACTTCACTGCAGCACTCCAACGGTTTGGGCTTTATGGCAGCGAGGCACGACACAAGCGTATCCTCAGCAAAAGCTGCATGAGTTCTGCTTGGAGTTTGCAAAAAGCCAGTAAAGGAGTTTCATACTGTGAGAAAAAAGAGTCTTTGTTCTAATGAAACCGCCAGTGAACCCATCACCTGCCCAACACCATCCCAGTGGGGCAGTGGTGGCAGCCTCATGCTGTCTTTTCAACAGGGACAGGGAGACTGAAAATCTGAATGTCCAGCTCACTCAAGACCTCAGATTGGGCCAAAAGTTCAAAACATGCAGCCAAGACAGAGAAGGAGCCTTGAAATGGTTCACCGATGAGCCCCATTTAACCTGATAGAGCTTGAGATGATTTGCAGAGAAGAATAAACCCTAAATCCAGGCATGCAAAGGTTGTCACATCATACTCAACATGACTTAAGGTTATAACTGCTGCTGAAGGTGCTTCAGCAACTTTAACTCTGAACATTATAGCTTCCATGACAATGTGTGTCAAACCGAAAATGGATAGTTGTGGGGCAAAACAAACAGATTGTCTTTATTGGCTCTATACTTATCTATTATAGGATACATTTGGCTTGTTTTGTACAGCTGTCATGTTTCTCTGAAAGCACTACTCAAGACACTCCTATTTAGCTTTTTTTTTTTTCAAATGTAAATTATTTTATAACAAATGATATTAACTTGGGCCAGCACAGCGGTGTAGTGGTTAGCACTGTTGCCCCACAATAAGAAGGTCACAGGTTCGGTTCCTAGCCTGAGGCCTTTCTATGCAGAATTTGCATGTGTCTGCATGGGTTTCCTCCCGGAGTAACCAATGTTGTTGTGCCTCCGGGCAGGATGGTGGCATAGTGGTTAGTGCTGTTGCCCCACACCAAGTAGGTTGTGGGTTTGATTCCCAGCCTGGGACCTTTCTATTTGCATGTTCTCCCCGTGCCTGCGTGGGTTTCCTCCCACCATCCAAAGACATCATGTTTGGGTTAACTGGTGACTCTAAATTGTCTGTAGGTCTGAGTGTGAGTGGTGGTTGTTGGTTGTTTGTCTGTCTCTGTATGTTGGCCCTGTGATGGACTGGTGACCTGTCCAGGGTGTACCCTAACCTCGCCCGGAATGTTGGCTGGGATTGGCTCCAGCATCCCCCATGACTCGGAAAAGGAAAAGCGTTAGAAGATGGATGATATTAACTTAACAATTTGAGTAAAAAGTGTTAGTACATTTCTTTTTGTTCAGGGTGCAGTACATTCAGAGCACGTGTTCAGCTCCACCATAGGCCATATTCACAGTCATGTTTGATTGTAGTAGCATTTTCCCCTGTTTTCATATCCCCACATTAACCCTCCTGTTCCTGCCATATCCCAAATATGGATTCACCACTGAATAGGACCTTTTTCCAATCATCCACTGTGAAATTCTTGTTAATCTTAATCCACCCCAAGATTTTGACCTTGTTTTCCCTCCTGAGAACAAGGACAACCTTTTCATCCTTTTGTCAATATTCATGAGTTTTGTGTCCTTTGTTTAACCAATTCTATATCTGTGGCGAAGTTGCTGTTCAGTCTTTCAGGGAACTAAGCATGAATTTGATCTTCTCATGATTTTGTAACTTTTGGTTTTCCTGATCATGCTCTGGACCGACCAATCGAGTTTGTGTTTTAGAGGTCCATGCAATGCCCCTTTGCAAACCTATGAGGAAGTTCATGTATGCGGTCTCAGACTATACAATACTGTTTAAGGCCTCCATGATAAGAAATTTGTGACACAATCAGAAATTCGTTTGGTTTGGTTCATTTTGCTAGCATCCCATAGAGAGGCATTATTTCACTTCTGAGTTCATTTTTGGCTTAAAAGAACAAAACAAGAAAATGATCCAGTTATATTATTGTGGAAATAAAAAGCTTATATGAATCATTGACATTGGTGTCCCTCAATGAACAGACTTTGAATAGCCACACATCAGCCCATGATAGACTACCTTATCATGTCTTATATCAGTTTGATTGAATGGTGGCCCTTCTAATAGACTACAGTTGCAGGAAAAGCATCATGTTAATATCTATAATGTAAAGTTTGTTATTGCATCAAAAGCTAACTACTCACTGGATGTGCCTTCGCTGCCACTGCCTTGTGGATTGACCTGTGCTTTACTTCTTTTGTGTAACAGGACAAAAGCTGTTTTGATATGAGTGATGCTCCTTAGGAGAAGATATGGAAGAGGAGGATAAAAAAGTCACTTTCCAATCATGAGTTCTCCTCGGAACATTGAATTAAGGAGCATGAATGAGTCGGGGCCTGCAGGGTCTGGGGTGGCTGGCCGCGAAGATGCCTGAATGAAAGAGTTGGTTGTTTGATGCTGGGAGAAGGAGATGAAAGGGGAGAAGGAGATGGAGAGTTTGTTGGGCATCAGTCCCCTCTCCCTTCGCCTTCTCACCCTGCGGCCCTCCCTCGCTCTGCCCATGTGAGCTAGGGTTCAAACACAGGGCCCACAGCTAGCTTCATACACACACACATGCACATGCGCATACACTCCCACACACACAAACATGCACTTAACCTAAACATAGAGACAAAAATGGAAACTACAGGCAGAAAATCCAGAAGTGTGTGCTGCATACTCAACTGTTCACAGGCAAACACAGAAAGATACACAAACACAGTCAGTGCGCATGCAGGTGGTGTACATGTACCACATAGAGGCCCACACCAGTTGATCATGTACAGAGGGATGACACATTCTGTTGACAACAGATCAAGTAAACTTTAGTGCCCATTTAACTTTATGTAAATCCATCCGTGGCAGGGTGCACATTAAAGAACATAAGACCAACAATTACAATATCTGTTTCCCGATATCAAGAAATAATATGTGTGCTCAAACAAAGTACAGATATTAAATGCACAGGGAGAACTAACTGCATACATAGAGTTAAAAGGTTATTAGGGTAATTGATATATAGTAGTTAGCACATAGTGCTTGTAATAAATCTGTCTGCTCTATTACAAAGAGGCTCCCAACAAGGATGCCCATTTCCCCCACTGCTGTCTTCAGTTTTCATGGACCCTCTGTTAGTACATAATTTACACTGAGGATGAAGCTTCCTGTCTAACTACCATCAAAATAGATAAAATATCACTAGACAAGCATAGGTGTAGTTAAGCTGGTGAAAGTAACCAACTAGAAACATGCAAAAATAAATATATCCATTACTAACATGGAGATGCTGTTGTAGAACATGCAGGTATCCTAACCCAGGGAAGATGCAAATATGTCAGCTCATAGCAACGGAGCTTTTTCTCCCAACATTTGTAACCCTATTAGTCGCATTTAGTCTCTAACGTCCAGTTAAGAAATAACATCAGTGTAAGGGGTTTCAAGTTGTCAGGCCCAACAAACAAAGCTAGCCATTGTTGGGGTCAGTGAGAAATGTTTGCAACCGTTCAATGGTATTCCCTCATGGGCAGTTGTGATAATAGCATTTAACCAACATCAGTTTACATTGGAGTTCATCAAGTTTAGTCAACACACTGCTCCTCATAAGCACTGAAACCATCATTTATCCACGCACCTGAAGGGGTGTGTATATTCATCAACCCTGAACATTTGCTGGAGAAGAGATCTGAGATGAAAATGACTTCTTATTAATTAAACTTTAAGAGTGCTTTATCTTAATCTTAAAATGCAGGCAACTCAGCTGACTGGTGAAAAACATGAATGATTTAATTCAGTAATGAGATTTTGTTGAAGTGACAGAGTTCAGTGACTACAAATGTAAGGCTTGTATATTAGCCAATATTGTCCTGCCTCCACGCAGCATGGCAGCATGGAGGTTAGTGCTCTGGCCCCACCTCAAAAAGGTTGTGGGTTCGATTTCTGGCCTGGGGCCTTTCTGTTTGTATGTTCTCCCCATGCCTGCAGGGGTTTTGTCCGGGTACTCGTCCAAAGACATCATGTTTGGGTTAATTGGTGACTCTAAATTGTCTGTAAGTGTGAGTGTTACTGGTTGTTTGTCTCTGTCTGTCTTGTGTGTTGGCCCTGAAATGGACTGGTGACCTGTCCAGGGTGTACCCAGTGTGAGCTGGGATTGGCTCCAGCACCCCCGCAACCTTAAAACGGATAAGCAGTAGGTTGAATGAAAGATGACTTTAACCTTTTTCTTTCATCAGATTTGTGATGGAGATCAGTATGATAAATGTAACCAGTGAGAGTGAAAAGCGATAGAAGTTGTGCCTTCCATTAGATTTTAAAAGGAGGAAACCATCAGCTTCCACAAGCACAAAGCTTGTTGCAGAGTGTGTTTTAATTCTATGAAAAAATATGCTGCCATTCATGGGCATAGCTACCACGATACAATCAATTTAAAAAGTGGGTGGGACGTGTCCCATTGGTTTGGACCCCCCCCCACACACACACTTTTAGCATGTCGATAATCAGTCTATCGGATGAGAACTGTTTAAGGACGTGGTCAGTGCTTCATTATTAAATCCATTCCACTTGTTTACTGAGTGAAAACCCAAATCACTGAAATTCCAGTTTTTCACTGATACTGGTAGCTTATCGCACTTCCAGTGCACAAACTCAAACACCCACGGCACTGCTGATACTTGTTGCTGATGGACAGTTACTAAATCCGCAGCTAAATGACGGTATGTGAAACTCAGTCATGACAAAATGTTCAGGATATTTTTAAGATAGCAAGAGTTTCCCCTTGATCCCAGCATCAAAAGCAGCTGATTCATTAAAAAGAGGTACCAAAGAGCACACTGGGAGTATACAGATTTCAGAATAAAGACACAAGTGACAAAGATCAAAGCAGCAGGAAGGAGCTTGAGAAGAGGTCACAACAGTTCCACAGAGATCAGTGGGGCATTAGTGCCTTTGGCAAAAATAGTAGAGAAGAAGAAGTATTGGAGGAGTTTAGATCCCGGGAGAGAGATGGAGGATGGAAAAAGACCAGAAGATGATGGACGCACACTGGCACACACAGACACACACACATCCCATAATTAGCATGCTAAC
Organism: Remorina albescens; assembly: GCA_034769265.1. NCBI lineage: Eukaryota > Metazoa > Chordata > Actinopteri > Carangiformes > Echeneidae > Remorina > Remorina albescens. Next base: position 17,159,982 of record CM068493.1, on the reverse strand, counting down.
AGGCAGTTAAATGTCCCACACAAAGACTCACTGTTGAGCCTCGGTCATTCACTTAAGGGACAATACACAATAGGAGTCAAAGGGAGCCCCCAAATCACACAAATGGCTCATGTGGACTAGCACGACACGGCACTATTTGACTGTTCCTCCGATCACACTCATTCACTCACTCACTGACTCACTAATGAAAAGCTGATAGCCTCGAGGCCCGCAGTTAGGCAACTGAGAAGCTTTCCCCTTCCTCCTCATTTCCCTCTTTTCATCTTCTCATCTGCAGACAAAATGCCTCTCCTAAGGTTCTGAGGTTTAACATGTGGGCTGTTTTTGCTGTCCGGGCTCTCGTTCATGGAAAGAATGCCAGCCAAACAGTGATGGAGGATATAAAATTAAAGGAAGATCAAGACGGGACAATCATGAGGGCTGAAAGGGGAAGTCTCTTATTACTGACACAGGGTGTTTTTAACTTGATTAAAATCTAGACAGAAAATCTCAGCAGAGATGAGAAAACTGATTTGATTACAGTACAAGAGTGAGTATCAATTGGAGAGACTTCCAGTAAACATCTGTCTTTGCTTTTTGTTGAAAGCGCAGTCCTGCCATTGGTATCCAAAAGCTACCTCTGATGATCAGCCTGGGTCAGTCCACCCTGAATTAGCCTGTCTGTCAAATTCATCTGTATTGTAAGCAGTCCCTGTACAACCAGTGTACTTTAAGGACTCTGTTTCCAGGCACAGCATAGATTTTTAGAGGCAATACTTCACTTTATATTTACTCATTTGGCACATTCCTTTATTCAAAGACACTTGTAAGTGAGGGCCAACGCTAAATCTTCAGTGGAATTGGGGATGTTGAACGTTGTGCTACTACTATTCAATTACCACTCTATGCAATATTTACAAGGAACCCAAGACACAGAGCGCACCAAAAGTGAATACTAGGCAACTTGTGGCTCTCAGACAACTAGTTCAAGAGATTCCTGAGGATAGAGGTGGACTGACCTGCTCTGATTGTAACACCGTCTATGAAACACAGATGAGGAATACCTGGACTGTGATCCCATTGTGTGCAGCAATGACATGCCAGACAACATTCCTTTGAGAGTATAATGTGTACAAAGGAGCATATGTTTTTATGATTGAGTTCAAGTAGATGGGTGCTCAAGTAGATGGAAGCATTGGAGACTCATGGGGTGCCATGTGTGGCCCTATTGGGGGGCAATAGCTGAGGTGAGGGATATCCCTGGCCTGGACCAAGACTTTGGGTATATACTGAGATTTATATTGTGTTGTATGGTGCAAAAGCACCATGACAGGACACAAAATTTGTAGAATTTGTAAAAATAGCAACCTTACTCCGTCTCATCTTGGGGTAAGTGATGCTATTTATTTGGTCAACCACATCCAAATAAATCACATCCATGTGCTGTAGTTTGTGTTACATTTACAGAGGTGTGAGTGCTGCATGGTCAGTTTTGTGATTCTCCCAGATAAAAAGTTTGGGTGTAGACCAGCTCAATTCCTGACCATATTATTTCTATCTGTTAGTGATGTGTTTTAGTCAGCTTGGCTTCTGTTGTTCAGCATGTGTAAAGGCTAAACATAAACAATTTTCTGATGATTGACCAGCAGGGGACACTACCCTCCACTTTATGAATCCTCTGCATTCACTTTGCAGACCTTGGTGAACAGTCCTCTGATCTTGTGGGTATCGATGTTTCCCATTCCAGACTCCAAAATAGATGTGTTTATTCCTAGCATGGGCACTTGGTGGTTTCAGGATGGGCAGCACGGCGGCATAGTGGTTAGTGCTGTTCCCCACAATAAGAAGGTTGTGGGTTTGGTTCCCGGCCTGGGGCCTTTCTGTGCGGAGTTTGCATGGTCTCCTCGTGCCTGCGTGGGTTTACTCCGGGTACTCCGGTTTCCTCCCACCGTCCAAAGACATCATGTTTGGGTTAACTGGTGACTCTAAATTGTCCGTAGGTCTGAGTGTGAGTGGTTGTTGGTCTCTGTCTGTCTCTGAATGTTGGCCCTGTGATGGACTGGCAACCTGTCCAGGGTGTACCCCGCCCTTGCCCAGTGTGAGCTGGGATGGGTCCAGCTAAACAACTTAGATTATGTGTAAACATCTATACAAAAAAGCTGTGTTAAAAAAAAACAAAACAGGCTTGATGTGTTTAATCATGTCATCAGTGTGACAAGTTTGAGCAGCGTACACCTGTTCTAATGAGTTTACACATAATTGCTTGGTTGGCATCATGGCTGCTATTTCAATCCCCCACACAACCATGTTAATCGCTCGCCGCTGATTTACTGCACCAGAGAACAGCTGGCTGATGTCTTCCTCACTCAACTTTTACCTTTGCTGCACCTGTAAGAGCAGGAAAATGAGCAGTCTCATTGTTGTTGCATTGCTCTAGCTTTAAACCACATTGATAAATGAAAACATTAGTGATAGTGTGCATGGCCTCTAATTAACACCTAGTTAAACTGTTAAAGGTCCCAAACTGTTCAAGATGTTTCCATGTCCATGATTATAAATCAAGTCTAATGCTATGAAAGTATCAAAAGTGTCAGTGCACATAGAAATGTTAACAGTATTTAGAAACTGAGCCTTAAAACCAGCCGTCAGGACATCTGTAACTTTGTGATGTCACAACCAAGCAGTCACTGCCTGTAGCCACAAGTGGCTGGTTGATTTGTTGTTACTAGAGCTGCAGAGCATCACGGATAGTCTTTGGTTCTTAAAACCATGAATATATCTTTTTGAGGGTATTAACACAGGAAAAATGTAAAACGTGACTCTCGGTTTTTGATTAGAAACACTACAGGAAAGGAAAACAGCAAAGAGAGTGGAAAGAAAAAGTGTAAAGCTAAAGTGACAATCAGAGCAGCTAAACATTCTCTATAATTTCACAAACCACTTGAGCACATCCATTCACTGGCTAATGATATTTGTCTCATGCTTTTATTTTGCAGAGTTGATCCATCACACTGACAAACTAGAACAGACACTTGATCTTGAGTCATTGCTGTCACACAGCCCTTTGAATGATTATTGGTCCTTGACATAATAATTTGTGTCTAAACGGTCATGAAATGTTAGCCTGTCATATGCATCCATTAGTTCAACGTTGATTCCCCTGTCTGAAAACAGGATAACTCATCTAGCAGACGTGTGTCCTCTCTTTGGTCACGTGTCTGTGTCCAAATTAATTATATGATACTATAAAATATATGTTGAAAGAGTTACAAAAGTCCTCTGAGCCTTATGTCGAACTAGTTGACACAAAGAATTTTTCAGGACTATGAGCTGGCATTGTGTGATGATGTTTTGAGGTCAGTAGCACCAATATGTTATGTCATATCAGATGCCTCATCTGATCATCAAAAAAAAAATCTGTTCTTTCCAAAACATTCACACTGTGTTCAGCTGTTCAGCCAACACTCATATAGTGGGTGTTGAAACACAATTAGCTTTTTTTCTATGGGATATTAATGTATTATTCAGCAGAACTTTCATAACCTTTCTATAATTAATTAGCATTAAAATCCAAAGTTCAACATTCAAGTTTCCTCGTTGTTACTGTGCGTGCTGGCAGGAACAAATGGTTATGTGTCTAAGATAGAAGTGGCTGCAGAGGCATCTAGTGGCTGTAGTTGAGTGCAGTTGTATACAGGAGCAACAACACGGACACAAGAACAGCATTGCTGTGCATGAACATTCAAAAAGGAGAAACAACCAAATGTATATAAATATTTATTTGCAACATTGAAATGTATACAAGGAAGAATAAAGTGCTTTGTACTTTAGATTTTTTTTCCCCCTGTAGGGACAGCTTGTATAGTGCATTATCTCAAAGCAAGGGGGTGGAAAAATCATTCACTTTATACAAAGCAGGAAGACTTTGCAGTGAAGGAACTTAACCATGTCTGATCATTTTTCATTTATCTTTTTGTTGTAGTCCTTTTGTTGAAGTTTTATACAATTCAAAACGAGGCCTTATATAAACCCTGCTATAGAGTGGCAGTCAAAAACTCTTGGACAATGAATACTTAGATTTTTTGGGGATTAGCCTTCAGCAAATGCATGTTCACTTCTTAAAACCTTAAAGTGTGAAAGTATGATGATAATAATTATAATATAACAAAAGTAAAAGCGTTTAAGATAAGGTGTCAATAAAACAGTGATGTCACATCCGTCTGTGCACCAATCAGAATTCAGCAACATATCTAATGACAGTCCTGCTCTGTTTGAGTTAAACTCTTTTCAGAAATGTGTAGGATTTACAAGGAAACTATTTGGTCTATTTTGACCTTCAAAGTTCTCTCAGCTGTTGAAAAACAGCTTATGAGCAGTTAATCATCTAGAAACTGAACCTGATGAACAGTTTTAAAACAAATTACAATTTTACAGTTTAAAACAAATTTACAGTGAAATGCATATTCATGCAAGAAAGTACAGCTATCTGTTTCAGAGACCGACGGATATATACATGTGGCCTATGCACAAGTCACTTATGAAACAGATTTTTCAACTGTTTATAACAAATGTATGAATGCATTGCTTCAGAGTAACTTTAAATGTATTTCTTTTGGCTGGTGTGATTCCCTCGTGTATAATGTTCCCTGATATTTCGCATGAATTATTGCAACAAAAATTTGAAATCTAGCTAAACATATTAAATCTATTGAAAGCTTGTAGCTGAACTTCACACATTCATCAGCTGCTCTCACACATACATAAATACATACATATGCTCTCCTGCTACCAATCACAGGCAATATTGTATCGGTTTCAGTTTGCTTGATGTCCCAGAATTGACAATACAATCATATTCAGTTTAATATCAGTTACATGCACTTTGTTTGTGAATGACATTTTCTAATTTGACTCATACCATCTACATCTCTTTCTCATTTCTGACTGTCATCTATAAGACAATTATCATGACATCTTAGTTCAAAGCAGTTCTCATAACATACACATCCACACACACACACACACACATCTTTATGTTTTCTATTCAAATCCAGAGTCTTGTTGCATGTTTCCGGAGACTCTGCTCTCTAGCCTTTATCCCCTTGTTTCCTGTTGTGCTTCACAACTCTTGACTGTGAAAGACAACAACAGCACACGCACACACACATGAATTAAAACCACTTCTCACTATTGTTTCTGTTATCACTGGCTGCAGCCTCCACAAGATACAAGTGACGAAGTGAAGTGATTTACACTGATAAAACTAATGATGATATTACTCTATTTAGCATCTATAATTGAATAAAGGTTTGTTAAATATAGTTAAATAGTGAAATATTCTCTTTTGTTTTCAACATATTCACTTAAAATATAATTTAACAACTTCAAATTTCTTATTTTTTCATACGTCTTAACAAATCTGTATCAAATCCAGAATAATAAAAAAAGCCTCCCTCTGCTACACTTAATGATTGCACTTTGAATACTGTTGTTGGTTTACTGCACAGCAAAATCAACAAGTTTTTTACTGATACGAACACTGAGAGAAAGGGAGGGTTTTTTCATGTTTTTCAGGAAAATATTGAAAAGAACAAAGTCTCATACATGTGAAAATAGCAGGGACTTTGCAGGGAACTATTGCAGGCATGATGACACCTGGAATCAATTAACGACTTGGAGATTGTCAAGCATAAAATGATCACATTTTGAGAGTACATCTTAATAATTAAACATTGAAATCTTCCGCTCAGTCCTCTTCAAAAGGGAGGAGAAGTACATCAAAAGTGCTATTGCTTTCATGGAATCTCTTGTTTACATTCACAGAGAAAAATAAATTCTTACTTAAAGTACGTTCTATCAATGTAATGTGTACATTCTACAATCTAAAGCACGACTCAAGTTTTCGGGACTTGTGCTTTCCTTTGGTTATGAATTCACAATAAAAGAATAATAGCCTGGCAGTGCTTTGATTCATTGTCCTCCAGCAAAATGAGTCTGACTCGTTGTTATGGCTCTCCAAGGAATGCAGTTGCATGTGCCAAAGATTCATTAGGAAAACAATTCCTTCTTTTTCTTAATCTTTCATCCTCACAAGACAAAAAAACATGTGAATATAAACCAACACTTGCAAGGCAAAGGGGTTGAATTGTCTGTACATGCGGTCAGAAGCATCAGAAATCCGTCTTCAGGTCCAGTATTGGGAGCTCTTTAGATCTCTTGCTCGTTCTTATAGGTCACAGGGTCAAGAGGAATGGCAGTCTGTAGGATGTCAAACTCCATCTGGTTATTGTCCATATCCAGAACACACATGACGCTGTGACTGCCTGATGTCATGGTGGCATTTTCCTGGAACATGTTTGGAAAGTCTACAGAAACTGAAGTCCTCCTCTCGTCTGTCTTCTCCTTCCCTACGATCTGAGAGGAGTCAAAAATGTCATCCTCTTCCTCCCCGCCGCTCAGTGCTACCTCGTTCTCATAGCAGAAGGCGCTCAGCGACCTGGGAAACAAGTCCTGTGTGGTTCTATATTCAGAGGCATGTGTAGCAACAGAAGAGGCCCGGCTTGCAGCCTCGTCAAGCTCTTTGGCGCTAATGTGAGGTGTTGACGGCACCTCGTAGGTTTTGTGGAAGCGAGCATAGTCTACCTTGTAGCGGTCGCGGTCTTCATAGATCACAGGCTCAAACCTGTGACCCCAGAAGATCTCTCTGGCTAGGTAGGAGCTACGGAACTGGGTGGTCATGGCTGTGGCCTCGACCATCCCCTCCAGGATCACAACAATCTCAAAGTCATCTGTCTCCAGATCAGCTCGGCTCAGAGTGTACAAGGGGCTATCTTTATCTATCTCGTGGACAATAACCAGAGGGGATACTAGAAACAGTCTGTCCGTGCCCTCATCATAACCCACATTGAGGTCCATCTGCTCCAAGGGAATAAATTCACCCTCAGCTGTGACATATGATCGTATCAGCTGGGCACGGACATGGGCCTCTACAATGTGGCTCCTCCGCAGGTTGCCCACCCTCCACATTAGGCACAGCTTGCCATCACGCAGGGCAATGACAGCATTTTTGGAAAACATGAGGGTCTGGTTCCTTTTCTTTGGCCGTGCCATCTTTGCCATGATGGTGCCAATCATGAATGAGTCAATGATGCAGCCCACAATGGACTGGATCACCACTGTTATCACAGCGACAGGGCACTCCTCAGTAACACAGCGCCAGCCATAGCCAATAGTGGTCTGGGTCTCCATGGAGAACAAGAGTGCCCCAAGAAATCCCTGGACGTGTAGTATGCAGGGCAAACTCTGTGGCTGCCCTCCTGCTGCATGTCCAGAGGTGGCGCCATGGAAACCACCCACCACCAGGCCTTCACCCTTCACTGTAGGTTGCTCCTCAAAGTCCCCATGGGCCAAGGAGACAATGTAAAAGATAATGCCGAAGAAAAGCCAGGACACCATGAAGCTGGTGCAGAATATGAGCAACAGGTATCTCCAGGGGATGTCCACACAGGTGGTGAAGATGTCGGCTAGGTAGCGCTGCCTCTTTTCTTCCATGTTGGTGAATATGACATTACATTGTCCATTTTTCTTTACAAAGCGGCTCCGTACTTGGTTGGAGCCTCTTGTCAGAATCCTCCCGTTGTAGTTGTTCATTCCTCCTCGTACTTTCTTGTTGGGCTCAGCAGCTGAGGCTCCTGAGCTCCTCCGACTCTCTTCTGTCTCTAAATTGCAAGCTGAGTGGAGTCGGAAGCTGGGGTTAGTGTGTCCGTTGTGGAGTCCTAAGCTAGAGAGCTTCTGGCGTTCCTCTCCTGGTAAAATGTCTGACACAATACTATACCTGTCAACAACACAGAGGAGGAAATTAGGGTTGATGTGATTTGAAAGCATTTTACTTTTCTGAGTTTAGAAAGAAATGTGGTCGTGTAAAGTGTGTACTGGGTTATCGTTGATGTACATGACCTATGGCAGGTATCTAGACTTGGCGTCTGTCATGTCTCCTGCTATTGGATAGACGTTCCCCTCACATTAACCACAAAATAATCCGTCACGGCCATAATATTACCCAGCATGTTCTCATTTATTTATCAGAAAAACTGTAAACCAGTTCCTTACTTCATGTCTTAAACTTCCTTTGTAAAGTTTGGAGTTAAATAATGGCCCAATGGCTCCTGCCTTAAATCATAAATATAAACAAATTGATGTTGGAAAATCAATATCACTCAAACTGTATAGGGAAGAAGAAGACCGAACAGGAAGGGAGCTTATAGAGACATTAATCTTACTGATCCCTGTGTACTTTCCAGTGTACCATTTAAAGCACACAAGGGCTCTATGCACTATCTCAGATAGTGGAAGGAGGATAATGCCTGACTCATTGGGGGTACAAGGGATTTGAGAAGTATGAGATAAGCATCAAGCACCTCCAGTGTTCGAGGGGACACTGGTGAGTAAATATTGTGGCTGAACATTTTTTTAAAAGTCCAATCACAACCAATCAATCAGCCTGAGCAAACTCCTGGTCACTTGGCTGTATGAATCAAACTAACTTGTCCCTCTCCTTTACATAAAGGATTAGCAGCTGGGAAGGTGAGTTCAGTTTAGCTATGTGAGAAGGATTGCTGTCATCACAGATTATTGGATTATATCTGTATTATATATCAGTGTCATTTTCAGATGCATGTCGGTTTGCTTTTCTTATGATATGTAGGCTAAATAAATGTGAACTAAATTTTTATGGTTTAATCCTAGAGAGATCAGATTTTTAAAGGTGGCGTTCTGCTCCTTTTAAAGACAAATCAGTCTGTTATTGAGTATTATGTTATGGGATTTTTTGTTTTGCCATGCTCTGCCTTTGTCATACCATGAAGAAAACTTCCATGTGTGTTTTTGAATACCTCACAAACGCAGAAGAGAATCATATGACAAAACAGACCCACAAAACACTTATTGCATATGAATGCAGCATACATGGAGACGCAGCAAGAAAGTAAATGGACTAAAGGTATAAAATGAAAATATATATATAAACACAGCAGAACACTGATATTCTTTACTACAACACTTAGTCTTATTTCCATAGCAGCCTTAGAGCCTGGAGCTCTGTGTGTACACCCGGTCAGGACAGTGTAGGATGGCCTTGGCCTTCTTCAAAGATCTGCTTGCTGTAAATACCTCTGAGCTGGGCCTGACTCACCTCTACCAGCTCGCCACATTGACACACCATTCCTATGGGCCCTGCAAAGATTTCCTGACCACACAACAAAACGAACAGATGAATTTGTTTCTGTAAAACTGGGATTTCATGGGGATGGTAAGTCAAGTAGTTCTTAAATTCACCCATATGAGCTAGATCTCCAAGTTCAACGGGAAACTTTGCTTGCAACTGAAATGTGAAATTGTGTCGGGAGATGGTGGTTTGACTCTCTTATTTTTCATTTATTTGTTGATGTTAGACTCAACCAGATTTTAAATATTATATAAAACAGCCTTTGTGTCCTAGTTCATACATAAATTCTGTATTTTTGGATTTAGGTGTAGTCATAGACAGGATGCTGATTCCAGATTACTGTCAATCTCACCTGTTGGATCTACTTGATCCCATGGCACCAATGATCACTGCATGGGGTCAAGGTGGGAGGTCAGTCTCTGTTCTGCTCCCAAAGATCAGCTCTCCAGCACGAGAGGGGTTTTTGAGCTGCTGAGGAGACCACTGAGGAAACAGGGGCACAAACATAACCAGCACATATCAGTTTTTTACGATAATCCAAATAATCTCACAATAATAGAGCTACTGAGTCTTGAAACAGGGATTATTCAGTTCCAGAGGAGACAGTTTTTATTATGATAAATTCAAAATCTTCTTCAACTATGTTTTAATCTAATCTTACACATTTTCATCACTTTTTAACACAATATTGTATTGTTGTGCTGTGTTTCCAGTCTGGTTGTTGTGTTTTGTTTAACAGAACTAAAGATGTGGATTTGGACATAAGCCTGATTTGATTCTGTCAAATATCTTAAGGAGCTGTGACCTTGTCTGACCCTGCTCTTGACATTACATACAACAATGAAAGGATTATCTTTTCAGACCTTGGACCTTAAGTATCCCTCTGCAATATAACACAGATATAAAGGACTGCTAAAGATGAAATCCTCTACATGTCTGTGACAGTTTTTCATCTGTTTCATTATTCTATTCTGATTGTAGAGAAAACAGTACCAGTAAATAAGGGAAAATTCAGTTCAGATATTTTAAGTAGGGGAGACAAAGAACCTGACACATAATCTAACTTGAAATACGTGAAAATCAGAACATATTGAGTGTACAAGCTAAAGTCTGCAGCAGTGTCATGAAATTCCTGTCAAGGAAGTGAACACAGTATAAAATAATCAAGGGAGGAGGATCCATATATGTTTGAAAAGCAATTTTTCTTTTGTGACAATTAAACTGGCCTATCTGTGTATATTATATTATGTATGTTTTGTGTCTCTCTCCACGCAGGCAGGAATAACTTCTTCCACCTCCAAGCTGTATCTACACTGTCAAAGGAAAGTGCATCCGGCCAATGATCTGTCATCAATGATGCTTCCCTTTTTGGAGTTTAATTGGGACTGATCGCAATGACTTTAACGAACAGGAGGCAAGGGAGAAGGAGAGAACAGGCACTAATGTGTGAGAGCAAAGAAATGCAAACACACACACACACACAGACAATACAAACTAGTTATTCATCACCAGGTAATACCAGGGCCTTTCACCGAGGCCAGTTTCCATAGAAACATGCCTCTTGTGGTATTTCGGGGGATGGAGCTAAGTGGAGAGAATCACCAGAGACACAGTGATGTGCGTGTGTGTTTGTTTTTGTTTTGGGTTTTTTTTTTTTTTTTGGGGGGGGGGTTGCAGCTAACATCCAAAAGTGCTCTCATGGCATGAGTCAGAGGGCAAAGATACACGACACTCAACACACAACATAGTGGAACGCAACATCTACATTAGATTTTAAGTGAATTTAAAATGAAGTGGAAAAACATGAGAGGACATGAGAAACTTAATAAAGCTTTCCAGAATGATTTGACCTCAACATAACGAAAAATATTTTGAAATCGCATTCACAAACATTTTATATAGTCAGCCAATTCAACTGTCCATTTCTTATCATTGCAAGTTGTTTCATTTTGGACTTTTCATTTAAGCAATCTGAAGACATCACCTCTGTCCCCTGACATGTTTTTAGGTCAGAACAATAAATTTGTTCATGGATGAAATAATTATCTGGTTTAATTAACTGATTGTTGCTAGCTGCAGCATGTCTGTCTATAGCAGCAACCAACCTCTATGTAGGTTCCACATGTCCTGTCTATGTAGCCATGTTGTCCGTACACTTATGTCTGACTTTGCAGTGTTGTCTTTTACTATATCTCTCCATCAATAGTTCCTTCCTAATCCCATACATCACAGATTAATAATCAGCCATATGTAATGTCACACTGAAAAAGGAAAGGTGGGGTCTTTCTGTAATGAATGACTTCCTGCAGGTCTTCTGACTATTTAATCCCTAATAAGACGCGGAGAGACAGAGACAGGGTTTAAAATGCAAATGTGTCTACCTCCCCTGAAGACTTTGGTAATCTTTGGTAAACTGTCCTCAGATACAAAAAGAAATGATGTATCCAGTGTGTTGTCAGACATGGCTTGGCAATTTGTTGTGTACAGGAGCAATTATGAAGAGTGGTCTGACTCACTTTCAGTTATTTGCTGTTCATAACTGGTCACCAAGGACAGGAAATGAACCTTAATGTCTTTGGGAAACCAGATGTATTCAAGTATATAAAATCTGTCATATGGAGACTCAAATGTTGCCCTGCCCTGAATTATATCAATAATAATAAAAATGGCATCTGATTACCTTTTTACATTAATCTAATCAGTTTTTTTAACCCAAGTGAATTACCATCTGAATCCATCTCAGTTATTCCTGTTTAACTTTTTTTTTTTCACTGTGGCGAAATTAGAGGTGACGATCAGGAGCGAACTGATTTATTCTATTTTCTTCCTAGTTTAAAGAATTTTTTTTTTGTAATTTCCCTGAATGTGTCCACTGTGCACTTCTGCCCTGTACTCACATGTGCTGTGTGAAATAGGCCTACACACCTTAGTTTCACCACTGCTTGTCACGAACCAACCCACAGAAAAACAGTCAGCTAGGCAGAGAATTATTCCACATCACATCGCAGACAACCTCCAACTTGGTTTCACTGTATTTTTTTATGGTCCTTTTTAACATTTGCAAAGCATATCATGTATCCCAGTTCACATGTGGTAGATCATATGTCCATCTGTAATCAATCCCACTGACACTATTTCTGACTATAAATTTCTGACATTTAAGCTAAATTTGAGAAATTTTATATTTATTTAGTCACTTATTTCTTTATTCTAATCTTATTTCATGGTTTTTGAAAAATTTCAGTTACTTTGCTCCTAAGAGACACTGAGAGTGTCTCTTCTCATCTATGAGACCTGAACAATATGGATGTGACATTAAATGTTTGTTTACTGGCCTCATAGACAGACAGAAGTCCCCACCATTGAGTCTACAGTTGGTCAGTCCATATCTTGCCTGTGAAATGTCACAGTGTAGGACAAGACAAGTGTAGAGTCACATAATCAAGGCAAAATAAATGACCAGATAGTTTTTCCTCAGCAATGGGTTTGTTCTCTAAGTTCGAAGTTTCTCTGTGATAGAGCAGACTTTTTTTTTATAATGTTTTCCATTGACTTTGTTTTCCGGGTTCAAGGTTTTATTGCACACTTACAGTTTGCATCGAGGACAAGGATCACTGCACTTTTAAAAACTTTTTCCATTTTCAATAAGCTGATAATTATATTATTTGTTTCTTGTCTTCCCTTTTCCCTCAACAGATGGCAGGTTTCACAAAACCTTTATTCATCTTAAAGATTTAGATACATTTCTTTTTGGTCTGATTTTAAGAGATATGAAGATGTAAAATAGATTGAAAACATAAAAAGGAAGGAGCCATTTGTTTTAAGCTGATCAACAGGTGTATGACATCTTTGCCTTTAGGTACATTTTATGCCTGTTGTGTTTTAATATGCCTCCAGGATGGTTTTGTTGACTCTCACACATGCCACAGAGATTTCCATTATATGAGGGAGCAGTGTGACTGTTCACTTGATCACAAGACACAGCAGTTTCCATGAAGCCTGAGCTTCAGTCTGTCTGACGCAATGCTTATTTTGCTTTGACATTTGTGTCTGGGAGCAAAACTAGACAAGCTCTTAACATTTTTCATCTGCCGAGCCAAGTTGTAAAATGACTTTAATCAACAGAAAACAATTCAACTGTACTCATTATATACAACTACTGATATTGAAATACGTCACAGTTCTAATATAGTTATATAAATAAAAATGATAATATAAAAATTGATACTCACCTACCAAGTTAATTGATGTTTTCTGGCACTTGGCTATGTTATAAACTCCCTGAATACCACGACTTCACTTCTGAGGACCTCTCTGTCAGTGTGCAGGGCAGAGGTCCCACATCCTTAGACTTATGTGGTTTGTGATCTCTTCGCTTTTTAGTTTCCTCTTCATCGCTTCTTCATTGTTTTATCCCTGTTGTTTCTCTCTTTTAATCCTCCATTGTCCTGCACTGCCTCCTTCACTGACTATAATCCTGTCTGTCCACACTCTCCTGTGTGTACTCATACTCCCCCAGCTGAAAATGCTGTGTCAATCTCCCCTATCCAGAGCATTGGTTTGGTGGGGGAGGGAGGAGAGAGAGATGGATGGGTAGGAGAAGAGAGGAGAGGAGAGGAGAGGAGAGAAAAAGAACAGAAAAGAAAAGAATAAAAAATGGGAAAGCGAGAAAAGGAGAGATGGGGCTTCCACTTTGTCTGTTTCCTCTACTCATGTGTAGGTGTTGAATAAGGCCTGATGTGTCCATGTAAGTGAGCAAAAACTCATTTGAGTCAGGACTCGCTTTGAGGAACAACAGGGATGATGCTGTAACAGGTGGGAGACGAGGGAAAATGATATTGAGTTGCTATTGTAGTTTAAAACTCCAAAATGCTTACAGTAGAGGGATATTACTGTAAATTGAAAACATAATCCCTTTATGTCCACTTGCATGGATGTTTCCCAACTCCCTATCCCTGGTGTCAGTCTCTTACAACATAGGCGAAACTCAACATTGTTTCCTCATCTGTCATTCTGTGCTGACTTACATTTTCAGGGCTGGGATGCTGCTACCTCTCTATGACAGGAAATGAACATGGGGAACCTGTCATATCATAACAATATCCAGGCCTGAATACAGTCAGCTGGACCTGCCAGCATGTCAGATTATTAATGCATCATGGAAGAGAGATGTCTTGTAATTCCAAATTTTTAATGTAGGTTTTCTTGGTTTAACTTTACACAGTGCATTATATTTTATATTATTATATATTTTTTAATATTTTATTATATATATTTTTATTATTTTTTTTTAGAAGTGATATGAACATCAGTCTGCCTAAAAACAGGTAACAATGGCTTTATACTTTTCACCTTTGCTCCTTTCAAAGTTCATAACGTCCCGGTGCACCTGCACTAATGGTAATGTTGGCTTTGAATACAGCACTTACAACTTATTTTTAAATCTTCTTGTTAGTATGTAGTTTCTGGAAAGAAAAGGTATTAGAAAACAATCCCAGCATAACTGTGTATGTGCTCACACTTGTTCTGTTGGTGAATGAAGACACAGTCTCATCAGGCTCAACATCGATAAGACTATCTCAACATTTGTTGGCTTTATTTAGAATTCCTTTATTCTGAATCCAGATGACTATATGAAAAATTGAATTGAGCAAAACAGTTTCTATGGAAACCACACTAATCCACAGCTCCCTTTAGCCCCCTCATCGCCCCCTCCCTCTCCCTACCTCTTCGCTCTCCTGCCTTCCCCCTCCCTTCTAAATTATAGAGCAGGGGGCTCTTCTTTTCAAAATGTCTTCCCCTGAATAGGGATGCGGGTCTTACATCTGCCCATATGACAGTCTCACAGAGGAGGAACAAGGGGGCGGATGGAGATATGGTGAAGTATGTAGCAGGGACAGTAAAGTAAACTGCAAACAAAAACTTCAAGGGCCAACTGTGAGAGTAACAAGGACACTAAGAGGAAATGGAACTTTTGAAGAAAGTTTGTTTGAGTGCTGCTGTCAAGAACGACGTGACAAAAACCCCTTAAAGGGTCACTAAAACATAAGTAGTTTGTCAGTTGGAGAGGAAGTACTGAGTTAGCATTGCAGTACTCATCATCAGTGGAGTATCAGGGGAGACTTGAATGATGGACACACTGAGTACAGACCCTAAAACTGAACCAAAATACAGTGAATTGTTTCTTGGATTGTAAAATGGGCAAAGTTGGAAAAGGAGTGGACATACTATGATCCAGTTTTATCTTATCCAGTCTTTATCCAGAGCATTTTATGAGGACTGTTTCGAGCCCAATTCTGCTCTTCTCACCAAAACACCAAAACACATGTATCAGAAAATAATTCTTTGTAGCTCCATGCAGATCTAAATGGAAGAAACTCCACTGTGCATTTCTGCTTCACAGTGGATAGAAGCCAATTTCGGCACACTTGAAGGGTTTATTTTATAAATACAAACTATTTAAAAGTCAAACTGAGACATGCTTTAAAGTCTTAAATATTCATTAGCATGCAGTTAGCATGAGTTAATATCCTTAGAAAACTGTGCACAAGCATTAAAGGGAAGCTCCAGGTGGGTAATTCTGAACCATGATTGTCAAAATGGTTATACCTATTAATTACCCCAAGCCTCATTTTGAAGATAATAACAGCCTTCCTCCACAATGGTCTCAGTGCTCACAGCTGAGAGGAGTCTTTGCAACAGAGTGTCAGTAGGTTTGCACGGAATCAGGAAGTAAATAACTGGGTGCCATTAAAACAAAATATAGGTTTGGTAAGATGGGAAAAGGAGGATATAAACGGTTGCACCCACACTGATCAGACAGTCCCACATCTAGGGAAGAGATGACCAGACAGACAGACTCCTCAGGGCAGACCCGACTGTGTAGGTATAAATAGAAACTAATCAGGCCTGGGTGTCAGATTAGTACCCATAACCTTTTGCTCAGCTCACCCTTATTACGGTGGCCTATGTATGGGTTACCTCCAGAGGATGTCCTCTACAATAAATATTCTGCTTTCTGTCTGCTGATGGGCTCTCATTCACATATATTTGTATGAAATGTGTGTGAATTACTTTTTGTTTTAAAGCTCTTAATGGGCTGGCCCCCTAGTACCTGTCCGAGCTGTTACACATTCATGCCCCTGGAAGAACATTAAGATCAGCAAATCAACTGCTACTGACCGTACCCAAATCTCAGCTAAAGACCAGAGGTGACCGAGCCTTTGGGGTGGCTGCTCCTAGGCTTTGTGCCGTGGCACATCAGATCGGCTGACTCCACAGAGGTTTTTAAATCTTCTTTAAAAATGCTCCTCTTCTCTATGCCTTTTAATTGAGCTGGCACTATTTATTTCATATTTGTATTTTATTGCACAACACTTTTTTTTATGTATATATTTTATGGCCTTTTTAAGTTCAGTATTTTATTACTTTTACCTTATGTCGACCTTATCATTACCTTATTTCATGTTCTTTACAGTTCTACTAACCTTCGCAGCACTTTGGTCAGCTTCGGTTGTTTTTAAAATGCTTTAGAAATAAAGTTTGAGCTGAGTTGAGGTGAAATGAGTCACGACTGGTTTGTCTCATTTATTAAATATATATATATCATCATCCCTATTCACTGATCATGTTTCATTCTTAGATTTCAAATAATAGTAACACTTATGCTTGAGAATAATACACAGTGTGAACAACCGAGTTACACATAGAGGGGCCAGGCTCTGTGCCGGACGCCTCAGGGATGTTTAAAGAAGCTGTGTATTTTTCTGTTGGTGTGTAGTGCCCTCACTTCTTTGTACCACCACAGAGGCACTCCAAGTAGGCTGAAAGCATTTGCTCTGTAATCTCAGGTGCCCTGTGCTGATTCTACTGCATCAAATGTGAGAATAGGATGTAGAGGAGCAGGATGTGTGTGAAGCCAGAATTCAGCTTCAATTTGTAGATTAATGTGAGAGGGGGAACGAATGAGGAGGCAGAGATGGTGGGATTTCATGGGAAAGGAAACGCCCAGGGATTAGAAAAGGAGAGTGAGTGGTCTTTGGTCCTGACAGTGATTCAGAAAGCAGAATTAGGAAGAAAGATCGGTAAGTGGAGCATGAATGTCAGAAGACAGATAAGACAGAGAGGGGAGGACAGTATTTTAAAACATATAAAAGCATGAGTACAATTGTGTATCTGTTTCCGGGTTGTGGGGATTGCTGGAGCCAATCCCAGCTGACATTGGGTGAGGGCGGGGTACACCCTGGACAGGTCACCAGTCCATCACAGAGACAACACACAGAGACAGACAGTGACCAACAACCACTCACACTTGGACCTACAGACAATTTAGAGTCACCAGTTAACCCAAACATGATGTCTTTGGATAGTGGGAGGAAACCAGAGTACCCGGAGGAAACCCACGCAGGCACTGGGAGAACATGCAAACTCCGCACAGAAAGGCCCCAGGTCTGGGAGAAAGAGGAAAAATACAATCAGCTCACAATCCAGCTGGAGAGCACTTGAAACACTCTTCCCAGTGTGAGAATGAGATTTCTTTCAGATTAGTTGGCTGCAGACAATCATTCATTTTTCCAATGGGAAACAGAACTGCTCATGCAATCCAATGATTTCATCTGCTTGACTCATTTCAGCACAAACTGGTGATTTTATTGCATTTCTTATTGTATCTAATTACACCTACATGTAATTAATCCTGCATTAATGTAATGCCTTCTAAGCCTGAAAGTAAATTTAGTATAGCTTTAATTGATGCCATTTAAGTAGATAGATAGATAGATAGATAGATAGATAGATAGATAGATAGATAGATAGATAGATGGATAGATAGATTTCTCATGATTATTGCCTGCAGCTTATCGCCATCTGGTGTTTTATCAGCGCAGTACCTGTCTAAGGAGAACAGCATCAAGTTAGTCAGAAAATTAACCAGCACCGGATATAAGAGGATTTGACCTTCCAAATAAAACGGCTCCCCTTTCTAATGAGTCACTCGGCAATAGTTACCGATGGTTAAACATGTGTTGAATTTAGCAGAGGTGACACGGGTGAAATGCGTAAACATGGCGGTCATTTTCATGACTAAATGCCGCACGGGAGTGCGCGTCTTGCCGGATATGAGCTTCACTTTGAAAAAGAAGAACCGGAAGATTGTATGTTGTTTGGATCCGGCATAGCTTGACGCTGGATCCTGTTGTCCGAGCTGACAGCCACGTCACCTCCTCTGAATCTGAATCTTTACCCCGAGAGCCGGTGCACCCATCCCTCTGACCGTGACCCGGACCGACCCCTCTGTCTGCCCACAGGCTGGACCACCGAGCTGCAGGCGGGACGAAGAGAGACACCACAGTCCTTTCCTGTCCTCTTTTGCTTTTTATTTTCCTGCACAGAGTTTGTGTCTGAGGCTGCACAACTCCACACTGTCTGCCGGGGACGTGTAAAGGCCCGAGAGCTGCTGCACGGAGGCTTTCTTGTTGAAGCGGAACATAAACAACATGAACATTTTTCGTCTGGCCGGTGACGTGTCACATTTGGTGGCCATCATCATCCTCTTGATGAAGATATGGAGGAGCAAATCCTGCGCCGGTAGGCTTTCACACCGACACCCTGCACTTTAACTTGACTGCACGGCCTCTGTACAGCAGTGTGGCTCCAGAGGGACCGGACGGATACAGCACCGGCTCTTTGGGCTCCACTTTAGTTATCAGCTGGGGTTTAGGGGATACGCTGTTTACACAATGTGCAGGAGGTCTGCAGCAGTTCTGCAGGAGGGCAAGCTACGTGGCAAAGTAAAGTCCCTGCTCCACCTCCTGTATCTACCAAACAGCTCCACCTCACAATCTCATGATTTACCAATGACCAGTTGTCTGCTCCAAACAATGATTAATCCCATTTTATTGCTTTATTTCTATCAGGCATCTCTGGAAAGTCTCAGGTGCTGTTTGCACTTGTTTTCACCACCAGGTACCTCGACTTGTTCACAATCTTCATTTCTGCCTACAACACCATCATGAAGGTAGGTGTGGACCTGTGTTTTCAGGTACAGTGAAAACACAGGTTTTAATTGAGGCTCGTGCATGTCACTGACACGTCAAACCACAGTCACACACTATTCAAACAGGGAGCAGTGAGGTAGACCAGACAAAGACAGGCTGTTTCATTGTGTTTTCCTGGCTGCTCTCAGTGCCAATAATCGACACTTGGTTCTGGTCTCAGGTGGTGTTCCTGGCTATGTCCTATGCTACTGTGTACCTGATCTACATGCGCTTCAGGAATATGTACGACTCGGAAAACGACACTTTCCGTGTGGAGTTCCTGTTGGTGCCAGTCATTGGACTGTCCTTCCTTGAGAACTATGCCTTCACCCCGTTGGAGGTAATTACACATCAATACAACACACTAGCCCCTGCATTCAAGTTATTAATTGCAGCCTCACTAATTTATCATTAGCTTAAGTCTTACTTCTTACATTTACTCCTTCCATCTCCACCCCAACTTCATGTGTCTCCCTCCTGCTGATTATACACAGATCCTGTGGACCTTTTCCATCTTCCTGGAGGCGGTGGCCATCATGCCACAACTCTTTATGATCACCAAGACTGGCGAGGCTGAGTCGATTACCACACACTACCTGTTCTTCCTAGGCCTCTACCGAGCCCTCTACATTGCCAACTGGGTGTGGCGTTACCATACAGAGGGCTTCTTCGACCAGATCGCAGTGGTGTCCGGTGTTGTGCAAACCATTTTCTACTGTGACTTCTTCTACCTTTACGTCACAAGAGGTGAGTATAGACCGTTAAAGTCAACGATTCAGTATAATAAAAATTAGCTGTAGCTGTGAAGCCTTTAGGTCAGCAGTAGAAGAGCAGAAGCCAGCACATGAACCTTAGCTGACATTATTAATCAGTAATAGTAGTAGTAATACTACTATTGTTTTTGTGATTACAATCCTTATCCACAACAGGGATTTTGATGTTTATCAAGTAGTTGCTCAGTTGTTCAATTGTAATATGAAAACAGTGACAAATGCTCATTATATTTCACCAACCAAGACAAACTTTTATTTTTTGAAGCCACAAATAAACAAACTCCAAATGACATGAGGCAAAAGTAGTGAAACTGAATATGGTGTGCTGTAAGAGTTTGCATATCCTCATTTGTTGACTCATTTACTTCATTTACTAACTGTGTGTATGCTGTTTTAATTAATTGGATTGCTTCACCTCTCACTACTGGTTTGTTGTCATTCTTTGTCCCTTGGCTGCCCGTCTATAGTTCTTCGTGGAAAGGCAAAGATGATCCTGCCAATGCCCGTCTAAAAGAGGCATCTGCCTGCTGCAGCTCAACAGTTGGAAACACCTTGCCCTTCAACTGTACATGTATTTAGCAATGGGACTAATGGTCTAACATCATTCTGTAGACCTACAGTAAATCAGTGCGCCTTTAGAAGCTGAGTGTTCTGTCTCACTGGTTGCTTGTGTGTGTGAGTCTTTTATGTTTGCTAGTGTGTGCGTGCGTATACATACACACATGGCATGGTGTGGTGAGAAGTTTGTGATGCTTGTTTGGGCTTTTCCATAAGACACAAATGTTACACTTGAAATATGCCCATGATGTATGTATGAAACTTAAATTCAGGCAAGTGTGAGAACAGAATCTTTCCTTACTGTCCCCCTTTGTCCCCCCTATGTCCTGAGAGATGATGTTAACAGAGATACCTGAGATTGGCTGTAATGTTTGTATACAGAAAACAGCCAGAGTGTGTGTAGCCTTAGTTATCACACAGCACAATTTGCCTTCAACTCCAACTGCCCCCAGGCTTTAACAGCAAAGGTTCTTAGTTTTCAGCCAATCTCTTGTCCAGTGATTTACAGTAAAGAGAAATATTATATTTATAAATTTCTACTCTGTAACCTCGCACAGTCTTCCAACTCTGTAATGTTAGACCCTCTCTTACTGTATGATGTGCTGTATGAAACTTTATCTGTCTTCATTGCCAAGTATGTTGACTTTTTGTATTTCCTTTTCATTGTTGTCATTTTTTATTTTAGTGTATTTTTTAGTGGGAGAAGAAGGGCTATACATATTGTCATGTCAAAGAAGCCAAAGATGGAACAGAAAAGTGTTGGAACGTTTCAGCTGTTGTTGTTTTTCAGATGTGATCACCCCAACTGGACCATCTTGTGTCAGGGGGATTAAAAAATGGGAATTGGTTATATTAGGGTCTTGATTTTGTGTAAAAACTAAGAATGACACCTACAAAATGTCTTATTGGCAAAAGGTTGACTTGCACACCCCTTTTTATGAGATGACTTTTATTATAACACGGGACTTCCCTTTTCAGAGAGTGTTGTTATTTTTTTTAGAACACAAACACACACACACACATATATTTATCCATGCATTCTTATTTAACTGTATGGTAAGAAAGTGCTGGTGAATTAGGCCAATAATAAATAGACACTGAATTAGGTGTGTGACACAGTGTGGAAAAAGAAATTTTCATTCACACACAATCACATTTATGGAAGATGGTCCATTGACTGCAGGCAAGTTCCCATCAGTGCAGGAAAGTCTTTCTATGTTTGTACAACACCTTACTTCCTTCTCTCACAGCTCCTCCCACTGCTTTGGCAGCAGAGGTGATGGAGAGCGGTGTTGCAACCAGAGCTGCTGCCTTCTCCACCACCTTCACCTTCTTCACAGCTTTCCCTTTCCCTTTGTCCTTCCCCACGATCCCTGCGCCCTCAGCAGCACCTTTCCCCAGCGCAGTTACCAGCTCGCACCAGAAAAGCCTCTCTGCCCTCTTCCTGGCCTCTTCCTCCTCCCTCTTCCTCTCTTCCTCTTCCCTCCTCCTTCTAGTCTCTAATGCTGCTCCTTGCTCCTCACTGTATTCAGCCTGCTTCTGCAGAGACTCCATCTTCAGACCCCTTTCTCCAAGAATCCTCTCCTGTGTCTCCTTGATGGCTCTTTCAGCCTCCTTAAACATCTCATTGCTATAGAAACCACCTCCATTGTCTGCCACCATCTCGTCTACCTTCTGCAGAAGTTGTGCGACCTGTTGTGTGCACTCCACCGTGTCCTGTTTATTGTTGTCAAAGACATGATACCCACCATGGCAGCTGCTCACAAACTCCCCCAGCTCATGGCTCTCTTCCAGGAAGTCCTTGATGCATTTGCCCTGAAGCTGGTCTCCCCAAGTGAACAGCACCACAACAAACCTGGTGGCTCCAGACCCAAATGTAGCCTTGATCCACTCCAGGCTGTTCTCCTCCTCCTGTGTGAATCTGCCCGGATGCAGGGTCACCAAAAAGGCGTGGGGCCCTGGAGATGATAGGACAACACATCGTCCCACCTCTGCCATGATGTCCTGAGGGGGGAGGCCTGTGTGGAAGAACCCTGGAGTGTCGATCACAGAGATGGTGCGGCCGCTTATGCTTCCAGTCTGTCTCATGCACTGTGTGGTGACGGAACAGGGCGAGGTGTCCGTAAAGAAAGCAGACCTGCCCAGGATGGTGTTGCCTGAGGAGCTTCTGCCTGTCCCTGTCTTGCCCAGCAGAACAATCCTAAGCGGTTCAGTCACTGCAGGAGGTGATGCTTCACAGGCTGCAGCAGGAGACAGTGATAAAATATACGTTTTATCATCCTACAGTACAATATTTAGTCTCACAAGAGTCTACCAGTCATTTCTAGACTATTTAAAAGAGATACTTTAATATATTTTCGTGTAAAATTTTAAGACGGTTTGTTAGAATAACAAACCTTTGAAAGAGCAAATATGATATTTTGAATGTTATATCATATTATTGTTGCCCTCAGTATTGCCCGGATCACCAGTTCAGTGTGAGGACTAGTCGACATACCTTCATGTGACGCAGCATTTTCAGATGACGACATCCTGACAGAGAAACTGGGATCAAACCTTTGACCTCCCGGCGATTCGATGGATGGAAACACGGATCCGGATATTTTCGCAGTGATTCGAACTTGCTTCTGCTTTTGATTGTCATTTCATTTCCACTGAAGCGCAGAGGCAGCAGCTGATGCAGCCCGTAGACGGAGGACAGAGATGGTCCACACCGGAACTGGGCTGCAGACAGGACCAGCCGCAGGACCACAGAGAAGTGAAGAACCTATAGTGTCGTGCAGAAAGTGGCCCATGTAGATGATGCTGTGGCCGCACGTTATGATCAGACTAGCAGACGGCATCAACAGGGGAGGGGGGTTGTGTTAAAGTTTCACTATGTAAGCACTGGAGGGCAGTACAGACCAATGAGTCCATGCACACAGGCAAACTTCATTTACATAAATTCAATGGAGAGGTTTGACGAAGAAAACCATCCCCAAGACCAAGAGTTAATTAAAAATAAAAATGAAAACTAAAATAAAAAAAAAGAAATGTGTTATTTTGATAGTCTTGTGAATTCCAGGTATGAACATTGGCTTTTCTGTTTCAGTGAAAACTAACTATTCCTAACTAACTAACTAATACAGCAGATTAAGGTTGAATGTCATTTAACTTCATGACAGACACGAAAGACTGTACCACCAAGAAACTGTGTCAAGAGGACTCCACGAGTCGACTGCCTTGCATAACAGATAGACAACTAATCAGATTTAACCAGGTGAACCAATGCAGACACACTTATTATTGGCAAAAGCAATACTGATTAACTAAAACTCTGAAAGTGAATGTTAGACCCCACAAAAAAATAAAATAAAGAAATAAATAGATAAAAATCACCAATTTCTGCTTCAATCTATTCACCATCATTTTATGTTAGGCATTTTATGCTAATGTGTTATTTTATCATATGAAAGCGCTAACCAAGAACATCTAATCTCTTCAGGCTGCTCATTTCTAACACAGCAGGGGAAACATTAAACAGAGTGAACAAATAGTCTCCATATTTTTGCCTCGTCAGGGCGCAATGTGATTAATTTGACAATGCAACTCCAATAGGTCAATAAGAAATGATTTCTTCAAGAAAAAAAGAGTAATTTCTTTAAAGCCCAATTCTTCACATTCTATTGAATCATTTATCTGACCTTACAAACAACAGAGTGATGTCGAAGACGTCAAAGAGGCAAAGTCTATGAGTGTAATTCAGTAAAAAGAGTGGAAACACCTGTGTGAGTGTACACACTATGTCCCATGACCTCTAAAACTGAGTGCTTAGAAGCATTTATTTGTTCTTTTCACCTACTTGGTAAGAAGTAGAAGAAATATAAGGAATGCAAACCAGCTCAAAAATTAAACATGAAATGCAAAATGCCCAGATGAGCACATCAGAAGATATTTAAACATCAATTTCAGCAGTTACAACACACTTACCTGCATGTCAGAATATGTGGATGTTCTCAGTGTTAAACCTCTCTGTAAGAATTTCTTTTACTCAATCCAAAAAAAAAACAAAAAAAAAAAACTTGCTAATAATGTTAACTTTGCCCACTGGAAAGAGCCACACTTGACAATCCCATTCTATTGTATTCTATTTAACTATATTCTGTTTTTTGCATTCCTAATATGCCTGAAGAACAGTCCCTCATTTGGTTGCTCTGCTGTACCCAAATTGTAGTAGGCGAAATTAAAAAGGAAATAAAAGACAAGCTATCACTCTAAAATTTGTCTTTTATCCAATTCCTCTAGCTTGACTTGTTCCTGTAGTGATTACTTACTAAGGCATTACTCTCCCAAACTGAAAGGCTGAATAAATATATAGTATATACAGACACAACAATGTAAAGCCAAAGTAAGAATAATCCTAGATGAGTGTTCACCAAAGGACAATATAAAAGAAATACACCATATTTAAAAAGAAAATAGTATGGTATAGTATATACCCCATTTCCCTCCACCAAGTTCAGAACATACTGAACACACTTCTTTATTTTTTAAGTGTAGTCCTACTGACACAAAACAAACCACTAAAGGAACAGACACAGGTAAAATATGCAAGTGATAAAAACTAGTACCATATCTTCTTTGCATAATTCTGGACCTGTAGTTTCTTGTATGCATCAAACCACATAAATTAGCCTCATAATGGATTCTTTTTTAATTTCTCATACCCATTTTCAGATCAGCTGCAAAGATTCGTTACATGACATTTATATGTCATTTGAGTTTAATAAAGCAGTACGTATAACTGTGAAACTGATCAAAACTCACAAACTGAATGGTCTAACTTAGATTTTTCCTCCTTTGAACAACCTGATGAGAATGTAGTCAGGTGTTACTTGAGTTGATATCAGGATGAGCTGTTGGCGGGCTTGTCCCACTCCACCTGGTTTCTCACTGGAAGGCATGCTCCCTTGCTGGGGGCCTGCTGTGTCTCTGTATCCTCTGGAAGGAAATCCCAGCTCAAAACAGGCACATCTGTGCCAGTGGAACTGAACATGGCATGAGACGCTGACCTTTCTTGTTCTTGTGATACCTTATTCTCAGTGTGTGTTTCGCTCAAGTTGCTGCTGTTGGTACAGTGCTGGTTGGGCTGTGAGACACATCCAGTTCGACTGAGCAAGTCTGAATTCCTGAAGTCAAAGAAAGTGTCGTTTTCACCAATCCCCAGTCCAAAGCTCTCCAGCATATCCATTACTGATGATGTGGATGGAGCACTGGGTGTCTCCTCCTCAATGAGACTCAGTGTGGGCAAGATGTCCACCAACTCTGCTATCTCCATCGGTTGGATTACATCAGTGATGCTGGAAGGAAAAGCCTGCTCCCCGCTGTAGGACTCTTGTGTGTCCAAAATTGTATATCCTAAATCCAACTGCGGCTCTAGTCCAGATTCAATGAAGGTGCTTGTGCATCCCAATTCTAATGGGTTAATGTTTTCCAGGTCAACAGTTGGCTGGGCAGTGATGTCGACGGGGTACCCTCCCTTTGCAACGCCCTCTATTAACACCAGTGCAGCCTCTTTGGGGCCGACCATGTTTCCTGCTGGTGAGGGGACCTCAGCAGTGACAACATTTGGTGGCGTCACGCTGACTAAACTCTCTGCCAAAAAATGAGAAAGCAAGAATAAGCTTAAAAAGACAAGGTCAAATCGTTGATTTGTAGTATTAATCAGGAAAAAGTAAGGTGACTTTACATTTGCTTGTTACAGCAGCAATTATTGTGACAGAGCCAGGGTTTCTGGTGTAAAGGGTGTCTACCACAGTGTTTTCTAGAATTAACTCAAAATAAGTAACACGTTTTGATGTTCAGCCAAATACAGATTCTACAGCTGCTTGTAATGATTCATGTAAGTCATAGCATATGGTAAAAAGTCTGCTTATTTACAGTACAGCCGATGTGCTACAGCATTACAGCGATTGGCATAATTAGTATAAAGTATAGCTCCCTGGGATTCAGCACAGCATGTATTAGCAAGAATTTTAAACAAGTTTTGAAGGGTCCATGGTGTTGAAAATGTGGGACAGCTGGATGTGTTATTTGGCTTTGAATTATTCTTGCTCAATGTTTTCAACAATGTTACTCCAATAGAATTAGAAACTTGTCCACCCATGTCGCCGATGTACCTGTTATGGCTCTCTGTGCTTGTGTTTGACTGGGCCATGTCAGCCTGGCAGTCAAACTTCCCTCATCTTCCTCACCATGAGGACTTGGCGGCGGGTCGCCTCCCATCACCAGACCCAGAGGCACTGCCCCCACCCACTGCTTGGACCGAACACACTGTAGACAGTCCATAATCCAGCGTGCGTCTCGCCACACTACATCGAGGCGCTAATGTAAGAAGAAAATTCAATTAGATTAGTTAAAGCTACAACACGTCTTGATAGTAAATCTTTGGATGAAATATCGAAATTGCAAAATTTTGCTGGTGGTACACTTTAATCAAAAACATTGATGGGTGACTTTCCCTCATTAAACTTGTATAAATCAGGAGAAGAAAAGCAGAAAGAGGCTTTGAGTTAACTCTGATTTGCAGCAACAGCTGCTCTGCTTTATTGATCTTACATGCAAAAGGTCAGTGATATGATTTAGCCTCTCTCGGGCTTCCTGCACCTCCCTGGTATCCAGCGCCTCCCGCAAGGCCTGCTGGGCCAGATGAGTGTCCAGCTCGAGCCTCACCCAAGCTTGGCAGTATTGGGACAGGAATTCCCGCTCATAGGTCCAGAAGTGAACTACGGATGAGAGGAAAGACAAAAGAACAAATGATGACATCAAAGCTGAGAGAAAAGGCATCAGAACTCATTACTCATGACGTTTTTCCTGAGAAGTCAAAAGGGGAGAAAGATTTAAACTACAGTAACACCAAATCCTGAGGTATGGTTGAGACATAAGATCATAGGACTTTAGAGACAATAAAACTGTCTCATCTTCAAAAGAGCAAAAGATAAGACATACCACGTCAGTGTGAGATATGGATATTACACTTTCCAACCAAACTGGAAGAAAAAAATTAAAGGGTGAAGTGCATCTCATTAATATCTTCTTAAACTATTTGCTTTAGCTTTTTGGAAGATTAGACATATTTGATGCCATTAATATCTGTTTTGCAAAAAGAAGTCTTTCCCTTAGTTCTTATATGATGCTACTCTTTATTTGTTTTTTGGACCTATGGACAACAGGCTTTTCCTAATAAGAGAAGGTTACTCTGCCAGGTATTGTGTCTAACCTTAAGGTCCAATGTATTCCCTGCTGGTAAGGATTTTCTGTAGTTCCCTGCTTGAAATATACTGCAGTTTGCTGCTGTGATGCATGTCCCATATCCATGAACTACAGTTCTCCACCTACCTAGCTCAAAGATCTGCAGAGGCATGGTAAGGCCCGGCTCCTTGGTCCCTACCAGAGGCCAGTAACTGGAGCTGAAGTCCTCACTGGGAGGCAGCAGTAGCAACATGGACAACTTGTCCCCAAACTGCAGCAGTTCCTGAGTGTATACGCCATACTGGTAGGCCTGTAGTACAACAGATGCACTTCTAAAAATATTGGATGTTATGAAAATGTTCAATATGCCTGCAGTATTTACCCAGAAGGAAAAACTATATAATCACTATAAATAAATGAAATAAAATAGTATAAATACTGACAAACCACTTCATAATAGTTTCCTCCATTATTTTGATGGACAGTTGATGGTAGATGGGTGTTTAATAGTTTTTACCCTGTAGAGGGGGATGTTGAGCTTTGTCAGGAGATGTGTGACTGCTGCCCTCAGAGACCTGACAAACTCCACCAGCCCACTGCTCTCCATCATGCTCTCATCCTCGCCACTCAGCAAGTTCTGAACACTGCTGCTAGTTGTGGCGTTACCATGATTCTGGAGCCATGACCACTCCTCTCTGTCACACAACAATTCAGTTAACAAAACATTGCTTTAAAGGGCATCATTCAACACATTCAAAGTAAAAAAAAAAAAAAAAAAGATAGATCTGTATTTTTCTATATTGTATTTGTACCATGATTTATGTTTGTTTTGACAATTTTCCAAAACATATATTTTTGGATTGATATTCTAATTCATTATATTGCCATGTGTTAGCCAACTTCTTGGGAAAGTCATACATGAATTGTCAGCAACAAGTCCTGTATGGTATTCTTTAGAAAATCCTCATCAACCACAAATATTTATGATATGTACGAAACGGGAAAACATTTGCTATGATTTTTTGGCTCCAATTAGCATAGTATGTGTGGAGGTTGGAGAAGTACATCCTATGTTCAAGTTTTGTCACCTGGACACGTGGGCGTTGTGTCGGACCCGTGTGTGGCAGAGTAGATTGGGAAGCCTCTGCGGCACCAGGACCCTGATCTGTTCTACTGAGCTGCACAGTTTTAGGATGCCCACGTACAGGCCTGACTGCGCCCACTGAATGCTGTGCCTGTGGAAGGACAGCTTCTCCTACAGAACAGAGAGAAACAGGTAGGGTGTTAACTATTTTATTAAGATTATGTTTATTTGCCTTTTTTTTCCCTATGTCTGAATTTGTTTTGAATTTGGTTGGCTAATTTGGTTTCTCCAAAGTAATTGCAGGGGTTATTTGATTTGCACAGAGGAGAAAAGCAAAGCTCAATAATCAAGTCAGGGAAGTAAATACATTCAATCAAGATGTGCTCAGTGTTTAATATACTTTGCTGCACATAGCTGCTGCTCAGCAAGTGGTAATGTTGGATATTTTCTGTCTCTTTTACACACACAAACTCAGGTTCACCTTTAGCTGCTCATAGAGCATGTCCATGGCAGTGGGCTCGGGTAGGAGAGGAGTCCTGCTACGGTTCTTTTCCAGGCGGACCAGGGGCATCCAATGGAGAGGAGGATCAGGAGGGCTTGGAGTGGAGCAGAATAGTCAAGGTCAAAATGAAATGCAGCCATGTGGAACCACCACTGAGTTTTAGTGAGTCATTTTACAGTAACAGGGCCAGTATAACACCACTAACCAACAGGCCGGCTGGATATTAAGATAAAAAATCATTCAGCAGATTGTGATTTGGTTATGTGTTGAAGTGTAACACACTTTTTCAAAAAAGCAGCCGGGCAGAGAGTTGGAAACCGTGGTTTAAAAAGAAAGGTCAAAGGCATGTTTGTTGCTGTGCACTCTTTGTGAAGGAAATACGAAAAGGTTTAACAAAATGTAACAAAATGCTCTTTCTCACCTTGGAGGGTTTGAAAACTCTTTCAGAGTCACCAGTAGAACGTTGCCCTGCCGGTCTTTCAGCGGTTCATAGTACACCTGACCCAGATCCACTGTTCCAAGGGAAGACTGACAGCAGAGAAAGGTGCACAGAAAAAACGGAAAGGCTGAATAAATATGAAGAAATTATGGATTGTTGCAGTGAAATTCGGGTTCTGGGAGTAAAGGTATGGAGCCTCAGATAGTAAATAGAGGCAGTAGTAAGAAGAGTGGGAGGGAGAGGAGGTGTAAAGAGGTAATTAAAATGGCAATTAACCAATTTTGATGCTTCTCACCATGTAGAGTAAGCTGCTTAACTTCCTACCTGGAGCTGGGAAACAGCTCTTAAGATGTTGTGCCTGTTCTGAAGGAGGGAGGAAGAAGATGAATGTGCTGAGGAAAGGGCTTCCTGGAGCCAGGGCACTTGCTGCCATGCACATGACAACTACAGGAAAAAATATCACATTCAATTTAAAACTATACACAGAAACTTATACAGTTCCCATTCAGAATAAATACATATGTAGAAACAATGGAGGATTTCATGTTTCATGCAAACAATTCACTGTTTATACGTGTATTGACTACGTTTCAAATGGATTTACATGGTTTAATGTGTGTCTGTGTGTGGGTTGAATTAATGTACACATATATATACTGACAGATCACCTTGGCAAACCAGAGGAAGTCGTGCGTGATGGAGCTGGAGCAGCACTGGATCTCCACCAGTGGGATTTGATCTTCAGCTGTCAACATGATGTTTTCCTTGTGATAGAACACAGTCGCTAAGTACACACCCCTGAAGAAATTGACACGACAGCAGACGTTAGGTTATTCCATTTGAAATTGTGTGTGTATATATATATATATATATCATGCTGATATCAAAGTGAGGTTGTATTTACACTTAACTTTATTGCAAATCATGCAGATGCTTGCACTTTAATTCATAAAGAGCAGATTTTTAATAATCTATGCAACTTTACTTCTTTGAAGCAATCCTTTTCCTTGCAGTTATACCCTTCCTTACTTACAAGCTGTCCTGTTCGTCCAATATTCTTCTCTGAATTCAGTCCACTGAATGTATGTGGCAGTGAGGCGCCTTGATCAGTCACTTCCAATTTGCCACAGTTTAGTGATTTCAACCCTCATCCTCAAAAGAGCTCTTCACTAATCTTGAGGCTACAGCAGCTTCAATGTGACTACTGTTCCTTTTCAATAACCACAACAGATAAGAGTTTGGACTTGTAGTTAGCAGTTTACAATACTGTAATCACATTTTGTTTAATCCACTACTCCCGGTACCCTAAAGGCAGAGTGGGACAGGTAAGACAGAGTGCTACCTTTGTAGGAGGCGAACAAACTTGGTGGCAGACTGGAACAGTTGTTTGATACCTCGAGACACAGACAGACGCTTGCTGGGACTCTGAGGCTTACAATTCTCTGTAGAGCACAGGGAGACAAGGATCAAATGGGATAGAAAATGACTTTGTATGCCAATGTACATTTACTGTGCATGCACAAGATATTTGAATGGGACAAGGTGGTTGACACATACAGTTCATGCTGCTGATATAAAACGTTGTAAAGTGGGAATAAAATGCAGTAACATGAGCACATTAGGCACTTATAAACCATCACAATAAATACATTTTGACATCCCTGATGTTCAGTGTGTTTTCTGACATTTCACAGTGTCACAACTGTAGTGTATCTACAGGTATTGGAAAATGAAAGCAATTCTGATCAGCTGTACCATGAGATATAGAGCAGCTTGCATTCATATCATTCATTCATTCATTCATTCATCTACCACTTATCCGTTTACCTGTGCAGTATCCCCTTTGATGGGGTTCTCTGGCATCTTCTAGCAATTTCCTCACAATGGTCTCATGGTTTCTGAACTGTGACTTGACACCCATGCACTCTCTCCAGCCTGCACAGGAAAGAGGAGAGAAACAAAACATCACTTTTATTTTCAATGCAATTAGGGAAAATATTTCCCTAATTGCATTGAAAAGACAACAAGGGCTCATCTGCAGGCAAATCCTGAGTACTACTTTTTCCTGGCTGATTAGGAGGCAAGTTCACTCTGAGCTGGTAAAACAATGCATCACTTTCAGTTTCAACTAAAGCTAATGCAACATGCATTATATCATGAATATCAACACTGTGTTTATATTCTGTCTAATGTTCGCATTAATATATGTATTTCGCCCTTTTTACAATTTCATAAATATTTTGAAATTTTTTTTCTCCACTTCACAGTTTGAAAGAACAAAGAATGCAGTGAGAAAGAGTGTGCGCCATGCTGAATTCAAACTCAAAGTAGCACAGATACAAGGCCCATTGACTCACAGTGACATCTTTAATTCTTCACATTTTAATAATTTATTAATCTACCAGCCATGAGTGGATTCCACTTCTTTTAAATCATGCTTGATGTCAACCAAGTAATTTCATTACACTGAGATAAAGAAAAAGAATGGCGCCCTTTCTCAGGAGAAAATCCACATTCATCAAAGTTTTGCAGTTCAGTATACTCACTGGAGGGGGCAGCACTGACTGGAGTAGAGCACTGAGGCGGGCCCCATCCTTTCACATTGTAGGCACTTACTCTTACAAAGTAATGCACTCCCTGCATTTGGAGAAGCACCAGACCGCCAAATTATCATCATGCATTAACCTTCAGAATTGTCCGTTCCGGGACAAAGAAATCCACATACTGCTCTCATTATTAATTCATCTGGTTAAGTAAGGCAGTTGAGCAGGTTAAGTGTTGTCTTACGTGAAGGGGTTTAGCACAGTTGATGATCACTGGGGAGTGATAAACACAATGTGTGTGTGGGTCAAGAGCTGTTGTGTGGGCATTATTGCCTCTCCCTTACTTATTTGAACATGTGCTGACAGGTATGACTATGTGTGTTGGATGTCCTGACGTGTGCTCATCTGTGTGTGTTTGAGTACTCATGACTTACTGCTGTGAGTCCCTTGATATTATAGGAGGGATTCTTGGTCTCTGTAACTTGGACTGAGGCAAGGCTGTGTTTGAAGCTGGCTGAGGTGCTCCATTCCACTACGAACACAAAGCAATCCCACTGAGTGATTATTCGCTGGCTTCACTAAAAACACCCATAGGAGAACTTTAGAAGCATTTTATTGTTTACAGTGCTGGGAAATTTCTGTACCTAGGCTTAATTTACCCTTGGCTGCAAAGTCCGACATTTATGCAGCTATTAAACTAAGAAGCAGAAATAGGGGGTGAACTACATACATAAATATAGAGCTTTTATACCTGATAGCTTCAGTGATGTGTGAAACCTTGATTATACTTCGTCAATACAGAAAACATTCCATTAATTCTATTATATATACATAATGCCTTTGTCCGTATTTGTCAAATCTCTTAGTAAGTGTTGTCGCACCTCCTTTTATCTACTTATCTATTCATCCATACAGGTGTAATATATCAAATTCTTGTTTTTTTACCACCAACCTCTGTAGCGAGTGATGAGTCCCATGGTGTCACCCTCTGGCTCTTTGATTGCCACAAACAAAGAGGACAAGCTAGTCACCACTATGGACACATAACTGGGAGGACCAGGGAGCTCTGCATGGAGCATTTAAGGAGAATTGTGTTCACAATGTGCACCAGTTCATTCTGAGAGAAGATGTACAACCGTCAACACATATATATATATATATGCAAACTTCACAATTCATTTCAATCCACCATGTCACAAATATTTAAGACAAATAAAAACACTAAATAAAAATAAGAATAACTAAATAAATGTAATAAAATAGCTCCCATATCCATTTAGGAAATGAGAAAAAATTTACTATTGCTCTTTATTTCTGATAAAACCCACTTGAGAATAATGCAACCTGCTTTACACTTTACACTAAGCCAAGCTAACTTGTTCAGTGAAAAAAGTCTCCAGTCTTCAGTTCAGTGGTTTGATCTGTGCTACCTTTAATCTTTCTAAATTACTATTGTAACACCTGACAGGTTAATGTATGTGGTTCAAAAGAGCCATAGTACTCAGCCAACTTTCAACAGCCAATGCTTAATAGGTATCAAAAACCCTCGTATTCCTGGCTTTTAAACCAATTAACCAGGGTTTCTGGTAAAGTATGGACCTTCTTCCCTTGGAGCTCTGTGTTGCTCTAAAACTTAAAATTCTATGTACTGTAACAGTTTATGTAACAGTAAATCAACTCCTAGGTTGTGATCAAATATAATTCTGCCTTCTTCATTGAGTCTCACCAACCTAAGCTGCGACCTAGAGTGAATAGATGAAGTCAAAGGCTTCAGATAAAAACATGCATTTGCACTTTGAATTTTAAGCATAAAGCTAACACTCTTATCTAGAGGGTTTTGTAACGAGCGTATTCTTAATTAAACTGCATGCAAATAAAACAGCAAGGCCCTTACTGACTTTAAAATGCTGTATTTGTGAATGAGTCAGGAAAGAAAATTGGAAGTGCTTGAGAGAAGTAAAATGAGAGCTAAGTAGAGATTTTTATTTAGAGCAATTGAATATAGGTATATAATAAAAAAAAAATATGACAGTTTGAACCAATGAAGAGTTATGAGTGAGAAGTTTGAGCAGGGTGGTGCAGGAAAAGCAGGGCTCAATATATCTGAACAGAGATTGCACCAAAGGCTTGGAAGCTAATCTGGGTGTGGATTCCCACTCATGCACCTTCCATCACAGAGGTTTTGAAATTGATAAGAGTAGCCACTGGCAAGTCTTGGGTGTGGGAGAGTTTAGAAGTGGTAATCACATGGCAGTCTGTTGAATTTTGAACTAGCTGAGAGGTAAGGAAAGAAACTTTCAAGAGGCCAGCTAAAAATCCAGATGGGAAGTAAGTAAAACCTGAGAAAGACGCTGGGCTGAATATTTGATCGCTATGGATTTAGTCAGAAGTAATGGCAGGCTTTGTTGAGAAGGGCTGGAAAAAACTAGCAGGTCTACCTTGCTGAAACTAAAAATGCAAGAAATACCTTAGAAAACATTGTAAAGGAACTTATGTCCCCAACCATTGTTCAAGAAATGCCACAAGCTTGACCCAAGACAACTGACCTGTCTTATGGAAGTTTTCTCTCATCCGGCAGTACAGTTGAAGCCTGAGGCTCCACAGGCGGATATGTCTCTGGACATCAGACTGTGCCTGAGGCCCAGATCCTGTCTTTCTCACTAACTCATTCTTCCTCTCCTCCACTCGTTTATCGGCTAGTGCCACCAGAGCATCTAGCTTCAGTGCCCACTCTCTTGGTCGGCACACTGCAAGGAAATAGAGTAGGGAAAGACAGAAAGAGAGAACAGAATCTCAATACAACGTGCGTAGAACTGTGACATTTTGGACGACAGAGTGTTTTAAAGCACGGGACTTACAAACAGGGTTGTGTCTGGCTCCTGCTTTTGTCAACACATGGAGCAGAGGGGAATTGTGGGTAAGGGCAGCTACATCCAGAGGGACCAGGCCCTGTTCGCTCACTCTGTTCACCCCTTTCTCCCGATCTCTCTCCCAGTCCTTTTCTTTCTTCTCGCCTCTCTCCCACATGCTTCCGCCTCCTCCACAGCCGGTGTGGTCCCTGGACAGCAGGCTTTGCACAGCCAAAGTGTCCTCATTTTCCACTGCCTCCCACAGGGTCTTGTACTAATGGGGAGCAGGATAGACAGTGTAAAGCCACGGGAGGGTGGGCAGGTGAGAGAAAGAGAATAAGAGGGTTCATAGCAAAATAGAGATTTATTTTATAAGAGAGGGAATAGGGAGTTGCTGTGCAAGGAAGAGGCAGCAGATGAGACAGCATGTGATCTCAAAGAAAGATCTAATAATGTCAACCATGAAGAAACCATGTCAGAGAACAGACCCCCACCCCTCAAAATGACAAATGAAACATCTTACAGCATCTGCAGACTTGTTGAGGTGCTTGTGTGGGTCAGTTTCACTGGCAACAGATGACTCTCCTCCCCTCAGTCTGACGGATAGGTTCCTATATATTCGTTTGGGGGAAACAGGACCTAGGGAGCGCCGGCGCTGGGGTGGGTTCCTCATTGATACAGACATGACAGGAGAGGGAAAGCGAGGACAGGAGAGGAGAGGAGAGAAAAGCAAAAGAGGGAAAAGCTTACGAAAAGGAAAAAATTGTTGGAATTACTTAACTCATTTAAAGAAATACAGGAAAAGAAGTGATTTTTGAAACAGAGAAACAAGAACTTAGGGAAAGAAGAAGGAAAGGTGAAAGTCATTAGAAACCTGGAAGAGTGTGTAAGAGGGAATGAGATGAGAAGTGAAAAGAGGGAAGTAAAAAAAAAACAACAAAAAAAAACAACAACCCCAAAACACAATATTCCGTCAGGCTCATACAAATTATCCCACACTAAAAGCAATTTTATGCCAATTTGAAGGGTTAGTATAGGCTGGGCTAAGAAGTACTGTTGTGTGGGTGGATAAATGGATAAAAGTTACACTGCCTGTACAGAGTAGATGATAAACGGTTTGGAGCATTTATTTTAGTGCATCTTACTAGCCTCCCTTTTGTTCTTCTTTTCTTCTTCCTCTAATGTGCCACAGGTTTTATTCTCTCTGAATGGCGCCTCTCAGCACACAAAGCAGCTGACCCATCAATCTAATGAACTAAAGAAAAGTAATCTCACTGTTGAAAAGCTATGATTGTTTTTTATAATAAATATGAATCTCCTCATATCATTAGCATAAATATAAGAATCCATCTTCTCCTCTACAGTAATGATAGTTCTTAATCTTTGCATTTGCATCATTAAATCAGTCACTTTTGTGACTGAAAATCTCTCCGTTTTTTTTCAACACTTGGGGGTGTGTAGTCTGGCATAGTTTTTCTTCCTTCTCCCTCTTCAGTCAGCAAGTCTTGTCTTTCATTTGTTTCATCCCTCTTTTCACAGTCCTACAGTTACCGGTGATTTTCACAGTGCTTCAGTTTACGTCATGCCCCAAGCATTTGTATCTGAAGAGTGTCTTGGTAGACAAAAATAAGAAAAAAAAGGGATACTCAGATCTTTCCCTTGTGTGGCTATGTTCTCTTTTCCAGTGTTTTTTTTTTTTGAGGGGGGGCATCTCTCTGGAGCTGAGTAGTCCACTGTCCCTGTGTGAAACTGAATACCCCCTAGTTGGTGCTAACTGATACAGATTATGAGAGCCCTGGCTCCACTGACTCCACATTGACACATTACCTCTATACATGCCACCTTCCTGTGACTCAGTGTGTGGGGATGCAGGGACATAGGGGCAATACCGGGCTCTGTTATTGGTGCAAGTTTCCAGTTTATTTATTTTGTTTTATATCAGTTCTGGAAAGTGCTGATGAGACAGTTGAGAGAAGGGATTAGGTTTATTGTTTCCTTTTTTTTTAGGCAATGCACAAAAATAAGAAAAAACCTGGGAGGAGGAAAAACAAGTGTTTGTAAAGGGTGCTAGCACTGCAGTGGCAGGAATAATAGTTATGTGAGTGAGGTGAAAGCCTGATCCATTAAAAGACAGACAGCATTAGTTCACTGTTATTACTCTGCATGCAAGTAACTCAGCTAAGTTATTTTTAATTTGGCCTCAGCATTGTGGGAATCATGATGACAAAATGAACATATTTGGAAGGCCATTTTCAGTTTTATCAAGATCAGCAGTATGGAAACTTGTGATGAGTAATACTTCTGACGTCTCAGGAAGTAATGCGGTGCATTCATTTGTGTGAATAAAGCAGGGGTGGGAAAAAAAACCTTTCTTTACATCACAGTTCAGTTCTGTGCTTGTAGATTATTTACGAGCATTAAATATCAACAGGCAGCATAAAAATCCAGATAAAAATTCCCAATGCTTATTGTTTCATTAAACAGACAGCAGCCGAACTGAAGCCAATGAATGTTTCAGCAAGTCAGGTCATTATACAGACTGCAACTTTAAAAAGGTTATCTTCAAAAGCAACAACATAATTTATGTTTTTGAACAACTTGAAGTTTTTTCTTGCCACTGTTGCCGAGTGCTTTTTTGTAGGGGATCTGTTGTGTCCTGTTATATAAATCTCAAAGACTTTGGTCTAGACCTGCTCTATATGTAACGTACCTTGAGGTAACTTTGTTATGATTTTGAACTATAAACATTAAATTTGATTTGAGTCATTGAGTTTTTACAGTAGGTCTTAAGAATAGGTGATCATACAGTGATTATAGGCTGAACAATCTGTGACAGAAAACAACACCCGAATATTCATCAAGTCTCAAAATAATACTTTCTATGGGGAGCGTATGGAGAGCTCCAACCAAACATTTTGTCAACTGGGTTTGACAAGTCAACATACCGACGGAATAATGAGTTTTAAAAAGTTATTCACGTCTTACCGTCGGTCGACACTTTTGTTTCACCATGTTTTACTTCTCCATGATCGCGGTGCCCACTGAGCTCATGTTATCCAGTGAACCGACCCGGCAGTTTTCACCTCCGAAGCTGAAACGAGCGCACCTGAAAGCAGTAACCGAGAGAAGGGCAGCCGCTTCCCCTACACACGCGCGCGCACACGCACCCACACACTAGAAAATATGCACGCACGCACGCAAACACACACAGACTCACATACACGTGCACACACAGACTCACAAACACGCGTGCACATACGTGTGTCCCTCCTCCTATGTCATTTACTCTCTTCACTTTTTTAAATGACAAACAGCAGTGTTGTCAGATGTAAACTGAAATCTAATAGAAATTTGACCTGAAATGTTAAACCCCCGCGACCCGACCCCAGATAAGTGGATGAAGATGAATGGATGGATGGATGTTATTAAACGAGATTTCGATCAAATTAATTTGGGATTTTGTGGGAACAATGTGAATTACAGATTTGATAGATCTGCCTGTTTATGACATCCATCTGGGTTTGGGAGTGGGATAAGTGTAAAAAGTGTGTTCTAATAGTGAATGCGTATTATTTCTGAGCACTGAAACAACTTTATGTTATCAAGATGCAACAGTCTCTGTTGAAGTTACACACGCTTGTAAACATATTTGTCATCATTAACTTTACTAAGGAAAAGCTATTTCTGCTACATGGCCTTTACTGTTGTCGTCACAGGAAACAAAAAGCTATGGCACAATGTGAGCAGAGTGATGTGACAATGTGTGAGTTGAGGTGAGCTACAGAGAGCTACATTTTGGGCATCTCAACACCACCAATGATGGCCACTGTCTAGGTGGAAGAGTATAATTGTCAGAAAACCTTTTTTTTTTTTTTTTTTTTTTTTTTACAATGCATGAATCTTTCTCATTACAAGCTATTAATGTGTGTTCGGTAAGAGCGGGATGCACAAGAACTGGTTTAAGATACATCAAGCCAAATGACAGATAAGCAAAGGGCAAGCATTAATGTGCAAGGTGTTTGCATGTCAAGTCTCCACTTATTCTTGAGCAGAAGCCAAATCCATTTGTTTCTGTGCTGCACTAGCCCCTGAAGAATTATCTATGTGCAGCTGTTGTCATATGAAGTTGACAGATTTCCCACCTGAGCAGTGAGGAGGGCTCTTTATCTCTTTCTCTGTCAGTTCATTGCTCTCAGGGGCAAATAAAACTGCACAGACTGATGAATTTAACTCTTTCCCAAGCACAAGTGGGAACTTTAGGAACCAGTATTTCCCAAACTCTCGTCAGAGGTCTGCTACGCTTCTGTGTCAGCCAAACAAGGCTTTGACCACTTCCTGCACATAACGGTCTAACACAGTACACTTTGCCTTCAGTGCGTTCGCCGGAACACAACAGACGTGTCTGAGGCAACATGTACTGCACAGTAAGAAACTATGAAAGATTAGGATATTGCTCTTGTGTACACTAGTACACAAAAACATACACACACATATTGAGCCAAAGGTAAGCTGGCTATATTTTACACCATGCACTACTTTGATGTGCAGTGAATTGTGTTTAAGGAGAAGTAGAGTGAGACTATAAATTGACATGTTGGTAGTCGCTGATACTCGCCCCCACACTCATATCTTCAAATAGCTTCTCAGTTGCCGAGAGGCTTTGTTGTCATGGTGATAGCAACATTGTGGCCTTCATAACATTTCATTCAGCAAACATTCATTTGGAGGATAAATTGAGGTTGATACATAATTTTGAAGACACAAATGTATAGATTTTACTAAATATACAACATCAACAAACCTTTGAGAGGAAACATGGGACCTAAGTAGATAATCAAGCAATTCCAATAGGAAAAAATATCTATTATAAATATGGTAGTATGGTAAATACAGTGTCTCCATGATTAGTTTCATTCAGTGCCTTATTCACCGCCCATCACAAATTGAGATTCCACAGAAATGTCAACAATGTTTACAGTTTATTTCAAACAGCATGGCTCTCAAATCACAGCCTTTCAATTTGAACCAGTCCAACTAATATAGATTTTCTGGATTCACCATCTTCATTGCTATTGAATAATATAAACATGTGGCATTGGAAGAAATATAATGACAAAGAAAAACACTCATTAAAGCTAAAATATTTCTCAGTTGAAGTAGGTAGTATCATAATCAAAGGTATGTATTTAAAAATAATCCATAAAAACTATTTAATGCTGCCAGATATTGAAACGTTTTTCTAATGTGTATACTCAGATGTATACAGTGTCATAACTCAACTTCATCCGTTGCATAATTATTTGTCACTGTGAATAATAACTAACACGTTCCTAAAATATGTTATTTATTTTCTTTTTTTCATTTGAGAAACACATAAAAAGAAATTCCAATCTGCAAAAATTTTATATATATACGTACTTATATATATATGTATAAAATAAATCGCAGTTTCTCAGTACTCTTCCTTTTTAGTTTCTCGTCGCTTATAACTCCGCGCTTTGCTCTGACTGTGTTTGTAAATAAAGTTTGAATTGAAAAAAAGACACGGCATAGTAGCTTCAAGCTAAAACCCAAAGTCAAACTTTAAGTTTGCCTTAGAGGAGCAAAGCGGGCACGCTGCTAATTAGCTTAGCCTTAATGCTATAGCTAAATAAGTACGTTTTCCTGTAGGCTAATAACAGAAACTAGCTTACTTTCTGGCTGACCTGCTTGAGCTTAGCCGCCCTTGTTTTGCTTCAACAGGCGAAATGAGCGAAATGGCGAGTATGGATATTATTTATGACAAGATCCACTTCAGACATGATCCAAAATGGAGCGGCCGCCTGGGGCCCGCGGAGGGCGGCGGGCTGCTGGTCTGTATGGCCTGTGTCATTGAAATGATTGATAGTGCACATGTTGCGGTGAGTTCTTATAAATGAAATGAACTACTTTCACTCTGCTCCAATATAAAGTTGAACCAAGTTAGCCTCTCCACTGTATGCTGTGCATGTTCAGATAAAGGTGTATGTTATCCCAAGCACACCCTTTCCCAGCTAACGCAACCAGGATCTGTTAGAAAAATACCCACAGAAAACACATTATCCTGTTACTGTCCCACACTGCTCAACCTGTCTCCTCCATACAGTCAGTGAGGAAGTCTTTTGCCTTGTCTGGTATCAGTGGGGTGCTGAGAAGTTCTCCAGGCGCCCTGAGAGTGCTGCTCCAACAGGACCACCTAGTCTCAATGCATTTCACAGCTTCGCTAATGGGTAAGAAATCTTGTTGCATCCAAGAAAAGGTTAGGATGAAAAGCGAGGACCGGCATTATTGGGAAGCAATGGACCCTTTCAGATAGTTTGGATAGTCAGTTAATAATTCTGACAGAAGATACATCTAGGGTGAGTGTGACCCAGCAGAGTGCAGATTTTCCTTTTGTTAACCACCGCTGGCTGTTCTAGACAGTTCTGTTGTATGACCTTCCTTCAAGTAGAAATCATAGAATAGGGGCAAAAAATACCAGCTATTTTCAAAGGGAAAAAAAAGGAACAAGTAATCAACCTTAAGAACTAAACCAAAGGATGCACATCCTGAAAACTTCCCAGGTAATCTGACCTTGATTCTTTATTTCTTTATATTTTTAGTATGCAGATTTACACAAAGACAAATTCTTTCTGTAAAAATAGGGACAGTCAGTACAAAAATGCAAATATTCGAACGGGATGAATTGAACTTTTTTCCCTTTGACTTGAAGATGTATGAAGTATCAATATTGTGTGGGTTTTAAATATCACTGGTGAATTACATTTTGGCAGTGTTATAATTTTAGCACAGTGTTTTTTTTATGGCATTGCATCAACAGGAGAATTGAATGATACTTCATCCGCACTGGATACATTTCTCTAGGTCATTGCAGCATAAAGTGTTAGGTCTACACAATTTTAACTCTAATCAATTTAAGGCAATGACATAATGTATAGTAAAATGTTAAACCGGTAAAAGCTCTGACCAATATATAAGACATTAAAATAGACCTTTATGTGCTTGTGGTCTGCAGATCTGAGCTATGTGTTTCCTGATGAGAGTATAATCCAATATAAAAAAGCACTTTACCCCCTCACCAGTACACATTTTGCTTGCTTACATATTTATAGGGTCGTATTTACAGATGCTGTCATACAAGTGGTATAATGCGTTATGCAATTCACATACACTTCATCATGTGCCTTTTTTTGCAATGGTACAAGTTTTGCATCTGTGACTTACAGATACAAAGTGTACAGCCTGATTACCTATAGCCTAAAAACTTATTATTTACAATATAAATATGCACTTCCATGATTTTTTACCTTTATATTTGTGTCTGTTTTTCAAACATTTTCTTATTTCACCTCTGTGAGACCTCTGCACAACTCAGTGGGTTTGTGAAGTTGTTTTTTTAAATCTAGTGTGTCGATACTTTTCTGTCCCCAGGAATGCTTCACAGCGTGGAGGACCCAACCTGTCTGGAAAAAGTTCATCAAGGTGAAGAGATGACTCTTTCCAGTGTGTTGGTGTGGGTGTGTGTGCGTGTATGCTATCTCAGAGAGTAAAAGTCCACACGCAGAGGCTCTGAGTCACTCTTTTTCTTCAACAGCTCTTTGTGACCAAGTGAACTGTCACTGCTGGTTACTAAGGAGATTTTGCACAGTTCCAGTATCTTAATTTAACAGTTTTGAAGCTTTTGACTTCATTTATAATGTTAATATTTTTCACTATTGCATGGTGCCTATTTCTGTTGAGGTAGCTACTGTATATACAGATTTCTCTTTATCCTATTTTAATTTGACACGGCTTTGTATGGATAATGCGTAAAAAAAACGTGTTGAAATTCAATTGAACCTCACAAATAATGCAGTCAATTTATTTGTGTGTAAGGAGAAACAAATGAGGAGAAAGAAATGCAAGAAGTTTTGTAACACAAGTTAAGTAGTCATGTAAAGCAGAACTGAGAGGTACCATATGCCTAAATCGAGTCTTGATGGCAACAACATTAGATGTTTTGTTAATAAACAGACTGGACTGTTTGTAACATGTAGTGATCCTGAAAGTGCAACACACTCACCACCGTCATTCACAAGGTAAACAGAATAAATAAAATTGGAATAAAACCTAAAGAGATAAACTGTAAATAACTTTTTGATTTTGAATGAATGGATTTTTTTCCCTCATGAATACTGACATTTTCATAGAAGAAAGTAATTTACAATGATGTTGATTTAATGAATGCTTAGCTGTCTTTTTTGTGTGTGTCTGTACATACCTGCATTCATTTGTGTGTTTATGTGCATCAGTGCTGGTTCAGCTGCTTTTAGAGCTCCAGAGTGAGGTGTTATATCGCTTTGTTTTGGATGAAATAAACAAACAGGTGAGACACACACACTCACAGACACATGCAGGCACAGAAACATGCTGAATATCTTAAAACTTTCACCAGTATTTGAGCATCATCCACTATATCCTCTAAAAGTTGTTTAGTTAGCAGACTGTCTCCCCCTTGCTCTTGTTTTCT
The DNA here is from genome assembly GCA_034769265.1 of Remorina albescens. NCBI lineage: Eukaryota > Metazoa > Chordata > Actinopteri > Carangiformes > Echeneidae > Remorina > Remorina albescens. The sequence goes on along the minus strand of CM068493.1, from coordinate 17,116,241 downwards.
CGCCTCTGGGGAAGACAGTATTGGAAAAGCTTGATTCAGTAGTTGCTGCTGCAGGTGGTAAACAGTAAAGCTTTATATACTTATGATGACAGAGGGGTATACTACCGGGCAGAAGTGCTGACAAGTCTCATTTATCTTACTAGAATAGAGCCTGATTAGAAGTTTCTAAAATAAATCTACTTGAAGAAGCCGCCTTTGAATGTGAATGTTGGCTGTTCAACTGCTGGTAAAGAAAAATGTTTGTCTTCTGAGCTGTGAAAAAGATATAAATTACAGACGTGTCTCAAATGAATAGGCTGTACATTAAAAATGGGAGCGTTTTACTCCACAGTTAAAACAGTACTTGCTCTGCTGCTATATCTGCCCTGTACTTTGCTTTTGAAAATGTATAAATATGTATAATAAATATATATTATAAATATATATATTATTTTCATAAGCGGAAGTGTTATATAGAAAAGTTTCAGTTTAATTCCATCCACTTAAAACTCACCTCTCTTATATTACTTGTTTTTTTCCATGTGCAATGTTTCTGAATATCTTTATGTTGAGTATCTGAAACTTTGTTGATCTTGTGCCCTTTACAGCATGTCTGTAATGTGAAGCTTTACAGTATGCATGTATGTTTTTGCCGTTTCTTAATGTTGTTGTATGTCTGTTGTTGCTGATTTATATTTTGTACATTCTGCGTCCAGCTAAGTGACCAGCTCAGTGCCAAAGCTTTTCTGCCCATCTTTACACTCTTGGGGAACCTTGTGGAAGCAGTCCCCAACCTGGCCCATAGCCTGATTACTCAATACGGTAAGACAATGCAACAGTTACTAATCACTTCTTATTGTTATGGAGGCGCTGATGTAAGAAGGAAAAGAACGGTTTCGTTTTGTTAGAATTTACACTTTTAGTCCATGATAAGTTCTAATGTAGCCGCAAGGGGGGTACAAGCCAGTGCCTTATTGTGCCGGTCCCAAGCCCGGATAAATACAGAGGGTTGTGTCAGGAAGGGTATCCGACGTAGAACTTTTGCCAAATCAAACATGCGAATCAAATCTATGACTTCCATACCGGATCTGTCGAGGCCCGGGTTAACAACGACCGCCATTGGTGCTGTTCACGTACAGGGTGCCGGTGGAAATTGGACTACTGTTTGTTGAAGAAGGAGAGGAGGAAGGTGTGTTCGTAGGAAGAGAGAGAAAAAGGAACGCCAAGAGTCTAGGACTGAGAGTAGGGACTTTGAATGTTGGAACTATGACAGGGAAAGGTAGAGAGTTGGTTGACATGATGCAGAGGAGGAAGGTAGACATACTGTCTGTCCAGGCGACCAGGTGGAAAGGTAGCAAGGCTAGAAGTTTAGGAGCAGGGTTCAAGTTGTTCTAACATGGTGTAGATAGGAAGAGAAATGGAGTAGGAGTTATCTTGAAGGAGGAGTTTGTTAGGAATGTTCTGGAGGTTAAAAGAGTATCAGATAGAGTAATGAGTCTGAAGCTAGAAATCGAAGGTGTGATGTTCAATGTTGTTAGTGGGTATGCTCCACAGGTAGGATGTGAGCTGGAGGAGAAGGAGAAATTCTGGTTGGACCTTGATGAAGTGATGCAGAGCATCCCTAGAAGTGAGAGAGTTGTCATTGGTGCAGACTTCAATGGACACGTTGGTGCAGGAAACAGAGATGATGAGGAGGTGATGGGCAGGTTTGGTATCCAGGAGAGGAACGCAGAAGGACAGATGGTGGTTGACTTTGCAAAAAGTATGGAAATGGCTGTAGTGAATACTTTCTTCCAGAAAAGGCAGGAACATAGGGTGACCTATAAGAGTGGAGGTAGGAGTACACAGGTAGACTACATGTGTAGACGGTGTAATCTGAAGGAGATCAGTGACTGCAAAGTAGTGGTAGGTGAGAGTGTAGCCAGACAGCATAGGATGGTGGTGTGTAGGATGACTCTGGTGGTGAGGAAGATGAAGAGGGCAAAGACAGAGCAGAGGACTAAATGGTGGAAGCTGAAAAAGGAAGAGTGTTGTATGATTTTTAGGAAGGAGTTGAGACAGGCTCTGGATGGCCAGGAGGTGCTTCCAGTTGACTGGACAACTACAGCTAATGTGATCAGGGAGACAGGTAGGAGAGTATTTGGTGTGAATGAAACTGGATAAGGAGACTTGGTGGTGGAATGAGGAGGTGCAGGAGTGTATACAGAGAAAGAAGTTAGCTAAGAAGAAGGGGGACACTGAGAGGACTGAAGAGAGTAGACAGGAGTACAGGGAGATGCAGCGTAAGGTGAAAGTAGAGGTGGCAAAGGCCAAACAAAGGGCTTACGATGACTTGTATGCTAGGTTGGACAGTAAGGAGGGAGAGACTGATCTATACAGGTTGGCAAGGCAGAAAGACGGGGATGGGAAGGACGTGCAGGCGGTTAGGGTGATTAAGGATAGAGATGAAAGTGTACTGACAGATGCCAGTAGTGTGATGGGAAGATGGAAAGTGTACTTTGAAGAGTTGATGAATGAGGAAAATGAGAGAGAACGAAGAGTAGAAGAGGTGACTGTTGTGGACCAGGAAGTATTAAAGATTAGTAAGGATGAAGTGAGGAGGGCATTGAAGAGGATGAAGAGTGGAAAAGCACTTGGTCCTGATGATATACCTGTGGAGGTCTGGAAGTGTCTAGGAGAGGTAGCAGTAGGGTTTCTGACTGGGTTGTTCAACAGGATCTTAGATAGTGAGAAGATGCCTGAGGAATGGAGGAGAAGTGTGCTGGTGCCCATTTTTAAGAACGAGGGAGATGTACAGAGTTGTAGCAACTACAGAGGAATAAAGCTGATGAGCCATACAATGAAGTTATGGGAAAGAGTAGTTGAAGCTAGACTAAGGGCAGAAGTGAGCATTTGTGAGCAGCAGTATGGTTTCATGCCAAAAAAGAGTGCTACAGATGCAATATTTGCTTTGAGGATGTTGATAGAGAAGTACAGAGAAGGTCAGAGGGAGCTGCATTGTATCTTTGTAGATCTGGAGAAAGCTTATGACAGGGTGCCCAGAGAGGAACTGTGGTATTGTATGAGGAAGTCTGGAGTGGCAGAGAAGTATGTTAGAGCGGTGCAGGACATGTATGAGGACTGTAAGACAGTGGTGAGGCCTGCTGTAGGTGTGACAGAGGAGTTCAAGGTGGAGGTGGGACTGCATCAGGGATCAGCTCTGAGCCCCTTCTTGTTCGCTATGGTGATGGACAGGCAGACAGACGAGGTTAGACAGGAATCTCCATGGACTATTATGCAGATGACATTGTGATCTGTAGTGAGAGCAGGGAACAGGTTGAAGAGAAGCGAGAGTGGTGGAGGTTTGCCCTGGAAAGGAGAGGAATGAAGGTTAGCCGCAGCAAGACGGAGTATATGGGTGTGAATGAGAGGGACCCAAGTGGAAGAGTGAGGTTACAGGGAGAAGAGATAAAGAAGGTGGAGGATTTTAAGTACTTAGGTTCAACAGTCTAGAGCAATGGAGAGTGTGGAAAAGAGTTGAAGAAGCGTGTGCAGGCAGGCTGGAACGGGTGGAGAAAAGTGTCAGGTGTGATGTGTGATAGAAGAGTTTCAGCTAAGATGAAAGGAAAGGTGTACAAAACTGTGGTGAGACCAGCGATGTTGTTTGGTCTAGAGACAGTGTCACTGAGGAAAAGACAGGAGACAGAGCTGGAGGTAGCAGAGATGAAGATGCTGAGGTTCTCTTTGGGAGTGACCAGGTTGGATAGGGTCAGGAATGAGTACATCAGAGGGACAGCACATGTTAGAGGTTTTGGAGATAAAGTCAGAGAGGCCAGACTGAGATGGTTCGGACATGTCCAGAGGAGAGATAGTGAATATATTGGTAGAAGGATGCTGAGTTTTGAACTGCCAGGCAGGAGGCCTAGAGGAAGACCAAAGAGGAGGTTTATAGATGTAGTGAAAGAGGACATGAAGGTGGTTGGTGTGAGAGAAGAGGATGCAGAAGACAGGCTTAGATGGAGGCAACTGATTCGCTGTGGCGACCCCTGAAGGGAAAAGCCGAAAGGAGAAGAAGAAGTCCATGATAAGTTCTCAGTATAAGCTAAAAAAGATCACTAAGTCAGTGTATTCAGAAGGGAGATTGTTTTGAATTGTCCAGATCTTCATTAAGCCTCAGTTATTCAGCTGATGTTTCCTTGAGGAAGGAAATGAAGCTTTCTCAGCTGTCTGCTCTAATGCAGCCCTTATCGTTGATTTCATTATACACACACTTTTTCGTATAAGGCACAATGGGAATTAAATTTTGAATCATGCTGGTTTGGGTCCGGTTTAAAAATATTCTGTGACAGAATCAGAACCTGTCAGTTGATTCATCATACTGTCACATTTCTCAGACCAGTGGAGAGTTAAAGTGATACACACACAATTTTCCTTAGATGCTGTTATTCAGGAATGTGTTCAAAATACTACTTACCATTGTAAGTTTAAGAAAATTTTATGAAAGAATAAAAAAACTCCACATTGTTCTGTCTACCCATAAATAACAACAATTCCCTCACAACAGCGTTGATTGACCTTTTTATTTTTAATAATAATTCTTTAAAAAGTTTTTGAAGAAGGGCAGCACAGTGGCATAGTGATTAGCACTGTTACCTCACAACAAGAAGGGCATGGGTTTGATTCCTGGGCCATTTTTTTTACGTTTGAGTTTGCATGTTCTCCCCATGCTTGCGTGGGTTTCCTTCGAGTACTCCCACTGTCCAAATACATGTGTGTTTAGGTTAATTGGTGGCTCTAAATTGTCCGTAGGTCTGAGTGTGAGTGTCAGTGTGAGTGGTTTTTTGTCTCTGTCTGTCTCTGCGTGTTGGCCCTGCGATCGACTGGCGACCTGTCCAGGGTGTACCCCGCCCTCACCCAGTGTGATCTGGGATTGGCTCCAGCAGCCCCTGCGACTTGGAAACGAATAAGCAGTAGAAGATGAACGAATGAGGGAATGAATGAATTTATAAAGAAATATTTGTACCCTGTCCATTCCCTTATGTAACCTGTTCCAATCCCTCCGCATTTTACAGATGACAAAAAAGTCACAAAACTTTATTTTACGTCCTTTCCCCTGAACTTTCTTATTTAAATTTCTTTAGCTATATGACCTTTTCAATTGCTCTCCAGCTGCAATGTGATAACATTACTGTGTCCCTACCAAAAATTCAGTGTCCATGCAATTCTTGGCTTAAGTAAACTCATGACAAAAAAAAATTACATAACATAAAGTTAAGATTAGGTGTTCATCCAGTGTAATGAAGCAAAACAATAACGCACATCACTACCCCTCTCAGTCAAAACTACACTGATTTGATCTCTGCTGCAACCACCTGTATGATTTCTGTCTACTCACTTAGCTGTTACTGCACTCTATTTAATGAGCACGGTGAACCAGTTCCAAGTGGCTGCATGTGCTTTAGTTTGTTTGTGTCATGCTTGAGTGCTTGTCTTCATAGTGAAAGTGCGCCCTCAGGCAAATAAGCAGGCATCATAGTCATTTTACTATGCTACGTGTGTGTCCACTTCCTCTGAATTTTCATGAGTTTCGCAAGCTCCCCTGAGCAGCTGCAGGTAGCAGTCATGTTGTTGTGATGCTGACGCAAGACACGGGCTGCCTCTATTGACTGTGTGTGCTTGTCTGTGGCCTGTCACTCAGCATGTCTCTGTGGGGCTGTTTGGACTAACGACATCAGTGTGGCAATGACAACATGAGCCCAGAGCGCTGAACCTATTTCTCTCTCTCTTGCTCCCTCTCTATCTCTCATTCTCTCTCTGACTCTGTTTCGCTCACTCTCTCTCTCTGCCGCACTGTCAGCCTGCCTATCTAACTGATTAACCCCTCTGCTTCTCTCACCCCATTGCTTTGCTCTGGCTGAATTTTCTTTTTCAGCCTCTCTCTCTCCCTCTCTTTTCCCTATCCTTCTCTTATTTCTGCCTTGCTGGTGTTCTAATCCCTTGGGTCCTAACTGAGGAGTGGATACAAAGAAAATAAGAGAGCAGGGAAGGAAGATGAAGCATTAATGAGATAAGGAAGGAGGAAGGCAGACAAAGATAGGTGGAAAACAAGTAAAGTGACTAAGTTAAATGATTAAAGACAGTGTTTCTCTGGAAAGACTCCATATTAATAGAATACTATGACAGCTTGGTCTGCACATACAACTTTATATTTCTGCAGACTTTTCAAAGAAAGACAAAAATACAGGGAAAAGAATTATTTGGCTTTGAGGGGGTGGGATTACTTGTTTGGTACATTTTATATTTGGGAAACACAGAAAGTATAAAAGCAAGAACCAACATGGAGGGGATTTATTAAGCAGGGTAAAGCAGCAGGGGAAAAACAACGGATCCAGTGAAAGCAGATCACTAGATGGACAGAGAGTGCACAGGTTCACAATGGGGCAGTGAGGCTGTAAACAAGGCAAACGGAAGTGAACCTTTTATTATTCCCTTTCAAAGAGAAAGAAAGAAAATTTAACTTTTAGTTTCGGTTCTGTGTGTGTCTATTGCTGTGTTTGTGCGTGCGCATCTCAGAGTGTGGCTTTAAACAGCAGACAGGCTTTTATTTCCCACCTATCCTGGTACTACTCTCTTGTATTTTGTTCCTTCCATTTCCATCCTGTGTCTGTGGAGGTCTTACTGTGCTCCTCCCCCTCATCCTTCTTCGCGTTCTCCTTCTCTCTTTATTCCTGGCTCTCATCTTGGCTGCCTCATATATTTTGGTTTAATCAAACATGTCTGGGAGCCTCCCCTGCCTCACATGGGTTTTGATCTGCTTCACAGAGCAGCTGGGCTTGGGCTTTGCCTTCTTCCACAGTCACGTCTTTCTCTTTTGCTCTTTCTCTCTCTTCACTTGCTCAGTCTTTGTTCCTCTGTCTCCCTCCAGCTCCAGCACTGCCCTACACTATATCATTGCTTTTTTTTCTGTACACAAATCACACATAGTAATTTACCTGTCTATATCTGTGGTATGCCTTCCATTGTGTCCTCCCTTAGATTTTGTTATTGCAATGATTGATGATGATCAATCTGCTGCAGTATTCCATTACAATTGCCATATAAATGTTCAAGGTTATTTCTCTCATGTTTTGGTAATTCATTGAAGGAGTTCGGTTTTTATTACATTGTGAGCCTGTTCATCCTTAAATACAACCGTAGTGTATAGGTCTATGCTTTGACCAATGGCCAATCATAGCTACACACGTTTTTTTGCTTTTCCTGCTTTTGTTTGCTATATCATTTATGATATTTATTCAAATATTTTTGGAGACTGGTGACAGTTATGGCTGGAGTTGATTCAAATTCAGCACAAATGTTCACTTGGATGAATTGAGTTCAGTGGTTATAAGTCAAAAGTTGTAATACATGTTTTTTGCATGAAGAATGCAATATCTTGGGAAGTCCCAGAGAGACTCCGTTCAAATTGGATACGATTTTGGTGGTCAAAGGTCATAGTGACCTCAGGAAAACTTGGAGACATCTGGCATGTCTGACTGATAATCTACACATCTGCTGGAAACATTCAATTAGACTTAAGGATGAACTTCATGGTGATGGCACAAGACATTCTTTTGGTCATGGCACAACAATTCATAGGTCGATTGTGACATAAATTACTAATAAGATAAAATAATCAAGTGATGACATTTGATCATAGATAAAACACAATTTGCTGTAACATCATAATGTTCTGCAAAAACATTTTGGTTCTATTTGCCACTGTTACTACTGAACAGAGACAGAAATTGTGACCATATTTTCTGCAACTTGACTGCAAGGCAACAATTTAAGTTCAGTTAGGCATTGTTTACTATCTCACAGTGATTTAAATGTTTTAAGTGTTGTTTTTTTTTTGCTTTTTTAGTTACATCTCCACATAGATGAATAATTCATGTGGTACCAGAATGTGCATTAAGGTTGATTCTGTTTGTGAATAACCACATTACTTTCCATTAATTAAATTTTTTATTTTGAGGAACTGTAAACCATGTAAATGTCAAATTGTTAATATGACTGTTATTCACGAAGTAGAAAACAATGTTGCTGAGTGCTGGAGACATTGGAAAGAGTCATGGTCTCTTTTCACAGCAACATTTCATTGAAGCAACTCCCAATCTCTCAATATTCAAGATTTTTGTCCTCATGAAGTGAGGGATCTAAGTAGTTAATATCCCTTCTTTTAGTGCATGTCTCAGAGGTGATTGTAATTATTTAGAATATATTAAGGCCTTAAAGGTTGTGTGATTGGGAGTGTGTTTGTTGCTCTGATCTTAACTAACTACACGCAATTAGTGTAGGTTGTTTTGTCATTTTAGGGCAAAAAACCATCAGTGAGATTCTTTTAATGTTTTTATTTTGCAGTGTATAGCCAAGTAAATGGAAATGTACTTGCAGTAACATGTATGACAACCATCTCCTCCTTCTGGGACTCTGTCTTGTCTTCTGTTGCCCTGCTGTTTTTGTTACTATGCCTGGGTCTCCCTTCCCTGTGTTTGTCTCATATGCTCTCAATTAAATAAGCCTTTCTACCCCTGCCTGTTTTGTCTTACCTTTTGCTGTCCGGGAATGTCTCTATTCCCTAGTCACTCTACCCCACCTGCCATTTTACTGCACTTAGTCCCCAATAGCACAATCTTCAGTTCTTTCATCTTCATGGAAACTTTACCTTCGCTGTTGGCTCTGCAACAGTCTGCAGTAGGTAAAGTGTTGCACTTTTTTCCCAGTGGTTTTTCTTCCCATCCATCTCATTGCTCTTCTCTGTGTGTCTCTCACAGTATTTACCCATTACTTTTCCTGGGGGAATCTTTGTCTTTCTCATGTGTCACTTGCCTGCACAGACAAAAAAAGTCTTAAAAATTTAAAGACATATAACACAGTTTACTTGATATATCTTTTTAATATGCAAGATATTTATTTGTTGTGGTGAACCAACCTAGTTTCACGCATGATCATGTATATATCCTACTTTTCTGTGTATTCTGCCTGTGTTCATACATCTGTTTCTCATCTCTCTCAATCAGTGCCCTTGCTGGAGCATCTGTGCTCAGTTTTGCTTTACCCGGATGAAGCGCTGAAGGCCTCTGTGTTTTTTGTGTGGCTCAAGCTGTTCGGGGCAGCTGGGGGCTCTGCAGCCCAGTCTTTGCCCACCGCCATCAGGGACCGAGTGTGTATCCTGTTGCTGCATACCTTAACCAATGCAGGCTCCCCACAGCTCATCAACAACTGTACTGGTGAGAAAAACATCTGAGAGATTTATTTATTAAGTCATGCGTCTTATTCTCGGAATCAGATAAATGAAAAAAATATCAATAAAAATGTTTTGGCCACCTCATTTGACATGAACTATATTCTATGAGATTAACTCAAACATGAAATAAAATAAATCATGTGAACAAAAGAGAATTTGTGATTACAGTAATCTCAGAATGTTTTTAGACTACATGTTAATATAATATAAAAATATAAATAATTTTCAATAATTCCAAAGTATATTTACACCTTTGAATTTAACATGCAAGAGCAAAGCCAGGATATCTAAAATTTTCTGAAGGATAAAATTTTAATATTCGTTTTTTTAACCTAAGGTCTGGCCATATGTGTAGAGTGAGTTTGGGTACTTTTGAGTCTTTTTTACTGTAGAAAACCATCAAGATTAATGTATAAAAGTATCATTGAGCTCATCATTAGCCACCTGGATGAAAAATTGCATATATTATTTGCCTCATTTAGAGTTATTACATTGGATAGAGTAAGTGAGATTGATTTGATATAATTTAAAGGTTTGAAGTTGTTGAGCTCTGCTCAGCAGAGATAAGGAGGAGAGTGTTATTAATATTGGATAAAATTTTTAGCTGAGCACAAAAATTACTTTGGTGACAATCTGAGGAAAGCGCTTTTATGAATTCGTTGTCATTTATGGATCATATGACTGCACTCCTAACTGTCTGGGAGGGAATTAGCATCAGTACAATGAAGGTGTGGACTTCAACGAAGAGTGAAAGACTTTTTAGCATGAGTGACAATAAATTTTTGGGTTTTTTGTTCTTTTACTACTTTTTTAATGTCCGAACTAAAATGAACCTACCAACTACTTTCTCAACCCCAAAGCCATTCACTAGATGGTAGGTATTAATAACAATGACATAACAATGAAAGGAAACGCTAATTGCTATGCAGGATGCAAAAAGAGAGATTTAAAAGGAAATTGAGTCATTATCTTCTAGAAATTTCAAGTTGTCAGATTCACAATATAATTTAAAGAGAGTGGAAGGTGGATGTAATTTTAAATTGATTTAATCTTAATAAGATTACCCTCACTAGCCCTGGTAAAACAGCAACATGGAGGGATTAAAGAGGATTACTTTTCTTTTTCGTCAGCATTGGCTCATTTAAATAGTTTTCAAGTAACTGCATTAAAAATGTGTTTTAATTTGTCACCAGATGGCATGGAACTGTGTTTGTGCTCTAAAAAGGCATAATAAAGGGCTTCAGCGACCTCATATATCTCATCTGGATGTATCTATGACACTGGGCCTTATGGTTGACATTTATTCGGTATTTTTATATACATACAGGCTTTTTGTCATGTTTAATTACATCACTATATAAATGTGAAACACCTCCATATCAGAGACATTCTTCATAATTGCAGAAGTTGTTTGTTAGGTCTGATTAGTGAATACTATGAGACAAATGGTTATGGCTCTGATATGGACCATTTTGTCAATGGAAAGTAGGAAGGACCAGTTTTGTCTGTGACACTGATGCTACAGAAACAGTTACATCAGTATGTGACTAACACTAGATCTTTAAAAGTAAACAACCCCTTTCAGCTTAATTTCTGAATTTCCGTCATACCTATTATTAATGGGCTAAAATTTGAGCGATATGTTGATTTTATAAAATGTTGAACATGTGTGCATACATTTGTCATCATTATCTGTTTTCACACCTTGTCTGTCATCTGTTAGGCCTGTTGTGGCTGCTAGTGCAGCTGGGAGAGACAGTGTCAGTTCTGATGAACAGCCCCGACAGTCAGACCATGTGCAGTGAGAGCCATAATATCCATGCTAACAACAGGCAGGTTGTCTGCCAAAACCAAGATCAACAGCCCCCTGACCAACGCCATTTGCCTCTCATACTGAAACAGGTCTCTGTCCAAACATCCTGCTCACATGCCCAAACATGCATTCTGGCACTAACCATAATCATAACAAGAAGTTCTAATCCTGGATTAATGTGCCTTTGAATGGGGAACCAAGGGGTTTTACACTGGAAAAATATTTGCGCTTCATGTCTGGGAAATAAATGTGTGGATGACATCTAGTTCGATTATCTCAGTCATTAACTTACGTCACAACTCAGCTCATGACGTTGGTATTTGTGTTTGAAGATCAATAATGTGTAATGACTGTCTTAAACTAAGTTTTAACTGAATAATCACCCAAATAAATTTTTCCCTTAAACATAAGTAATACTTTTTTAATTGTAAAAAATTAAACTACTGTGAATTAGGCTTGGGAAACCACTGAGAACTTAGAAAGCGAAGCACGTGAAAAATGACAAAGAACAGCAACATAGCAGACTGAAACTAAAGAAGAAAAGAAATCCTGCAAACATTTTGATTCACAACTGTTAAAAAATACTGTATGATTAGACAACAGTGATTACACTTTCTCCACATCATGTTGAAGTCATTGTTACCAAGTGACGTAACCAGCATTATATCTAGATTGAAGGATTTATGTAAAGTGTTTTCTGATGTAACTGGTTAATCCATGTTCATGCCCGTCTCCAGGGTTAATTTAATTTAAGTGTATCTTGTTAGTTTCTTTAAAAGCTAACATTAACCCCACTTATTCAGACATAAGTGATGAGCAACGTTATTTAATGACTTCTAATTGTAGTGCTGTTATTCTAGTCTGATCCAGTGCTGAAACAGGCATAAGAGGACAATGTCAATGAATAATTACATGTACGAAGTAATGAATTTATCTTGTCTTCAAATGAACTCAGACTTCATAAACTGCAGCTCAGGGCACAAATGGTGTACTGAACATGGGGCAGATGAGAGACCAGTTTTTATGTCATCTCTTACTGTCATCAGTAACATAAGTGGAGGTGTGGAAGAAACATTATGTACCTCAGACAGTTTATAAACACTGCATAGGCCCTGATGCACTGTTTGTGTCTTCAACTGACTGCTGGATTTTAATTAAATTGAATGTGTCTTCCAGTTGCTGCTGAGTGGTGATGAGATGTTGCAGGTGACCAGTGCTAAGTGTATTGCATCTGTCCTGGTTCATTCCCCCAGTCAGTACGGTGCTCCATTCATCAAGGCTGACGTACCTGGTGATCTTCACACACAGACACAGAAGAAGAGGGTTATTTAACCTGCTGCCTATAAATAAGTTCCTTTTCCCTATAATCTGTTTCCTTCTAACTCCCTATTCTTGTCCAAATTTGATTAATTTCTCTTTCTTATTGTATGTCATTGTTACTCTCGCCTTTATGTTTTTATCTGTACTGTGTCTCTTCATCATTGTAATGTTTCTATATGTATATCTGTCCTGCCCAGGAATTTCAGTATACAGGACTTAAAGAGAGTTGTATTACATTTGCATGAAGACATAACACCGTATTGTGGTATGATGATGCTACACAGGAGTGTTGCAGTGTAGCAGCATTCTTCATTCTTCACTCTTGTTTCTCACAAAAGTTATGTTTTTGTTCCTTGTCTCTTTTCCCCTTTAGAGTTTTTGTTCGACTGTCTAGCCAGTACTAAAAGTGACATGCTGCTGTGGTCGGCCTACAGCTGTTTGGTGTTAATGACCGAAGAGCCACTGTTCTTCTCCCAGTGCCACTCTGTTTACGGTGAGCAAGCTTAGACAGATCAGAGGCCACTCCCAGGGCATGATCACACCATCATTCTTTCTATGTTGGGTCTGGTTGTGTTTGAGCTGCTTTGAACTACAATTTTCTGTTTCATGGTATATCAGTTAACACATCTTAAAACAACTTATGATGAGTAATTGGGGGAAAGATGACTCATGTAACAGCTTAAAAGTCTGAAATTCAATTTCACCTGCTGAAGAGGAGGAGGAGGAGTTTGTTTCTACGTCTTTCTTTGTTGCAGTTTTATACATTTGCATTACATTTACATTACAAGGGACACTGGAGGAACAAAGGGCCACTGTACATTGTCATATTGCAACTACACAGATGCTGCTATTGTAATATAACACAATATGTTTAACAGACAAAATAACCACATAACCTGGTCGTGATTACATTTGGGCAAGAATTACATTATTGTGCAACCCCAATGAATGGTAATGAATGTTGTTCTGACACAACGTTGTCTATATTTGTACACTGGAAAGCCTATAGTGTATGCCTTGCAAGTAGATTATGTATTTAATTAAACATGATTGTGACAATGAATTTTATATTATAGTAAATTGGAATATTGTACCACTACCACTGTTTTGACATGCATGAATCTATATGTGTCTGTGTGTGCATTATCTGTGCATGTGTTACATTTAAAAGAATGTAACAGACATATTAATGCAGGGAGTGTGCAGTCAATCATGCAGTGAAAGCACTCTCATAACTTTGACACTGAAAAATATTACACTTAGTGAGTGTTTTTGGGGCAGTGGGGGGGGACAGTCTGCCTGGTCATGTGTAAGGTTAAGTTATGTGTGTGTATGTGTGTGTGTATGTTAGGTATTGAGTCCCTGGTGCGAAGTCTAAAGGAGGCTCTGCGGCTATCCAACTTGGAAGTGCAGAGGCAAGGTCTGCTGCTCCTTACTGAGATACTCGAAAGGTGAGACTGGGCTAGAATTTTTATTTTTTTATTTTCTGACCCAGTGCCAGGATTATTTTCTGCACTGGATGTGAAGCTCAGTTGAAATTTCCTGCTCTGAGCATTCTTGCTCACTGAGTAAGAATTATGCCGCTACACCTAAGCAGCTCTGAATGGAGGGCTGCCATGTCACCAGAGGAGAGCTCTAGCAAATAAAATATGATTCATTTAGTGTCCAATTAGCTGTTCATGTTGACATTTTCATCAAAGCATCCTTGTTTGAATTTTTTGGAAATACAAGTATTAAACCTACATTATGCATGAATGTTAGGGGCTTTCAGCTAAATCACAAAAAACACAGTTTATTTATCGATGTTTTTAAGTAACTGCTCCTGAGACTTCTTTGGTATTGAAAATAGTCGAGCAAGGACAGCAAAGACATTTTCTCCACTGCAGTGTGTTTTTTTTTAAGCAGTGTCTTTGTTACTCCACAGATCTCACTGTTTCATTAGAAAATATTTTCTACTGAAAATAGTTTTTCTACTGAAAAACTTTTTAGCTATATTTCTACTGTAGCACACTGAATCCTGCAAAGATATTTTGTTGAGTCATATAATTATGTCACAACATATACTTATGTTGTAGGCCACTGATTTAATGTTCAAATGTTTGTTCAACCATGGAATCAATCAATGCCCTGATTAGTTGCAAAATATGACAGTTAATCATATTGATTAATATGGTTACATTTAGGGATGTCAGATATTTACTTTTGGGGAAATTACATAGCCTGGCATTCATTTCTTGCTGCACTAACCCTAACCACTACTTACCTAACCCCTTGCCTAAGCTAAACCTAAGCCTAACAAATGCAGTAAAACTGCAATATTCACACTCATACAAACACTTTTTCATCTTGTGATTACTCCATCTCTCCCCCATCTTCTTCTTCACTTTGCATGTAATAGACCTTTTGGTGCCTACAGTGCTTTAGAAAAAGTACTGTCAAATTTTTGGCTTCAACTTGGAACTGATGTATTGCTGGAATACATAATTTTTGACTTCATGAGATAACAGGCCTCATAGTATTTAAGTCTAGTACTTAATAAGCTTTTATATTATAGTGTAACATACTTATTAGCAGGTCATAGTCAGAAATTTTATGCATTGTTATCAGTTATAATAATATATTTTTTATACTCTACTATATGTTTTATTTAAAAAATGACAGTATGTGCAGCTACAGCTACATGTGAAGGAGAAACATCTTGTAAAATATGTTAAATATGGCTCACTTGAAAGTTTAATTTGATATGGATTATTTGGCTGCTGGCTTGTAGATGGAAATATCTCACACGCCAGTAAAACACTGTCATGTTCTGCAAGGCTGACATAATTTTAAAGAATTGTTCCACTCATCACATGGCAATTATACAGGAGATAAGACATTTTTGAAGGGTGAGGGAAATTTGTCCTTTACGCTTAGTGAAAAAGTAGCTAGAACAGAGCTCCTAAAATGCTGAACAAGCTAGAGTGTATGTGTATATACATGTACTTCAGTTTTGAGATGGCCAGTTTGAGTTATAGACCTCATGGAGTGATGACAATTTGGCTGCTCCTCTCAACTTCAAAGGGCTGCTTGAGGTTTTAGTTGGATGGTTAAGTTGCTGGGGAGCATCTGATGTCAATGAGTGCCCTCACAAAGATAGGACCAGAGATTACGTGTCTGTTTGTATTGTATGCGTAAATCTGTGAGTTTTTATGTGCATGCATGTGTTATTTAAGATGTTCTACATGACTACTGTTGTGGCAACAGTGAACCAGTCTACATCACAACAGCACAACAAATGTTGTAGCGCTGTGCCTTAGACGAGGGACATACTCTGGTGATCTTTGTAGCGTCAATAGGTCAGCACTATTTGTTTATTATATCCTATTACCCTGAAAAAGTACCTGTCTTTGTTGAGGTGAGTGAGATAGAGGAAGGGTCACTGCTGGTATTGGCACTTCAATCCAAAATAGATGAATGGAAAAGAAAAAACTAGAGAAGGTCTGGTTTTTTAACACTTTTACAGAAGCCGCACCAGTGAGAACTACTGTCTGCACCTTTTGTTTGTCTTATTGTCAAAATGACAGAAGTCATGTGTTAGATCCACAATGTTCTTATTTAATGATTTTCTGACAACAGTAACTCTGATAGAATTTGTTATATATCTATATGTTTGTCTGTCTAATCTAGGATCTGTTCCTTTGGCTGCTGCATTACAGTTAAACTATGGCACAATGAATGAATGCACTAGTTTCTTAGGATGTGGGGTTTGTGCTGTGTGTGTGTGTATGTTTACAGGCAGCCCCCAAATGTGCATCTTTTCCCCAGTGGTCCAGGGTTTGCGGCAGTTTCAGAGGCCGTGAAAGCTGCAGTCACCTCCTCTTGCCTCCTGGTAGCCACACAGGGTGCCAGTGCTGCCTCTGCCCTCTTCAGGTATACAAAAAGCATACATACTGTAGAGAAATGACTCATACTGTCAAGAATGCTTCGCATTCAAATCCTTAGCATTTTAAAATTTGACGTGATTGTTTGTTAGTGAAACATATGAGTGCTGTTTCTCAGTAGTCTTTCTAGACATGCAACTAATCAAGGACTTTGTACATGATTGAAGTGGGATTTGCAAACAGATGCATCTTCCCATTCATTTACATACACAGTCACTTACATTCATGAAAGTATAATACACACATACAGTACACACATAAACAATCCATTAAATAGAAAACACATGCTTACAGATTCAGAGACGTGCAGATTAATTAAAGTGCCTTGTCTGTATCACAGGTTTTATATGCTCTGGCAAACCCATACCATGAGTTGCAGTTACTGAGTCACTTACAAAGAGACAAACACACATTAACTTAGAAGTCCACATTATTCTCCTCTGTAATGCTTGCCTGTTTCCATCTTCCTTCCCTTTAAACATGTCCAACACCAACCAGTGTTGTGTATATATTTCCTCTGTCATTCTGCATTCTCCAGACTGAACCACCAGTCCAGACCAATTCAGTACAGCGAGGTTGAAGGTCTGGTGGAGGCCATCACTTACAGATTCCCCGAGCTGCCTCAAGCCTCCCCTGCTAATCTACGAAGCTCTGTGAGTTCCTTTTTCTTTATGTTAATCAGTGTAAAATAAAGCCAGAAAATGAAACAAAACAAAACAAAGTGGTGATGAAAAGAAAGAATTTTCATTCATCAGTCTCTGTGGTCATCTGTGCCTTTAATGAGGACCAAGGACTGCTGCCTGGTAACTTATCACGCACTACATATGTGGTTGGCATGGTAAATCATTCATCATTCATTTATCTTCTACAGCTTCCGGGTCATGGGGGGTGCTGGAGCCAATCCCAGCTCACACTGGGCGATGGCAGGGTACACCCTGGACAGGTCACCAGTCCATCACAGGGCCAACATACAGAGACAGACAGACGACCAACCACTCACACTTGAACTCAGACTGACAGACAATTTTGAGTCACCAATTAACCTAAACATGATGTATTTGGACGGTGGGAGGAAACCCATGCCAGCACAGGGGGAGAACATGCAAACTCCGCACAGAAAGGCCTCAGGCCAGGAACCGAACCCGTGACCCTCATTGACCCGAACCCACGACCCTCAAGGACCCACATTGTCTTGTTGTGGGGCAACAGTGCTAACCACTATGCCGCCGTGCTGCCCTCATGTAAATCAATGGGAGTTCATTCTTCCATGGTCGACTCAACACCTTTGTTTTTCCACAGCTCTTTGACTGCTGCCTGTTCTGAATCCTACTGTCTGTCTGAAACTTAAGTGAATAGTTATGGCACTTTTAAACAATGATAGTTAAATGACTGTCAGCGTGATATATCCGGTTGGCATGTTCCTACTTAAACAATGAAGATAGTACACTTTAATCATACTTAAGCACAATAAAGAGTCAATATTAGGATTCATGAAGTGTTAATGGGATTTAGAATTCTTACACAATTGGATTTCTCCAGGTGTTAATGGAGAATTTTGTTGTTTTAGATAAATCTTTATTCATTTCCTTAAGGAAATCCTTTGGATAATTGCTTTGATAAGAGATGGGAGATTTGATTAGATTTGCTTGTGTGGTGTTTCCTCAAGGGTTTTTCAGGGAGGGGGAAAGGGTTTTGTTGTACCTGGGTGGTGTGCGTGTGTAGTATGCAGGAGGTTGGAGTGAATACCAATATGTTTCTATAGTACTGCAATATTTAGAAAAGAAGGAGTTTCAATGTACACATCCGGCACTTTTATACTGCAATTTCTCCAAATTGTAAATATGCTTAAAGGAGCTATTTGTAAGTTTTGCTACTGCCACTTGTTTACCAAACCAGATGAAATCTTTCAACTTCAACATCAGACTTCATTTCTTTTCTCGCCAAGAGCTGTAGCTCTGCCCGAAGACAATGTGACAATCTGCCTGAAGATGTAGCACTGCTCAGAGGACGTATTTTGACCTCTTTAGATGGTTTTGCCAAGCAGTAAATCAGAATACAACACCATAAAGTTTATGCTTTCAAAAAATCTGTACTTAATCTGTACAGATTAAAAATGCTCTAGGTACTCAGAAGTGTCCTGATCTCAGAAACATTAGCCTCAGTTAGAAATCTTTATTTCTTCATCAATTCAAATCTTTATTTATTTATTTATCTTTTCTATGCAAAATGTGCCTTTGAAAGCTGAGAAAAATTTTAGCAAATAATCACTAACGCTACATTACACTACATCATCTGATCTGATGTTTATCAAAAATGCTAGTGTACTCCAACGCTTCTGCTTTCCAGTCGCTTTTCTCATTATGTTTCTTTTGTTTTTTTTTCTCATGTCTCACTGCAACCCTCCAGGGGAGTTTGAAGAGGTCAGGCCCCTGCAGCCAGGCTTCCAGGTCCAAAGGGTTTCTTCTCCAGGCCTTGGTTTGTTTTCAGGCTGCTTGCAGGTCAGCACATTGTCATGTCACGTATTCAAGAAATTAAATGACAACACTGAAACAGTTCAAAATTGTTTAATGGTAAATAATACTTAAAACTTTGTTTTGCATATCAATTACAAAAAAGCAATTGTAATAAGTATTAATCTTAGTTTTTGTGTGTCATTGTAGTCAATGGATTAATATTCAGACCATCATCAAAATTTTTAATTAAAACATTAAGTGAAATCTTTAGTATGTATGTATGCATTCCTTGTCTGTAATTTTTTTAGTGTGTGTATGTATTTCACTTTATGCTTGTGTATGTGTGTCCAAGGTTAGCTGAGGAGTGTTCATCAGAGCCTGTTCTGAGGGTGAACACATTCACAGCTCCATCAAAACACAGCAATGCTCAGACCTCACTGGAGTCTCTTTGCCACTGTCTGCTTCACTGTTGCGACTCCATCTGGATACCGACTGTCATTGTGAGATCTGGACACACACACAACACATTCCCTTTATCATCGTCTCATCTTAACCCTCTCTCTCCCCATCACACACACTTGTAACGAGACACTTGAGAAAATTATCTTGCAATACCCCACTTCTCCTTTCTGAGAAACAGGTCACAATAATTACCATGCTCTGTCTGGCGGTTCCTCTAAATGACTATATTAATAAGCACAGCCACATAGCCTCTGTCTTCATTAGCTTTGTGTACACATGAATCAATCAGACACTCTTCTCTAGTCCAACTATTCGTTTTTTTACGTGATATATTTCAAAAGTTGTTTTTTATTCAGGCAAAAAAATTGTTTACAGTTTATATTTTGCTCATTTGTCTCTGATTTGCTGTTTGTGTTTGTATGTGTGTAGAGGATGTGTGAGCGTGTACCCAGTGCTCAGATACTGCAGCAATTCTATTCCATCATATCCTCTCAGTTCACCCTCCTTCCACCTCTCATGCCTGTCTTTGCAAGTAAGCTGGGTGAGTTGAGTACCTCTGCATATGTCTTCAAATTAACACCATGTATCCACATGATTTAATTTGATCTCAATGTTATACAAACTGTCGTCTTATTTTACGGTATTAATAAGACACTTTCACTTCCTCAATTTACATTGGCACACATCAGTTGACTGGAAGTAAAGATCTTGATGTTGCTATCCATAATCAGTCATCAGCCTAAACTGTTCAGCTTTAACTAGCGATTACTTCTGTGTCTGGAGGACATTTAAACAGGACAGGCTGACAGTCCTGTTAGTAGTCCTGGAGTATATTTCCATTTACACAGATAAAATCATGAAGTATAACATTAATCACAGGTTAATTCAATAAATGATACTAGATTGTAGAGCAGATAGCTACATACCTTACCTGGCTTTTTTCTCTCCTTTAGGCTTGCTAGCATTATAGCTCTTTGGGTGGCAATGTCGATCCAGCCAGCTGCTTCCTTTACTTTTGTCCCAACTGAAATATCTCAATACACATCAGAAGGGCTGTCCAGAAATCTGATGCAGATATTAATGGTCTTCTCAGTTCTGATTCACTCAGTTCAGTTCAGGTCCTGACACTTTCTCCAGCCCTTATCAAACATTAGCATGTTAATATAGCTTTAGTCAGTATTTTACTACTGCCTCACATTATCACTCAAAGACCTTGAACTCCCAGTCTGATTTTATACAATCCTTCTGTATAATAGAACACATTCCCTTCTGTCTTCATGACATTTAACCATAGTAAGTAACATACTTTTTATGCACCCAGAAGTGAGACAGGAGTAAATGAGCCACTTAATGAAATGAGATATCAAGCATCCATAGTGGACATTTTCTTAATTTGAAACGATGGACCATGAGTTTCTCTTCATATTTCTGTCAGGAGTTGGCTGTGCTGGAGTGGACCGAAAATTTAAACATAAAGTTCTCTTTCACTGTGATAAAATTAATGATATCAGGAACTTAGGTGGCTGGCAGAGGGACAGTGCACACAGCTCATGTTTTTAAATTAGCCCCACTCTGTCAGTCTTGTTACTGCTGGCTTGCTATTGGAGCTGGTCATGCCAGCCACATAATGCACAAACCATACCTGAGAGAAAAAAGAAGCATCTGCATGTCAACTATACCTGGAAGTACAAAACAATGTTATTACAACTAAACATATGTCAAATTAATAAGGGTGCAATTTTAATGGAGAGCTGTAAACACCTTGGTTAAATGTTAAGTGTCTCATTAAACTAAAAAAACTGGAACAGAAACTTAGGCCCCAGCTAAACATACAGTGAGAAATAAAATTAATTTCTTTTGTATTCTTTCCTGAAATTCTTTCTACTGTAGCTCAGCAGCAAGGCAATGTTTATGAAATTTAAATCTATATGTTATGCAGTTAAGAATTATGCCAAAAACAGTATTGCTAATGCTTGATTCTATCCTCATCAAACATAGAGATAAATGGCTGAATGTTGACTAGTGATAGACCGATATGGTTTTTTCAGGGCCGATACCGATTATTAGTAGTCAAGGAAGCCGATAACCGATAGTTGGAGCTGATATTCATTTGCAGTAAAAGGGAAAATATTGGCGTCAAAATTTTGAATCATACAAACTCCAACACTTGATTTAGTTTATGTGCCTTTAAGCATATGTTTATTAAACAGCTTATCAGATTTGCAACCTTTTAAAGGTTTGTTTTTGTTTTGTTTTTTTATCTTAGACAATAGACATCATTGTTTTAAAATTCTAACAAAAAGTGCAGGGAGCTCCCAAGCTCAGAAGCATGTATTATAAAGTTAAATGAAAACTTTAAAAAAATAAATTGCTCCCTAAAGTTTTCTACAGTAAATAAAGTTTTTGAAAAATGTCAATATAACTGAAATGTTAATCTTTCACTTATCTTTGTTTTAAGTTCAATCAAAAACAAAAAGTGCAGGGTGTTCCCAGGGTCAGCAGCATCTCTTATAAAGTTAACTGAAAATGTAAATAATTTTCCGCCATGACACCTGTAACACGAACTTTTTTGGCATCATGCGCCACTGAGCAACGTCCGTAGGAATGAACAGGCCCTGCCTTGGACGCTGTATCCAGTTCTATTTATACAGCCATATTCGAAACATTCGGCAAAACTTTTTCTCCTCTCCGCCGTGTGTGTGAGCACTGTGCATACACAGCTTTCACTGCTGACTGGCTGTTACACGTGCTGTGTCTGCGTGTAACCAATCAGATGGTGCTGTGGGTGGGACAATGCTGGAGACAGCGTAGTGACATCAGACAGAGAGGCGCGGCTGTATCAGAGCCAAAATAACCAAGTTTTAAATTGATCTCTGATCGGCCGTTGGATTAAAAAATAAGGCCGATGCCGATATGATAATCACGCTGATAATCGGTCGATCGCTAATGTTGGCATCATGAAATTTCACATCACTGCAGGGAAAAAACTAAGCAATCTGTCCAAAGCTGGCAGTCCACATGACAAGCCTCAATTATTGACAGGAATCTTGTTGCCTCAGGCATTGAGACAAGCCAGTGTAGTGGCATTAAAAAAAACATAAGTTTTATATTTATGCTGCAAGCAATTAACAAAACAGAACAGTTTTCAGCAGATATTGCTGAGAATGGTCCTGGCATCAGTCCAGAGGAAAAGCAGTTTGTAATTTTATGAAATTAAGAGAGCACCCCTCTCGAATAAGTGAGAGGTTCCAAGTGCTCTTTCTCTCTCTCTCTCTCTCTTTCTCTTTCTCTCTTTCTCGCTATCTTTCTCTCTAATTGCAACAAAGAAAAAGCCATGACATTAAAAGCAGAGTTATGATCTCCTTTGTTTTCTTCACATTTTACAATAAAACGGGTATGCTGTCCTTTTAACTCCAGTGTTGCCATATAAACAACCTTTTTTTGCTTTGAGCTACTTTAACAAGATAAAAGGGACTACTCATGTGTCACTTGCTAAATTTATTCATACTGATCTCCATAACAAATCTGATGAATGACAAAGGTTAAAGTCATCTTTCATTCATCTTCTACCACTTAGCTGTTTCCGGGTCACGGGGGTGCTGGAGCCAATCCCAGCTCACATTGGGTGAGGGCGGGGTACACCCTGGACAGGTCACCAGTCCATCTCAGGGCCAACACACAGAGACAAACAACCACTCACACTCACACTCAGACCTATGGACAATTTAGAGTCACCACTTAACCCAAACCTGATGTCTTTGGATGGTGGGAGGAAACCGAAGTACCCAGAGGAAACCCATGCAGGCCCGGGGAGAACATGCAAACTCCGCACATAAAAGCCCCAGGTCGGGGAACCGATCCTTATTGTGGGGCAACAGCACTAACCACTATGCCACTGTGCTGCCTTACAAAAATATGTTCCATAAATAGTGTTTGGGTTTAGTTTTTTTTCTCATTTATTCTGCTTTCTCCCTTTCAGCATCCTCTGGTTTCTACAGGCTGGCTCTGGAACACAAAGGCTTTCTCTGTGTTGGAAACAGGTACAATGTAACAGGATAACTTGAGGATACACATACAAACGCAAACTCACACACAGCAATTAACAAAGCACTGTTGTGTGGCTGTGTGTGTGTGTGTGTGTCAAACTTAGGTGCCTCAGAAAGTTGGGTTCTTATTATTGCCTGCCACAGCACATAGAACAATGAGGCAGATAACATGACTGAGGCGTCTGTCACTTCTGAGCTACTCTGTCTACTTCTTTCCATTAAGTCAGTCTTCTCAACAGTGTGTCTGTCTCAGAGCAAAAGATCTGCAGCCTCAAAGCCCTCTGTGTTTGATTTTGTATGTTCTTTGATGTTGCTATTTTGTATATATAAACATATTTGCTCTTGTGAGTTTATGTGTACGCGTGTTAGTGTGCCTGCTTTTGCTTTAGTGTGTGTTGCTGTGGTCATAATTGTGGTCGGCTCTGTAGGCTTTAGGCCACTATGCTCTGAGCAGTAATGAAACTGAACCATGCTGTGTCTGTTTCATATCTGAAAGGACTAAGTCAAAGCACATTCTGTCCTTTGTCTCAGTTCACTTTTCACTATAATGACTGAACATAAACAATGTTCGTGTGCTTTGTCTTTTTTTTTTTAATTTCACTTTTCTTACCCTCTTTTTTTTTTTTTAATTTATCTTGTTTTTCTCAGTCATATATTTGTCCTTCTGACCAATTCTTTCAGGAACCCAAATCTGAATGCATCTTGCTGTGGTTTTCTACAGAAACTCAGTATGTGTCTGCTCTCCCAGGCAAAGCCTGCCTCTGGCTTCTACCAGTATGGTATGCAAATATGCACGCACACACTTGCAGCTTACAGAGAGCAGGTACATGCAGCACCAGCAAAAACCCTGGTGTCAGTTTCCAAGCAATGACGTCATTGAGACTATTGTGGTGAATGTAACTGTTGATAGTACTTCGGTCAGTTATTCAAATCATATATTTCCAATATCCTAAAAATTAAAGAAGTATTTTTACACAAAATAGTTAGTAGTTTTAAACAATAATTTTGACTGATATGTTTTTGTCAACAAAAAAGAAACATTTGGCTCCTTTGTTACAATTCCACAGCCTGCTTTTTTTTTTTTTTAAGTACCTCTGCCGGATTCTCTCTCTCTCTCACTCTCTCACTCCTTTTTCCTCACCCATTCTTGAATACTCTCTCTTCTCCTCTTTGTGTTTACTTCAGACATCAAAAACATAAAACAAGACTCTCATCCCTAATAGAACTGCCTATTCTCACAAGTGTCCAACTGTGTGAAGAAGAAAAGTCTCGGGACCAGCTTGGCTCACACTGTAAACAAACAAGCTGATGATGCTATTTCATAAATATACAGTTTGCGACCCTGAATAATCACTGAATAATCATTCATCTATAGAGAATAAAAGGAATTGACTCTGAAGTATGTATTGTAAACATGGCCTTGAATTGAAAATTGAACAGTGTCTGATTAAAACTTCAAAGCTCCTGTGGAAAGAGTCAATGCCAAATATTTTAAATGCCATTGTGCTTTGTGACAACACAGATAATACTTCAAATTAAAAGGTTGTCGCTTTTAATTATGTGAGACTGACGTAAAGTATATTAAAGAAAAGTAAATTTAGGAAGGTGAAGATGTCACAGAATATAACCAAATGCTAAAATCTAGCATATTCCCCTTCCAGTCCCTCCATACCATTGAGTCACATTTTATTGGAAACTTGAGCTGCTCCTATGAGACATGTTGTGACATAGAAACTAAAGTTAGGTAAAATATTTCTTTAAGGTAATGAGATGTATGAGTTGTACAAGCAACCATGTCGGTGTGTATTTGTGTATTCTGTGTAGCTAGACTCTTGTTTGCTTCCTTTTGTCCCCCCCTATCAACATCTTCTTCCTTTTCCTCACCCTTATCTGTGTCTGCTTCATTTGCAGCGTCTTGCTTGCTCCCCTTTTTTTTTTTTTTTTTGCTCTCATCCTGAATTCTACCAATCCATTTTATGTCAGATATTTATCTTGATTAAAAAGTCCATTGTTTTCTTTATTTCACCAGATTAAAACTAATTTTAGCTTTGACTCTTCCCCTCACTATCTTTTCTGTGCACTCTCCACATCAGTGTTTGGATTGTGTGTTTTGTTAATTGAATTACTCTGATACTACATATTAATCGTAGTGATTTTTTTTAAGGGCATTCTTTGTACTTTTGCATAGCTGTCTGGTAATTGCATAACAGCTGTGTGAATGTTAAGGACCCCTCCTCTCTTCCTCTCTCTACCTCTATTACTATATTCTGAGCAGGAGGCAACATGTCACTGCAGCCTGCTTTGTAGACCTGTTTTTGTAGACCCATGTAATGTTTCCCTTCTCATCTTCATCATCTTTCTGTCCTTTGCTGTCGTTCCTCTCTCTCCTTGGCCTCCCTTTGAGGCTCCTTTTTGTCATCCTGGACATCTTTCTCTTCTCTTTGCTTCCCTGTGTGACCGTCAATCTTGCTGTGGTGCTTGGCCACCTCCCCTTACAGTTCCTGGTTATATTTATGTCTTGCCCTCTTTGTTTATTTCTTGAAATCCTGTTCCTTTCTTCTCTTTCCTCTCTGGTTGATTCATAGTCTTATTCCCCGCAGACTTTGCTTTGAGTTTATGGCTGCTCTGTAGTCATGCATCAATGACTCTTATCCCTGTCTGCCATCTCCCTGTGCCTGCTTTGTCATTTTCCTCTCTCACACTGTATACTGCATAGTGCTTTGTTTCCTTCCTGTTTGCCATTACTCCCACCCCACAGCGCCGTTTTCCTTCTTTTTTGCCACGATTTCTGTTTCTCTTTCTATTTCAGTGCTCTTTGTTTTCAGTTCATTTTGACTTGCAAATCATACTTTTTTCCCCCTTTCCCTCATACCTTTCTCTTTCAGTAGCTACCTAAAGACCACCCAGGAATGCAGACCACATATAGATAGTAAATGGAGGTAGTTCTACTCCCTGAACCTAACCTGAGCTGATTTCATCGAAAATTTCTGAATTCCCTGCTTTTTCCCCTTCTCTCTCTTTTATCTCTCTTTCTATTTTGTGACATTTGGTGTGTGTGTGTGTGTGTGTGTGTGTGTGTATATGTGTATATACACTGCTCAAAAAAATAAAGGGAACACTTAAACAACACAATGTAACTCCAAGTCAGTTACACTTCTGTGAAATCAAAATGTCCACTTAGGAAGCAACACTGATTGACAATCAATTTCACATGCTGTTGTGCAAATGGAATAGACAACAGGTGGAAATTGTAGGCAATTAGCAAGACACCCCCAATAAAGGAGTGGTTCTGCAGGTGGTGACCACAGACCACTTCTCAGTTCCTATGCTTTCTGGCTGATGTTTTGGTCACTTTTGAATGCTGGTGGTGCTTTCACTCTAGCGGTAGCATGAGACAGAGTCTACAACCCACACAAGTGGCTCAGGTAGTGCAGCTCATCCAGGATGGGACATCAATGCGAGCTGTGGCAAGAATGTTTGCTGCGTCTGTCAGCGTAGTGTCCAGAGCATGGAGGCGCTACCAGGAGACAGGCCAGTACATCAGGAGACGTGGAGGAGGCCGTAGGAGGGCAACAACCCAGCAGCAGGACCGCTACCTCCGCCTTTGTGCAAGGAGGAACAGGAGGAGCACTGCCAGAGCCCTGCAAAATGACCTCCAGCAGGCCACAAATGTGCATGTTTCTGCTCAAACGGTCAGAAACAGACTCCACGAGGGTGGTATGAGGGCCCGACGTCCACAGGTGGGGGTTGTGCTTAGAGCCCAACACCGTGCAGGACGTTTGGCATTTGCCAGAGAACACCAAGATTGGCAAATTCGCCACTGCGCCCTGTGCTCTTCACAGATGAAAGCAAGTTCACACTGAGCACATGTGACAGACGTGACAGAGTCTGGAGACGCTGTGGAGAACGTTCTGCTGCCTGCAACATCTGCCAGCATGACCGGTTTGGCAGTGGGTCATTATGGTGTGGGGTGGCATTTCTTTGGGGGGCTGCACAGCCCTCCATGTGCTTGGCAGAGGTAGCCTGACTGCCATTAGGTACCGAGATGAGATCCTCAGACCCATTGTGAGACCATATGCTGGTGCGGTTGGCCCTGGGTTCCTCCTAATGCAAAACAATGCTAGACCTCATGTGGCTGGAGTGTGTCAGCAGTTCCTGCAAGACGAAGGCATTGATGCTATGGACTGGCCCGCCCGTTCCCCAGACCTGAATCCAATTGAGCACATCTGGGACATCATGTCTCACTCCATCCACCAATGCCACGTTGCACCACAGACTGTCCAGGAGTTGGCGGATGCTTTAGTCCAGGTCTGTGAGGAGATCCCTCAGGAGACCATCCGCCACCTCATCAGGAGCATGCCCAGGTGTTGTAGGGAGGTCATACGGGCACATGGAGGCCACACACACTACTGAGCCTCATTTTGACTTGTTTTAAGGACATTACATCAAAGTTGGATCAGCCTGTATTGTGTTTTTCCACTTTAATTTTGAGTGTGACTCCAAATCCAGACCTCCATGGGTTAATAAATTTGATTTCCATTGATAATTTTTGTGTGATTTTTGTTGTCAGCACATTCAACTATGTAAAGAACAAAGTATTTAATAAGAATATTTCATTCATTCAGATCTAGGATGTGTTATTTTAGTGTTCCCTTTATTTTTTTGAGCAGTGTGTATGTGTGTGTGTGTGTGTGTGTGTGTATATATATATATATATATATATATATATATATTTTTTATTTATTTATTTATTTTTTCTTTTGGCCCCCTTGTCCCAGTCTTTCTGTCCTCCAGTCAAGTCTTCCTAAGCAGTCCCACATTGGTCCCTCACTTCTCTTGTCCCTCCTGTGGTGCTTAACTCACTGTTCTTTTACCATCATTTCACATGCCTTCTTCATTTCATTTTGCAATTCTTCAGGGACCTCATTTATATTAAAAAAACATTCTTTAACATTGCTGGATAACATAGTACGGCTTTTCAAATAATGCTTTGGAATTTTAATTGTGGCATCTATGACAGGCATAGCTTGGTTAATGGTTGTTGTTGGCTTAATTTTTTGATATAATATATACTTGTGAAAGTGTGAATCAGCATACCACCACTAATTTTTGCCTCAGATTAATTTTTCATAAACCACGGCTTTGGTTTGGCTTCAGTCGTAAATATAAAATTGGTGCGTAATACTTGCTGGGTAAATAAGGCCTCAGAGCCTCTTCTGGTGTGTTTTACTGCACTGCCTTCATCTCTCTCCTTCATTCGTATTCCCCCTGTTTTCTTTTCTTCCCTCTCTCTCACCCACTACCTAAAATTTTGTCTTCTTGTTTTGTCCCTTTCTCTGTTTTTTGTTTTATTTCGTCATTCTTCCCCCAGATGCTGAAGAGGTGGAGAATCTTCTGCTGTACAATCTTCCCTCTCTGTGTTGTCGTCTGTCAGACTGGCCAACTCTGCTATGCGAGGCTCCAGGACTCCAACTGTGTGAATATAAAGGGCCAAGAGCTACTCAGTACTGTCTGGTGATAATACTGCACCTAGCCTTGCAGCAGGGAGACAGGTAATAAAATAAAAATGGGAAAAAATCTCACATTCTAGACTGATATTTTAGGCTGGAAAGTGAACTGACCAATAACCGTTTCAGCATAAAAAAAATATCATTTAGCAGATATAAATTCCTGAACACTTGTGTGTGGTATGGCTGCATATTGGCTTTGCATGAAGAGGGATCACATAATTTATATGTAACTATTTCATAATTACAGATGTACAAACTTTGTTCTCCCATTGCAGAATCTGTTTGCATTCTGAAAAGTGTCTTTCAATAGCACAGTAATATCCTGACTTGGTGGCTGTTGACTAGCTCCTGGTAGCACTGTATTATCTGTACTAAGGAAACTAAAATGAAGAGTAACACATCCTTTTTTTGCTCACACAAATTGGGGCAACCAGCCAGCTGCACCACTAGTCCGTGACCCGGTTTTTCTTTTTTATTAGCATAGTGTTGATGATATCGACTAAATCAAATGTTACATCACCTCAGAACCTACTGAGCCATCTAAAGGTCTTTATAGAAATGTTTGACAACAACAATAGTTATTTTGCGAAACATTCGTTATTAATGTGCATGTGATGATCAAACAGAGACATTTATTGTTGATTTACCTGGCTTATTTCTATTCACATGAGAAACTCTCTTTACAAAGTGCCACTTTTTTTTATTTTAAAGCACCTCGAGACAGCAGAAAAAAAAATTGAGCTCTATCACAATATATCCCAATTCTCAGATGTTATCATATCACCCTCAGCATGAGGATAAAAGTGTCAAGAAAAAAAAAAAAGAACTTTGGAATAATGTAGACTTTTGTACAAATTTGCTTTCAAATATGGTCGGATCTTCATATAAGTTAGAATGATTAACAAAAAATTGAAGTATTTGTCCAAGAATCTATCAAGGAAACACAGGAGCTGGTTACCATCTCTGTTCCTGAGATGACAAAACAGATCGTGTCTGACCTGGAGCTACTCATTTTTAAAAATGGTTCAAACTTCCTCCTGAACTATGCAAGACTGATTTGCAGCCACTGGATAAACTTGTTCCAATTCATTGTTGCCGCCGGAGGATCATCAGTTATTAAAGTCAAGGTTTCGCTTACTTTTTATCACCAGCAATGTTAATGTTTAATGGCTGTGTTCAATTAAGAGACAAGTAATTAAAACAGTTTTTGTGCTAGATTAAGCACATTGTGTTTATCCACACTTGCGACTGATCAGATCACATTTTGTGGTCAATGCAGAAAACCAGGTCCATCCACAGAGTCCAGCGACTTTTTCTTACCACTGTTGGGTCAGTGTATCCCTTGGCTCTAGACCCATATTTTGTTATTGTTATTACATATATTATTATATAGCCAGATATATTTATTCATTCATCTTCAACTGCTTATCCGTTTCCGGGTTGCGGGGGGTGTTGGAGCCAATCCCAGCTCACAGTGGGTAAGGGCGGGTCACCCTGGACAGGTCACCAGTCCATCACAGGGCCAACATACACAGAGACAGACAAAGACGAACAACCCCTCACACTCACACTCAGACCTACAGACAATTTAGAGCCACCAATTCACCCAAACTTGCATGTCTTTGGACGGTGGGAGGAAAATATAATATCACCTCAGATATTATAATATGTATAATATATTACATAGCCAAATTTTGTTATAGTTCTCCATCTCTTTTTAAGTACATGTTTTATGACCTCAGAAATACATAAGCTTCTTTGGAAAGTTTAATCTGTCCTTCAGTGGCACCTCAGCCTTGTATTACCCCCAGGGAAGGGCATGAAAGCTTCTCCCTGCCACAGTGTGGTCCCATCAAAATGAATGGTATTTGTAGCCAGAGATTTACATAGTGTAGAGAGGTCTCTGTGTGTAGTGTATGAGTACTCAAACATAGGATGTGTGCAAACAGGGTGAACCTATTAAATAACAAGACTAATTATGTAAATGGAGGCGGCAATAGTGTTATCCAACAGCCACACCTTGTGTCTGTTACGTTCCAACTGTGCTTGTGTCTGTGTGTATTTTTGCGTGAGAAAGAGCAAAAGTGAGTTTGTGACATCAACATGCCCCTGGAGCAGTTTGTCTGCTTTGCACACAGAGTTTGTGTGTTTGTCCACATTATTACCCTCACACTGAACATGTCTGCTGGGGTTTGTTTGACATTAAGCTCTATTTCTCTTTGTGTGTTTTATATATTCAAATGTGAATTTGGCCACATATTTATAATATTGAAAGTTAATCTCCTCATTGTTATTCCTCCTACTCTTTCAGGCTCCTCCCAGACCAGACAGTGTTCTCCAGTGTGTTGTGGTTGTTGCGCTCAGTGCAGGAGCAGGGCAGCTGTGCCCTTCCTCAATATGTGCTCCGCTCTGCCCTCTACCTGCTGGCAATGACACAGGACAGGAGCCCCAGCTTTGACGGGGTAACTGTTCAGTTCACTGAGCACATAACAGAACAAATTCTGTAACTTACAGTAGTAGTGCAGCAGATACATAGCAGCAGCATTAAAGTACAGTTTAAGAAATGTTTTTTTAGTAAAGCACCAAGGTTGTACTGAAAAATCAAAGACCATTTGTTGACTCAAAACTCGTACCTTTACATTAATGAATTAATACACCTTCTACCGCACCACACCTTTGCAGGTTGTGGGGGGTGCTGCAGCCAATGCCAGTTCACATTGGGCAAGGGCAGTGTACACCCTGGACAGGTCACCAGTCCATCACAGGGCCAACACACAGAGACGAAAAAACACTCACACTCAGACCTATGGACAATTTAGAGTCACCAATTAACCCAAACATGATGTCTTTGGACAGTGGGAGGAAATCGGAGTACCCGGAGGAAAGCCACGCAGGCATGGGGAGAACATGCAAACTTAACACATAAAACCAGCTGAACCAAGCCAGCAACCTTCTTATTGTGGGGCAACAGCACTAACCACTATGCCACCGTGCTGCCCTCTTTCTTATATATGCAGTATTTAATTACATTTATTAATTTGTTCAAATTTTTAATGGATTTTTTGTGAAATATCCAATAACAGACAAAAACAATAAATATTCACAAAAAGTAAGAAAAAAGAAGAAAAATGAATGAATGAGTAGAACTTTATTGCCACGCAACCAGGGTTGGTGGTATTTGTTTTCAGCACATGGAGAACACTGCTTCATACTGCTGCAAATACCACAAATAAAACAAACAAATAGGCAGATAACCTGATAGGTATTGGCATAGGCCTATATTAATACAAAAACGACAGTCTTTGAGTCAAAGCAATGTGTCAGGCGTTCATGTGAAGTATCACAAGTGTCCTGCAGCGTATCATCAGTATCTTAACATGATCAATTTGTTCTTCCTGCCATACGACCACTGAAACTGTCATTTGCGTGCTTCTTTTGTGCTTATCAAATATACTGAGACAAGTCTGACTCACTTTAAAATATTATATAAAATAAGATTAAGTAACATTAAGATGTCAAAATTCCATCCAAAAAACAAAAAAAAAGCATGTTTAATACACAGCCTATTCATGTAGTGGCTCCTAAAATACTCAAAGCTTGACAGCTCATATTCATTTTTTGATGTAACATCCATATTCTGCTGTAGATGATTAAGTGGCAAAGAATATTAATTACAGCACAATTTCTTTACAACTACAGTGAAAAAATAAAATTTTCTCAAAATAATGCCCTTTTGTCTAAAGGACATTTTGAATGTGTGCTTTTGCGAATTGCAATGAAAATAAGCACATTACAAGAGACTTCCTGCTGTGCCAGTGAACTTGGTGGGATTTAAAATTATACACAAATGTAGGCAGTGAAAAAATATATATTTTTATAACTATTGAACACATCTATGTTGGCCTGTTTGCACCTAAAAAAAAACAAAAAACAAAAAAACCTTTGGCTTTTTCCCTTTTTCTTTACCCCTTTACTAAGGCTCCTTTGAACTGCATCTCCAAGGCACTCTCCTCTTGCCAAAGTTTCTCCTACCTCTACATTCACCATCCTGCTCTGCTGCATTTCATCTGTCGATATCCAGAGCTCGCAGAGAAATTTGGGCCCATTGTCCTGGAACTTTGGTTGACCAATCAAGCAGGGCAGACCATGGTAACTGTTTCACTTAAAGCTCATACTCACATCTTACATTCAGTGTTTTTTAATGTATGATGTATGATGTAGACTCTCTTTTAAATTACTTTTAACTTTCATAAAGTCAGAACTGATGAAAATGCCTGAATAGGGAGACGAAACTGAATGCCATGCAGATGAGGAGAAGGATCAGGAGCCAGACAAAGAAACCATGGAACTTTTGCAGCTGATAGAGAAGTACCCATCTGTTATACTGACCCTCCTGGTGAGACCCAGATTCCCAGGGACTTGGATTTAAAAAGTTGACCACATTAGGAAAAACACTTGTCATACTTGTAAAACTATTTGTGAAGCCTGAAATCCTACAGTTTACAGTCCTGCAGTTTGTGGAAAACAAAAGGCTTTAACCTGCATTTTGTACATGGTTGGCTTTGGTGTGTTGGAATATTGCCTATACAAAAAATATCCCATGTTCGGTGTCTGTCTTTGTACTTGCTTGAATGACCACAGGATATGATTTGCACCAGAAAGCCCCCCCTTGCTGAACGAGCCCTTAGGGTGCTGAAAGTGCTTTTGTGTGGTCAGAGACACTATGAGGTAGATTTGTCCAGCAGCCTTAGACCAGCCCTTCTCCAGGCGCTACAGAGGCTCAGTGTGGAGAACATGGGCCATGGGCTTGGACAGGGACGCACTGAACAGGGTAAGAGAAAATAAAGTCACTGGGGGAATACATCAAATACACCATATTCTAAAAACCACAATTGGTATAAAAAAAATCTTTGCAAAGTTCAATTTGACTAGTCATTTTCTTGAAACCAACAGGATGAGATTGACTGTAATGTAAGACATTAAGAAATGTGATACTGTATTGTTACAGCTTAAGAATTTGTTGAATTCAGTGAGTCAAGTAGTTTTTAAAACAACAAGGCAGCTTCATGTAAGACTAGCAATTCATTGAAAAGACAGATAAGTCAGGCAGCATAAAACTGTATCGGCAGCTTCATCATCTGCAATGCAGCAGTTGATATTAGCTGATTATTTCAGTTGGCATTAATGTGTACCAATCAAGAGCTTTGAATACTAAATATCTTATTACAACATTTGAATAGAACAGTCATTAAGAAGACTGTACCCTATATCACACCCTTTATTGCTCTTAACCCAATCACATCTGTATAATCAAATACATGAACAATATATGCACACAGTAATAGATAATCAAGAGACACATTCAAAGACCAACAATATTGTTTTCTATGGTTTAATCACACTGCTCAAAGATATACCACTTTACAAGGTAGCTACTTGTCTGATTTTTTTGTCTTTTGATGGCAAAAACTAAAATTACTGGTTATATCCTTGGACTAAGCAGTTTATAGTTTTTCCAAAGCTCTTAGCATAGTCGCACACTGGGGCCAAATTTAGAAATTTAATACCTCACAACTCTATGATCGCTCATATGGCTTCATTCATCTCCTCATAAGCATTTTCTACATGTCACAATTCACTATCCTGTATCAGAATTTAATGTGAACAGATTTTATTTGACACCCAGTTGTATCTCATTAAAGTGCAGATACACTTAATTACAGTTGATAGATTGAGGTAATGCTGCTGTTCTTTCCCCTGGGTTGGCTGCCTTTGATGCTGCAGACATTGTTATGTTTTCTCCTGGGATGTTGTGCTGCCTCACTCATACATATCACAACATAATATAGCAAATTGAAGCTTTAAATGAAATAATCTCAGTCCTGCACAAGCCCATGCACATAGTTCACACAAACACACATGCATTTAGCCAGTGGGCTCATACACTGAAATGTAATGGACAAATCCACCCTGACAGTCTTTGTTCTCCCCACACAGCGAATAATGAAAGAGTAAGTTAAATATTAGTTTTATAAGCAACGGGCAGCAGCAGTCACATCCAGACCCAGATACCCATCCTTTCATTATGGCTAAAAAGTGATTTTTGATTAAGAAATGATATGTTTAAATTGTGCAAAATTCCCACTGCACTCTTGATGACAAAATCATTTAAAGAGACCAAGATGTTACAAGAAATCACAAGTATTTGTTATTAGTCAACAGACAGGCAACACGTACATAACTGGTGCTATAGGAGAAAATAGACCCAGATGGAGATGCCAGAGATATATGGCGAAGATAGTTACTTTGGATTTCATTTACTCAAAGAGGAACAAAGCCCTGTGTGATGGTGAGGCGGGCCAGGGTCAATATCAGAGAGAGCTAGGCACACAAGCCCAGAAAATCTTAGTCAAATAAACAGGAAGAAACAAGGAACTGAGATGAGAAACACACAGTAACACAGCACAGCGTTCTGGCAAGTAGCCAGTAAGTGAACATTGGAGGGGACAGGGGGCAAGTGAACGCTCAGGTGACTGCAGGGCTGAGAACAGATGTGCGGATGGGTGTGCCAGTCATGTGATGGAGAAATGGGAAGGTCTGAGGACACCTGCTGGAGAGTTAGAGGAGGACAGGTCTGGACCGCTAGAGGAAGGTGTGAGTGAGCAGGGACCCTTGAAAGAAGCTAGAGATACAGATGAGCAGACTGGTGATGTGAATTCACCCAGTCATACTTTCCTCATTACTCACTATGTACGGAGATGGGCAGAGCACTGTATAGTGAGCTCACTGGCAAAAAAACACGAGGCTTTTCTTTCACTGCAGTGTAGGATACTATGAGGCCTTGACACAGGCTATATTAATTCTCACTTCACATTCAGACAGCACTACAAATTGGTCAACTGACTGCATAGTGGACTATAGAGAGAGTAGTGAACTGGAGAATACAACCATGGTGCTGTCTACTCCTCACATAGTGATTGGTCAATTGCTATCAAGCTATATATATGAATATATAAATTAAAAAGACTACTCAACTTTAAAATGAGTCTATTGTCTACAGCACAAGCTTGACCTAAGGTGGCTAACAAATTATACTAGGAATTTAAAGAATGATGTGAAAATAAGAGTTGGTAAAACAATAGCATAGCATTTATGTGTACACTAACCTGCACTTGATTAATAAGATTGCAACAATGTGCTTTTGCAATGTAGAAAGCTGTGATTATTATTGCTCATTTGACAGAATCTGTGTTGATATATGTTGGTTGAGCCATTCACTCTGTTAGAGATAAACACAGGCTGATTACATGAATTGGGTATATCTTCAATCTGTTGCTGTATAACATAAAAATACATAAAGAAATAATGCAGTTGTGCATTATTGGTTGGTTTGTTTTGTGTAGGTAATGTGTCCTGTGGTGGTATTTGTATTTTGTGTTTGAACAGTCATGCCAGGCAGCCTCGGTTTCACTGAACTGTAATCACAAAGTTGCTGCTATAACTTGGTTAGTTTTAAATTGGAATGACATAGCAAAACAATTCTCAAAACACTGTCACTGGTGATTAATGTTTTGAGGGAAGAACCATTAATCCATTATAACAAACCTTCCCAAAATCTTTTGTCAACACAGACTGCAAGACGCTGCTTTATCTTGACTCTTCTGAATGAAGCATATAATTTTGTTAGTTTTTTCCAAGAGAATGTACTACCAGTGTGCATTAGGTTGTTATCATACAAAGCTTTAATGTTGTTTTTGTTCTAAAGAGGAAAACGTTTGATGTAATATCAGTTCTCAATACATGTTGTGGTACTTTTTCGAAGATGTTGGTTGATCAGCCAGTGGGCTCTATTTCAACTTGTTTGTATTTTGTGGGAAAGTGTAGCACTTGTCGGACCATTTCATACAAGAGGCAGTATAAATTCAGCTTTGCAGAAGAGCCCTGCTTCTTGTTTCCTGTCAGCTGTAAGATGTGTCAAATTGTCGAGACAGAATTTTCGACAATTGGACACTTTAAGTCATTGTAATCACGCTGTAATTGTGGGTTTTATTCTTGTGAAATTACACGCTGTCCTGTCTGAATCAGGCAGTGCATGAGTGCTTCCAGGTTTACAGCTTCAACTCTGTGTCTGCATATCTGCTCCTTTAATGTATTTGTGGTAGAGGTGTCTGATGCCATATGGCATTATTATATCTATTTACTTGACCAGGTTAATGAGCGCAGCTGAAGGGCACAACACTAATGTGCCAGCTGGGGATTCAGAAACTGTTGCTGTGGTTAGGCTCTGCCTGCTTTCTGCTCATCCTGAGCCTTGTGGGAATTAGAGACTGTTATCCTGCACGTGTTCCAGTTCAGCCCACTGTAATTTGCATTAATATATACTTTATATTAGCCTCTAATGTGCTGGCATCCCAAGGGGAAGATATTTTAATGTTATGCTCTACAGTGGTGAAAGAAGTATGTAGATGACTATTCTGCAGTCTCTTTCCTGTTAGAGCACCCCTGCCCTTTGTCTCCTTGCATGTTGATGCCCTCCTTACATTCCCCCTTTGCTTTCTCTCAGTGAGTCTCTTTCACCCTTAACCCTCCCTGGTTCCACACCCAGAAGTGTTGGTGTTAATTTTAACATTTTTTAGTTTCTTCGACTTGCTTCTCCCCAATGATTTCTACTTTTTCCACACACCTCTTATTAGGAAACCAGAGCCTCATATAAAATCCAAGTCAATGCAAGATCTGTCAGTTGTATAAGAAATGAGTTTGAACAATGTCGCCTAACACTGAGAATTACTCTGGGAACATGTCGCTCTTGGCAATAAGCAGACGTGAATTCAGCAGATGTTAGCTAGTCATTTACCTTCACCCTTATCTTTCTGTCTTCTCCTTACACACATGTACACTTTTGTTTCTAATTCTTCTTTCTTTGTACTGTTTTATTGAATGAATCCTCTTCCTCCCACACTTTCATTTTGTTCATATTTAGCTTTTCCCACATGTCTCTTTCTCTTGCCTCTTTTGAATTTGTACTTTATTTTCCCCTCTCTCTGTTTAGCAGTGAACTCACTCTCTCTGGTGCTGAAGCTGCTTTGTATGACTCAGGCCAGTGACCCACCTTCATCTTTTTCCTGCAGTAAGACGGACGAAGTGCACTTCAAGGTTCTCTACCATGGTGAGGTTAAAAGGTGCCAGGAGCAGGTCATAGTAAGCATAGAGCAATGCTCCTCCCCATCAACCTTTATCGATTAGTATACAGACACAACAACGCTTTTTTAGACATTGTTTACACTACTCGGCACACTCAGTCACACACCCACATTAGAGGCAGATTTAGTGACATGCCTGACAGATTGCAAAGATGCATACAAACATTGTCTCTTGCACAAACAAAAATGCTACAGACTTAGGAACTGACATGCTACAGTACATCACAGACACACAATCAATGAGTACCTTTACAAAAACACAGCTCCACATTCAACACCTGATTTGTTGCGCTGCTGTCATTTCCTCACCCCCCTCTGTATTTGCTTGTATTCCTGCCTAAGTTGAAGTTTTGCTCATCTTTGATTTAACGTCACTATCAACAAACCCACTGAGAAACACACTCAATGTTGATTTGTAAATGAAAGCACTGTTCAGAGATTTGCTAGACATTTACAAGACATGTTTGACATTTGCACTGGTGTATCAAATTAATTCAGTTTTTACTGACCGATGGCAGGCAGCAAATGGCAAGGCTCATCTTGTTACATTTTATCTGTCACTCACATTGTGTGTCAATATCTTTGGATGAAATCTTTATCAAAAGCCTTTGAGAGGACCAGACTTGAATGTGGTGTGTGTGTGTGTGTGTGTGTCAGTCAGTAATATAGCTGGGAGGTTGAAGCCTACCGACACAGAGAGCCTGCTGCCTGCCCTCAGTTACCTGTATTGCTGCCTGAGTGTGTCCCCTGCACATTGTGCTGACAGAGGTTAGACACACACTCCCTGCCCTTCTAACTCTCCATCTCTTTGTCTTCAAGTATTTGTCTCACTCTCCTTCCTCTCCTGACATTACATCATTCACACACTCTGCCTCTTCAGTGTCATTGTCCCTGTCCCTCTCCTGTCCTGCCCTGCTTTGACAGAAGTGGGAGGATGACCTTGACAAGTATGTGGTATTGAACAGAGGACATAATATGCATACAAGGTGACACCTGCTGTACATCTTAATGGTACTCTGGCACATTTTCTTAGAAACATGTGCACATATAGTTATGTTGTCAAACTTGAGAGCTTCTCACACATTTGCACAAGGGTGCTCAGGGTTGGGTTGTCACCTTGCTGAGCCTAGATACTGCACATGCAAAGACAAAACCACATATGCAAATATAAGGATACAAGTCGTACATACACACAGTGTAATGATCAGTACAATAAGTAAAGAGATCTGTCCTGCACAGGAAGACAAACACACTGAGCACAATCTGTTTTCTCCTTTTTGCAGATAAGAGAAAGTAAGAAGAAATTTATCAGATGAGGGTTTTATTAGACATCTTTGTCAAAGAGAAAACAAAAACAGCAAAACCATTCCTGATGACCATGCAAAGCCAATGCAAAATTGTAATCAATGAGACAAAACAAAGAGGAAATAGCTCCACTATATAACTTAATAATAGAAGAATTTACAGTGAGCTGCCATCCACAGCATTCATCAGGCCATGCTAATCTGCCTCAAGACATCAATTGTATGACACGACATGTTAGGAACTGACTTTATTATGAGCAAAATAATTTGCCCACACAAGCTTCCAAGGAAAAACAAAATCTTTAGCTGAGGTCACTGAGCTGGTTGTTGTTAAGATGCGGTGACTGGTCGGAGAGCAGGGGTGCCATTGGTAAGCAGACTGCTTCTGCTGCAGCCAAGCTACATTCACCATCCGTTTCTTTATCACTAGTTCTGAGTTTACAAATACTAGTTGGTTCAGACATGGGCAAGATGGTTACAGCTGAGGGTGTGTTGCATAGAAATAGTAAAAATTTTCTTCTGACCCAAGGTAAACAGGTAGTATACTGTATATGCTGCCTATGTACTGTATATTACTCCAATATTATGCAAATGATCTCCACCTGCAATAACCTTATTTCTAGCTTGTACATTAAAATCAAAATATATGAGCTCTTTCATAGTCAAGGCTAAAGTGGCAGATTATTTATTTATTTTTGCATTAAGGGTTTGATATTAAAGTGTGTGTTCCTTTGACCTCACATGTTGGTGTGTTGGAATCACTGTGGGTGGGTGCCTTAAGTATGTCATTAGGTAGTCACCCAGACCAGCTGCTATTAACACACAAACTGGCACACTCTCATCAGAGTGTGATGACATGGTGCCTTCTCCTCCCCAGCTGTCTCCATGTTGCTCTCTAACAGTGGACTGATGGACCAGCTGCAGACAGTCCTCGCTGCCTCCTCCTCCACTGCTCCATCCCTTTTTCCATCAGCCTGTCCTCCTCCAGCCCTGCTGTGCTGCAGCCATCTACTCATATCCTCCCTCATTACCTTACAGTGTGTTCACAATGCTCAGGTACATTCTACAGCTCAGCTCAGTATTTATTTTATCACAACTTAAAGATAAACCATCCCACAGTCAAGGTACCGTCAAGGACAACACATAGAGCATACTATACAATGGATTATAAATTCAGATGTAGGTGATGAATGCACTAAAAACACTATTGAATTCAATATGCAGATGTAGTTTAAATTTTTGCTCACACAGAAGGGATAAGACATTCTTACTTGCAATGAGTTTTTTGGTCCTCATCTGTAACTCTGGTACTCCTCTCTCTCTTCTTTGTTTCTCTCTTGTCTACATTATTTAAGGTCCATAAGAGCATCAACTGGGGTCTGGACACAGCTGTGCAGCGACTCCTAGTTCAGAAAAGAAACACAGACAATCTCTTGCTTGGTAACAAACTGTACATTTTTGCTGATAGCTCATTAATTTTTGAAGTTCTTCTTCCCTTTTAGTTAGCAGATCCTGTAGTTTTGTGTTACCCCATTTTACACTGTCTTCTATATTGGAAAATATGCTAGACCATTTGTAAAAACCAAGACAAGCTGAATTTATGTCAGTAAAGTTTGTTTCAGATCTGAACAGAGTAAACAAACCCTGATTACTGTCGAAGCTGTCATTGTACTGCATGAACTTCAGGATATACTAATGTGGTTCATTCGCTCTTCCCACAGAAGAGTGACTGTTTGTCAGTGTTTTATCCCTGGCAGACGTATCCAAACCCTGTGTATGCATTTCACACACTTTCATTATATTAAGTGGCCCACTTCCCAATGCACCACTCGGAGACAGATCATCCCTGCTGCTCCTGTGTCTCTGTCTGTCAGCTGGATAAGTGGCCTGTCAGAATCACTGTGATGTATTGGCTTCCTCCTTCTCGCTGCCTATCTCACTTTCTCCTCACTTGTTTGCTCCCTCTTTCTCCTCTCTGTTTTCCATTCTTTTCATCTCCTTCTCTTCACATTCTACATTTACTTTTCCATCTATCCATCTTTCTTTCTCTATTGCTTGCCCTCTTCTGTTGCAACTGACTGAGTCCTCCCTCTCTCAAAGAGCTCTTATCTAAGTGTATATGGCATGAGTGCAATTCAAATGGCTGGCTCATGGTTTGGGTCCCCCTGTGTTTAAGCAGTAATTTTCGCCACATCAGCCTCTTAATCACCAACAATACTTGAGCTTTCTTTAACCCTGTCTATCCCTGTCTCTTATTGCCACTGCACTGTTTACTGCTACTTAAATGTTTACCTTCTTGTCCCACCCCATTTCCTGTCACATATCAGTTAAGAAATTGGCCTCAGCTCTTTTTATATGTTATTCTGCCTCTCCTCTGTGCTTGTATCCTTTCTTTTTCCATGTTGAACTTTGATTTCCCACTAGCTTCCTATGCATTCCTCACTGCTGTGTTTAGGTGGTCTATTTTATTCTAATTCCCTTTGACTTTCAAGTCATTTACCAGTCCTTCCCCTCTCACCCTCTCTCTCTCACCTTTCATTCCCAGTCAGCTACCTGAGGTTGTTGCAGGCACTACTTGATGTTGACTTGGCATCATCAGTTGTGTGTGTCAGCACTGGTCCTGGCTTGGTTGGATCCAGACCCCTGGGAGTCCACGATGGAGCTTTGTATCCGCTTGGCTCCAGAGGGGCCCAGTGCCTCTCAACTGCTCTCACTGGACTTCTTTTACAGGTTGTGGTACTTGGGGGTGGATTTATGTCTTTGTGGGTGTGTGTGTGTGCGCGTCTGCAAACACACACGTAGCTATAAAAAGGAACAAAAGAGATTTAGAGCCAAATAAATTACTTAAGAGACAGTTAGTGTTTGACCATGAAACTAACAGTTTGTACAGTCAAAATGTAAATATTGATATGGAAAGACCAGAGGGTTTTGGGGTTTTTTTGTCTTGCTGAATTGTTAATCATAATATGGTTTTTACATCAAGAGACACATTTTAGTCCGCTCCAGAGACAACCAATGCCTTATTGCATTTCCCAAATCTTTTCTTTTTGTGTGTGTGTGTGGGTGCCCAATATAATAGCAAACACCTTTAACAATTTCACTGTTTTAATGGAAGGTTGAGTGCGACCAAATAAATTATTTTCAAGCAAGGTTAGAAATGTGGCTGTTGTTGTGTTAAATGGAGACTCCAGCAGAGAAAAATAGTTGTATAACTAATGTGACATCATTCAAAATTCTACAAATCAGCAAATATTGACTGACTTGAAAAATGATGACAAATATAATAAGAATCACAATGCATGCAGAAATGTTTATTCAAAGTATTAAAGACAAAAGCTTTACCAGTGTTGAACTATCCTGTAACAGATGCACATGTGCAGATACATGCAACGTGTGCACAAATTTCTGATGGCTTAAATGTTGGTATGAAGATGCCTCACCGCTCTTCCTTTCCTTTTCTCCTCCCTGTATCTCTTGCAGCAGAGATTACATAAAGGAAACCTTTAAAATCTTCACAGCCTGACATTGAACCTGCCTTTCACAAACAACGTTGTGTAGAAAACGAGGTTGCAATTGATTTAGCAGTTAGTATAATGGAATGGCACATAGATCCGTAGCGATCACAATCTTCTTCAAAATGATATTACCGGGAGGTGGTGTATTGACTTTGGCTACTAATCAGAAAGGAATCAGACTGTCCCACCAGCATTTGTTTTACATCAAGTAAGTGAAGCATTATTTCTCCGGTGTAGCAGCCAGCAAAGAGAAAGAATTCAAAATATGAGTGCACAAAACAAGGCAGTGGGTAGACCCTTTATCAAAGAGATTATACAGAATCTTATCTAGGAATGTCAGCTGTGCAATGAACTGCTGCGTATGTTGATCATTACACAGCCCTTTGATTTTACTGTTGTCTGAACCTGGTAATTTTTTAAGATTAAAGCAGGGCTCTACAGTGGCACTGCATAAATATGAAGCACTAAAATGCTCCATCAAACAGCTAACTATATTTGCTACTACCTCTAATGCTGTCAATTAATGCTCAAGTCTGAACAGTAACACGATGAACACTTACATTTTTCTATATAAATGATGCGCAAGTGTGGAAAGCCATTTCACCTTTTCAAATGAGGCTTGTAAGGAAACATGAAAACATTGTTACAGGGCTGAAAATGCAAACAGAAGCAGCCAATGACAACTCCTTGAACAAGGATGTGCTTTCCTGAAAACAGTTTATCTGAGCAACATGTGCTTGAATCAGCAGATACAAACAGGTTTTCTGGATACTCAAGGGTCCAAAGTGGTTGTGGGAGCTTGCTCCTTTACTGTATATTTCAAAAACCACAAAAAATCTCCAGCTAATGAAGTGTAAAACCAGATGCACATGTTGATGCCAATGTGTAAAAAAACACAGCCATCTGTTCCACTGCACTGACCAATACTATATAATTTGGTTATAATAAATAATAATAATGATTATGATGATATAATAATAATAACATATTCGTTAAGTAACATTGAACATCCTAGCTGTAAAGTTAATGAGTTCAAGGATGAGTGATAGACAAAATATTATCATGCAGTTTTAAATAAGATATTTTAATATTTGAGTTTGACAGTTTTTAAATAATCTGGATAAAATATGCAATCCATGGGATAGTTAGGATCAATGCTGTTCTATCTCTTTTTCGTCCTCTGCCTGTGGTGCAGCCTGGAGCCTCCAGTTCCACACCAGTGAAATTTCCTCTCTGTATAAAAGACTGTAGTGCTGAACTGAGCTGCAGCACAGAAGTTCAGTTCTCTGTAGTCTGCTGTTCAGCAGCTGATATGTGTAACACCTCCCAACTCTCCTATTCTCACCTCTGCTTTGCTCTCTTTTCTCCTTGCTACTCTGGTGTGGTGGCAGATGGAAACATTGGAGCTTCTCGCCTGTCTTATTTCGTTCTTTTCTTCCCCTTCACTCCTGCACTCTCCTCACTTTC
Organism: Remorina albescens; assembly: GCA_034769265.1. Lineage (NCBI taxonomy): Eukaryota > Metazoa > Chordata > Actinopteri > Carangiformes > Echeneidae > Remorina > Remorina albescens. The sequence continues at coordinate 17,071,984 of CM068493.1, read as the reverse complement.
CTGTCCTTGGTCTCATTTAGCCCTGTCCTTTAATTTTCATGTCCTCATCTGCCCTCTTCTGATCTGTCCTTTCTCTTACCTCTGGCCACTTCACCTCCCTCGCTTTCACATCCCCTCCTGCTCATAAATTTGATTCCTTTCCTCTCCTATCTCCTCCTTTCTGCCTCAGGATTAGGGTGTGACTCTCCACTGTCGTCTATATATCCGTCTGGCCTACTTCAGTATTTTTGGACACTACATAGAGCCCACTGCAAGTACAGCGACTGTGAGAGATACAAGTATTATCAAAACCTCACCCAGTTGCTCTCTCTGCTGTTCCCCTTGTACTCACTATTAGTTTCTGTCTGCCTCTGTGTCCATTGGTGACCGTGTGTGTGTCTGTGTCCATATCTGACAAACAAATATCAAATTTCTGTGGTTCTCATGACTTGCAATGATGTGATGAGTTTAGAGATGAAAGATGGTGTAAAAGATCCTTTTATGTGTGTGTGTGTGTACTCATCTTCCCTCTCATGTTTCAGTCCACTGTGTCTGTCTCTTCTTAGAAGCACGAGCTGTTGCTGAGAGCCTCAGTCAACTGCCTAAGCTCCCTTCTGGGCTTCCTTCAGAGGAAGAGTCATGTTACAGGTACAACACAGTCAGCTTGAGAATGAGTGAGTGTGGATTTTCTGCACATGGACATGACAAAAAATTATATTTTAGAATATTGGTGCCTTATTCATTTATGTCTTGTTATTATACATCATATTATTGCTGTCGTCAAAGTTGTAGAATTTGTGTTTTTGGTTTTGTTTTTTGTGTTGTGGCTTTGGTTTTCTCTTGTAAATCATTTTGAATAATTGTACCAGTAGTCGTGGAGCAAAATTAACTGAATTGATCTGACTTGTCATTTTCCCCCCTCTGGTTTGTTTTACATTTGAGTGTGACTGTGTTTATGTCTGCGTTGTAGCAAAATTCGTGGTGTGTCAGCCGTGGAGTCGATTCCTCTGCTGCTGCCTTCTCAGCTCAGGAGAGAGTTGCCTTCTCCATCCTGCCATTCTCAGACTCATCACACTTGTGAGAGAATTTACACACACACACACACATACGGCACTCAAATTAGGTATAATTTCTTGGAAACGGGTTTGAGCAGTAATAAATATTTAATATTAAGAGAATCAAGTATTAATGAAGGTAATAAAAACATAAAAGTAGTAAGAGTTTAAGCTCATATGAGCAGTGAGAGTGAATACATTGCAGTGTTTTGCAGCCTGTATAGTGCAACACTTGTAAATTAAAGAAATATATTTTATTTTGTGTTGTGAGCTGTGGCTGAAAACACTTTCTGTTTCATTTATTGTATGGTGAAAGCAGGGGAGAGGCCACTGGTTAATTACAAGCCACTGAGACATGTTACACATTAAAAGTCTAAAATCTTGCATTTGAGCTGCACCTTTCTCCGATTTTCACCAAATTGTAGCAGAATATTTGACATCGACTTGCCTTGATTCTTTATGCTTTTCTTCTCTGTTTATTTATACCTCCCTCTGCCCTTTCTATTGTGTGTCTTAATTACTGCATCTGTGAATGATTCTACAGTTTATGTGTACATCTGACTGTGTATGTCTGTGTATTTGTGTCTTTTTGCAGCTCCTGCAACACAGCAGTACAGCAGTGCTGTGGGAGCCTGACCTGCTCCAGGTTATTGAGGCGGTGGAGAGAAGGGGGGTGAAGGACCTTCGTCAGGAAGCTGTGCAGGTCCTCCAGCTACTCCTCAGTCAGGTAGATGTGAATACATGCTCACACAAGGAAAAAAATAATGAAATTATTGTGTGAAAGCAATGGGTTTGGACATGTCAGCCCTATGAATATCTGTATTCTAAGAATTAGAATGTCATCTTTTGACTCTCTATTGAAAAAGTAAATGAAATTTGGGCTTTAAAAACTGATGAACCTTCTTTGGCAACTGCAAATTGGAACAGGTTCCTATATTCCCATTCAAATGACTGGGAACGTGTGTCCTAACTTTTGACAGGTACTGTATGTATTCATATTCTTATTAAGTCTAGTGAGCAGTTCTCTGAGGTCATTAAACAGTATATCTACTGGATCTGTTCTGGACTAGGATCTGACTCCAATTGGTGGATTTTATTTGATGCAATAAGGCATCATTCTGTAGTATATTTTCTTCAGTGTTAAAGTACATTGTCCTGCTGATGATCATCCTGGATGATGTTGGTGCTGTCCAGGCGGAGAGGCAGCAAAGATGCCTCTGCTGTACTTCAGCTAAGGGATGATGGAAAAAAATTTCCCAGTACCATTGTTGAGAGTCAAGCTGCTTTTTGTCAACCTTCAAATATCTATGTGAGATTTTTTGGAAAGCAGGGCTTTTGTCTGTGGCAGGACACAAAGCTCCATGCAGTGTGATGTTCATTTGATGGCTTCATGAATAGAGATGTTCACAAGTTTCTTTTATTCCTTTAAGCTTTTAGCTGCTACTTTGAGCTCCTTCTAACCCTAACCCTTTATTTTAGGGGTTATTCTGTGTTAAGTCATCTTCACTGATGTCCACTTCTAGGGAGAGTAGTCATTAAACAAAATCTTAATTTATAAACAGTGTCTCAATGTGTACTGATGAATATCTAAACTCTTGAAGACAAGTCTAACCCTTTTAGGTTTATGAACACTTATAAACAACCCGTGATCATAAGTCTTTGAGATTTCCCTTCGGCAAGACATATTTCACATCAACAGAGTTTACTTGTGAACAGAAAATGAACTACAGATTCCCTAATTTCAGCCTCCAGTTAGATTGTGTTGATGTCAAAGGCTGTATTTAAAATTTTGATTCATTTGCTTTGAACAGCACAGGCGGCAAAATACAGAGACAGCAGGGGAAATGTTAACAGGAAAAGGCAGGTTTGTTTATGCAAATTAAAATACCAATTTTTTACACTGCAGCAGAAAAATGCCAGTTTAAAACAGAGGCCTGTGGGGTGTTATCAGATTTCACATAGTGGTGAGGCAGGCAACAGGTTGACTCAGCTTTAGTTTAGTGTTGAAGTGATCAAAGACCCACTTAAAGTGTAACATAAAAGGTCACTGTATTGTCTGGGTACTTGTGGTCTGATTACTGAAGCTAATGGCTCAGTGAGCAGCCTGGGAGAGCTTTGTGCTTCCTTCACTGCACTCTGCTCCCACTCTTATAGCATTGATGCTCAGGTGCCTGGCTCTATGTGAAGGAAAGACTTACTGCTATTTAGCAACACTTGTCATTGACATTAATTCAGTCACCTCAGCTATTAGTCGTAATTACTCTTTGGTGTCGTGCCAGCTCAAATGAGTCTTTGTTAGTGTTGGTCGGAGAAACTAGATGCTAACTTTTAAAAGCTCAATAACAGCCCTCCAAGCTGTGTAACTGTGCCTGGGCCTATCACTGAAAACTGATTAGTGTCCATTTATTGTATCCGTCACTTGCATGTCCAGATTCTGGTGTGCTTTATTTTAAGAGGGCGCTGGAATGATTTTTCAGCAGTATGAATTAGAAAAATGGGTTTGAACATCAGCCCTGACGCCTTTCTGGGTGGAGTTTGTCTCTTCTCCTTGTGAGTTTGTGGGTTCTCCCTGGGTGCTGCAGCTTCCTACTGCAGTTCAAAGGCATGCTAGTTTAGGTTAATTGGTGACTCTAAAATTTCCCTTGAGTGTGAATGGTTTTCTGTTACCTGTATGTTGGCCTGCAATAGAATGATGACCTGTCCAGGATTTACCCCGCCCTCACTCACTTTTTAAAATAATGAATTTTACAGTGAAACCGTTACCAAGCAATGCCTCCCTCAGAGATTTTAGCCTTATAATAGTCCTCAAGATTTTGATATTCTTCCATTTCCATTACCTCTTTATAGCCATGCTCTCTGTAGTACACAAGCATGGACCTTTAGAAATTCAAAAATACTCGTCCCTGGTTTATCCCAGAATGACTTCTTGGTAATGATTAAGATGCAAAGGGGGCCCAATAGGCTGGTAATCATGGAGGCATTCAAGCAATAAATAAATAACTGCAGCCCCCCCCAAAGTCAGAATTTACTGTGTAAATTCTGCAGGCCTGTTCAATTTTATGAGAGTAAAGTCCCGACCTCTGTGTCTCCAAGTATTGATTGTGAGGACTGCGAAGTTTTTAGTCAGAATGATCTGTTCAGCTCTTGTGTCAACATTTTCTTGCCACTGGCTGTTTGTTTTTTAACTAAAAACTTAAAGGCTACACAGTTTTCTCCTGAAAATAAAATTATTTATATCCATTCTCTGTTGTTATGCCCTTTGCACGATGTTGGCTGTAAACCCCACCACTCATAGATAGAGGAAAAGTTAAGGAAGTTGAAAAATTGTTCTGAAGCTTCTGCTGGTTTGAGAATGGATAATTATAACTACTTATTTACATTAATCTGCACTATTCTGTGCTTGGCAAATTCAAATTATTGCAGACTATTATTACATACAAGATTATTAGTAGTATCATTAAGACTAGCAGTGAAAGTCCTCTCCCAAGCCGGGCACAGACACACCACAGGGCCAGCCAAATTAGATCCTGAGCAAAACACCAACATGTGGTAATGACCTGGTTGTGCTGCTCTGTCCACTGCCTTGAAAATAGAGCCCTCGAGGTTTGCACTTTCTCAGTAGTATATTCAGCAGTTAAGTTAATTTGAGTAGCACAAAAATAGAGAGTTAGAAATACCTGGGGCAGTACAGAGTATTATTTGAGCGTCACATTTAAGCATTTAATAGTTTTCCACCCACCTGTATCATTGGAATATTGTCACATTGTTTATATAGGGACATTGACTCTAGAAATGTACAACTCCTCCCGGTGCAAAAGTGCAGACAAGGCAGAGGTTGGTTAGGGATGTAAAAAATGCTAATTAATAATTTTTTTTTGTCAAAATACTGAAGGTGAATTGAGCAGAATAACTGAAAAAACAACAGTGCTTCACCAATTTCTACTCCGCTCAGCTGTAATCGCACCAGCCTTATATCATTATCCTTAAGGAAGAAATGTGAATTGGCTTAGAAAACAAATAATATAAATAGATTCAACATTCAACACTGCATCAACACAATGAATGGCGCTGTGAGCACTTTAACAGAAACACCACACTAATACAGGGTAGTTCCTGCCTTTGCTGCGACAACAGCCTTGGTTCTCTGTGGCGTCAGCTCCAACAGCCATTGGAAACTTTCATTTGAGATTCTGCTCCATGTTGACATGAGCATGTCACATTTTATCACATCCCAGAGGTGTTCTTTTGGAGTCAGATCTGGTGACTGTGTTGGCCATTGAAGTAATCTGAACTGCAGGTGTGCAGGTGTTCCTAATAAAGTTCTTGGTTATTGTGTGTCCTTGTTATTACCCTAAATAGCTTTGCAGCATGCCCATTAAGGTTTGTTAAAAGGCTTTATTAAGCACAGAGGTTGGAGCTCCAACATCAGATGGCTGAGCTCAAATCTGGCATCGTATACAGGACCAGCAACACATTTAGTATTCTGAAAGTGGCTCAGATTCAGAGGAGTGACAGAATGATGGCTGCAGCTCCCAGTGCAGTGTGTGCCAGGGAATCGTGAACTGTGTGTGTGTGTGTGTATGTCTGTTTCCTTGTGTAGGTGTACGTGTGTGTTTGTGGAGACATTGAGGCAGTTTAACTGAGGCAAGGTTCAATGTGACAGACACTATGACTTTTCTCCCCTGTCATTTCCTCTGCTCCAATCTGTCACAGCCTCACACAAACAAAACACACAAACACACAAACGCACATTAGACTTCTCCATTTTTGTAGGTTTTGTTGATCTGCTTTTGGACAAGTCAAGTCAAGTTTCATTTGGAAGTCACCTGAGCGCATTTGTCAGTGATATTGGTATCATATCCACCCCATGTGCCCTGACATATCTGTCAAGTCAGAGTGTGCATGTTTGTGCACACTGTACTCTGAGTACGGGTGCATCATTTGCTCTTGTAGCTGTAGCCCATGGAGATTTCCTCTGCTCTGTACATTTGCATATCTTTGCCTTTCTGTCTCCAACGGTACATGTGTGTCTGTGTGGTCATGTGGCCAGTGTTGAGTGTAAGCAGGGGTGAAGCTTTTGCAGCTTGCACTGCGTAATTAGTTAGCTACCCAGATCAGAGCTGATCTTAGGGTAGAGCCTCTTTTCATCATTTCTAATAACTTTCTCGAGTCTGGAAGGAATCAGTCACACATCATTCATTCTATCGCTTTCATTCTAACTTACTTAACCTAACTTTGTACTTGCTATCCTTTTCAGAGTCTCTTCTTATTTCTTTGCTTCCTTTCTCCTTTCCTTCTGCTCTTGAAATTGTTCTCACCCACTGACTCCACTTCATTCACCTCTGCTTTCCTTTTGCACTTTTCAATTACTGAACTGCATTGGAACCACTTCTTTACTCTCTCCTTTTTTTCACCTCCTTGCTCCTAAAAATACTATCCTCCGGAGTCACAGAAACCGGGAACTGTTTCCAAATAAAAACAGCTTTAACTTTCAGTACAACATTGACTCTTCCAAAATGTTTTATGTTTCTACCAGCCATGTATAGTTAGTTTTATCTTACTGGTAGGTGCATCCTGGTTGGTCTCAAATCTAAAATAGCACTTATCAGAGAGATATGGGTGAGCACAGTCTCTCTGGCCATCCATCTGGTAACTCATAGTAACATTCGCAACCCTGAAGTATTGACTGATTCATTCATTCATCTTCTACCGCTTGTCCGTTTCGTGGGGGGTGCTGGAGCCAATCCCAGCTCACACTGGGTGAGGGCGGGGTATACCCTGGACAGGTCGCCAGTCCATCACAGGACCAACACACAGAGACAGACAGAGACAAACAACCACTCACACTCAGACCTACGGACAATTTTGACTGTCGAATTTCCAGTTCTGCTCGACCGTGCATGTTCCAATGGAATCAGAGGAAGAAGAGACTTGAATCTGGACAGTCTGAAGTTAAACAGTTTAATTCAAGAGAAGTAGCTGTGGTCTCTATCCCCGTGTCACAGAGAAGAACCCTGACATACAGGTTAATTTACATTTATCTTCTAAAGGCGGGTCCTCTGCGCCCTCTAACATAGTTCTCTACTTCCTCAGGAGTATAGTGCATGGGCTGGGCCATGTGAATCAGCTGTGCACAGTAGTTATTATCTTCTTCTGCCATTGGCTAGGCAGCATCTGCTTCTCGAGTGCAATCAACAAAGGCAACTATTGTAACAGTAATGTGTGAGTCTAAGCAGTTTCATATCAAGCTGTATCCTCATTTTCTCCTCCTTGTACAAACATACAGAGCCTTCAAGGTCAAACTGATGTCTGGAGTATTAAACCTTCATTGTTCACGAGTCTGCACTATTCCGCAATGAGCAGTAAACAAAAAAAAAAAAAAAAAATATATATATATATATATATATATATATATGTTCACATTGCAGCAGTAAGCTAAATACACTGCTCAAAAAAAATAAAGGGAACACTAAAATAACACATCCTAGATCTGAATGAATGAAATATTCTTATTAAATACTTTGTTCTTTACATAGTTGAATGTGCTGACAACAAAAAAAAAAAAAAAAAAAAATTCACACAAAAATTATCAATGGAAATCAAATTTATTAACCCATGGAGGTCTGGATTTGGAGTCACACTCAAAATTAAAGTGGAAAAACACAATACAGGCTGATCCAACTTTGATGAACTTTAATGTCCTTAAAACAAGTCAAAATGAGGCTCAGTAGTGTGTGTGGCCTCCACGTGCCCGTATGACCTCCCTACAACGCCTGGGCATGCTCCTGATGACGTGGCGGACGGTCTCCTGAGGGATCTCCTCACAGACCTGGACTAAAGCATCCGCCAACTCCTGGACAGTCTGTGGTGCAACGTGGCATTGGTGGATGGAGGGAGACATTATGTCCCAGATGTGCTCAATTGGATTCAGGTCTGGGGAACGGGCGGGCCAGTCCATAGCATCAATGCCTTCGTCTTGCAGGAACTGCTGACACACTCCAGCCACATGAAGTATAGCATTGTCTTACATTAGGAGGAACCCAGGGCCAACCGCACCAGCATATGGTCTCACAATGGGTCTGAGGATCTCATCTCGGTACCTAATGGCAGTCAGGCTACCTCTGCCAAGCACATGGAGGGCTGTGCGGCCCCCCAAAGAAATGCCACCCCACACCATAATGACCCACTGCCAAACCGGTCATGCTGGCAGATGTTGCAGGCAGCAGAACGTTCTCCACAGCATCTCCAGACTCTGTCATGGGCGCCAGTGGTGAATTTGCCAATCTTGGTGTTCTCTGGTAAATGCCAAACATCCTGCACGGTGTTGGGCTGTAAGCACAACCCCCACCTGTGGCCGTTGGGCCCTCATACCACCCTCATGGAGTCTGTTTCTGACCGTTTGAGCAGACACGTGCACATTTGTGACCTGCTGGAGGTCATTTTGCAGGGCTCTGGCAGTGCTCCTCCTGTTCTTCCTTGCACAAAGGCGGAGGTAGCGGTCCTGCTGCTGGGTTGTTGCCCTCCTACGGCCTCCTCCACGTCTCCTGATGTACTGGCCTGTCTCCTGGTAGTGCCTCCATGCTCTGGACACTACGCTGACAGACACAGCAAACCTTGCCACAGCTCGCATTGATGTGCCATCCTGGATGAGCTGCACTACTTGAGCCACTTGTGTGGGTTGTAGACTCCGTCTCATGCTACCACTAGAGTGAACGCACCGCCAGCATTCAAAAGTGACCAAAACATCAGCCAGAAAGCATAGGAACTGAGAAGTGGTCTGTGGTCACCACCTGCAGAACCACTCCTTTATTGGGGGTGTCTTGCTAATTGCCTACAATTTCCACCTGTTGTCTATTCCATTTGCACAACAGCATGTGAAATTGATTGTCAATCAGTGTTGCTTCCTAAGTGGACAGTTTGATTTCACAGAATTGTGACTGACTTGGAGTTACATTGTGTTGTTTAAGTGTTCCCTTTATTTTTTTGAGCAGTGTATATTCATAGCAGGAGACAAAATATATTCACAAGACTCACCAATTAACCCAAATGCATGTCTTTGGACGGTGTGATAGTAGGACCAAGAATGCAGACGCAGTTAGTTCGAGAAAGGAATAACAATAATTTATTGGGATGATGTTGAGATGGTGGAGAATGGAATCTGTGTGGGGAAGACCGGGGAGACCCGGGGAGCTGAGGGTGCCGATGGAGGATGGCAGGTGGAGGGAGCTGATGGCAGAGAGGCGAGGGTGCGGGTCCAGGGAGGCAGCGAGCTTGCAGGTCGTGCTGAGGGAAACCACGTATAAGAATTACTGGGAAGCAACAGGGGAGACAGCAATAATAATAGCTCGAACGAGACTGATAATGCCGCGGTTTGGCCGGAGCACTAGTTGCCGTGGGGTTAACTGTAACGATATGGCAATGAGTGCGTGAAGAGCCGGGATATTTACACAGGAGTGATGACAGATGAGACACAGGTGTGTGATGAGGACCTGCTGCCGCTGCCTGCTCCTCCCCCCTGGGAGGAGAGAGAGAGCACACAGGGAAAAACAAAACAAAAACAAAAGCCATGTGCTTGGGATGTGGGTATGATAGACAGTGGGAGTATACCCACGCAGGCACGGGGAGAACATCCACACAGAAAGGCCCCAGGACTGGGAACCAAACCTGTGACCTTCTAATTGTGGGGCAAAAGCACTAACCACTTTGCCTCCGTGCTGCCCTAAAGTATTGATGTTGACATTAAACACTCTGTTTGAAACTGCTGTAATGCCATCAATTTTAATTCCTACCTGTACTCTCTAATTTAAAACCCACACCAGTCCAGACCAAAAGATATAAAAGTCTTTCATCCCTGCAGCTTTCAGCTTAGCTGCTTACTCTGCGATGGTGTCAAGAAGATGGTTATGGTAATTGTGACAAGGATGATAAATTGGTGACAGAGCTGTGATGATAATTTTGCTGTAGCAACCAAGAGCGCTATTACGTGTTACAAATTATTCTAACCTGAAACACATTACCATCATCAGATTCTGATCCTTTTTTTGTATTACCTTATGCCATATGTGTAGAGCAGATTTGGTTTTGCGTTCTACGCAAACTTGAACATGTGGCCATTTTTCAATGCTCAGATCCTCAAGATGGATGTGAAGATCAAACCTTGAGTTAGTCTGTGAACCTCTGGCTCGTGCTGGCGAACAGATCGGTGGCACTTCTGCATTGGCTTTTTGTGATTCTTGGTGAACAAGCTTGAACAGTAATCCACATATTCAGAGTCTGTATGTGATCAATTTGCAGCCTCTGGAGATGCTGTGACTTTTCTCATTGCCTTTAGTATATAGTTACATCTACAGTACAGGTCTATTTGTTGCTCCACAGCCTTTTTACCCTTTTTACCTATTTTATATGACAGCTAGAATAAATTGTTTCATTTTTATGGTAGAAGAGGACTATGTCTTTGTTACTTATTTAACACTCTGCAGAAAAAAGTGTGTCCTTCTTCTATGTTGGAAGTACAAACGAAGGTTTGGCTTTTTAAAGCTCATCTTTTTAGGAGATTCTGTGGTCCAAAAAATGTTGCTTGGTTTCTTCTTGTGTTTTTAATCCTCCTGTATTTTGTTTTGTTCACTGCTTTTGTTCGCCTTCAATCCCGACATTAGACTAGTCCTTAAGTTATCTTCTTTCTCTTCATTTCTTCCCCGTGCTTTGTGTTGTCATCTCTTGCTCTTCCTCTTTCCTGCTCTCCCTCTCCTATTAAATGTAAAATTCCCCCTCTTCTTTTGTTGCAGATTCAGAGCAGTGTCCTGCATCCACCACCCACAGAGAAGCACAAGCAGAGAATGAGGGATGTGATGGAGGCCCTTGGCCCACAGACTGCAGCCGTGAGCTGCAGCCCCAGTCTGCCCAGCAACATCTTGTATCCCTCACCAGAAAGTGAAACACACTCATAAGTCATAACTCTGAACTATTGAAAGCACAAAAACATAGCACATTCAGGCCTATGCACTCTTGCCTATATGTGAGCTTCAGCTCAGACCTCGCAAAAACCTCAAGCATGCCCCTGTAAGTCTGACAAATGGTGCAGAGAGAGCAACACCTACACATGCACACAAACTCTCAACATGCTGCAAACGATAACCGTACTGTCTTTCACTGTCAGCAGTACATTTTTATTGATTTTCTCTGGCAATTTATCGAATGTCTGTGTTGTACCATTCAGTTAATCTCTTTAAAGGGTGTCATACAACAGAGTCATTACTGAATTTCAGCCAGTCAGTACTTAAAGGCTCTCTGCGTCTTTGCAGCTGACTGACTCTCTCTCGTAACCGTTCCTTCTTTCATCCACCCCCTCATACACATACTCAGTGTATGTCAGCTCAGTTTGATATTAGCTCTGTTGCCTACTATTGTATAAAATCAATATTGTCAAATCATATTAATAGTTAAAAAACACACAGCAGGAAGAAGTGAAGCAATGTTGACTGGCACTGAAACAGTGGTTAAGTAAAAAACATTCTCGCACATCTTTTAATTAAAACAATCTATACATCCAAGTGAAACTTGAAAGACTTCTCACTTTGATTCAGGAATTTTCTTTTTGGCCGTGTTCAGACCTGGTTTTAACATCCATCTCATGTCATCCAATTATAAAGTGACATGCACAGGTATGAACGTACCCAAGACTCGTTAAATGTTTTGCGATTTTAAGTTGATAAAACCCAATTTCATTGTACAGCTATGAGGGGGCGAGGTTTATTCTCTCAGCTCCTCAATGTCTCTCTGGCCTCCTCTCCTGTCCCTCACACTTGTTCAATGACATGAACACATTGGCCACGGACCTGCTTGTGGTTCCGTTAAACACAACAGCACATGCATGCTTATCTACATAAAAAGGGGGAAGTTAGATCCAATCACAAGTGGCCACTCAAAATGCATGTGGGGACACTTTAATGTTTATGATGCGATCACCTGATCCAAACTGAGCTGCATGCACACACACACACACACACTCATTTTGCTTGATCCTTAACTCTGGTATACAGGCATGTTGGAGATGTGTCCATCTGTCTGTCTGACTTTACACTGAAAGCAGGCTGTGGCTCCAGCTAAGTGATATATTCAGTTTGGAAATTAATAACCCAATCATTTTGGCTGTTTCTTGATTGTTCATGAATTTTTTATTTTTTACTTTTTTTTTACTTTTTATTCCTATAGTCTACCGTGTGTTTTGCTCGTGTCCTGATTTTGAGAGGAATGAAAGCCTTTACTGACTATAATTATTATTTGCAAGTTATTTCAATTTACAGTCACTGTAAAAGAAAATTTGCTCAACTATAATCTTTAGTTGCTGCACCATCAAAAACCTTTTGCAGTCTTATGACATAGTGTTAAGTACACTCAGAGTCTCTATGCCCTGGACAAAAGGGACACAGTCAGACATGCAGTGTAATTTTTCTACTTCAAAAATGTAACTCCTTTATGTTACAACTTTGGAAGGAGTGAAGTTGTCAAGGTGAACCCTTAGTGCAGTTATTTATTACTGGGACAGCCCAGTCATTTTTATGGATTCTGTTCTGTGGCCTTTCCATTCAATTAAACTACCGCTTTAAAATTAAAGTACTGCTTGTGCTGCTTATTTTTTCGGGAATCCCATGGCTCCCAGGGGCTGTGAACAGAAATGAAACGAACACGTTTAAATTCATAGTAGCACAAAATGCTTTGTTTCATACAAAACAAGGAAATGAAAGAAAGCAGTTGACATGTGCATTGCATTGGTTATCATCATTCCACACCCCGACCCACAGCTCTTTTTTATATAGCCCAGGTAGGAGGTTTTTTTCACGCTGAGGATTGTATTTGTACAAAGCCATGGAGCAGCAAGGCTTGTTAGGACTGTTTCCTTCTCATCATCACATCTGGGGGATGGTGGCACCTGACAGGCCAGGGGTCAAAGGAGCAGCTGGAAGGAATGTGCTTTGGTCAAAAGTTTGTCCATTTTCTAAGAAAAAATAAATAAGTGTAGGTGTTTTTTGTAATAAAGCAGTTTATCTATGCATGAGGTGAAGATTCACTCAAAGAATGACCCCCCTTTCTGTACTGTAGGATCTGCTGCAAATTCCGTAAAGTCGGTCCTAATGGGATGTTTCATTTCCTCCATACAGATGAAGACTCTGACTCTTTCACCCTGACTGTGTTCGGAAACGTGGCAGCCCAGCTGTCGACTCGAAGGCGGCAGTTTCTCAGGGGAAGCGCGCAGAGAGAAACGAAACGCGGCCCGGCCCGTGCTCTGGTGGTGTCCCCCTGTAAAGCCTCCGTGCGGAAACAAAACTCCTCCTCCGTGTTCAGCGCCTGCTCGCTGTCATTCGTCCAAAGGCGAGCCAGCCGGTGTGATCGTGGCGCTGACGGAGTGGAGCAGGCGAGAGCCGCATGTAAATGAACACCTCCACCTCCGAGCGGTGGTCACCTGAGGATCTCCGGGGGCAGAAAGACTTGTCCCGTCCCCTTCATCGCCCAGCGGACCTTTGACGTTTTGTGTGGGGATTTAAAAAGAAAAAACCAAGCTAAACTGCACTACTTTGGAGCAGCCGCCGTGAGCTAATCGCCGCCGTTTCTCGCTACAGTAACGCGGTGAGTGATCCGTGAGTTTTGTCGCTGAGGGGTCCGGCGCTCCCTCGGTCGGATGTGGCCGCTGGACGGGGGATCCGGCGGGGTGGCAAACAGCTGCGATCACCCATCACAGATCTGGCTGTTGTGGAGCGACTTCAAATACTTGGTTAATTCCCAAAGGCTCGCTCTTTGAGGAGATTTTATATAAATAATTGTCAAATATTGCAGAGTTTTTATGTAGCACCACTAGACACAGTCTTAGACCACAGCTCGATGATAAGACAAAATAAGGGAAATGAACTCATAGTTGCCAGTCACAGCAGACGGGGACGCGGGTCAGGTAGGGGACACGTAGTCAATTAGGCGATCTGTAATTGATGGTTTTCATGGCATCTTCACCCAGACTCAGCCATCATCATCAGCATTACGCATGTCCGCGGCTCTGCCTCCGCATGAATGATGATAGAGGGAGAGCTCCGCAGATGTGAGCAGAGTGACGGAGATGGTGTGTCAGTCCTTGAACCTCGAACCTCCCCCAGCAGGCAGCCAGCCTGAGGGGAATCTGGATCCTCTCCTGCCGCACACCCAGCTGTTTGATAGGCATCTCCCCTTTTCCCATCCTCTCTGGAGCTGCTTCCTCCACCTGGTTCAGTTTTTCTCTTGACATTAATGTCCAGGAGTTGGTTGGTTTGCAGTTTTCAATGTTTCCCATTGAAAACATTGGCTGAACATTGTTTTTCGTTTCTTTCCTTGTTTTTTTTTTTTGTTCATCCCTCCGGGACCAGAGAAATAACAGATGCACTACATCCTAGAATATGGGATACATGTTTTCACACCAAGGCGCAGAGTGGAGTTATCTTCACAAGTCTGTAGTATGATTAGATATGGGAGGCTGCTTATCTGACAAAGCTGGAATCTGGATCTCCCACAGAGGAAATCAAACTTCAGCCTCTCTGCCACAGGAGATTGTTGTTGGTTGAGGAGAAAATCTCCTCCAGGCAAGAGATTTATGTGGGCTTACACAGCTACAGCAAGAACCACTCTGCCTTCAACCCCCCTCCCCCATCCTCTCACACACAAACACACACACACACACATACACACGCCTTGCCCAGTGAGCACCCCAGGGATGGACCAATTCTGAGCCAGACCCTCCTCCTTTGGATGCTGAATGTTGGAGGGGTCAGGTGGAGGGAAATCCATCCAGTCCAGGTTTGAGTGTGTGAGGCTATTTTATGTTTACAATTTGTAAGTAAGACAGGTGGGGTTTCAGGGATGATCTTCTTGCTGCTGTTTTGACCACAGGCAAAAATCACTCAGATGGGCGTTATCTCAGCAATTTCTCTGTTCAAGGTCTTATTTCTTCAGGGGAGCCCAGCACAAGGTTCAAAGGGCAGTTAAAATGGGTACTGTTCCCTGTCAGTCACTTTGAATTGAGCCAGATTCAGCAACATGTAATCTGATCTCAAATGTGAGTGCTTTCCTATGACTTTGACTTTCTCAAATTATCATCCTGTGTAATTAGGGTCGCCTGTTTACAGTT
Source organism: Remorina albescens (assembly GCA_034769265.1). NCBI lineage: Eukaryota > Metazoa > Chordata > Actinopteri > Carangiformes > Echeneidae > Remorina > Remorina albescens. The sequence goes on along the minus strand of CM068493.1, from coordinate 17,056,804 downwards.
AATGGATGCACTTAGACTCTCATTTCTGTGCTGCCCATGCCACATTAGCGATGATTGATCCCCCGCCCTAATGTCCTTTTTACACGGCTTCTTAAAGTCTCAGCACTTTGCCCTACCACACAGAAATGTTATCAGCTGCTGGATATATGTGTTGACTGCATTAAATTGTGCAAGTGGTGATAACCTTTTTTTGCTCGTAAATATCTGTCAGAGCTGCATGGCCGCCTGGTTAGAGGCACACAGGGTCATCAAATAATGCGATGAGCTGCCGCCATGGGAGAGACAAGGCCCCGTTTCCTTGGCTGTTATCAAGAAATACTGAGGCTTTCGACCAGCACTTAAGGATATTTAGAGCAGTATTTCTCAGAAAGCTGGGAACCTACCCAAAAGATGTTCCCAGAATGCACAAATTGGCTGTAATCAAACATTGTCTTCACTCACCTGTCTTCAGGAACACTTGTTTCTGCTGACTCTGGTAAAAAGAAAAAAAGCTAAAAAAAAAAAAAAAAAAAGTTATCTTTGAATAAGAGAGTTAAGTGAACACAGAGACCACAAATGGAAGCCAAAGTAGCTCCAACGAAAAGCAGTTCAATCTTTTTTTCCCCTGATTATTCAGGGTTGGGAATAATATCGTGGGATGTACTGTGAGGTAAGAGCTCAGGGACAGCTGTCATGCTTCCACCAGGATGTGTTGTGAAGCCCAAGCTGTTGTGAAACAGGAGGTTTTAGTGTCATTTTATGGCTGTTGGTCCCTGTAATCCCAGAGTATGTTTAGGAGCATACACTTTTCCCCTCTGATTTTAGTGAGATCCTTAAGGGGAAAAATTAACTTTATTACCCCGAGACGTTTATTCACATCCAATCCTTCACTTTCAGGAATCAGCAGCCAGGCTTGTACAGATTAACTCTGTTGGTGCAAAACCAAGTCCCTGGTGCTTATTATCCTGTCACCCAACCTCATACTCCTTGCTCATATTCTTCCATCTGTGTGTCTTTTAGTTTTATCACTGCGCTTTAGCAAAGGTAGATGAAATATTCACCAGGAAAGCTGTTGTTTCCTGCAGGGTCTCGCTTTCCAACTATCCCAACCCCGTCTTCTGCCCTGTCGAATGCTTCATCCCCTTCTGTCCATCTGTGGCATCCCACCCTCTGCCCACTTTTCTCAGTCTGACTCTGCTTGTTTGCCCCACACCCCAATTAAAGCCCTGTACCCTCTGTACCCTTCAGATTATGTCATCTAAGAAGCCTTAAATTTTACATGAATTACATCTAGTAGCTTTTCATCAACATTGTCTCACGCTTCCCCTGAGTTACTTCTGTTTTCTGTTACTGGTTTCTTAAAAATTTGGCTTTAATTAGATTTTCATTTGATGAGGCCCTATTTTTATTTTTTGTATTTACGCTTTCATCCCTTCCTTTCAAATGTAAAAAGAAGCTTGTAGGAAGAGGAAGAAGTAAGAGAGTGAAAATATGGGCAAAGGTCACTCATTTGGAGAGAGAGACCAAGGGGACATGGGAGAGGAGAAGAAAGACCAAAGAGCATCTCTGAGCACAGGCATTGTAAATGTTCTTTTGGGGATCTAGCAAGTAGCAGACATCAGATGTGTCCTTTTAAAAGGAACAAAAGAAAGTCCCTTTATTTCACATGTGGCACAAGTATCACTGGAGAGGGAGCCTTTCTAGCAGCTTTGGGGGGAAGAAAAATGGCCTCATGAATAAAAAAAAAAAAAAAAAAACTATTTCAGTCAAAGCCTAGTTTTTAGATGAAAACAAAATCTGGATCAAAAGAAAACTTGTTCAGTGTGACAGCAAAGTCAGAAATTTTAGTTTGAAGGGGTAGATATGCAGTTTTTGTTGTGTAGCATTAAATGTTATGGAATAACACAACTCTGCCAACATGTTGATGCTTTTACAATGTGATTGGAATCTCATGGCTTTGTCATCTGTGGTGTTACAGAAGAGCATCTCTCTGCCGCCCCCTGCTGACCATGCAGAGTGTGTGTGCGGTGGTCCTGGCCCTGGCTGCTGCCGCCCTCAGCTCACCAGACTCTGACACTCACAGGCCCAGACATGACTCCAACCTGGAGATCTGTATCCTTCTGATGTCAGGGAGGAGAGCTGCTGCCAAAAGCACTGGCATGCTGGCAAATGTCAACCTCTCTGCCCTGTGTGTGTGTGGGTGTGTGTGTCACTGAGTGCGAACAAAGGTATGCTCATGAACACATTTCTGTGAGACGGATGGATGTGTGAGTGAGCAGTTATATGATTTCTGCCCATGTGGAGACCGTGTGTGTCCTCTTGACCTCCACTTGTCAGACAAGCGGCTGTTTGAGACCAAGAGGAAAGATCAGCTGAACGCACTCAAGAACCTTGTGGAGCTGAACGACATAAACCAGCAGTACAAGATCATAGACATCATGCTTAAAGGACTCTTCAAGGTAGGATGCGTATGGGCACTTTGCTATCATCTTCTCACATGGTCTGTGGGCAGCAGCAAAATTAAGCACAAAAAAGAAAGAATTCTAAGAGCTGAACATATTTGTGCACTTAGCAGATAGAGGGATAAGAAGGTTTCAAGTCCAACAAAGAATCAAAGGCTTCAAATCCAATGATTACATTCATCAGCATGTTTCCTTGCATTCATTTGAATGTTAAATCAGACTCAGCTGCTCAGAGTTCCATTCACTTGCGCTCGGCTCGGGGCTCTGTGTTACAGTATGCCTCCCTTGCCCAGAGGACATTTATCTATGCATCTGCATGCCTCTCAATGACAACCAGCCGAGTCAACCTTCAGTGACTAAAATGCATCCTCAGCATTTCTGTACCACCATGTTTGTGTGTGAGAGTGTTTCTGCTCATGTCTTGGCTTTCTGTTGCCTCTACAGGCTTTGACTCTAATGTCGGTCATTATGTGTCTTAGCTAAGATTGCCTGTAATTTCAACGGAATATGAGATAAAAGGGGGAGTCGCACCTCTCAGAAGTCGCATTCTGTGTCTCTGGATGTAGCAACACAACTCTATAAGCAGACACATTTAACTTCAGGATACAAACCCTGATTATGACCCACTTCTTGCTTCCAAACCTCATTATGTTGTCACTGATGTTGCTTGCACTGATGAAACGTGGTTTCTTAAATATCAGGAAAGGAGTAATCAGAATTTTTCTCAAAGCATGTACAGCCCTGCAGAACTGTTAGAATCAGTATACCCCCCTGTTCCTGCTCACTTGCCATAGGTAAGATAAAATGTCTCTCTCTCTCCCTCTTTCATTCTTAAGGTGTTGGAGGACTCGAGACAAATCCTGGTTGCAGCCAACATGCAGCCTGACGACCCTTTCCCCATGGACGATAAGATCAAAGAAGGTCTGAAATGCTTTTACACCTCAACTGTTTCATCATTTCACTTTTATCATTGTCTCCTGCTCTACTTCTACAAGTCACTTTATCTAGTGCATATCCACCAACTCTGACTGGTTTGTCTTGTGCTTGTGCCAGCTGATGCCAATAATATCAACATTCTCCTTTATCGTCTGTCTGAATGCCGTGGCTATTAGCTTCCTGTCTTTTCCATCTTATTCAGCCCACTCCTGCCACCTCCCCTGAACAAAATCAACCATTGCTTCAGCTGCACACTTCTTTTTGCTCTCTTTATCAGCAAGATTTTTGTATTTTCTCAACAAAAATATCTCTTCAACGTAGTGCTCGTCTGTTAATTAACTTTATCTTTATAAATCTCTGCAGCTTATTCCCATGTGGTGGAGAATACAGCATTTTTTGGCGATGTGGCATTGCGTTTCCCACGTATTGTCCACCACTACTATGACCGGAATGCTGACTGGGGGGGTCTGCTGCGCTGGGGGCTGAATTTCTGTAACCAGACGGGGGTCTTTACAGGAGGAGCCCACCAACATGTCCTCACACTTGTAAGACCAGACAAAAACATTCAAATGTTCTAAATGTCCCACCTTTATTCAACAGTTTGTCACAATGTACTGATGTCCTCCAAACTAAGGTTAAAAAATGATTCTGCCTTTGAATGCCAGCTGTGAAAGCTAGCTTTTTACCAGCTGAATTTAGAAAATATTTTTGACATTGTGCAAAGCCTGATAGAAAGAACTGGTGTTGTTGGATAGTTAGAGCTGCTGACAATACAGATTCAGACTACATTTAAAAGCTCATGTGCTTTCAGACTGAAAAAAAAGGCCCTTGATAATATGGAAACGATTAGAGTGCCTCTATATTGAGGTGTGTTGCTGCCATTCAAAGGAAAAAAAGAAGTGGGGGTCTGTATCAGGTTGTAACATGAAAAGTTTACTGTTATAACATGTTTTTTCACAATTTGATCAGACCTTGTTCATATAATGACATGCCGTCATATTTTTGCATTATTTCGTTAGTTCCCATCATGCTATAATAATAAATATTTATTTTTATAACAATAACAGTGAAACTCTGAAACAGTGTGCGGGGAACAGATAATGAGGAATATGACTCATTTATTCAATTGATTAAGTTCCACTTCATGCTTGGGTAGAGACATTGGGAGATTTGCTAATATTGGGCATGGTGGTTGATACACATAACAAGTATGTGTAGGCTAAGAAGGATTTTAAAATGCTTGGCCATGTTTTGGGCTATTGCGATGCCAGTTTATTGCAAAAAACCAAATGCCATTCAAAGCCAGAGTAGCCTGGATGTCACGTTATAATATGAAAATATCTTATCTTGAAATACCATGTAAATATAACGTGGTATTGTAAGTGAGATGTGAAACATTTGTTGCTTCTGTTTAATTTTCTCTAGATGTGAAACCCGAGCAAAATGTTAGATATAGTGATGCATCAAGTTTTTTGCTGAGGGAAATGAATCGAACCAAATCATTGCTGGATTAAATCTTTATGACTGTGTCGTGAAGTCTAGAATTCAGAAGTGCGAATTCATATTTTTCTGTGCTGGGGGTATTGAATGTGGATAAGACTGCAGTAAAACAATGCATAGTAATATACATGCATAGTAGAGCACACAGTGAGGTAATTGTGACAGATGCAGAGAAATGAACGAACCAACATAATTCAAGTTTTGCACCTGGAGGATTAGCTCAATCGTCTTGCATTTCTGTGCACAGTATATCCTCAGTGGCAGCTAATACCTCTCATTTCTCAGTGCGAAATGTGTCATTTATCATCAGAAGTATGAATGATGTACTGTCACCTCAGAAACTTGAAAGAGCAGAGCAGATAAAACGGTGTTCTCTGTTTAATGGGAGGTTTAATGAACTAAACTCTTGCAGGATTCATCTGTGACCTTAGTAATGCACCAGGAGGATTATATAGTGGATTAATTCCGAGACCCAGAGCAGTAGAAGTTAGCACCCTGAAAATGTGTATCCAGCCCTCACATGTGCGTCAGTAACCCAACTTGCACCTTCTGTTCCTCCCCTTTTCATTTTATGTTGCTCAAAATAAAATGCAGGCTGCATCTAGTTGCCAAACTGCACCAAATTGCTTTTTAGCTGCCAAATAAGTGATGAAATTGTGTCTCATTTTTATTCCTTATCTCTTTTGTCCCCTCTTCTGCTCTCAATCTTTTATCTGTCTGTACCACTTCTATCTCAGATGTCACAGGAGCTGGGAATAACAGAGAAATCCCCAGACTTTATAAACCCGTACCGCACCGAGAGGGATGATGTGAGTAAGATGTGAATGTGTAGTTCCCCACGCTGCTATATCCTCTATTATCATCACACACGTGTGACCACTCCCCCATCAGCCATTAACACTCTACTGACCCCTCTAGCTGCCACTAATGCTCAGCCAATGACAGCTTTCCAACACCTTTGGGACCCCTGAGCCTTACTTTGGCAACCAGTAACAAAAACAAAGTGTGAGAGGGATTCTCATACACATGCACACACTTGCTTTATTGTGCTCTCTTCAGAAATGATCCCTAATTTAAGAAAACTCAATCACAAGTCTAAATCTCTCGCCTATTTCTAATCTTCTTCAGGTGCTTCACACTGCAGAGGCTTTCCAGAAGATCCTGAGGGAGGAGGAGAAGAGGAGGAGGAAGGAGGAAAAGAGGAAAGAAATCAGGAAAGGTCCTCGCATCTCCCGCTCTCGCACTGAGCTATAACACAGCACCTCGGTGCTTGTGCCAAGCAGACAGGAGCAGAAGAGTAGGAAGGAGCATACGCACAGTCCGCAAGGGGCAGCTTGACTTGTAAACTCAGATGACAGTGAAGGAAATAGAAGCTGCCAACACTTGTACAAAAGCCACGTGCTCTGCTGAAAAGAAGGAAGGTGCCCTCAATGTGACACAACAAAGTAAAATGCAAGTGGAGGTTAGTCTGACAAATGGCTGAGTTGCTGTACCTTACAGTGATTACAATTGGAAAATCTGTTGTTATATTAGGGGTAAATTATGTCTCTGGAATAGGAGTTGATAAGGGAAACTCATTTTTGATAACTTGAGGATTACATAATTGTACTTTGGAATATAAGTAATTTCAATAAATTTGCTTCAGAACTTTGCAAAACCTACTGTATTGTGTCTGGTCTAGATTTAATGTGTCTAAAGCCTAAATGCTTCAAATATGTGTTTGCCAAATATAAATTTGACCTCACCTCATTAAAGTGCAGCCTGTCTCTGGTTAGGTTAAACTTGATTGAATAATGGAATACGGTATATTTTATTTTTTATTTTTTTATTTTTTCTTCATTGGGCTGAGCTCTGTTAGACAGAAGTTTGCGAACAGGTAGATTTATGTTCCGCTTGCTGCATTTTGAATATTTACTTTATCACCACTCCAGAGCTTATAAATGTGTTTTTCCTTTTACACATCTGGCAGTCTTTTTGTTAGTGGGTTTTTTTTTTTGTTTGTTTGTTTGTTTGTTTTTAGACCGGTCTCTGTAGTTTTTGGCTTTCATGATCCCCAGATAGTAAGAATGATTTACTTAGAAAAGATCTGTCTACAGTCGGACTCTTCATCTGCATCCTGCATTTGTTTCTTTGTTAAACTTCCTACTTTTTTAATTTCATTTTAATTCTAGTAATTTTTCTTTTTTTTTTTTTTAAATCTTTGCAGGACGTTTAGATCCATGGGATTGAAATCGATGTAATTTTAAAATTGCATTTCGACTGTTATAAAACTTATATGTATATCTAGAGAAATGATATCATTGCTGCAGAATGAACAAGCCATTTTGTTATCAGATTTAATGGAATAAAGTTACTCTGATATGTACAAAATACTTGTGTCCTGCTGTTTGTGTGTTGCTGAGAGAGAGAGGGAGAGAGTGACAGATCAGCCAACAGAGGGCGGAAACACAACAATGACTCTGGGCCCAAAGTCCAATGTTTATTTTGGGGATGAACAGTCTGGACGGAGACAACATGTAGCTACTATCACTTTCTCAAGATCACAATAAAAGCTTTGGGTTAGAGAAGGAAAGACGTGTTTTAGTGAAACTAGAAGACAGAAGTCTGCCAACATGGACTCCGGTGAGATAGAGTCTTCCAGTCGTGACAGTTGACTTGTCGATCGGAAGTTAGCTACTTGCTAAAGCTAGCGGGGGAGGTTGGCTATGAAAGCTAAAGAGCTTAGCTCAGAAATGTTTGCAACACAGTGTGGTGTTTAGGATTGAACTTGAGCCATCCTCCCTTTGATGTTTGATATATCATGGTTGGTTATCACTGGCTCGTAGTTGAGTTATAAATAACATCCAGCTAAACGACTTACTAAAGTCATGCCAGCTATTTCCAGTTCTCATACATGAAACAGTCTGTTCAGCTGACAACTTTTGTTTCTGTGCAGAAACTTCCAGAGACGGACTTGAGTTGTGAAATATGACACAATACGTCCATTGTCTCCATCATCAACAGCCAATGAGACAATGAAAGCCTTGATTGTTGAATTTATGTGTGTAAATGTCTAAAGATAGTTACAGGCAGCTTCTGTTGTGCATTTGTTCCATCAGGAAGTGAAGCAGCCAAAAAGGATCCAGTTATTATGGAGAGTGAGGAGGAAAGTGATGGCCCTGAAACCAGATGGACGGAAGAACTCAGGCTGGTCCTCATCGGAAGGACTGGAAGTGGCAAGAGTGCATCTGGAAACACCATCTTGGGCCGGAGGCAGTTCCTGTCAGGGATCAGTGCCTGCTCCATCACACAGATTTGTGAAATTGGGAGCACAGTGCATGCTGAGGAAGCGGTTGCAGCAGAGAATGATCAAGTTCCTGCTCTGAGGAGAATGAGGAGAGTCAAGGTGGTTGACATGCCAGGTTTTGGGGACACACACCTCAGTGTGGAGCAGATTCATGCAGAGATAGCCAAATGTGTGTCACTGTCTGCCCCTGGTCCACATGCTTTCCTCCTGGTGTTGCCAATAGGACGATATACTGAGAGTGAGAACCGTGCTGTCTGTGAGATGGCAAAGATATTTGGCGATGATGCTGTCTCTCACCACACAGTGGTTCTGTTTACCAGAGGTGATGACTTGGAGGGTATAGGGATTGAAGAGTACCTGAAGAGCACTGTACCTGCTGGGCTCAAGGCTCTGATTGACAGGTGTGGGGGCAGGTACCATGTTCTCAATAACAGAGATCCCAGCAACTCAACACAAGTTAAAGAACTCTTGATGAAAGTGGACAACATGGTGAAGCAGACTAACACAGGGTTTTATACCAGTAACATGTTTTTAGAGGCTGAGATTGCTATCAAAGAAGAGCAGGAAAGGATGCTGAGGGAGCGAGGGGAAGCAGAGGGGGAAGAACAATGGGGAAATAACGGCAGCATTGAGGAAGAGGTTAGACTTGCAAAACAGAGAAAGTGTGACTTAGAGTCTGACAGACAAGGAAGCAGTGATAGAGGTTCACAAGGGCACAGTATGATGGAGACAGAGAGAGCAAATGAAGAAGGCTTTAGGGTGGAGAGGTGGACAGAGGAGAGCAGAGACAATGCATTCAGCTTCCTTAGGAACAGAGCTGAACAAGGCAGGCATAGAGGCAGCAGCAGGGTCATAAGCAGGAGGCAACCTCTCCGTTTATCCTTGACTCGCTTTAGAAGGGAGGCAGCACTCTCTGCTAAGGTGCTGCAGAGAATTAAGGTCTTGGTAGCTGCTGGAACCACTGGCATGGCAGTTGGGGCAGTTTTTGGGGCAGCTGCCCCTTTAGCAGCTGCAGCTGGGGCTTCTCTCATGGGAAACTCAGTTGGCTTTGCTGCAAGTCATCTTGCTGGCATGTCTGTAGCAGGAGGCACAGGTATAGGGAAAGCCATGGGGGCAATAGTGTCAGCAGCTTCAGGGAAAACTGCAGTGGTTCTGGGAGCAGCAACAGGTGGAGTTATGGGTGGTACAATGGGAGCCATTGTTGGTGCTGAGACTGCCACTCCTGGGGAGGGTGCTCTAGATGCCCTTGGGCAGGTTAGCATCATTGGGGCCACTGCTGTAGGGATGGCAGCAGGAGTAGGAGGGGCATTGGGAGCTGGGGCTGCTTTAGGTGCAGCTCTGGAGGGAACAGCTCTCACCACAGCAGGCCTCTGTGGGGTTGAACCTGCAGCAGTAGAGGCAGCAGGTGCAGTCAATGCTTCGATGGCACAAAGTAGTTTAGCTTTTGGAGCGGGGCAGCATACAGTGGCAACTGTAGCTGCTGGCACCGGGACTCCTCAGTGTGCAGCAGGGACAGCCTTAGTTCAGGGAGTGGCAGCAAACGTCCCAGTGGCAGCTGAGTCAGCTGGTGCTGCATGTGGGCTAACAGGACCAAGCGTGACATCAGTTTCCAACAGCATTGTGTCAGATCATTGGGGCACTATGGCAGCAGCTACACGCATTTTGTCTGCAGTGGCTGACATTGGCAAGGCTGCAGCAGGCATTGCCCTGGCTAGTGGTCTGGTAGTGAAGGTAGTAAAGGAAAAAGTCAGATGTAGCACAGGAACAACAGAAATAAGTTCCTCAGAGAAGAGGTCTTATGAGATCTACTGGAACAAATAAACATGGAAAGGAGGAGCTAGGAAGGAAGAAGGAAGGAAGTAATCCAATGAATAATATGATATTTATATTTTCTCCTGCCTCCCAGATAAAATCCAACAATCCATAGTAGTTTCCCACAGTGAGAGATGTTGCTATAACTGTGTCAACGTTAACCACCTCAAATATGCAGAGGCACTATCTTATTTAAATTTAATATAACATGAAATACAGGAAGAAGAAACCACTCATGTTATTCGTAAAAGAAAGAAGAAATTCTACTTTAAAATGTTGGAAATGCTGGAGGCTAGAGAATGAGTTCAGTGACATTTGCCGTGCTGTGTGGAATGACAAATACTTTTACTTTATTTTTTCCAAGCACATTTTTATCTCTTGAATTGTCACTCAAATTCCAGCTGGTTGATTTTGAACTAAAGTTTTCATATATATTTTTATAATATAAAGAAAGAGACATTTACTTGTGGAAAGAGGACTGCTGAAAGCATGGAATCTCACAGTTCAGCTTTGTGATCTCATTTGAATGAATGACAGGAAGTTCATTAAGGTTCCTGGTTTTAATTTTTGCATTTGTAAAGAATCACAGGGCTATTTGAAAATAAATTCTCTAATGCACCCTTTCTTGTGTGAGATTAACATATAAATGTCATTAATCTTATTACAGTAATGCGTGTAAACAAACTGAAGTATTAAAAAGTATTTAAACCCTAAAGGGTGACAGTAAATAGTTGTACTGCAATTTTCCCCATCTTGTAAACCAGAAAAGAGTTTTATTTATCAACTGTTTTCAACCGCTGTAAATGAATCAACACCTCCCTAGTTGCAGTGAAAAGAACAATAAAGACTTATAATCTTCTGTTACTGAGCAGTTTGTCTTAATTTTATCCAAAATACACGTTTTCTAAATGTATTCTTTATTAACGGCCGTCTGTGTTGGTGCGTTGATGAGGTTGACTTGTTTTTATGAAGGCAGGGCAAGGCAAGTTAATAGAGCACAATTTGTACACAGGGTAATTCAAAGTGCTTTACAGATACAAAAAATTACAAGAAGGCAGATAAAATCATTATATAAAACGTAAAATAATCATTGAATGAATTAAAAGCTAAAAAAAAAAAAAAAGTGCAGATAAAATACTTTCACTTGTCATATGCACACCTAAATAGAACTGTCTTCAGCCTGGATTAAAACATTGTCAGAGATGAGGCCTGTCTCACATCTTCTGAAAGACTGTTCCAGACTTTAGCAGCATAAAACTGGAAGGCAGCCTCACCATGTTTAGTCCTGACTCTGGGTACCACCAGGAGACCACTCCCTGAGGTTCTCAGAGCCCGAGATGGTTCATATGGCTCCAACATATCAGAGATGTACTTTGGTGCTATAGACCATGAAGAGACTTGTACACAAGCAGAGCTGTTTTAAAGTCTATTCTCTGAGCGACAGGAAGCCAGTAGAGAGACCTGAGCACTGGACTAATATGGTCGTATTTCCTGGTTCTAGTCAGGACTCGAGCAGCAGCATTCTGGATGTACTGCAGCTGTCTTATGAAGACAGGGGGCGCGGTTTATTCAAATGAGACGGGAGCTTCTGATGCTTGACGTACTATCAGACCACGGTAAATACGGCCCTGTCATTGGACGATGATGACTGGTCTCACGACAACAACAGCTAGGTTTCTACCAATCAGCAGCCGCTTTGGGCCACAGCGTCTGTTTGTGAATGACGTAATGAGCGTAAAACAAGATGGCGTCGTCTTAAAGCATAAGTCGGTGTGAATGAGTTTTTCGACGTGAAAGTCCGCCTCTCTTGAGGCCCCAGTGTCGTTTCGCGGTTGTTCCCGGGGAAAATAGCCGCTGGTCGGGGAGGAGTGTGTCGTTGGCATCCCTGGACGCCACAGCATAACCTGCGCAGCTCCAAACTTTTCCCCTTCGACCCTCCGGTTCCAGCCGGGGAGGCGAGCTGCTAACAGACAGGATGGATAGCGGGGAGTACATGGAGAACATGGACCCGACTTTAGCGGAATTAGGGGACGAATTCACCCTGGGGGACATCGACGGTGAGTGGCCGTGTCGCCGCTGACGGTGTTTAGTGTTATCTTCTGTTAACGACGCGAACCCGAGACCATTTCCGCTCAGTCTGACAGCTCCGTGAGATTCTGCTCGTGCTGAGCAGCTGTTTTTGAACTATGACAAAGCTGCTCAACACAAAAACATTAACATTTCAACTCTTCACGGGATAGATGGTCTGTTCTTTTAGAGCGATTTGCCCCAATTTTTTCTTTTTACCCAGTTATTTAAATGTTGAAATGCATCATCTGATTTGTCACATTGCTGTAAAACATGTCATTGTTTGCATACTGGTTTCTGGTTTAAAGTTTTATCGTGCTAATTTTGAAAACTGTGTATCCAAAACACCCAGGAAAAGTGAGTGAGTGAGTGAAGTTGCAGACAGGGTGTCATGCTTCAGGAAGATGTGTATGTTGGCCGTGTGTGGGGCCACTAGAGTGTAACCTGCTCATCAGACTTGACTGTGTTATTACTGTAAGCCAAGAGCCATAAAAAGAAACCCACTCAAAACGATCATTTATTTACTTGAAGGCTTTCATGTCAAGATTGAAGTTTTGTTTTGGTTTTTGAAGAAGACCTTTTCCTCCGTTCTTCAACATTCTTTCTTCACGTATTCACCCAAAGTCTGTAGGATCGCTGTAGAGATCCAACTCTGATCTACACTGTGCACACAAGCCCAGAGCATCCCTGACCAGATCTCCCTCTAATCAAAACAAGTTTCAGTCTTTGGCACACAGTGAAAAGGTTGAGCTTTGGGTGTCATGCTGGTGGGTGCAGAGTCACCAGATTTCCATTAGGGTGGAATTTTACTGAATGCTAAGTCACCAGACCTGACTTATGGACTGTGAGTGTGTTTGTATGGATGTGTGGTATCAGATACAGTAGGATGAAACTGAGTTTTTGTAATGCATAGTGGATTTGATTCGCCAGTAGACAACAGCACAATTAACAAGGCTGCAGTATTGCAACAAAAAATGATGGCTAACAGCGATGGGACTTCACACAGTCTTATGAAATATTCCTGAAATTCTACCTGCTTTTGTTGTCTGGTGGTAAATCTCCCTTCAAAGGGGGCCTTTAAACAGGATGAGCTGACAGCGACCCCCCCGGTCGCAGTTATGTAATCCCACTTAATCATTGTGTCAAAAGACAGGAATGTACAGATTGTGTGCATGAGAGAAATGACAACTGAGAGGTGTCTGATGAATTCACAGGAACGCTGCAGCAAACATGGCTCACACTGAATTTGGTTTTCACATAGTCTCTGTTTGGCCCTACAGCTCATTGATAATGACAATTTCCCCACTGGACAACCCACACCGCAGCGGAAGAATGTACCCCAGTTGCAGAAATTGTGGACATTATTCATTCATTCATCTTTTACCACTTAGCTGTTTCCGGGTTGCGGGGGATACTGGAGCCAATCCCAGCTCACACTGGGTGAAGGTGGGGTACACCCTGGACAGATCACCAGTCCATCGCAGGGCCAACACACAGAGACAGACAGAGACCAGCAACCACTCACACTCACACGGACAATTTAGAGTCACCAATTAAGTTAAACATACATGTTTTTGGATGCTGGGAGGAAACCGGAGTACCCAGAGGAAACCCATGCAAGCATGGGGAGCCCTTGTGGACATTAATTAATGAATAATTAATTCAAAGGATAATTTGTGCTGCTCTTTTTAAATATATTGTAAAATATCACAACATCTTTCAAAACTTGAATGGGAAACTTAGCTGACTGATGATAGCTTCCATTGGACTGTTTATGCAGCAGTTGCTTTACTTTACTATTTGAAAGTTATTTAATGTTCTTCAGATGAGCCATAGGTATTTCCTGAGACAGTAAGGGTCTCAAGGGCCCCTGTCAGGACTCAAGCAGTTGACCCTACAGTCATCTAGACCATTCTCCCTCTCTCAATTACTCCCTTAGCAACTGTGTCGCTGGTTATATAACCTCTTTTCTTTGCTCTGAGCAGCCTAGGAAACTGTCCCCCTTTGATGGATTTGCCCTTTGTGTTAGTGTCTGAAGCATTGGGGGATCACAACGGCTTTGTCCTGTCTGTCATTAGCAGTCCACCCCCCATGGAGGTGTACATGGTCTAGTGTGTCTACTAACATAATGTCTGTATGTGTATGTGATATGTGAAGGACAGGCTGGTAAAAGCTCTTGAACAGGAAGGACATTTATTTTACTGAAGTTTGAGCTTGTAAAACTATCGCACATCAGTCTGCCAGCATGGTTTGTTGTTTTGAAGGTTTGTCTTTATAAGTATCATTTATGTTCAGGATTTAGGAAGTACCTGACCTCTGTATGCTCATTAACAACAGTGGCATTATAGACATCAGAAATGCAAACACAGAAGTGCATGCAGTGATCTAGATAAAACCTTAATTGCTATATGCACTATATTGCAATGTAATAAGCGATGACAGTCACAGGTGGCAGACAGTTGGCTCTCTTTGCTGACATAGATGAAAAAGCTTGGTGATGTCACGGTTGTGAGTTTAATGTGTTGACTGTCTCACCTTTCCAGATTCATACACTGGTTTCCAAGCCCCTTTTAGTGTTGTGTTATTGTGATATTTGTTATCATAATGGCTATAAAACAAATAAAATTTATTTTGTAGCTTTAAATCACCTCAGGAGCACAGCAGCATTTATGGGGCATAGTCACTAAACCAGGACATTTTTATGTCTTTGCATTTCATAATAGTTTTCACGAAATTGAAAGATAAGAAATAAGTCAATTTTTCATTCAATACAATTAATTGTGTGGATGAGTTATTATGAAATGGCTTTATGGACTGGCAGCCCTAGCATCTGAGGGCTACCAAACCCCTAAAAAAATTGTGTGTGCAGCCCATTATAGTGTCACAAAGTAGTGACTGGATTTCATATGAGCATGTAAAGCAAGTCAGATTCATTGTTAACTTGCACAAACAGAATTTAAAAGGGCTATTAAGATCTTTGGGTCTGACACTCAGTACTAATATTAATTCAAACCGATTAAGGGTATCATCGGATGTCTTAGGAGCGGGAATGTGAAAAAGTAAGTAAATGTGATTGGAGGATTGGATTTTCTGGTCCAGCTTTACTATAGGAGGACAGAGTTCAAGGCCGCAGTGTCTGCTTGTTGACACTTCACTGAGCCTGATGACTGAAGCCATATCAGAGCTTTTAATACCGTCCAGCTTTGACTACATGGATCCTGTAGGGCTATCGTCAAAGAACTTCTAGTTAAACATTCTGCTAATTTTATATCTGTCATATTGATATTGCAAATTTCATGATACTGCCAGTTTATTTTCTCACTCAACAGCAATACAAACCTCTGCTTCCATAGTCAAATCAAATCAAATCAAATCAGATTTATTTGTATAGTGCCAAATCATAACAAAGTTACATCAACGCACTTTACATATAGAGCAGGTCTGGACCGAACTCTTTATAAATTTATTTAAAGAGACCCAACAGATCCCCCAATGAGCAAGCGCTCGGCAACAGTGGCAAGGAAAAACTTCCTTTAAGAGGCAGAAACCTTGGGCAGAACCAAGTGACAACAACAACAAATTATAACGAAAGTTACTAATGTAACTACGGTCCTATGAATCCCTGTTGACCGCCAGAGGCGGTGCTTCAAGCACTGAATATTCCCCTTCGCGCATGCGTAGTTCAAGTATGTATACCAACAATGTCACCTGTGACCTCTGGATGACCCGGAGGAGACCATATCTTCCGGTGTCACCTTAGGATTGTTTCCTACAGAATCTTCTCGTGAGCACACGAGGATTCTGAGTGACAGAGAGCTCTGGCGGTCATTCGGGATTCATAGAACCGTAGTTACATTTGTAGCTTTTGTTCTATTTCATCCCTGTTGACCGCCAGAGGCGGTGCTTTAAGCACTGAATGACTTATACCAGCAGAGTCACGAAGTATCCGGAGTACAAACCTTTATGTGCAGAGCCAGAGGACTCCGGCTGCAGGACCACAGCCAGTGGATGGTCAGTGGCCACATTCACCCTGTAGAATCTGGAGAAAGTGTCCGGTGACGCCCACGAAGCCGCGGCACAAATGTCCTCCGGGGACACTCCCCTCAGGGCAGCCCATGATGTAGTAACACTCCTGGTAGAGTGGCACTGCACACCAGATGGAAGGAGACGGTTACTTGCCCGATATGCATGGGCGATGATGTCGACAATCCAGTGGGACAGGCGCTGTTTGGAGACGGCGCAACACCTGTTAGGGCTACCATAACAGAGAAAGAGCTGGTCAAATCTCCGAATGCATGCAGTAGCTGCAATGTAAGCCCTCAGGGCCCGCACTGGGCACAATAGTTCAGGTTTTTCCCCTATTTCTCCTGGAGGAGAGTGGTACTGCGCAAGCCGAATAGGGTGGTTGAGGTGAGCGCGGGACAGCACCTTAGGGAGGAACGCTGTGTTCAGCCACAGAGTGACCCCTGAGCCATCTGAATTCCACCTTAAGCACGATTCACTGACTGACAGGGCGTGCAGCTCACTGACACGCTTTGCAGAGGAAATGGCCAGGAGGAACGCAGTCTTACAGGTAATCCACTTCAGCTCTGCTCGTGCCAAGGGCTCAATTGGTGGCCGGTGTAGCGCAGCAAGCACCAGTGGAAGATCCCATGGTGGAGTTCTCGTGACCCCCAGAGGATGTAATCTCTGAGCCCCCTTCAAGAAGAGGGACACAAGACTGTGCCTCCCTACTGTGCTGTTGTCAACCCTAACATGTCAACAGGATATTGCTGCCACGTACACTTTTAGCGTCGAAGGAGACCGACCCTCATCCAGGAGGAACTGGAGGAAGTCAAGGACAGTTGGCACAGAGCAGGACACAGGGTTCTCATCACGACTCATACACCAGTCGGAAAACAGTCTCCATCTATTCTCATACTGGAGACGAGTGGACGGCGCTCTTGCATTCATTATGGTGCGTCTGACAGGGTCCACACAGAAGCTCAGCAGCGGCTTGGGCCCTCCAGCCGCCAAACACACAGTTGGAGACGTCGTGGATCGGGATGCCAGATCCGCCCCGCCAGTTGGGACGGAAGATCCCTCCTGTCGGAAAGGCGCCACGGAGCACCGTGACAGAGTCTGTGCAGCAGAGGGAACCAGCTCCTCCCTGGCCAGAAGGGGGCCACAAGCAGGATCCTCTAACCCTCCTGAAGGGCCCTGTGGAGTACCGGTCAAATCAGAGGAAGTGGAGGGAAGGCATACAGAAGGCCGTCTGGCCAAGGGTGAGCCAGTGTGTCCTGGCCTAGAGGGCTCGTCGTCTCGGCCAAGGAGAACCACAGAGGACAGTGGGTCGACACTTCTGAAGCGAAGAGGTCCGCCTCCACTCTGCCGAAGAGGTTCCAGATAGTGTGCACTACCTCTGGGTGGAGGCGCCACTCTCCTGCTGGGGGTTTCTGGCGGGAGAGAGAGTCTGCCAGACGGTTCTGCTCCCCAGGTAGATACATTGCCCGAAGGCTGATCAGGCAGGGAGCTTCCCATGTGAGGAGATCTTTTGTCACTTTCAGCAGCTGCGGAGACTTGGTCCCACCCTGATGATTTATATGATACACAGCTGATGTGTTGTCTGCCCGCATGAGGACATGCTTGCCCCTTAGGTGTGGCAGGAAGTGCCTAAGAGCCAGGTGAACTGCCCGCAGCTACAACACATTGATGTGTGCACCAGGCATCTGTGGTGAGAGTCTGCCTGCGAGATGGAACGGAGCACATAGGGACACCCCCGAGCATGTAGGCCCTGTCCCTCCACGGGGTCAAGGCGAGGACAGCCTGCCGTGACACCCTGATCTTCCTGCACCTGTGCCGCTTGGCGTCCAGGTGAAAGCTGTTCAGCCAACTCTGCAGGGGGCGCAGTGACAACAAGCCCAGAGGAACCACAGCTGAAATGGACGTTAGTTTGCCCAAGAGGCGAAGGAACGTAACATAGGTCAGCTGGCGGCCGTTCTGAAATAGGGCAAGAAGGTGCAGGATGTCGTCGACCCGGTGGGGAGACGGTCTGGCTGTCATCGTGACACTGTTCAGTGTCACCCCAATGAAGGATCTGGTCTGTAATGGCATCAGGCGACTCTTCTCCAAATTCACCTTGAGTCAAAGGCGGGCCATGTGGGACAGGAGACGCGCTGTGTCCTGGGATGCCTGAGCCCGAGACGTCACACAGACCAGCCAGTCGTCCAAGTATGGAAGGATTTTCATGCCCTGAGACTGGAGAGGCGCAAGGGCTGTGGCTGCACACCTCGTGAACACCCTTGGGGAGAGGGAGAGCCTGAAGGGCAGCACCCTGAACTGCCAGTGGCGGCCTCGATAGGAGAAGCGAAGGAACTGCCAATGTTGCTGAGCGATGGGGACATGGAAGTAAGCGTCCTTGAGGTCGATGGATGTGAACCATTCTCCATGTGCTACAGTTCGCAGGACATCTGCTGTGGTCAGCATGTGGAAGGGTATGACCTTCATAAATCTGTTTAGCCCTCTGAGGTCTAAGATCAGGTGAAGTCCGCCAGTCTTTTTTGTCACAAGGAAATAGGTTGAGTAGAACCCTCTGGGACGTGACAGAGGATCCACAGCCTCGATGGCGCCTTTGGCCAGGAGGGTGGATAACTCCTGGTCCAGTGCAAGAGCCTCTGTGGGTCGCTGATGGAGGTCATTCTGACCCGGCCGGATGTGGGGGGCCGGCGGCAGAATTGAAGTTTGTACCCATGGGTCAAGGTGCCAACTACCCACGGGTCTGAAGCATGAGCAGCCCACTGCCAGAGCTGCTGATGCGAAAAATACCCGACCGCCGGCCCCAAGGCCTCAGTGTCTGGCCCCCCGGCCCCTAAGAGCCCTAGAGGGGGGACGAGCAGACTCTGGGGCATGAAGTTGTCTGGAGGGCAGGCGGGTGGAGTCTCGAAACTCCCTGGCCGGTCTCTGTGCGGGACGCTGGACATTATGGCGGCCAGTGGAGTGGGTCGGCGGAAATAAGCGGGTGTAGGAGGCAGCCGAGGGGCCCCTAGGCCTGTTGGCAGGGGGCCTGTCAGGAGGGGACGTTCGCATAATGCCCGCAAGCTGCTGCCTGGTCTGTCCGGCCTGGATGGTACGTTCCAGTGCTTTCTGCGCTGCCAGGCCAAATAGCTCCCCTGGTTCCACCGGGAGGCTGCACAGGGTTCTTCTAGCTGCCTCTGTCAAGTTTGACTGTGAAAGCCAAAGCTGGCGAAGAGCTTGAACCAGGATGGACATCATTTGTCCTATCTATCTGGACATAAGGCCGAACGCCTCCAATGAGGCATCACACAAGGTGATGGAATCAGCAGTCACATTGCCCTCCTGCAGTGAAGCTGAGAGGGCCAAGATGAGATGCGACATGGAGTTCCCCATGCGACCAGCACGTGCTCCAGCAGCTTCTGCCTGCTGTGGTACATACATGTGCAGCCGCTGTAGGGCCATGCGCATGATAGCATTCATGGAGCTGTCCTCCATTCCGGCCACTGAACTCTGAGCCGAGGAGTGGGAACCCTGCTCAGATGCTTGGGAACCCCCCTCCCTTGGACCTTCCCCATAATCGTAAAAGTAGGTGGCTGAAGCCGCCAGGGAGAGCGTATCCTCAGGTATCAGCAATAGCATTGGAGGAGAGGGTGCTACATCAACTTCCAAGGGAGCATCAGGCTGGCGAGCCGCAAGCACGGACCTCATCTGGGCCAACTCAGCAGACAGCTGCTCCACCTTAGACGAAAGCCTGCTATGATCAGACTTCGCCTTCTTCCTGGAAGGTGCGACTGCCACAGCCACTGCTCGATGCTTAGAGCGTCTCAGACAGTCCGGAGGTGACTGGCCCGATGGGGGGAGGTCACGCCCATCTTCTGGATGTTCCACCTCTGCCAGTCTTGCAGCCCTCACCGCCCGAGGTAAGTAGCTGCAGTTCATGCAGGGATTGTCTGACAGTGCATCCCGCAGGTGCTTGGGGCCAAGGCACGTGGGGCAGAGGTCGTGGCCGTCCTCCGGTTGTACAGGAGCCTCACAAGATGTGCAGAAATGGGAGTCAACCATTGTGGTGGCTCCAAGACTGTTTAAATGCTCCTGCTTGCTGTCCTATAGGGGCACCGGGACGCGCTCACGCAACCCACCAACAAAGTAAGCGAGTGAAGAACGTCAGCTCGAGCAACTAAATTATATGCCGGGAGAAGGATGAGCGAACGCCATAGTGACAGACGAGAAGTTAATAAGCAGAACAAAGTAAACTGCAAAGAACTAAGAATATACTCACCTTGTCCCGGGAGGGAAGTGAGGACACTGCCTTACCGGCAAGAGAGCGTCACGGTGTCCCCGCGAGCCCAACACAAACTAATTCAACAGAGAGAGATATATCGCCGTCGCAGCTCCTGGAGGGCGAATGGTCGCTGCGCCGACCGACAACGGTCGTGGAACTACTAGCGACGGAATTAGGTAGTTGTAGTGAAGCAAGCCGAATGCGGCTCAGTGCTTCCCAGAGCAAACTGCGCGCAAGAGGAAAAAAAGGAAACGATCCTCAGGTGACACCGGAAGATATGGTCTCCTCCGGGTCATCCAGAGGTCACAGGTGACATTGTTAGTATACATACTCGAACTGCGCATGCGCGAAGGGGCATATTCAGTGCTTAAAGCACCGCCTCTGGCGGTCAACAGGGATGAAATAGAACCCTAAAACAGAAAAGAGGATTTGAGAGTGTCTACTGTTTAGTCACCCCACACTCAACATGTACAGCCTGACACCCTCCAATAAGTCAAATAACTGGAAGCCATTTGGTGGCATTAAACGCATGGTAATGTTAAACACCAGGTGCAGTGCACAATCATTATAATTATAAATCATCTATCATCAGGTGTTTCAGAGCTGTCTGACTCTTTATCTGAATGCTCTTTTACCTGCTTTCGCTGTCTTCAGTGGCTATTGCCAAAGTTACTATACTTTTCAAGGTTATCTGTTTGAAGGCCATCACTTTGTGTGTAAGTGGGTTCGTTTACAGGTTTATGACCAGAACGGTAGCTGATTCTATGTGCACATGCCATACTTCAAGGTCAGCTCATTACACTCTCTTCACTTTTAAGGTCTTATCATTTAGTAGCAAACAGCACTCACATGTCTGAGAAAAATCTACAGTTGGACTGCCTTACATCCTCATATTAAGTTTCAATGGAAGAAATCTGTCTGAAGGTCACATACTTGAAGGCCATGCACGTATTATAACTGCTTGTCCCTGTAATGTTGGGTGTTAGGAAAGGCCTTGGCTAAAAGATAGTTGCATTATCATCGTCATCATCATCGTCATGAGTCACAGGCTTTAGCCTCTGTTGCAAATGTGGTTTTACAGGTTTCACCAATGACAATGTTTCTGCTCTCAATAACAGAACAATTGCATAAAGATACTAGAAATTCCAAATGAATTTATGTAGATTAGCTCTCTTGTTTAGTAGTGTTTGAGCACATAGAATGGGATGTAGATGTCATATTCCTCATTAGCTGTTAAATCTGTTTTTATGATTCATGTAATTGAATCAATCAAATTGGATTTGCTAATCAAATCAAAGCGTATAATAATGTTGGTTCTGTTTTTCCATTTCCTCAGAGATGCTTCAGTTTGTCAGCAACCAGGTGGGGGACTTCCCAGACTTGTTTGAGGACCAGATGACCTCAGCAGGGTCACTACAGAGTGGCGGCACCAGCATTACACCCCGTCCAGCTATTCAAACCCCTCAAACTCCCCAGAAACCCACCCCTGTGGCCTACCAGAGCTCCAATGCTAACCTCGCAACTTCCCAGACACTGTCTCCCCAGTCTTTACCCCTCACCCCTCCCCTCACTCCTGCTCAGACCCCCTCCCCCACTGCCACCTCAGCGCAGCAGCAGGTGACCCGCAGTCCTCCCCTCCTTCAGCCACGGCCTCAGGTTCAGCCCATCCAGCCTCAGCCCCAACAGACAGCCCAGCCTGCCATCCAGGTATCAGTTATCTGACACCACTTTGACATAAGCACTGTGTTTGACATGGGTAGTCATGTAGATTCAACTCATTCCACTAGAAGGACTAACTTAAGCTCAATTGTAAGAACAAACTAAAAGTTGTATTCAGGATCAAGCTGGCATAGTTTTAAATAATTGTGTGGGCTTGAAAGGGGATATGACTCCTGCGGTGATGGATTAGCGCTGTAGTTCTGGTGTGTTCAAGGTCCCTGTCTATCCAGCATTAATTTCGTTGTCTGTTGTGAACACAGTGTGGATTAATATTCTGTTGTGATGCTGTCCATATAAAAAAACGTTTGCTAGCAAGAAAAAAAAAATTACTGACAGTCTGTAAAATATAATATCCGGCTCAGCATACAAACACCAATGCACATCCCAGTAAAACTGTAGTCAACTTGAAGATGTATTATCTTCAGTGAAATACCTTTTCCTCAAACAGCACATTGAAGAACATAAGATGAACTGTAGATTCGATTATATCAGAGAGAAAGATAAAGAAAGTTGTTTTATTTTGTTGTTGTTGTTTTTACTGAAACACAGATGCACACCCAGGGGATCCCTATGCAGACCCAGAGCTTCCCGGTCCACACCATAGTTCAGACCCACAGCCAGACGCCCCTTCCCATTCAGACCCAGGAAGCCCAGACTGTGATGATTGCCTCCAACGGTGGGCAGTCTCGTTTCATCCAGAGCCCTGTCATCTGTCACCAGAGCCCTGCTCCTGGTTTCCAAGGTAAGTAAAGAGAAGAATAGGAGGGTACTGTTGAAGATGTAAATTTTTTTAATTGTTAAGAGTTGAGTATAAATTTATCAAATGCTTTTTATTATTATTACATGTGGCAATAATATGGTCTGCACTTCGGATTGACATGAAGGCCACAGTAAACTTTCAATTTTCTCCTCCCAGTCCTCCAACCACAGGTGCAGAGCATCATGACATCACCACATCTCCAACCAGTGACCTTTCAGCATCAGCGGGTCCTGACTCCAACAGGTCAAACAATCCAAACTCTCTCTACAGCGCCGACCACAGTCCACACTGTACAACAGCAGGTGCAGCAAGTACCTGTGAGTAACATCCCTGTTATTAGCAGGTCTGGATAAGCTATCACAGTTTTTGTTTTGCGGTAACAGGTTAAAATTGGCAAAAGACAATAATTAGTTGATCACTATCTGGTAGTTGAATGATCACACATTGACAAATTGGTTTGTTGAATGAGATAGTTTTATATATGAGTAGAGCAATGGCAGATGTAAATATGAATGTGTTAACTTCTTAACCTTTTCATGAGCAAACAAACGTTTCACAATCATCCTTGAACATCATTCCTCCAGGTTCTGGTCCAGCAGCCTCAGATTCTGAAGACCGACTCACTGGTTCTCACAACACTTAAACCAGATGGCACACAGGTCCTGTCTACCATGCAAAGCCCCACGGGGATCACCACCTTGACCACGCCCATTCAGAACACAGCTCTGCAAGTTCCGGTATGATGTTAGCATGAATGATTTAAAATTGTTAATTGGTTGTGTGGTCAGAATTTGGTCCTTAAATCTGCCAATTCTGTTACACTCATGCACATTAACTGTTGATTCTTGACATTAAAATTATTTTACACTGATTTCTGTCCCCAGACGCTGATGGGCAGCAACATCCTGACCACTGTCCCCGTTATGATGGGAGGAGGAGATAAGTTGCCCATCAAGCAGCTACAGTCGAGCTCAGGTCAAACTGCGAACGTAAGCAGATTAAATGTAGAGCAGAGCCAGGTGACGGCAGGAGGAGTGGGCCCAGGAGGAGTCGTGAAGGAGGGCGAGAGGAGGACAACCCACAACATCATCGAGAAGAGATATCGGTCCTCCATCAATGACAAAATCATTGAACTCAGAGACCTGGTCATGGGTAGTGATGCAAAAGTTAGTGATTTAAAGATGGAATAGTTGAACACTAAGACTAAGTTTAAAGTCATGGATTGTGTACTCATGAGCGGAACACAATCTTGGATCCTAAGATGTTGTCCTTCATGTCTCTCTTCACAGATGCATAAATCAGGAGTGCTTAGAAAGGCCATTGACTACATCAAATATCTGCAACAGGTCAACCACAAACTACGACAGGAAAACCTGACTCTTAAAATGGCCAACCAGAAAAACAGTAAGTGTTGTACACCAATGGTAATGTATGACCATCTGTAGCAGGTTGAGAGCTTAATTAATGTATCTCTCTCTAAGAACCCGTGTCAATGTCCGAGGATGTGGAGCTAAAACAGGAAATAGTGATGATGTCACCCCCAGCCTCAGACTCTGGTTCCGGTTCCCCTCACCAATTCTCTCCTTACTGTGTTGACTCAGAGCCAGGCAGCCCCCTACTGGATCATGACCAGGTAACACACACACTGCTCAGGGTGTGAATTTGTGAAGGTGACTGCTAGGACAGCGGATGACAAAGTTCTTCAAGTGTATTTATTAGCATAAGCTCCTGGAAATGAACCATCTTGTTTTCGAGGGATTCCTAAAACATATTATTGTTATTGTCTGATATATGTTACAGTTTTTCTTTGGAAGATTTGAATATTTGCTATTTCTGTTTTGGGGTTTCACAAGTTTACCAAAAGTAGCTTTCCGTTTCTTTCTTAAAAGCGCATATTGAAATGCAGTAATATATAAAACCTTGTTTAGTTTGTCTATCAGTCACAGCTGAAACTCTCTTTTCAGATCCCAGGAAGCAGTGAAAAATCATCTTTTTCTTTTCAAATTGAGCATTTTTCTGACTTGAGTTTGGCTGTTGACAGAATTTCTCCTTCATGTGTACCTGCAGTAAAGATGTCAAGAGAAACTTGTTTTCAGTTGTTGAATATATTATCTTCTGTGGAAGCAAAACACATAACCCCAGGCTTCACAAACTCCTGCAGGTTAAACCGGGCTAACAAATAACTTTCAGGGCTGACTGACTCTGAAACTTGGTAGCCCTGCAATGTTAAGGCTACAATGCTTTCTGTAGGAGCCATTGTTACAGTTAACCTCTCTCCATTGTCACACTGACAAGAGCAAACCTGATATTGTGAACACAAATTTGTCCTCAACTCAAATTGTTGGAAACCTCCCTGCTTTGTTAATTGCCATCCATGCAATTGGGCAAATTATGTATCTTTATTTTGTTTCTTTCTTTCAGGTGAAGAGTGAGCCAGATTCTCCTTCCTCTGTTGGAGTGATGGATGGTTCCCGACTGCTTGTCTGCGCCCTCACCTTCTTCTGTCTGTCCCTTAACCCACTGCCATCTCTTCTGGGATCTGAAGCCTCAGGGAGCCACAGCCTAACTGCGGGCCATGGGCCATCTAGAACTCTGGTGTGGTTCCCAAGTCACACACAGGACTTTGGTAAGCAGGATTTACCTTGCTGTTTTTCTTGGCTCATTCAACCCATACAAGATAAAAACATTCAATTCGGCCACTATATCATAAATTATTCAGGACTGAATTTCTGATGCAGGTCATGGCCATAATGTAAAATTTATTGTGTCTTTTCATCATGTTGAATTTCTTATCCTCCAGCATCCTGGCTGCGGTGCCTGTTGCCATGGGTGATGGTGTGGGTTCTGAGCGGTGTGGGAGCTGTGTGGGGTTGTGTCAGGGTGCTTTACCTGTGGGAGCCTGTCACGCCCCTTCACTCCCCAAAATCTGTGTCCTTCTGGAGGCATCGCAAACAAGCTGACCTACATCTCAACAGGGTAATTACACATCAGCCCTGGGATGACTAAGTACTGAGACTGAGAGTAATAGAAATTACTGTTCTTTGTGGTAAACTTTGACCAATAATTATCCCAGAGGTTTGAAACAAACCAAAAAACCCATTTTTCCTTTTTTATCATTTTGTTCTTTTTCTCATGCAAAAGAAACTCTCAAAAAAGAATGAGTTAGCATTTCCATATATAGGAAAAAAGGATCACAGGACTTATTTAATTTGATAGTGTGAAATATTGGATATTTTCCTTTTGTCTTATTTCATTTTGTATGTGCTAGAAGAATCAGATTTGATTTTTTTCTTACCTATTGAAACACATTTCACCCACTTCGCTTTGATTCTCACCGTTTTGATTTCTCAGTTCAGCCTTGCTGTTTGCTGCATGGGTTTATTTTTAGCGTTAGTTCAGATGTAACTCATGACCTTCATTTAATCTTTCCTGTCATTCTGAAGCTGAATACTAAACAGCTTGCTGTTCCTCCTATCTCCTCTTTTCCTGCAGGGAGATTACACAGCAGCAATGGCTAGTTTAGAGACCTGCTTGTCCATCTTGACCAGGGCTCTTCCTTCAACCAAACTAGACCTGGTTTGTTCACTATCCTGGAATGTGATTCGCTACTGCTTGCATCGTCCAACTCCCTTGGGTTGGCTGGTTCACCAGGTCAGAGGAAAACATGAAGAGGCAAGGACAAGTGCAAGAGATGCAGCACTAGTTTACCACCGGCTTAGCCAGCTGCAACTCACAGGTGAGTTTTAAACAAAGTGGTCTGCTTGGTTATATGATACACATTTTGAAGTTAACAAATTTGCCGGTCCTCACTCAGTACCAGGAAAAATGCACAGTGGTTAGGATGGGTTTCACATGCTAGCAGTGAAGGCAGTGTTTCTCTCTGTCTGTAGGAAAGCTGCCTCAGCGTAGCAGCCTTTGGGCTTTGTCTCTCTCTCTCAATGCTGTAAACCTCAGCGAAAGTGCCCAAGGAATGATGGCTCCTGCTCAGCTCACCCAGATCTATGTGACTACAGCAACAGCCCTACGCACTGTGCTGGGCCACCACCTCTCCTGTTTGCCTGTACGTCTCTGACATGACCATCAGCTGTCTGTCATCACCCTGTTTGAATATATATCCAGTTCATGTCACATATTCACCACAAAAACATAAACAAATAGAGATATAAATTTCACACTGGTCTGATTGAATTTTATTTTCAATATCATTATTATTATTTATTTTAATTTTTTTTTTTGTCTCTAAGGGCTACCTGTTGAGCTGTGCAGAGTATGTGGCTAGCCAGTCAGAGACCAAGCCAATTCCTGACTGCTTGCGTTGGCTCTTCACCCCATTGGGCAGGCAGTTTTTTCTGAGCTGTGATTGGTCACTGAAGTCAGAGAGCAGTGACAGTGTGTACACTTCTCAGAGAGATTCAGGTATGTGTTGAATAACGGAGTTAGCCAAACCTTTTTTTATTTTTCTCCTTGTGTCTTTTTTCCCATTATTTTGCATTTTCTTACTAATTTCAAGTTATAAAAAAGCAGTTCCTTTGAACCAGCTTTTTATTTGCGATTAACAAAAGTAAATGTTTCGATTCCTGTTTGTTGCGTCTTCCCTCCTTTAGCTGATCCTATTGCCCAGCTCCACCGCTGCTTCTGCAGGAAGCTTTTGGAGAGAGCTGTTCACACACTCATTCAGCCACAGAGTGACTCTGACGCAGGCAACCGCAAGAGTGACTCTGGGTAAGGCAGCAGTACATTGCAGCCTCAGCTCATTACTTTCTACCAAAGGTGTTTCATGTATTAAAGATACACTCTGTAAACCAAATTTAAATTTCCTGGTCTATTACTTTTCAGAGAGTTTTCCAGTGCCCTGGAGTTTCTCCAGTTGTTGAACAGCTGTACAGAGGACTCTCCTTCTCCTCCTCCTCCCTTTTCGACTCCTCCAAATCACACCACCACTCCAGGTATGAATAGCATAAATAGAACAACCGTTCCCATTTCCGAAGATGCGTGAATCACATTAACGTTTTTGTGGGAACTTCTTCAGTGAAGATTAACCAGATAGCCATCTGAGTTATTACTGTCAACATGAATAGATTTTCTTGCTTCCATTTGCCAAACACTAACAGCCGATTCAGCTTTTGGGATTAATTTTTTATTGGATTTTCACAGTTAAGTCTTGCAGCCATTGATTTATGGTAATAAATAACTTGCAGTGGATATGAGCACAATGATGATGGGTTAAGGCGTTCAAGCACTGTTAATTAACTGCAGTCTTAATCAATTGTTGTTGGTCTCCATGCTGCACACAATGCATAATACCAACACACACACACACACACACACTCACACTCACAAACACTCACAAACACACACACAAACACAAACACAAACACACACACCTCAGACATTATTGATATAATGATGGTGATGATTGTCAGGATGGTTATTTGTCATTTGACACAAGGCTTGACAAGAAGAAACTTCTCACAACCACACAACAAAACACAAAACACAAAAATCTTCACACGATAAACAATAGTTTCCCTTTTTGCTTTTCCTTTCTGTCTAATTTACCTTCCTTCTTCTTGCAAGTGCGAGACCCAGTGAGTCGATGGTGGGCTTTGGTCCTGAAAGCTGCTGTGCATTGGCTGCAGGGCGACGATTCTGCAGTGAGGTCACTGTTAGCAGAGGCAGAGCGGATGCCAAGGACCCTACACACTCTTGAGTGAGTGAGGTGAAACTTACAGTGGCTCAAAATGTAACAAAACACAGGCTCCTGCTATAATACAGAATAAACTTTAAGGTGAACCATTCAAGATCATTTTCTAACTGGATTCAGGGACATGGAAGTCTTTTCTTGTACATCCCTTTAGAGATTCTAGATTCCAAACCTCTGTGTTGCATTTAACTGAAGGATGCTGGCAAAAACCCAGATTGAGCATCCTCACAGTTTTTCTCTAACCTCTGTGTTTTAGCCACCCTGTTCCTAAGGCTGTGCTGCTTCTTTGCAAAGCAGTTCAGATGAGTCTGTCGCCTCTGAAAGGAGAAGGGGCAGTAGCCTGCCTGTCCCACTGTGACAGAGCCAGCAGCTACCTCCGCTCCAGCATCTCAGTATCCCTCACCCAGTCTGGGAACTGGCTGAACAAGGTAAAATACCAAGATATTCTTAATAATCTCCTGTGGGTTTGTGATTAGAGTACCTATGTAATAGTTATGTAATCTTGTCCTCTGTCTTTTACCCACATTTGTACAGAATATGTTTCCTATCAGAAATCACTATACTCAATTCACTGACTCAGAAAATGCATGCTCAGTTGGGGTCAGGGCAGGCTGATGTGTGTGTGTGTGTGTGTGTGTGTGTGTGTGTGTGTGTGTGTGTGTGTGTGTGGGTGGCAGGAGGTCGCTGTGGTGCATTGTAGTTGCATTGCATGATCCTGAAGCCGAGTGCAATGTGTCTGCAGTGCAGTACAGAGGTCTCCCCAATCTGCACGCACCCGCTACACACCCCACCACTTCACAAGAGACAGCAATAATGTTCATGTAGATTTACTTGCTGCTCTTTGATTTGTGGCATGCATGTTGGGCAAGGTGTACTTGGAATGATGGTGGTGGGGTGTTGTTCGTGGGTTGGGATTGTTCAAGTTTTCTGACAAATAAAAATCAACCTAGTATAAAATCATCTTTTCTTTAGTTACTGCAAAAAACTGCTTTTTGATTATTATTTTGTTCTCTCATTTCTTAAGGGTGTGGAGCTCCTGGTCTGTGACCTTCTGCTGACCTTGAGGACCAGTTTATGGCAGCGGGGGGGTGGAAGTAATGGAGAACCTGGTCTGGCCCCTGGATCTCAGTTGGCGGGTTTCCAAAGGGACCTCAGTGCATTGAGAAAGCTCACACAATGCTACAGACAGGCACAACACAAGGTACATCTGAGACTGGATTAGTCAGTTATTGTATACGAAGGAATAAACAAAAGATAAACAGTCCCTAAAGTTTGGCTTCTAACATCTGCAAGAAACAATTACAGGATGACAAAGAGTATTTCCTGTATTTCCTTTGGCTGCCTTTATTATATTATTTTATAAGTAGTTAGATCTCTAGTGTAAAATGAAGGCTTCCATTATGTAGCTCTCTGCAAGAAAATATAATGATATAACACTGACAAGCTGTCAACTTTTGACATTTGTACAGATGTAGCAAATTATATGCTAAAAATATTAATTTCAGGCATTTTATAGCTTTCAGTATTTTCTGAAAACTATTCTGCACTGACGATAAGCCTGTAAATCAGCTGGGACCTGCATGACTTGTTAATAGTACTATATTTACTGTACCAGCCCAGGAAATCAAGTTTTCTGGCACTCTTACCAGCTACAGAAATGTCATTGCAGTTTAACATTTCATCAATCTTAGAACCACATGAGCTTTATGATGATCATTATATTGGATTATGCTGTGAGACAACTTTAAGAAAAATGTTCACTCTTGGTGCTGCAAGGCAAGTTGTGTAAAAGCCTCCCTGTGTATGTTTCTGGTAGTAAATGATGTGAGGGCTTTCCTACTGTCTTGTGACTCAGATGTGTTTGATATTTCATGCAGGTGTTTCTTCATGAGACCACAGTCAGGCTGATGGCCGGAGCCAGTCCCACAAGGACACACCAGCTGCTGGAGCACAACCTCCGGCGCAGGGCGCATGGCTCCTTCACAGCTGGTAAAGAAAACGCAAGCTCATAATAACACATTGATTAGTAAAATGCAGATCTCATAATCATTGTTGTCATTGATATGCACTCACAAGCACATGATCTTAATTTTTGAATTGTGCATTTGAAAAAAGGGTTTTAAACAGCCCTATAAGCACGCACGTAATTATACAAAGATACGCACAACAGAAAGCACAAGACACTAATGTGCATTTTCCATCAACTTTCTCTCCCCCCGGCTACTGTCAGAAGGTGAGTGTGTTGTGGGTGAGAGGGAGAGAGCCCATGCCATCCTGCTGGCCTGCCGCCACCTGCCAATGCCTCTGCTAACCCCACCTGGGCACCGTGCCCGCCTGCTGGCTGAGGCCAAGCGCACCCTGGAGCGAGTGGGGGACCGTCGGTCCCTACAGGACTGCCAGCAGATCTTGCTGCGTCTCAGTGGGGGCACAACCATTGCAGCCTCCTGAACACACATACAGTGCAAGAACAACACCCACAGATTAAGGCTACTTGCTACTCAGAAAAAATGAACTCTGATTTGATATGTCAAATATGCTATCAGACTACTCAATCATCCAACAAAGTTTAATTATTCTATAACTGTCACCTATTTGCGCCCTTGCACTCATCATAGGCCATGAACATGGACTTTTATTCAAGCTGGCTCACATTCCTCACACAATGACTGACTTTAATTGTCAGCTACACAATGTGTCAGATCTGTATCCACACTGTAGCTGAACACCTGAATACAACACATTTGATCCTTTGGTTAGTTGCATTGTTGCAGCATAATCGTGCCCCCTTCAGGTCATTAATATATAAAGTTGGCTAACTGCTTCCTTTAAAACAAATCTAAACAAGGAAAATCAGGTTAAATAGGCCCCAAAGGGAAAAGGGACCATTATCTAACAACTGTTTAAATTAATGCAAAGCAGCTGTTTGTTGCTGTAGGATGCCATGCTGTACAATCATTATTGGTGCACAGTGATATGAGTGCCCCAATAACTGTTTTGGTAAACTTGCAAGCTTCAAGGAAGGGTGTTAGAATATTCAAGAGTAGACAGCCCAAACCCGTTTAGCGTGGCTCTTTTGTGAGATGCAGCCAGAGTAACATGCTTTGAACTGTACAGGGCTGAGTAGTGTCTCTCCTAATCTACCTCATACACTGTTCATGCTATCATTGTACTGTGGAGCAAAGTACGATACTTGCGCACCATGACAGTTACCATGAATTTGAATCATGTGACCACCTTGAAGCGATGCTTTAATCCAATGAAATCTAATCATACAAGACAGAGAAAATGATTGGATTTGTGGAACATTTAAATATCAGAGGGAAGTAGTCAATCAATGGCCAATAGAAAAAAAATGCTTACTCACACACACACACACACACACACACACACAAGTTCATATACACTACCGGTCAAATGTTTCAGAACATCTCCATCTGTGAACTAGATATAACAAGATTCAACCCGACCCTTTTGCATTTGCTGGTTGCTTTGCTCACATTCCACACCAGCTCTGTAGGGTTTAAGCCTGGAAGCTGTGCTGGTCATCATCTAGTTCTTTTCTTCTAATGTTTTCAATCATTGGTCCAAGTCCACTGGATCTGAGCTATGGATGTAAAAGTTTACCCGGTAGTGTACAATTTAATTGGTCGCATCGAAACTCACTATGCGGTTGTATATAGATTGTACATAGGCAGATTAAGAAGTCAAATTTGGCTTGTAATGGTCAGCGTCTGACCAGGAGAGCAAAGTTAACTGAATGTTATCCCACCAAAAATCATTTTAGCATCGAACTCTCACCTACTGTAACCCTGTGAGATGGTCACTGATAAAAACAGCAGCTGTGGTCAGTTTAAATTCATGATGGGTTACAGAGTAATTCACCAAGTTGTTAGTGAGTGTCTGATTCTTAAGAGATTTTGGTTGGTGTGAAGATGGACAGTGATAAATATGAGGAATGGCATTTCTTGGAAGCAGTGTCCACATATAATGTAAAGCACTCAAGCAAAATGGCCTTGATGTTGTGTAAAAAAAATAAAAAAAAAAAAAAAAAGTGTCAACATGTTTGGGCTGTTGGAGTTTAGCTTTGTGAAACATTTGTCCATGTTGCTTTTTATTCTTTCATTCCTGTTTTCTGTGCTCTGGTTATCTTATTTAATGATCATGTAATATTAATATAAATTCTTCTTTTGGGTGGGAAAAGAGTAATTTTGTCATTGTTTTGTGTTTGTAAAAGCAGCCCAGGTTCAGGAACTGGAGGGAAGAGGGAAATGTGTATTTTATTGGATCCCAAGTTTAAGCAATTAGCATGTTACTCGAGGATAACTGCTTTTGGCACATGCTGCAATTTCAATGTTGTTAAAAAAAAAACACAAACAAAAACATGTGCTATTAGAAATGTCCAGATCTCTGTCTTCCAGGTCAACTCAAGATGTAAATAGGTAATACAAGGAGTCCTGAAATTCTTAAGTTTAGATTTAGCTTTCCTGACTGGTAAAGGTGTGCAAAGGAAGCTCAGCCATTGACATGCTGGAATCTTTGCTATCAGAATTATGTTTTCTTGACTCTTCCCCTTGATGTATTTTATTGTCTGACATTTTTTTTTTTTTTGCTCATTTTAATGTTTGTTTTATAATAAAACAACACATGATAATAGTTCGTTTGCATGATCTTTTGGTGATAAAGGTATCGTCCTGCAGATGTGTAAAGTAGGTAAAGTAAGTCCAAATATAAGCAGTGAAACAGAAAAGAAAAAAGGGCCCACACTGTTTTATCTGAATGTGGATGTTAGTTGGCTACGAATATCTGTATAACCTGGCAACTGCTGTGTGAATGTC
Source organism: Remorina albescens (assembly GCA_034769265.1). Taxonomy (NCBI): domain Eukaryota; kingdom Metazoa; phylum Chordata; class Actinopteri; order Carangiformes; family Echeneidae; genus Remorina; species Remorina albescens. The sequence continues at coordinate 17,023,469 of CM068493.1, read as the reverse complement.
ATTTGTTTCCTTTTTCATGCTCTCCGTTTATCACTAGTCACTTCTGTCTGAATCAGAAGCTCCCAGCGATTCACAGAGACATGTCTGTATCCTAAAACCTGTCCCTGCAGGAAGTAACAGTGATTGGCAAGATGGTGCAATTAATGAATAAGAAAATATAACATGAACTATATATAGAAAGTCAAGGTAATGAGAATAGGGCCCGTGTTGTATCATGATGGATGTGAGTAAGACCATGCGATCAAATTTTCTCATGAATATATAAAAAGGGAAGACCTGTTACTAAAAATATTTTATACTAGCAAAAGTATATGGACCATGTATTTTAAACCAGCTTACTTCATCAATACTTTTATATTGTTCTATATTATAGTAATATGTGACTACAGTAGCTGTTCAGCCTGCAGATATGTCGAAACACCAACAGTATCCTGTAAGACTATGGTGCACGTGTTTCTACCCGGACACAATTAACTGACGTGCTCAGCATAGTGGTGCCGGAAGTAACAGCGTGATCTCACGTGTACAACATGAAAAACTCGAAAAAGCACAACAATGGGTCGAAAAGGGCGAAACACAAGGCTGGGTCGAAGAAAAGAGAAAACAAATGCATAGTAACGTTTGACGACAAAGAAAGAAAGTAAGTTTATTTCCTGGTAACAGCCCTTCAGCATGTTGCAACTTTAGCATTAGCATTTACTACTGTGTTTCACTGTCAGGTTAGCATTAGCTTCCTACCAAGTATTTTTGTTCTTTAGAAAACATTAATCGCAGTTTGTTGTGTGTCGTACGCAGTGTTTTCTGTTCGGGTCGGCTGGTTTAGGTGTAATTGAAAATACCACTAGGTTTGTCAGTATATAGTTCAGTTTTGAGTGATGTTGTTCTCCATTCATTTGTAACGAAATCCTTAATTTATCTTCATTTTGATGCCTTCACTCAAAAAAGTTTCACGTCATTAATATTTAGCATATATCCTGTGTGACATATAAACCAGGAGAGGCTCAAAATGCTGACTGGTTTCAAATTTTCCCTCCTGTTAGTGACTACCTTACTGGTTTTCACAAGAGAAAAATTGAAAGAAGGAAAGCTGCAGTGGCAGAAATTCGTAAGAAAATCAAGGAAGAGCAAAGCAGAGTCCGGGAGGAAGTAAGCACAAAGTACCATGTTTCTATATCTGAGCTATGTGAAGAAGATTATTTGCTTATTTTTTATTCCACTATCTTCTTTCAGAGGCATAAAGAATATATGAAGATGTTGAAAGAGAGGACAGAAGCTCTAGGTGAGTGAGAAAGAAAAGTCAGTCACACTTATTTTTACCATTTAGTAGATTTTGAATATTTGTAGAAGTGATTGGGTTGTTTTGTTTTTTTTCCCCTCATCTGATTTCATCTCTCAGAGGACTTTGAAGACGATGATCTGGAGGACGCGATAACCAGCACAACAGAGTCTATACAGTATGATCACCCCAACCACACTGTCACCGTGACAACCATCAGTGATCTTGACCTCACGGGGGCTCACCGGCTTGGTCCTGCAGTAAGTCAGGTAAACCATCAACTGACCGTGACAGGCTTTTGTTGGCTTTTCACAGTTGCTCCTACTGGTTTTACTGCTCATTTGTGATCATTCTGAAAGAAATCCATCAGTGACACTGATGCAATGAAACAACATTAACACTGACCCTTTGCTCTCAAGGATAATGGGGAGAGCAAGGATGAAGACAAGGAAGAGGAAAAGGAGGAGGAAAGAAGCGCAATGCCAAGAAAAGCTGGAAACCCAATCATGAACAAGAAGTAAGAAGTCCTCATCATACAAGTCAACATATTAGTATCAATAGGTGTAGTTCTCAAATTTTGTCAGTCTGTCATCTTCCAGTTACTCTTACTCAAGCTGTGTTCTTGTTCTTTTCTCTCCCCCCTGCTGCTGCAGGATCCGCTCCCTAATGACGTCGCTCAACACTTACACCAGCAAGCGGAAGAGGAAAGGGAAGCAGGAAGGCCGAAGAGGACGAGGCCGTCCCACAGACAAGAGGCCTGGTGTAACAGAGATGAAAAAGAGAGGCGGTCGGACCAGCAAGTGGCAGAGACGTCGACAGACTGGACAGAGGGGGCATCATCAGGACTGACAGTGTTTGTGTGTAAAAATACAATGTGAGGTCTGAACTGTGAAGAGAGTTGACTTCAGATTTATGCTCCTGTTTTTGAGCAGGACAAGTTTGTGCTGAAACATCTGTAAATTTGGAAAATTGATAAGGACACTTGGTGCCTTTGTCATATTAGACTACCTGCTACGACACAATTTCTACATTACCTGCCACTGAAATACTTGGCTCAACTTTGTAAAAATTTTCAAGCAAATCTGTTTTTGTATGTAATGTTATTCCATAAAATAAACTTTACTGTATTGACTGAAATTTAGATTGAACAAAAGATCTTCTGTTGCAGTCACATGTCACACACTGTCAATGTGCTCTATGTGGAATTTGTCCCCCTGTGCTCCATTGTTTGATCGGAAACCTGACACCGTTGTCAACATCCTCCCCAGAACAGGAGGAAATCAACCCTTAGCTCTGTGTTTCCTCAGTATTACCTGTGTGTGATCTAAAGGAGAAGCAGCCACTGCTTCTCTTGGAGCATCTCAGTCACTGTTAACATGAAGAACCTAAAACCACCCAGCCACCTGTTTTAATGTATGTCACCCCCCCCCCTTCAGCAGTGTTTATTTATTAACGTTAACCTGAGCCAGCGTGTGCCAGCTGTCACTAGCATGAGCGTTCCATTTTGCTCTCTAAAGCCCATGATATTTAATACAAGCACTCAATAGAGGAACTAGTGGGCTGTTGGCTCCATGTTGGCTCTGTGTCTGTGTGTGCTACAGGGTCTCTGCTGTGTTAACTGAGAGCCACCATGGCCGTCATGGATGCTTCAGTTTCACTCATTGTTAGAACAGCCAATCGGATTGATCTGAGAGTTTGATAGCTCAAGGGCATAGAGAGCATGGAGAAGAGGAGGCATGTCCCTGATGGGGGTTTGATGAACAGTTTATCCACGGACTCTTAATGACATACTTTAAGTTGAGCTAACAACTGGAGCTTCACTTGTCAGGTAATGCTCACCAATTGTGTTCCCTTTTTTTTTAAATATCAAACCCATCACAGACTGTGTCACTGTCTTCAATCTGTCCTCGTGGGTTCATTCACCTTTTCTTCTATCATTGCAGCCATTGGTGCTTGTGAAAGCTGTTGTAAATGAATGTGCGTGTCTTGTGGTTGACAGTAATGCTCCTCTGTGAGCAGCTTTGACACTGTTTTGAAAGGATTGTGTTTCACTGTCTTCTAGTGTGATTAGTTATCACCTACCTTAACAGATCCGCTTTAGATCTTGCATGAACCGTGAAATAAAAGAACCTCTTTAGTATTCACCCTTAGCTGCTGCTCTGTGCTGTCTGTAGTGATGCAGTGTCAGCCAAACTCAAAAGCATGTTGATCTTTTAAATTCAACATTATTATATGTCCTATTTTTTTTATCTCCTTATCACTGTGTTGTGAATGCTTTGTAAATGCTCTGCAGGTTTATAAAAATATTTCATGGCTGATCCATAGCACTGATTTTTAAAATAAAAGTTCCATTTATTGTCATAAAATGTTCTGTTTCTGTTTAAGTTGTTTGTTTGACAGTATAACTGTGACGCTTATCCACCTTCTCTTGGTGTTTTTCAGTTTCCTGTGTGATGTGATGCAATGTGATGCGATGAACAGGCAGGTTCCCTCTACAGACCCACCATGCCCCTCTCTGTAGATGAGCCCATCTGCCCCGAGTTCCAGCCCAACATCTTCGACCCCTCCCGCTGCCATGACTGCCTGCGCCAGAGGCAGCTGCACACTGGTGCAGGGCAGAGCACTGATACAGCACCACAGCAGAAATCCTCCACAGACGCTGGTGGGACTGAGAATAGAAGTGGGACTGTGGCAGGACAAGGAGGGTTGTTAACACCAATCCCATCTCAGGCAGAGGAAAGAGACACCACCAGCAGCAAGGTAAGAAAGGAGAGAAGCCAGAATGGAAGAGGGAGGAGGGAGATGCACAGAGCAGCTAGGTAACAGGGTATAGATGAGTACAAGAGCAGAATAAGTGCAGAGTGATGGGATTAACTCGGCAGTTAGAGGTCACAGATGAAGTCAACAAGACACAATATAAACCAAATATATACTGGAGTTCAATACTAAATCCAAAGAAACATAACAGCGATTCTACTGTACTGTCGGACTCAAGTTTCCTCAGATCAGAAATAATGTATAAAGTTTTATGATATCATTTTGGCAGAAATCACCTCTCACTTTTTACTTAAAAGTCAGCTGTCGTAATGTGCCATATTTAAGCACAGTTAGTGGGATCATTTATGTGTCTGTTGCCTGTGCGTGAATGAATAAAATGTCAGGGATGTAGAATGAGAAGTAGCGATCAGGAGCAGGACGACAGCAGTGGCGCCTGCTGTAAATGAATCATTTACCGGCCTCTTGGGAATCACATGAAATGCTAGCAAAAAGGGGTGATGTGCAGAAAGGGTGTTTACGCTAATAAAACTGAAGTTTTTCTATTGTTCCTCATTTTATGTGACAAAAGCGGTCATCTGGTGGAATCTCCTGTACTGAATTGTTGCTTTAAAACACCTTTTTAATACCATAGTTACAATTTCCTGAAGGTTCTAGAGATCATTGGCAGTTGTTGACATTTACATTTACGTGTTTTTCAACCTTTTTATGATAATCTATTTCAAGAGAAGGGTTTATGGCATGAAAAAGGGGATTAAATATTGATGAAGAAAGCCACAAACCGGGTCATGTTACAGAGGTGTAACTCTAATCGAATTGTGTGTGTCAGAGAGGACACAGAGGAGAGACTCCATTCGGCTGACACTTTACAAGATGGAACTGGACCAGCAGATCTAGGGTTGTTATTTATCTACATTTCTACTCTGATTTAATGTCAGTGTATGGTCAGCGCTAAAAAAAATCTGAGGCGGAATAACAACCTTTTTTAAGCATCACCTTTGTCTGGAGGTACATTAGCTGTGAAGCGCTTCACAGTCAATCTTCCTGGGATGGAGTTTGCTGCAACGGTGTGATTGGTCAGCGTCTTACCTTGTCACCCTGTCAGGATGATTCTGATGGTGTGTCGGTGGTGAGCAGCTACTGTGATGTCAATGACAGGCGTTTAGGCTATGGGGAGAGCTCTTTGTGCATCCTGAGCCCAGACTGTGAACTCTACATCTGCGACGGTGACGACGACAGCAGCACTGACAGGTAAAGATACTGGATGGTGACAGTAAGTCTTGTTCTAGACATGGCTTGTATGTCATTACTAGTCAGTCAGTTAAAAACACTGTCAAGGACTGTAATTTGTAGTCATGTTTTTGAAGTTTCACTGGTTCTTCACACCATTTTGTCAGATGTAAAACTGTCACGTTGTGTCATGTATATCAACGATTTCTCGATGATATTCCCTGGTAAGGCTTATATTTAGCCTTGTTTTTACTTTGTCCATTCTTTTTCCCCTCTCCTCCTGGCTCTTCACTCTTTCAATTCTCCACCTTCCTATCTCAATTCCTCATTCTTCTCCCATCTCCTCTACCATGCAGCTGCCTTGACCAGAGCGATTACCAAGAATTCAGTGGCTCCATCAGTGCTGAGGACGAATACCTGCCAGTCTATCGCCATTCAGAGAAAGTCGGCATGACCCGACTTGACCCTCCACCTCACCGGGCCAACCCTCGGGCATGGATGGACGAGGCTCGGAGCAGAAATGGCTTCACTAAGCGATCTGGTACATGAAAGCTGATCTTATTTTATTCTATGTTGTATCTGTGGGTTATTTGATTTATTTTTGGCAGGTATGCCATAGAAGCAGAAGATGCATGGTAAGGATAGACAGAAGTGTAATAGCACCATCTGATCTATCTTTCTGGAAAATATGTCATGCAGAGTATGAGTCTTGAGAAGATTAAACTTCACCAAACCCATGACTTACTGCACTTGACCAATCCATATCCAGTTACAGCCAAGGTGTTCTTTACTTGGAAATATTATTTGATGTCAGCAGCTGAGGTGTTCCAGGCAATTACCAGTAATACAATATAGCTTGGTTTGTGTCAGGAAGCCTCTGGTAGTTGTTCGGCAGTTGAACTTTGATATTTGCATCTCTTATTTCTGTTATCCCTCCGTCTTTGTACTTATGTCAAACTGCTTGACTCCTGTTTCCTTTAGAGATAAAAGCAGACAGAGAGAAGCGTGAAAGTGGCTACTTCTCCCTGGGGAGGGCAGCAGGTGCCCACTTGCTTCGTGATAACAGCCCGGCTGCTCCATTCCGCCATTTTGAGAGAGGTCATCCCATCTTCAACAGCAGAAATGTTGAGCCCAAGGACACCATTCCCTTCAGAAACCCTAATCTTGGTGTGGCCTCTGAAAGGCAAATACTGGAAAATCTAAATGAAGATCTTCCTGAGGAAAGCCTTCCTCCTGACCCCTATGAAATTGCCATAGAAGTCGAGGCACAAGTCGGTCCTCGGTCTCCAAGTCCTACTCCTTTTAAGATAGCAGAGTCATTGGCCTCATCAGGCCGAAAGGGTTTCAGCAGTTCATATGGCCGGGGAAACCCTTCATCTCATGTTTCTTCCTATCAATTGTCCGGTTCCTCAAGGCATAGCTCAGCAATGCAATCTCGCTCTTCTTCCCCCTCACGTGGAAATTCAACATTCAAACGCAGTGAATCAACTGCTTCCCTCAACAGACATAACTTTGATGGTGGAGGAAGGTCACGAGAGACTGATCCAGGACACAGAATTTGCTTCCAAAGCACTCACGCCCAGCGTTTTCAGTCAGGAACTCTGCCAAGAAACTTCAAATCATTTGCTAATTCAGTCAAATCTCAATCCAGCACAGTTTCTGATTTTCGAAGTGCCTTGAAGAAAACAGAAGTAAATGGTTCTTTGAGTGGTCGGGGTCATGACAGCATAAGCTCATCTCCCTCAAGGAGGGCCTACAACCCCCCAGGCCAAATGTCTCTCCGCAAAACTGACACCACCAGCAGGTCACCGCGAGGACGTGGACTTCATAGTCGTAATTTGTCTCCGTCGAGGAGAACTTCAGAGAGCCAGCGTGACAGTCACAGTTCCTCCCCTCCAAGGGGGAATTACAGCTCATCCAGCCAATCCCTCCTCCGCAAATCTGAATCAGTTATATCTCTGAATGGACGCAGTCAAAATGGACGCTGTGGCTCGCCCATAAGAGAAGGCTATGATATTGAAAGTCAGACTATGCTACGAAATTCAACAGCAAGAATTCGACTAAATGATCAGGAAGATGAACATGATGGTGCCGCAATGCCTTCAGCCAGACGAGGTTATGACACACCGAGTCAATCCATACTCCGAAAGACTGAATCGAGTGCTGTCGTTAGCAGTCGAGGTGACAGTCGTTGTTCCTCTCCTGGAAGGAGAAGCTATGAAACCCCTGGTCTGCATCATCTTAGAAAAACAGAAATCAATAGTTCAATAAGTGGTGAAAGCCGGAACGCCTCACCTTCAAGGAGAAGTTATGAAGCTCCCTCTCAGTCTCTACTTCGCAACTCTGAAGGAAACAGCTCTGCCCGAAGTCGTGATATCCACAGCTCATTGCCTTCAAGAAAAAACTATGATGCTTTTAACCAACGGTCGCTGTTGAATGCAGAAAATAGCAGTTCTCTATACAGCAGGAGACACAATAGCCGCAGCTCTTCTCCCTCTGGAAAAGGAAACTGTGACCCACTAGGTTACTCAGTCCTCAGAAATGCCTCTAATGGAGACTCCAGTCATTCCTTCCAAAGAAAAAACACTGATAATGGCTCAAAATCTGACTCCAAACACTCACCACACTCCTGGCGGGAATCAACACATTCCCCTCGCAGCTCTTCATTATCTCGTGCTGCTTCACCCTGCAGACACACCACAAATGGCAGCAGAAAAGCTTTCGTCACTTTGAAGGCACCAAGGAGCCCCAGCAGCATCAGGCCTGGGGTCGGTAGACACGCCCTTGACGATCGCGCCCCCTCTCCTGATGGCAAAAGGTCCCACCAACGCATACGCAGCCCCTCTCCTTCACCTCAGATTCAAATCCAGAGGATCACCTCTTCCCAGAGCTCCATGGAGTCCTCTGAGTCTGGACAACTGTCAGTGGGGTCCACAGGACGGAACAAGGTGGAATATGCTGTGATGGCAGACCTACCAAAGGTCAAAATGATCCATCAGAGGGACAGAGCGGGCCACATGGGGCGTCCACAAAATCAGCATGCTTCTCGGAGACAGGAACTCTTCAAACCAGCCAGGTCAGACTTCTATTAAACCATACAGAAGCATTAGTGTTGACAAAAATGTTGTACCATGAACATCACATAGTAAAATGGTCCTGTTGTATATTGATGGTAGAGATGTTTTGTTAAATCTAGATGACCTTACATCTTCTGCACCATCAGATTGGTCAAATTTGTTCAGGCATACTAATATTTTGTCTGTGCTGTTCCAGTCATGCCTTAAGCAAACATCCGTCCAGAGAGTGGGAAGATACAGTGGACGTTGACAAAGACTGGCAGTATAGTGCCAAAGGCTCTCTGTCTCGGGCTCACTCCTCTACTTCGCTGCAGGTAAGTCAGTTCAAACTAATTTAACGCCCCCTCCTTTTTTTTTACTTCCCCTCTGTAAATCGCTTTAGCCTTGAATGAAAATTCTGGCAATATCATACATTTGTAAAAAAGGTCAGATGCTTTGGACTTTACACTGAGGTTGATCAAAAGCCTCTCAAAGCACAGCAACATGACAGGAGACAGAGAAAACAGCACAAGTGTAGATGGGCTGGTAAATGAGCTTTAATTGACACAGAAATATGTGCACAGCAATAAGCGCCTTTCTCCTCCATACAACATAATCCACTGCTATAGATCTGTGCTTTGTGCTCAGTGAATTTCACCTGCCCAGTGTGTTAATGCTTAACCACATCTTCCACATACCATGCACCAGATCTGCAAAAGTCTATGGATGTAAGACCCCGGGGGGGGGGGGTTCTGTATTTGCTCATTAAGACTTGAATAATCTCCATAACCTCAAACTGTTTCTTTTCCAGAGATCTGGCAGTCCAACGGCAGATGAGGGCAGTTCTTGGAAAGCTAATCACCACAGATCTGAACAAATGCAGGTATGCAGTGCAGCCCGCCCATTAACAGCAAATGTGTGTTCCTTTACTATATGAATGTGTGTGTGCATATGTGGAGACAGTGAATTTATACAGCTGATTTTTTTTCTTATCACTAATGTTTGCGGTGAATGCCATAAACCTGCAGCACATCTGATTCGGTGCTAGTTTATTGCAGTTTGCTCTATTTCGATAAATGTTACACATTGACCAAACTACTGCTGGGAGCTTGTGCAGTGTTCACACAGATCCTGTCTGTGTGTGTGAAGCTTTTTATGTACGTGGCACCTAACCTGCTGCTACATATCTACACTGTTTGGCTCTCTAAATTCTCTGCTTGTGTGTCTGTAGACTTCACCTATAGCCTACAGGCATTTCATAAGACTGACTGAGCTTTGTCAATTGTGGTCTGCTGGGGCATGTGTTGAAATTCCTGAACTGAAACCAATAGCTACCAAGAGAGGATTTTGGAGGGGGAAGTGCCACTTTGTATGCAAACCCAAAGATATTCAGTCAGGAAAATGTGGCCAGTAGATTTGTTCTGTGTGCTGTCAAAGTTGGACATAACTGGACTTTGCCATGTGATAGACCCTCAGGATTTTTGAGAGGTGTCATCTCGGTGGAAGGGGCAGCAGTGACTCCTCATAATAAGATATTTCAGATTTTTTCCAGTTGTGATAATCCATTACGGTTCCAATTAATCCGGAATACAAAATCCCACGTGTGGGAACCCCCCCCCCACACACACACACACACACTCCCCTGGTCCCTCTCGGCTCCTGGAAGTCCCCCGGACCCCGGTCCTCGGGCCAGCACCGTGTGGTTTTAGGTAGGCTTGTTTTCTGTAACAGCGCTCTTCGCGGACCCGCCCAGGAAGTGGCAGACACGGGGCAGAGAGAGAGAGAGCAGAAAGCGAGCAGACACTCAGCCAGGTCACACGTATCGTTGTCTTCCCACGACTTGTCGGTGTCAGTGTGCAGTTTTAATCTGCAGCGGTCTGTCCCCCCGGTGGCTCGGCGGCACCCGCTCCCTTTCAGACCGGACACAAAGTCGGCTCGGCCCGGCCCGGCCCGGCCCGGCCCGTCCCGGTGGCGGTTCGCTTCATTAAGTTAACGTGGGGATGAATGGCGCGGTTTTGTGTAATATCGCTTTCTGCCTGAGCTCTATGGGAGAATAACGCTCCGAGACGAGACTTTTGACCAAAGTTGTTGCTTTGTTAGTTGTTTTGTGAGGTAACGGTCCTTTTTTTTTTCGTGTTTTTTTTTTTTTTTTGCCCTCCCCGCCGGACTCCGGTATCATGACGGTAAGTCGAGTCGCACCTTGAGAGCACTTTGTTTTTCCTGTCTGCCTTTTCTTCCTGTGTTCATCATGTCTCTGATGAACTCTGGCCCAGCTACTAACAACTCGTGTATCTCAGTTAGCTTTCACCGTTTTTTCTGGTCCAAAGGCGATAATAATGTGGATTTAATAACCACTTTTTAATGAGCTGAGCCCCCGTTTGTTTGACTGGAGGGGTGTGTACGTTAAGTGGTACAGTAGACACTGACTGCTGCTTAAAAGCTGAAATATCTTTATTTTTTTTACAGCCAGGTTTGCACATTTCTCTTCCAAAAGAAATAATAAATCCCAGTTTGCAGGCGTGGTGTAGTTGTGTCTGTTGAGTTTGAGATGTTCACAGAAGCTGTGTGTCAATTGTTACAGCTGTTACACATGTTCATGTTGACACTCAGGGATTTTAAAACATTTCTGGGAAACTAACTGGAGCTATTTGGCCCTCTTGAGACACTGTGATCAAGAAACTATCACAATGAGTGTATCAAGGGACAAACACCTATTCTCATTGTTCAGACAGTTAATCTTTTTTTAACTAAACAGAGACAAGAGACGGACCATAGATGCTGTAATAGGCCTAAAGGACACGGCTGAATTCAGCAGACATTGCTCTTCTTTACTGATGAGAGACAAGAATCAGGAAGAATGGACTTTGTCTCAAGTCGTCACCAGTGTTTGACCGCCTTCCTTTTGTCTCAAACCTTTGAAGCAAGGTCACTGATCCGAGAGCTCATGACAGGGGCATGCACTTCTTTTGCATTTTTCATAACAGATGCTGCCTCTTCCTTTTGAGCATTTGTTTACTAGATCATGTTAATTCATGGTGAGATTTGACACACTGTAGTGTGCAATTCACTCTCATATACCCACAAAACACAGTCACTGGTGATTTATCTTTTTAATCTCTTCTATATTACAAAATGCAGTTGTCAGCCTCTGAAACAAGTTTCCCACTGTTCTTATATTAGCTGATGATCCAGTCATTAGTCTTGATTATCCACCTTGATAAATGTGGACAGTATATTTAATTTGAACATAGAGTTTATCAAATTTAACCAAGCAGCCATATCTTCTCAACACGGTTTTGCTCAAGGCAATATTCCCTTTACATTGTCTATTGACAGTCACCAGACCTTAAAATTTGTTATATTAAAAAAGATCAGTGGCATAGATGAGCTGACTTGTACAGAAAAAAACAGGGTGGTGCTGTGGCTTACAAGGGCACAACTCAAGCCAGGAAGGGAGTATAAATACAGAATAGGGGTTGCTGCTGGAGTTGCCAGAACAGACTTAAAAACTATATTAGAGTTCAAACCAAGAATCATTGGAACAAAATTATGTAGAAATCTGATGAAATGATTTACAAGGAGTTGCAAAAGAGAAGGGGGAAAAAGTGATGGGAATGAGACACCAGAGGGAAATGAGATGACGAATGCAGTGAGACGGTTTAAAGTGAGGAGTGTACATGTTCGTGAAAGAGAGATAAGTAAAGTCAGGAATGTATGAAGGAAAAAGTTGCCAAATCTTGATCTGGCATCACTGCATCCTCAGTTACCTAGCACATGTTTTCCTCTTCCTGTCATCATGTCATGTCAAAGGCAGAAACAAGCTTGTCCCTGGAAAATGTGTTGATTAGTTAAAGCATGTTTTAATTGAACATCTACTACAGCACAGCTGCAGCAAGACACATGCAAAATATTTCATAATGTGCACCATGGTTGAGTTATGAACAGAAAAGTAGACTCTGCTGTTTCCACTGCAATTCTCTTGAGTTTCTAAATCTTTCCTCCCTTCACTAAGTATCTGCTGCTCCAAGCCCTAATCTCTCTGTCTGTTCTTTTCAGATATTTTTACCCTCGCACTTATATCCTGTAATTTATCACACATTATATGCATCTTTCTTTGCAGCCACTGGCTTTTCTCATGTATCTGGTATGCAGAAGTGCAATAGTGCAGCACTCCAAGGCTTGTTGTTGAGATATTGCATTAACAACATTAGGCTTTGTTGAATGATTACAACATACTGTATTATGATCATGTTCAAAATTAAGTGCAACAATTACATTAAGGAATTAGAAATTAGCAAACTAAATGCCTTCACATATTCATAAAATGTATTTATTTGTAAAAAGTATATAAAAGTATCAAAGTGCGTGACCAGTTGTACCAGTTGTAAGGAAGCAAGCTTCTCCACAATAGCAACTGATTTATGTCTTTTGTTGCAAAATAAGCTAGTACCATTTACAGTGATTGCAAGGTAGTAGTGGTGTGGTTGCTGCTATTTTTTTGTTTAGAGATGAAACTATATTGTGTATGCCACACCCTTCCATACTGGCTTGTGTTATGCTTTGTTCAGTTTCCTGTTTCATTTTTACATGTAGTTTCATTTATTTTCTTTTTCTTCATTTCTGTAAAATCTTTAGACACTTGCTTCTGATAAATGGCTCTACAAAATAGTGACCTTGATTTGCACAGATAAGAGTTGCGTCCTTCGTGTTTTGTGCGTTTCTGTCAAACATTGACATAAAGTTCATTGAATGTGACACTGAATACTTTGCTTTTACAGCCTGACCTCCTGAACTTCAAAAAGGGATGGATGTCGAAACTAGACGACAGTGGAGAGGTAAAATGCAGTAAAGTTCATTGTTAATGTCCAGTCAGAAGTCGCATCCTCGCCCTCCTTCCCCACTAGCCTCTTCTTTTGGCCCCTCCTTCCTAATGAGAAAGGCTCTCTGTAAAATGATAGCGCTAGATTATCCTGGTTATCACGGTAATAGCTTGGTGGCTTGAAGCACAACAGATGTCTCCACCCTTTGAATGATACACTTGAACAAATTAGCTTCTCACTTAGCACATCACATACTGAAGTGTTCAGTTGATAACAAGGCCTCCTTGTGTCACTGCTCTGTTGTTCTGATCTTATTGCCTGAGATACTGTCATTGTTATGTTTTGACAGTTTTCACATTTGCACTAAAGAGTTGCTGATCTCAGTTGATTGTTGGATTAATTGATGAATCTTATATTTAGTGGAAGAAGCATTGGTTTGTTCTGACTGATGCTGGACTGAAGTACTACAGAGACTCGAGCGCAGAGGAGGTATTTCTTTAATTCAAGATGTTTTTTATGTGTTAAAAGAAGACGTTTGGATCATATTGTAACAAGCGTACACACCATATTGTGTGATTAGGTTGTGAAGATACCATTGTATTTTCTCCACAGAAGGATGATATGGATGGGGAGATTGACCTAAAATCGTGTGTGAAGGTGTCTGAGTTTGATGTGGAGAAGAACTATGGCTTTCAGATCCAGGTGAATCTTCCTGTCATGGTTTAGACTGTGCATGGGACTGATTTTCTTCTTTATGTTCAACCCGTATTGTCTCCTCTAAACACACCCACTCTCATTGTCAGCTTGATTTTCTTGTGAGTCTGTTATCATGACTCACATCTCTGTCTCTATCACCTCCACTGTTCTTTCCCTTCTCTTCATTTCACGTTTTGCTTATCATCTCAATTTCATCCCAGTTCTGTCACATTTCTGTCTTCTTTATCTTTTTTGTCTTCTCTTCTCCAGACACGGGAAGCCGTGTTCACTCTGTCTGCCATGACAGCTGGGATCAGGCGGAACTGGATAGAGGTTTTAAAGAAGTGTATCCGGCCTAGAAGCTCTCCAGACATCACGCAGTAATTGCCAATTTAATTAACCATAAAAAATTAAACATATAAGCAGTTTTAATGTGTAACGATAAGCACTGTGCAAGTAACATTTGAAGGGCTAAAATGAGGGAATGAAAAATTTTTGGGGCCTCGTTCACTTACACTAAATATAAATTCTACTTTATTGACAGAAAATCACTCATTTTTAATTTACTATTTTGGGCCATTTTTGGCAACCGGAAATACCTTGCCCTAAAATAGCAGCAGCATTTGTAGAGATTATATATTGTATTCCGCAAGTTATAGTTGTAGTACTTCCTCACAACCAGCGTTTTAACCGGTTGCTTTAACATTGTTTCAAATTCTTCATTTGAGGGCCTGGTGCAGCTCAACCTTTGATAAATACAGATAGTCAAATCCCATCAAATCACATTCTGCTAGACACTCTGTTACTCACATGCACCAGTAGCTTTAACTTTATTTTAGTTGCTGTATAATTTGGCAGATGCAGACGAATCAAACCTCCATTAATAACTTAAAGTGTCATTACGCAGTGATGTGTTCACAATGACTCAGCAACAGCTGTGCTTTAAGTATCAAGGCTTTGTTTGTCTTTGATTTGCTTATTGGATCAAGCCTGAAGAATCTGGGATTGATTAGTTAGTCACTGATTTGAAATAGGATTCATGGGGTTATCTGAAAGCGAAAAGCCATAGATAGATTTCATGCATCTTCACCTCATCTTCTGTCTCTGAGCTCTAGCATTAACAGGCGAGCCAATCAGAAGAATTGCTCTTAGCCGCTCTTCTGTTTAGCTGAATCTTTTCTAAATGATCTAATGAAAATAGAGCAGATTTCAGGCACCCACTCAGAGAAACTACATCCTGCAAAGTTGAAGATTAGTCTCTGCTTTGGGTGAATTCTAGCTGAATACTGTGTTTTGACAGCACATAGATCTGCTTTATAATACAAAAAAAGACCCAAACAAACAAACAAACAACAAAACATGGAAATATCACTTTACACAACGTAGTACCTTTGATTATATATTTTATTTATTTATTTTTCTAGATTACCTGACAGCAGCAGTGACAAGGAAAACTCCCACTCACGCTTTCTTCTGTCCTCACGTCGCCCATTGTCCCGTCACAGTGATCTTCCATCAGAAGTTTCAACCTCCGCTCCTCCAACGCAGCGTAGGTTTGACTACGTTGAGCTGTCTCCTGTTCCTGCCTCCTCCAGTCCTCTCCCAGCCAGTCAGAGAGAAGCAGGGGAAGGGCAGGGGAGGGAGCACAGCCAATGGCAGGAGGAGAGGAACACGAGCAGCCAGTGGGAGGCTGTGCTGTCCAGGAAGGGCACTGGCATAGGATCTAACCAAAGGCTACGCATGGAGGATGAAATAGAGAAAAAGTGGGCAGAAATTGAACGCATGCCATTAAAGGAGATGAGCTCCTTACCAATGGGATCACGGTCTTCCAGCCAGTCAGCCAGTGAGGCGCTGCTGCAGAGGGAGGTAGTGCGTGAAGATGATTTTACAATTTGCAAACTAGATTAAATGCAAATTAACTCTTCATCTAACCAGATGAAGTAAACCTTTCCTGTTTCTACCTTTTAACACCAGAGTCACTATTTTCTGACTTGGCCCTTTTCCTCAGCAGCGTTTTCCATTTAAAATAATATGCTGTGGAAACTTAAAGAGAAATAATTATATAAAAAAGTGATATGGGCAACTCTGCTGAATCCTCTGTCTGTTCTGTCCCTGTTTGATGTGTGTCTTAGTTTGAATCTGTGTTTATGGACTCTGGCACTAAGGCTGTCTACACATGACATGCAGGCTGATCTGCACCACAAGGCTCAGGGAAGAGCTCTGCTAAATGCCGGTATGCTGTTATACATACCATATAATTTACCAACTCTATAAGCTTCTTTAGCTTGAGTTTGATTACACAGGGTTTAAAAGGTCAGGTGTGAAGGGTGTTGAAGTTCAAACTATTTGACCTTTGAGCACACAAACAAATATAAATTATGACCAATGCATAATGCTCAACGTGGCAGTGGCGCAAACACTGGCGTCATCTGTCAGTCCTCAGCAAAACCAAGGCACAAACTGGTGGTTCGGCCTGTGATTATGTGTAGATTACTTGTTGACAATGTGGAAACTGCAGCAGATTCATTGATATAGTGGCAATCCTCATTTAGTTAATTGTTTACAGTTCAGTCAGTCAGTTGTGCCTCAGTTTGCAAAACAAAAGCATCCTGTTTCTTCACACTTAACACTGTTACTGCTCATGTCTTCCACTGCCAACAGCAGCTTTTGTGTCTTCCCATGTCAGCATGCTAATGACATATTAAATTGATTTTTTTGGCTTCTGTCCAATGTTGCTCAGTGGGCTTTACCTCTGCCCTTCTGATTGCTCAGGTGGCGTCACTGAAGCAGCAGCTGGAAGAGCTACACGGAGGGGGAAGAGGAGGAGGGAGAGGTGTGCGGGGTGGCTGTGGTCCTGAAGCCCCCTGCGGCCGCAGCCTGGCAGCCATGGAGCGTGCTCACCGACATGCACTGGAAGAGCTGCAGAGGCAGCACGATCGCCAGATCAAGGACCTGGAGACCGAGAAGGACAGGCTGCTACTGGAGGAGACGCAGGACACTGCCCGAGGTCAGCAGACCAGATGGGGTTAAAAACTTTATCAAGACCAAAATAAGAGTTTTGTCATACACCAGTGGAGCTAGCCATAATATTCTTATTATAATATGATTAAATGTTAGAGCAAAAGTTTTTAGTTCTACTGCAAAAAATTTGAATCCCATTTTCCCTGAGATCCTTCAGCTGGGGTTGTTATCAAGAAATCCTGCAGATCTGGTGTCACACTTTTGTGTTTGTGTTTCAGTGATGGAGGCTTTGAAGAAAAAACACAAAGAGGAGCTGGAGAGAGAGGTGGAGAAAGTAAAGAGGCTAAGCAGTGGGGTGCTAGATTCGCAAGCCTTACGAGCTCAACAACAGTAAGTAACATCAAATCACATTCTGCTAGACTGAGAGACATGAAGTGGCCACCTAGAAGTACTGATATTAGTATGACATACAATCATCAGATTACTAAACTGCTCAGATAAAATAACATTAGTTTGATATATTCTTACCTATTTATGGGCCAAAATATGCACAGTTAGAAGCATATGAAGAGCTTCCACAGGGTGTCCTGTCCTGTGCACGCCTGTAGTCCATTTTGCCTTGAAAATAAATTCTTGTTTGTAGCCCGGGCCTCACACTCCAACAGTGCAGGCCAACACTGGAAATTTATGTGAATAACTCTCTTGTGCTTTCAAGTGGGCGCTAGCTGACCACAAAAGGGTTCTCTGTGAAATAAAAGGTAGAATTTGCAGACTCTACAACAATCCAGCGTCCCTTGTCTGATGCAAGGCCATTACCGCAGCAGCCACTGGGTCCTGTTAGGCACTTAAAGAATGTACAAGAATTTGGTCATGGATTAGTTCTCTTTTTTAAGTTTCACAAGGCCTTTGACACTATGCTGTCTCAGAGGCTGCTACTGGAACCTGCATTTTAGGGCTTCTCTGGACTCCCAGACATGTGTTTTCTTTTTGCTATTTGCATTCCTTATTTTTGTGGTTATTGGTCATGAGCACTAAAGTAGTTTTAAAACCCCAATAGAAAATACTTTACCCATGAAAATGGAAACAAAACAACCATACTCTTTCACAGCATGTTGCTGTCATTTCACGCAATAAATACCATATCTAATATTATTATACTTTATGGTAGCTTTTAATAGGTGGCTTAGTTTTGGTTGTCTGTACATGTTGTACAGTATAAGAAAAATTGGAATCTCACTGGAGTAGTGCTGTCACATTCAATGCAATTCATCATATCGGCATGATTTCTGTATTAATTTCTTTAAGCAGTTGTATGTGGTGTTGGTCTATTTCTGCAGGGCAGAAACTCAGTCTTTGCAGAGAGAGCTGGCTGGTCTATCTGAGCGCTATTCCCAGAAGTGTCTGGAGCTAAACCGAGCTGAGCAAAACAATGCTGAGAGAGAGAGAGAGATCAGTCGCAAGGAAAGAGACATGGAACAGCTGAGAAAAGAGAACCAGGTGAGTTAACAGCCAATTGTGAAGGTCTACTTGAGTTTGTTGAATGTGAAGTGAAAGATTGTTTCTCCTGATGTTTCACTGGAAGGTGTAGTCCAAAAATGAAACATTACATTTTTACAGGTTTGTAACTATAAATAAACGATAAAATATTGAGAAGCATGGTTTCAAATTTCTCAACCTGGCCCTCACATCAGTGTTCTTTTTCACTGTCTAGGCTCAAACAAAATGTTTCTTTTAATGCAAATGCAGACTCTGGTCTAGTCATGTAAGGATAGTTTTCCATTGTATGCAATTTTAAGCTAATCAGAAGGCATCATTCAAAATTATAGAATATAAAATATTTTTCTCTGCAGAACTTAAAGGCTCGGATGACAGAAGAAATCAGCCGCATAAGATTGACGTTCACTAATCAAGACTCAGAGGAGAAAAAAGACAGGACACCCTGTGAACTAGAGGTAAAACACAGATTGTAAATTGAAAACCCGAAACACTCTAACAGGTTTTTGAAACTTTCTGAGCTGACATGTTTGATTTAAGTCAACAATAATTACCGTGAACAGATGTGGTCAGTTAATCTAAGATCCCTTTTCGCCTTGGGATAATTTCACATATCACAAAGCTGAATAGGTTGACAGAGATACTTATATGTATTTTAGCTGACACATTAGTCTTATTTAAAAGATGGCGTGCCGTTGTTAGTTATTTTTGTGGCAAATCAGGCTGAAAATACCTCTTAAGGTTATTTTAACCATGCAGTGTCAAATCAAATCAAATGTATTTATATAGTCCCAAATCATAACAGAGTAACATCGAGGCACTTATATATAGAGCAATATAGAGCAGGTCCAGACCAAACTCTTTATGGAGTTGTTAAAGTGCAACAAATTCATTTATAAGTTTAAGTGATGAGGTAATAATAAAAAGTTGAAAATGAACTAGCTTGATGAAATGCATGATATGCCATTTTTATAGATAGATAGTTACTTTGTTGATCCCAAAGGGAAATTCAAATTCCAGTAGCAGCACATTTTACACAGGGTAGCATGCAACAAATGCTAAAAATGCAGTACAAATGTGCAAATGATAAAGTGAAAAGAATAACCCAGTGCAAATGGAGCAGTATCACAGATGGAAGCAGTAGTGCAAATGTTGACAATAATGTTTGCAAACAGTGCAGTGCAGGTACAGCCATGGCTGATGCTGTACTAGTATTTAGATTGTAATGACGGGACAACAGAAGCACAGTTCAGTCCAGGTTCCTCACTGGGAGCAGCTGAAGAGTTGAATGGCCCGAGGGACAAAAGACTTCCTCAGTCTGTCCGCGGAGCACAACAGTGACTGTCACTGAGGGGCTCCTCTGCCTCGAGAAGGTGCTGTGCAGAGGGTGGGGGGAGGTTGTCAAGGATGGACCAGAGCCTGGTCAGAGTCCTCTGACTCACTGACATCTGTTGCAGAGCAGTTTCTATACCAGTCTGTCCAGCCGTGAGGAATCCATCTTCTTTATGCCTCCTCCCCAGCACACCACGAAGTCCTAGATGAGGTCCCTGCGCTCCTCCTCCTCCCGTCAGTTCCTGATACGCGCCACAATCACAGTGTCGTCAGAGTTGACACGGCTCTGAGTTGTATTTGAAATCCGATGTGTACAGGGTGAACAGAACAGGAGAAAGCATAGTCCCCTACGGAAATCCAGTTTAACTGACCACAGTCTCCGATGTGGAGCCCCCCAGCTGGACATACTGGGGTCTGCCTGTTAGATACTCTGTAATCCAAGACACAAGGTGCAGATCCACTCCCATCTCAGTTGGATTGCCTCTCAGGAGCAGGGGTTAGATGGTGTTGAAGGCGCTGGAGAAGTCGAAAAACATCATCCTCACTGCTCCGCTGCCCCTGTCCAGGTGGGAGAAAGACCAGTGGAGAAGGTAGAGAATGGTGTCCTGTGGCCTCAGGTGATGTAGCAGGAGCCGCTTCATTGTCTTCGTCACTTGCGATATCAGGGCAACTGGCCTGAAGTCGTTCAGCTCCCTTTGGTGTGGTTTCTCATGGGCTGGGACAATGCAAGGTGTCTTCCACCACCTAGGCACCCTTCCCAGATGCAGATTCTGGCTGTAGATGTGCTGTTGAGGTTCATCCAGCTCCAACGTGCAGGCCCTAAGTAGTCGTGGGGACACACCATCCAGACCTGCTACTTTGCTGGGGCGAAGCCTCCTCAGCTCTCCACTCATCTAGTCTGCTGTGATGGTGGGTGGGGGAGGGAAGGTGTTATTACTCTCCTCTGTTGAGGAGAGGCGGGAGTCCATCATAGAAGAAGGAGGAGGTTAAATCAGAGGTGTGGATGCAGCAGCATTAATGTCCACAGATGTGGCAGCAGGGTTGGGCGGAGGGCAGTGACACCTGTTGAAGAAGTTGTTGAATAGGTTAATCTCTGTGCGCCCCCCTTCCACTACTGCACCCATCTTGGGACTGCAGCCGGTGATGGTCTTCATTCCATCCCACACTTCCCTCAGGCTGTTTAGCTGCAGCTTCTGCTAACTTCCCTCTGTATTACTTAGCCTCCCTGAGTTGGCCCTTCAGTTCTTTCTAAACATGCTTCAGCCTCTGCCAATCACCATCTAGGAAGGCCCTCTTCTTCAGGTTAAGAAGAGTTTTGGTGTCACTGGTGATCCAGGGCTTGTTGTTATGGAAGCAGCAAACAGTCCCGGGTGGGCATGACAACATTAATGCAGAAGTCGATTCAAACTGTAGTGCAGTTCACGGTCTCCTCAGTGTCCTCTGTTTGTGCCAACTCCTGCAGCAACTGTTATGTCACAGCAAGTGTTCAGCAATACAATACACAAATGACATAAATGACAAAACTACTTTTTGCAGTTAAGCTATTTCTGATCACAAAAGCAAATGAAATCTCATAATAAGCAGGAATTTGCCAGAAGCCCAAGTTATGTACTGCATAAATTACAGAGAAACAGTTTGATCATAAATCAACCAGAGCACAATTACTGTGCGTTATTGTGGGACTCAACCAATAATTATAATGATTTAGGATAGTAAAAATATTTTTGGTGTTGTAGTATTGGCAGAAAAATGAAACCAAACTTGTTTTTTTTCCCAGGTTCTTCTCCGGGTGAAAGAAAACGAGATCGAGTACTTGCACAAGGAAATTAGCTGTCTAAGGAATGAACTGCAAGTTCTCAACATGGTAATGTGTCTGTTGATCTTTTGTACAGAAATGCAGGGTTTTTGTATGAAATGTGCACTACTAGGTGAGTAAGGTATGATGTTAATCCTCGTTGAACGAGATTTTGCTAAAATGTCTTCCAGGTTAAGTCCATATAATTGGCTTAACATCTAGTTGTTATACCAAATAAATAATTTAAACTCAACACGCTTATGGCATATTTTGACAGAATGCAAACATCTTCTTGTAGTTGATATGGTATGGATATGATAGATGAGAGAGAGAGCTTGTTGATGTGGTAGTAGATGAAGCAGACTGAGGAGCTTACAGTCTATCCCTTTTATCTCTGCAGGAGAAGCGACTGGCCTGTGAAAGATATACAGAGGTGCATGATGAGCTGAGTGGGATGAAGGGCCGGAGTGAGCGAGAGATCCAGAGTCTAAAGGAACACTTGAGGCTGGCCATGGCTGCTCTGCAGGAGGGGCAAAAGCTGGGCAACAGCTTGGACCACTGAGAACCTGCTGCTGGTACTAATGAGCTGGCAGACACAGACACAGGTGTGGACTAATGTAGAATAAGCAGGGAAATGCACAGTAATCTCTCTGTCACTGCAGAGATTTTGTATATGTCCAATTTATTTTGTCTGTTTGTTTGTGTGTTTTTTAATTATTATATATTTGTTTTCTTTGTCTTTTTTTTTTTACAGGAGAGTCTGCACCTTTGTGACTGAATTGACGGAGTAGAGGGGTTGGAGATGATTGTTGGACTTGTACAGTTCCAGCTGTGTGATAGTGCCTTAGTTTTCAATCATTCAGCCAACGAGCAGCATAGAAATAGCTATTAGCTGGTTTCATTACACTGGGCCACACATCATATGTAAAAATGCACTTTTTTCTTTTTCTTTTTTAGCTTTTGCTTTGTTTTTGTGAGTGGGAGCATGTATGCGTTGGTCTTAAACTGGAACATTTGTTGAGTGACATGTTTGTTTCATATCAGGTATTGTAGATAAGTAATAATGCTGTATCAGCTTTTTTTGTTGGATCAAACTTCTCATTGCCTGTGTCTTCTGCCTTTGACAGCAGGAGTGAACACAGTTACAGTAGAGCTACTGTCATCTCAGTTTTCTCCGCTTTTGAGTCATGTTTATTCTGTGAAAATTGCCCACGTTTCTTTAGAAATGGGAGCTTATCAATTGATGTAATTATTTTTCTACCTGGTAATAGTCATTGATGTGTTACTTGTAAAGTATCAAATTCAGAAAGAAAGTATGTTTAATAACAGGACAAGCCAGCAAGCGTTTCTAATTACTGGCAAGCTTCTAAGTTGATCTAATTGTATAGAGATGTATTCTAGGTCAGCTTTCTTTGGGGATGCTTGTAAAAGCTGTTGAATGAACATTCTCCCACATCACAAGTGTCTTTATTTGTAAACCATAGCTGAGAAGCAGGAGTTCTCTGGCCTCCAGTCTCCCCTGGATCATTACTGGCACCACAACAAAATGACAGGTGTTGCATCAATGAGCCAATTATTTTTTTATTGTCAGTATGTATTGTGATAAAAATGACTTATCTACCTGTGTTTTAAAAACGTTTCCATATTTAATGTACCGAAGAGCCTGTATCATCTTTGTAAATTATATACATTCAATCAATAAAAAAAACCTTAAAGCAAAATGGATTATTACATTTGTAATTGCCGAAGGACACATGCCTTACTTGTGGAAAAGTCTGTTCAGAGATTATGCAGTGCAGTACCAAAAATTATTCTAAAAATGTATGTACTGTAATGATCTGCAATATATATTAGAAAGTTTTCATTTTTAGGACCTTAATTGGCTTGATGTTAAGAAGCTGTGATACTCATTTACTTTGCTGAAAAACCAAAAACCTCAAACCATAGTACAGTTCAGTAATGCTTTAGTCAGAGTCTATTCTGTGGTGACTCCGTCTCTCCTCCAGGTGGCACCACGGCCTGGGTCAACAAAATTACACCACCAAAGAAGAAAAACCGGAAGCGCTCAGGTAGCAGCTGGAATGGCGTCCACGGCGGCGACGCGAGCGGCAACTGCTACTTCTAAAGTGGTCAAACCGATTTTCAGCCGGGACCTGAATGAGGCCAAGCGCAGGGTCCGGGAGCTGTACCGGGCCTGGTACCGGGAGGTCCCCAACACGGGTAAGTCGCTGTGTGGCGGCGAGAAAAGGGTGGGCGAGCGTCAAGGTCGCGTCTGTGTGGACGATCAACAGAGTGAACAACATTAGCTGCTAGCAAACAAGCCACTTTACAAACCCTCTGTTCCTGGCAGTGGACACAAACGGAGATATTATCTCCAAACCGAATCAACGATGAGAAAATTCTCAATTTCATTAAGTATTTACTCCTGACAATATTTATTCTGCTCCAATAACCATCAACAGGAGAGACACCTGATTATACATCCTGTAAATGTTGTAGAATAAACTGCAGTATTGTCACAGTAAAATATAGTGGATCTGTCATTGCTAATTGAACCAGCAGGTCTGTGGGTTCATGCTTTGAGTTGACTCCATTCAGACTATGGTGCCATAGAAGAGTGTTCATTCAGACATGTAGCTGAGTCAGACCCAGCTGGTACAGACGATTGTCATGAAATGTGGCTAAGAATACACAGTAGGTTTACATCGAGCTGTAGTTATTATGTTACAAGTTGAGGTTAGATTAAAGGGTATGGGATGTGACATTGTGTGGTCCATATTCTCACCAAATCACATAGACAATAACCAACAATTAACTAACAGCGTGACAGGATGTGTAGCAAGAACCTGGTATAACCTTTACTCTGTGCTGTTCAGACAAATTACTTTGGGTTTGAAATAACTTATAAAGTAACATTAGCCCTGTCTTATTAAAAGTAAAAACAAATAATTTAATCTCTTTAATGGTAATTGTAATTGAGTTCCGGGATGAAGTTGATGTGTTGGAAACTGACTTGTACTTCTTTCTCTGAAGTTGCTGTGTTTCAGCTGGACATCACAGTCGGTCAGGGACGAGACAAAGTGAGGGAGATGTTCGACAAAAACAAGCACGTCACTGACCCCCGTGTGATTGACCTGTTAGTTGTTAAGGTAACAATGCACACGAAACTTCCTGTAAACTGCGTCAACCACTGTCATTTAATCCCACCTCACTTGAATGAATGTATTTCTTTGCATGTCATTTAATTCTCAGGGTAAAATGGAGCTGCAGGAAACAATCCATGTCTGGAAGCAGAAGACCCACGTAATGCGCTACTTCCATGAGACTGAGGAACCTCGTCCAACTGACTTCATGTCCAAATTCTACCGGGGTCATGATCCTGTGTAGCTGTCTGCTGATCTCTGACCCTACTTTGCTTGTGTCCAGTGTAACAGATGTTCCCCTTTATTGTAAATACACAATTAACAATCAGAAGACTAAAGGTGTCATTTATTTATAAAAAGAACAATCACACTTGGCTGAAACAAGGTTAACATAAGTGAAGATGTGGAAAGGTCATTACCATTTGAAGCCACCACGACAGGTTGAAGTATTTATATTCAAAGCTCAATCTGAATTAGCTTAAAGGAACACCTCAACAGAACACATGCTAAATAACAGGTAGCACTGTGGTGAGAAAATGGTTTTTTCTCAAATTCTTGATGAAGCTGATCACAACCCATCAGGCAGGCAGCACAATATTTTGAATTAGTCCCAGTCCTTCCACAGACACAATGTAAATGCAAATTGTGTTGGCATTCATTTGGCTGACTCTTTACATCATATTTTAAATGGTGTCTTGTTCAAAATAATGTTTGAACATTTTGTCTAATATACAAAGAGAAGCAAGCTTTTGTTCTGATCATAGTCTGTTCCATTCAGTTAGTTTACACAAACATAACATTGTACAACTGCTTATAGGATGTCTATTTTACGATTGCATGAAAATCATCAACTTCCAAGTTTTGCAATTGCCATTTCCTTTATTAAGACTCAAGTAGTGCAATGCAAATACATTGCACTGCGATCAGCCTGTAACAGCTCCAGCTCAATGCCAGTAGCAACAAAAACCCTGAGTCCATTACAGACAAACACACAGTAGAGAGGGGCATTTATCTGTGCGGGGGCTCATAGTCACCTCTCAGTGCTGACAAAACAAGATGATCTGTAGAAGAAAGAGAGGATGTCATTGTGAACTGTGACTTTAACAAAAAAAAAGTTTATTACCACTTATCCTACACAAAATTGACACAATGTATTAACTGACTGAAATCCGAACATCAACAGCCTCAAAAACCACAAAACAAAGCACATGAAAGCAGCCATAAATTGCCACTGATGATACATGGAGTCATTCTAATTTCATAAATTCCTATTTGACTAATCCTAGTTGGGAATCTTGAGTATGTAGTGAATGTGCCATCTCTTCAATGAATGAGTGTGTCTCAGCAACACTAAATACACTGATCAAGTTTGTGTGTTTTTGTGTGTGTGTGTGTGTGTGTGTGTGTGTGTGTGCGCTTTGCCACATTTGACAGTGAAGCCCACAGTCCCAGCCTGTGATACCTGAGAACCAGGAAGTCTACAGACCCTTCAGTCATCATCGTCGTCGTCCTCCGGGACGAAGATGTCGTGCTCCTCCAGCAGCGCAGCAAAGTTCTTGCTGATTTGAGTCCCCACATACAAGAAGGGCATCACTACCAGAGCAATCCGGACAAGGCCGAAGGGGGTCTGCTCCCCAGTGTCACACAGCCCCCCCATGGAGACAACTACGTTAGTTCACGTCAGGACTAAAACTATTATATGTAAGAGAAAGACTGTAGTACAGCTGCTCAGTACGGCCTATAAACACAGCATGGATTCATGACTCAGTGGACCGTCCTGGGTCTGCCTGCAGGGAGGATCAGGACCAGGACCAGGACCTCACCCCCCCCCCCCCCCCCCTTCTTCTCTCTGTGTCTGCCTCAGTAACTGCTGTCGTCCACACTCAACCTCCACTTCAATACTCACCTTCTTGGGTTTGGGCAGGATGGCCCCGGACGGGGAGCACACGGCTGTCCGGCGGGGGGTCACCGCTCTCCCCGGCCCGTGTCTGAGGGCCGACAGTCCGGCCAGGCGACCGAAGACCAACACCATGTTTACGGCGTTTGGTGCGGCAGCAATGCGGAAAAACGAGAGCTGTTTTTTTTTTTTTTGGGATATGGAGCCGCAACAGCGCCGCCCTGCGCCTCTGTACCGACACACCAAACTCACGTTGGCATAACAATCATTATCAGACGGATCAAAACCGGCAAACGTCAAGAAAAGTGTTGAAATAAAACGACGCAGGAAGCACAGAGGTGGTTTCCTCACTTACTGTTGTAAGTGAAGTTGCAGCTTACATTAAAATGCCATAACATTTAGCAGACACATATTCACAGAAATAATAATAATAATTAAAAAAAAAGACAAAAAAGGGCAAACAATAAAATTCGAAATGTTAAAGCAAACCAATAAATACTGTACAGCATTAAATATTTACAGATTCCCTATAGAACTTGACTTGGTGATGAGCAGAGAGATGACGATTAGAGGCTTTGTGACAAAATGCATGTGACTGAGAGATGAAACTACATAAATACAGCTGTCTTGGAAGAATTATATTTCTATATAGAATTATATAAGTGAGTCATACTGTAAACACATCTCATCCTCCCTTTCAGTAATAAATTACAAGTATAAAGTTATTCCCCTGTCATCACGCCCACACAATCTTTAACATTCATTTATATCTTACAAAGTCTTCAAATGCAACTTAAACCCTTTAAATAAACTTCACAATATAAATCAAAACAATACAAAATATCTGCTAACAAATGAGCAAAGAAATGTATCTCTCAAGGAACAGAAGTTGAATTTGTATTTAGTGTACCTAGCAGGATGTAACAGCCTCAAATGTATTTTTAGCATCTCCTTAGTGCAGTGCTGCATTTCACAGCCAGTATCCCTTTCATCCTTACTCGAGGTCCTTTTAGTCGTACCACTTTGTGCCACACAGGCCACTGGCAGCAGCGGCGCCTTATCACTAAACAAAGAAACACAGGTAAGACATGCTGATCACTGACTGATCACTGCTGTTAGAGCCTCCTCAATCGATTTGACTGTCAAGTGCCTTACTCACCTGATGTTTGAAGGACAGATGCCTGAAGAACTTGTTGACCTCAAACATGGGGGGTTTAACGGGCGCCCCAGTATTGTCGCTTTCCTCCAGCCTGACAATTTGTCCCTTTACGATGGCAGCTTTGAGGCTCATACTCTTAACTATTCGAGCATTGGGCTCAGAGTCTGGTGTGGGCCGGGAGGATATGGTGATGTAGGAGGCGTCTTTCTGATGCTCCTCATAGCTCACTGTCAGGAGGGAACAGGAGAAAATTGGAGGTATTTATTAGTTTAACATGTGCATTACTTTGTCATTATCTATTTCTGAAATCCTTATATTGTTTTACAGTAGTCTGCAGCTGGAGGATTTTTACTATGGTTATTACCTGCTGAGGTGACTGCTGTGTCTGTGGTACTAGTGAGCTCTAGCAGGATTGTGGGATATGCTGGGTGCAGCAGGAAGAGTTTTCTGATGAGAGGCTCTGCTGCAGCTACACCAGGGGCCACCTATACAGCCAGTACAAATGTTTAGTATAACGTTGATGACATCTGAATTCAAAAGACTGAGCACTGAGTGTGACTCAGTTTCACTAATCCCCTTGTTCTTTGTGGTATACTCACAGTTGTCTTGGTTACGCTCTTCTTTGCATTGATTGGTTCACTGGCCCAAAAAAGAAACACTGATTGGCCATTTGAAGTGGAAATTGCAGACGTTTGCAAAACGAGACGAGGACACACAAACTGTGCTGACCAAAGAAGCTGGCCGTTTGTCCCATCAACAACCTGCGCCTGACAGACAGAGGAGGGCATTACTATCGAGGCTTGAGTTTCAGCAAAATGTCAATATTGCCAAGCAGAAAAAACTGAGACACAACATGCGAGCCATTGGACCAATATGAGCTTTGGAAAAAAATTAAAGCACTATTTGTTTTACCTGCATGACGCCATTGGCTGAATGCTGAAAGAAAAGGTCAAGGATGCCATCACTGTTGAAGTGTCCCAGGGCTGGTTGGCTACGTCAGGAAAAAAACATTTTAACAAAATGAAGTCCGAAAAACATCCTGACATAGATTTTTTTATCAGCTGCTGTATAGCTGAAACAACTTAAATATAATTGGTGCTAGAGTGATACCTGTGAATGGGAGCTGAGTTGAAAGTCCATTTTTTACGTATGTCCCACTGTCTGACCACTGACAGTCTGCTGGAGCCATACACCAGCACCCAGTCACTTCTGGTGGCGTTCAGGTTTGAGACAGAGTCCAGGCTGTTGCGGTTATTGCCAAAATCAGGCACAAGAGGGAGCAGGAAGTCCACAAGCTCTGATCCTCTACAAACATGACACCAGAGGAGACATCTTTCAGTGAAACTGTCTGTTTACCACCAATTTATTCTGTGGTAAACTCATGTTCCTAAGCTTGAATTCTGATCAACAAGTGTAACATGTTCCTTTCAAATCAAATGGAATAAAATCAGCTCCAACACTAATACAAATGTTGGTTTTACAGCAGGTTTTGTAGCTGTTTCAAACCAACAGTTTTAAACATTCTGTGTGAAACAAAAAAACTCCTGTAGAGTGCAACCACAGCTAAGTGCCAGTCACTAAGATGTACCTGTAAATGTGTATAGAGGAGGAAGAATCGGTTTTCTTGAGTTCCTCCCACACTGGATCCCTCATTTTAAGTGCCTGGCTTTTGGGCATTTTTCCAGTGGCATGAACGTAAATGTCGCAGAGAGAGATGGCCTCTACATTCCCTGAGGATACAAACATTAACACAAAGTCTTGTAAAACTGCAGTGCTAATCAGTTGTATCACTTTGACTGCATATTTATTCCTTTACCTAATCCAAACAGGACATAATATGCCCCCTTTTGTGTCACATGCAGCAAAGGACCAATCAGCTTCCCTTGGCCAGTGAGGTTGAAGGATACTGGACGTCCTAACTGCAACCCTGTCACCCCTGAGATCAACGTCAGGGAATGATTCAAAGCCTGGAAATGAACACAGTAGAGATATATGAGTAGTCACTGAGTGTGCAGGCCGTGAATGCCATTCTTTTCAAAGTTTCTGAAGATTTGAACAAGGGGCTTTTCATACATCTGTTTATTTTGGATTTTGTTTTTTCTTTGGTTTTTGCTTGGGGGAAATAACTGACTACATAATTTTCTTTGGAGAGGTTGAATGATTGTGTACAACTGTAACATTACCTCATCTGCACGCTTGGTGGCTATAAGCAGATCTGGGACTGAGTCGCCCTGAAGGTCTGGGAGTAACACAGCTTGGGATTCAATGTTTTTGAGCTGGACTGACGATAAATTCTTACCTGAGGAATGAAAACGAAAATCTCTTTGACCTTGTTAAGTTTCACACTTTGAATGTTTGGGGTAGGTTCCCCTTACTGACCTGGTTTTAATAAACTCAGACTACTGACCCTTTTGACTTTACACTCTGGTCTGGGTGGGAAACTTCACCAAATCATCTACACTTTTAATACATATGAACAAATCCTTCACATTAACCCAGCAGCAATATTAAGACAGAATAAGATCAACAAAAAGTTTGTAAAGGAGGTGGTTAGTAATTATTGTTCAATATGTAACCTTGACATGGAAAAAGAAAGAGTTTGGATAGCTTGTCTTCTAACCTGTGGTACCGTTGATAGCTGTGAGGATAGATTTGCTGATGAGAAGACACACAGGTGACTGCTGGGAGCTGTACTGCAGGCCACACTGGATATACATCACTGGTTCCCCCACGACTTTCCTCCACAGCACCTGACCGCTGACTGCAGACAGCACCACTGTACTGTACACTGGGATAAAGGAAACTGCACAATTTACTACAGGAAACATACAGAAACACTCCATAGGCTAAACAGGGAAAAATAGTTTCAGACAATAAAGTGGATTCCGGTTCAAATTAGTTTAACCAGCAGGTTATTTTATGCACATAGTTAAGTATAAACAGGAGCTCTTATACTCGTGTCACCAAGATGTTATTTTCACACCAGTCTCTTCCCCTCTTCTCACGTAAAATGCCCCAACTGTTAATGACTGTTCTGAATCAATGGGATGGAAACACAGCCCACGACTTTTCTGAGAATTCCCTACATACCTTTGTTCCTCTTTGTGGGATGGACGTCATTGGTCCACTCAGTAACACCAAGAAACACATCCTCCACCGAATCACCGTCAACATCCCACAATGCCAGCGCGGGCGGAGTCACACCTACGCCAAAAACCCAAAACAAAATTAACGCTGCCCACCCAGTCAACGTTTG
The DNA here is from genome assembly GCA_034769265.1 of Remorina albescens. Taxonomy (NCBI): domain Eukaryota; kingdom Metazoa; phylum Chordata; class Actinopteri; order Carangiformes; family Echeneidae; genus Remorina; species Remorina albescens. Next base: position 16,992,579 of record CM068493.1, on the reverse strand, counting down.
GTAGATGGATTCATTGATTGAGGAGACAAAAGCTGTGTTGTCAATGTGCGTTTTGTAATCTTCTGTCTTGTATCCTGAGGTGGTTATTTAAGTAATCATACTACTGCGTTTGTGCTTGTTGCCACATCCCCTGAGCGTGTGGTGGGTAGAATGACGAACAGGATCCTGTGTAATTACAGCTGACTAATTAAAGGGTGTGCATGTGCTGTGTCATCAAACAGACTCCTCAGTTAGTCCTTATAAAGAAAGTCGTGGCACCGCCCTAATATATATGTTAGTGATAAAGCAAAACAGAGAAAGTTCAGTAATTCAATACAAACTTAACGTGATATTATTCCTTTTACCTCCTGCATATCCCAGTGCTCTCTCCCACTGCGGCCTCTTTTCCAGCGCTCCCTTCTGGCAAGGGATCAGGAATGCACACAGCAGCACCAGCAAAGTGGCACAGACCAGAGGCACCAGGAAAAATGCACTCCGGACAGCTTTCTTCATCTTCATCCTCTTATCTTCTGCTTCAGTACTGTGAACGCCCAGCCCAGCACCCCCTAGTGAACCAGCCCCAGCTCTGTCCTCCCCTGCCCTGTCCGAGTCCCTTTGGCTCCAGTACTGCATGCCTTTCAGGTTGTCTCTGTCCTGCCTGAATTTGCTGGGGAGTCGCTCTCTCCATTCATCGTACTCTTCCTCTTCGTCATCTTGTGCCTCATCTTTGGGCCCCACAAGTCTTCCAGAACTTCCACCCCCCAGCTTTGAAGATCCTGGGCCAAGGCAGTTATCCCTGCCAAGGCCATTACGGGGGTAGTTGAGCACGAGATCATCCTCCTCACTCTCATCTTCACTGTCTGCTTGGGTGAGAGGGTCATACTCCCCCAGCTCCGAGCCCTTCTTCCCTTTGGGGCCACAGAAAGAAGATGAAGATACCCAATTAATGATGCAATCTCTGTCAATAGCAGAGCCTTTTAGTATATATACATATGTGTGTGTGTGTGCGTGTGTGTGTGTATAATAACATTTATATATATAATATTTACTGATTGATCATAAGGCAGCTGTGGATTTATCACAATTCATCACCATTCCTAAAAATGACTGAAAAATTCATTAGGTGGACGTATATGTTTAAAATTTGATTATTTATTTCTGACAAATCCAAATAAAGAGCCATTACTCTGTTTTTCAGTAAATATTGGATAGATGGTTTGATGAAACTTCACAACAGTTTTTTGGGCCATATTAACAATGTAAAGCAGTTCTCACCAGTGTATCTTGATTGATAATCAAAGAAAACGACTTTATGAAGATGCCTTTTAGATATATTTCAAGTTAAAAGAAGTGTATTAGGCCTGAGGGAACACAATGTCTACTTAAAAAACATAGCTTGTCTTAAATATGGAATGTAAAGTATTTCAATTCTGCTTTACACAAGCTGTTAATTACCTTTGGTGAGCCAATGTGGAGTTTTTTTTAATTATTATTATTTTTTTATATCATAAATATGTCGTTGACGTTCACCTCCACGAGGTGCAGCATCAGGAAGCAGAAAGCTGCTGGCAGCTGACGGCAAGTTAGGGTCGCGATTAATACGATTAAAAGATTTTTAAAAAATTGGATATATATGTTGACCTAATTGCAGAAAGCAATGATAATAAGAATGGAGTATTTGGTATTATTTTCAATAAAATGATAAAACCCTAACATGTTTAACATCTTCATATTAACATTTGTAATTACAACATTAGACGACTGAACACCTGTCATGATGATTTTTCATTGAATCCAAAAAATAAACATGGAGACATGTTCATGTAACGAAAGCCCTCAAAAATAATCGTAAATAGTGGCAAATAAAGAATTAGTGACAAAAACACACCTGGAGATGCTGCTCATTGGAGAGGTCATGAGTCGTGTTATTACTGCTCTACACACACTAACTGTCCACCTGCCAGATGTGTTGTTTCTGACTGTGTCGTACTTGTTTATGGTGCAGCAGCTCGGTTGTGTGGTGGTGACCGTTAGCATGGAGCTAACAGCAGCAGAAGGAGCCTGCTGCTGTGCTCACATTGGAAACTGCCTCCCATCACAGTCTTCATGTTTCAGACACATGTGCCAAGGAAAAGCGCCTCGGTCATTGGACTGAGGAGACTCATGATGCTAATGCTGACACAACAGGGATGAAAGGAACCAGCTGCATCTGAGGTGCTGTGTTGGAGGAGAAGAACAGAGCAGACACCTCGACCTGACTGGCATTGGTTTCACTAAAGTAGCTACCGAGCTGCGTCGCTTCTGTGAGTCTGCGGTAAAAAATAAAAATAAAAAAAAATGTGTGCAGCATCTTACCGGGCAGCTTGAGGGCGCGGGACAGAGCAGCGGCCATTTCTCCGGTACCGGATCACCGAGGATCAGCGAGGCGCCGGGGGGTATGAAAAGCTGCGCGGAGCGGACCCAGCAGATTGGATCATCCGCGCCTGCCCAACCGCATGCTGGGAGTTGTAGTATTCCTGTCTCGCTCTGCGACCACCTCGTTTATAATAACGGAGCGGAGACTCAGTTCGGTTGAACATGAAGTGTGATCCTCCTGCTCTACTGTCTGCAATAAACAATACAGAACCATGTGTCTGTAGAAATACTTGGAAAAAACATTTTAATAAACATTCTGCGTCCGTGGCATTTAAAGTTATGGCTGTCATATGTGTATATGCTTCAGGTCCCGAATAGATGTGTTGTGTTATTTCAATTGGACAGCTTAGGGTGTCGGGAGAGGTCCTGGTCCAGAGAGGCATCTCGCGAAGTAGGCGAGTCACCTGAGCCGGCAGACCTGTACCCGTTCAAAAATTCATCTCGTGATATAAACGAGGACACGGGCGTCACCCCGGGTCGTTATTTTCCTTACTCATCAGTTTAAGGCATGACTTTCAATTCGTCGAGGGCGTGTATAGTCAGTGTTACCAGGTACTATCTGCTACGGTGTCGAACTTAATGACGGACCTTCAAAATTCGGAGTTCAGATAGTATTAAATATGTTCATTATATTATAATAATTTGTGTTTATTGCCTATAAACGATATTTTTGATGGTATACCTGGATTTTTATTTGCCGAGACATATCGCAAAGGCTCATGGGTAAGTCACGCAAATGGGGCCAAAGTAATCGATGGAAGATTGATTATTTGTTCGGGAGTTTTGTGTATTATACTGTAGAACGTGTTTCAGTAGTACAGTAATAGAGTTTAAAATATTAAACGTGTAGTTACTGTTTGACATACGGTGGGATTTAAATACTTTAACATATTGTCAGTACCCGTCAGCCATTTCGCACACGGACTTGCGTCGGCTTCCGTAGTGCAACATAAAGGGTTCTCAGTACGCATGAGCTTTGAGGCAGTGCGAGAAAATGGCAGACGTTTCTTTGGATGAAGTAATACGACAGCGCGGTATTAATCTCAAGGCTCCTGCTAAACGGTAGTATAACAACTGATGCACAGATGAAACTTTATATAATTAGACCACAGCAGCTTCGGATCACATTTTTGACAGAGTGAGGGTTCAGAGCTGTTGTTGGCTGTTGCATCGTTCAAGCTAAAGTTAGCTAACCAAGGCCGGCAGCCTCTGACTAGCTACCGCGTAAAGGTTAGGCTAAGTAGCAGACATTATCCGAAGCAATTCAGTTTTGAAGTTAAAAACATGGGGATTAATTATTTAAAGTAATTCAATTGTTGACCAAGCAAACATTTGTGGTTGCGATTTGAAAAGTTGTAAACAGTTTGGTTTTATCTGTATCTCCACTTGTCCGTCTTAGCTAGCCAGTAAGCTAATATTTGTTTAAGCCGATAAACAGGTTTCGCTCTCATAGTTTGAACAAATTTGGTCTTTGAAAGTGCTGGGCTCATTAAGATTTTATTTATTCCAAGCCGAAGTTCAAGGCTTTAAATTTTTGCCCCCCGCTGCTGTCTTAGACATAGTATCATAGAGCTTGCATTTGACTGTGAGCAGTAAAGCACAGTGCGGCAATCTTTCAAACTCCCCCCTTACTGCATGGAAAACAATTAATCATCACTGAAGTAATTCAACTAAGATTCCATGTGTTGCTACCAAAATTATTGTTGTTTTTAGCTAATAGGTGCCTAATTTGAGAAGGAGTTTCTGTCTCCTTACTGGATCCTGATGGTGTTTCGGTACTAATGTTGAACGTTCCTCCTTTCTTTAAGGCCAATGTTTGGACGTGGTGCAGGAAGTGCTGGCAAGAGTTTTGATGCACGCCAGAAGATTGGGGTTCATGATGCCAGACAGCGACTTGGAGGAGGAACAGGTAAGGTCCACCATTATTGTTAAATAAAAAGGTAAATAAAAATGCTGTATTCCCCTGTGCCCAGTATTCAGTGCTGCGTAGGTTGTTAAAACTAGTTTTGGGGGTACAAGACTGAAGTATGTAATGTATCTCCTTTCATTCAACAGGTTTTCAAGTTAAGGATGCCAGAGAAAAGCTAGGACAGAAAGATGCTCGTTTCAAAATCCGTGGCAGGGGAGGAGCAGGAGGAGTACAGGATGCACGTCAGATGATCAACTCACGCAAACAGAATCAGTTTGCTGTCCCCCCACAGACCGTGCAGAAACCAGTGCTTACACACCAAATACAGAGCCCGACGCTGGTGCCACAAATACAGATACACACCAACAACAGTCCTGGCGGTGTGAACGCAAGGCATTTTGCCCCTAATATACAAGGACTGAGTGTGAGGGGCAGTACAATGCCACAGCTTAGCAATAATAAGAGAATGATGGATGCCCGCGATAGGCTGAGCCTCAAGAGGAGCATTGGAGGGACACAGACACAGGCGGCTGCTGCCCCACCATTAAAAATAACCAAGACCATCCAGGTAAGCGTATTAGTAGTATTTTGCTTTCATCATTGAAAATGTTCATTTATTTGTATAGTTCATCCATGCTGTCAGGCTTTTTAATGTATGATATTCATCTACAGCAACGTCCAGTAGGGATGTCGGGTGGCATACGTGCAACTTCACAGGTAAAGCAGTTGTTTTTTTTTTTGTTTTTTTCCTACCTTGGCAAATGTGAACATGATTGATTAATATTAAGAAGCATGTGCCTGTGAAGGCAAATGTTGTTTCTTCTATATAATAGCTAACTGTTAAATTTTGTACTAAATATATTATTCTGTCTTCCACAGTCTGTCTCAAATGAAATTGATGGCGCCTCCAGTAAACAAATAAAGATTACTACTGCAAACAATATGCTGCAATCACGAGTAAGAGTTTCTCAATAACGCAGTGCTTACTCTTACCACACAAGTATAACATTCCTGCATTAAACAGAATTTTTCCTTTTACCTTTCTCCATTTTGTGCAGTCTGGTGCAGCAGGCAATACATTCTCCATGTCGGCCCCAATCACCAAGGTGGTTAAAAATGATGCTTACACAGCCCCACGTCCGCCAGTCCCTGTTGCTCCCACCCGGCCAAACACCAGCATGGCTGCCAGTCGGTCCTCCGCTGCAGCCTTACAGCCAGTTTCCAGGACCCTTCAACAAAACACGGCCGATACCAGCACAACAGCTCCTACTCCCCCTCAGGTAAACATCTCACGCTTTTAGCACTGCTTAACCTTCTTTTGGCCTTACGAACTGTTTAACCTCTGGCTATTAATAAAAAAGTATGGGCTGAAACTTTTCTTGTCCCAAGCAGTACTCAGATTTATTCCAAGCTGTATCAATATGTATTATAGGGCTATAATTTCACTTTAGGATCTTAACCTAACAAAAAGCGTACTTCTATCACTTCTAGTCCCATTATATTTCCCTTCTTCCTTAGTCCTTTACAGTAAATGGCTGAACTAAAAAAAAAATCTTCTGTTGGATTTCATGCTCACCCTTCTATCAAACACCTAGAATTCAGTAGAAGTAGGCTTAAATTGATTTTTCTTTGTCTTGCTAACCTTACCATCACACTTAAGCTCATTTGAATAATGTCAGTCATCTTTGTTGCATATGCTTTATCATATGTCATTGTTAAATTTATTGTTCCAGCCTGCATTCAGTCCTTTGGAAGGGACAAAAATAACAGTGAATAATCTGCATCCCCGTGTCACTGAGGAAGACATAGTTGTGAGTAGATCGCATTGTTTGCCTGTAACCTTTGGTTATGTTTTCAGTCATGATTTGAATGCTGGTGTTCTGTGGTGAGTAATTTTGTGTGTTTGCACTCTCTTCTATTTGTCCACAGGAGCTGTTCTGTGTGTGCGGTGCCTTGAAGCGAGCACGGCTGGTGAAAGTGGGTGTGGCTGAAGTGGTGTTTGTCCGCAAAGAGGATGCTGTAAGCGCATACAGGAAGTACAACAACCGCTGCCTGGATGGTGAGTGCCAGTAGCAAGGACGTATAAATCAAATGGATGTCCGTGTTTTGGCATTGTCTTCTATTTTGCATCCAGATTAATAACTACACAACTCATAGTTTTTCTTGTTAAGGACATCTTTACATGTTTTGCTTTTTTGTTTAAGTGCTTTTGTTTAACTGACAGTTTGGTAATAATTTGTATTCTTGAGGCTGCCAATAACTTGATTGATGGACTTGATTACTTCTGACCAGTACTGTTTCTTTTCTTATCTTTTCTTCTTGTCACCCCTCAGGCCAACCCATGAAGTGTAACCTCCATATTCATGGAAATGTCATCACATCTGATCAGCCAATTCTATTGTAAGTAAACCTTCAGGGCTTCATTCTTTCATTTCAAACGAATCTGGAGTAGACTGTGTTTCCTAGCTTCATTTCACATATTTTCAATGAGCTGTTGTTTCCCTTTAACTTGAATGACAACAACTTATTAGGTATAAAGTAGTATAGCATTATATAAAGTATAACTATAGTATAAAGATCAGAGATACTGCATGTGATCAACTATGCAGGTGCAAGCTTTGATTTGTTATCTATCTGATTATTTGAATAATTGTTAAGGTGCTTACCAAGCTTGATAGTACATAGTGCATTGAGTTGCCCTGTGACGCAGCAGTGGATTATATAACACAATGGAATCTGAGTTTCACCTTATTTGATTCATCATATTTGGCTTTGTGACATAAGTCTTGCAAGCTGGTTATCTTAAGATATAAGAGGTTCAAGGAGACGCAGGTGTCTTATGGAGCACTGATTAACGTGAAGAGACCAGTACTAACGGTAAACATTGTTTTGCCTTCAATCTGGATGTGAGCATCCTTGCAGGGAATATTTAAACCTTTTATACCGAGTCTGCTGCTGCTGGCACATGCACACAACCACACTTCAAATTATTGTACGTTCGCGAATGTTTGCTCTATCGGAGAAATTCCTTTGTTGTTAACCTTTAATACATTCAAACTGCAGGATACTGAAGGTTTTAAGTGTTATAAAAATTAGGCAAAAGCACTTACTCAGGACACTTTCTGGCTCTTTTAAAATAAAAATAAGCAAAAAGTCCAGGTGGACAATAGGAACCTTCTGTGTTAAAGGGTTAAACCTATGCAAATCTTGCATGTCGAAGCAATGGTATTGTTCATGGGATTAAATCAGTGAATATTCCACTGGGCCAAATCCTAAAAGACAATCATTAAAATAAATCATGTTGAAACAATTAAGGTAGGCTAATGTTCTCTACCTAATACTGTATACCCCATGAACATGAAAACTCCCCCAACTCTGTCATATCTTTTTTGCTGTTGCTATGAAAACTGTCACCAGGTACTGGTCAAGCGTCTCTCAGTTACAGAGTAAACCTACAAGGAATTTTTCATTATCTTTCTAAGAAGCACGTGCAAATATTGAATAGCAACAAAAGAAAAATTGTTGAATTGTTGCTGAAATCGAATGCTTTCCATGATAACAGCCATTGCAAAAAAGATAGGCAAGTTAAGATATTTTGTGTACTGTTTTGCTCCTTTTTGAGGTCTCGATAAATCGTGACACCCCTTTTCTCTTCTGGCCTCCTGCAGGAGGCTCAGCGACACTCCAGGTACAGGGGGCAGTTCAAAGAAAGACGGTTTGCCCCCTTCCTTGTCTCGCCCTGCAGGCCAACGAGCCTCTTCTCAGCCTACTCCAGAGGTGGACCCCCAGACCATCCTCAAGGCTTTGTTCAAGTCCACTGCACAGTCCACCTCCACCACCGAGCCACCCAGCTCACAGGCTACAGCCTTTCGCATCAAGATATAGCTCATGTCTAGTGTGAATACACTGTCTGTTCATAAACATATTACTGCATTCTCAGTGTTAACATATGAACTGTGGTTTTCACCCTGACAGCAGGCAGCCATCATTCTCATAGGACAGATTTTTACACATTTGATATACACGACTACTCGGAACGTGAAATTCATGGATCTTAACATCCTGTTTTTTGGTTTTGTGGTATCCAGTTGTCACCTGTTTGTTGATGACATGGAGCTGAATTTGGATGTGGAAAAGAGTACGATGTAATTTGTTGTTTTTATCATATGTGATGGGGTTGCCAAATCAGACTGGAATTGTAGTGATACTTTTTTGTCAAGTCAATGCCAGCCCCACTCAATATGTTAGGATTTTTTTTTTTTCTTCTCCTGTTCACAGTTTTCAACCCCCATGTCCCCAAAGAACAAGTAGGGGCCGAAAGACTTAACATTGCTGCGTTATGTGTAAGGGACCGTATATCAGCACAGTTGTGTTCAGTTATATTGTCCATGTATTTTCACCTTGTCTTGGATCTGTATCAGACTGGAAATGGCAAAAGAGTAAATGTATCTGTTGGTTACACAGAACAATGACCTTGCCTTCACTAAAAACTCTGCATAACTGTTGCTGACATTATCCCAAGAAGAGGTCTGTACTGTTTAAAATAACAGAATTCTTGTGACTAAATGACAAACAAAGAGAAATCATAATATTCTAATTACAGTAAGTCAGGTCTCAAATGTTGATTATTTTTTATTTTTTTTATTTTTTTTTTTCGTTTGACGTTACCATTTTTGTGGATTCCAAATTCTTGTGTGATCTCATTGTGGATGGTTTTACTTGATTGGCCTATTTCTGAAGCAGTACATGTTTAATTCTTTCTTGTATACATTGCTCTCACTTTATGTTTGAAAACTGTAAACTACTTTCTGATGCTTTCTTGGTAAGCCACGCAAGAAGAAACTAGAGAGGTCAGATCTGTCTGTGAAATGTCACCATTAAATATTTAGCTTTGTAATTGTCTGAGATTCATCTTTCCTGCCTGCTATCCGATGACGACGATGGTGTGTGTGTGTGTGTGTGTGTGTGTGTGTGTGTGTGTGTGTGTGTGTGTGTGGGTGGGTGGGTGGGGCCATGTGGTTACATAACATTAAGGTTTATACAATACAAATACAAAACTAATACAATAATTCATATTTTACGGAAGAACTAATATGATTTTTATTCAGTTTTGATATGATTTTATTACTAGCTGTGTGTGGAATATTGTTATATATTGTACTGCTAATTTATTGTTGTTTTTTAAATTTGTGTAGTATGAACAAAAATAACATAAAAACGATTAATGACGACTAAATCACGTGTTTTTTTATATTTCATTTGTACTTCCGGTGTCAAAGGTCTTATCAAAATGGCGCCGGCCAGGAAGCAACATGCCAGTAGCAAGCCTTGTATTATTCCTGGAGGATTTACAGGTATTGTTTGAAAGAATCAAGAATATTTATTCAGTCTTTTCGCTTACATATAGATCTACGCCAGGACAGATTTTTTTCTTATGTTTTGTGTGTCTTTTTCATGCGTCCCCCTCTTTATCAGGGAGGGGCAGAGATCCCAGATGCTGTGTTAACTTCAGGGTTTGTTCCGTCTCTCTTCGCAGAGCTGTCTTTACAGTTTAGTTCCGATAGTGCTGCTCGGCATAAACTGTACGTTAAAGAGCACAGGGTGCGAGCAGAGAAGAGTTCACACAGACTTCTGGATCGGACTTTGTTCGTCCTCAACATCCCCCCGTACTGCTCAGAGGTACCGCCCAAACAACTGGCAGTCTCTCACTGTCCATCGTGTCTAAATATTCAGTGATCTGATCCTTACTACGCACCTCTCTGTCACTCCTGTGGTTTGTCTTCCAGGCTGTTGTCAGAGAGCTCTTCTCACAGTTTGGTGGTGTTCAGTCTGTGGAGCTGAGAGATCACCCGGGCTCCTTCCAGGACTCTGAACCCAAGCTGTCCAAATTCTTCAAACCAGCTGAGAAACAGGTTGGCCTTCACCGATGGCGCTCTCTCTGCTCTTACATTGAGAGAAAACGTTCACACTGTTTTTCTGGCAGATTCAAGACATCATTTTATGTCATGTGTCTCCGTCTGTCTCTTCACAGGGTTTCAAAGTCGGCTACATTGTGTTCCAAAACTCCTCTAGTGTCACAGCAGCTAAATCACACTCACATAACTCCCCTCTGGTGGTCAGCACAGAGCAGCGCCCAGTGAGGACAGGAGTACAGAGTGAGGGGCGACTCACTTTTTGAAATGAAACATTCAATATAATTTTCATTTTATTCTATGTTGTGGTTGTCTTGTTTTGAATTTCAGCCACTACCTTGATGAGTACAATCAGAGTTTAAAAAAAAAAAAAAAAAAAAAGCAGTTGCGTGACACATGCATGCCATGTGATATTTTGTTTACAGAATGGATTCAGGAATACAAAGAGTCTTTCATTCAGCCAAACAAACTGCAACAAATAGTCGATTCATTCATGGCAGACTATGACAAGCGGAAAGACGAGGTGAGATCTTTGCAGCTCTTCCTTTTCCTCCACCAGCACCAAGGCCATCTAGTCCATCCAACTTTAAACTGCACTGGTTTACATTGTTGCAGGAAGCAGAGCAGCAGAGGAAGGAGGGTGAGCAGCAGCAAGAGGATGAGGAAGGCTGGGTGAAAGTCACAAGAGGGCACAAGGGCACCAAGGCCCGTCCCCATAGTGAGGCAGCCAACCAGAGGACTCTACAGAAAGAGATGAAGAAGAAGAAGAGGAAGGAGCTCATGAACTTCTACACCTGGCAGCACAGGAACACACAGAAATTACGTAAGTTGTTTGCATTTAACTGTTCAAGAAGCAACATGGACATTTTTTAGGAAATTTTGAACCATGTTTAATATATTCCTCACTGCATCATGAATCATGTTTTCTCATGTTTATAGTTAATATTTTTTTGTTTTTGTTTATCCAGATATTGCTGAACTAAGGAAAAAGTTTGAGGAGGATAAACAGAGAATCGCGCTGCTGAGGGCACAGAGAAAGTTCAGACCTTACTGAGTCAACTACCCATATTTGTATTTGTATACCCATATCTCATCACTTTTTATTTTTGCTACCTTTCTATACAAAGGAGCATTTTTGTGTTAATAAACCAATATTCTGATTAACTTTTTTGATTATTGTATTATCTGAACAATCTAGAAGAAAAAAATTGTTTTTGGAAAATTGCTGATGTTAGACAAAACCTGATTCCCAACAAGTGTCTGAAAGGTGACATGCAAAGTGCAATGTGAAACACAAAACAAACAAACAAACAAAAAAAAACCATTCTGTGGCAAAACTAGTATCAAGTCATCACACCAGTGACTTAGTATTCAATGCTAAAAGAAAATGTTACAAAATAAACAATGCACATTAGAGAGGGTGCACTATTTTATTGGTTTTCACTGTTGTGGATCATGCTCTTGTTGCATTTCTGTCTTATGCCTGTTTGTGATCTTTGACTGGACAGTGACCACCAGCATCAGCAGCAGGGCAACACTAACACCACAGAGTGTGTACAGCGTCCCCTGGAATACTGAAGAAGACAGAGGAAACAAACGTTCTGTTAAAGTTTAGCCATCGGTCATTCACACTCCGCCAACAGTTTGGTGTTGAACAGATCTTACTTGTGTTCTGTTTCACACACGGATTCTCTTCCTGTTCAGTGCTGTTCAGTCCCAGCACCAGTGGCCCAAAGGACACCAAGTGGACCTTGTTGGACTCAGACAAGGTCTCTCTTCTCTGTCTCTCGCCCTCAGATGCTGCAAGAGGAGAGAGTGGGAAGATTAAGAGCTACACAAAATGCAACGTACATAAAAGGACAATATTTAGGGCATGATATACTCACAGATGATGGCACAGCTCTGTGCACAGTCAAGATGGTCTGTGCAGATTTCCACCCAACAGTAGAAGTACATCTAAGTGAGAGATGGCACTGTTAACAAGCTGCCAAAGCAGGAGAGCTTGCTTTACTCCAGATGGTTCGAAACACAGCTGAGCTGTTGCAGAAACAGACTGCACTACTGAAGCCTTACTTCCTCCACACTTGGATGGCCTGTATGAGGGTCCAAGAAGGCAAAAGTCTTGACATCAAACCTCCTCACTTGTGAGTGGGAGGTGGTCTTCCCCAGGTTGTCCACAGGCACAGAGCTTCTCATGTTATCCAGTGGGCTTGGGCATCTGTCCAAAGGGAGAAAAATAATCAGCTACACAAGTAAGCTATTCAAAAACAGCATTATTATTAGACCACCATCATTATTAGCTCCACCTTACCCATCATACAGAAGGGTCCACACAGAGTGTCTAGATGCAGGGTAGGCAAAGCAGTCCCGGACACGCAGGGAAAGTGTGGGGTCTGGGGACGGCTGGGCAATGGAAACCTCTATATATGCAGCTTTACGCAGGGGAAGGCTCAGTGGAAGCTGCTCCTCAGGAAAGAAGGATGTGAAGGATGCATCTACAACAATGCACACAAATACAGGTTTTGATCTAGAGACCTGACACATTCAAAACCCACACTTGTGTCATTAAATACTCATAAACAAACCTTACTACCTGTGGCTATTCTCATCTGCACTCTAATGGTTCCCAGGGCAATGACCGGCGGTGGTTTTGTCACTGCATACAAGGACCGCAAGTCAGCTGCACGCTTTAGATCTGATGCTGTATATTCACAGATGACCTGGAGACTACAACACCACACTAGTCAGTATATATGCCATCACTTTAATATCAAAGTACAATGAAAAGAATTTTTTTAATCTGGAAAGACTCAGATGGAGCTATTAGCTTTGGCAGCAGCATGCAGGACATGTCAAAACTGACCTAAATGGAGGATGTTTGGTTATACTTTCAGTATGCAGCTCCTCCACTTCCACCTCATAGATCAGAATATCTCCATCAACCTGAAAGCCAGACAGAGAAGAAAGGACGCAAGTCATTGTGGAAGAAAGAAACAGCATTGAAGTGAAAAAATTTGAACAAAAATCTGAATTAGGATATTTTATTCTAAAATTAGTTAGAAGACAGTTTAGCTCACAGATTCACTTTTGTAAAACTAGGTGAAGTTTTATTCAAATACTTCTTCATCATCACCTTCTTCTTTGCACCACAGTCCATGACTCCAAGCTTGAAGACAGCTGTGTCTGGCGTAGTGACTACAGGGAAACACTGTGGCTGATCCTTTACTATGAGGCTGCTGGGTGTAATGGGCGGGTCTGTGTCTGTGGCCTTTACTGAAAATACAAAATGTCCATCCAGAGAGCAGGCTGGAAATGCAATGGGACAATTTAGTTACTTTTTTTTTTCTTCTTACATTTATAATAAGCAAGGCGACCAAAATCTTCTGATTTCTACAAAGGGTTAGGGAGGATGACCTTGCATCATCATACATCCTATTCATACATTCAGTACCTTTATAAATGAGACAAATGGCAAACTTACCATTGAGTCTATAATAACAGGTGAGCTCATGAGCATCATAGCAGCAACCAAGTTTGTAGCAGGCTCCACGAGAGATGGTTTGATGGCCACAGTCCACTCGCAGAGCTCTTTCTGTGTCACACTGGCCATGTAACGCTGGAGAGAGTCACGTTAGTCTCTTGAACTGGCAAAATAATGTGTTGTGCAAAACCCTGTCTGTATTGGAAATGACACTAGTGTGTGAAGAAAAAAAAAACATTCATAATGCTCCATCAGGCCCAAAAGTAAAAAAGAACAGTGGAAAGAAATATTTACAGGCAACATAACTGTGTAAATAGGATCAACTGCCTCCACCCACATGTTGGGAGATGCGGTGTCCTCTCTCTGTGTCTCTTTATCAGAGGACAGCTGATATTGACCCTTAGCCACTGATCCTCTCCTGTCAGCTGGACCTGTAGTGGGATGACCACTCTGCTGCTCTAAAATTAGAAGGACATTCATTTTTTTGGTAACATTTCCATAATTTCAAAGTCTCCAAATAATATTAATGATATATTTTGTGATCTCATAGGTAAACACATATACCTATTCAGAAATGTTTTACAGTGACAGACAGATCTATAATAATAATAATAATAATAATAATACACACATAATCACAATATTTTATTTATGACCATGTCAGGGATATATTCATTCTTATGGAAACTTATTTCTATTTTATTTTATATTTTATTATTTTACCTCAATCCGAGCATAGCAGCTGTCGTATCTGCTGGTGAAAGAGAGGCTCTGGTTTTTGTGTCTTCCCATTCTCACGCCACAGGACCCCACCGACTGAGGCACTGGGACTGTGGCCCCTGACAGATCTGACACCACAAAGAGCATACAGTTGTTTTCATTCAATGCAAAAATACCGAGAGTTCATTGTGAAATAAAACCTTTTTTTTGTCACGTCAGCGATCTTACCTGTAACACGTACATTATTTCTGACTGCCGGACCAAATACAGCTTTTATTCTTCGGGCAGAGCAGCTGACTGTGGGCAGGGCGAGCTCAGGCGTTTTCTTCCTCTGGACGGTGGAGAGACAGTAACAAAGCTGAGCCACGAGCGCAAACAATAAACAAACAACAAACAAACAACGCTTTACACAATAATAATCCATGTCCTTTTGGTTTGATTGCTTTTGCTGATACGTATTTTTTTTTTTTTTTTTGGGTGTGTGTGTGTGATCTGCAGATCTCCAGCCTTTTCTTTAACACGGGGAAGGGGCGATCACGTGACTCGTGTTAATTAGAGTTGATTAGTTGGGAGCCTGCACAGTTTCAGGTAGGAGCTAACTGTGAGCCATGGCATGAGGAGGTCACACATCATCCTGTGTGTGTCCACATTGAAGTTCATTTGAAAGGCAGCACAGACTAATTTAGTAATAAATAAAAAGGTCGACTTTTAAATAATGCATCTCATGCTGCGCGTCATGGGCCAATGTGTCCTCGGGGAGTCATTAAATGAAATTATTGCATAACTCTTAGGCCTTGGCAGCACAGCCCCTCTTATCCTCCCTATGGCAGCTTTTGTACCCTTTTATTTCATTGCATAAGCAATCTTGTGTCCGTCAGTGTCCGTTAAGACTGTCCCGTTACATCCGTGATTAGTCTTATAATGAGCCAGTCTCTGTTGACTATAGAGAGCAGTGAACAGACTTTCCCCTGCATCATAGCTAATGGGAAGTGGTTTCAGTTAAATGAAGATTAGTGGACTTTAGAAATGGAGGGATCTCTGTAGGTAAAGCTGTGATGACACAAAGACCACTGAACTCACATGCTCAGCTCAGAACTCAAAGGGACTGAACCTGCTGATTTGAAACAGTGACCTGTTTTTGTTTATTAACATTGTTGACTGTCCGACGGTAAATCACGGGTTGTCTGACGCGACCGTGGCGTAACGAGTGACGTCAGGGGCACCCCCGTCGGGCTGTTGGACGGACTGAGGCTCAGACAGCAGCGGAGCAGCGCACGGCACCTAAACATGGCCCTGAACCGAAATCACTCACAAAACGGAGGCGTTTTGATAAACAACGGAGAGAGGTGTGTGTTTTATGTTGCGCCTGTGTGCCTCCTTTTATTGACTATGTGTCAGTCGCCTCTTTTTTCGCTTGTTTACATTCTACTTTCCAGTGCGTAGTCAACACTGCTGCTATGCAACTGTTAGCCTCTCGTTAGCTGGCCTTGTTAACATTAGCATAGCTACCCTATTTATTCCAGTGTTCACGTTTGTTTTAGTTGTTCACGACCTGTGTTGTTACATCAAATGTCTTGTTCAGTTTTTGAAAAACTTTTCTTGTATAATTTTGCAAATGACCGAGTTAAGACCCTCCTAGTATCCCGGCAGTCGGTCTGGCCAAGATGGCTAACATTAGCCATCATCAAAACAGGAAGTAGCGGTAGGTTTAGTTTGCATGTTGACACCTGGGGAAAACAGAAGTGTCACCACATTTAACATTATTTAAACGGGGTGAGCTATATTTAGCCGCGTCAGTTTCTTAGAATATTCCTATCATTGTTTACGTGGATGGTTTATAAAGGCTGTAACCGACTGCTTTCGCTTGCTCTTGCTTGATCTAGTGTCTTAAGGGAGTGTAAGAACGTGGAGCTTTCATTCAGCGATGTCACCTGCAAGACAGACCTGCTGAAGGGGACCAAGAAGGGCACAGTTTACCTCACGCCCTACAGGGTACAGTCAAAACTGTTTAGAACGCTAAACATCCAATTACAAATTGTTTGCTTGGAAATGTGAGCGGTTTCATAATGTCATAGTTCCTCCTGAATAATTTCTCACCTGCTCTCTCTTTCGTTCTTTGTTCACGTGTGCAGTTGCTGTTTGTCTCCAGCAATACCAAAGATTGCATGGGTTCAGCCATGTTCCCCTACTACCTGATGAAAGGATGCAGCATTGAGCAACCAGTCTTTGCAGCAAACTACATCAAAGGGACAGTTTCTGCTGAGCCTGGTGGTAGGTGCTCTTATGTTTCTGTTTTTGGTAATCAACTTATTTGATTTAATTTAGTAGATTATCTGTCCATAATGACAATGATGAAGCATAGCGATAGCTATATATGCTTATTGTAAAATCTAATGAAATTTGGTGAAAGTGGCTAGCTAATTAGAAATAAATTAAAATGTATAATTGTTATTTCTGTTGAGATCCACAGTAAAACACATGTAACTTGCTGTGTTTGTGTCAAATGTCTGCTGTCTCCTCAGGTGGCTGGGAGGGCCAGGCCCATTTCAAGATGTCATTCCCCAGTGGAGGAGCCATAGAGTTGGGACAGCACCTCTTCAAACTGGCCACTAATGGTTTGAATGCTAGTTTATCACTGCATCCAGCATTCTACACTCCACAATATTTAATTGAATGCTCCTTTACATGGTGGTAAAAAGCATTAAAATCCTGTGACAGTGCTTCAGGAAAGTATAAGCAGTAAAATGCACCGAGTAGAAAGACAGAGTGCATGAACACGACCACAATCAATTAAGTTGTTTCAAGAGACAAATTTCTGCTGCTGTGTTCCAGCCTCTCGTGCAGCTCCTGTGCAGAATGGAGCTGCCTCTTACGGCTATCCTTCACCTGGAACAATGAATGGCTACGGACCAGCTCCACCTGCTGCTCACGGTTATCCGTATCCACCCCCACCACAGCAGAATGGATTCTACCAAGGGCCACCCCCTGCTAGTGGCAACCTGGGCTACAATTATCCAACAGCTGCTGCAGGTACACAATACAGTAGTTTGGAAAATGAGAGTGGCATACCAGATTTTACTGAAGGAGTCCATCAGAAATGAATGCCTTTAGGTTGATCAATACAGCTTACTAACATAATTTCAACTCAGTTTGGACTCACTAGTAACTTTCACTTTTTTTCTTTATTTCACATTCATTCCATCTGATCAAAATGTAGAAAAATAACCAGTATATGTTATACTGATTATTATATACTATAGATGTGTCATGACAGTCTTTTTAGTGCATATATATATGCAGTTTGCAGCTTAGGGTTGGGAGGTTAGGGTTAGCTTTGTTTCTGTATATATATTCTTCCAAAGGTCCTCATTGCACATAAATAAAAATGCTTCAGGCATGCATGATGTTCAGGTTTCACCCTTTTCCTGTCATGGTTTTGTTGTTTTTATCTTGTCTGTTTTTTGGTCTTAGTTGTGTAACTAATTGCCGAGAGACTGTACCCTCCATTGACCTGTAAACTCTACCTCTCTTTCCCTTCTTACTTTCTTCTATATTACAGGAATGTACCCATCTGGTTTTGACTACATGGCCCCACCACCTCCTTACCCTGGGCCACCCCAAAATTGGGCTGCGCCTCCTCAGAACTGGACAGCAGCACCAACAGCACCTCCAGGTGTGTTTCTCTCTCTCTCTATTTTTCCACTCTATATGTCTGTGTCACTTCACCCATCAGATCTGATCTATCTGCTTCACAGTGAATCACTTCGAAGCACTGCACCAAAAAAAAAAAAAGCGCTCCTCATGTCTCATTTGCTACACATCAAAATTAAAAAAGATAAACAACCCCCCAGACCCTCAATCTCTTCTGACACCCTGTGGATTTTGGTGAAAACTGTGTCACTATGAGCATGGGGTGAGCTTGGTACACTGTTGTCAGTTGGGCACATCTCTATTTTAAGGAAAAGCTTGAGTTGGATGTTTGCCTGCAAGTGTCCTCAGGATGTGTCACTATATTTTGTCTCATGGATTTCTGAAGCTGTCAGTTGTTGTGATTAATCTTGTGCTCCTCACACACACTGTAGTGTCTGTTCCTAAGTGTGTTTATCAGTCATCACTGTCTGTTTTTATCTCCCTGTCTTTGTCATGTTTCATTTTATGCACAGGTAACTCCAAGGCGGCTGAAGCAGCAGGCAGCGCATATTACAATCCCAGCAATCCACACAATGTCTACATGCCCATGGTAAACTACTTTGCCTTGCCTTCTCTTAAGTTTGAGCTGTGTGGTAGTGACAAGAGATCTCTCTTAATGACGCTTGTTAAAAAAATTTTTTTTTCTTTATGCCCAACAGGAGCGGCCTCCACCATATGCACCTTTTCCAGACTCCCCTGACAAGAAAAACAACTGAGGCTCAGAATCCATGACACTCCTCTCCTTTCCTCTGTATTTTAAATGTATTCTAAAGCGAAGAGTAATGTTGATGGATCATAGAATACAGAAAAAAAAATTGCAAATAATAGAGAGCTCAAAGATGTCTGATAATTCACCAATGAACTAATGATATTTTGGATACTCGAGAGGCTATAACACAATCACATCTTTTAAATACAGTTTATTCCTTTGAGTTGAGTTCAAGTAAAATGACTGACAACTTGTAACTCTGGCTTTTCAGAGATTCATTATTATTATTATTAACATTCTCAGTAATGGGGTTTATTTAACTTCTGTCTAGTAGTGAGGAAGGGCACCTAAACTGTCCTTATTAAGAGTTGAGAGGAGGAGGAAGTATGGGGAATGTATTTTTCTAAGGCAGATTTATTACCAAAACATTTTGTAGCAATTTCTTGCAGTTCCTTTAGTAAATAATAACAATAATAGCAACTTTTGTGATGAGCAGTGAAGTATTTTTGCAGTATCATTGCAAGTACAGTGTGTGTTTCCTAAACAGTTTTATGTGACAATGTGGCCGATACTCATGGTTATAGTTTCCTTCACAAATGACCAATGTGACCCTGCACTACATCAGTTAAATTAGAGTCTAAGTAATTCTAGTTATTATACGACCACTATCTTACAGTTTCATATATTTTAAAAGGATGGGATATTAAAAGGTGCAGTTTGATGTTTGGGTTTGGGGCATCAGAGAGATTTCTTACATAAGTCTGTGTATGTGCAATATTTTAACCTCACATAACAAGGTTATACACAACCGGGGTTACCTGAATGACCCTTTCCTTTCTTCTTGGCTTCTATCGTATTCATGTATGCAACGTTAGGCTGAAACCAGAACTCTGCTGTTTGAGTAATTACACAAGTGTGGGGTTACAGGGCCATGCTGATAATATATTAAGGGCCTCTCAGTGTTTGCCGCTGTCGCAACTTCTTAATGCAAACCATTTATTCCTGATTGAACTAGGACGAGGCACCTAACAGCTGTGTAATTGCATCCCCCTCAATGCACATCAGTTAACACCCGTTAAGGGACTCCTCACACACAGTATTGGAGAGCATTTCTTGGGTTTTGGTTTTTAGTTTGAGTTGATGAAATGTCTGTATATTAATATCTTTTTGCAGTTCTTCCTTCCTTTGCTGAATTTTGTCAATTAAAATCTAATAAATGTGTCATTTATCAAATTTCACGTTTGGATGTTTTTGTCATTTATGTGAATTTCAACAGTATGAAAGCTAGATTTTTACATTTGTGTAATCCTCTTAAAACTGTAACTCACTTAATTATAAAAAACCCCATAATATTAATAAGTACGTTTTGGTTTTTTTTTTTTCTATTCATGTTATGTTTTAATGCTACACCAATCATTTATCCCTACTGCCTGCTTTGTTCTCCACCATTAATCTTTATTGACAGTCATTTTCCAAAGTAAATGAGTTTACTAATACATATTGAAGGTTTTAATGATTGTGCAGGTGGGAGCCAAGGCCAGAGGCGCAGTGTTTTTAGGTTGCCTGTCTGTCGCATTCCTGGGAGTGTGATGTATCTCTGTATTGCCTTGAGTGACTAAATGCGAATCTGCTAAAAACGTTTACTTGGACTTGAAAACAAACTGATTAGCTCTTTGTGGCCAAACGTCAAGGTTGTGGTGACCTTATGTTCTGAATGCAAATAAATCAAATAAATTAATTAAACTGGGAATTTCATTATGCCTGGTACAACCATTCACTTGGACTCAGGGATGAACAGGAATGAAAGTTGCTGTGACCTCACAAAATAAATATTTTGCCCATAACTCTTAAAATATGTCTAATTATGATACAATTTAACACAAATATCAAAGGTCAACCGTGACATCATGTTCTGAGAATCGCTTCTGGTCATTATTTAATGCTATTATTTTGCAGTGTGTGAGAATATTTCCTGCAACTTGGCAGGTTGGCACAGGAATACAAACATAAGGCATTAATTCTATATTTTCTGTGTTAATTAAACTGCAGATGGCACTCTACTAGTTTGCAGAGCTCAGTTTTTTTCACTTGCTTATTACACCTGGAGACAGACACCTTTTTGTTTCAGACTCAGTCCCTTACAAAATAAAGAAATGTGGTAGTTGGAGTCATCCGTTAACTTAATAACATATTTATTATGTTATGAAACACTATCAAACCTGAACATTATATTCATTCTAATCACAGAAAATTCACACTGTACAGATAATTGCATAACACCATTTACAGAGCCTGAATAAATAAAGATGGCATTGTCATGCATTAAAACACAAAAAATTCACTACACACAAATGTTTCAAAGATCAACATGGAATCACAAAGTTTATAACAACACCGATGGCTAGCTAGCTAGTTTCCACTCACAGTTGTCCGCCTGTTAATTCATAGACAGTAGTTCTAATTTATGGCTCAACTCCTGTTGCCTCCCAGTTCCTGACTCAGGAAACGTTGTGTGCTGTTTTACTTACATGTTTCAAACATTAATTCTATACATTTCTCTGTAATCATCACTATATTATAAACTAGATTAAAGATGTGCAAAGCCCTACCGTGTGTTGTGGGAGCTCAACAGGACCTTTATCTACCTTTAAGGACAAATATTCAATTCTTAAAAAAAAGTTATTATCAGTTGTAACTTAGAAATTTTTCAATGAGTTACTTTTGTCACGTTTGTCAAGAAGCCATTAATTGCTCTTATCAAACATGTTCTTTTTCTGAGCTACAGCAGTGACTTTAAATTAAAAAAATAAAAAATACAGAGGATGTGATAATGAAATGAGAGAATGCTACTACTCTGAGGCTGAATACCGCATTCCCCCAAAGCTTGAACACCTAACATCAGTGTGGCAACTATCCTGCATGTGTGACAAGAAGATTGGATGGCAACATGGGTAATCTCTATCTGTGTCCAAAGGCCTATCGGGTTGCCATATTGTTCTTACCAATCAAATACTGTTAGAGCTACGGGGCTGTCAGGTGTGAGAGGGTAGTTAAGGTTGAATAAAGACTTTAGCATGAGATATGACTGTGATCCAGCACCTCCTATGGCTCCTCCTGTAAAAACCACACCTCATTGCGGCGTCCATAAGGCTTGAGAGGGTCATAGCTACAGCAGAAATACTGCTTGCGCTGGAATGGGGCTGTTTCACCCAAGGTACGTGTCAAACGTAAGGCCTCTGCTCGGTACTCGCTCTCCCCTGTGAAGCCTCCAAACTGCCTGTGACCACAGGAAAGATACAGAGAAGATCTAAATTAGGTGGATAATTACACTGTTTGTTTAATGGGGTGAGTTATGTGCACTATTTCATGAGTGCAATGTTGCATTAGAGAGAAACAGGCTTTAAAAGCACACACACCCACTACATTTGTCAGCTATAACTGGTTTCAAAGTGCAGTCAGTATTTTCCAGCAACTGAAATCATGTGCTTAATAATAGTACAATTGATATATCTTAGATGTTTGACCCTGCAATACATGTATGTAAATATATAAAATGAACACATACAAAGCATAGACAGTCATGCCAGGTCGCTCCTCAATCCTGACGGCAGTGTCAGTAGGAGTCGGGGGGCTCCGCTGGTAGATGGAGGGGATACGGATGCCAACCACCAGCCGGCGAGACAGAACACCATCATTTCTTGGGTACACTGTGATGATGATGGGAGCTGCTGTACCCATGGCCTCATCTGAGAAAATTAAGTAGGTTTATTAAAAGGGACAACGCAGAGGAGCAGAGCAACTCCTCTGTCCTTTAATTCCTGAAAACAAAACCTAAAGGTCAGGCTTTGTGTGGCTTTATGTTGAGTGCATTATATCATTATACAAATGCCAACGCAGAACACAAGTTTTTATTCTCACACTACAAAAAACTGGCTCTGTAAATACCAAACATATTAAATGATAATTCTGCACCGAGGCCTGGTATGCACTTTTGGTCAGCTGAGCTTTGGGTTAGGGTTTAGTTAGGTTTGTCTGCTGACCTAAAATGAGGATACATAAACTCATGTGTCTGTGCATTATTCAAATGTGTCCTACGAGATCAGCCAGCTTAAGTAAGAATCTGAACTACTTTCAGACCAAATACCCACAGAATAAAAGACATGTGAAAAAATACAGAAAATGATTAATTACATCAAATAAATTGAAGAAGATCACTTGAAAATGGACTGGGATTGTAATCTTTTTTTCTCTGCAGTATAAGGCAGTCACTCCTTAGAGAACCATGTTTATATATCTAAAAAAACACAAAACAAAACATTTTTAATAATGTAGTGTGTCTCTGCTCCCATTATGAAAATTCCTCTAATAGATTAAATAAATTATCCATTTTATGTCTTTTTAAAAGCACTTTTGGTTCAAACTTCTCTCCATGTGAAAAAACACTCAATAGTACTGAGCCAAAGTAAGAGGAGAGATAACTGAGGGAGAGCCACATCGGATCCTTCGTCACTAAACATGTCTTTGTACAACGAGGAAGTATTGTGCTGTCTTTGGTGTACCTTGTTCGTTGCTCCCGCCAATGTACATGAGCAGCTTCCTCACCAGCTCTCCTGTTACTTGGTCGAAAGCCCGTCCCTCTGAGGAGACAGCAGCGTATTTGGCAGCATCATATCGCCGCACCTCGAAGCTCACTCCATCCTACAGAGAGAAGAGAGGGGAATCATCAGCTACACACTGTGGCATGAACATATGCACAAACAAGGAACACACAAACACGAATGCTCTCTTCGTAGCAACGAGTGCAGGGGGGAGGTAAAGATCAGCTATATGATTCACCTCTGACAAACTCATGTTGACGAGCTGCTCGTAAGGACAAAAGCCCTCAACTGGCAGGATTTACACTTGGAGGGTTCAGTGTGTATGTGTGTGTGGATGAAACTAACGTGTGCAGCAAAATAATATGATGCAGATGAAACATATTCACACTGATTTGATTTAATTTCTTCTTCTGCTCTGCAGGGTGCAGTCAGCTTACACAGAATAATAGGCATGGGCTTGCATAACAGCACAAAGGCTAACACACACACATGACTTGCCCCCACCCCCCCTAGACACACAGTGTTAATATGATGCAACAGTTTTGCATTAAATATGATTAAGTGGAGTTAATGTGGAGCACAGTCACTCAACTATACTGCTGAGCAATAACTTTAATAGGTTTTGAAGGAATGTGGTTACCATGGAGACTGTGAGCCAGACTTCAAATAAATGTGGGATATTACAGTGTACTCTTCTCTGTGTGATTATAGGATGGCTTTGAGCATTGTCATAGTTGTTCAGAATGTCATTGTCATTCACTCCTTATAATGTTTAACATTGTTTTATTAGAAAAGAGACAGGTTTGTATTTTGCATTTGACATGTATTTCTTTGTATTTTGTAAAAAGCAGCAAAATAACAATAAAATTTGCCCAGGAGGTAATTTCTCCCACATACTCTGATCCTTACATGGGCTTCTTGACAATGTTTTCTCATCCAGGAAGGAAAATACAAATCTAAGAATATGATGCAAATGATTTTGTCCTCATCGTGTCAATGAATTTGATGACCCCTGGGCCTATTCTGCAGTCACAAATGTCTTCCAGCTGCTGTATTTGAATCTGAACCAGGGTCCTGCAATCAGACACTGCAGCCACAATCCTTTCTCAACACATACGAGATAACACTATATTATCACAAAGGTCCTAAATTGTGACAGGTGCCTGGAATCCTGCAGAGTAATTACAAGGCTTTTACTCCACATGACTTGTCAGTGGAACCATCATTATCATTGTGTATGGCTGGCATACCCAAGAAAGCAGAGCATGACTCCAGTTAACAGTTGCAATTAATTTGCCCATCATGTGTCTGCTGGTTGTGTGCATATGTGTGTTTATCTTCTGTCAGTGATAATTATTCTGTGCCGGAGCAAAGCACACAAAAGGTATAATCAACACCAACACTGTTAAACTCCCTTATAATTTTATTTTTTGCTGAAATAGTCTCCTGAATATGAATATGTTTGTGTGTGTGTGTGTGTGTGAGAGAGAGAGAGAGAGAGAGAGAGAGCATAGGTACTTGTGTATGCCCTGAAAGGCAGCTCCTCTGTATTCTGTGTCAGTTTTAATTAAGGGTGTTGGGTGTCAGACTGAGGTGGGTGCTCCCCAGATCAGGTGACAAGCTCTGATTTCAATAGCTGCTGTTAAACATCAGTCAGGTTCAGAGATTTGATGAATGTTCGGCTTTGACTTTTCAGTGCTGGTTAATCAACATTTTGAGGAAGTGAAGGCTCTGTGATGACCTTTGACTTTTATAAACAATCCATCACGATCCTGTTTCTCTACTGTTTAGCATGATGGATGAAACAAAACAGTTTCTGCTACATCTGTGCAGTAAAATACATCACTCCCTGGTTCTAATGTGAGTTTGAAAAGCTAACATCATTATTCGTACACAGACTGTCGGCTTCAACAGTATATTTTTGAATTTCGGCCTCAGATGTGAGTTGTTAGTGTGCATTGTCAGAACAGATCTGCCTTCCTGTGGCTGTATCTCTGCTTGGGTCATTTGATTCTCTGCCTGTCTGGTTTGTTAGGCTGGAAATCCTTTGTCTCCCTTTGAAAAGTTTGCCGCTTGCTCAAAGGTGGACACACAAAGCCATGCATGCCAACCGTGACATTACATGGGTTGATGCACATTTACAGCGGCACACTGTAGGTCAAGAGGTCACTGGAGAGAACCTTGAAAAGGCTTTGAAAGGGCATTCCTTCAGTTCACAACACACACCACTGAGCTGATTGGATTGCTACCAATGTGTGCATACATCAAACATAAGCAAACACAACATATGGATAACGGCTGACACAGAAAGCCCATGCCCTTCTTCCTCTGTGACGTCAGTTTTCCATGTCATCAGCAATCGTCAGTGTATCCGTACACGCACACAGCTCATGGGTTAACCCCAAGCAAGGCAGGGTCAGTTAGCCTGTCCCCAGCGGACACACACACACGGTGCATGCAACAATGAATGACAATCCTTAAAACCTCTCTGACTGACTTTATTCTTGTTTGTGTCTACTGGCCGCTTTTTGGCTGCACAAAAGTCCCCTCCATCTTTCTTGATTTGTGCCTGACTGATTGGCACAGCGCCTCCGGCTGCTTTGCAACTTTGCCTCCACGCTGCGGCTCAGCAGGAACCCTTATAGGTCACAAGTGATTAACCGGCAGGCTGTCAGTCAAGGTTACACACAACAGCCGCTACAAAGTTCACCGCAATTTTAAACCAAATTGCCACAACAAGCAAACGGAGCAGGCAGACCTGCACCCTCCCAGCACAGAAGGACTGACAGATGTTCCCGCGCTGAGAGCCCCGGACAGAAGCTGATGATGAATGATAAAGATGTGTGTGACAGGTGTCTGCACACACTGCTCACCTTCGTCTCACTGCTGAGCAGTTTATATTCCGTCTCTTCGGTGTTTCCGAAAAGCGAATTCTTGATCATGCCAAACATGTCGCTTCAGCCAGGTCTTCGCTCCTCGGGTCAGTGATTTTCCTCTTTGATTTTTTTTCCCCCCTGTTCTCTCGACCTTATGTGGTTGCGCAACTCATGGGGAAAGCCGAACAGAAGATAAAACTTGCGACAGCAGAAGCAGCATCCAGATGTTTCTCCTCCGGACAACAGCGCCACCTGTTCCTCTGAGCGGTCTCAGATGCTGACTCCTCACCCCCTCACTCTCCTCTGCCCAGCCCGGGACTGTGCGGAGCAGCCTCCATCTGACCGCCGGAGAGTCTCCGCCCTCCTCCTCCTCCTCCTCCTCCGACCAGCTTGACGCTCACCCATGTCACAGCTTTTCTCTTACAAACGTTTAAGTTCACCAAAAGTGGGGCATCGAGATGACAGCGTTATTTTCCACAGCTTATTGCCCCCCCCCAATGAGTTCAGGTTGCGCTAGCATTAAAAATGCATTGACTTGCATAAATTAAGCCTGAGTCTGAAGTCAATGGGGAGTCGCCTCCTGCTGAAAAGTGGAGTAACCTCCGGTGACACTCAGCTTTTCTTAGACCGACTCTCATTGTGTTTGTCGTGGCTGTCTGTTCCAGGACACATTCAACGGCGGACTGTGGAGAAGCACTTTTGCATCCTGCCTTCTTCTCTTTTTTTGTATTATTATTTTGCTTCATCTAAATTTTGAAACAAGCCCCTGGTTTGTCAGTATGCATTGTGCTTCATTTCCAGGGCTGTGAGTGTGCGTGTGCGCGCGCGCGTCTTACTCCCTGTGTCACTGAGCGGTACTTTGCTTTAGGGTGAGTCTATTTACATTCACACTGAGGGCAATGTTAGTCACCGATGGAAGAGGGAACAGGAAGAGTAGATTTAATGAAAAAAGTGTGATGATTATATTGGGCCAGAAAAAACGGAGGCAGCTTTTGAGGGAGCTGTGGATGGAGAGAACAGGCAATGAAAGAGAAGACAGGAATCCATCTGGACTCACTGCAACATAATGAGCAGTACATGGTTAGGATGTTGTGCTGCTGTTAAACAAATTCTTTCAGTGTCTCTGCAGTGTTCATGTTGGTTCCCTTCTTAGCACTGATTCTTCTTGTTACTGCAGCTTCCCAGTGTTAGGAATGTCATTAGGATTTTTCAGACTTTCCCTGTTGGTCGATCACATCATGTTACTACTAGTGACGCACAAAGTGACAACACTAAAACCTCAAATGGTCCCAATGAGTAGTAACCTGCTCTTCAGCTTAATGATGTTTCATAGCTCAGGTTAAATGGGAAACACAGATAATATATTAAGGACGGAACCCTTGAGCAAAGTCAGTAAATACTGAGAAAAAAAAAACCCCAAAGAGTGTTCATGAGCTTTATCAAGATATTTCCTGCAATGGGACTGTATTGTTCGACTGCATCTTACTCTCAAGCAAAAGAACCAGTAACAGAGGACAAGTGCCAGAGAGGCAGTAAAAGTCTAATATCTGTGACTATGAAGACAATAATTCACTAAACCCATGTGACTTCATTCAACAAATATGTTACACATGCTTTTTGATTGACCATCCATCTGATGGATTTTTGCCATTTTTACTTTTACTTGCTTCATTAACAGTGTGTAAATAGATTTAATTACCTTTTTTATTAATACAGTATCAGTTTTTTTGTAACAAGTGAAATCAAGTTCCTATATAAACATACAGACACATCTCAAAAATATTTGAATATTGTGGAAAGTTAAATTATTCCTGATTTAATTCAAAAAGAGAAACCTTTATGTATTTTAGATTACAGGGGGAGTGGCATATTTCAAAACCTTTGCAGTTTCATAGTTCATGAAAATCAAAAATCTCAAAATAAAATATTTCAAGTTTGGTGAAATTATTAGACCATTTACACAGTTTAACAGGTTTGTCTTGGTCTGGTTCAGTACACAAAACAACAATCATGGAGAAGATTACTGACTTGTCCAGAAGAAAATCATTGACTTCCTGCACATGGAAGGTAAGCCACAAAAGGTCATAGCTGAAAAGTCTGGCTGTTGGCCAAGTGCTGCATCAAAGCACATTCATGGCCTGTGACTTGATGGGGAAAGGTATGATCACTCTGACCCATAGCTTTTGGGCGTAAGTACACTTTTGGTAACGATCCCGTGCACTGCTTTATAAATGAGGCCCCTGGACTGTTGCTCAGCGATCCAAAGTCCTCTTTTGGAATTAAATGAAATCTGCATTTCATTTGGAAATTGAAGTCCCTGAGTCTGGAGGAAAAGGGAGAGGCTCATAGTAAAAGCTGCTTGGAGTCCAGTGTGAAGTTCCTGCCTGTCTATGATGATTTGTTTTGTTAGTCCATTGTGTTTGATCAAGTCAACACAGTGTCTGCCAGGAGATTTTACAGGCCTCCACACATACTAAGATTTTTTTTTTCCTGCAGGACCAAGGATCTGTTCAGAGTGGCAAAACTACTACTAAGTGGTTTGCTGATTTTACTGTGCTTGATTGACCAAGCAATTAATTTAACCTGAATGAAGAATCCAGAGAGAGTCTATGGGCTATTGTCAAGAGGAAGATAACAAACACCCAACAATACAGACAAGCTGACAGCCGCTATTAATGCAAACTGGGCATCAGCAGAGCTACAGGCTAAGTGCCTACATACCACTCTGCATTTATGCAATAATTCATGTTAAGAAACCCTGGCCTGGGCTGAGTGCATAGATGAACACACTTTTCAGACCTTGAACCTTTCTGTATTGCAAATCTTCTTTTTGATATATTGTAGGATATATTCTAATACTGTGAGATACTGGATTTTTGTTAACTATGAGCCATAATAAACAAAATGAAAATAAAGCAAAAAAAGTCTTGAAATATTTCACTTTATGTGTAATGAACTTAGAATATATTAAAGTTTCACTCATATATATTCCAATTAACAGTGTAACTTTTCCTAGATGGAGCTATGAAGTATATGGGACATATGACTCAAAATGTAAATATACTTTTAATGCTTTCTCTTGATTTTCAAAAGATGTTTTAACAGTTAAGAAAGGACAAATGCAGGTGTGAATAGGCTGTAGGATCCACTATCTTTATATCTCACCAACAGATTTTTTGTTATTTTCACAGTTTCTTCAGATGCACCCAGATCAGATTCTAATCACATTGTCTTCTCCTTGACCACTGATAAAACAACATTAAAGGTACTTCCGCAAAGCAGTCCATTGTGGCACAGGCTCCAAACTAACTGACTTTTTCCATTGCAGTTTACATTACGTGAGGTGAATTGCATGATGCCAAAAGAATGAGCCACAGAAAAGTCACTTCTGAAGAATTTCAGGATGTTGTGCACTCCCTTGTCCTCATTTCTCCCAACCTTTACCTCCTGGCTGAGTTGGCAACCTGAGCCCCACTAAGCCTGCCACCTCTTCTGGGCTGCGCTCTCCCTTGCCATGGTAAAGGTTGTGCAGGGCCAGGTGGTACCTGGTAGATTCCAGCAAACACAGGTATGTCTGTGAAACATGGTGTGCCTCCTGCTGGGCACGGCAATACCTTTCTCCTGTCACCTGTGGGTGGTGGAAAAGACAAAATATTAGCAAAGATAAAACAATGAACAAGGTCATAACATAAATAGGACTGCAAATTGGTTAGTGTAGTTACAAAGTGTTGAAATTTCTTTCTTGAATATATTTGTTTCTTAAATTGGTCACCAACAAAATTAAGAAACAAATGAACATATGTAAAGAAAACCCTAAAGGTTCAACTGGTGGACAACATGGAGTTCCAGTAACAGAGTATAACAGAATCAGATGTGCCAGGGTTTTCTGCTGCTATATTTTCTCCCTTCCTCAACTATAACAGCTACCCAGACAGCAAGCATTTGGTCTGGTCCCTACGGTGCGTCACATGCACATGATAATGCCTGTGGGTCTTCTCAGAGTGGGGATAAATACAAACAGACAAGCAAGAGTTCCTCCTAGCTATTTTGTTTCACTGACTACACATATATTCAACTACCCTGGTATTATATATAACACATTATCCCAAGCATGAGTAAGACAAGCTTTAAGACTTTATGCATTTAAACTCTTATTCCTACTTCAACAGGCAGTTGTGTTGGATAAACAGAAAAATATAAGGAACAAGCACATAGATATGATACTCATTATTATACTCTGATGAAATATTAAACAAAACGTTTCTTTGGTGCTTTTGTTCCTTTTAAGATAAACGCGGCCATGCAGGACTAATAGCATCTAGTGTTTTATCTACATGCAAACGCCAGACCAAGTACTGGTGGGTACAAATTCCTTCATATTGTATAATTTAATGCCCCTTTACGTTATCCATCATGCCATGTGTGAAGTTATTACAGACACTGATGCTGTGAATTGATTCGGGTTGTGACGTCAGAATCTCCCACCTGTACAGGTAATTAACCTTTAGAGGGAAGGAGCGGTGCAACCCCTGAGCTGACGCTAGTTAGCTTCAGGCTAATGCTAGCATGTCCTTCTGCCTCAGTCACCTTGCGTCGAACTCTTGCTTAAAATTATTACAGTATTAGCAAATACAATAAACCGGCACCAGACTGTTTGTCCAATTTATTTCTGGGGTTTTTGAAGGGCTGAAGCTCAAAGGACATTTTACATTACAAGCAAAAATTATAATTCAAGGGTTATCGGGTTGGCTAACGCTAGCCATGCAGGCTGTGATGGAGGCTGGCTAAGGTAGATAATGTAAGCCGGAAAGCAGTGGGTCAGAAACTCGCCTTATTCTTACGAAACTGGTCCATGACATAGTTGTAGGCCAGGGACTGCCTGTAACTCGGTCCTTGAAGGGCTCGTAACTCTTTAAATATCCCCCGACAGACCCTGAGCGGCGCTGACAACGTTGCCATCTCTGAGCGATGTTGTGATTGCTCGGCGAATAAAACAAGCCAGACATTATCAATCCAACACCGCGCAGTCGATCCGATGAGCGCGATTCGACCACCGGGCGGCGATGTCTCACTAAAAAGTTCCCAACACGTTTAAGGCTCCTGCTCAACTGCCATTTTCCTGCATCGGTTTGAAGGTAATGTGAACTACATGTAACGCAATGTAAAAGGCTAATTCATAAACGTGCAGTGTAATGTAATAAATATACCACCTGTAGCCCACATGCAGCTCTTGTATTTGTATTGTATTTTGTATTTTTGTGTGTATTTGCCCGTATCATTTTAGTTGTACCTTCCCCATCAAACGGATGAGAGCAGCCACTGGTTCATGTCTCATGTAAACTCTTAAACTGGTGTTTTGCCAGTTTTCCCAAAGTGTTTAAACGTGCCATAACCCAGCTTGGGCTGTGAATACACCTGAGGCTACATGTACAAATTATCCAATTTGGAAAATATCATGAACATAAGTGGGAAGAAAGTGTTTACTGTGGCATTCATCACCTTGTCCTTTCCTCGCTGAGTCTTTGTTATGTTTTCACAGATGTCTGAAACTCAACGAGAGCTCGATCAGACACAGTTAAATGTCACAGTGTGGTGCTGCCTGTTGTGATGTGCCCATTCAACAGCAACCAAGAGGGAGGAGAGCCAGAGCAGCTGGTTCTCACCATTCACATGGACGGCAACTTCAAATTCATCGTGAGGTAATTTTTTGATGCATTTGCTCAAAAATTAAACAGAACTTGTCTGAAATGATTGGCTCCTCAGTGGCACACACCCTGATTTGTCATTATAAATGAGACTGAGCTTGAGTTGTACTGTGAGTTAAGTAATCACTGTCTGATAAATGGCTCAGCGGAGGAGACTGAGCGGACTTTGGGGATTTGTAATCATATTTTCTTTCAGGATCTGTCAGCATCTCTCTGCTTCCCCCCTGTCTCTTTTCTTTTACTATAAATAACTACTTTATTATAGCTAGAACAAAACTATACATGCACCGTAGTGTTGGTTGTGGGTCCCTGAAGTGAGAAAATAAAGAAGATAGTGTGGTCTTAACTCACTCTTTTTAGAGTAAGCCTGTTGTAGACTGTTGTTGTCTTGGTTTGCATACTAAGGGAAATATAATGATATTGATAGCAGAAAAAAAGACACTTGATGACTGCAGAGATGCACTGCAGTTGTTGCTGTTGAAGGGTGGTTTTGACCAAACTGTCTTTATGTGCTACTTGCTTTGATTTGGACACTTGGTCATCTGTCACCATGGCAACACTGAGTTTGGCTAGGGGCAAAATGCAGAGAAAAGGATAACTTTGCTTCACAACATAATGGATATGAATGGAAATCTTTTTTGATGTTTTTTTTTTTTTTTAAATTAAAAACTGTGAGTGTAACGCTGTAAGGTTGAACATCGACTTTTCCTGACAGTAAATTACAGTGATACCAAGTAGTTGGAGTGAAACACTGCAGCACTGAAGAAGTGGTTTTGTCTTCAGAGGCTCAAACAGCAGGTGTTTGGATGCCTTGACAGCAAGTCACAAGTCATTAGACTTCATCGGCCATCACTTTACTCCCAGTGTTTCCAGTTATTCCAACTTGTGTATTGATAATTGACTCTAGGGGGAGCCAGTCTCTTATCAGTTTTGCAAAACCGGTTTGGTTCCTCGACATTTTTTGAAAGGCACCCCTCTCCTCCTCTTCCTCCTCCTCCTCATCTCTCTCTCCCTCACTCTCTGTCTCTCCCTCTCTCTCTCACACATACACTCTTTCAATGAATACTAATGCAGAGAGTGGGCCCACCTCCCTTCCTCCCATCTCTTCGCAGGGATGGGCGGGAGAGGGGAGACAGAGTGATTCCAGTTCAGTATCCTTCCTCATGAGGCAGGCAGTGCTTGACTAGCAGCAGCAGCCCCAATGCCTTTTTTTCCTCTGCC
Organism: Remorina albescens; assembly: GCA_034769265.1. Taxonomy (NCBI): domain Eukaryota; kingdom Metazoa; phylum Chordata; class Actinopteri; order Carangiformes; family Echeneidae; genus Remorina; species Remorina albescens. Next base: position 16,959,364 of record CM068493.1, on the reverse strand, counting down.
ACTGAGCAATATTGATGATACTGTGCATTGCTGCTGCAACAATGTCTAACCTGTGTGAGTGGCACTTGATATCAGACCAGAGTTGAGAGAGAGGAGAGGACATCTGTGGCTTTTGTCATCTGGATGGGAAGTCTTTTTTGGGAGGAGAGACAGAAGAAAGCAGAAGGCAGCCGGGGAAGGGGAACAACTGGCAGCAGCCAATCCCCCCTTCCACATATAGACTGGAGACAACGGAGGCCACTGGAGTATTTGCTTTTATCTTTCGTTTTTTGTTCTTTTTTTTCCTCATCGCGCTGCTGGGAGGTGCTTTACCTTTTCATTTGCTTGCTCTCTCGGTCCTCTGTCTTCTCATCTATTTCGCTATTTACCTGGTCAACAATTTCTTCTATTTATGAGCCAGACAAGGAGGGAGAGAGAGAGGCAGAGAGACAGAGAAAAAGAAAAAGAGAAAGAGGAGGGGGATTTTTTTGCCCCTTTTATCCTCTTTTTTTCCCTCCTCCTTCATTCATTCCTCCTTTCCTCTTCACTGCTATCACTTCCAGCCCTTTCTATCCCTGTGCAGCCCACGCTCCCTCCTCCCTTCACCGCCTCCCTCCTGCTCCTTCTCCTCCTCCCTACCACTCCACTCACTGTCCACCCTGTAACTTTGGCTACTTTTTTGACTCCACCAGTGTTTTAATTTCCTTTAAAAAGCTTTAACAGAGGCATTTTAATTGGCTTGCTTGTGTTTTCTATTTATGCCTTTTTCACTTTTGTACCTTTTCCTATTTTCCCCCTCTCTCTTTTTTCCTTCTACCATCCTATGCATCTTTTTTGGGCGATTCTTAAATCTAACCATAGGTAGGTCTATTTAGTGTTTAGTGTCTGTCTCAAAGTCTTTGTTCCCTTTCTGTGTATGCAAGGTGTATTGTGTGGTGTTCACACTTTGACACACACTTCGACACACACACACACGCACACAGGCTCACTAAACTACACTCAAGCTCTGCCTCCCCTTCCATCTGGCTCTCAGCTGATTGTTGCCTCACACCATGTCATTGTCACGTCACTCTTCCCTTTCATACTATAATCTGTGTTTCAGACTTGTTTTTCCCTTTTGTTCTCCTCCACTGAGACCACAGTGACTCATCAAGCAAGCACCTTTTCCAGACGCCATCATGGAACCACATTTTGACTGCCTGGTCATTTTGTGTTGTTGCACAAAAGTCTATATTTTCATTAAAACATCTCAAATGCCCCTTTGTCACACACCGTCCTCGGTATCCTTGTCGTCACACATCCTTCTGTTTTCTATCATTCACATTCAGAGATACCAAAAAAACGCCACATCCGTTCTGCAGAGGAAATGTACATTATTGACAAACTGAAGTGTGTTGAAGTTCCCTCGTCTCATGTTCATCAGGTGAGGTCAGGTCAAACTGAGCACAGAGCTGTTTCGTGAGCAACAGTTCACCGTCCATTCTGTGGGGATATCTTCTGTGTTTATACACTCCTCTGCCTCCTTCTTTCCTCTCTCTCTCTCGCTCTCTCTCTCTCTCTTTCTCAGATCTTTCTGAACTGACTCTCAATCCCACAGACAGACACACACAAGCACTCGGAGAGCATGGACTAGGAAAAAACCCCCAAAACCTGGCTTCATCATCTGGATTTTTTCCCCCTTTTTTCCTTCACTTTTTTCCCACTCACTTTGCTTAATTTGTTTAATTATTTCTTTCCACAAATGTTTTCTTACTTCACTTCCATCCTCTTACGTCCTCTGAATTGATCCACTGATTAATTTATTTGTTATTCCATGTTGTTTCTTTCATTTACTGTCTAAAAAAATGTCCTATCACTCACACATTATTGACTTGCTTGCATCAGAGAGAAGTTGCAATTTATTTTTGCATTTTCTTTATGTGATTTTATTTTTACTTTTTTTTTTGCAATTCATCAGCTTGACTACTTCAATTTATTCAAATACATTTGACATATTCATAAATAGTCTTTTGAATTAAAAAAATTTGAATATAGGTTTGGCTCTTAAGTATTAAGCTGACTGTGAGGTAACTGAATAATTTGGTGGTGTGTGTGTGTGTGTGTGTGTGTGTGTGTGTGTGTGTGTGTGAGAGAGAGAGAGAGCTACAGAGAGGCACAGCAATAGACAGATGCATAGCAAAGTGAAACAAACCACACGACTCATTTCCTTGTTCATGCCATCTTTTATATTTCTACTTTTTTCCTGAAGGAGATTTAAAGCCTCCTCTTCATTACACGAAGATAATGGGAAGTGGGACTTTTGAGCAAGCGTCACCGTGATAAAGGCACTCTGGATTTAGCCGTTTTCCTGTGGAATTACCCTTTAAATCTCGGATTTGATTCCAAATGAAAAAATTTATTAACAAATATCAAAAACTGTTCTAAATTCGGGACACTTTTTTGACATTTTTTTGTAATGGAACTGAAGCTGTTTCAATATTTCCTTTTCAACTATTGAATCTTAATGGGATTTCACTAACGCGGATTAACGACTCAAGCAACATCTTTGTCTATTAGTTGATGTAATAGTCACCATTCTTACAATTCCTCCAGCCTTCAGAATCGATTAAATTTAATATTTCTCAGTGTTAAGGGTTAAATAGGTGAGTACAGCGCTTTGAATCCACACATGCTATTACTGTTGCATGTTTTGGATGATGATTATTATTGATTCAGATTTTCACCTTAATATTTTCAGTGATTTACCCAGTGTTTTTATGCCTGTGCGTGTGTGTCTGTGTGGGTGTTTGTGTCTGTGCAGATCCATCACGGATATGTGTGTGTTTGTGTATGTATGTGTGGGTGTGTGGCTGTGCAGATCCATCACGGATGTGTGAATTTGTGTGTAGGGTTGGTCAGAATTTGAATGGATATTGACGGATTATCATAGATCTGTAATTTGCCTCACACTTCACTGCCATTTATCCTTGTCTGGTGTCTTTTTTTTGCCCCATAAGCATTTAATTCTCTGATACATTTTACAGATGTGAAATATAATCACATAAACAGATTTTCAGACATTCTCATGCAGTGTCTTATAATTGACTTCACATTTTCAAATAAATCTGCATACATCATCTTCATATTCATGTACTTTAGCCTCTGTCTGCCTGATGAGGTAGACACTTCTGCCAACCAAATCATCTGCTCAGTGCTGCTCAACAGTCTTTATTTAAAGCAGCCCATTGACTGTGTGTGAGAGGAATATATATATATGTAGATCAATAAAGTAATCTACATGAAAAGACTACATTGCCCTTTTCTCAGTGTAATTATTTTTATCTGCTGTTATTCCAAAGATGGAGACTGGCAGTCTAACTCTCCTTGCAGAGTGTGTTGGAATGAAAATTTCAATCCGCAGCAAAAATCAGATGCACACCAACACTCTCTCTCTTTCACACACACGCACACACACACACACATACACACACACTCATACAGTCACTTTGTCCATCTATCCATCATAGGTCCTGCAGCGATTGACCCCTTTTCTCTGATTAACTTTCCTATCATTTGGCTGACAGCTGTTTGAATTTATACCGTGTGTGTCTACGTGTGTATATGTTTCACGGTCAAGGTTACGCTCCCATACCTGTGAAATCCTCATGGGACCTGGTCTCATAACCCAGGACCATTACCCATTCTGCTTGGTGCTCTTAGCACACATGTGACCCCTGTAGCCTATCTACAGATGAGCACTTAAGCTCAGGTCTTCTGTCAAAACTGTCACAGCTGCCATGCTGCAAAATGGACGTCTCGGGTGCAAACTGTCTTTTGTCCATGGCTTGCCACTGATTTTTTTACTGGAATGACCACAAAAATAGTACTTGTCAGTTTTTCTGAACAGGAGAAACACCATACATAGCACTGCCATGACAATGTGGTGGAGGGAGGCGGTAGGAAAATAGACAATGTGAATGTTATGTCCCACTTAGCTGGAAAACTTTAGTTGATACAGCTGATTTGACTAGTGCTATGCAGGGGAAGCTGACAGCGTTTCTAGCGGCCCTTTGGAGCATAGCTGGGTGGTAGAGTGAGCAATCACTGTCCAAATGAACAGTTTGGAAGATGGATACAGCTGAGCATCACTTCCATGCAAATACAGAGGTGATTTGCAATGACATGCAGTTCACTGTCAAGTGCTGGATTGCAAATGTGATGAATTTTATTTTATTTTATTTTATTTTTAAATTACAGGTTTTATTACAGTATCACCTTGGAAAGCAAAATCGTATTTAGTGTATAACTGAATATAACTGCCAAATGTGACAATGCAGTTAATGTTTTACCCAATTTGTTTTTTAGTGTAATACTACATTTAAAGTGTACCTTCATTGTAGATTGATAATGTTTGTGTATACATTGCCAGCAAGTTTTACTTATATTTAGCACTAATGAAATATTTTAAGCACCATGTCAATTTTTAGTGTCTGAAACAGTTCGATGCCAAAGGCTTACGTGGATAAAGAAGTCTGCCAAAAGTCTCCAAACAGAGCTTAAGAGATTTCATAGTCACCCTGTTTGCAGTTGTCATTGATAAACAGGCCGGGAGAGGAGACAGCAGGGGCTAAGGAGATTCATAATCCCATTCCCTCTTCCTACTGATTTTTTCTCTGTCTCTCTTTCTCCCCATGTGCTCTCTAATGAGACAACAATACAACTCCTGTGTCTGGCTCTGAGCACTGCATCTGCATTAATGAAAGCAGCAATATCTGAATTCTGCTCAACCATTAGAGAGCAAGCAGGAAGCCTATGTGGGAAGACTTAAAAAGAAAAAAAGTACATCTTCATTTTTATTGGTAGCACAGTCACTTTAAGCAGACAGAATACGGGTCATGATCTGATATAAAAAGGCTATTCAATAATTCATCAGAACTGATTAAGAGGACTTGTATCGACACCGACACTGTCCATGAGAGCAGATGGGAAAAGACAGTATGTACAGAGAGGCAACATTTAGGCCCCTTTGTGGGATTAGTATAAGCTAAGAAACAAGCTAAAAGAGCCGGGGCGTTTCAAGAGAGCAGCGTGGGCCTTCTTTGATGTTTTAATCGGCTGTACGTTCAACCCTCCTGTTTCATATGTCGACTCTGAAGTCTACATGTGATGAGTGTGTTTGTCTGTTGTTACATGTTTTGTGTGTGTGTGTGTGTGTTGTTTTGTGAGTTTGTGTGAGGCCCATCACTCTATTAAATATGAAGAGTACAATCTGTTACCCCCCAGAGACTGGTTTATTATTCATCTACATATTTCAATTAATCATGAATTTATCTAAAGTATGCCCAAACTCCGTTCTTCAGTTTAATGCCCTCTTATGGAATCATGTGGGGTGTATCCATGATATATTAGTTATGTGTCATCAGGATTAATACAGGCTATTTGTTATTCTTCTGATCTAATATATACTGTAGTCAGAGGGATGTTAGGAACTAAGACAATTTAGTTTTACTGTACATTTGGAAATATTATATTATTTATAATTTTGGACTGTATTTTCCTCAATCAGACAGTTTTATCCTTGCACACACAGTTTACTGAAAGAGCAGTGAGATGGGTTTAAACAAATTAAGGATAGAGACACATTGTTTTTAGACAGAGCAGAGATGGCCTTCACAGTGGATTTCAATTGTAAACAATAATACAGAAAGCTACATTCAGATAAACATTTAAGGCACTTTAGAGCTGTACTTTTAAATTTCCCCTCATTTAATCTTGCCTTATTAATTCTAAGGGGAGCAGGTCATAGGTTGCACTCTGTGCCAAAGTGCAGTATGCTTTTATTGGAGTCTAAGTGCCTGTGACTGGCCTCTAACCCTCTGTCCTCCCTGTTCCCTTTTGCAATAACAGACTGGCAGACATCAGAAAAACAAGCAACGCCAAACATCTCTTTGGAGGAACAGAAGTGAAGCTGCTCCTGTGGATTACAATTACCTTGAAAATTGCTGCTTTACCCTCTTGACCGGTCGAAGATTTTGCCTAAAACTGCTGTGAGTTCCTAGTGCCAAAAATAACGGACCTTGTTTGCAATCAATACTGAGAGGATCACGATGTGGAAAAGAGATAAATGCTCAGCCATGTTGCTTCATTTACAATCTCACCTCTCCTCTCCTCTTCATGAGCATCTGTATTTACAAATCCCACACACACTAATGATGATGTAGAGATATGTAATTCAATTAATCATGAAGCGTAATACATGATTTGATAAAGTGTGCCTGGCTAGAGTAAACAAACCTGCTGGTGACACCTGAAAATGATGAAAGACTAGTTTACCTCTATGTCCATTGTAGTCTTGTTTTTAGAGTTGATTAAACTCTTGATGATGACAGGAGGTATTATACCAGGCAATTAATCAGAAACAAATGCCTCTGTGTTTGAAATCACAGACCTGGTATTAAAGGTCCCATATTCTACACAGTGCCATTTCCACGCCTATGATTGTAAAGCTGGTCTAGCTGCTCTATTACCACCATGATCCATCACTGTATGAACTTGGGCCTGAAAAAGAGCCAGACTGCTGTAACTTTATGATGTCACAGAGAAGCAGTCTCAGCTTTTGGAAATTCCCTAAGCCAGCCCACCTGGGCCCACCATCCAACTTGGCAGAATTTGTTTGGTAGTCTGCTATATTTTTATTTGATAACCCATTTTTTTTTAACTAATCCCAGGAGCGACTCCGATTCTCCCTTCTGTTTGGCTCACAGACCTGTTGTCATCAGAGCTCCAGGGAGAGGCCATGGAGTGGAGATTGGAGTGATTTTTGATACCCAAAACCCGAGATACATTTTGTTATTGATGTGTTTAACTAAATGAAAAATATGGCAATTGCACAGTGGCATAGTTGTTAGTGCTGTTGCCCCACAATAAGAAGGTTGTGGGTTTGGTTCCCCGCCTGGGGCCATTCTGTGCAGAGTTTGCATCTTTTACCCGTGCTTGTGTGGGTTTCTGCCAGGTACTCCAGTTTCCTCCCATCGTCCAAAGACATGCATGTTTAGGTTAACTGGTGACTCTAAATTGTCCGTAGGTCTGAGCGTGAGTGTGAGTGGTTGTTTGTCTCTGTATGTTGGCCCCTGTGATGGACTGGCGAGGGTGTACTGCCCTCGCACAATGTGAGCTGGGATTGGCAGAAGATGTGGTAGAAGATGAATGATGATGAATGAATGAATGAACATAAAACGGACAATCATTCAATTTTGACCAGCATGCATTGACACTGCCACAATAACCAACATGTGGTCCAGACCACCTCCAACTGTGCTGCGAGTAATCAGACATCAACCTCAAACACACTTCTTGGTTGTATTCACACCTGTACTTAGAGCTGTCCACTTTGGATGAGTGGACTTCAGATGGATGTGAATGCCTGGTCAGAACAGGACCTTATTTTCAGTATTGCGTCCAGTGGAAGAAGGATCGGTATCTAATCTGATTTTTACTTTTTGTAAAACAAAACAAAAACAATAAAATATTTTGGTTCACAATCAATACCCATATTGTTTTTTCTCTCATGCTGCTTGCAGGTCAGCCTCCCTCAGTCTGAGGCTATGAGACGGAGAGAGGAGTCCCAGGCCGCACCATCATGCTACTTCTGAGACGCTGGGATGAGATTTTGGCTGGCACAACACAAGGTAAGACCGTATTAATGCACAACCTGTGTGCGTTTGTGCGTCTGCAGCCTCCCTGCGTGTGGATTTCCTAAAGCTCAGTGATGTATAGTCTCAAACTTCCTTTGTGCTTTGTTTCTCACACCAGATTTTCTTGAGGGTCAGGATAATGGTTCAAGGTGGAGTCTACAGATGAATGGTTTAATCCTGGGGTTTTAGCACAGTGTGCACTTTGATCAAATGCATGCATCAACATATGGACATTGAATCTGGCCCAGACCCTATTGACTATTGACTTCATTTGCATAGCTCTACATTCATTGATCAGGCAATTAAAGGATTTGTTGAATGAAAATTTCCTGATCATTTGGGCGTGTTTGTGTGTGTGTGTCAGCTGTTCATCAGCTGTGTTCATGCATGTGTAGTCTGAGAAAGAGGTAGGGAGACAGTAGCCTATGTTTTGTATGATAAGATAAAAAAGAACATAACTCTCTCTGTCCCAGGAACCAAATTACACAGAGCAAATGCATTTGCCACAAGGGCCCATGAGAGGCCATTACCATGCATGTTTTCCCCTCCATTCACCTCATCACTCCTTAGTGCTAAGCTCTTTTTTAATTGCTCATAAGTTGTACACAATATTTTTTTCCTACCACCTCTCTGTTTCTCTCTCTCTGCCTCTCCCTCACTTTTGGTAGCTGCCTGTGCACTATTAATCAGCTGTGGTGTTTACGAGAGTGAGCCTTTGTGCAGAGGTGCAAGATTGAGAAATAGTTTTTGTTTTTTTTTTCCCATTTATTTTTTTTGGGATTTGTAGGCGATGGTTGTTGGGGTGGGGACTGCGTTGGAGTGTTTGGGTTGACTGACTGTGCATACACTGTGTGAGCAATCTACAAATGCTGCCATTACATATTTGCTCCTACTACTTGGTTCCACTGCTCAGCCAGTAGCAGCAGCAGCAGAACGACAGTGCAGCTTTGCAATGAAGTGCCTCAGCTTTGGCCCTCTGTTGTTAGCTGAAAGTCATACAGCTGCCTCAGCTAATGCTGACGTTGCAGATACTGATAACTATTGCCTTACGTCATAAGACATTACCACATACAGTGACCCATTGTCCTTGGGAAAAGAAGACCAATTGTTGGTATGTTATGTTAAGTTTTGTGTTAAGTCTTTCAAGCTTCCAGCTTTTATATAAACTGTTTAGAAAATGCACTGACTGGAATAATGTAGAAAATGAGGACTTATTAGAATAATAACGTCTCACGAGTTTTATCTCCAACTCCTGTGTACCTAACCTAAATGGGATTTTGGCCCTTCATTATATCATCGCCACCCAATGCCATTAATTAAATGCAGTGAGCCTTTTCATTCATTTTTTTTCCCCCAAATCCAATTAACAGCAGACTCTTATTTAGACTCCTTGTCATTGTTCATATTAAACACACAAAACTGAGGCCCAAATCTTTGATGTGTGAAATATTTTAGTATCACCTTGCTCTCCCCTGCTGATGTACAGACTGTAATTAATGGCAGATATCTGTATTGAAGCTAATGGTGAGATAAATGAGCACTTCTTGGGTATATATGTCCTCCAGTAGTTTTTTTTTCCTGTAAGTCAGGGGTTACATTCTTCTGCTGTGTAGCGTCTGCTTATGTGCTTATTTTGGGGGAATATTCATAATTGACAGCATTCTTCTTTTATGCTTTTCTTTTTTTCACAAGAGTCAAAAGAGGTTGGTTTTTTTTTTCATTTTTTTTTTCGACTGTATCTTCCTAAATTAGAGCAAATTCAAGAGCTTGGGAGTTGGGAAGCTTTTGATGCAAGATAGGACAGGATGAAAAAACTGGAGGAGAAGAAAAGAAGGGATTTGGTATTTGTTTCTAGGATAAGAAGGGGTGCAGCAATGTGTTTTCTTTAGAATAACAGGACTTTTGATGTAAGTGTGCTGCTGTCTATTGTGTTTTGTTGCTATATACCAAATTACACACCAATGCAAAATAAAACAGCAGCGTGTTCGTATATATTATATCTTATGTTCATCTTTGTAATTCACTTACTCAATAATATTGACAGAAACTTTTCTGTCATAGCAAACTCACTCCATTTCTTTTTATAATGAATCCAACCGTATTGTTCAACCCAGACACCACTGATGTCAAATTATCTTGTAATTGTATAAAGTTGTAAGATGCAGAAGAAAAATTATACCAGGTGGTTATGGCAGAGCAATACAGTCAGTTAATATTAACTGAATCTGAGTCACAGGATCATGTGTTTTTAGCTTAACCTAAAAACACAGCAAAGATCTGTGTGGTGGCATTGATTGGGTTGCAAAACAGCAGATCAATACAGCTTCACTCATTCTTGTCTCCAGCAGTGGAGCAGTAACATAAGTCACCTGGAAAACTGCCTGCAGATCCAATCATTAGCTGAGCGCTGCACTTCCAACATTTGCTTTGGTGGCATCTGTTATTTTCTGGCACGCCCTCAGATGCTGCTGTGAGGTGGCTTCAGGTGCTTGCAGTGTTTGTGCTCCAGTTGTTGGATAGATCTAACACTGAGGCAACTGGTTGATCAACAGAAATTTAACTGACAACTAATTTTTAAATAGATTATTTTAGTCATGGAAGAATGTCGAGCTTCTCAAATGTGAGGCTCTGCTCTTTTATGTTGTTGTGAAGTGAATTTAAATTGCTCGAGCAAAGCAAACAATCTGAAGACGTCATCTTCTTGTGGTGAGGAGGACACACACGCGCGCGCGCGCACACACACACACACACACCCAGCTTCTCGTTGGACCTTGCTCACCCCTTTTTTCATATGGGTTTATATTTTCACAAATTAGTCCCATTAAAGTTTGCCGAAGTAGCTTTCAGAAATTTTCATTTGCAGTAACAGCTATCACTGGATTACACTGACACTGAACAAAACCTGACAGCATGATGATTCTCCGGGCCATCTCTGTGGTCTCAGTTTAACCTTTTTTCTTATTTTCTTTAAGTAGCTTCATTGACCTTTATCTGCAACAACATCAGAGAGAGAAAGTCATAATGAGTCAGTAAAATGTCTGTATCATGTTTGCCTTACTTTACACTTATTGTTGGCCCTGTGGGCCAAAACAGTAAAGGATTAATTGTAAAGGTAGTGATTAATCAATAATGAAAACATCTACATAGATGAATACATCTACAACTATGTCTCCATGTATATATGTCTATATTACAGTTGTGTTCAATACATGAATTTTGCACATATGTGTATCTGTTTCACATTTGTGCTAGTATGTAGATCATGGTGTAAATGTATCTGTATATGCATATATCTCCACAACACATTGTGCAAAGATGTGTGAGCAGCCCTGTATTTCACTCCAGCTAAATTGTTGTTTTGTGGCTTCATCAAGAGATGTGTGTCGTTGAAGCTGATGAATGATTTGCTCGGGTGCGAACAGGTCAGCATCTTTGCGCAGCCACGATCGACAGAAAACACATATGCTGAGGCCCTCAGGGCTCTCAATGCAGAATCAGAGTGTTTTCGTATGGAGTTGATTGATTTGCGGCTGATTGAGAAAACAAGTGCATATTTTCCCACTGTAATTTGCACATTTCTACTTCATTTATATTGCAAAACACTGTAATACTCTAGAGCTGAAAGGGCAGTGAACTTTGTGTTGTTCAGTAGTGGTACAGGCTGAATATGGGTTAAACACACAACCTCTCACTCTCCCACCTTAGAGCGACTTGGTGTTGTCACTCTTAATTTAGGGAAAACTCCTTAGATCCAAGTATAATTCAGAATAATAACACATTTTGCAATATATGCTTAATGTTATATTTACAGAATTTGACTAGGGTCTTATTGTATAGAATCTACAACTAAGTAATGCTATTTAAACCTCTTTTGGTTCATCTTTACTCTCCTAAACTTAGTTCTTCTTTTCCATTATGAAAACTATGCTGGACAATAATTCAGCCTATACAAGAGAGGGGATTACTTTCTCTGATACAGTGTTCATGCAGGAAAGAACCACGCCAACTCTGTGAGACTGCATGGCTTTGCATCATCTTCACACACAAACACACACACACAAAGCCTGTTTGTTATGTTGCCACGGTGGGCATGTTCAATGACCCTGGACCATCCCTGAGTGCGCTTTCACTGGCGGGTAGAGCTGAAGATAACCTGGATGTGAAGTCATTTGGCCTGTTGCAATGTCATAGCTAATGTTCACCTTGCTTCAGTGACCTCAGCAAAGCAAAGCAAAGCAAACTCCAGCGCCTGCTCAACCCTGCTTGCTGCCCTGCCGGCATCAGTCTGTCCAAAAGCCTCCCACAGTTTTTTCCTGTGACTCCTTTTGCCAATAGATAACTTAAAAAATTATTGATTGCGTTACGTTAAGGAAAAATGCCCACTGGGAATTTAGCTGAAGAACTCCCAACAGGGAGCTATTGCCTCCCTGAGGGACCTTATCCTCATACTGTCAAAATGTGTGATATGTGACAGCGAGGCTGCAACAATAGTGAGAAACAGAGAGAGAAGGCGGGGGGAAGAAGAGAGTAGTTCATATGTGCCAAAGTGTTTTGTGTAGAACACGATGATGGCATAATACCTCCACCTCAGCAGAAAGATAAAAGGGAGAGAAGTCCGATTGTGATGTGAACTATTGTAAGGATCACAAAAGTAATAGGTTTGTCAAAGTCTGACTGAGTAAAGTTAATGCACCTGAAGATGATGTAGCTCTCTTTCAGCCATTTCACACTTTCTGTGTGTTCAGCCCAATTGTTCCTGTTTGCATTTCGCATTGATTACTCACAGCCAGTTTCAGAGTTTCAGAGCTACTGAAAATTATGCGAGTGCCAATGTAAGATTGTTCAATTGTGAAAATTCCCCTCAAATTTCATGCACATGGATTAATTATGGATCAATTTCTGCGCACTGTCATTTGTGTCACTGCTGTCATGAAAATGCTGGAAAAACCTTTATATTCTTCAGATTTTTTTCCTTTGTCAGTGTGACTGTCTGTAGCCCATTTCCTGTGCTGCTTCAGTTGTTTTTCCACAAGTGGATTTTAAAATGTTGTCCCATGTCGCAGTGTGACTATTGCAGATCACGATTAGGGCATGTTTTACAGATTGTGTAATTTTGTCTGACAACATGTGTATTACCTTGTGTTTCCCTGAATTATGGGGTTATCTGATAGGGCAGCACAATCAATCAAAAATATAATTGAAATCACAATATTGTCAAGTGCAATATGCAAATCACAAGAGCAGCAATTTTTTGGTAAAGGTAAATGCATCAGACTAAAACATATCAGAATTACAAAATGGGCAATATGGCGGCATAGTGGTTAGTGCTGTTGCCCCACAATAAGAAGGTCGCGGGGCCTTTCTGTGCGGAGTTTACACGTTCTCCCCGTGCCTGCATGGGTTTCCTCCGGGTACTCCGTTTTCCTCCCACCTTACAAAGACATCATGCTTGGGTTAACTAGTGACTCTAAATTGTCTGTAGGTCTGAGTGTGAGTGTGAGTGGTTGTTGGTCTCTGTCTGTCTCTGTGTGTTGGCCCTGTGATGGACTGGTGACCCGTCCAGGATGTACCCCACCCTCATCCAGTGTGAGCTGGGATTGGCTCCAGCACGACACGGAAACGGATAAGCGGTAGAAGATGAATGAATGAATCACAAAATCTGCCGAGATAGTTGCTATTGTGAATACAACATTGACAAATCATGACTTTCTCAGTTCATATAATGAACTTTCAAGGAAGCAAGTTTATTAGTTAGTCATTGTAGCTAAAATTAAGCTATGAGAACAGTAAGAGTGAACTATAGTGTGAAGGTGTAGCTCAGGTTCATCAGTCTAAGAGACCCTTTTCACTTTGCAATGTTGTCATGTATTATTTGCTGGACTTTTATTATGAGAATTTTATTCTTCCTGCTCTTTTGAGGAAAAGAAACAAATTCTTTGGACACATTGTGATTCTAATTCGATGTTCTGCTCTCCTGCTAGATCATTGTATTCATTATTTTGTGTGACCACATAGTGGACTGAAAGATCTTTATTGTATGACTTTTAAAGGTGTTAAACACTGTGGTCTTTTGTTTTCTGCAGTGTGTTCTTTGTGGTAAACAAAGGGATCAGTGCACACATTTTTCTAATACACTTGGTATCATATGACAACAGCTTGCCAATTGATTTACCAAGAGCGGAGATGTGGTGGTGTTTGTGCCCGACAGAGCAGCGACAGACGGATGAGAGGGTGCAGAGAGCACAATGACGTGGGTGTGAGAGAGCGGGGGTGATGGTTGGTGCGCAAAATACTTTCTGAGGGGTGCCTCCAAAAGGCATGAGTGAGCGCATGTGTGGCGGTGATTGTGGGGGGTTAAATAACAGCCATATGAGACATGGACTAGGTGTTAAATTAAGCCAGGGCCTAAGAATGTGATGCCTCAAAAGATTAGACAATTAGAGCACGCTCACACAGTCAGACCCCGTTAGCCCCCTCATTAAGGGTGTGTGTGTGTGTGTGGGCATGCGTGCATGTGTGTATGTGTGTATGGAGGTGTCCTTTGGGAGCAGCTTGAAATTTAGCAAGTTCTTTTCTCACTGAATCCACAACATATTTCATTTCAAAATATCAAAAACTATATGGATGTTATTTCCACCCTGCAGGGGTAACAAGCATACTGTAGCTAACCTGAAAGAGGTGAGAGAATGGTATGCACGTCAGGATGCTGGGTCACCGAGACGCTCCATTAAACACACGGTTAGCCATATCATAAGAGTCAGTGGAGGGTAATCAGCCTTAAAATGCCCTGGCTAGTTGGTCTATAGGACACCTATAGTCTTATATATCAATTGTATGAACCGAGCACACGACAGAAGATGCAAGCTGGTTTAGCTCGCAGGGCTCTCACACATGGTAATTGTAACTATAAATCCTTCTGAGGCTTTATCTTGGCTGCACAGCCACTGTTCTTGTAACCGTTTTGATCATAAATGTTGATAGTGGTTGCAATTATGGAAATGCAGTAATGATTGACAGGTCCCATTCTGAAACTCTGTATTGGAGATGGCTACACAGGCAAGTAATTGAGGTAACAAAGATGTAGAGATTTAGTTTGCCAAAAAAATTATGTGTGCCTCTGTGGAAAAAGGATGACATTGAACAAGCCAAACAGCTTGACTGTAAGAAATACATGAATTAAACTAGTGGATGACTCCCTCTTGCGCAAAAGCATGAGAATTCAAAACACATGAGTTTACTGTAACATTTTTTGCAGTGAGAAACAAAATAAAGTTCTGCATACAGAGACACATTAACAGAAGCCTAAAAGTCTTATATTTAAGCCAATGTTCAAGTATGGGAAAGTAGCGTTTTTGTACTTGAAAAGGGTGAATTCTGTTTTGACACAAGAATAATAGTTTATTTCTTTTTAGGTCTACTGAAATTATCATATCTGTCATGATAAAATTGTCCTCTGACATTATCTGTAAGTGCTGATATCTATTATAAAGTAGGGAAGCCCTCAGGGTGACATAAGATATTGTCTCCTTGGGTGCACAGTGGAACCTTGTGTGTGTGTGTGTGTGTGTGTGTGTGCAAAAGGGAAACTAAGTGAAGACAGACTGGTAAAATGTCCACGTGTGTGTTGAAAGAAGTGACAACTTTGAGATGACTTTTCACATGTATGGTTAGTCTGAGATACACAGGTGATGATGTGTAGATACACATCTGGCTTTTTTGACTCTTCTAACTCTGGATTGTGCCAACAGTGGAGGGAGCCACCATTAATTTTAATTAATTAAACAGTGACAGGATAGTCTCCTACTTGGTTTTCCAGCTGTGTTTTTCTGTTCCTCTCTGTGAGTGTGTGTCTTTTGTGATAGAGTAGTTGTTTAATTGAGGGGGCGGTGTGGATATGCGTGAATGGTTAAGGTTGAGAGGCAGTGTTTGCATGTTCATTACTTTACACTGAAGCCTTGTGTGACTTATACATAAATGGATTATTTTATATGTGTATGTGTCATTCAAATTGATGGAGTTTTTTCCAGTGTTTTTGTGTGTATTTGTGCGTAGAGCACGATGTGGGTCAGTGCACATGTCAATGTGTGCACTGTGTGTGTGTGTATGAGTTTGTCCTTTTTGTGTGGTTTCTGTCGTGATTGCGAGTGAGCCAGACCTCAAAAAATCAATCAACTGAAGTGACGAAGAATGGGAGCGCACAGAAGGAAGCAAAAATAAATGTACAGATGCACACACACACTTCAGGAACAAGTTCTGGAACACTGCAGTCAGCCATTGAAAACAAGTACAAGCATAACGAAAGTAGAGACACAATGTGCTTCTCAGTTTTCACTTCAATGCAGCATGCGCTTCTGACCTTCCACTTATCTCTTTTCTGTAATCACTTATTTTTTTCTCCATCCCTCCTGTTCCTTTTCGCTGTTCATCTCTCTAATTCTGCATCATCTTTGTCATCTAATGCTCCATCTCCCTCAGTCTCTCACTTCTCTGTTGCTTCTCTCTCTTTCAGTTTTTAATTAAAATCTCTCTGTATCAAGGAATTGTGGTATGGTGGTGATTTAAATGGTCCCTTTATAAACTTAACATTACTGTCAGACCAATGCAAATTCTGTCAGCCCTGGTTAAATTTGCAGCACTGGCCATTTTCCAAAAGTGCTTTTCATTCTACAGCCAATATTTATACCACCACCTATCTATCTTTTTTCACAAATATTCCCATGTGCTGTCTTTATTATCTAGAGTGCATAAGGTCAGGCATGCATCATGAAGTACAGCTGCTAACTTACATGCAGACTGGAGTCTGACTCATAGTGCATGTTTGAGGCAAATTCTGCTCTTGGATACTTGGATACAGAGGAGTCATACAGGGGAAGAGTAGAACAAAATAGTCACTCTTTCAAAATCCTTAGTATTATGTTTTATTGTTTACCTAAGATTTATCAGTAAACTTTGACTTAATATAAACTTATATAGTTCACTCAGCCCCCCCCCCACACACACACACCCCTTGGATAATGTCTGTAAAAAAAAAAAAAAAAAAAAGTATGAGTAAGCTACAAAGACAAACAGGAGCAGAAAAAAAGGTGCAAAAACAGTCAGAGTTCTCCACATCACACATTTCTAAGAAGCAGTTTAAGTTAAATTTTATTATGCTACACCTATGTGTTGTAACAAACTGGGCTTACCATTGATAAAAAAAAAAATTATTTTGAATCCATGTTAACAGATAAATTATGATTCCAGGCAAATTTCCACGCAGTTTCCTTTATGATAAATAAGAGTAATACAGTAACCCTTTTTCAGTGCATAGGGAACAGAGTGATATCTTTTTCTACCTTTATCAGATAATGATTACCTAAAAAGTTGCAGAGATAATCTTCCATAATGTTCTAAAACCTCGCAGGGAAAACTGCACACTCTAGAGATGCACGTATTTACTTGTTAGAAGTGCCATATTGTAAGTGACATTTTAATGTCTCTTTTAATCATAAATAACGTCTAGGTTCTATATTAATACTTAAAGTATCAAAGCACTCAGTCCACAGAGAAATGCTCACCTGAATTCAGAAACAGAGCCTTAAAACAAACCCTCTGTTCATCTGTAACTTTGTGATGTCACAACAAAGCACCGACCACCCTAATGTTCGACGCCCAGCCCACCTTGGTCCACCACCATATCTTGGAGGATTTGTTATACCTTGCAGCCTACGGGAGCTGTGAAAATACATTAATCTGGCTTCTTAAAACCACAAATATATTTTCTTATGGACACAACACATCAACACTGTAAAAGTGAAAAAAAAAAAAAAAGAGATTTTAGCAAGTGATATTCTAAAAGTAGAGTAGAAATTCTTTCTAAATACCTCAAACATATCTTTTGGATTTTATACTGCAGTTTATTTTGCCATGCATTGTGTCAATTCTATAACATCGGCCATGTTGATATATCAGTTGGGTTCGTAGTAGACAGACCTGATCATATGCTTGTCACATACACACACACACTCGCACTGAGTTATATGCCCACAGCTCCAACCACCTTGCTGTGAGAAACAAGACACTTTCTCTCCTCATGAGTGTTAGCACCCCCTCTGCCCTTCTCCGTGGCCTTCCTCCTGTACCATGGACTCACTCTCTCTGGTGGATCGGAGCCTGTAGTTGGGTCTTCATAAATCAAGATGTTATCACCGGTGCTATAAGGCTACTTTTTAATTAAAACTGTGAATCAGTCTGCCGTGATTATGAATTGTACTCTGCTGCCAGTGAATAAAATATCCAGGGCTCACGCATTTTCCCCCTCTGACTCTTACTTGCTCTGACTCGCTCTGTCAGCTTCTCTCGCTCCCTCTCTCATTGCTTGCTGCTCAATTCCACCAGAAATTGAGAATGTCCACAGCAGGGCCTTGGCCATGCACTGCTACTGAAGGCTGGCAGATGCAGGAGCTTAGTGGTTGCATAAATATAATAACTCTATATCCAGCGCCACTGGGGTCAACCCCATTATATCACACAAAACAGCCAGGAGTTACAGAAACATACTACCAAAGCTGCAAGGCCAGTGGGGCCTGTTTACCACACTCTACCACTCCTTTAATTGCATCCCAACAAGCGAAATATGTTGTAGGGCTGAACAATCCTATCAAAGGAGAGAAGAGAGGGTACAGTCAGTGTTATGAGGCTAACAAGAGGGAGCTTTTGTCCACTGGTCATGTTGAATGAGCAATGAATGAGATAAACAATGAAAATGGCTCCTGTTTTTTGCCATCCATGAGGACAGAGACCACAGGAGGAGCAGCTTAGGGAAGCGAGGGAACAGCTCCACTTTCCTTCTCCTCACTGTCAAAGGGTAACGGCAGCGGCTGCACTATACTGTCAAATGAAATAAATAAAACCCAAATCTATGAATATATTTATATGCAAAACAGTGAGTCTTAAAAGCTCCTCTTAGGAGTACCACTAGGTTGAAGCTTAACAACATGTCGCCTTCAAAAGGCTCTATTACTAATTTATGACCTTTGCATGTCTTGCAAGTACAACTGAAACTGTCCCAGGGAGATATGGGGATGAGCCAGGCCTCAACCAAGCGGAAATTAACCCAATGTAGTGCGGCGGCAGAGCTGGAATGGAGAGCAGGGCTGCCACTGTGGTGCTGTCACCTTTGCCTCCCTTTTCATTATATCAGCAGGCAAGTGCAAGGAGGAAGGAGTAACTGGAATTCAATCTTACAGCTTTGCACAAACAAACTCATGAATGATAATGGGTCGCTAATTGAATGTACTGAAGCGATTCACTCTGCTGACTGTGGCGCTGCAAATGGAGTCCTCCTGGTAGTCATGGCGACAGGCAGCAGAGAGGCTCTGGGGGCCTCCTGACCTGAGCTGGAGTCAGATCATCTTTTACACATGCTCTCTGTAGTCAATGATACCATTTGGTTATATTTGCATCAATGAATAATTATAAGTAAACCGTTTGCAGTTGGTTAGTTGTTGAGCTCTTCCAGAAGTTAGTTCAAATATGGAGTTGTCTTTGTATATCTGTATCTGCTCCAGCACAATATACAAGTTGCCATCCATTTGACTGCACATTGCCTTAGGTTACTTACTGCATTTCAGACTGCAGATCCATGTTAAAATGATAAAACAACTATTTAAAACAATAAAAGATCTCACTTGCACAGTTGGACATTTATTGTGACCTCAGTCACAAACATATAACACAATCTGCTGTATATGGGCTTGAATCTCAGACAGCCTGTGTGTTTGTATATCCCATAGTTTATCTGTATCACTAAACAGCATTGATGCATATTGAACTATACTCCGTGACTGATTAACAACTTAAAGTTATGTGGGAGCCGTTGTTACTGTCCCTTCGCTTGGTGTCCTTGAGGGACATATTGAACCTGTTACCAGCTTTAAGCCGCTGACACCTCATGCTGACCTTGTTCTGGACAAGCTCAAGCAAAGAAAAATTTCTTTACTACTAACAGTTGTTTTCAATAGCTGCTTTTTATCCAGGGAGATGGTATATTATCAGTTCACAGAGAACATACCACCAGGCTTCACTGAAGCATTTTATCTGTAGTGTGTCTGCAGTAGACAGCATGTCCTACAGTTCTTGGATTAGAAAAGTTGTTTTAGCTTTGTGGAAACCAGTTTTTACCACCCACAATGCTTAGGTTTTCACCTGTGGCAAAGTGTTTGTTCCTGTTTGCTAGCGTTCTTGCTGGACGTGTGCTTGTGAGCTGGGCAGACTGACTGTCTTTTATTGTGTGTGTCAGTGGCTGCTGCCTGTTTAACTTGTAAACCTATCCAAATGTCTGTCTGTGTGCAGTTTGGCTGTTAAGGGGCGGGGCTGTTGCTTCCTCTCCTGTGGCTGAGGGTTTGGTGGGACTAAATCCAGGTGACATCCGTTAGAGAGACGCTCTTAGATGTCATTATCCCTTTGGGGAGTCTCATCATCATCCTGTAGCAGAGGGGCGCTCGACACACACCGGCCAGGCAAGAATGCAAAGAGAGACAGCCATGACAGCCTTATGTCTGCAGGAAAATTGTGATGATCATGCGAAAAAACAGCAACCTGAAATAACGCTGGAGACAAGTGTAGCTGTTCTTTATTAAGAAGCTGTGAAAATGATAGTATCAAAGCTTAGATAGTAAAATTCATCTCCATGAAGCTTCTAATCATAGCAAGTCCTCATGCAAGAATACCTGGAGTTAATTGAAATGTATAAAATTAGTAACAGAATTGATAGCTGAAAATGAAAGTCATCAGTCAATATTCAGCCTCAGGGAGACTGAGGAGATAGCTTTCCTGCAGTGTTCTAGCTGAGGTGGTGTAAATTAGAGGTGTGTAAAAGATTAGGGTCGGGTTGGGGTTAGGGTTATGTTGTGTTTGTGTGTTATATGTTATTGCATGTCAATTTAAGGATTTTACATAGAGATCACAAAATAACAACGATATGGACTAATATTAGAGGAGCATTTAACCAAGGGTGGTTGAGGTGTAAAGGTTCCCAAAAATGAATCGAAAAACAACAACTTTTTTGATCCTGTTCCCTTGTTGCCCACATGCAGGGCAGGTGATGTGGGCACCTGCTCTCCATGTGGGATGCTGCAGACACAGCACTGGGGTGGATTAGGCCATGTTCTTGCACAAGCATATTTCAGGGATTGGGTTTTTGATTTATTCAAGTGTACCCATGAGATGTTGATTTCCACTTGAAGCGGCAGATTTCTGAGTCACGCTGTATTCCAGTATCTTCCTTGAAGACAGCAATCCTGAACATCCACTCCAGATGATTTTCTGTTACAATGGAGAAGTGCAGGTACCTTTCTAAAAACCGTGAACACACTCAGCCTTACAAAGAAAAACAAATGAAAAACAAACAAACAAACAAACAAACAAACAAAAAAAAAACCCAAAAAAACCCCTCAAAACAACAACTTGCACAACTGCTAATCCAAAAAGCCAGAATCCAGGTGCCAAAAATAACAGCTTGGAATGAGATGGATGGAGGAGGACAGATTATTGCTGCTTTAATCTGTGAAAAGCTGACAATAAAACACATTTAAAGTGATTACAGAGCTGTTATTGGTAGGGGGGTCATTCAATGCATCACAGTGTGATGCATTGAGAGCTTTACCTTTCAGCAAACAATGCAGTCTGCTGCATAACAACCACGCATATAAACGCTCCTGTAGAGGTCTTTCACAATGACACATGGACTAAGGCACTAATGCTGATGCAAGGCAGCTGAGGAAAGACAGCAAGTAGATAAAACGAGGCAGAAGAGAGAAGGGAACAGAAAGAAAATTAAGGGTGGAGGAAAAAAAAGGAACAGAGTGGAGAGAGGGATTTCGGCGCCGAAGCCACAAATCATGGAGAAGATTAAGCGTCTCTTCTGCAAGGCAGAGAAAGTGTAAATAGAAACGTGTCCCTGGGAGAGATCCTAGAGACCGAGTGCTTATCTCCCTGAGTGCTGTCAAAACACATTTGTCAGTCTGAAGTGTTTAAGTGTCTTTGTGTCTATAGGAGACTTGGTATGCAAAAATAAACAGCTGATGGTAGATGAAGAAGACGGTTAGTAAAGATCAACAGGGACACCCAACCTGGACAAGCACACATACCACCTGAGACTACACAAAACAGTTTTTACTCTGTTATGACCTCTGGCTTGAAAGAAATGTGTGAAAGAACAAGTTGACCATGCGTCATGCCCCTGTGGGACTCCCTCCGCTGCAGGACCAGCACATCATCAACAGCTACAGGTGCATTTACCTGTTCACCAGCTGCCACGTTTCAGGGTACAATGAGAAAATGCTTCACATTGTGACTGCCTGTCCTGTAAAGTAGCCAAGTCAGTTCAGGGTTCTGGCCTTTTTGGATGCTGGCGAGGATACTGGGTAGCTCACTTTTCAGGAACCACACACATGCATTGTGCTTACTCAGTCTGGGGCATTATTAATATCAAACAGGCTGTCTTTTTTCCCTCCACTTCCAGCATATATATATATATATATATATATATATATATATACCGACTGTCCAGTGCAACTCAAAAAGCCCTATTATTTGCATCCTTGTGCAAGTGAACTGCTATTTGGAGATTTCTATCTTTGAATGTACACTAAGCAAGTTTTGGCCATTTGAATGCTCCGCTGGTCAGCACTATTGAAAACTCCAAGCAACTAAGCACATGTATGTGCTTTGCATTTAATGATTCAGCTGGGAAGAAAAAAATGTATGTGAATCACTGATACATAACAAAGAAGTGTCCCCTAATGAAGAATAGCGTGGGCAACATTATCAGGACAAAAGGTTGAAGTTGACAGAAGTGGATCTCATGTTTAGGTTCAGGGTATTGTCTAATAGAGAGTGTAGATTGATGGAGAGTTTGGAGCAGGCCTTGAAACTTCTCTCGCAATTCTTCGTTTTCATGATTTCTGTCCTGCCTCTTTGGCTAGGCATCAGCTGAAATTTAATGATCCTCATAATTTTACTAATTCATTAAGGATGACCATTTTAGACTATCCTGTAAGTAGATGAAGCAGAATGATTTGTCTAAGGGCTTACAGTACATTGCATCTATTACAAGATCTACAGACTGTTAAGACTTGGCCTTTGTGCAGAGGAGCATGGATCAACTTCAGCTTGTCACATTAACTTCATTCTTCACCAATTACCAAATTTGGGACTCAAGGGGCATTTAATAATAGATTTATAAAAATTCACCCACTTCCTGCCCCTACCTTCTGTTCTCTTGGCATTTTCCTGCATATCGCACTCTGTGAGAGGGCCACAGGCTCTTTGGTCACCCAGTAGCACTACATTCGATAGATAGGTAAATGGAATACTTTTAATATCTGCCAAAAAACTGCATGTTCATGTTGTGGGATCTGAAACACCTTATGACCCCAGGTCACAACACTGATGATGTGTCCCAGTGCATCCTGGAGATGTTTCTTGAATATTAAACATGTATAAACAAATATTTTCAATAAAACTTTACGCTACCATTGAATAGCAGAGATATTGCTGCA
Source organism: Remorina albescens (assembly GCA_034769265.1). Lineage (NCBI taxonomy): Eukaryota > Metazoa > Chordata > Actinopteri > Carangiformes > Echeneidae > Remorina > Remorina albescens. The sequence goes on along the minus strand of CM068493.1, from coordinate 16,936,170 downwards.
TATGATAAGCACCAAAAAATCTGGTCTTATATACTAACACCTCATGACATCATTGTATGCAAATCCCTGATTCATACTCCTTTTTAAGACTAGAACCTTTTGAAATGAGTCTAAACAAAACCTAAGCTATTCAAACATCCTCATAATATTTTTAGATTAATAGTTTAGTCTATATGATGCCTGAAAGAGCTTTAGCTCTTCTGCCAGGCCGAATTGGAAAACAAAGTTTAGACCTGTAGATAATAGTGACGAGTGTTTGAGCAGGACTCTCTCACCAGGGCTACAGCAGCTGGAGAGCAAGGCAGGCAGACATTCACATTTAATACCCTTATGCGTCCTGTCAAGACCAAAGTGGGTTTAACAGAAGGCAACCTAACTCACTCTGTGGCTCGTCAGTGTTTGCAGAGGGAGCTGACTCACCTGGGACTCTGCCCTCTTCATCATGGGTGCAGGCAACCTGGAGCAGAGCCATGGACAAGGTGGAGAGCTGTAGAGCTTCAGGGAACTGAAAGACTCAACACTATACAGCAGGGTACGCGTATAGGTGTACACACATGCACCCACAAACACACATACAAATGCACAGCCACTCATATGTAGACACTCTACTTATAAATAAAGTAGGAAATTGGTGCGGAGGCATAATCACCGTTCTTATGCACAGGAAGTGACTGTGTCCATATTGATTTCCTACTTTCATAATTATTCCACATCTGACAACTCCTGTCTGCCTAATTATACAGAGCTCAGAGTCCACATAATATTTTCAGATCAACCAGAAATTTGATTTAATGTCACCTGTCTTTGAGAGAAATTTCTGTCTCTGTCTGCTTTTGTTGCTTTCAACAACAGCCAGTTTTAAACCTGTTAAATGAGAGCCAGCTCTACAAATGAGTTTCAAACAGACACTTTAAGACGCCTGCAGTTAAGGCCCTGGGGAGTCTGTTCCCACCCATTGCAGTGCCAGAGGTTGTGTGAACGTGATCAGCCGCCCCCATGTCTCGCTGCTCTGGTGGTCAAAAAGGTTGTTCAGGTAACACTTTCCTCCTTCATCTGTCAGCACTTGTTCTGGGTCAGGGTGAGGTGACTCCTGTGGGTTAAAAGAAAAAGCACAATGTGACGCAGAACAACATCTTTCTCCCACCAGAACTTTAAAAGCCACAGAGTTTCTTCTCGTCTTTTCATTTCTCCTAAGGAAATTACAAGCTGGCCCCTAACAAAAGACTCATTCTTGCAAGTGGCTTCAAGTGCGTGTGGGTTTGACGTAAGGGGCAATTTTTCAAACTCCTGGTACTTGTTCTGCAGTCACAAACTTCTCATCATGACATTCTCATTTTAATTATAAGGAGAAATGAACACTACAGCATGCCTGACTTTGCAGGTTAAGATGATGCACATGCACCGTAGATGGTTAGAAGTCATCCACAGAGATATATGGAGATTGTCTTTCCATGCCATCTTCTTCTGTCCTCCAAAATATCAAACCAGGGAATAAATGTGAAAAATTGCCAGTCTCCTTTGTCCTCCAGTTTTCATGCAGATAACACCATTGACAAACTTGACACTTACCACATAATGAGAAGAGGCCGATGAGAGAGTGTGAGCCCAGGAGAGATAAGTGGGAGAATTTAGAGGAAGCATTGTTCGTGGAAGTAAAATGATAAAACAGAGCGAGAAAGAGATAAATAGAGTTGAAATGAAAGAAAGTGAAAGAGGGAATCGGGGAAGAAGAGAGCAGTTGGTGATTAAGCGTCCCCTCTTTCTGGGAATAGACACCAGTAGATTGGCCCTGGAGCCTTAGCGAACATGTGACTGAAAAGCTAGCTGGTCTGTTTTGGTGAGGGGGCTGGTGAGTGGCTGCTTCAGAACATCATGTACAGACGCAGGTCCAAAAACATAATCACACACACGCGCGCGCCACTCTCCACCTCCACCTCCACAGCAGGCTGTACAGACAGGCTGCATGAATATTTATCAGAGCGGGTTTTAATGAGTTCTCACATCAGACAAGCATTTCCTTCCCGTTCTCATGTATCGTATGTTTGGCATTGGTTCCTGCATCCAGCTGATTTCTCTGCTCATCAGTATGCGGTGCAGTGACCCACAGTGGCCTGGTTACATCCCCCAGGGCAGAGGGGGCGGGCTTGTCTTTCTAAAAAATGCTATCACAGACTGAAAAATGTTTTTAATATCGTCATGTGCTTAGCGCTGTTGAATCAATTTCAAATCAAGCCTCATCTCATGGCTAAAGATTAGCACTAAGGTTAAATTTTTTTCTGCTGACTTTCATTGGAACAAAAAAACATAAATGTCAATGCTAAAAATGCATTAGGGAGAGCAAGCCACCGCTAGTGCTGTTCACAACCTTTCAAACTAAATTCATCAACTGTACACACATTTATACTGCCCACGAGCGCACAAACCGGCAGTAATGTTTCCTGTCCTGTTTGGATTTATTACTGTTAGAGCAGAATGTGCCTCGATTGGAACAGAGTGCTGTTTGGTCTCATATATTAAATACAGAACTCAAACAATATGCTGCCTGTTGGTTCACCTGTAAGGCTACGTCATGTATTTTGATCAACTGGGAAGGTAATTTTCCCAGTTGCGTAACTGTGTGGACCGAAGTCATGACCTGCCTTGTAGCAGTTGACTCATGCAGAGACCCACTGTATACTCCGTGATAATTATAATTGTGTGATTTATAGCTGACAAAAAAGAGAAGAGGGGAACCAATTACAGAGCTGTGTCATGCCTCATAACCCCTGCTCTGTCAACTTTCCACTACTGCAACATGAGCCATGTCAGCCTAAACATTCATTAATGACTATTGCAGCATTTATAGTCCATTTGGGTCCACTTAGTACCTGGTCTGTTTGGTTGGGGTGCGTAACTACCTGTTCTTACCTAATTTGCCAGTGCCTTGTTGTATGTCAAGGATTCTCAAAGTTCTGCTACATTTGGAGTATTTTCCTCATTTAAAATTAAATGTAGCCTCTTATTCATAGTTTTCATACATTACATTACCACACTTTGATAGATTGTGTACACAATTTGAAACTGATCCAGTCACCAACCTTTCAGTCATTAAAATCTTTTGAGAATTTATGTGTGTTGGCCACTATGTCTTGCAGTTGCTTGCAAGCAATAATTTCTAAAGTAGATCGTAGGTGACACAAACACAGGGAAACAGTGTGATTAGCAAAACTGGCAACAGGACAAAGAAGGCTGCAAGTAAGGAAGACCCAATAAATCTACTGATTCTCTAGTAATCAGTAAATTGTTTGGTGTATAAAATTTTGGGAGATTGCAAAGAGGAATAACGTTCCAAGAACACAGAAAAACAATTTCTCATTTGGGTTCTTGAGGCTGACATGACCACAATGTTTTCTACTGATGTTGAAACAGTTTTGGTTATTTCATTTTAGTTACAGAAACAAACGTTTGGATCAAAATCTGATGAGTGCTGGGGATGATCGTTGTTGGGTTGAATGCACAGTTTTTAAGGTAGAAACAACACATACAACACACAAAGTCTGCAAAACCCAAACTGTGTGTTGTATGGAAAATTTGATTCCCCTTCTGTGAATCAAGGGAAGGGGAATCAGCTCACAGATCTCATTAGAAATGGTTGAAAAAAAGCAGAAAAATGTGAGGGGCGGTTCAGACCTCAGGGGTCTTGGGCTGGTAGAGGCTATCTGCAGTCTATCCATGTGTAGCTGATATGGCTGCTGTGTGTGCTGGTGTGGCTAATAGAGCAAATGGTGGGTGAGACATGGGGGCTGGCTGACGGGTAAATGGGGTCATTTAGTGTCGTAACCTCACTTGTGTAATCCACAGTTTAATACTTGCCTTTTGTGTTTCTTTATGAGACATGCTTTCACTCACTGTGACACTTTGTAATGGTTTCATCTCTTTGAATGATCATTGGAGTTACACAGTGCAGTGGCTAATATAATCTCTAACCCGGGGGCGTGTGTGTGCGTTTTCATTGTCGGTGTGTTTGTGTGTTTTGCTGAAGGCCACGGCTGTGTGACAGGGGAGATAGGAGATGGTAAGTTAGGTGTGTGTGTGTGCATGTGCGTTCACATGTAAAATGTGTCAGAGGTCTCGCTAATCTGAGTTTGAGGAGAATTAGTGTATTAAACACCCACAGCAGAGTTTGCTGTGCTGGACAACATCACTGCATTTACATGATCAATGCTTGTTGCGAATTGTGTATGCTGAAGTGTGTGTCTATCTCTGTGTCCATCAACTGTGTCTGTAAGTGTGCGCATGCAGGCCTATTTTAATTGTTGCCATGGAAACAGAGTGCTGCCAGAGAAGTCCAGATTGAAAGAGGCCATCTCTCTCTCTCTTTCTCTGCGACTCTTTCCTGCTCTCTCCTGTTTTTCTTCCTGTCCCTCCTCTTCCGTCCTTCATTCTTGCCTTACTCTTCATCTCCTGTCGCTTCTTTCTCCTTTTCCTCTCCCTTTCATCTTTCTCACCAAGGTCCTCCTCGGTTTCCACTATCTGTCTCTCTCCTGTCTTCCTCCCACTCCCTCTTCCTTTTTCTGTTTCCTCGTGCCTCTCATCATCCCTCCCTCATTCCCTCCCACCTCTCCATCCTTCCTGGAGAGTGGTGTGCAATTGACTATTAACACGGGGACCTGCAATTAGAGCTGACAAACCTCCAACAATTAGTTTTCCCTAAAGAAGTCGTTCTGTCATACATCCCTTTATCCCTTTCTCAATCTATTCCTTTCTTTTTCTTCCTCTCTGTCATTTCCTGTCTTATTAGCTGTCAGCTTCATTGGGTGGTTATTGTTTTAGTGTTTTTGTTCTTCTTTGTATCTTCCATCTGACTTGTTAAAAGCAGTCATGTATGAGATATATACACAATACACCACTAAGAACAGCTTCATGAGCAACTACACCTCCACTGTCCTGGGTATCTCTGCCTACAAAACCTAAGTGAACATCTATTCCCACCGACTTAACACCCACACCAACTATATGCCGATAAACTCAAGAGGACACATGCCCCCCCCATTCACTTAGATGTATACATACAGAGAACACACACATCTTTGTCAGAGAGAGAGAGAGAGAGCACTAGTTTTTCATGTCTGCCTTTTGTATCCAGCGGTTTTGCTGCTGTATCTCCTTGCCTCTGTCATCTCTGTCCTGCTCTTGTTTATGTCTTCTCTGGATCTTGTTCATTTTCCTCTCTTCCTAATTCTCTCCTTTTGCATTGGTCCACCTGGCCATTCCCTCCCCTCTGCATCCCCTTAATGAAAAGCTCTATAAATAAGCACAGAGAAGAGCGAGTCGGAGAGAAAGAGAGAGATGTGGTCAAGTAGAGCGTGGGAGGAAGGTGTGAATGCTAAACTAGGCCAATAGGGGTTGAGGGGACAAGGGGTTGATATTATATCAAATTCTTGCCAATTGCCCAGTGCGTTTCTGTTGTCAATCACTTAATCAATTTTGGCGTTAGTCAATCTCTCTGCGTCTCATGTTGGTGTGTCACTCATCTCACTGAGACAGTTTGTCAGGAAGCATTCTTTTCCTCCATCTGCCCTTTATCTCATTTGTTTTCCCTATATGATTTCTGTCCCTCCTTTTTGCTCCCTCTCTCACTCCTCACCTGTCCTCCCCAATCAAGAAGCCAGAATTTCATCTGGAGGGAGGGTTTATATCCTCCATAATATATACCATAATGCTGCCTCAGAACATTCTACGTGAATTATTGATTTGTGTGAGATTATAGGTAAACCGTAAGCATTCATACCATGTATCTGTGTGTGTGGGTTTATGCACTATTTATGTGTGTCAAGTGTGACCTCTTCTCGCATCCCTCTGTGTGTTTAAAGCCTTGTTTTCCACAAGGTCCCTCCCCCCGCCCCCCATTGCCCCATTTCAGCTGACTGCCATTGATATGCACTGATTCATAAGATGCATGTAGCCTCTCGGCAATTCACTTTATTCAATCAGTGTTGCATAGTGCTATACTAACTTCTGTCTCCTTCTCTCCATCTCCTGCCTTTTTCTTTTTTCCCCCTTTTTTTTCCCCTTGTTTTTATCCCCACCTCTTCTGCTATCTTTCCAGGTACTACTCTCCCATCCCAACATCATGGCTGTCTGCGGACGCCGCAGCCCCACCCCACCTCATGGCCATGCTGGGGCCTCTGCCTCCATCCCTTCAGTTGCCCAAGAGCTGGAGGGGCAAGCCTGTCCCCTACATCCACGTCAGCCTCCACTGCTCCACCGCCGCACCAGTGCCTCTCTTGGCCTCTCCTCCCTTCTCCTGCTGCTCTGCCTTCTCCATCTGCCCCCGGCCTGCCACTCAAGGAGAGAGAAGGGTGGGGGAGGCGGTGGCGGCCACTACATCCCTATCCCCCAGCCCCCTCCGCACCATATGGCCCTGCCCAACATCCTGCGAGGCCTGAGCATTGCTGTTGTCCTGGTGGGCAACTCCAGCGAGGTGGCGATGGCTGGAGCCCGGGAGAAGGAGGACTTTCTTCACATGGCCCCCAATGTGGAGTTGCTGACCATGAATGAGACGGACCCTAAAAGTATCATCAAGAGCATCTGTGACCTAATGACTGAGCACTGGTTGCAGGGTGTGGTGTTTGGGGATGACACTGACCAAGAGGCCGTTGCCCAGATCCTGGACTTCATTTCAGCCGAGACCCATATACCCATCCTTGGAGTCCGGGGGGGTTCCTCCATGATAATGGCTGCCAAGGTAGGACAACCAAAGTATCTTTTCTTCAAAAAAATTGCACTGCACTCACTTTCAAACAGCACATGTGCAAAAACAAACAATGTTCACAATTTCCATGAATTGTGCAAGGAGGTGGATACAGGTGGTTGGAGCATTAAAACTAAAAAAAGGGCTCACCTTCAAAAGAGTGAATAAAAATGTTTCTCAGCACAGGTAAATAGGTGATAACTGCATCTGCATAAAACCTCTCCTTTAAAAATTTACTCCATACTGCACGAAATAGATTAGATTGGATTTATGGTTGCTATAAGTGGCACAGCATAGACACCACACCTACCTGTTCTTTTATGATGCAATGCTATTTGGCTCTTGTGAGGCCGCTCTTCACTGTGACCTTAAACCTCTGCTGGACACCGTGTCGATTGGCTGCATTTAGCTCTCAATCATAGCTACGTCGCTATCTCTGCTGTGAAATCATGTCATGGATGGATTACATCACCGTGCACACTGAGCTTTTTTCGTCAGCAAAAGATAATTTAAAGATTGACCATGGTCACACATCTTAAACTACTGCAAACTGTGATAAATTTGTCATTTGTTTCCATCTTTTCTTTACTGTGCATTTCCTGTGAAAACGTAACAAATCCTACTTGTGGTTAGATTTAGCCTTCACACTGACAGCCATGAAACACAAACAAACAAGTGTTACAGAATGAGATACACTTGAGTGTACTTGAAAGTGAGAAAATGTGCTTTGGAAGTACAAGCTCAAAACTTCAACCATTCGCTGCTGCATTGTCCTCTTGATATCTGCTCTAAACAGAGAAGCCATTTTGAATGGTTCTGCTCCAATGTAGGGTCTCTCAACTCCTCCCCTCCCGCCATCCTGCGTCAGTATTAACACTGGGTGCAGACAGACATATAGGGTAAGCTGGGGTGTCTGACTTGAAAGACAAACTGCCAACAGCTCTGATGCCAGTGACGGGATCAGCTGGAGATTGCACCAGAATAGAGAGCTAGATCTCTGCCTATTTACTAGGCCTTGCCTAATGGGATAAAGCAATCTGCTGCTGCTTTATCTGTGTCTGCCTGGGATCTGTGGTTGGAGCCCATTCCACAAAATCAGCTCATTCATTTGTTATTTTATACACAAATCCAGCTGTATTAAATAATAAGGAAAAATTAAAACTATAATAAAAGACAGACAAAACTTACATGTGCCATTGAAAACTTAAAAGGTTGCTGTTGGAGTCTGGGAGCTCAGACAATCTCTGTCTCCCCTCGGCCATCCCTGTCTCCACACTGTTGCTCTCTAGTTTGTCTGCTGACCCTCTGGTGTCAACAGGTTGTTGTACCAGCTGAGACATGAGTTGCAATGACATGGCGAGGCCAGCAGCCACCACTGAATTTCTTCTTTCTGTTCCTTCTCATTAGAGCAATAAGGAGAGAAATGGCAGGGAACAGTCCACTCCCATTTAAAACTGAACTCTCCCAAGCACAAATACTGCTCCACAGTGCACACATTTTTGCACAGTTTGATGCTTGCTGCTGCTGCAGCCGCATCTGTCTTAAACCTCCAGTTCCACTAACTCCTTGACTGTAAAACATATACATAATTTAAAGCACTCCAACTGCCCTTTTGGTGCATGGAGAGTTACATTACCTGTGTAAGTTTATGTTTGTGTTGTATTGCATAGAAAGATGCAGGGTTGTAGGAAGATGAGGGCGTGTGTGTGTGCGCACACGTGTGCACGTAGGGACAGTATCATTCATTATGCACATGTGCCTTAAGCGTACCAGGCAGCAGGAAAGAGCAGTGTTTTGTGGCAGAGGTTTAAATGGATTTCCCCAGCCACAAGCCAGAGTCAGCCTCTCCTGAGAGCTTTCTCCTGGCTGCACCAGGGCCCAGGAGAGCAAGGATGGGGTTGCGCTAAGGTTCAGTCTCCAAACGGATTTGTGTCTGCTTAATGGGCTGAGACAATGGAGTGGCGAAAATACGATAGAGAAGGATCAGAGAAAGGCAGCAAGAGAGAGAGAGAATGAGAGAAAAAGAAAGAGAGAAAGAGAGTCATGTGGAGGAAAGTGGAGAAACTGAGATAGTGGGGATGAGATTGGGTGGAAGAATTTCCTCCTTATAGTGAAAGCAGGGAAGGAAGGAAAGGCAGCTTGAAGGGACTTGGCCAGATCAGGTAGTGTTGAGACAGAGCTGCCTGTCAGTAGACGTGATGGACAGAGGAGGGGGAGAGACAACAACTGAGTCAACAGCGGTAGAGGAGACAGAAGCGTTTGACACTGTTCAGACTTGGAGGAAATGATGGAGAGTGGGTGTGGGAGACACAGAGAGATAAAGGGAGAGCAGCAGGGAAAGAAAAATGGGGTGAGGAGAGAGAACTTCCCTTACATCTTGATGGATGGGAAAAAACAGTAATTGTGTAAGGTGGTGTTATGGTGGAATGTCTGGAAAGGAAGGGGACTGACAGATATTAGGAAATCGGGAATTGTAAGATGAACTGTTTATCTTAAGGCCTCACACATACACACACACACACACACACACACACAGATAATAAACTTTGATGCACAAAAAAAAACAAAAAAACCAAAACAAGTGGGGCTCCATCAAGATTGAAAGCCAACTGCTGCTATTACATTTGCCAATAAAACCCCTCCTTTCCAAAGAGCGATGATAACAGGGAGCGACATAAAGGGCTGGAACTACAGCATTTCAATTTTTAGTGGTACCTAAAATGCAGTGCAAAATTTCTCTACAAGATAATTCCATAAAATGTAGCCTCTGGAATGGACTAGTGTAGCACCGTGTGAAGAGTCAGGTTGAATCTGAATCAGACATTTTTATGCTCACACATGCATCTACGAGGAGCGTTGCTTTTTATATGTGGTAATGAAACCAAAGCCAAGCGCAGAATCATGTGCCAGTGGGAGATACAGGGCCCCATCCAAGATGACTCAAGACCTAAAAAAAGGACTTCCAACATAACTGTCTCAATCAGCCTTACAGCTTGCTGAGCCGTCTGACATCTCTAATGAGAACAAAACTTGATTTTTTAGAACAATTCCTTGTGGGGATGGAGCAAAACTGCAGTAGCAGCTCAGAGATGAAAAGTGGGACTACAGTTACCACAGTGGCTGCATCGGCACATAGAGTTTACCAGTGGGAAGTGGCCATATACTGCAGAGAAAAAGTAAACTTGTGTATTTGCTTGAAAAGAAGGATAGCTAAATAGATGAAGGAGGAGGCCAGGAGGCATCAACGAGGAATGAAGAAGAAGGAGGGAGAAAAGGGAGAGATGGATGGAGGCAAAGGGCATGCACATCTATATCAATGAATAAGATTGGGGAGGGAGTGTTGGACGCTAAGTAAGAGGAGGGGGGCACAGAGTCCAGAAAGGAAAGGCACGGAGAGAGGGGGAGGCAGAGTGACATAGTGTGTGTGTTTGCAGGGAGCACAGCAGCAGGTGTATTGCCATCTCCAGTGAGGCTGATGGTACAGCAGAAAAGAGAACAGAGGCTGTCTCCCTTTGTTTTGCATATTGCAGCCTCAGTGAAGGAAGAATAAAGGGGGAGAGAAAGATGGATAGAGCACAGCTGTAGCCACATCTGCGAAAGATGGGATATGATAAAGGAGGAGGATGAGACAGAGAAAGAGGAGGAAGACATCCAACAGTTTAAGGGTGTTTGTGTGTGTCCTTGTGCATCTGTGTGCGTTTATGTGATTACCTAGCCAACACGGCTGTAGTTGCCAGTCTTTTGTCAGTAGTAGTTTCCAGCACCACCCTGCTTGTTGTCCCTCTACAGCATGCGTTGGACTGCAGCAATCATTCTGATCTAAAGCTTTGGCTAATGCTCATATTATCAAGACATGGTGAGCCATTTTCCTCAGCTTGTCTAGAAGGTATGGCTTTGTAGTGGTACAAATAGCCGTAGTTGTCGGTGATCACCCCAGGGCTGCTACACAATACCAACAGCGAGCTAATCTATTAGTGGAAGCTGCCGCTGCTGTAGATCAGGGGAGAGATAGCATCCACTTGCGCAAAGGATTTAAATGCAAGATTGACAGCAATTAATGAAAAAAGGAAAAGCAGCCAAACCGGGTCACCTGAGGGAAACTATAATATAATATGAAGAACAATTGCAGACACGCAAACATATGCAGGCTGACGCACAAAACATGATGCATGTAAGCGTGCACACGCTTACACACTGTATTTCTTAAATATACACAAAGACATATGCTATGAAGTGAATTTGCATTTGAATATTAATGGAGGAAATGGAGTGGTTCTGCTGTAACATCACCGTCCCATAAACGCTCATACTAACACAAACACAGTCAATGTACCCACACACGGGTCCTCCCACACACAAAAAAATTCTGCTCACTACCATCTTTTGTGTAACTGGCAGCCGTCTCCATGAAGGGAAAAAACAGCAGGATGCCATCAATTAACTTTTTGACCAAATAATTCAGGCTATAAATGTGGTTGTTTACCCGTAGACGTCCAAGCCTTTGTAAGAAAAGAGAGAGAGAGTAATTTTGTGTCTAAGCACAACTGTCCCTGTGTGTGTGTGTGTGTGTGTGTATGCACATGTGTGCTAATTCCTCAGAGGAAATAGGCTAGATGATGGTATAGCACTGGTGTGGGTGGATGTGTGTGTTTGTGAAGGAGTCAGGAGCCAGCTGAAGTGTTTAATCGTAGTACAGGGGTGATTTCAGTGGAACAGTTAATGTCCACACCTCTTTTTGCAAAGGAACATGCTCCCTTTATCCTCTGTTTCAATGTTTAAAACCTTTTTTAATATTTGGCCACAAATAAAACTGACGTGCTTGGACATCCCATCCTGAGGTACAACCCTGTAGGTTAAATATAACTGTTCCTGCATTTATATTCCCAATTAATGTCCAACAATGGCACCCATTGTTGTATAACACTGAGGTCCTTTACTCTATCAGTGTAATGTGCTGTTCGGCTTGGCATCATAGTGTCCCTGCTAAAACACGGACACAATTAGGAGCATGTGCAAATGATAAGAGAAGTAAAAACGAGTGTTCTTGTGCCTGATTCTCTCTTAGTGTTTCCTGTTGTTTCCTGTTTTGACTGTCCCTCTCTCTGTTCTCATCTTTTTATATCTCTCACCCCTAATGTTTAATTCATTCGTGGATTTTGCTGTATTCCCACTACAGTAAAACTCTTGAAACAGCCTTCTGATAATTGTGTTCCATGCTCCCATGCTCTCTGTCCTTTGTTTTTCCTGCTACCTTTGTCCAATTTTACTCTTGGGTTCTTTTTTTTTTTTTGCTGTTTCTAATTCATACTGCAGTTCCAATTAGAAAAGCTCCACCTGGAAATTTTCTGAAGACCTTTTTTTAATCCTGAGATTATGTTATATTGATTTCATCTATTGAACATGGTATAAAAAATAGAATAAATATTTACTTAAAATTGTATGAACTCCACACAGCTGATACAAACACAAGCATGTCCTCCTTTTTCCACATTGCTGTTTTTCATTACGTTTACACAGCAGAGAATAATGTAGTCTCTCATGTTTGCTGTGGTGACACATCCTAAAGGGTCAACATCAGGTACAGGGAGAAGTCACCACATCTGCACACACACAGCAAGCTCGGTTTCCGGTTGCAGCTTGGCTCTGCGAAATTCCACGCAACCTCTTACCTTCTCATTGTTCTGGTTTAGAAAATGTGACAACCCACTGTGTGTGTTCCCCTTTTCTGTACAGAGAAAGATGAATAGAGAGAGGAAGGGAAACAGAGAGAGAGAGCGAGCGAGAGAGGGGGTTAGGATGAAGGTAGCGAGAAACATTGACAGCCCTAAATTTATGTGTCCTATTTTCCAACCCCGTTGGTCTCAATTTACTATGGCCATTTAGAATGTGGCCATTTTAAACTCACGACATAACTTTTTTTTCTGAACCCCCCTCCGTCTCTCAACTGCCTCACTTTCAGTCTTTCTATCTCAAATTCTATTTCTCTCCTCTGCTCTTTTACTTGACATTACAGACAGATTGCTCCCATTCAGTAGATTAACACCACAGATATAGTGGTGATGTGTGCTTTGAGAGGATGAGGGAAATAAATACAAATGAGATGAGGTAGGCTTTTACAAAATGATTGATATCACAAAGCGGAACAAAAGTGGAAGTTCCCTAGCTCTGTTTTCTTCATGTCTTCATTCTGGCTTTTCCCTCTATTCTTCCTCGTCCCGTTTTCCTCCTATATGTCTTCAGTAGTTCTCTTTCATTTGCCCTCTCTCTCCTTATGATGAATGTGGCTGGTTGGCAGAAGTCCGGTTCATCCTGTGGCAGATCACATGAGGCAGACGGACAGATTTACAGCAGATGCATGCACGGGTGTTAATTCTCCCTCCTCCCCCTCTGACCTTCTTACCTCTACCCTCACCCACTCCCTTATTCCTCTCCTTCAAGCTCCCTCTATGTGATCTCGCCCGTTTGAAGACACCAGAATGGAGTAAGAGGAAAACATCCCTCCAGCCACGCATCCTCACCTATCTCTTTTCCTTCCTCTCTAGTTCAGAAGTAAAAGCGTTCTTGTGCCTGATTCTCTCTCAGTGTTTCCTGTTGTTTCCTGTTTTGACTGTCCCTCTCTCTGTTCTCATCTTTTTATATCTCTCACCCCTAATTATTTAATTCATTCGTGGATTTTGCTGTATTCCCACTACAGTAAAACTCTTGAAACAGCCTTCTGATGATTGTGTTCCATCCTCCCATGCTCTGTCCTTTGCTTTCCTGCTACCTTTGTCCAATTTTACTCTTGGGTTCTTTTTTTTTTTTTTGCTGTTTCTATATCATACTGGCCTCTTTTTCTTCATTCTCACCCTGTCCCCCTGATACCAGCCACACCTTGCCCTTAAATCCACCTCCCCCTCCTCCGTCACCTTTTCCCTCCCTCCTTTTCTGTTCTCCCTTCCTCTCTCCTTGTCCATCCTCCTCTACCTCTCATCCTTGTAGGCACAAATCATTCAGACCTCACCTTCCCCACTCCTCCATACATCACCACCACAATGATCTACAGGCAACTCCTCCCCCCTTTACTTCTCCTTCCTTTATATCCATCCCCCTCTTTTATCCCCTCCTGGACCTTACGCCAGCCCTTTGCCAGGACCCTTATTAGCCTTATCTCTTTCTGCCTCCACCCTGATTCAAGGGTGGAGAGGCAGTGGACCTCCATCTATTCATGGACAGGGATGAGTCAGAGCTTTTCTATAAAGCCATAGAAGAGGCCGGGAGACATTTTGAACTGGTTAAAAACTGCCCCACAGCACTCAGAGGATCAAAGATATGCTGTCTCTCCACACTGCCTGACCCATACACCAACCTCTGTAACCTTTACAGCCACTGTTTTGCCTCCAACTGTTTACATCCATCCATATATAAACCTCTGTCTTGTTCCTGGTGATGGATGGTGAAATTCATCCCCTGCAACACTCTGTGTGTTTCTGTGAGAATATCATTGAGCAAGATCTCACTTTGTTTTCACTTTATATTAGCAGGTCACTCAAGGCCAAGAGTAAAATTTTAACATGTGGAAATGGCCTGACGTATCGTTGTAATCACTGCAAACAAATGAAACTGGCACAGAAAAACACAGCAGCCTGTGTTAGACTTTGTGGTTTGTTTCACAGGGTCAGATCTGGCCACAGAGTTATCTTCCAGTTCAGTTGGATAATATTTTTCAGTAAAGTGCCACAATTATATGGAAAGTGAATGAAAGCTTTAAGATGTGTCTTAATCATCTCTCAGAGCAATAACTCAATCATGATATATTGATTTTAAGATGCATATGACATAGCACTTTTGAATGCCAACAATATAAATAGAATTTTAATAGGAAAAATTTAAATCATAATGATGCCATTAATCAACTGGAACTGGTCATTTTTTAAAACAGAAGTGAGATGGATGATGACAGACATCAGGCTCTTGGACACTTAAAAGAATCACATCTTTTATGGATACATAGATGCAGTCAGGAGCTTGGACTTAAAATGAATATTTATATATAATCATCAATGTAAAAGTGCCAAAAGGTTTTTTTTATAACAATGGGATAATCTACCAGAGCAAAATCGAACTGCTGTTGAACATGGTGCTAAAGGGAGATACCTGTATACTCACTGAGACATGAGGTCTGTTTGCTCAGGGCCACAGTGCACATGGAAAGGTACAGTGGAGTCAACAGGTTGTATCGGTGCACAATTCCTCCACAGCTTAAGTAATTCTGTCCTCTAAGTGATTTGGAAATGGGCAAAGCAACCAGCGCTGAAGAATACGATGGAATGTCAACAGAGGTGATAAATTGGAGGCAAAAAGGCAAAATGAGGCATCTGGATAATCTAGTTCATTATGTTAATTTGTGTACAGATTTAAACCAGTTAATCCATTCACTCTTCAGTCACAATATGGCAACCAACGCATCACAGAGAGATTTATCACATCATATACATCAAACCAAGACAGCAGTAACACAAATGTTGATGTTTCTTTGGTTTTATTAATTTGGACAAAAGTAAAAGAATTTATAAAATATGCAAAACACATTTAAATATATAATTAAGATCTGATTTAACAATAATACATTAAAATATTGAGTTAATATCTGGTGCTCAAACATTAAGCTAAATCCGTATTTCCTTTCACCCCCATTTTGAATGCTTTCTTTAGTTAACTTTTGCCACCAGTTAGTCTTTCTTCTTTGCCACTTGTCTTTTTTTCGGTCTACCTTTTTGACCTTTGTGTGAGGGAAATGATGGAGAGAAGGAAAGGAAAAAAGAGAGAGAGAAAACTGGGATGGTAGAAGGGAGGAAAAGCGGCACACAGACAGAAGGAACCAGAAAGAGAAGAAATAAAGAAGAGAAGGAGGCAGGGATGTGGAAGGAGATAGGCACGAGTGAAGACCACAATGCACTCGCTCAATTACTCACCAGTGCTGTGCCAAGCTGGTCCTCATCAGAGCCACATGCTGTGACACATTGTCACACACACACACACACACACACAGGGAGGCGCTTACGTAAACTCCACTGGCTCTTCCTATGTCTTCAAAGACATCCCAACGCACACAGAGAAAATGATTGTGAGGGCATAGACAAACAGAGAGACACACAGTTGTACGTTTTTTAGGTGACAATCCAATCTATTCAGGTGTAAGAGGCTATTTTCATCTGATCTGACCCCAACAAAGCTTTTCACCCTGAGATGGATGTCAGGTGGGAAAACAGATCAGCAGGCCACTATCAATAGCCCATCCTCCCTCTTTGTGCACCACTACTCATCAGGTGTAAGAGAGGAATAGACATGGAGTACAATAATTCTCACTGTAAATAAATAGATTTCTACATTTTGCACTGCGCTCTTTATAATGAAGCCACTGGAGCAAACCCATTCTCCTTCTTTTAGTGTCATTTGTTGTAGAAATTGCAAGTGCATTATTTGGAAATAGCATATTTTGTCTTTTCTTTGTAAGTACCAATAAAAGAGCTTTTTCCTGTTTTCATTTTATTACACTTTATAGATAAAATTATTTAAAAAAGATCCCAAGAATATCATATTAGTTTTTTTTTGAAAATCCAGCTACCTGTGTTTGTAGAGTAATCACCTCAAAAGCATTCACGGGGTTGAAGGAGGAAAAAAAGCAAGAAACACAGAAAAGATCTTTTTGCCCAACCCCATTCTGTCTCATTGCATATCTCCCTCTCTATTTTTTATCTCAACAACTCCGCTGCTCTCCTTCTCCTCTTCCTCTTTTTTTCACATCATGTGAGTTGAGGCGAGGCGAGCTCCTGTGATGAATGTAAATGGTGCCCCTCCCCTCCCTTCTTCTCCTAATTTACAGCAAACACCACCTCCTCTTTACTCTTCACTCTCTCTGTCGGTCTGCATTTGCCCACAAGCCTGCTGTTTGTCCTCAGACGTGGACCGGCTGGGCAAATTGCCCGCCGGTCGATGTTTAAGGATCCAGTACACAGACATATGAGTCAGACATGACAAATATACAGCACTGTGAGTGAAAAGATAAACCTCCAGCAAGCTCACTGGATGGGGATACTTTCAGTATAGTGTGAAAGCCTGGATTGCTAATTATTAATCATCTTCATTATTGTCCCCTCGCATTGGCAGGATTTTGTATTTTGGCTGCATAGTGAAATGAACATCTATAGTTATTTTTTGTGGGTTTCACGTTTGGGCAGAACAGAACATACCAGGTGGTTTATCTTCCTTACTATATCACACATTGTTTTGGCCAGGATTCACGTGAAATGCTCGAATGTTACTTTGGACTGGATGCATATAAGTGGCACTAAAAAAACATGTAGTATAAAGTGCTGAGATAAACTAGTTGCAGGGATAAGCCCAAGACTTTTAATTATGGAAGAAAAGCTTCCACCAGTCTCGTCTTTTCCCCTTGACTAAAGAACACATTAATGCTATACTCTAAACTATTTAAATTGCAGATAATGGAGCTTATGACATGCACTGAAATGCATGAGTTGACAACTTCCTCCTCTATTTCTTCAGTGCTTTAAGGCTGACTATAAATTGAGGCACTTGATGTTCTCTGCAGGGATTTGACAGTCATTTAGTCTATGGAGCCTCGAGTCCCATAGACTAAAAGTAATTACCCAAGTACCCCCATGTTTCCATGTTTATGATTTAAGCGTGACAAAATAAACACATAAAGGTATGATCTGAGAAGTTAGGCAAATCTCTTGCCAACGAAATAAAATAAAATTGGACCAGTATACTCTGTAATCCCCTGCACGTCTTTAATACTTCCACCAGGAAAACAGACTTTGTTATCATCTCCCTGGATGCTGAAAAGGCATCTGGCCAAGTAGAATGGTCACATCTGTTTTCCATTATATTGACAAAGTAAATATATATATATTCTGGATTCTAACTCAGGAACGCTAAAGCACAAATACTCACAACTACAGTTATGTTGTCCTCATTTAGTCTCAGCAGGGTTGTCCTGTGTCCACCTTACTGTTAGAGATAGATTTTGAACCTGTGGCACAAAAAAATCAGAAGAATCTATTCATTGGTTTCGCCTTGAAACTACATCACATCTAATATGTCGTATGCAGATGATATCATGATTTATGTAATAAAACCAGTTATGAGTGTTCGAGTGGTCCTACACATAATTCAGAGCATTAAAGTGTTTTTATTGCTGGAAAAGTGAATAAAAATGAAAATGAACTTTTTGCAGTTGGTCTCACTGACTTCTCTGAACTCTCACTGTCCCTTGAAATAAAAGACAAAGTTACTTATCTCGGCACCATAGTGACAAAAGTCTTTGTCCAAAGCCAACTCCTCTTCATTGATGGAGAAATTGCAGTCAATTGTGAAGGTCCCCTCTTATTCCTCCAGTTTGAAGGGTAAATACTACCAGGTTTAATTTTCTTCCTTTGCTTTTGTATCTCTTTTAGTAAGTTCCCATTTTATATATTAAGCAATTGAACTCAGTTATTTTACTTTACATCATGAAACTCACAGTGATCAATAAAGTACATCTTTGCCCTCAAAGGTTGTTATCCCTTTGCTACTTTTGGAAAATTTCTGGGAAAATATGGACGCCAGAAATATGTCCACTTTGGTAAAAGCGAATAACACAGTTTATTTCAAAGTGTTTTTGCAGATGCTTCTGATGCATCCTTGGCCCAAATGTTTTCTGCCTACACTTAGAGGGGTTTTGGTTGAAGAGTCATGACAGAGGTCATCTGACAGTGAATTGAGCCAGATTCCCTTCTCATACTGTTTGACAAATCAGATCAATCATTGACATTGTCAAAGAACCAACAGCAGTTTTTTCACGTGGATTATTAACTGAAGAAAAGCTTATCCCAATATTTCAGTAGTAGATTAGACTGGGGGCTTTGTTCACTTTTGGGATTGGGTTGGTGTTTTGGGGATCTATCTTGTCTCTGGTTTTCCTATATTTAACTCATGTCAAGAAAGAGAATAAGCATTTTGTCCTACTAAAATTTCAAATTTTCCCTATATTTGAGGTTGCAATGGATTATGCTTTTCATTTTCAATCCATGGCCCATCCTTTAACTGGTGGCTAAATGATACATTCCTGCAATGAAAACCAGAGAAGTAAGGTTTAAGCTAAACTCCTGTTAGCAATAAATCATACGTTGCAAAAGAAAAGTTCAATTCATTTTGATTTCATACAGTATTAGTGGTCAACATATTAAAATACCACAATATTCTCATTAAAAAACATTTTTTTGTAACATAATAAACTTCATTATCATCATCACTATTATTATCGTGCCACTGGACATTTTATTATTTGTCATCCCATTATCTTTATCACATTGCCATGTTAAGTCATTATCATCATCATTATCAATACAACAACCCCACTGGGCATTTTATTATTTGCATTAGCTCCTGTATTTGCTCTCTGTCACATCCGTCCTGCGTCAGGCACTTGGTTTAGAGCTATGGTCGCCCTGTTCTCTGTCAAAGACTGATTTGCATTAGTAAAGTCAAACAGGCTTAATGGATTTTATTGGCATGAGG
This sequence comes from Remorina albescens, assembly GCA_034769265.1. Lineage (NCBI taxonomy): Eukaryota > Metazoa > Chordata > Actinopteri > Carangiformes > Echeneidae > Remorina > Remorina albescens. The sequence goes on along the minus strand of CM068493.1, from coordinate 16,916,873 downwards.
CGGTTGGTCGCTGAGGGGGGACTTTTAAACAATGCAATATGCTAGCAAACAGAGCAATATGTACCAAGACCACAACTAGCACAACAAAACAACAACAACAACAAAAACAAAAAAACATACACATGCAACATCCAACCCATAAGCCTGCATCAATGAATCCATACACTTTTATCCAGATGAAGTTCTATTTGAAGAATGCTCTAATGCTGAAGCATACCAGGAAAGATAGGAGGAATATGGTCGAGGCATGCAACTCTGGCCACTAAGCACATTCAAAGTTTATGAGATTTTACTAATTGAGTTATGACAGCGGACACTGTTGCAACAGAGTCTTTGCATCGTTCCCACATTTTGTACCAAGGTTATTTTGTTCGATGACATTGTTGAATAATAGATCACACCAGTTTTGCACTCTCACCTTGTTCTGGATAAGAGCCAGTAGATAGAAGCCCCTACGTACAGCGTGCCTTGCTCCATGATCCATCAAGTAGATTCTGGAACAAACTGTAGTTGAACTTTTATCTCTCTGTAAGCAATTCCAGCAACAAAGATAAGTGGCCAAAAATTCATTTATATCTGCTGTGATTTAAATCTCACGTTTGATTTACCTCACAAAACGAAATACCGAATTTTTGCTAGATAGTGTGGACCATGTCAAACAGCGATCCAGCAAGATACACACAAAGTAAATGAGGAGGACAGCCACATTTTGGTTAATTTTTGTTGTCTTCCTGGCTGTCACAGTCCAGCACAAGAATTTGGTGAAGGAGATTTTTTTATATGAAGAAAAGCCTCTCGTTGCTTGAGTGATGGAGGAGGTTGGATTCTGCTTTGCTCTCTACACAACTTCAGGGATGTTTTCATATGGTTATAGATGAGGCCATGGAAAACGGCTTGTGTTCATGAAACCCCATCTCTGTAGGGGCCGTTATCTTTTTGAAATATGACAATATCTCACCAGAACCGTGTTTTCACCTTGGGATACAACAGCCACATTGCCATATACAGTACCTTGGCTGTTATATGACCATGCAAAGCAATAATTGGACCAAATAGCTCCCTCAAGGGATGCCTATACATTTTAGATCCAGAGTGAAGCGAAACATTTATGAATAAGCCCTCAGCCTTGTGTTCAGGAGTGAAGATCCAAAGCAGCGTCCTGTGTCCTACTTTATAGTGGGAATTCCATCTATATTGGAAAATTGGGTGCCTTTTTATGTACACCCAGTATCAATGTTTAGTTCTAGTGCAAGGATTACGCCCTTTATCAAGCAAACAGCCAGAGAGTGGAGGCTTGTGTTTCTGATGGTTCCTCATCAGTGGCGGTTCTAGACCAATTTTACTGAGGGGGCCTGGCTGGGGCCCGTGGTTTTGTCAGAGGGGCACATTCAAACCTGGGCAAAAAAGACAAAGATTCGAAATCTCATTTGATTTATTTTCATCATCTTTTTCACCATATATCTACAAAACTGATCGCCATTTTCAGTAGTGCAACGCACTAAAGGATCCGACTAGAATGTTGAGCCATGCGCATTAGTGTGGCTTTTTGCATCGGCGCAAATCACAATTTTAATAATTACTGTATAGTAATCTAATTGAAATACAATTTCAAGAATAAAGTCAAAATTTATTCTAAACACACATCAATTATGCAGTTGCATAACTTCAGAAATGTACCCTTAACGTTACACTCCAAGGATGTAGTTATGGCTGCTGTGTGTATAGCTGTCAGTCGCTCTCCTAACTGGATTTGATGGACCAGAGGAGACATTTCGACTTTATTCACGAAATTGCATTTCAACATTAATCTCGACATTTTGACTTTTTTGTCAAAGAGCATAATGAAAAAAAAATCTTCTTCCTCTCAAATATTTTTCTCCTGCCTGTCCTGAATACTCTTCTGTACCTTACCACAGCAATGTGCTCTGGTTACTTAACTGATGTTGGAAACCAAAGTAAATGTTTTGTAGTCTTCCTGGACCCCGTCTGATGAAAATCAAGTTTTAGATCTTGTTACAATTTCTACATGGTGTTTTTTATATAATACAAGCAAATCATGAGTGAAACAAGTGGCCAGTGCCATGAGTTTTTCCACCATGCCTCATAAAAATGGATTCAGACAGCCACGATTTTATGTCCCAAATCTAGGGGACCAATCCCAGGACAGATGGGCAGGCTAAATAAACCTGAAACCTTGTCAGCATAGAGAGAGACGGAGAGTTTGCATTAGCACGAACACTAACCCAGTGTCAGCAGCTGCCAGTTGCAATCTAACAATTAACATAAACAAATAAAAGATGCTAGGGAGATGCCTCCTGATATTTTTGCTTGTCAGTCACATAACCAGAAGCGCTGGATGGGACGCAATCATAACAGAGTAATATCAATCATAATAGTATTTGGCAGCACGGCGGCACAGTGGTTATCGCTGTAGCCTCACAACAAAAACGTCACGGGTTCGGTTCCTGGCCTGGGGCCTTTCTTTGTGCATGTTCTCCCTGTGCCTGCGTGGGTTTCCTCTGGGTACTCCAGTTTCCTCCCACCATCCAAAGACATCATGTTTGGGTTAACTGGTGACTCTAAATTGTACGTAGGTCTGAGTGTGAGTGTGAGTGGTTGTTGATCTCTGTCTGTCTCTGTATGTTGGCTCTGTGATGGACTGGTGACCTGTCCAGGGTGTACCCCGCCCTCACCCAATGTGAGCTGGGATTGGCTCCAGCAACCCCCTGTGACCCGGAAACGGATAAGAGGTAGAAGATGAATGAATGAATGAATGGTAGATTATTATTAATATTACTATTATTATTATAATAGAGAGAATCATTAATGCAGAGCTTTGGAAAATCCATGATGACTGCCAATTGTTGGCTCAGTGGAGCTGGTGGTTTCTTCATCAGCTAAACTTTCAAGCGTATAGGTTTTGTTATTTCAGTTTGAGAATTTGTCAAACCTTGCAACAGGTGATTTATCTCAGAGGCTGACTCATGTTGCTTTGAAACCTGTACACTAAAAGTTTGTCTGTCAGATGTCTTTTTCAGCTCACACAGCTAATTAGATTTGCCCTTCAATTTGATATGATTCTCCTGTGTAGGTGCCTCACTGTGAGTTTGTCATTTCAATGCTCTTTTATTATATTTTTTATACGTTAATGTGGTGTTTTTGTGATGTAGTGTAATCTCACAACCCCACATATGCTTTTCACTTTAAATGCTAATCAGCGTGGCTCAATAGCATTTGAAAATGAAAATCATTACATGGCTATCTAATCACTGTTTTTGATTATTTAGGCTTTAAAGAGCCAAGAGTTGAGCTGAGAACGAAAAGTTGTGACAGCTTTTGATTTCAAGGTCAGCAGGGAGACACGTAAGGCCTAAGGGTTGGCCAACTTATCCACTTAGGTGTCTCTGAACACAAGCGTCCCTTTTCTCTGTCTTACACCCTGCAGGAGTATCCAGTTAGCAAGAAAGTCTTTTACCCGTATCAGTTAGTGTAATGTTATCTTCAAAATAATGTCTGCCTTTGGGTCTTTCTTGGTGAATCAAATGGCAACATCACATGCAGCAACAGAACGGTTTCTGTTGATGATGGTTAGAGTCATAAAACACACAAGGTTCATAGAAACACATTGTGACACTCCTGTGGAGTTTTCCCCCAACACGCCATCCAAAACACACTCTACCTCTACACACACACACGTCACAAGATACCGCTTCCTAAACCCACAGCAACTCTCGGCGGAAAAACCTGTGTTTGCATACACAGTACATTTTGTACATAGGGTTGCACCTGACCCATATGGTTATGAACAGCTTTGCAGCTCTGCAGTGCTATATGGGAATGACAGTCTGTTCCTGTATGGATAGGACTGACATCTCCCATACCCCAGAGCAGTGCCGGGGGTTGAGAGTGTGCTGCTCCCTATACTGGTATTAATGTCATGATTTTCAGTATCAGACGCCTGAAAAATATTAAACCCCCTGCAAATGAGTCACTGTGCATTCTGGCCTTAGAGTTCAAGCACATTCTCATAAGTAATTCAGGCTGCAGTAGGTATAACTGCAACCACCTTCCCCCTATAGGCTGCTTGATTTAATGTAAATTCAGTAACACAGCAAGATTTATAGTGCAAGGATTTCATTTAGAAATGCTCTAGTAACCTATACTAACCCCTGGTATGTTCTGTTTTCATACCATTATTTTAAAAGCAAATTTTAAAGCCTTTTAGATTTAGATAAAGCATTTCAGAATGAAACCATTTTAAACATTTGTTTGAGCTCCTTTGGCAATATGGAAGAAAACAAATCACATTTTATTTTGAGATGAAATTTCAGTTACATGCAGTAGGATCAGAACGAGTTCTGTTTGCCTATTTGGCCCTGCAGTGGAAAGTAGGTTATTGTCTCTGATGCCCTAGAGCAAAGTAGAGAGTGAGCAACATGCCTGCTGCCTACAGTAATATCAACATGCTGTCTAGTATCAGGGTTGAGAGAGTATAATTGAGCACATAGCAGCTCATATTAAAACATTAGGTTGTTTAACTTCCTCATGCTTGACTTGTCAAAGACAAATACTCCTTAAATACTGCCTTGCATTACATGAGGCACTTAAGTGGAGAATAAGCTAAATAACTTCTTATTTGCAGACATTATAAAAGAGCAGTTAATAACATAAACTCAAGTTTTGCACTTGAACAAAAGGTACAAGATCATTTCCACTGGATCCTCCTCTCTGCCCCTTCATCCTGTCAGGACTATCAGGATGCAGTTGAGCATCACTGAGTGGTAAAGCACAGGGTCAGCAGCTTGCCTTCTGTATAACAAACTATCAACGTGTCTTCTGAATACTAAAGAAAAGCATATCCTATCTGACTCTTACTTATTCACCCAGCCTCTCCATTAAACATGAATATTGTAAGGAGGGAGTAGGTTAAATCTGCAGCTTTGACCTTCACAGTCCTTACTGTTGTCGCTTGGTACGTTGGCGATTTATAAATTTAATCTCTTACGCTTTTGGCATTTTTTTTTTTTTTTTTTTTTGCATGCTGCTTTGAAAGAATGCGCTGAATGCTCGAATGCAAATGTGGGCAGCAAAACGGCCAGTATCAAAGTATTAACATCTCCTCAGCACACTGTCAGATGGCCAATGTGCCCGGCGGCCTGATCGGCTCTTGCTGCTCAGCTCAAAGTGTGGAATCATTTGCCGCTGTACACGAGCCTCGGCAGGAAGGATGTCAGGTGTGACACAGATTAGTGTGTGTGTCTCTATGAGTTTGAGTTCCTGTGTGGGCAGTTGGGAAGTGGCAGCAGGATGCGTGTTGAGTTGTGAGTTAAAAGGTGCAGAAAAGAGCACTGTGTGGGTGTTTGCATGTGTGTATTTGTCTGTAAGTGCTTGTTAGTGTTTGTTACAGTAGTGTAATGCATAAATGCATGGAGGTGACAGTGGGTTTTTTTTTTTTTTGTATGTGTGTGTGTGAATCACCATGTCTCTGTCTCTGGCTGTGTATATGCATCTGTGTGTGTGTGTGCGCGCTACATTGAAACAGTGAGTGGCAGTCTCTTTTTGTTTCCCACTAATGGCATCCTTAGTGGGGCTGTTACGATGGAAACCACGTTGCCACGGAAACGCAGCCAGTCTCTGTGAATTAGAAGTATTTCACTCCGTCTCTTAGCCTCTCTCAACCTCTCTCTCACTTTGTCACCCTTTATCTTTTTCCGTGTCTTCATATTCGTTTCTATTTTCTACTTATCTCCCTTTAAACCTGATAGGGCAGCAGCTGATACCTGAAGACAGGTATGCATGTATAGGAAAGAGGGAGAGAGAGACAGAATTAAATGAGAATTAAAGGAGGAGTGGGAGAGGAATTTCTTGGTAAGGTAAAAAACTCTATCTCTGAGTGTGAAGGAGAGAAGGGTGGAGGGTCAGATTAAGGGAAATAGGAGGATTTAAGAGGCACAAATGCTCCTGTAAAAGAGCATGTCATAGTAAGGCAGACATACACCACATGGATAAAAGTACATAGACATGGGCTTTATCATGCAAAGGGCAATGTGGGACAACAAGTATTTCTAAGCCTCTATGCATTCCATTTAAGTCATGTAGCATAGCTTTCTGGTTATACCGCAGCTACTAATCTTTTTAAATAACACATTTCACACAAATATGAAGTATGACTTCAATAAAATTGCCCAGTTTATGCATCGAAGCTGTCCAGTTATATTCTGAGATGTATTTATTATTCTCTATTTACCAATCACAAACATGAATTATCATTAAACATGTTATAACTTGCAACAACAGCTTCATTTATTGGTGGGGACGTTCCAATTTAATTTGTTTGTCTATTAAGAACAAAGATAGGCTCCCCACTGATGTACTTAATACTGCAGCTGCTATAAAAATAATTCCAATGTTGTAAGATAGGGTTGAGGTAAAGGCTGTTTGCAGGATAGCCACCTTATCCTGCAAAATATATATCTATAAAATGGGGAAAATAATTTCTTGTAAGAAGGTTGTTTGTGAACTGGAGCACTGATAGCCATGATGAAACAGGAGAAAGCCCTCCCCAAACTGCTGTACAGTTTTTTTTATAAATATTCACAATTTCTCAGCAGTTTCAGTATGTGTGTCCTTCAGGGTTAACAAACATGTTGAGTGCATTCTTCATCACTTCGGCCTGTGGCCTTTCTATGTGGAGTTTGCATGTTCTCCCCATGCTTGTGTGGGTTTCCTCCGGGTACTCCTGTTTCTTGTCCAAAGACATCATGTGTAGGTTAATTGGTGACTCTAAATTGTCCGTAGGTCTGACTGTGAGTGTGAGTGGTTGTTGGTCTCTGTCTGTTGGCCCTGTGATGGACTGGTGACTTGTCGAGGGTGAACCCCGCCCTCACCCAATCTGAGCTGGGATTGGCTCCTGCACTCCCCGCGACCCAGAAATGGACAAGCGGTAGTAGATGAATAAATGTATGAATGAATGTTTACAATAACAATTACTAGCTTCCTCCTAATGGAAGCATTGTTATGATTTTTGCTTGTAACCAGCACAAGCTCTAAATCATTGAACTATGAAACAAGAATTTGTGTGTGCCACCTGTATATTAAAACATTCTTCCATAAACATTTCAAGATTTGCAGGCCATGTAGCATGTAATGCCATGCTCTTATTTAACCAGAGAGATGCATCTTGAGAGAATGGATAAAATATTCAAAGGAAAAAAGACTTGATTAGAAGAAAGTGTTGAGATAGAGGGAGTTAAAGGAGGCAGAGCGTTTGAGTTCGGTTCCACATATGGGGTGAATATGAAATACGGTGAGAAACTAGAGAGAAAGAGAAAAAGGGGAGAAATTGAGTGCGCAAGAGATTGATTATGTTCTCCTAAGTGCTTTCGGCATTATTGGAACTGTACTGTCCTCCCAATCCAGGCAATTTGAATTAACATGGCAGGGAGAATGATTGAGAGGGGGTTTAAAACAGAGAAGTGCGACAAAGGAGAGATAGCAGTAAAGAGCGAAAGAAGGAATGAGAGCGGGAGGGCGAGAGGATGTAGGGGGCGGGTTGGCAAGAGGCAGAGTGAGGGTCTGGAGGGAGGAGGGAGAGACAGACGTTCAAAAGTGGGACAGGGTGAGAGATGGCAAAAGACAAAGGGAAAAAGTGGAAGAGTGAGCGAGAAAGAGCATTCAGGGTTGAGAAGACTCACAAGATGAGCCAAATTGAAAAAATCAACCTGCTAAACACTACTTTATAAATTCCTGCTGAGTGCTGTTCATAATAATCCATTTGGAGGATAATTACTTCAGAAATTCGATTTTAAATATTCATTGTAAATGCTGAATCGTCAGAATGAAAATCCATTTGGGGAATAATAATAATCCAATCAGGAAGAGGAGGAAAAGATAAAACAGGAGCGTGAGAGACAGAGGCGTAAATTGAATGAGGATGGACAGATTGGTTTGGATAAAGTTCAAATAATAAGGGTAAGGGTGTTGAGTGTATCACCTACCAAGCGGGCAGAGGACAGCTGAGGACATGAAAGTAAAAAGGATGAGCGTGGGAACGAAGTGTGTGTGTGTGTATGTGTGTGCATGCTGGGGGATAACAACATACACAGAAGATAGAGGCTGATAGAAATGGAGGGATAGGATGCGCAGGACAAATGCAGATGGGAGGAAGGGAGATGGATGTAAAGTGGTAAACCTGGAGGAACATAATTTGTGATGAGAGGAGCGGAAAAAAAAGGCATGCAAACTTAAACAAGCTTTGAAGCATTTGTCTGTCAACTTCCTGCCTCCCCTGTCTGGTCCTTGTGGTGTCTGAATTTTCCTCTCCTGCAGCGCCATCCCTCTCTCTTTATTCACCCATCGCTGCTTCTCTCCTGCTAACCTCCCCCCTTAAACCTGCCTCCTGATTGAAGAGGGGAGTGACCCTTGCTCTGTTCACTGCACAGGCCGGACAAATAAAGCAAACAGTAGGTCACGCTTTACGTTGCATGCAGAGTGCATTACTCTGAGGAGGACAGGGCACCGGCCTGATGGAAATGAAATTCGAGTGATGGAGCACCTGCCTCTTTAGTCTAATGAGAATCCTGGTCAGGTGATAATTTAATATTACAGAGAAGAACAAGGCAGAGGTGGAGCCTGGTTGCTTTGCATCGCATCAGGGATTTTTCAGGCTATTTGGGATTATAGTTTTTTTGTTGTGTATCAGAATTTCATTGATAAATGAATCATTGTTTTATACATGCCACTTTTCCCATGGCCTGGGATGTGGAACAGAGAGAGGCAGCTATCTCAAATGTCAAATATATATATGTAAAATTAATCTGACATGATTTGTTAGCAAATGCAGCCGTCAGATAATAAGGTGTGGTAAAAAAAAGTACAATATTTCTCTCTGAGTACTGATGGCATAAATAATAACACTCAACTTCAGTGGAAATACAGTACTTAAATAAATGCAGTTAGTTACTGTCTACAAGGCATACTTTGTATGTCCTGTGCTGTGTGTGTCACGTCCCAGCTGGTTAGTTCTGCTTTGTAAAAACTGAAAATAGATTTGCGTTGTTTTGGCGAGTGCACCTGCAGTCTAGACACAGATTTTTTTGGCCTCTTTGAAACTGAGAGTCGTCTCATTTTGCTTTGAAACTGTTGCCAGACTTCTGTTACAGCTGATTGCTGCTGATAGATATCGGATTGCCCTGAATTTTGGAGCCCTGTTCTTAAGTGGGATTATTGTAGTCTTTTGATATTTTTTTTTTCTCTTTAATTGTACTTGGTTATTGGTGCTTATCCTTTACACTTAAATATTACACAATTTAAACTTAAATAATAATTTTAAAGAATTGACAGAAAAGATTCTGAATATATTTACTTGTTAGATTACTTAAATTTGCATTTTAATGTGATGATGTAATTTTTCCCCATAACTTCTAATTCCTTGGTAGTTGATTTTGCATTAATACCACACATTTGTTATGTGAGGACAAGTGTTTCTGACAGAATCATTTGCAAATTAATGCATTCATTAACTTATGTAATGACCCTGTACGCATACTCTAACTGCTTACGTTTAATAATACATTGCATATGCTGGGGCAGTAGGCATGTTGGGTTTAATTATGTCCTTAACAGAATATATTCATTGTGTGTGTATGTGTATCCACATTGATGCTGTGACACCAAACCTGGTTCACCTGCACAGTCAACACTCAGCCTCAGCCAACAATCGTGCACTACCTTTATGGCTGCTTTCAGGGTTCATACCTTGACAGTGCTCTCACAGGGGGCACAGCAACAAGCTGACTATAATGTAAAGCACATCGCCTCACAGTGCAGCGCTGTACCTCCGTTACCTGCCGTGGGATTTGTCTGGTGAATGTAGCCTACCTGTCCGACTCATGTTGTTTTAGCTGCTGCTCGGGTTATACACTTCACTTATGTTGTACCTGCATTTCCGCCATACATGTTATCTTCGTAGTTTTGTGTGTGTTTCTGCGCGCTCAATGATACCATGTTCCGACAGATATTTTTAGCGTTATTTCAAAATGGATATATTTTAACTAAGAATTCAGATTCTTCGGCTGTAGATAGACAGAGACAAAACAGAGATGTGATGTCGCAAACTGAGAATTAGGAGGGCAAAATATTAACATGGTGATAGGGAGACATTAAATTCACATGGTATTGTATTTTTTGTATCTTCCCCTCTGCTCACTCTTTGACATGAAGCTTGGATGCTGCTGCAGTGCCACTATGTCCAATAAATGCCTGCCATAGTGGACATACACAGCAGTAAATCATTTGCCACTGACATTCATCTTGAGTGTGTGTGTGTGTGTGTTAGTGAGAGTGAGTTGGACATGTTTAGGTGTGTATGGATATGTGAGTCACCAGTGCAGTTTCCAGATGCAGGATTCAACTTCTGCTCGGTGACACAGCAGCCTGCAGGGAGGCGAGGCGAGAGCGGAAGAGACTGCCAAAAACAAGCTTTAGTGCCACAGCTGGTGTGAATGCAAGTGTGTGTGCGTGTGTTTGTAGGTGTGTCGCGCGTACACAGTTGCATGTCATGTGTATGTACACATAAGCCATACATGCGCATTCATTCATGTGTGCGTGTGCACAGAGGCACAGCGAAGGAGAGGAAGAGAAGTTTGCACCTCTACTGTGTGTATTCTGTGGCTGCTGTTGCAACCAACTGTCAGGCAGAGGAGTGAGGGAGAAAAGATGAAGAGGGGGATGGGAGCAGACTGACATGGTGTGAAATCATAACCAGAGCTTATGGATGTAGAAAACCATCCATCAAGAATGTTTGTGCATATGAAATCACATCTAAAGGGTTAATTGGCCAGTAAAGGGCTTTATAGGCAGCTTCAGGCTTTTGCTCATTATAGACCCAGCTGTGAACCAGTGGCGCCAGGGTTGATTGTTTTTAACAAGCATCATTCATGATGAGCAAACCCTCTTCATCACCATCATTGATGTGATGCCCAGACCCTTTGGTTAATATTCCCATCCCTGGTGCTCTGTATGCCACTGCAGGCCTGGCAAATGAGTTTTACCGTTCTGCCTTTAGCACATACTGCTTCACCTTTTTCAGAGCTGTTGTTAGAAATAAAGCTCTGGCTTTGTTGATATTTAGACAAAAGCTGACCAGGAAGACTCATGTCAGGTCAGTCTAAATATTTTTAGGGGTAGGCTCAGGTAGGCTATTTTTATAGGTAGGCTGAGAAATACCGAGAAAGTGTCATTTTCTCATTGTATGGTATACAGTTCCAGGCTTTAGCTGAGTTAAGGCTTACACAGATCCTTGCTGAGGAAATTCCTCTGAGATCAACAGCTGCTTATAAGCTAAACTGTCTCTGCTCCGTAACAGCACAGAATTACAGATTCCCCTGAATCTTTTGAGGAAATCAAGGTATGTGGAAAGGAAAACTATATCAAATGTACAGATGGATCAACATGTCGTAAGTGATTTGAACTGTTTAATACTCTACATTTGTTTACTATGTAGCATCTTTTACAATAATAACTTCATTGAATAAATGTAGCAAATAAAAATTACAATATGTCCCAATAAAATTTAACTATAAAACACAAATGGAAATACCAAAGAAAAGGAAACAGTCTGAAAATCAAGCCACAATATAAATAAGTTATAATTATCAAAGAGAAAAAAGTGTGACTGATTTTCAGCCAGTCTGCCCCTCCTTTTGTTTTCCGCCTCAGTTCAGAGGTTCAGAGGTGAGTTTCATTGGTGTGATAGACAGCTGCTGTCAACTGTTGGATCAGCAGATGCCTTTTTACTTCCAAACATGTGTCCAGTCCCCGCATATTCATGTTCTAGACAGAGAGCAGCTCCATGTCAGACATAGTGTTAAAGCAGCTCTCTAAACCTTTTCTCTTTGCTCACCTGAGCCTGCTCTTTCTTTTCTATTCATGTGGTTCTCTGTAAATGCCGTGAAATCTGTAATCGAATGTGACACTGATTGCGGGCTGCTGTTGTAGGACAAGTGTGGTGAAAGAGAGCGAGAGAGAGACAGTGTACACCTGCAAAAGAGGGGGTGAGAGGATGGACGGAGGGTAAGAGATGAAAGAGAGGTGAGCACATACATGGGAGACAGGAAGAGAATAATGGATGGGTGGAGAGGTGTGTATGTGTGTGTGTGTGTGTGTATGTGCTGGAGTGGGAGTGTGGATGAAATATTCCTAATTACCAGGCTGGAGATTGTTGGTTGCTGGTTTAACGGCTTGATGACTCTAATGGGCCATTGTGTGCCATTTAGATATTGTTGTGGTCTAAAAGCTTTGGCAGCCACAGAGGACGCCTGTCACGGCAACACGCAAAGGGAGAGGGAAGACAGACCACACATGCATCTCAAATGGGAAGAGGAAGAGAAGAGAAAGAACAACACAGTTTTTGAAAGTTTCAGAGTTTATACACAGACAGACACACACACACACTGCTATGAACTCATGTTGGGAGAGCAGGCAAGGACATCGCTTGTAGTTACACACTGTGGGTCATAACACAGATATGTCTTCTTTGTAGTAACAGGCTACAAATGTTTTCACTTATCCATATGTTGTCAATCATGAAAATAAACACTTCTTGTCTAGCATATTATTATGTTATAACAGCATTTGCTGTGAGTCACTGTGCGAACACTGTTGTAGTAAGATATGTGAGCAAACAGCACGTGAGCTCCATCAAAATCTAAATAGGATTTAGATTCAGAAAATATATGATTTACTTTTATGTTTTGCAGCATTGATTAGTTTTTCTAACTTTTCTATTAGCTCACTGTGGCTGATTTTTGGTCTTCGACTATTCAACATTTAAAAATTAAACTGATTATTGATCATGGTCACTACAAATTTTTCTGTCAAATAAGCTATATTTCTTGTGACTCCTTCAGGATAAAAGCCAAAGCCACAGCTTTTGCAAAATTGTAAACAAACAGAATGGCTATTCCTCAAATAACCCCAGCCATAAAAAGCATCACAAAGAAGTTGTGATTTCATGAAAAACATCAAAAAGGACTTTAACTTTACCCATGGTTGTGCCAATAAAACAATAATTGTGATAAAAAGAAAATGAGAGACAGGGAGTGGATCTTGGGATGATGAATGAATCCATTTGTCCAACATGTCTGTGCTACATGAACCTCTGGCTCTCTGCCCTCCTGTCCTTTTTTGAAAACTCTTTTTCCACTTTCTTTTATTGAGGACACATACATGCACATAGGTAACCACACGTGCACACCAAGAAGAGGAGGTTTTGAAGTACAGTTTGAGCAAAAACCTGGTTAGTCAGTGAGGGAGGGAAGACTGGAATTAGCGTGGAAAGAAAAAAGAAGCATAAAGATTGGCTTATTGTCTTAGCCCCTCTTTTACCATGTTCTGTTGTGGAGACAGCCCCCTCACCACTGTCACGCCAGTAAAGCAGATTTGAATTTTAATTTTTATCGCAGTTAATGGAAGGAGTCCTCAGTGGGGGAGCCTTATTAGAGGGGGATAGGGAAGTCGAGACAGGAGAATGGGTTAGACTGTGTGAATCAGGGCAGAGAGAAGAATGAACACATAAAACTTTCTTAGTTTTCCCATCCATTCTCCTCCCATCATTCCATTGAAACAGAAAGTTTGTTACATCTGTCATCAAGCCACCCTAACCTGCCTTGACCTCCGCACTCTTGGTCTTCAGGTGCCAGAGATGCCAGACTTGGAGGCCTTACTCTGAAGTTGTATTTGTTAAGTCCCAGTCTAGGACAGCGCCAGCTAAATACCTGAAAATTTCATGTAAAATGGGGCCGATAATGTTGTGTTCTTTGGGAAGACCGGGTTTGGAGAGGGACAAGGAGGAGGAGGAAGGGAGATAGAGATGGTGGTCTCTCCACTGACAGTGACTGAGCACGAGCCTTTATCGTGTTGCCAGGAAAAGAACACAGAAGCACATATCCACTGTACTCTCACTCTATTTCCCTTTGGCTCTCGGTTCACCTTCCTTCCTCCTGCTCCTCCCGCTCGGCACCCCTTGCTCTTTCTCCACCCACCGATGATCAGGTAGTTGCATGTTTTATTCCTTTCCATAGGCTGAAGGCACCTGAAAGGCTAAAAGGTGACTTTTGCACTTGTTACACAATGATGCACCGTAGAGAAATGGTTAAATTTGAGGGTGAGGTGAGATGAGGAAACCCTTAAAATAGAGAGAGAGAGAGAGAGAATTCAGTTTTCATAGTGTGAAGTGGCGAGAAACAGCTCCAGCATGATAATGGCTCTGGGCCTACAGCTGACAGCGCAGCCCTGGTGCACCCTGGGATATTGAGAGAGGGAGAAAGAAGAAAAAGTAAAAAAAGATGAGAGTAGCCGAAGAAGGCAGCAGAGAGGAACATAGCAAGAGGAGGCTAAAATGAGGAGTGAGAGAGGCTGCCAAAGAATGAATAGAAAGAAGGAGGAAAGAAGGTGAGAAGGGAATGATGGCGGGAGAGAGCGGGATAATAGGAGGAGCAATGAAGAGTAGAGAGTTGAGGGCAAGCCATAGCAAGAGATTCAAATCAGTAGATATGACAGGAGTGGCAGAGATAGCTGAGGACGGACAGCAAGAGTGGAAGGGGAGTAAATGGATAAATAACATCCTTCATGTGGACCTTACTGCCCCCCACCTCCTCTCTTTGTCTCTCTTTCTGGCTGCTCAACCCACCGTCACCTTTTCCCTCCTCTCTGCTCATAGCCATACAGGAAGACATATGTGTGACTACAGAAGCATGCTCACCGCCCTGACTCCCTAAACCACTTTACAGCAGCCTTGGGGAACTCTGTGGTCCTCCTGCACCTCAGTCTTCACTGTCTGCACTCCCACCTTAGGGACTGATTCTCCCTTTTTTACAGAGGAACATTTGAAAACTCCCTTGAGTTGTTTGGTTGAGAAGAGATAAGCTAAAAGGCAGGAAAATACCAAAACCACAGTCAACCATCAAGACATGATCTTATGAATCTGTCTAATTAGGCTATAGTTTGAAATCCATCTGTCAGTTGTTACAGTGATTTCACAAACACGTTTTCCTCTCTTTCTTTATCCTCTTCTCTTTAGGGTTCACCTTTTTTGGTGTCATTGGCTCAGCATATTGTTATTGACACTGTGGGGCAAATTCAGCAGACAAACACTTCTTTTTGGATCATTTTTAAGAATGTCCTGGTCTTGTTTGGTTGTGTGTGTAATGTGTATTGGTCCAGACATCATATCAGCTTTACATTGGATATTTAACAATTAGCTGCCTCATTAGTCTCCTTAGCCTAACTCTATGAGACACAGACTCACACAAGACAAAGGACTATAACCACTCTACAAGGACCAGTGGACAAAGAAGAGCAGCAGCAGGAAAAGCATCAGACTGCAGAGGCCCCTTGGTGGGTCGTCTGCTAAACTTAGAGCAGAAATGGGCCAGAGAGAAACGATCTGTGCATTTGTGTGTGTGTCTGTGTATACGTGTCTATGAGTGTTAAGTGGTATTAACTTTCTTTTAGATGCTGTCTGATGTCAAAATGTGAAAAACACCCTCTCCTGTGTTGTCTCCTGTCCAGTTTAAGTCATTCTTTCCATTTTTTTGTTGTTATGTAGTTTTTTTCCTTTAATCCTTTAAATGTCTAGAGGGGCACAGTGGCTTTGACAGTGTCGTCATTTTGCAAAATTCAACACCAAGTTGATTCAAAATTAGTCAGATATTTTAATGAAGACCTCTGCTTTTTAAATTAGGGTTCAAAAAGTACTTAAAATAAGGTCACTGTTAATTAGATGATGGTCTGACAAATGTGCCAGCTAATTAAGCTTGTATGTGTTTGATTAAAGATAAGTAGGCTTCCACGATAAGAAATGTGATGATGAGGCATGAGAAAGGCGATGTGAGAGGGGAAAAGAGAGATGAGGAATGAGGGGAAGTTTAATTGAGGTAGAGATGGTGTGTGTGTGTGTGTCTGTGTGAAGTGAGAGGGAGTGAACAAGGGACAGAGAGGAACGAAGAGGGAGCAGAGGGACCCTCATCATCAATACGTAATTTCAGCACACATGGTGTTGGCGGCCTGTGCTCGCAGGCTTTATCCGAAATGAACACACTTCAGCAATTGTGTGTGTATCCATCTTTAGTGTGTGTGTGTGTGTGTGAAATTGCCTGTGGCTGTGGTGAGTTTATATCTCCCGCCCACAGTCTTTTAAATTCACTATATCCGAGCGAAGGCCAGCTGTTCCCCCTTCCTCCTGCCTCACCTCCCACTCTCGCTCCCTCTTTTTCATCCCTCCATCCATCCTCTTTCCCTATGTCTCGCTCTCCCACTCTCTCCCCATCTCTCTCTCTCTGGCTGGCTTCTCTTTCCATCAGCGAGTGCAGCAGCAGTCAATAGAAACCCCCCCTTGCTAAAGTTCAAAGGAGCCTTTATAGGCAGGATAGAAATATGCATTGCCAAAAACCTCCCAGCAACAGACGCCATCATCTCTCCCTGGCTTGCTTTACTGCTCCATCTCGTTCTTTGTCTTCTACTCATCATTACTTCCTCACAAAGAAAAAGAAAAAAACCTACATAGTATATAGTATATTTAATGCTTATTAAAATGCCTCGAAATCAATATTATTGCAGAGGAAATGGCAACTTAGGGCTTTTACATGGGCTGATTAAGATGTAAACCCTCTCTCCACATTCTCAGACATTATCTGGACTATTTCAGATTAAATCACTATGGCAGGATAAGTAATTTTAATTTTTATTATTTTACAATAAACACATGGTTTCATTTTCTTTGCTTTTTTGAGCATAGAACATTTGGACGCATCCAGATCCATAAATAGACATGTTGTCATTCAGATCTGAGCGACAAGGTAAAAGGAGGCCCCACTATGTCCAGCTAGACTGAATACATGGTCCAACTCAAGACTCAGGTCCTGGTTCCTGAAAGCCAAAAGGACCTTCCATCCATGTTGGAAATTGTGCTCCTTTACTTTAACAGTCAACTTCAGTGCAGTGCTCAAGCTGACATGAACAATATGTGCCATATGTTATCTGAAAGTAATACACACGCAAGCCACACCAGGAGTATGTATTCTCTGCTGTCAGTGTATAATTTGATAGAAATGATTGAGTTTTTGAACCTTTTCAGCACATGTCAGCTGTCAGTCATAGTGATCAGTTGGAGGAAACAGCTAAACCATGGCACCATGTATTATGTACCAATATTATGTTCTCTCGACTGTTTCTTGCGGTCACATTTGAACTCAGTATGTACAAAAAACAGCAAATGAAAGTGCAAATGACTTTGTGTACTTAAATGGAGAAGTGCATTGTATGTTGATCACATAAAGCACAAAAGCCAAAGCACAACATGATTTAACAGCACGCCTCATGTTGTTTTATTGTGTTGTTATGTATTTCTGTGTGTATGGGTACGTGTCAAAAGAAACACAATATTAGCCTGTCATTGAAGTATTGATTAGCCAGTTTGTGTTTTGGACTGAGTCTGTAAATGTTTGAGTGTTCTCTTTGAGGATGTGTGCATGCACGTGTGTCAGTGTGTGCCTGTATGCCTCCTTGCCAACACAAATGTGTATTTGTCGGTGTATGTGTTTAAAGTAATTGGAACTTGTGTTACTGTGTGTTTGTGTGTGCATATTCCAGAACAAGTGGGTCTATTTCTTTTGCAGTCACTGATGTGCCCCTGTCTGTGTAATTGAAATACCTGAGTTATTGACTCTCTCACTCCTCCAAGTCAAATAACCGCTCCAGGAGTGTGTGAGTGCACTCATTTGAAGGCTCTGGGGCAGAACAGGCAACTCTGGCAGACCAAGGCCTGCCAACTACGGACAACGCATACACACACACACAAAGTGTTTGCATAAGAGAGCCATATTGAGGCTAAAACTAGCCAAATGCACACATCTAGGTACATGCAGGCCCAATAAAGGGAACAAACACACACATATTCATTGTCACACGCATACAAACTACACAAACTGACATACATACATGTTACATCTCTATCGGACACTAACACATTGGCTTCATGTAAAATAGGGCACACGTGTCCTGTCTCTCTTTGACAGCAACAGTCTTCTGTGGTTGAACAACTCAGGCTTAGCCTCCTCCTGCCTAAATGGCTGGCTGACTGCCTGACACACATTGTCACCACATTGTCCTCTGTCTCTGTCCCTCTGGAGGATTCATATCTCGCCTGCATCCTTGCTGCTTTTTGTACATCTCTATCCTTTATTCTCTCATTTTTAATTCCTTTCATTCCCCCCTGTTTCTCTCTTTTCTCTTTTCTATGTCTTAATCCGTTCTTTTTTTAGAACTCGCCGTATCTCTCCATCTATCGCTCTCCACTGGTCTACACTGGCCACTCGTCCTGCTGTATTGTTGTCTTTGTATAGTAGCCAGTGCTGACGTCAGCTGTGGATCCACAGAGAAGACAGAACCATATTCAAAGCCCTGCTGGCCGGCTTCCTGCATCTGGCTGACTGACTCACTGGCCTCGCTAACTCCTCAGGGAATTTTAATACTCACTAATCGATCACCTTGTGCCGACAGAGGTGGTTATGTGGCCAGACTCTAATTATTGTTGCTGTAAATGAAGAGAGGTGTTTTGTAGTACTTAATTTTACTCAAGCTTTCTTATTACTCTTTCCATTACCTCCATAATTCTTTTCACTCCCATATCTCTCACCCTCCTTCTTGTCCTGCTTCTGTGTCTGTCTTTAGCATGTATTTTTCTCAAAGGCTAATGAAAATTCTGCAGACCTCTCGCACTCTGAACAAGCACGTTGGACAGTACATTAATACTGCTCTTAAGAGAGGAGAGCGATAGAGAGAGAAAGCCAGAGGAAATTGGGGGGGGGGGGGGGGGCTGTATAGAGGATAAAAGGGGGAGTGGCAGTGTGCGAGTCTGGAAATTCAATTATAACTGTGCCCTGGCAGTAAATCCACTGGTATAAATGGGACAACAAAGCGAGGGGAGAGATGAATAGAGATGGATGGAGGATGAGAAAGAACCAGGCAGAGAAAGGAAAGAAAACTGAAGAACAAATGGACCCAACTTGGCTGAAAAACACATCTACAACATCATCGTGTGTCATTATTTTATGAGTTCGAAACACAGCCTCTGCATTGACTTTAGCCTTACATACACACGTTTTATATGTCGCGCAACACGGGATAATGACATGTTTTGAACCTCATGCATGCAGCGCATTATGCTCGTTATTTGCAAGAGTGTTGAGCAAGTGTTTCACATGCACATTGTGCCTCGTGGCATGCCACCTCAATGGTATAGCCCTGATCTCATTAATGCAGAAACAAGGTAACGGATCAACCCGTGTGCATCCCTTGGGAAGAGCAAGTTAGCCTTTGATGTTGAGTGAAGCACAGAGAGTCCTAAGAAGCCAGAGAGATTTCAACACCCTCTCTGCTTGCCTGCCAGGCCTGGCTGTCAACTGCAACTGATTTTACTCACATATAATCTACTATCCAACGTGACTCGTCCCAAAAAAATCAATCTCATTCATTTAATTAGAAGGAGGACTATCCAAGAACATAAATAAACTACTGTACATTGTGTCTACAGGAGTTCTCACTCACACTCACACAAACACGGACAATAACAAGCTCATGTCACAGAACTGCAGAGTCTTGTCTAGTCTAGACTTGTGTTTCTCACCTCCTACTCTTCTTCTGTCCAGCTCAATTTTCCTTTCAAACACTGGTGGCGAATGGCAGGCTTGGATATCAGTGTGTGAGCAATGTTTATTGGAGTGTCTATCTCTGACTATACTGTTTGGTGGTTTACTGTAGGGCAGGGTTCAGCACCCAACTTGGGGCCTTTCCGTGCAGAGTTTGCATGTTCTCTCCGTGCCTGCTGGGTTTCCTCCAGGTACTCTGGTTTCCTCCCACTGTCCAAAGACATCATGTTTGGGTTAACTGGTGACTCTAAATTGTCTGTAGGTCTGAGTGTAAGTGGTTGTTGGTCTCTGTCTGTCTCTGTGTGTTGGCCTGTGATGGACTGGTGACCTGTCCAGGGTGACCCCACCCTCATCCAGTGTGAGCTGGGATTGGCTCCAGCACCCCCCGCGACCCGGAAATGGAAAAGTGGTAGAAAATGGATGGATGGATGGATGGTTTACTGTATTTGGTATTGCTCATATTTACATTGAACCCCACCAAGGGAAGAGACTTAGTTAGTGAATCTATTATGTGCAACGTGTTCAGAGTAGGTGCATGCCTTTTCTGCCACATTCATTGTCTAATATCTAGAGCTTTGGAGGCTGCATTGAAATTACGTTGCTTTAACACAACTGTAATAAAACAAACTGATGAAAATGATCGATGAGATTCAGGACAGTGGCTTCAAGTCCCCAGAATTTGCTCCAGCCACCCACATGTACAAACTCATTAAAGGAGTCATAAAGACAACTAATAAAACTCATGACTGGTATCATTACAAGCCCACAGGTGTCCTCTCGCCTTTCTCCTCTGTGAGCAAGAGAATAAAGGCAGCTAAATTAATGTTCGCACCAATATTGTTACAAAACCACTGCTGTCCTGTAAGTAGTAGCTGTTCTGCTCTGTTTGAACAGCCAGCTAAATTAAAGTTCAGGACAGTGTTGTTACATAACCATTTACACTCTGCTTCTGTCCTTCTGTGTCCTTCTGTGTGTCATTTTCAGGATGACAACTCCATGTTCTTTCAGTTTGGCCCCTCCATTGAGCAGCAGGCTTCAGTTATGCTTAACATCATGGAGGAGTATGACTGGTACATCTTCTCCATCGTCACCACATACTACCCAGGTTACCAGGACTTTGTCACCAAGGTAACTGTACCAATAATCAGGACTTAAAGAAAGATGACACAGATGATTTGAATGATCTTCATTCTCCTTATGTAACAAAAGCAATATCTCAGCCCTGCTCTGTGAAATCTACTTTGAAAATTAACATTAATTTTTAACATGTGATTCCAATCAGAGACAAGTTTGCTTTACATTCAGAGGGCAGTCTGAACCCAACCACTGGACTGCTGCACCCTCTAATAGGCCTTGTGATGCTTACTGGAACAGTTTCTTTCTCTTAAACAATTGCAAAAGGAACAACTGTCTGATTAAATAGTTTTAAGAAAAAAAAATGGAAATTAAAATCACTCTTACTCCTCTGTCCATTTTAGATCCGTAGCACCATTGAGAACAGTTTTGTGGGCTGGGAACTGGAAGAAGTTTTATTACTTGACATGTCCGTGGATGATGGAGATTCAAAGATCCAGAACCAGCTGAAGAAGCTGCAGAGTCCTGTCATTCTTCTGTATTGCACAAAAGAGGAAGCCAACACCATCTTCGAAGTGGCCCACTCTGTGGGGATCACTGGCTATGGCTACACATGGATAGTGCCCTCGCTTGTAGCTGGAGACACTGACGTCGTGCCTGCAGAGTTCCCCACAGGTATGAGGTCAAAATGAGGAATTCAAATTGTATTATATTTTTATCTGGAAAATCCTCAGCATGGAGGGATATTTGCATGCCTCAAGCTCAAATACAAAGCCCTAAGTACAGTAATCACATTATATGTGGGGTTTGCTTGATATTTGTGCATTAAAGTGCATTAAAAGTGCCATGAATACATGCATACATTTTATACATATGTGGCGTCAGTTTGAGTCAAATCCCTAACCACTGTCTCCTCAGTGCTTTACTCTGCATGAGGATTGTACAACTGCAGGAGGATAGCAATGATTACAAAAGATACAGGCCAGCAAATTAAACAAGTCACATTTGGGAAGCGCGTTTAGCTTAACAGCCATTCAACTGTACAGGAACAAAAAGGAAAGGAATGCTGAAAATTATAGCAGAGTAATATTACTCTAGTTAATAATTTATTAGTTTTCTTTTTAAAATCTAAAATTAACATTAGTTTAATATCACTACTATTAACCTACTGATCATACCAGGACAGGCAAAGATGGCATAGAAAAAAACTACAATTTAAAATTGACAAAGGGTGTGTTTTATTGCTCAAGAATGTAACTTTTCATGTGTGCATGGGGAAATGTGACCTTTCTTCACCCAAAAAAATGACATTGTCTCACTTTAATAAAGAAAAAGTTTTATTCCCTTTGTTTCATAATCTTCTTTCCTCATCATCTAATGATGCAATTGAAAGTTCTCTGAAAAAGCTGGTGGACCGTAATGTGTCAAAGACCTCTCCCATGTGCCTAAAACCTCAAAAGCATTTTTATTCTGACACTGAAGATAGAAATTGTGGATGGAATGCTAAGAACATTTGCTCCAAAGCAGCAGTGTTATCTTGTTTGTGTTGTTGTTGTACAGTTGTCTTGATGCCAACCTGCTGTGTTGTAGACTAATAAAAGGATACAATGCTGAGCTGTGAATCTTGTGGCTCAGATTTACAGCATTCTTCTTATTCGTGACTTAGTTGACACCACCACAGAAGGAAAATACTGTTATTTGAAATGCTATTTTGACAAATTTCAGTTTCATCTTGCTATCTGGATGCACCCCCCCCAACCACCCAAAAAAACAAACAAACAAACAAAAACAAAAAAAAGCAAGAAAGCAACCTTTCTTGATAAGAATGTGGAACCAAAATGACATCTAAGTTGGGGTACATAAACTGCTCAACCTGCTCACACAACCTTTAAGGCACACCAGTCAGAGTGGCTCATATAAACTGTTAAACTGTTGATGTTGCCACCATGAGAACTAATAGAGCCCTCCACAACTTCACTCTGTTATAAGAGAAAATTAACTGTAGAACAGGTAGTATGTATATTTATTCTGGACATATGAGCTTGAAAATTTGTCGATGTTTGGTTTGTTGATTTACAGTGCAGGTGAGATATTACACTGCTCCTGTACTCAGCAGTTTCTGGGAAACTGGCTGCTGGCTGAACCTGAGCTCGTTGTGCTGTTCAAGCACCGTAACTCAAATTTTGTACTTCTGCACCCTTATTGGCATCCATGGATGATTTACTTTAAATTGGAGTGAGGTGTGTGTTGTGGTTCTATGAGTGTGTCTGCCTCTGGGTGTGTTTTTTATACCTTTGTGTGTAATGTCAGTGTGCATTTGTCTGTGAAGTGTTTGATTGGTTCATGCTTTAATTTGCATTAGAAAACAACAGTGTAGAGTGTAGCCAAATGGGTTGTGTGTTGGTGGTTTTGTGTGTGCCTCATATGGTGGGAGGGGAGTATTAACATGTAAGACAGCGTGAACAAAACTATGGTTGTATATGTGCGTGTGTGTGTGAGGATATGTGTTTGTACCAGTTTGCTCACTCCAATTCAGGGTTCCACTCTATAAAGTTTGATATATCACCATATCCGTTATGTAAATCACATACAAAAAGTTCCCTTTTGATTTATGTTGCCACGAAGATAATTGTGACAATCTCATGCCCTGCCTGAGTGATTACAAAGTGGAGCTGGCGGAGTGACTGTGTTAACGGACACACACAAAGCTCTTTGAGTTAGCATTGAACTATCATGGGATTAATCATATGGGACGTAATGACAGATAGTAGGCAAAATGTCAACCCCTCATTTAATGTGTGATGAATAGGACAGGGAATTTTACAAATGCTCACTCAGAATGGTCCAACACTCTGACTTAAACAATCTATGATGATTTATGTTTTATGTCAGTCTAAAAGATGATGCACTTTAGTATCTTGTGCATTTATGGACATTTACTTACTGTAAAATATGATGTATTGACAGTGTACATCAGAACCATTTTATAGTTTAGATGTTGAAGTGTGCATACCACTGGTATGTTAGTATGCAGATGGCTGAGCTTCTGCTCACAGCCCTGCTGCTGCTGCAGGATCTGTGCTTGTCAATGCTGCCCTCTGCCAAAGAGACAAACATGATTGAAATTGTACTTCCTGGCTTCAGCAGTGACAGTTTGTAAAGATTGCACTGAGAGCGGTCTCACATTGCTGAGGAGTCTCCAAAGCAGCTGAGGACATTTTTGGCTTAAAAATAAATAAATAAATAATATATATATTAGCTGTGTTTTAGTTATTGTAGAAGCATTAATATACCAACCATGGCACTAAGTACAGTACAGTTGTTTAGCCCTGAGAAAAGTTTTAACAGATCACTGTTCTAAATTAATCTGGGTCACTCTACAAGATTAAGATGCTAACCAGAAATTTTTAAGACAATAGGCCTTCAGTAGTTAAACTCAGTCATTCAGTGTTTTGTTTTGTCTCTGTGTTTTAACCTCAACGTCAGAAAAGCCAAATGAAGCATTTAGCAGCAGTCAACTGCACCAACTTCTGAACTTAGACAGGGTCCAAACAACACCGTGGCACAGCATGTGACTGATGCTGCGGTGGTGTGTGCTCTGGATGAATGCAGTGGTTCAGGGTTCAGCAGAAGGTGCACGCTAGCTGAGGGGCTAATTTGCTTACTAGGTACACTTAATAATTTGCACCATGTGTGATGAAGAGCCTCCAATTCTCCTGGGTAATTGCACTGATGCCTTACTTGAGTGGCGCTCATGGGAACCATTTCTCTTCCCGATTCTCTCTGTCCTTCCCTTTCCCCCTCATTTCTTACTGTTCCCTGTGTTTTCTGTCTTGTTATATTTTAGCTTCCTTTGTCCTTTTTCCAAATGTCTAGTCCCTTCATTTTTTTCTCTCCTCCGTGTCCTTCGCTGTGTCTGTCAGAGTTTCTCTCACTGCTCATTCTGTCCCTCTTTTCCCTCCTCATCCCTTTCTGCTCTCTCTCAGTTACTAACAACCTTTCTGTGTCTATTCTTCCTGATCAGAGTTCCTCACTACTGTCGAAAGATGTAGAACATGTGCACATACTGCCAACACACACACACAAATATGTTGTCTTACTCGTCCCATAAAATAATAAAAGTGTAAAAAGAAACAAGCGATGGGATTGACTGAGTGTTGAGAGAGTGTCAACAGTGTGTGACATCAGATGTGGTCCTGGTGGGCCGGAGCTGTCAGTGCTGAGACCCCATGAGGAAGGCAGGTTGGCGGGCCGCCTGTCTATTTCTGCCCACTGACATGGTAGTGGAGTGGCTGACATGTGGTCATACGCTGTCAGATAGATGCAGACTGACTGATGGACAGAACGGGGGACCGATTAAAAGACAGATGGAGAGATGGATAGTTGCATAAATTGACTTGAAAGAAGGATGTGCTTCACTGAGAATGTGTGACCAGAAAGAAAGATCAGTTATTGGCCATTTTCAAAAGTCATAAGGGCATTTGTAGCTGAAAGTTTGAACAAAACTGGGTTAACTGAGGTTTCCATGTCCCATTGAGAATTGGGCTTTGACTTTACTCAAAAGTCCACAAAAACCGTCTTATTTCCAGTCGGTGAGCATGGAAGCATGATGCTTGCGCTAAAAGTCTACAAAGAGGCAGCATTGTACTTGCGTTCAACATTATTTAACATAAGTGTTAATAATTTCAAAACTTTCTACAGAAAAACATGCTCAGACAAATTTCACAGTTAGATTTTCTTTCGTCAGTCAGCCGTTGCTTAAGTGTAAACTTCCCCAAACAAGCAAAGCTGCTATTGTTTCTCTAAACTCGTATATACTTACACCCTAAACAGGTATTTTTGGTATTTTTCTAATATGACCTGTAAACCTGTAAATGCCTTTTGACATTATGTTAGGCTAGCACTTAGCCTAATATTAGAGCAGATACACCCTGAAGATTTTTTGAAAGGTGATTTCAAGAAAGACACCAACAAAGCTAGCTATACATAGATGCCATGCACACCTTACACCCAGTCCAATAAGTATAGTGCATAACTTATTCTCAGAAATAAATAGAAATACTAAGAAAGAACTAATGAAGCAAATTCCAGAACAATTAGACCCCTGTGAGCCAAAATGTGATAACAGCCCCACCTGTTAGCTCTAACTCACCAGTGTTCCACAGGAAAGCTAAGTGATTGGTCATTAAAAGAGATTGAGCACACTAGGCTCAGTGCTGGACAGCAAGGCACTGTATGTCATCCATTAACAGTGGCTGTTTATCATGAGTTAATCATATTATCAATAACAGCCATTTAATATCAGTGAAAGTCATCATCAAAATGTCAGCTCTGTTTGAATACATGCATAATTGGTCTAATATTCATGGTAAATCAACTATTGTCATAGTGCTTCCATGTGTTTCCAAAGAATAAATAGCTGGAAAGACACACTGTTAAATAAATGATAACCTTCAGGGTAAAATGCATTTCATTTGTGTGACTTGTGTGACGCTAACAAGATGGAACAGACTTAGAGAGCCTTCCAAACTTTTAAGGTCAGGTGGTTTCCCCAGCTTTGGAAATAATGGCCGCATACATGTTTCACTGATTTACTCGACAGTCACTCCATGATGATCAACGGCATGAAGGGACAGAGGTGTCGGAGAAGAATGGTTACAGTTGACTGGACTGATGGATGGTTCAAGGGCAATGGAACTGAAGTGACCTACACATGAATGTTCACAAACAGACAGATTGTCAAAGGAGAACAGGAGTCAGGCAGACAGAAGGACAGATAAACAGATGTAACGACAGTGCAAAGGCCAACAAACAGAGATAGACAGGGCTTTACACAGACAGATGGACAAACAGAGCAAGGTGATAGACATTCAGTCAGACAGGGTGGGAGTGTGTTTCATCTGCTCTCTGAGTCATCATGTAGTGAGGGCTCTGTCTTTTTGAGTGTGTTCACAGCGTGTACACTCTGTATACCTCCGCAAAATGATCCATATCTGTTCCCGCTTTACTTTTCTCCATCTGTCTGCTCCTCCTTTGTCTTTCTGTCACTCTTCACCTCTCTCTCCCACATGATTTACTTTCTACGCATTCCTGAATCCTTGCTTTATTAACTGTCTGTTTTTACCAGCCACTCTTCTGCTGTCTTTCTTCTTCCCACATGTCCTCATTCACACTGTCCTCTTGCTTTGTCCACTCAGGCCTGCTCTCCGTGTCCTATGACGAGTGGGACTACGGCCTTGAGGCCCGTGTTCGTGATGGTGTGGCGATAATAACTATGGCAACCTCCACTATGATGATGGACCGAGGACCTCACACTCTACTGAAATCTGAGTGCCACGGAGCCCCTGACAAGAAGACCCCCATCTCAGGCAACCCAAACGAAGTGCTCAGGTGAGTGGATGTGTAGGCTGTATGGTGGGGTTTATTTTTGAGACTGTTAAAAGAGTGTACACATTTTCATGTTTGTTATAAAGAAGCGGTGACATGACAGAGTAGTAAATACTGAATTAGTTTTAAATTTCTACACTTTGTGTAGTAGGTAGTAGGAAAGTAGGAAATTACGCATGATGGAAAATTTGTTGTGTACTAAAGACTGTCCCATTTCATTTCCAATCTGCTGAGGGTTTTTCATAAATAGTATTATTTGGTTAACAAAGTACTTCAGTCTGTTTTAGAATTGCAACACCAAAAAGTTATGGCAGCAGAGGAGGATGTGTCCTGACATAAAGTATCTAGCATGGAATGAAAAATGCTTGGTCCTACAATTCCTATTAAGTTACTCAATAATGTCTTTTATTAGGCTGGCCTCTGCCTCTTCTTGAAAATTATTCCTAAAAGCCTTTAAAATGTGACCAACATATGTTGGTTTCATTTTGTCTTTGTTTACACTTAATTATGACGTGTAAAGAATTAAAAAATCTGTGTCAAGTTCACAGGGCTATCATAGTGTATTGGCCTGTTTTATTTTGAGAATTTTTGGAGGTACGACAATTGAGAAAGTCTAAATATACTACAATGTCTTGTTGACAGCTTCATGCACAGTTGATACAATGAAAACTAAATCTGTGGTGTACAAAACATAAAATCCAGTGCAAAAGCAGTGAGACTCATTTGTCAAATGTCATTTATTTACAATTACACTAATGTGTCCAAATTAATGTGGCGACGATATTGAAATGCTTCACACAGCAGCTTTGAAAAGTGCACAGGTTCAGATGGCGCTCAACACAAGCACCAGGGATACAGCAGATGATAAAACACACAAAAACACATACCTTCATCCCCTGCATACTGTGATCATCCTCCCCCCATGTAATAATATCCTACATACACACAAACACCCTCCTCACATGCCTGCCCCCCCTCCTCAGAAAAATCCTGCCGCACCCTCCAGCTGTCCATCTCAACAGCAAACCTTTTGAACTGGTGGTGAAGCAAGGCGTTAAGTGGCGCTTTGCCCTGTGCACTCCCTAATTGGTCCCAATGGCGTTTCAGACAGCGAACACTGGCCCCTGTCGTGCTGTGCTCCAGAGCTTAGTGCAGTGTTATACAGGCTCTGTTTGTCTACTGTAGAAGTATGTGTGTGTTTTTGTAGTGTTTAAGAATGGCAGTCAGATGTATGTGTGTGTTGATGCTGTAAAGTTTGTGTGTGTAAGAAGACACTCAGTCATGTTTAAGACCCTAATCTAGTTACTGCTGTTAAGAAATCTTATTTCCTACTCATGGTTTGGTGCAAAAGTGCCTAACGTGAATCTCAATTGTGCGCACGCACATACATACAGTCTGCTTTTTGAGTTTTCTCAAATACTAAGTTTCACAGCATGTAGAGAGTACAGGTGTGCACCTTTTCAGACTGTGCTGCATAAGAGGGATGTGGATACATTTTCTGCTCATGCTTCGCACTTAACTGCATTCTGCACTGAAGGCAGAAAAGGTTTGTTGTCTGTTCCATAGAAGTCTTTAGATGTCATTTCAACCCCTGTCCGCGGGTTCACTCCTTTGTGAAGCTTTGCATTTGTTTCACCAGTGCTTACTGCTTTGAGATAAGAGTGGAGTTTATGGCAGCTGCTGTTGCTCCAGAATACAGTGCTTGTGCTCTGTGGATGTGTGCCTTCCTGTGGTCTTTTCTGCCATGTCCTGCGCCTGTTCAGCTATTTCCTGACTCCGTCATGTTCTGCTCTGTCCTCTGCCGCCCCATACTCTACTCCCTTGTTTGGCTCCTGATACACGTGCTCTTTTCTTCTCCACTTTGTTCTTAATCGCGCCCACACCTTCCTCTCTACTCCTCTTTTCTCCTCTTCTCTCTTGGTTTTCCTCTCTTCTCCACTGTTTTGCTCCTCCCCAACCATTGTCTGGGCTCCAAACCCGCAGTTTTATAATCAACTTAGCTGTGTTGTTGATTAGATCAGTTGCAAGCACTGCTAAGATCCTTCGCCCCTCACTGCCTTAACTAAATTTGTTCGGTGATAACCTTTGTCTTCAAGTGCTCAATCAAGAGATTATCATTTGGCCGACAGTCTATATACTAGAAAACTGAATGAATTGCCGGTTGCCTGGCTTGCTGGCTGCTCGGTTGGTTCGCTGCATGGATGAATGCTGTGCTGCTCGGGTTGGTCCACTAAGTGAATCATTGGATGAATACATGAAAGGCATTAAAAAAGGGAAATACCTAAATTGGAAGGCACTCTCATAGGATGCAAAAACCTTATACTCACCATCACTCTTCAAAGAACTCCAACACCATTTGTAATGTTTTAAATAGAACTTGTAGCTGTGCTTGGCTGAAAAAAAACCAAAAAACAAAACATTGTTGTGTCTCAATCTAACACTTGCTATTTTGAGTGCAGAAGTGCATTAACACTGTCAAGTATGGCAACATGTGGTGAACGGTTTTTACCTGGATGGTGAAGTCAAAAAAACATTTAAGTATAAAACCATGGACACTTCTCACCCTCAAGGAACCACCAACACATTGTCGAACTTGTAAAAATGGCAACCGTACTACTGCAGTTTGGTGTGGACAGTGAGCCCTTCCACACCTGTTCATTCATCACAGCCTTAATTGTGTAGTTATTATTTTTGCATTTCTCATAATAACATAAAGGACATAATCGATATCAATGTTGCTTCATTGTGATCAGCTCAAATCAGCTAATTTAGCAGTCATTACTTTTAGCTATTTTTACACTTTATCTGAAACCAATCAATAGTTTATGAAATGGTTTTAGTTATCGCAAACAACGTAGAAAAGGGTAATAGAAAGATGGAAGGAATTTTAAATCCTGGGGAAATTGTTCATGTTCCAAACAATCACACACGTATGTCTTTAAAGATGTGGATTAAGAAGCATTTCAGTATGGAATGCTTGATAATATGTAAATCACATCTAGTCTGCATTTCATTCAACTGTTGAATTTTGGAGAACTGCTGCATGGTCACGGTCATCTACTTGACTTTATAAGCCATGCATTATGCTGATCCCTCTCTGCTTAGCATTTCCTTGTCCAGCCCCTAGTGTTTCATTGAATACCACAGGAGAAGGATGTGTCACTCCACTAAGTAAATTAAGTCCACTGTAGCCAGTACTGTGACATTCCAGCTAATGCTACAGTCTGAGCCTGACAAGTGAAGATAGCAGAAAGAGGAAGACGAGAGCACAGCACACAGTGCGAAAGACGTGCGAGGGAGAGATGGAAAGAGAGACCACTGGTGAGCAATACACAGCAGTGTGAGAATCATGAGTTTGACAACAGTGGCGGTGACCTTGCCAGGCATGGACAGGTTCCAAATGGGCTTGGACTTGGAAAGGTGTCAAGTCCATTTAAGCTCTGTGGACATTTTTGAACTTTTGTTGCCTCAGTGAGGCTTTCAATAGAGTGAACGCTGGATATGTTTGTGTGTTTGCATGTGTGTGTTTTTGCACTCTCCTGTTTGTACTGTGTGTGTGTGTGTGTGTGCCTGTGTCTGCATGTGCACGCGCAGAACACTCTGAAGCAGCATTTTGACCTTATTGAGCTGAGAGATGAGTGTGAATGGATAGAGTGTCTACCTGTGTGTGTGTGTGTGTGTGTCCTTCTAGAGATTTCAGATTGAAGTTATACAGTAAAGGCCATTTGAGTATGTGTTTATGGAGCAGGCCAGTGGTAGACATTTAAAAGCTTACTGTATGTGATGGAGCTCAGCTGGAATTAGGTTGGGATGCTTCTGCTGTCTCTCTTTCTTGTCTGAAATCATGTTATCTGTTTCTCTCACCAAACCTCTTTTTCTCTGCCAGCTTTCATTTTGTTTATTTTTGGTGCAAACTGGAGCCGTCTTGATCATCATCATCATCATCATCATAATAATAATACGAATACTGTTGTTGTTGCTGTTGCTGTTGCTGTTGCTGTGGCTGTTGTTTTTGTTTTTGTTTTATTTATTTATTTATTTATTTTTATATGAAATCAATTTGGCATGATCTATGGTCATGAATAAGCATGTCAGATTTGACTTTGATTGATCAAAATGTTGGGACTTAATAAGTGAGTTTTCAACATTCAAAACTCCTCCTATTGACAGTCTATTTCCATTCCAACTTTTCAGGAAATAAATCAGGTTTGGGTCATGGATGGTTTAGAGTCTGAAGATGAAATTCATATACAAAAAAAGTAATCTATTTGAAATTGACAATGTCATAATGAAGTCGTGGTTTCAAATCCAGAATCTCTATCACTTGACTTCTTCTCCTGTCGACCAGGTTTATAGCAGGGAATAATTTGCCCACAGCTATAACATTATATTTTAAGATAATGTTTTAAGTGTTACAGAACTGTAGATTATTCACTCTAATTGACTTCAATGTAGTGCTTTACTGCACAACTCACTACCGCTAACCAGCTCTACACTTATGGTGTGGAGCTGCCATGGAAAACTGAGTTGTTCTGATCGTGCAGCGATGCAGTGATTGCACTCTGGAACAGCAAGGTCGCTATCACCGTCTCTCTGCTGTCTGTTGTGATTTGTGTTATATGTTGACTCTTGTTGTGTGAAGCATATTCTGTATGTCAAAAAATGTGTTCCAGGTGTGTTTTTTACAGCTTTTGATTTATTTTCTGTTGTTTCCTGGACTTGGCTGCTTCCTCTATTCCCTTGATTCCATTGTCTGTGGCCCATTCTAAGATTTCAAATTATCTTTGGTCTGCTTCTGGGGGTTGTTTTTTTTTTTTCTTTCTTTCTTTCTTTTTCCAAAATGTTCAGAAAAGCGGAGAAAAGCAGGAGAACAATGATGTCACCTCAAGTGTTTTTTTCATTATTTCGAAAATGTGGAGAATTCACATTTTCATATTGTGTTCATGATAATCAGTTTTAATTAAGTGCTGT
The DNA here is from genome assembly GCA_034769265.1 of Remorina albescens. Classification (NCBI taxonomy): domain Eukaryota; kingdom Metazoa; phylum Chordata; class Actinopteri; order Carangiformes; family Echeneidae; genus Remorina; species Remorina albescens. The sequence goes on along the minus strand of CM068493.1, from coordinate 16,884,735 downwards.
CCATCATTTGCCAGTCAATCAAATCCAACACACAAACATTGTGCCATTTGCTACAGCCACTCTTTTATGTACCACTGTCTTGTCATTTCTCCACTTTCTTCCCATTTGTGCAGTTTATTACACTGTTTGCATGTTCAGTTTCCAGGTCTGAATACACACATGAATATCACTAGATGCATACATGTGCAAACACACATGCACAACAAATTCCCCCTCCCCCGCATTCATGCTGTATACCCCGAGCGTGCAGGCAGCAAAGCCACAGTATGTTTGTCTGCCTTGACTGCACAGTGCCATCTGGGGCATGTTATCATTCTCCATATACATTCCCCCTCTACAAATCCAATAAGTACATTGCACCGCAGTAATTGCTAAGGACTGTAATTCATGACTAATTAATGTCAGGGTTAATTCATTAAAAATGACTTATCAATATTTCACACAACTCCTTCATTATTCACACCAAAACATGGGCTAAAACGTATCTGTGTCAGGCCGTGGAGTTAGCATGGTGTTCGTGTGTGTGTGTTAGGCATTGTGCTGTTCTAGTTTAAAATAAGAACAATCTGACTCAAACAAAACAAGCAAGTATGAGGCAGTGGAAGAGGCTAGAGGACCAGTGTTAGTGTAGATTTGATCGGAGCTCTGCCTATCAGAGTCCAGTCAGTGTCACTTGCTCTCATTCACAGCTGCTGCTGTTTGAATTTTAATCCACCTGCTGTACAATACAGCTGAGACACTGTCCTCAAGTTTGAGCTGGAACAGGATACCAAAACAAGCAGTTTAATAGGCGGGTTGATGTGTGCTTCCATTTATCGTGCTGTTCAAACTCTGTAAGTATGCGTGTCACTCAATATCCTATCTTGGCACATACAACGGCTATAGAAAGTACAGGGGGATGGGGGTGGAGTACATGACTATGTTAACATCTTTATTAGTATCCCTGACATGACAAGGAGGACATGACAGGGATGGGATAAACCCATCCTTGTTTATGGCCATATTGACTTATGTGTCCAGTTTTCTTGGTGGTGGTAGAGGAAGTTCAGCAGAGGTGACAGGATGGGAGGGGCCTTCCTGTAACCACAGTGGAGTCACAGTGTGATGAGGGAGAGCTTTACAGTCAAGTATTAATATGTCCCATCCCCTCCCTCTTTTTCTTTGTGTCCTACCTCTCTCTCTCTTTCTCTCTCTGTCTCTTTTCCTCCCACCCTCTGTGAGATTACCGTTACCATAGTAACACAACAGATTGGCTTGGAAATCACTGGTTGTGGGTGTCATGGCAACACACACATGCTTGTGCATCGCTCTGTTACTGCTGTCAACATGTGTAGGGTGCAGAGGTAGACACACACACACACACACACACACACACAGGTAGACACAAAGCCCCACATTGTTGCATGTAACAATAGCTTGCTCAGTAAAGATTAAAGGGGCCACAGCGTCAAGTCATTTTGTAAATGGCTTATGATTTATGCAGCAGATTCTGTGCACTTTGTATCAGTGCCAAGGCTCTACAGGATGGGGCTGTTAGCTGGACACATGGGGCTGCATGAGACTGTATACTGCTGGATGATTCTGCTCATCACAGCCCATTGAAAATATCAATATTTAATACAGAAATGGAATAAGAAACTGGGATTAGAGTAATTACTGAGTTGTTGCATAAGTCACTGCATTCTCTACATGTCTTCAGCTGTAGGTAGATACTTCAAAAAACAAAGGAAAAGTTCATTTGAATCAGATGATTACATTTGTGATGGTCAGGAGACTTCCACCATCAGGTGTGATCTGACAGGTGTAAAGGAATAACAGTTGAAGTGCGCAGAGAGAGAGCGGGGTTCAGCTTCATAACAACAGTTCAAGACAAACCGAGTCTGTTGATCATGTGTCCTGATACAGGACCCAGTCCAGTGTTTACACCCCCATCAGCATCACGACACTGCCTGACACACACATGCACACACTTTGTTGTGTCATTTATTTATTCATCTACATATATATGGTGTTCATATTTTTCAGGTAGAGTGTTTCCATGGAAACAATCACAGAGTGGAGAGAGTGAGAGGGATGGAAAGAGAGTGAAGCATATGGGAGTGAAAGAGTTAACAGATGCTGTGATTCTGCTGTGTGTGTGTGTGTGTGTGTGTGGGTTGATGGTGAAGTGATCTTGAGTTCACCTGACATAAACATTCCTCTTCTCTTATACACATTCTTGCACACTCCCACACACATTCACAATAATCACACTATGTGCGCATGTGTTGTGTTAAGTTGTTTAGTTAAAGAAAGTGAAATGATTTCACCTGACAGAAACAATGCAGCTTTTTTTCAGCTTCTGTATCTCCACAACACAAATACACTGACTGAAGTAAACTCAAAGAGCCACACATGCAAATACACACACACAGACACACAACCCAACACACTAACACATACTGATCTGACAAGCTGTTATTGCTGGATTATATACTACTTGGTGCCGAATACAAACTGCATTTCTCATTTTTGTGCTTCCTATCTTCACTTTATTCTATATTCGCTGTGTCTATGGGACACAGTGAAATGGCCAATTTATCTCTTAGATGACATAACAAAAATGTTAAACAATTTTTCCAACTAGTCTGCTAAGTGTCCAGCTAGATCATATGTTGTGCTGCTTCATACTACCTCTCGTAGCTACAGTGTCTAGAATAAAACGTAAAGTGAGAGCAGCCAGGCTAATGAAAAATTCTTCAACATAACTAAACCCTTCTCTTTAATTAACATTTGAGCCAAACTTTCTTTTTCCAGACTTAATGCTAAGCTAAGCAGCTACTGGCAATAGATTCACAGGTAATGGACAGGTTTTACAGTTTGACAATGAAAGGTATTTGTCTGACATAGTGGACAGTTAGGGGAAAGGAATCGCTCTGTCTATAAGGTCATATCACTTGACATGTGGAATGATTGGAGAAATCATTTGTGGAAATTCTTTAACCTCAGTTTCTTCTGAAAAACATCATTAACCATTATGCTCAAATGTCTGTCTACAATCAATGACTAATATACAATACATTCACCTATTAATGGAAAAGCTGCTTTGACATCAGCTGCAGGCTATTGGCTGGCAGCTGATTAATTCTCGAAATGTCAGTTTGTCTGAAAAGATAAATGTTTAAAAAAATAAACTGACATGCAATAAAACATTAATGTTTGGGAAATTAGCCATTGAAGAAACAAGAAAGGATATAGATATATAGAGCGAATAAAATTTTTAAACATGAGCTGCCAGTGCCAAAGATATTTTTCAGTTGACAATATTTGCCTCTATGAGTCTTTCTCTCCGCCTTTCTCACCAATGTTTTCCTCTGCAGGTACCTGATGAATGTGACGTTTGAGGGACGTAATCTGTCGTTCAGCGAGGATGGATACCAGATGCACCCCAAGCTGGTCATCATTCTGCTCAACAAGGAGAGACAGTGGGAGAGGGTGAGCGAGATATTACAGAGGCGGCAAGAACATCCCTGTGTTTGTGTGTGTGTGTGTGTGTATGTCCTTCTTCATGATGCTGCTTAAACTGTAAGTGTCTTGGCCGTTCCTTGTTCACGGCCGTGGGTGCAGCAGGTGGGGTCAGTTCAACTCACTTCCAAAAACTTCCAAGACTCACGATTTCAGAAAGTGATTGCATTTATTCTACAACTCTGAAACTAAACAAAACTGTATCTTACACTACCGGAATGATACCGGGAAAAAATGAACAAATGTTTATAAGCCATGAATAAACGTAAAGAGCAGTCAAAAAACTTTTTCTACCGTCGCCTCTTTCCCTTGACATTCAAAGAAAAAAAAAAACCTGCTAGACAGAAATCACCTGCTCTTTTATCATCTGGGTGGTGCATAAAGCCCGCACACACCCCCAACAGGTAGCAAAACTTTATTCTGTGCATAAACATATGTATACATAATAAAGTATCTATCTATCTATCTATCTGAACAATTTTGTATAATATGCAAAATAAACTATTCATATATTAGCTTTCATTTCAATAGTTCCACTTTCATATTAGCCAGGACCTTTATAAACATAAAATCCATAGCCCTTTTGAGCGGCTGTGACAGTAAGAAAAATGATACACTGTGGTCATGCACGGTGCGTAGATTCCAATCCAAACCCAAATGTCTCCTTATACTATCTGTTAAATCATTTGTTAAAGAATGCCAGGGACTTGGCTGTGTTCTCTGAGTTTGGTACATAGGTATCTGTCAGTCTCTCTATCTACATCCCTTATCAACAGATTTTCACTTTTTAAGCATTTTTAAGCCTTACAGGCGCCGCCCTGATTAGATATTATCAACTAGGCAAAGGTGCCTTTGAGGAATGTGCAGCAGCACAGTCTCAAGAGTGGTGATGCACAAAGAATGCTGCAGGAGTCCACAGCTGTTCACTCTGAAAGTTTAATAAACTATTTCATTTTAACCATTATTTATGTAGTATTTTTACACAATCATTTGTCACATTGCGGAGTTTTGTCTGCAAAAAACAGTTATTTATTCATGTACTTTTGACCTTAAGAGATCCAATCAGAACTCACATGGAGAAAGTTAACTAACACAACTATATGAAAACCAGTATGAGCTGGTTTCAGCCTTCTGCCCTTTTTTCCCCACGTCTTCTACTCTATGCTCACCTATACTGTATTTGAATACAGCTTAAATTCCAGTAGAGCTGTTCTCATAGATTTTCCTGCTTCTGTATTCAGGGGAAAACAAAATGTTAAGTTGCTGTTTCTACATATCCACCATGAGCATTAACAGCTGTGTGTTGCCAGTCTATCCAAGATCTGTAGCTGTTGTTTAGAGTACAGTAGTTTAGATTTACAGCCTTACAAGGGGAGCTGATCCTCAGCACTGGAGAAATATCTTAACTCTGTTTGATGCTGAAGTCATGTTTCTTCTGTGAAGTAAATGTCTTGGCTATGTAGCAATAGCAAAACGTACAAAAAACTCCCATGGGGCTATATATTAACCAGCAGTAACTTCCAACTCATTTCCAAGCATCTAGTCTGTTAGCGTTTGGGTTGATTTCATAACCACCGTACACACAAGTTAAAGATAGCACCTCTTCTGTCATTTTTGCTATATTGTACAGTGATCATTCAGAGATAAAAATAGAAGCTCATTCACAGTTTTGTCAGCTGCTGTGCAGTCAGTCTGGAGGGGTGTGCCTGCGAAGGGGAAGACCTCACACTCGAGGGCAACACTGACAACTCTCTTTTACTGTAGATGATGGTGATACCAAAAATTGTCACAAAAAGCCAGTAAAGAGGTCGGAAAATTTAGTAAATGTCACAAAAAAGAACTGGTAGTCAGTGCTGCTTGTTTGCAGCAGACTACTGTCGCCTGGCCAACCAGTGTTACAAACTTATCAATAAATAAAATTTGCATCTAATGCATGCTCTGGTTGTGTCTGCCAAAATTTAGACTTTTGGCTAGAAAAAAAATGCATAGAAGGTAGTGTTGACAAAGGCTGATGCAGAAACTTTCCAGGAAAGTTACTGTCGAACCCCATGTTTATGTGGCAGCTAATGCTAAAGCTGTGATGAGCCATTTTAGGGGGGCTCATTTATCAAATCAAGTTGATCAAGTTCTCCCTTGATTACTCTTCTCCGTTCGCCAAGTACTTGCTCATCAGGGGATCTGTTGGGTCTCTTTAAATAAATTTATAAAGAGTTTGGTCTAGACCTGCTCTATATGTAAAGTGCCTCGATGTAACTTTGTTATAATTTAGCGCTATACAAATAAATCTGATTTGATTTGAATGTATAAACTGCCCAGTACACCTACTACTACCACTTCCTCTAAATAAAAAGTTTAAATAATGAAGGTTTAACCTTCATTACTGGAGATGGAGAATATTCTCAGAGTATGGATGGCAGTAGAGATCAGGCAGCAATAGTCCTTAGTCACACTTCGAACCAACAACTTTAAGTGAACTTGATGCATCTCACCACCTGCAAAGTCACCAGCATGCATCTGTTTTTCCTGATGCTCCCTCTCCATTGTATCCATGTTCTGCAGTCTGACTCCTTTGACTCTCCTTATTCTTTATTCTCACTATTTCTCTCTTACTTCTTCCGCTCTAATCTATATTCTGTCCTCTGATCAGAGAACAAGGTGAATCGCCCCCCCTCCTGTTTCCCCCCTCTCTTTTTCTCCCCTTGTAACCTGCACCACCCCTCCTCTCTCCTCCTCCTCCTCTAACTCCCTCACTCATGATTAATTCTTAGCTTGACTTCCAGCTGAACCACTTTTCTTGGATCCTAAATAGTTCCAGCTCCTACAACCATCCTTCCACTGCACCTTTGAAGTAGTGTGAAGACTCTGTAGTGTCCAGTCCTGTTTACTCCCCTCAAGGCTGATTTTAACCCTTTTCTCTCCCCCTCCCTCACCCCTATTTCTCTCTCCATCCCTGTCTGTCTCCATCACTTACTTACCCTTTCTCTGCAGATAGAAGAAGGCTGCATTGTGCCCGAGGGATACACAGGCTCAGCTTGTCCACTCCAGGCAGCCTTGCCAAGTTTGTGTTCCCTGGAGTGCAGTGTGTCAGTGCCTGTCTGTGCATGTGCGTGTGTATATTTACATATTTAACAAGTGTGCGATCCTGACTTTACACACTCGCCCCACAGCTCCCTGTCCTCCCCTATCTCCCCTTATAGTGTGTCCAATAATCTGATGATCCATATCCACTTCCATCCACATCTTTCCCTTGATGGCGATGGCCAATCAGGCACTTGTAGAGGAAAGGGCACTGACTGAGTCTCTAGGTATTGTTTCATGTGACCAACATCTGGGGGAAATTGACTAATTGATGATGCTTATTCTGTGGAGTGCAGCCACAAGGGCCAGAGGGCCCTCCAGATATACGGCTGGCCACTTGTGTACACAAGAGCCATGTGAATGAGCTCTCCTGCTGTCTTTCTCTCTCTTGTCTCTTTTGCTCCATCTATAGTTCTGTCCCTTTCTTCCCATCTTCAAATTCACCTCATTCTCATATCTCTCATCCACTTTTCTTTCTCTCTGTTTCTCTCCACCCTCTACCCCTGATCTGAATTCTGCTCTTTCCCCAGTTTCAGTCTCGCCCTTCATGTTAACCTTGCTCTCATTCTCTGCACTTGGTCTCCTCTCCTCTGTCTGTCTACTGTTTATTTTCATTATGTTTTTTTTTTATTGGCTTCTGGACTTATCACAGTTAGAAAATGAAGTGAAAAACCTTCTACAATAAAAACTTTTGAGCATAGCAAACATAAAAACTCATCTTTGCTTTTTTGTTGAATGAACTGTGACAAATGTTTTTGCAGGTATTTGTGTGTTCGATTTCAATTGAATTAAGTTCCATTCGGATTAGATCCCTGCCCAGTGATTAATTTCATGTGTTTACTTCACTGTTACCTTTATTATCACTGAGTCAATGAGTGACATACTCAGACTGGTTGGCAAAAAATTAAGAGAGCAGTTCTATTTGAAAAAAAAATAAATAAATAAAGGAATCAAATCTTTAACCATAAATGATTTGCTTTTTTGCTGATCTCTCTCCAGGTGGGTAAGTGGGAGAATGGTTCTCTGTCCATGAAGTACCATGTGTGGCCTCGCTATGAACTGTATGGTGGGGCAGCAACCAGGGAGGACGACCACCTGTCCATCGTGACATTGGAAGAGGCGCCATTCGTCATTGTAGAGGACGTGGATCCTCTTAGTGGGACCTGCATGAGGAACACCGTACCCTGCCGGAAACAGATCAAGACAATGTGAGACCCAATTCTCAGATAGACCAACTCACTCTCAGAATCTGGGGTGACATGCCAGAGGAACAAGAATTCATAACAAGACAAAAGTTTATTTTCTGTTAAATATTGATTGGAGTGAGTTTGAATTCAAGAGTGCATATTAATAGACAGCGTTTTCCTGTTCATCAATGGCTGTCAGAATTAACGTCTGTAGAACTGACCAGAGTAATAATAAACAGGAAAAAACAAAAACAAAAACTGGCAACTGCCTAAATGTTGCTTTGAATAATGTTCTGCACAGCTGGAGGTAGAATCAGTTCACAGTTAGTGTGACAGTGACGGTGCCAGATCCACCAAATCGTGATTACAATTAGCAGTTCAGACAGAAGCACATATTTGATTAAATAATCATCTATTTGTGTGTCTGTCTATGCAGTAATCAGACAAAGGAATCAGGGATCTACATCAAGCGCTGCTGTAAAGGTTTCTGCATTGACATCTTGAAGAAGATTGCCAAGTCTGTAAAGTTCACCTATGACCTGTACCTGGTTACTAATGGCAAACATGGCAAGAAGATCAATGGAACGTGGAATGGCATGGTGGGCGAGGTGAGTAGATAACCCATGTCTGTCTTTGTCTGCTTACTCTTAGGTGCACTTTTGCAGATCACTGCCAGTAACTGTGTGAGCTAAAACCATCTGACTATAAAACATCAGGACAATCCACTACTCTAAATGTTCTGTGAGTAGGAGGCCGCCAGTTGTAGCAGGTCAACAAATGAAACCTCTAGGTCCATGTCATGATCTAAATTATTTGGCAATCTTGTTGCTTGCAAAGTAAGATTGCACTTACTCATACTTTGCAACATCATTCATCAACATTATTAATGTTACTTTCCGTATATGTATCTCATTGCTCTCACATCAGACTAGCTTCCTCTTCTTTGACACCATTTTGACATGATTTGCTTCAAAATGTTTGCGTACCAATGTACGAAGAATTTAAAACAGGTGTTGCTGAAAAGTTGTACAGTTCTCCCTTCAAACATCAAAAATTTATTGGTATTTGATTTATATACATCTCCTCATACTTCCACAGATAAAGCGACGAATGGTAGTATGAGTGACATAATTTGTATTCAAGGTTGCCAAAATAATGTACTATCCATTTTGACTTCCTCACATTGATTTCAGACACTTATTGTTGGATTGCTCCCTGAATTTGTGGCCAACAATGATGAATTGAGTCTCAGTTTGTTAAAACTTGAGAGACACATTTATAGTTCTTTCCCCACAGTATCTGAAAGCCATGTCAAATTCTTTCTCCTGCAAAATAAATCTGTACCGTTAATATCATGTACAAAGTAATGTGTAGATTGTTGTTCCCATGCAGTAGACTTAGTTTTGGTCATATTTGACTAAACCCTCCGAGAGTTTGTCACATCAAGATGCACAGAGTTACTGCTGAGGTGTAGGTGAAGGTGAAGAAGAGCTCAAAAGGATCAGAGAGTAACAGACTGTGTTCAGCCTTCTGAGCCCAGTGACCTGTGCTATATTTAGCTTCCACAGGAGCTGCCTAAAGGCTTCATTTTGTCTTTGAAGTGTGTTTTCATGGCTTGACTTATGAGCTTTCCTTTCCGGGTCAACCCTCAACCCAACAGGCCTAACACTTATGTCAGATGGGCCAAGTAACTCACCCACGGGTGTGCACGGTTCAGTCAGCCACAACAATGCACTTTGGGCCTTGAACATTCTCTAATCGACATTGGTCCCAAGGTAAGGTCGATGTCAGCTCTCATACTCCCAGCCCGAAGAACGAGCCGGGCTTGTGCTGTCTCACTTTGGTGATTTGTTAATGAAGGACAAGGCTAACAGATCGATAGCACCCCAAAGGTCACAGGTTGAAAACACACCCTGTCCCTCTGTGTGGATGTTAAAGTTTGAGTCACCTTCATGAGTCACAGCTACGATAATGTCTCAGTGTTTCCACTGCATTAAAACTTTTGCTATTCAATTTACATTAAACTGACCCATTTAGTCTATTATATAGAGTCCTTTTACTGATGTCACCAGTCAACCTGTCTCTTTAGTGGGCACTGAGCTGTGAGTGTAGTCACCTGTAATAAACTCTATCACCCTGACTAAAAGCGCTGTAATGTGCCATCTCCTTCTCACCTCCACAGATGGATGTTCATTAGGAGGGGGGAGGGCATTCATCTACCTCTCTTTCATACACAGACACACACATTGACAAGGGACACTACAGCATGAATGATCAAAGAAATAAGAGTACATGCATGAAAGGAGACACATGGATGCAGGAACACGTGTCCAGACTGCTTCCATATGTGCACAGTGCGGTGAAACTTATCTCTCTCTTTTCACTGTCCCACACACATGCACACACCTCATTGTAGTTCAACCAAATCTGCTGTATCTGACAAAAACCTGCTCGTATCTCTGTCCAGCTGGAGCACAGCCAAAACTATAGTATATGTCACACTTTTAATGGACGGGGATCTGGACTGATGCTGACATACCGACACAGAGAAGAATGTGCCTCAGCACACTTCTGAACACTCGCCAAGGGCCTTTACACAATTTGCCACAGCTTGGTGAACAAAAGATCAAAAAAGAAAAAAAATCAATGAATGGTCTGAGAAGGTCTACAATTTCTTCTAATTTGATTCTGGCCGTCAATGTCAGATTTCATGGGACTTGTGCTGCCAAAATGTTCCTAATCTCTCTGATTGTATATTTATTTATTTATCAACTTTTAACTATTTAGTGTGAAACAACAATAAATACAAAAACAATGAAATAAATCAATAACAATAGCAATAAATACAATGGTGTATAAAGGTATCCGATGTTATAACAAAATATAGATCAAAATGCGTAAAACAAAAAGAAAAAAGCAGCATCCAGGTAACAGTTTCAGCTCGTCTTTAGAGAAGATTGGCATTGAGAAAGGCCAAGTGCCTCAGCTTTGAGGGGCTGGCAGGATCAGGCTCCCATCGTTCATTTCAAAGAGCCGGCTCTAAGAGCCGTATCGTTCTAACCCTAACCCCAACCCGACACATCACTAACACTTAATTACATGAGTTTGGCTTCACTAGCGGAATCACATAAAGACAGTTGTACACACACACACACACATACACACACTAGTTGAGACACATGCTCTCACACAAACGAGAATCTGCGCTCACTCATTCTCAATAACACCCACATGGGTCACTTTCATAACATGGAGAGAACAAGTCGTAGGAGGGAGATGGAGTGAGCGCATGGAGAGAGAGACCGAGAGATAAAGGAAGTGAGTACACTGCCGGATGGACTTGTTCTCTTCCCTCGGGAGATGTTTGTGCATTCAACACACACACACACACATGCAGATCTGTACTTGCATGTCGATAGAAGAAGGACAATTTGGGAAGTTTCATATACACACACAACAGACATACACAAACAGACACAAGCGTTTGTAGAGATGTCTCGATAATGTGCGGAGTGGATGTGTAATATTCTCCCTGTCTGTAAAGGTCCACTTCACAGGTAGAGAACAAAGGTTCGCTCCCTTCCCATAATCTGTCTTTTTCCCTTTATGACTCACTCAAATGCACACACACACTCTAGCACTGAAGCACATACTGGAGCTTTGAGTCACGCACACCTTATTAACTCAGTGAGACAGTCTCGTCCCACTTTACCCCTGTGCTTTGGGGCTGTAAAATTTAGGGCTAAATATATTACCTGTGCAGAGGTACTGGAAGGAGGGGGGCAGGTAGAGGAAGGAGAGGCATTGGGGCAGCTATTTCAAGCAGCCATGGCCCACTGTGGTAACCCACTTTCTTCCACCCTCTTTCTGTCTTTCTCCCTCTTACCCTCCCCTGGTGAAAATCACGAGTGTCTGTCTTGTGTGCGTATGTGTGTGTGTGTGTGTGTGTGTCTTTAATGTCTTCATTTTCATGTGTTTCCTTCTCTTGGTGGGTTTATCTTTCTCCCCCTTTTTTTAATTAACTCACTTCCCCTCAACTTGTACCAACTGCTCCTGTGTCACATTTGATTTCCTACATTTCCCAAAGTACTCGTTGGCAGTGAAAAGAGAGAGTACTTGAATCTGCTGCTTCCTCAACAAGAATCACTCACATTCAGGAAGATGGCACATTCATCAAATGAACTGATGCGGTATCCTATTTTTATGCAGTTTTTTTTAAATTTATTTATTTTACTATAAGCTATTCTTAACTATGTTGAGCGAATTGATTGTTTGAATGTTTTTTGTTTGTACAGTACACCAGAAATTTCCCCTCAGGGAAAAACTTCAGTTTTTAAGCAGATTTTTCCTTTTAAGTGCACGCCATTACCTCACAGTGCTGCAGTAAATGGTTGGTTTGTTGGATGGATGTTTAAATGACAGGCATACTTTTTTTTCTTCCTCTTTTCCGCTTCCTTTCCAGGTGGTTTTAAAAAATGCCCACATGGCCGTCGGCTCCTTGACCATCAATGAGGAGAGGTCAGAGGTCATTGATTTTTCCGTCCCCTTCATTGAGACGGGCATCAGCGTCATGGTCTCCCGCAGCAATGGCACCGTTTCACCTTCAGCCTTCTTAGGTGAGCACTCTGTATTCCAGCTGTCAGAAACTGAGGGATGCTGGTGGAGATGAGAGAAAGGAAGAGAGTAAAGGCCATGTTTGACATTTTTATGAACATTTTAACTATGAGGGTATCATAAATGCAACACTTAAAATTCCAGTGTTCAGTCCTAGGTCTTTATAACGCAGAATTAGTAAACTGCAGTGATCAGACCAGGTTAGTCCTTCTGGTTGGAGGATAGTAATTTTTAATTGCATTCGCTGGTGGGACCCTGGTTTTCCTCCCTGCATTTGATGACCTCCACGTTCCACCTCTGAAACTGATTTTATGGAGAAATTAGAGCCCAGTTGTAATGCATTCATGCCATGAGGAGGTAAACTCAAATACATGATGATGTGGCTAACTGTGTATTTATTCTCTTTTCTGCTCCCTCTCTCTTTGCCCTCTTATGTTTCCCACTCCTACTCCATTTCTCTGACTCTTCCTTCCTCTGCTCAATCTGGTGCACTACATTTGCATATTTCTCTTGCCCTCTCCCTCTCTTGCTTAATTTTCTCTTCCTGTCTCTCACTTTGCCGCCCTCGCACTTTTTTCTCTGTTCCTCCTGCTATCCTGATGTCCCTTGCCAATTCCCCATCTTCCTTCTCCTTGCAACCTTCTTCCCCCCCTCTTCCCTTTTCCTTATCTCCATGCGTCCACACTCCATTCTGCAATCCCTCCTTTCCCTCCTCTCCCTCTCCTCTCTTCCCTCTCTCTCCCCTCCAGAGCCCTTCAGTGCAGATGTGTGGGTGATGATGTTTGTGATGCTGTTGCTGGTGTCAGCAGTGGCTGTGTTTATATTCGAGTACTTCAGCCCTGTGGGCTACAACCGATGTCTGGCTGACGGCAAAGGTAAGAGGCCCCAGCTCAACACACATGCACATGCAGACCCACACGCAGACACAGACATGGTACCTGCGCTGTTGTTTAACAATATAGATGCAAATATATGCACAATAAACCAGATGGGAGGGGACTCTTAGGTTGAATCAAGCTATGAAATTATACCTTTGCAATATGTGATGTGATTTTAGCAAAACTAAAAGTTAGACTTGCATCGCTCTGAGACTTATATGATGTTATGTCTTTACTGATTATCAAAAAAGTTAAATTGTTCATTTTTAAACAAAGTACCTGCAATATTGGAGCGGTTTAGAAAGACAAGCAATAACAATATGTTACTGCCAACACAAATCAATCATAGTAATACAGTCTTCAGAAGTGTTGATGAAGTATTGATGTCTTGTGTGGTCTTAATCTTTAACATGTCTGGCAAGACAGAAAAGAAGGACTTAAGCATATTGTGAGAAGACAGAATACTTAGGTTTGACAATAACTTCCAACATTAGGCAAATAACTTAAATAATGTATCACCTTTTCAAATTTGACATGATTAATAAATTTATTAAATAAATTAATAAATGACACTACAGACATGAACCGTTGGCCACTTTTGGAACTACATTCCCACCAACATTTTGCACAGTGTATGTATACTTTATATTTTCATTAATATGTATTAGATTTGTATTATATGATTATCTTATATAAAATCATATATGTGTTTGTATGTGTGTGTGTTTGTGTGAGAGAGGGAGTGTGTGTGTCAAAATAAATTTGTCAGTTGTTTTAGACTTATATTTAAGCCTGATGTTTAAATTTTTCTCTATTGTCATTTTTCTCATTGTACCTTTTTGCCCCAAAGTAAATCCCTTGTGTGATGAAAACTTACATGGTAGTAAAGCAGATTATGATTGTAAAAGCTGGTGTGTTTCCAGGTTTCTTATTTTCTGAATAGCTTCTAAAAGAGAGGATGTTGAGCAGCCAAATTAGATGATGGCTTAGATGTGAGACTATCACCAGCAAATGAGAGCAAAACAAAGCAAAACAAAAAAAAATCAGATGGTTATATTGTGAGTCTAAATCAAGCCAACTGTTGTGTGTCCAGGGTTAAAAAAAATGAAAGCTTTCATTTTGCTGATGAAGTTTGATGCGGATCAAAAGTATGCAGAGAACATGGGGGCAGGCGGTTTAGTCTTTCAGTAAGGGATGCTCCAAACAAGCAGGCATGGGTGCAAGTTAACACTTTGTCTGCAACAGTGCCACTGTGGGTGGTCTTGTACAAGTTGTCTTTCTGCACAGACTGACAGAGACACAGACTCACATCAACACTGCATCTAAACCAGCCGTACTGGCTGACCCAATGGCTTCATTCTCCTCATCCTCTTCCTCCACGCTGCTCTCTTTTTCTCACTTATAGGTATGTCTCACTGATTTTGTTTCAGCGCACCTCTAGTGCTGCTTCCCTCACACCAGACAAGTCATTTGCATTCATTTCCATATTTCCCAAAATCACATGTCAGCTCTGACAGCAAGGGACCAGTTCTGTGTTAGATCTCACTACCCAAAAAGATAAGAATTTAAAAAAAAAAAAAAAAAAAAATCAATGTCTTCCCACAACTCAGTCTCTGATGTGGCTATATATAGACAATGGCTATCTTTTTTTCATCCCTCTCATCCTTCATCATGTTCTGGAGGAGATGTAGCCCTCCCCAAAGTGCTGTTCTCTTCTGTGTGCCTCCTTGTTTTATCTGCTTGTAACGCTGTGGGAGTTTGGTATTATGAAGAGTGCAGATTGAAGTTTGGACTCAAAGGTTTCAGGGCAATAATGTATCAATGGCATGACTGCAGAGTTGTTAAGTCTTTGCTCAATTCATTTAACAACTCTGGCAAACTTCACATGGAATATATTTGGCTGAATAAAGTCAGTTTACAACAATACAACAAAGCACACCCACGTACTTGCACTCTCTCTCTCTCTCTCTCTCTCTCTCTCTCTCTCTGTTTCTATCTCTCTCTGCCTGTTTCTTTCACACAATTGCACATACCCGCACAGACATGAAGCAACTCCTGATCACATCATAATGTGTCAACTCATGGTTGAATTGAATCAACAAAGCACAAAAAAGTCAAAAATGAAATAAAATTACATTCACATATGTGATATTGATATCAACATACGTTTCAGTCCTTTGTGAATATTATACGGTTCAGAATTTGCTGAAAATGGAGGCTGCAGTTTGTGCTGCGCTGAATTCTGTCACACACAAAAAACTTCAGGCTCCAAAATAACCATAATATTAAATCAACATATCTGTTAAAGAGGTGGTATCTTAATAATTTAAAACACCCTCAGATTTATTACAGGGCTGATGCACCAAATTACGTTAGTTTCAGGTAGTTATAAAAAAAAAATTATAAATGTAAACTGGAAACTGACTGTATAAAGACAAAAAGGGCCAGACATGAGACCACAGCCATGCTAGAATCTGTAAATGCTTTCTGGGAACTATCTCTATACATAAAAATTGCAACTAAGTCATATGCGATTGCTTTGTTTTGTCCTGGATTAATTAGTATTGAAATGGCACTATAGAAAAAGTCGAGGGATTAGTAGCTCCTCCTGAAGAGGACATAAACACGGACCAAATTGGTCTGAAGTAGCAAACATCAGCCCGTGAAAGAATGAATCCAGTTTTCCAAATAAGCTGCAGACCCACCAGTGAAAGCTGTACAACTGTGTGTTCCATGAACTCGTTTAAAAACCAATGCTGAGCTGTCACATATTATTTGTGTTTCTTTCAGAGCCACATGGCCCATCTTTCACCATCGGTAAGGCCATCTGGCTGCTGTGGGGTCTGGTCTTCAATAATTCTGTGCCAGTGCAGAACCCAAAAGGCACCACCAGTAAGATCATGGTGTCGGTGTGGGCCTTCTTTGCTGTCATTTTCCTGGCCTCTTACACTGCCAACTTGGCCGCTTTCATGATCCAGGAAGAATACGTGGACCAGGTATCTGGTCTCTCAGACAAAAAGGTATGATGGAAGGTCTGTCTTGGATCCTTGACCGCTTTCCCCTAATCTCTTTCCATGTTTTCTCATCTGTACCTCAAATTTGTAAAGAAGTGGTTTTTATGCGCTTCTCTCATTTACGCCGACTTCTGTGTTTAGTTTCAGAGTCCCAATGACTTTTCACCTCCTTTTCGGTTTGGCACTGTCCCAAATGGGAGTACAGAGAGGAACATCAGGAACAACTATCCAGAAATGCACTCTTACATGACTAAGTTTCATCAGCGAAATGTCAATGAGGCTCTGCAAAGTCTCAAGTCTGGGTAAGAACCTTCACAGTAAAGCAGAGCTGTGGTTTCTTTAGTTTGATTTCAAAACCCATGTAAAATCGCTGGCTTCGACCAACTGAAAGGTTTTCACAACTAAATGAATTTAAAGTAGCAAAGCAAAGCAGCAAAAAAAAAAAGGGCACTATCTCGGCCTCAGGTATGTGGAAATATATAACAATATGATATTCCATCAGTTTATCATATTTATATCTGCTAATTTTCAGCATTTCCCAAATATATTTTCATTGCCTTGAATTGAAATTGAAATTTTGAGGGGCTCATAAGCAGCAGAATATTAAATTATGGGAAGATCACTTGATTATGATATGGTCATCATATCCTGAAATAAAAAGTGGAAATTGTGGGGAGAAAGGATTAAATGTGGCCAACTCCAAATTGTCCTGTTTATGTCTTGTTTTCATGTAAACCTATTGTAGCTGAAAATTTCCAATAATACTTGGACTCCACCTGCTCAGTTTTCATTGAGCGTGCCTTTTTTGCCAGTCTGCATGCCAGCTCCAGCCTTTGGCAAACCAAGTGGAAGTCTATTACATTTATCAGCAGCTTAGTGCTATTTAGCAGGTTAATTAGAATGTTGTAGCAGTTATGTCTGACTCCCAAGTGCTAATTAATTGTAACCTATCTCTTTCTCTCTTCCTCCCTCTCTCTCTTTTTCACTAGCAAACTAGACGCTTTCATATATGATGCAGCCGTACTGAACTACATGGCTGGCAGGGACGAGGGCTGCAAGCTGGTGACCATTGGCAGCGGCTACATCTTTGCCACAACAGGGTATGGCATTGCTATCCAGAAGGAGTCACTCTGGAAGAGACACGTGGACCTGGCCATCCTGCAGCTCTTTGGAGATGGTGAGACAGTGTGCTGTTTTCTTTTTATTTCTTCATTTATTCTGCATAGTAGTGATGTGTCGTTCGTGAACGATTCCTTAATTTTGAACTCATCTCTTGTATGACTCGGGAGTAACAAGTCATCCCAGTGGGTGATTCGTTCTTTTTTTCCCTGGTCCGTGCATGCACATCACAGGCTCAGAATCGTTCACGAACGGGTCTTTGTGCCGCATATTCTCTGTGTAGGAATGGCTGATTCGTTCAAGACTCATAAAATAGGGTCTTCGGGTCTGAGTCTCTCGTTCACTTGTTTCATGGCCGCTACACAGGCTCAGTGTAGAAATTAGTGATTCGTTCACGGCTCATAACTATGGGTCTTTGGGTCTTTCGTTCATTATCCATGTGGTTACAGCAGTAACATGACCAATACTGTTATTACTGGTGAGGAGAGCTATCTGACATTAGCATGAAAGCTACCTTTAGCTATGTAGCTATGGGATAGATGTTTAATTTGCCTTTCCATTGGAACGAATTCATACACTACGGGTCTTCAGTGACCAGGTAGGCTAAAGTGAATAGCCATCATAGAATGAGAATTTTTTAATGATAGGCGGAGCACTCTGCTACCAGCAAATGAAGTAATCAGTCATTTCAACTTCGGGAGGCTATGGCCCAAAAGGATGCTCAATAGTTTAACAACAGCAAACTTGTGTATTATTTGCCAAGTGAAGCAAACCATGTTGCTCTTTGTGTTTTTTCAGTCATTACTCAAATGACAGCTAAAGTGCCACACTGGTTCCAATGAACGAATGACTTGAAAAAAGATTGGTTCATTTTACTGAACGAGACTAAAAGATCTGAGTCAGTAAAAAGATCCGAACTTCCCATCACTACTGCACAGCTTAATGCTGTCAGTGAGCTGAGACTCGGTCATGCATACAGCTGTGTTGAAGTGATGCTCAGCAAACATCAACAGATAAATCTGGCCTGTTCAACTGAAGTTTTATTTTATTGACTTTGGCCACAGTTTCTATCACGTATCATAGATCATGATAACATGCTACTCACAGAGTTATTGCTGAAAAATGCATAAGTGGTAACGACACTATATCAAAGTCTGGCGAGAAATTTTGTAAAATTTAATCAAGAGAGGATTTAAATCATCTGGTGGCAAAACTAAATTAGTCACAACCCCTCATAGCAATAAAATATGGTGATTTTGCACAGCTTCACGGAGGGCTCAGCATAAAATACGATTGATCTGCAAAACACACTT
Organism: Remorina albescens; assembly: GCA_034769265.1. Lineage (NCBI taxonomy): Eukaryota > Metazoa > Chordata > Actinopteri > Carangiformes > Echeneidae > Remorina > Remorina albescens. Next base: position 16,866,028 of record CM068493.1, on the reverse strand, counting down.
TTGGCATTTGACTTATTTCAAATGATGTTGAGACATTCCCAGAATTCAACAGTGAGCTCAGTGAGCACAGTGTCATCATGACCTTCATCCAGCTATTCAAATCTATGAAAATCCAAATTGTGACAGTCAGCTTTCAAAAGTTAATTTGGTTCACTGCTTTATTATTTGCCCACAACTTTAATTCTTATCTATTTTGTAAAACACAATATTTGCAAGACTTTCAACCCTCAAACTCACGCAAAAAAAGGTTAGTCATATTTTGGGTTTCACCCACTCCCATCTGTTCAAAACAAGAACTTGCAGAGGGAGGACAAACTCACAGTTTATGTAAGGAATTTGTGTGGCTGGAAGTGTTTAATTGGCTCTGCAAGTCAAAGTATAGAGTAATCCCACCCTCTTAAACATTGAGTACAAAGAGAAAAAAGGTGCTGCTGGAAATATAAGTTGAGATTTAGCTCCACAATGGGGGCTGGAGCCTTTATGATCATGCTTGCCTTTTATGGGAGACTGTTCAAGCTCTCCAGGGATTGTTCTCTTGAAACACACTTCATTCCTTTCAGCTCTGGCTGGAGCATTAATGAATCTCAGAACGAGCAGGGAATGAAATGAAGGGTGTTCAAAATGTCCATTCCTGACCCATGCAGTACATGCTTTATGGTCTCCAAGCAAAAACTTTTCATCATAAACAAGTCAAAATGTCACAGACAACGGCTGCTCACCAAGTTTATCGACTTTCACAGTCTAATTTTACAATGTCCTCTTTTGATATACAGCTGATTTCAAAATGAGAATGTAATGGAAGTTCGGCGTCTGTGTGTTGTAGCAAGTTTATTTGGGCATGGTCCAGCATGTTGTGAGCATCCTGAACTAAGGGCCCGCCGGGGCCCACTATAGTGTGTCCCAGTTAGGGGTGCCAGCATAGCTCTTAGTGTATTTCAACAGTATGTGTGTTCATGTGCATGTGCGTGTGTGTGTGTGTGTGTGTGCACATGTGAATATGGGTCAGGCCTCTGAAAATGAGAGTGCCTATGTATATAAGTGAGCTGTGTGTTAGAGAGATAAAGAGGGTAGCAGAGATTGCCTATTTGTGACAGGTTTATTTTTATTAGCCTACATACAATTTAGTAAGAATATCGTGTTTATTGTCTCTGGCTTCTTGATTCTCTTGGGTTTTTTTTTTCTTTTGGTAATTACGAAAAAAAAAAAGTTTCAGTCTCTAAAAGACTAATTTTTGTGTCCATGTTTTTAAAATAAAATGTGTATACGTGTGTTTGAATATGGGTCAGCTCAGTTGGTAACAACTCTGCCTGTGCTGCCGCGACCGCATTCAGTACACAAACCAAGTGGCCCTGTCTCACCCCTCTCAGGATTTCAATGTCACTTTGCCATGTCTCACCATCCACTCCCCTCCTGGTGGCCTAGAAAGTGATCAGACTCACGTGGAAAGTCCAGTGGCCTGATATGAAGGGCTGGAAGGAAGTCTGGGTGCTTTGACGCAGACATGAGCAAAAAATATAACACAGCCGTCATGAAAAAGAAACTGCAATTTCAAATGGTGATTTTCTCATCAACTGCTGGATGGAAAGTTTTAAAAGTTATTCTGCTGAGCTTAATGACTTTTTAACCTTGAAGCCAATGAAATACCTGTTGCGTCATAACAGAGACACCCGACATGAGTAAGAAAAGAATTCCTTTTTCAACTTTTTTATCTAACGCTGACCTCGAAACCACCGTTAGTAAATGGTTGCATTCCATACTTTTCACTATTATATTGCCAAGGACTGAAGAGAAGGAAACAGGAAAGAAGCAAAAAGTTTTTTGCACAGTGAATAACTCCTGAAGGCCTTCAACTGCCCAGTATAATTATCATTATCACTCTCAGTTCTGTTTATTCCCTTTTATTCATTCCCTCGCATTACTGTCCAGAGAATGAGGAGAATTAGTTCAAGGAAAAATGCCTCATTTGCTTTCTGGAGGAGAGCTTAATTTGAAGTTTTATATCACTTCAACATCTGTATAAAATGGAGCTACTGCCAGCACCTGGTAAGTTTGGCTTAGTATAAACAATTAGCTCAGCCTGTAATTACCAGCAAAATAGCATATAGCGATGTTTTCACCAAGTATCCAAACATGCTACATGCTAATAGTGATTTTATTGTATCCCATTTAGATACGTAAGCTGTTTCTCTATCTGTGCCAAGCTATACTAATTTAGCTGGTTTCAGCTACATATTTAGTTTACAGACATAAAACATGCATTGAGCTTTTCATGTAATTCTGCCAGAAAACAAAATAATAAATAATTACAGAAATGTCAAATTATGGCTACATGGTCCAAATGTTTTATTTCAGAAATACAGTAGTTTAAATTGATCTGTTTCAAACTAACGACTGAACCACAGGCTCTATTCACATAATACATAAAACACAAAAAATAACAAAAAAATAACTTACCTCTACTAACTGGCTTTTGCTGAACTGTCATGGTTTTCGTAAACGGATAGTCTTTTCTCGGTTATTATAACGATAAGTCAGTCATCATCCCATGACCTTCTGGAAATTTGGAACTTTAAAAGCTCCAAATAGCTATTATTATTGCTAAAAAAAAAAGTGCTATTGTTTCCAGGGACAATGGCTAACCCTCGTGTCAATATTGTATTTTATGCAATAAATGTCCACAGATGTTTTTAACATGCGGGAATCAGGAGTAAATAATGAAATGGACAATTTGAAGGTTGAGAACTGAATCCTGGTTAACCTTTTCACTGTTTGGAGTGTAAAAGGCTCAGTGACATTGAAATGTTGCTGAAACATTTTTTCTCTCTCTTTTTTTTTTTTGTGTATGTATGTTTTTAGATGTTTATCAGCATGTACTATGAAAAAAAGGCACATTCATTCCTGTAAAAACTATTATGCTCATAGAAGAAATTTGTTAGCTCCCCTGTCACCTAAAAAAAAAAGTAATAATATTTTTACTTTCATATTTTATACTATGCACCTGTGCTGCAAATCCAGTCAAGGACAGCTTTTGCATCCTAACACCAGGTGTGCCCTCACTTTCTAATGTTAGATGACCAATAAACAACCTGAAACCTGTCACATCAAAATCAAAATGGTTGCAGTAACCATTTAGGTATTGGCAGGTATGAGAGGATGACTGTGCTCATGTGTATTTTCTGGCCCTTCTGTGATGCTCCTGTCTGAGTTTGTCTGCTGTGAAGCTTCATGTTGTTATTCGGAGGCCAGTCAGTGCTCCGGTGTAAGAGTCACGCTGACGTGCAGCGACAGCGGCTGAATATATGATTAATTAAGCGACGCCTGTCCTGCCACAGCCGGCTTTGATAGAGAACAGCCCGTGATAAAACAGAAGGTGACCCACAAAGAGACCAGAAGCTCAGGGACCAGCATCAGACGCATCGGCAGCCACACGAACCCACACGCAGACCCACACGCAGACCCACACACAGACACACACACTGACACATGCACATAGAAATGTCTGATTGTCTGATCGAACAGATTGTCCTGTTTTTATTCTGTTATTCTATTCTTTTAAACCTTTTTTAAAGTTTTTATTCTATTTATCTATTTCTATATATGCGTGCATTCATTGTGGACAGCAATGGTCTTTCTTTAGATACTTGTTTTAAAACCCACAGACACAGTGATGAACAGAGATGTGTTCAGATCAGATAAGTGACCAATGGCGTGTGTCTCTTCACCTGGCAGCTATGAAGCTTACTTCAAAACTGAGAGCCGTATAGCACTTCTAACTCTCCCCTTCAACCCCTCCCCCCTGCCATCTCTCCTCCTCTTGTCTTCTGTTGCATCATCTCTCAATCCCTCATGTCCTCCGATACCCATCCTGTTATTGCATCATATCCCTCCTTTCTACTTCATTTTTTACATTCCTTCCCACTTTTTTCCCCACCCTTTTATTTCAATTCCCATACCAATTATAAAAACACTTCTCCCTGTCCTCATCATACCCTTATCCTGTCTTGTCTCCTTTATTCTTCTGTCCACTTCTATTCTTCTTCCATCACACTTCCCCTAACTCTTAACCGTCACCCTGTCTTGCCTTCTCATCCACCTGTCTCTGCATTCTTCATGCTCCATACCATCTGTTTTTCCCTTCATACTGTTATTCTCTCGCTTCCTTCAATCTCTTTCTCTCCTGTCCATATTTCCCCCTCATTGTGTCACTACCTTTTCATCCATCCAGGTGAGATGGAGGAGCTAGAGTCCCTGTGGCTGACGGGGATCTGCCACCATGAGAAGAATGAAGTGATGTCCAGCCAGCTGGACGTAGACAACATGGCCGGTGTCTTCTACATGCTTGGTGCGGCTATGGCTCTGTCGCTCATCACCTTCATCTGTGAACACTGGTTCTACTGGCAGCTTCGCTTCTGCTTCATGGGTGTCTGCTCTGGCCGGCCAGGCTTCGTCTTCACCATTAGCAGGGTGAGAAATTACAAAAAAATACAGTTTTTGTCCATATTTGAAGCTCAAGTGTCCAACTGGAGCATAATTACCACTGTTATATTTGCTTGCAAATGTTCTCATTTACAGATTTCTGTCTGTTCGAGACCGAGTCAGCCCACATTTAACACCTTGCTTGTGTTTCAGAGGATTGAAATCAAGCATAAGCCCAGGAGAGTCACACTTTGGTGCACTTTCCAAATTGTGCCATGACTGACATACATTAAAATGAATAACTTCTGTACAGCCTTCAGCAACAACTCTGTTGTCTTTGCCAAAGTTAAAACCAAAGATGATAACTTCCAGAAACTTGCATATTTTTGCTATAGCACCTGATAAGGAGCACTACGTAAAGTGGGGTTTAGTTGTACTTATTCACATTTGCTCAGAGTCGCAGATGAAGGGATATTCTATTTTAAAATTTAACTACACAACCCAAATTTCCATTTTTGGGTAAACTTCCCTTCTGAGAGCTGATTGTTAATATGAGCACTCGTTGAAGGGCTAAGCGCAAAACATTGCTATCCTTATGTTGATAAATTTGGTTTTTGTCAGTAGAAAAAATAGGGAAATATGGGGCTAGGAACTTGTAAATTCATTGTAATTATCCATTTAATGTTTTCATTGAATCTTCCTTATCTGTAGCATTGCATTTATTTATTCACCCCTCCATCTTCAGTTTTACCCTCCCCAATGTGTCTGAAAAGAAAGTACTGTTCTCCTCAAGGCTTTCAACATGTTAAAAGTGTGAATGAGTATATATCCTACGTGACCAACCAAACCAAATTCTCACCTCCACATTATAAACAGGAACAGGAGCTTACTCCTTTTGTTTTGAGGTTTAGGGTTGTCTGAGTCCATGAGGTAAATGTTTACAAAATGTTGAGCTGAAATCAATATTTCACTCAACTAAAATCAGCCACAGCCCTGGTGAGGCTAGATTACCGGATCCCAGGGGGCCAAAGTCACCCCAGAGGTATTTGATTTGCATTCCAATTGTTTTGACATGGCTGCGGCGTAATTCAGCGTGCGGCTCTGAAGGTGAATTGCTGCGGGCTAAACCACGTGGCTAATTTACAGCAGAGGGCCACAAACTGCTGCCTGCACTCTCTCTCCATTTGATATGCTGCTGTGGTGCCAGAGCTGCTTGTGCTAAGAAAGCCGAAGAAAAAAAAAACAACAACATAACATTTCCCCCTCTCTGCTGTAATATTACGCTCCAGTGCCCAACTTTGATTATTTTGTATATGTATGGTGTTAATTTTATGTTGTTGCTGTTTCCTTGTGTGTGTGCGTTTGTTTGTGTGGAAGGAGCATAAAATACCAGTTGCCTAACTGTTGGTTGACTTCTCATTTTCAAAGACACACGGCTTGGCGTTGTTTTTGATCATTACATCATTGCAATTTGTATAGCAACTGAATCTGGAAGCAATTATGCTTTGTATAACATTCAGTGATTGCTCTCATTTACAGAAAATACCTCTGTTTTTTCTACAATGTGACAACATGAATGAACACTAGGTGTCCACAAATAAAGCCAACCGATTCACTGTGTTAAGATATTCAGGGGTAAATGTTCATCGAATGTTCATTTGCATATGTAGCGCAGCGCTGGGACATTATTATCATTCTACAATCCTCAGCTAAAGTGTCACATTGTCTCTTTCTCACTTGCACTGTCCCTCCAGTCACAGCCGTTTCTTCCCTTTTCTTTTCTTGTTTCTCGCACTGCTACTGAGATTGATTCCGCTTTTTTAATTTCACAGCATAATCCAATAAACTTTATTGTTATTGCCGCAATTAACATTTAGACTCAGCAGTGTAAAAAATGAGACATCTGTCACGGTTGGCGTGAGTCACATGGCCTCAGTCATGGCTTCATGGTCGGTTAATGCTCCTTCCTTCATAGGGGCTCAGCTAGCTTTGTTAACAGCAATCCCCTGGCTAGCTGCTCCTCCAGGTCCCACCCGCAATACTGAAACAAATTAATTATATCGATTTAAAAGCCTCGAATGACATTAGAACAGTAAATGTATTAGAGGTTTATCACCCCTTTTTTTCACAACCCTCACATCACATCATGGCTGTGTTCATTTGCATTGAGTGCCACATAGTTGCATTGCATATGAGCAGAGTTAAATTATAAGATACACCATGGACAGTAGCTTCTCTATATGCAATCAGTGGGGCCACAAGTTATTCGTTGATTTCTTGCATCTATCTGCCAGTGTAAACATAGATATTGCTGTGATTCCCCGGTGGATTGAAAATTCATAGGAACCCTCAGGCCACAATTATTGCTATTCTCGCATTTTGTCCAAATAACCAGCTAATGTAGCACCAGGCTGGCTGCAAGATGCCAACTGTTACAATATGTGGGCATGTGGAGTAGACAAAATCTGATGTTGAAGTAGAAATCTCTTTGTTAAATGTCCAAGATTTAATGCACTACAGTATTAGTCTATCTGGCTCTCAGAGTGTGGCCTGTTCGTGTGTGTGTGTGTGTGTGTGCATGAAAAAACCTAAAAAACACACAAATGTGCAGTCTGACCTTGCCCTCCAACAAAAACACTGCTCAATACAACATAATCTTGGTATCCATACAGTTGAAAAACTTAATGGTGGCAAGATAATCCTCACATTAAGGTCGTTGCTGGTGAAAAAATTCAGCCTGAGATGTGATTATGTCATAGATCTCTCATGAGAGGAAAGATCAGTGACAGATTCAGCAACAGGTGGGGATGTAATCAGGACAATAAAAGAAGAAAAACAAAGAGATGAAGTATGGCAAATTATACAAACAGACAGATGGAAAAAAAGAAACAGAGATGAGACCGATAAGGACCAGACAAACATTGAAAGATGGTTCCATGTAAAAAAAAAAAAAGAAAAGCTGGAATATCACGCAGGTGGGTGTATAGATTCGTCCTGTGCCTCAAGATCCTCATTCGAATTCCATATTTCATAAATACTGTTGAGTCATTTTGTCAAGCGTGATATGTGGTTTCAGCCACTGTCAAGCTTTACATTCTTGGCTGTTAACACAGTGTGAAATTGAAAGAAGTAATAACATTATGTATAACCGCCCGAATGAGGGATGAAGGCCCTTTTGCTGCAATGCAGGCACTGTCCATGCAGCTAATTAACCACCAGAAATGAGTGGCCAGGGGAAGGAGAACCAAGGGTCAATGAGTCATATCAGTGGATAAAAAGGAGAGACAGTGACGACTTGTACGGTAACAGTAGAGAATATTTGACCGCCACTGACCCCTAACCTTTTGGCAGAATCTTGACCTCTGCCAATGAGTGCAGGACATAGGTCAGCTTATCTTTGATTTCTATTGATAAAAGGCGTCCCTTTATTTCCACAGCTATCTACAGCTGCCCAGAAATACTGAGCAAAATCATTGTTCAGAATTGATTCCATCCTTTACCGTCCCCATCTGTCATGCCTGGTTTGCTCCCCCCTTTTACATTCATTTTTATCTGAATATTGTATCGTACATCACTGAATGCAAATGGGGCAGTTTATCTTTCTGTCACTGTAATGTCCAGCTAGTTTATCCTTGGCTTGGCCTTTGTCTTCAGAGGGGATTGCATTGTGGCCAGTAGCTCTGAGGGCTAATGGGGCTGAGGTGTTTAATAACTACTGGGGGATATTGTCAGCTGAATTGTAATCACATTGATTGAAAATATTGACCAGTGGGACTCAGGGTTTTTTACAGCCTCTTGGCCTTTATCAATCTTGCTCCATCCAGCACCATGATCCTCTTTGAATCTTCAAATTGTGCGCTCGCTTGCACTGTTTCACTTTATCAGCATATGTTACTGCCTATAAATTATATGTACATTATTTGAAAGGGTTTCGTCATCGAAGTTTCAAAAAAGCTGGGTGGTCAGGGTAACCATATGTCTATTGTTTGTGTCGATGTAGAATACAGTAATAGTTGAATTTAAAATGTGCAGTCTTTAAAGCTCTGTTATGCCTGTGTTCCCTCACACAGGGAATCTACAGCTGTATCCATGGGGTGCAGATTGAGGAGAAAAGCAGCTCAGCATTGAACTCCCCATCAGCCACCATGAACAACACTCATTCCAACATTATGCGCCTCCTGCGCACCGCCAAGAACATGGCTTCCCTGTCTGGGGTGAACGGCTCACCGCACAGCGCTCTGGACTTCATCCGTCGCGAATCCTCTGTGTATGATATTTCCGAACACCGGCGCAGTTTGGCAGGCCACTCGGACTGCAAGGCTCCATACCTACCAGAAGATAACATGTTCAGCGACTACATCAGTGAGGTGGAGAGGACATTTGGCAACCTCCACCTAAAAGACAGCAATTTGTACCAGGACCACTATCTGCATCACCATGGCTCAACGCTAGGACTCAGTGGACCTCCTGCCAACAGGCCCCATAGTTTGGGCAGTGCTAGTTCTCTGGAGGGCGGTATGTTCGACTGTGACAGCCTGGGGGGAGGGGTGGCTCCTATTTTCACCACCCAGCCCTGCTCGGCTCTCACCCACAGGAACATGAGCAAATTTGACCTACTGTCTGGACAGACGCCTCCCTCAGGCCAGAGCTTCAAGGGTGGCCTGCCAGACCTGTATGGGAAATTCACTTTTAAAGGAGGTGCTTCAAGTTCCAACTACATCCCTGGCCATGGCTATTGTGGAGGGAGAGGAGATGACGATGGGAATATACGCTCAGATGTCTCTGACATTTCCACACACACAGTGACTTATGGGAACCTGGAGGGCAATGCCAAGAAGCGCAAGCAATACCGTGATAGCTTGAAAAAGAGGCCAGCCTCTGCCAAATCCAGACGGGAGCTGGATGAGATTGAGCTGGGCTATAGGAGGAAACCATACCACATCAGCCACCACCACTACCACAGCCGCCGCTCTACCTCCCCACCACTTCTACCCTCTGAACGCAAGAGAGGAGGAGGAGGTGGAGGAGGAAACAATGATGGGAACTCCTATCTCTTCAGAGAAAAAGAGAGCGTTAGAGATTTTTATTTGGACCAGTTTCGGCCCAAAGAGGGCGTCCCTCAGTGGGAACATGTGGACCTGACAGAGGGCCCAGGGAACAGAGATGGGAGTGTGGGGGCCTGCACCTCCCTGGTTCCAGTGGATGACTTCCTTAAGAACAAACCCAAAAAATCTGATTCAAAGAGCGGGGGTGGATCTGGGTTGGCAGGGGGAGAGTGGGAGTGCAGAAACTGTCGGGCTAGTGGGGGAGGCAAGCAGATGTCCATGCACGGAGGTGGTGGGTATGGTGGTGGTATGAGCTGCGCGTCCTCAGGAGGCGGAGGAAACAGCCGCCCCAGCTCTGCAACGTGCATGCGCTGCGAGGGCTGTAAAAAGACAGGAAACCTATATGATATCAGCGAGGACAACAACCACCTCTTGGAACAAATGGGGGGAGGCAAAGGTGGGGGAGGAGGTGCAGGCCCTCAGTCTCAATCTCAGGCCCAGCAAAGGAGGAAGAGTGGAGGATTCGGCAAGCCACTTAGACGACAGCACTCATATGACACATTTGTCGACCTTCAGAAAGAGGAATCAGGTGGGATGGGAAGTTTAATGGGTGGACTAGGAGGAGGTGGAGTAATGAGTGGTCCAGGTATGGGAGGGATGCTGCCCCCACCCAGGAGTGTTAGCTTGAAGGAGAAAGAACGCTACATGGAGGGCACCAGCCCCTTCGCACATATATTTGAGCGCCACGGGGGTTCGGACAGAGAAAGGGAACGAGACAGGGACCCACTGTTTTATGGAGGTGAGGACTGCAAAGGACCTGGCTCACCATTTGGTCTGTTTAGAGGTGGAGAGGGCCTCCACCGCCGCTCAATCGGAGATAGAGACATGAGAGAGCGGGATAGCTCTTTGATGGAAAGTGGAGGAGGGGGAGCGTTCTCTTTATCCAAATCTCTTTACCCTGACCGGGTAAACCAAAACCCCTTTATACCCACCTTTGGGGATGACCAGTGTCTGATGCACGGAGCCAAACAATATTACATGAAAAAGCAACAGCAGCAGCAACAAGTTGCCAAAAACAGCCGAAGTGACTTCAGGGGCCAGATGAGCACGACGTCATACCTGCCAGCCACTGCCACGGCTGGGGTGATGTCCAGTGTAGCCCCCCGATTCCCAAAAGAGCTCAGCCTCGGTGGAATGAACCACCATGGCTCCATGCTGGGGGTCGGCCCCCCACGTCCCTTCAATGGAAGCAATGGCCATGTGTATGAGAAACTCTCCAGCATAGAGTCTGACGTGTGAGAGAAAAACTGGGGGGGGGGTCAAATAATGACAGGAGGAGGAGGAGTCGAGGCCTGCAGTGTGAGGAGATCAGGGATGATTTTAATGATGCTGTCCACACACTGCAAACAGAGCCCATAGTCAGTCAATAAGATAAGAGGCAGCGAAGCTGTGAAATAGAAAAATACGATTAAAGGAGTCTTGGTTTGTTTTTTTTGTTTTTTTTAACAAAATCTGGGTAAAAAATCAGGACACTCTGAGGAGGTGTAGGATGTTAACTCCTCCTCAGAAATGGCCAAAGCTACTCTACTTTTATGTCCCAACACAGTCAATTAACATTCCCCTCAGACACACTCAGCTCAAGTCCATCACTTCATCCACCAGTGAGGCAGAAGTTAATGTACTTGGTTATCACAGAGACATCACACCTCATCTTAGTTTGATATTGGACGTGTGAGTGTAGTGTGATTTTATGGCTGGTGTAGGGCTACCCGCTGAGAGCTCATGAGGAAAGACTGCGAAAGTGGAGAGAGAAGCAAACTGCCCATCTGCCCCTGTGTCACCACAGAAAGGAGACATTTTCATGTCGACCAGAGCCGCAGCTCAGGAGATGGCTGCTGCTTCTCTCTCCTCCTCTCTCTTTGGAAGGAGACAGCCTGGTCTGTCCATCTCTCTCTCCATCCTGCACCCGCCCCACTCCTCTGGTCTCCCTCTTTTCTCCCAGCCCCCGCTCCTCCTCCTCACCCCTGACGCCAAAAGAACTGATCTTGTTTGCTATGAGAAATACAATCACGAATGATAATAAGATATTCTTATAGAAAAAAACAGGGTATAAGAACAACAATAATGCTGATAACATTGTGAATAACAAAGATGTTAGTATTGATTATGATAACGCAGCTTATGATATCAATAAGTTTTTCTTGTTTTATGTTCTGTTGGTAGAATATTTCACTACTGTTTTAATGTCTGACACTGTATCCTGTCTGCCTCTGATGGCAGCAGGAAGGTTGTTGTCAGTTCAACCACCAAGCCAGAAAGACTGAGTCCTCAACTCCTGTTTTTCTGTTTTCTGTACAATATTTTACTCCATGTTCACTCATTTATATGCTCCTCTTGGAAAAAAAACGATCTCAAAGGCGTGTTTAGAGCCAACAGATCCATACTTGATATTTCAAGACATTGCAAAACAAGTCCACACACACACTTAAACACATACAGTTTTTGTTGGTCTGAACTTGTGTTACTGTGAACAACACATTTCGTCAGAGGCTGAAGATACTGAGAGGAAGGACGTGCCTTAATGGTCTCCAGTGGATGTGTCCTCCAGTTCACATGTGGTCCTCAGCGCGACAACATTGGGCGGACCAGCGTGCTTTCAGGCTGCTGTGGCGTTCTCTACTTTACATTTATGAGCCAAAACTGCAGTAAATATTTACAGCAGGTTTGAGACGCCGCACCCCGATGGTTTAGATACAAGACGCCATTTAGAGATGTTTTATAACTTTGTAAAATAATTTCATATGTCAAGGATGGGCAGTGCTTTATGATGCAGTTTCAGGATGTCTCACTGTCACAGATAGGCCCATGGGTCTCACTTCACAACATGGCAGCCTCTAGACCACTTCTTTTATTCAGGTTACATAACAACAGTCACCAGGCACTTACTTCTTTTTCGGCCTCTCACTAGTATCTTGTAGATGGCATTACTTTTCACTCACGTAAGCAGCCTGAGAGGCGCACACAGGAAGCTCTGTCCGAACAATATATGCACTGTCGTTTATGTAGGCAAAACGCTACACAATGTGTAGAAGAAGTGTTGTCTCCCCGTGACAAGGATGCTGATAAAGGAGGAGGATGTCTATTTGAGAGAGGCCTTTTGAACACTGATTGAGGTGTCAGCCATCTTGCAAATGTTTTCAGGCTTTTCCTCTTCTTTTGTTTTTCTCTTTGACTAATATAGATAGTCTTTCTAGCTAGAGAGGCCTCATTTATTGCACAGGACCTTTTACTCAGTGTAGGTTCAGGCACTCAGTAGACATGCCTTATCATCCAATCACCTTCCTCCTCCCTCTCCCGCCCCCACCCCCGAGCTGTCTGATGATGACTCATCATATTGCCGTACAGAAAAAGGAAGCCTCTATTAGTTATTTGATCTTTGATTAGCTGCTGGTGTCAGAAGTTCAAGGGCTGCAGGAGCTTGTGCAGGAGTGCTGGAGGGTGTTGAGTGTGATCCTTGTCAGTGCGTACTTTATCTCATACTCTGATCTAAATGCACCAATGTAATAGGTTGGCGTGCGTGCGTGCGTGCGTGTGTGTGCATGTGCGCATGTGAGTGTCTGTATGTGTGTGTTAATGAAAGGCCTCTGTTAACACTGTCCAGGTGAGACTGATTTGAGTTAGCCTTAACTGAAATAGAATCCTCCCCCCTCCACAAACCCCAGCCCCACTAAATGACTCTCCCAATAAATATATTGGGATCTCTGGAATTTTTGTACACACACCTTTTGAAAGTTCAGGTCAGTCCTTATCAGCGACGAGGTGTCAGACGGAGGCAGGAGAGCGTGGGGGAAACAGTGAGGAACTCAGAAGGCGCAGAAGTAGGAAATCAGAGTGAGCATCAATCAGCGTCAGTACTAGTACGTTCAACCTTTTGCTTGTAAATAATATATTTCAAACTCTTTTCACTTTGTACAGTTAACAGACAGGCAGGATGTAACTTTCAATATGTTTTACAGCAATTTAAGAAATAAACAAAACAATAATAAAAAATTCATAAAAAATAAAAAAACACATTAACAAAAATATGCAAAGTATAGTTAAGACACAAATATTACTAATCATAAGTGATATAATTGAACCTTTTTTCTTTCAATTTCATGTTTACTTGATTATGATAGTTTACCAATCAGTATAATGATTATGTTAAGAATTATGCTTTTTCTTATTTTCACTAAAGTGTTGGAAATTGAGGATAATTTATTGTAGGTGTAGACGTTTGGTGATAAAGGGGAAAGTTTAGTTTTAGGAGTCTTTGCTAAGTTTCCCTTGAATTGTGTTAGATTCTCTCTTTTTAAGGTAAGCTCTTCTTCATGCTTTTTCAGATCAATTCAATTATCTACACATTTATGTGATACAATATTACATGTATACATAGATGATATTTGCATATAGAGGCAGTCTATTGTGATCCTCATTTTTAAGCAGCAATCCTTGTTAAAAATTTACAAAACATTTTTTTTTTGGTTGCCCGTTATGTTTTGTTTGTTTGTTTGTTTGTTTGTTTTTTTAATTGTTGTTGTTTGTTTGTTTTGCTTATTTGTTTCTTTTTTGGGGGGGGGGGGTTTGTTTTTTGGGGAGTTCTGGGCTCTAACGGTGATTGTTGCACACAGAATTTCGAGCCATTGTCGGCCCAGCCTATCCTGTTCCCTCTCTATGTTTGGGATAGACATCACTGTGGTAAAGGAAGATATAATACACACACACACACACACACACACACACGCACATTTATGTACACACATGCACATACCCACAAAAGCAGACTGGAGATTTTCCAGTGTTGCTGTTGTTAATATTGCTGAAGACTACAGCACCAGACAGGTGTAGTTTCATCTTATTGAGGATCAATTTGAAACTGAAATGCATTTGCGCAACCCCTTATTTAAAGGTGAAATGTTTGTTCTGTCATATTTGCTTCACTGTTGGGCTTGGCTTCCAGAGAAACCAACTTGTTGCTATATTTTAACTCACATATTTTCTAAACAGTGTTATTTGACAGCTGCAAACGCTCAAATACTTTGGATTCTAATTTATTTTGTGCAACTTTGTGCACTACTTATTGCTCCGTGTGAGACGAGAAATATAATTTGTAATTTGCTGTGTACATATGCAATTTTGTCCCCATGCAGTCAGAAATGATTTCCCCTGCTCTTCCTCTGTGTGGTACTGATTTCAATAACTCTCTATAATCTTCTCCACAGCCCTAAGAGGAGAAATTCATCTCTCTTCTGTTTTTCTTCTCAACTGCTTTCATTTCTAGAGGGTTGATTGAAAAGTGAAAAATGTATCCATGTGCACATAAACTCTGTTGCTTTTGCATATTTTTCACACATGCCACCATGTTTATTCACCTCATTTGCAATAAGCCATTTCTTATTACTGTACATTTTCTGTGCCAATATGTCAGGACCTGCAGTTTTTTTCCTGCTCTGGATTGAGAGATAAGGCCAAGTTACAGCTGCTGGCTGGAAAGTGGATGTGCACCTGA
The DNA here is from genome assembly GCA_034769265.1 of Remorina albescens. Taxonomy (NCBI): domain Eukaryota; kingdom Metazoa; phylum Chordata; class Actinopteri; order Carangiformes; family Echeneidae; genus Remorina; species Remorina albescens. Next base: position 16,851,019 of record CM068493.1, on the reverse strand, counting down.
CACTGTGGTAAAGCTGTACATAAGGCCTTTACCACCTCCAGCTGCTCCGCTGTGCAGCAGGCACACACAGGTTGTGCCGGCACTGCAGAGTAAGCAGCACTCGTCAGAAGCCTTTATTTCCCCTAAGGCCAGGTTGGTTCTAGACTTCCTTCTCTACACATGGGCACGCCACAACACATTTATTCAAACGCTACATCTAGAGCTAAACACTGTGTCACTTTTTTTTTTTTTTTAAACCACAAGTTATGACTCCGGCTAGTTAGTGGGCTGAATTGTCGTGAAGGTTGAAGATGTAATTCCCACCTCAGCTACCGTGTGTTTTTGTGTCAGGAGTACTGACACATGGGGACCAAATAACAGCATGAAGTGGTCAGCTGCAGGGATCGATAAAATGCGTCAAAGTGACTTGTGAAAATGTATTTTTTCATTTACTGTGTTTTGGAGGAAAGGCATTTGACAGGTTTGTTCATGGTGACTGATTTATAACTGCTATTTTTAGTCACTTGTGTGTAATTTGATCTCATGCAGACAGGAGGATTATACTGTGAATATGATTGATGTATCATGAAGAGCCATGTAATATACCAGTTCACGCTAATCCATTACAGAACTTGTTTACTAATATTTCACAGTTCTTTCTGTGTGTGCGTGTATTAACATGTATTGATATTGCTTTATATTGATGCATACAAATTTTTTATTAAATTGTGTACAGTTTTGTTTGTTTGTTAATATTGCTGTTTTTCATCTTTATCATCCATAACTGGAGAGTGGATTGATTGAATGTGGATGAATTAAGGATGACATGACATAAGGGGTTGCTCTAAAATGTATTTCACAAGGTGAACAGGTTTATGAAAACACAGAAGCTGCATAACCTGATTAAATTTACCATGGGTTGGCAAAAACAAGTGTAATATATGAATAGTACCAATTGTATACATAACAATATACATATGTTATTCTTGGCCATTCTTTTCTCCTTTTGTGGCCCTTTCAATTAATGCCAAAATTTTTACACCATACAAACAGAAAACCACACAAAAACAAATAATTGTACAGGTTGTGTAAATACTGAATATTGGGGAATACAGTTACCTTTTTTTGTATGGAAACGATCAAAGTAATCTCAATAGCAAAAATTAATCACATCATGACAAAAATTGCAAAAAAGAAAAAAACATCATTAAGGTACTTCTAATAAGGATAATACTGATATCTACAATTATAAGTGCTCAAATAAGACTATTCTTTCTCTTTGTACATGATGAACAAAATGAAGTGTTGAGTATTAATAATAAAAAACTAGAAGTTTCACGCATTTGGCATATGAGTCTTTTTAAGCTTTCTTGTACTTACCTCTGAATTTTGAATCTCTGACAGAGCTGTGCACTTGATTGGTTTAATTTGGCTGCTTTATTCATGCGTGCAAAAGTCCACCTCTGCATGTCTCTCTCACCTCAATTTTTGACTAAGTGTGTGTGCCAACTGGAGTGAAAACACATCATATACACCATCCAGTCTGTCTGGCTTTCCACCTTCCGTCTTTCCTTTCTGGCCCGTCTGGAGTAGACTCGCCTCTGTAGAGTCCTGCTCCTCCATATCTTTTGCTTTCTTTCACAATCATGTCCACTGCCATGCTCTCAGAAGCATTATCTTTCTGTCACACACAAGCTCTTCCTCTCCCTGTCCCTCTCCTCGCTCTCTGGGAGAGGAGGAGAAGAGAGGTCTGCCTTAGAAGGACCATATGGTGACTGTATGGTGGAATGGTTGGGCCTGGGTCTGTCCCCACTCCAGCCCACACTGCTGCTGGCGTCCAGCACAGCTTTGTTTGACTGCATCCAGTGCCCTCGAGGCTCTCTCATGCTGCTATTCACCCCATCCCCACCCCCACATACACTTTCATTGTCCATGCTGGACTGTGCAGCAGTCAGTGGACCTACTTGAGACCTTATCAAGTAAGATACCCCATTATGCTCTTCTTCTGTGCCCTCAGGCAAGGCTGTTTTGTGCTGAAGTTGAAAATGAGGCTGATGCTGAAGTGGTATGTGCTTCAATTCACCTTTGAGACAGCACAAATCAGTGAATAACACCATAATGCTCTTAACCTTTATTTATGAGCAAAATCAACAGTGAGATTGAAGGTGTCTTTCACGATGCATAGTAATTATCTGAGGTCAGGTAAGTGGGACAGTTTGGAAAATCAGGATGATGGAGGTAAATGAATAAAAACCTCCCTTGTCAAGGCAATTGCCATCAAACTGTCATTTGGAATGGCATTGGTTTTTATTCTGCGGTCTCGATTGCTGTTCAGTTATATCGTGTTTGTACTGGGCAGGTCCAGGGGGATCAGGGGGATACTGCTGTGGCCTCCCAGAGGAAATCAAAACTAAAAATCATTTGCATTTAGTTAAGCTGATACTGTCAGTCTCTAGTCTCCTTTTTAATGTAGGATTCATGGTTATAATTGTACACACGCAAAGAGCGGGTTTGCTGAATTTGTATAAGAACACCATGTGGAGATTGAAAAGCAAAATTCAATATGAAAGGTTTTGTTGTAGGTCAGTTTATGTGACCCCTCAAATTGCAAAAACACTTCAAACATGTTTGGCCATGTACTTTTTCATTGTTGTGCAAAGTCAGGCTGTGGCAGGCAATAAATTTTCCATTTTGTCATTTTAACAAGCACATCTTATCTGGAGTGACTTAAAGATGCATTCAAAGTTTTACTGCCTCATAGTACAAAATGACCACAATATAACTGCAGGGGATTGATGGGGTTGTTGATGAGTGCCAATGACTCACCACTTATTTTGCCAGGTTTAGTAAGGAGACTTTCAGCACTCCCTTTTCTATCCATATCTCCACTCCCTCCATAAGGCTGGCATTATCATCTGGTCAGAGGTGGAGGATGGGTTGACTCAAACAGCACCACAAACAGAAAACATTATAGTTTTGCTTTGCAATCAATCCACACATCTATTATATTTCTTATCTGATCAGAAAATCTTGTGATTTTCAAATGAAATTAAGGCAAGTCTGTCCATTAGTATCTTATCTTTTTCACAGACCTGCTGATGTTCATGTTGATGCAACCACATTGTGGTTGAGGTTAGAAAAGTAGAAGTTACGAGTTCCCTGTTAAAGAAAAATCAGTCCAACATCAAGACAATTGATGACTGTGAGGCACATCGTGACATTGGCAGAAAAGTCTCAAAAGTTTGAGCCATTCCACCTTCCAGAGTTAAATTTTTTTCATTGGTGATGCTGACCTGCTAGTAAAACTAGATGATAACCAGTTAATTGAGCAACATCCCAAGGGTTCATCCTCTGGGGAATGTGCATTTCTGTACAGCTATACAGCTGTCCATTCAAAAGTTGAGATATTCCAGTCTGAAACCAAGAAAAATGGTGGTACAACAGCCAATCACACTGTACTTTGAATGCTAGATTTATACTTCAATTGCAATTTAACATACAATAATGCAATAACAGACTACTTTGGCATCCTCTCTGTATCCTCACTACCTGACCTACTATAAAGCTTTTCAGCCTTTCACCCATACCTGCTTGCAGCAGCCCATCTGTCCCCCACCCTGCTATGATGGCACCCAACTCCCCATTCATCATCCCTGGAGCAGTACACACCTCCACACTCGTAGCTCACATTAATTTTTCAGCCACACTGGCAAGCAAGACTTATTAAATTATTGATGGAGGGATTGAGGTGTGAGGAAAAAAAGGATGGGGTCTATCAGTTAGATAGAGAGTCACATGTGAAGTTGCACACTACCTCCACCTAAACTGTGAAATATCACTGATGTTGTTACAGATTTGTTCTTGTTACTCTCGGAGAGCTAGACAGTCTGAGGACAATCCTCACATGTGCCAATCTGAACTCAAACTTTGGCAAAATGTCCCTCTGTCTGCCTTTCAGTGTTTCTGTCTCCATCACTTGATATGCTTTATAAGACCAAAACTTCCTCATCTGTTTAACTGTCATTATCCCACTTTCACCCCCCCCCAACCAAGGCCCCTTCCATTGTGCATCATCTTGAAATATGAGGATGAGGCGGTGTGTGTGTGTGTGTGTGTGTGTATGGATGGGGTGTCACACTAACAAAAGAAGGATTGGCCTGTGAGTGTGAGTTATGGATCATAGTTCACTGGATTGTGGAGAATGAGTGAGACAGAGGGAAGCGGGCAAGAAGACGGAGAGGAGGGGTAAAAAGGATAGATGACAGTGGTGGAGGTGCTGCAGTTCCATGAGTAAAGTCTTTTCTATTTCAGTGACACAACTCATGTTAGCCTTGAAACTTGTGACTTTAGGAGGGCCATTTGTTTGCAGAACATTGCTCAGCTTTTTTTCAGTGACAGCATCTAACCAACATATCTACAGCACCACTCTGTCGTTTTCTCCCTTCTTATCTCTCTCTCTCTGTTTGTCTGTTCTCTTTCTGCTCGTGAAGAAGTATTTTGAAGTACCTACATTTTTAACAATTTACAGTTACCTAGCAACAGGATATATTATATCAAAGGTCTGGGGCAGCCACGTATGATTTACAGTATTTGGACAGACCAATGCTATGTACTTAGTAAATGTGAGACCAAGGTCTAGAAGATAAAAGATCATGCTGACCACACACACACACAGAGAGAGAGAGAGGGGGAGAGACTGCAAACAGCAAACAAACTGCTCCTTGAGATTAAAACGCCAGTGTGTAAACTACGGAGAGAAAGTAATGTTCATAATTATGTTGTAATTTGTGTGTAATCACCTGATTCATCACCCAATTGCCTCAAAATTTGCCATTTTGTAGGTACGTACGTGCATGGTAGTGCAACATGGCTACCATGCAGGCAGCCATGTTGCACTACCATGTTTCTACAGCAGTCCACAGCAACACTTTCTCTAGAGGAGGCCATTGGTTCTCAACCTGAAGGTTAATGTAGATTCTCCTATATGCTGCAAAAGGGAGGGGAGGAATATTTAGTTGGCTGCAGTCTACAACCTCATCACAAGATGGCACTGAATCCTACACACTGGTCTTGGACTTAGCAGGTTACTGGGTGGTGTGTGTGTAGGACCTGAGCTGCTTGTGGAATTAAGCATATTCAGTTTTTGACACTTTATTTTTAAAGATATATTACTTATAGTATCGTTATTGTCTTGTTTTGTATGTGTGTGTGTGTGTGTGTGTGTGTGTGTGAAATCTTCAAGGAATTGTTTGACATTTTGGAAATTTGTGTTGAAGTTAGTTAGATGAGGGAATCAATATATGACTGGCAAATGCTAAGCTACAACCAGAAACCGGCCTACCTGGTCAGCTTACAAGGAATGAAAAAAGAAAAAGACAGAGAAAATAAAATCCTCCAAAAGGTCCACATAGATCTGTCAGTATTTATTCATTGGGGACACCTGGAGTGAGAGTTACTTAAACACAGTTTAGCTGTTCTCTACCACACAGTGATTCACAGCACATGTGCAGACAAAATGACAGAGAGATGGAAAGATGCGTGGTGATAAGGAGATGATGAAGAGAGAGGGAAAGATGGAGTGACAGGACAGCAACAAGTGAGAGAGCACTGCTACTGCAAAAAAACAAGAGGGGAAAAGGAAGTGCTGAGGAGAAAGGGTTAAAGAGGAGAGGGGAGAGAGATGGTTGCCTCGGCAACAGCAGCCCGCGTTTTTCTCTCTTTCTTTATCAATCCCTCTTGCGCACACACACACCAACATCCACTTGCATGCACATGTTCACACCCTCATCTCGTCTCCCTGTAGCACACAGCTAAAGTTTTGCAGGTGTATATTAACTGATGCTGTGGCAGAAATCCGAGGCATGGGATGTACTTTGAAATGAACGGTGTCGTACAATGAGCCCACCCAAGAGCTGCATGATATCATAGCATATTATATCATATCATATCATATCATATCATATCATGAATTTCTATTAGCACTTTTCATTCTTAGCAGCATTTTAATATTGTATGTATTATTGTTACATAGATTTGTAGATGTAATCCTGACAGGAATTACATTTTTTTCATGTCACCTACTCAGGTATTAATGCAGCTCTTTTGTTCTCCTGCTGGGACGAAATTAAATGTACAGTCACCACAAGGTGCAGTGAATAATAGGACAACAATAATAGTTTATTGATGGAGCTTTAGGTTGCCTTATGCCGACAACTCTGTTCTCCACTGCAACATTTAATAGACCGGTTGCTTCTGAGAAATATACTACAGTGTATCAAATGCCTGCACTGTACTTACACTGCAACACATGCAGACACTGCAAGCTACACACTCCCTGTCAGCTTTTACTCCGCTGGCCACTGTTGTGTATCAACCTGCTCAGTCTTCCTGACTAAAGCCTGTCATGCATGTATCTGTGTGGTGCATCGTCTCATGACAGCCACCACAGGGGGAGGAGATCCAGCATCTAAGGTCACTTCTCCCATCACAGGAGGGGTGTGTGGAAGCTTATGTGTCCTGAGTGATGAGCGTGTGTGGGTGAGGGTGTGAAGTGTGTTGTCTTTGTTTTTTCTGTATGCATGACATTTTTACACAGAATCTCATGTGGCTTTGTTATGGGACATGTGAGAATGAGGCATCTTCGGTGTACTGGTGTGAATGTATGTGTGTGAAGTCATGTATGATTGTAATGTGCACATTGTGTGTGCGTGATGTGTTGGCACCCAATGTGTGTGAGAGAAAGACATATATCACTGAGAGAAAGGAGAGAGTAATAAAGCACAGAGGCCTGCCGCCTATCACAAGGACAGTAGAGAGATGATGATGGTACCATCAAATTTAATAGGCAGCAGGAGAAGGTGGGTGAGAGAAGAGAAAGAAGAGAGGAAGGGTGGAGCAGCTGAGGGGGGCTTCAGCTTCAATGGCAAAGAAAAGGGCAAAAATTGGCTTAACTGGGGCAATGACTATCCTCCTTTGGACATTCTGTAGTATGTCCCGTTCAAATTATGATCCCAGTATGTCACTAAAAAACCTTGACCCTATGTTTCAGATCTCCCACCAACCACCACCCCCACCCAACATCGTTCACCTCTAAATCCCTTGGATCAACTTGTTACCTGACATTCAAGCTCGGCACACTTTCAGCTCTGCTGCTCGGGATGCTGATACTGAAGCAGGCCAGCCCTCTAACCCCCCTGCCCCCACCTCTGCCTCTTTCACACTCTCCCACCCTTCCTCCATCCCTCCCGGTATCCGTAGTGATTGGAGGCAGGATTGAGAGGTTGCTAGGAGACGAGCAGATTGTGGCAGCCTGCCTCAGTGTGAGGAAGTTATGTGAGAGTGGTGAGGCACATTAGTCGAGAGCGCCCCCTGCTGCCAACTGCTGGCCATTTATGCCAGCAATAGAAATTATCTATTCAAAGCCTCATGCCTCCTCTCATCTTTAGGGAATATGCTGAAGGATCACACAGAGGTGAGTGTGTGTGTGTGTGTGTGTGCTTGTGTGTCTAAGAGGGACAGAGTGATTTTAGAGCTATTGTGCTATGTTCTTTTTGTTATTTTATCACCATATTTGGAAAATATCATTTGAAAGATGGGAACAATCACTGTAATGGTGGTAGACAGAGCCAATGCTGATTATGTCCCTTTGAGGAAGATATGTCTTTGCATCATCAGTCCCTGTTAAGGTCACAGATTTAGAGTTGGAGATGTTGCAAGCGTATTTCATCCAGGCTACATCATGCTCTTTGATCTACGAGAGTTTCAGTGCAATTGTGAGAGGGGCACCACACCTAGCAGCAATCAAAGTTCAAGATCTCATTTCTCCATGTATGCAGAATCAAGTTTTCAAAGCTGTGCCCATTCTTCTGATATAACGCTTAATGTCTGCAGGACACTATTTGTGAAATTGTAGGACACTCCGAATGAAGAAGGATCAAAGACTGTGAAATTGTAGCAAAGCATAACTTCAGAAGCACTCACTTCAAAGGGACTGATGGATTGGGATTTCAGACAAAATAATATGAGGACTATTTTCCATGCTTTAATGCAACGCCTGATAGTAAGCCTAAGATCACAGCTGCATGTTTGTTGTATGACTCTGACTCCCTGTGGTCATCAAGGAAACTGCAAATCACTGTTGCACGTGGGCTTGTCATTAGTTGCTGCTGCAGGATGCTAATGTTATCCTGGCTAGTAATGTGTTTTGGGTGCAACTGTCGCATGGGCTGCCAAATGTTTTGTTTATTTTAGCAGCTGTTCCACCCACCCAAATGAATCATATGGACATTGACTGGAATTATGTTTCATTATGCGTGTGTACAGGTATTTACATATACAGTGGAAATGCATAGCAGAAAAAAATTATAAAGAATATTCACAAATGAGGCTAGCAGCTAAATAATGTGCAGTGTATTGTTAGTATGGGCCAATGTAGCCTTATGGTAGGTGCATAAATTGTTATTATGGTTAACACGAGGCTTTAGCAGTCTATCTTCCAATCATAAAGGTTTCTTGGATAGTGTTGCTGAGCTGCAGCAGACATGCTGTATTGCTGATAGCACCTTAAATTAAACCTGCACAATATAATATTTTTGCACAAGAGGTGGACTGCAGGTTTTACATTTTGTAACCCCTTCACTTATAATGGCAGTACATTAAGAGGTCATCACTGGGAAAGAAAGAGATGATTGCAAGTAAAAACCAACTCTAATGTCTAATTGGGCACTTGACTATTGTTCTCAGACGCTCTTGAATAACTGTGGACCTATCCTGAAAGAACCACATGTTCCCAGAGTAGTGAGTGTTGCGCTGCGATTCTTAAGATTGTTATCAAATCATCAGCAGTCATTATCTGCTATTATATCCACAGGCACAATCAGTGACAGAAAGAACCTCCTAACCAGCCTCACACCTTCTTATAAAAATGACTCTCAAGAGTGGATTATATTCAGGTTGTTTAGCAAGGCACTTATCCACTGTTCCTCTCTCCATGCACTCAGGTTATAGAACTATGTGCCAGCTGAGTTTTGCCCATTCAACTGCCTGAGTGACATCACGTTTGCCTGTGCCTCAGGCCTGTGGACGATGTGCAGCATTTGTACAAAACTAGACCGACTGAACACAAAATTGCACAAAATTGCAAACATCTAAATGTTTGCACTGATACATGAAATGTCCTCTTTCACTTTTGGCATGTCAAAGCAATATCAAGCATTGACTACACACTGCATTGCAACCTTCACAGGTGTCCTGTAATGAAAATACAGTGAAATAAAATTGATCATTGAACTTTTTCAGTCATTTTAAATGAAAGACGCTTACCAGTACAGGGCAGCAAAAGCAACAAGGGCCAATACAACCACCGGTACAAAGAAAGTTTGCTCCACTTTGAGGGCTAAAAATAAGATTGCCTACATTATTTTGAAATATGTATCAATACAATAACATTTGGCTCTCTTATTTCTGTCACATATTTGACTTTAGGTTTGTCTCAATGCAAATTAAAAAGCATAACATAACTACAAGACATAGGGCTCTGCTGAAAGTACCTTCTGTTGTGAGAGAAGTGCTAATCACAATCACCTTTTTCAATGTTACTGAAGGGAGAAAACAATTCTGTAGGACAAGAGTACAGACATGAATGTTTGAGTGTCACAAAGACTCGGAGGGCTTTAAGTGTGTTCAAAAACCAGTTGCTTTCTCTACAACCGTGTGCTTTGAGCATCCTCTCTGAAAGATTTTGTGACCTTGTTGGTGATGGAGAGAGTCTGTGTGTATCCCAGCAGGCGTTCCTGTTGATTGGACAAGCCTGGCTGGCTGACTTGCTGGCCCAAAGTATCAATGCCCTTTATCTCGCCTCTCAGCTCCTACGCTTCGACTTTAGTGGCAACACAAGTAGACAACTGCTCACGAGTGATTCATAGTTGAGGATTTGTGGTCGACAAACAAGAGTGTCTGTATGAAACAGCACATGTAGAAAGCAAATGTGGATATGTAGCCTAAAAATTATCCACAGTTAAGGCTCTGTGATGCAGTTGCCATGGCAACTATGATAGAAATAGACGTGTATCTGCAAGAGAATGAAATGTATTGAACTGTTGTTTAGAAACTGAGAGAGATTTTACTCTTTTGATTGGCAGCTTAAGTGAATGACTGCATACAGATGTGTTTGTGTGTACTAAGTGTGAGCATGGTGCATGTGTTTGTGCATTTCAGGCTGGATTCTTCTGATCGAGTGTGTATGTGTCTTTGTAAGAGCATGTGTGCTCTGTATGGATAAATGTATGTCGTGGGGAATGTGTATGTGAGAGTGTGTCTCTCACATACACAAACACAGTTTGTGTGTGCACATGCATGAGACACTGCAGTGCATTAAAAGTGCAGCAGCATGGTTAGGGGGCACAGGGCACATCATTATGATGGTAAGAGAGTGTGACTGGGTCTGCACTGCACTCACTGGCCCTGCTTGACAGCAGATAAGCTCAGCCACAGACAACACAATAAATTTAATGGTTAACGATTCTGTTTGTAGCACCTCCATTCTTGTTTTGGCCATAAAAATGCTCTGAGAGAGTTTTGTCAAACATTAACCACTAGCTAGATATGATGGTAATGATTGAAGTGGATTTTCTGTGTGAAAAAATATTAATGAATTAAAAAAAAAAAACAATAGATCCACACTAAGTGTGCATTTCAGTAGAGACCACAATAAACTTCAGCTTCATCCATTGTGCTGCAGTCTTCCTCCAATTCAGTCATGCCTACCTATTCACAAATTGTCTGTTATCAGTTATCAGTTATGGACTCAGTCACAACCTGGCACTTATTCAGTTAGATCTCCTCCCCCTTGTTGCCTTTGTGCCCTGGTGTCTTCATTAGGTTTCCCCCATTCACTTTGACTTGTGATGAAATAAGAACAAAGGATCTGTGTGAAAACGTTCATCCCACACTTTCAAGATGATCTATCTGCTATTGTGATCTTCTATTTTACGGTGTAAATAGGTGAAAATTTGTGAAAAAGAAAAAGCCTCAGAGAGGGAGGGGGAGATGGAGGGATGTGATGGAGAGATTAGGGAGGGGGTGCAGGAATATGAGTGTGTATGCATTTTCAAGGCGGTCTTTCTGTTGCAAAAAAAAAAACAAAAAAAAAAAAAAACAGTAGTCTAACAGGAAAACGAATAGGTCGAGCTCCTGATGAAGGCATGCAAATGCAGTTGAATGACGGAAACTGGCGTGTGACATCTTCATGTGTTAGTGGAGGCTTGTGTGACAGGAATGTATTTGATTTTAGTCGCAGATAGGTGGAATCACCTCAGCGGTGTGTGAAAGAGGGAGAGAGAGGCGAGGGAACAAGAGGGGAGGGGGCGGGGGTGTATGGACCTCACTGGTTACGGGACCTACAGGCACCCCGATTGTGCTCTGCTCTCATCATTTTTGGAGGTGAGGACAAAAGAAAAAAGGGGGGATCGGAAGAAAGGCCCGGGATCTGAGTGTCGTGACGGGCCCCCCGACTTCGCCGCCGCTGGTCGGGGTTGTCTGGACTCAAACGGGTGAGGGAAAAGCGGCGGAGCGGTCGACTCTACACTGGGGTTTCCTGCCACAGCAGCGGGATTGTCACAAAACAGCCTTTCACTCTTCGAGGGGCCTTGTATTGCTCCGTTTTCAGGTATGCATTTCGAGTATGTTAGCTAGCCTATCTCTGACTCTCCTGCCTCTCCCCGGCTCTGTTTATACGGCGGAAAATGTCAGGCTGCGTGATGATCATTTTCTGATGCAGTACCCACAGCAGCTCTCCGGCTAGTAGACGTTATCTATGCTAGCTCCCCCGCTTCCTCAGAGCCCAAGTGGATATGTGAGGGGGGAAACATCTGCACCTAATCACCTCTCTTTTGTAGCTAAACGCTGCTCGCTGCCCGGAGCCTTTAGCCTGCTCTCCCTGTCGGCTTGTGTCCGTCCTCAGACGCTTCTTATAATGCAATCAAGACAAATTAGCTGGCTCGCTAAGATGCTAACTGGTGGTTGTAGCTTAGCTAGCTGCCATACGCGACTCCGCTGGCATATTTAATTTGCAGTATGTGTGGTATTTTGGCTAACGCTAACCTCACAGGGCTAAAGGAGGCAGCACCACAGAGCTAATTGTAATGCGTATACCTTGCTGTTGGCTAATGTAGCTGCTAAGGCTATTGTACTGGAGCCAGTGTTGTGTTGATGACAAGCCGAGGCGATAAAACAAACATAACAGAGCTGGCGTCTGGTCATTATCTGCAATCCCAAAAAACAAAAAAGGCTGCGTATGCTCCTATCAGTTCGGCAGCAGTGCAACTGATTGACTTGCTGACAGACTGCATTGAGTCAGTTTTCATTAATGCTGCGCTGTTGTGTGTGTTGTGAATGCTGCTGGCCGGGTGTGCACACTGAGCTGCTGTGATTAATTAGTAATCTGGATGAGGGCTGATGGACACTGCCCTTCTAACTTTTTACACCATATCAACCACGACCGCTGCCTGTGACCCTGAACTGTGACAAAGACCTGTTCGATGATGCAGTCTGTCTGTCTCCCATTTGAGTTACAAGCTATCATCACATTGTTTTGGCTCCCCTCTCCCCTCCCAGTCCCGACCCCCCCCAAACTGTTCATCATTCTCTTTGTGGTGAAAAAAACAACAAAATCTCATTGGTGAAAATAAGCCCACACTAATTATTAATGATGAATAGTTAGTATTATAAACAGTGCAGCTCAGATTAAGTCTACACCAAAGACAAGTCACTACAAAGTTTTTTTTAGGGTGATTAACCATTTTACAGTGTTTTTGAGTAGACAATTGCCATGTGTGTCACACAGCAATTATGGGCACTGACCCCATAAAGGTGGCGTCATCCCTTTTAAGTATCATCTATACTAATTAAAGCCCATTAAAACAAGTTAAATACCCTCATGTTAGTCTTGTTGTAAAAAGACGGGAGATGGGCTGCTTCTGTCCTGACTCCATGAAGCTGTTTGTTTACATGCGAAGTAACGTTTGTGTCCTTGCCCATATTACTGTGTAGCTTTAATTACATGCTGCTGCTAACCCACTTTTCTCTCCACCAACCGTGTTTGTTATCAGTCAGAATAGACAGCTTAGGCGTGTATTGTAAAAGCTTCAACCACAGTAAAGGCTGTACCCATGGTGAATATTAAAATAGGAGCACTGAGATGAGGCCAGCAAACCTTTTAAGTAGTGAAGTAAGGAGGTAAATGGGTATTACATCCAACAAGGACGTAAAGTAAACATTCTTATTGGTTTGGTTAATATATTTGCAATAGTCCTTGTGAGCATTTTGGTGGACTACTAAAGACCAATCTACTTACTGTGAAATGCTGTTGTAGTATGTAACATGTCATCCTTAGATCTTAGATTTTCTTTCTTTTCCAATAAGCACAGCATCAACAATGTATTTTAATGCAATTTGTATATAATTTAAATTAAACAATGCCTAAACAAAAACTCAAAATTTATTTCATCCATTTGGTTAGTACCTGTATTGGTAAATTTTTCACATCTACCACTGATATTTTTTTTAATTAAGTTAACAATGATCTGAAAATTGGAAGCTCAAAATCTATATTGTGGGATCATAGTTAATTTTCACTATAATTATGTCATTATAAAAACACACAAGGTATGGCAAACTGGTATTTTATTTTTGCATGCTAACACTTTTGATTCATCTTTTGTGCTTGCAGAGCTGTGAAGGCCTCTGGTCAGCAAGTCCTGGAAAATGAACTTATCCATGTGGAAATACTGAAGAGAACAGAACAGAAAAACAGAGCTTGCATTGACTGATCTAAAGTGGAATAAATGGATTACCTTCCGTTTGGAAAAATTGTTGCCATGGAAGTAGGTAGAATTAAGTGATGGTTGAGAAAAAAAGACAAAGGTAAGATGGCTACATGCTGAAGATACAGGAGCGCACCAAGAAGAATCTGAACACAGTCAAGGAGAGAGCGATCAAAAAATAGGGACCAAAGACCTCTACAGTCCAAATGAATACATGTAGTAGCAAAAAAAGTCAAAAGAAAATAGTACTATCAAAGGAATGAGCAAGAATAGGAATATCTCCAAAAGTATAACATCCTGCGTCAACAAATTGATGAATCTATCAATGGAGTGTTTGTCTCTGGGAGTGTTTAGTCAGGGTCTGTACTCAGACCTTTTGATTCTGTTACCGCAGGTTTTTTCTCACACAAGTGTGAGTCAGGTCATACGTATTGATGAACTGAAGCATTGCTGTGATGGAACTCAGTCTCAATCGTTGTATTGAGATATTTTTTTGCTTGTTTTTTGCACAAGATGCTGTTGGATCATAACTCCCAACGTAGCTCTGCTTGCTTGAGCCATTACTATAGTGGAGGTTATTCACTTAAGGGCATTTGACATCATCTTGCATGGTGGTGTGTCAGTTGTCAACGATATCATTGCCTGCTCAGTGCCAAACCACTTCAGGTTAATGGGAATGACTGCACACTTTTAAGCATTTTTTTGCAGTAGAAACCTGCGTCATTATTTTTTCTTTTTTTTTCTTTTTTTTTTTTTACTTCAAAAAAATTCAAATTGACAAAAGCTTTTTACCATTGGGCCTTTTTTTATATTGATAAACTCATTGTTTGTTCCGCTTCCTTAAAACTTTCTGCTACAAAACATCTGCGATATATATTCCTCTGCTTCAACTCTTTGGTGGATTTCAAAAACATTTCCTTGTTTTACTGCCAGGCCATAGACTCTCTCTTTGTCATTTATGGTTACTGCCATAAGCCTTCCAGTTTCTGATCAGAAACATTCCCCGATATAGACACTGACAGATATTTCCATTTTTGATCCAACTTGGGGAAAAAAAAAAACAATGCAGAATTTTTCTAACAGTCCAGCTCCCACCTCTCTCCCCCATGGGTTCAGTGGGAGAGGTGGAGGGGGACCCCCATATCCCCCTCAGCCAGCAGATCCCCAGATTTCCCCAAGGATGACAGATGATTATGCAGGGATGCAACAACAGAGCCTGCACAGAGGCCACCACCACCCCACTCAAGCCAGCCACATGCTTGCTTATAGTGCCAGAAATAGAGGAGCTGTGGAACCGCCACCAACACAGGGTAGCATTCACAGTGGCAACAGTAACAACCCTTACAGGAAGGATGCCATGGATTATTATTTTTCAATGGGGGGGAAGGACAGGCATAGAAGGGGAGGTATTGGTTATGGGGCAGGCTTTGGTTACCCGAATATTGATGGACATTTACCTCACCAGTACAGGCATGCTGGATCTGGCTCTACTCCATCATCTGGCCTGATGTCACCGTATCCAGTTGACTATGGCTCCAGTGCTGGTACAGGTGGAGGTGCTGGTGCTGGAGCATTCTCTCCTACTCACCAATACAATATGAGTCAGAACCCTGCAATGCAGTCAGTGCCAAGTTCTCAGATGCAGCACCGTCAGCATGGGCAAACCTTCCCAGCCGTCCACCATGGACAGCAGCATAGGAGCTATCCACACTCTGGGCACAGAATGACCCCCCAGTACCCACACTACTCTCCACAGGGCGGAGCAACCACAGGGTCATCAGGAATGTACAGCCCCCCTCCGCAGAGATATCTCGATGGGGCTGCTGCCACTGGATTTGATCCCAAAGTCAACAGTTCTCCCAGTGTTAACTCCAGTTCCAACTCGGTCTCCAGTTCAGTTGCTGCTAACAATGTGGGGCCAATGGAGAATGTTCAGCAGGGTTACCATGCTTCAAATTATCCTGGATATTCCCCACAGACGCATTCTCTTCACAAGCAGGCCACACTACAGCACCGCAACTCACAGCACAATTTAGGGGTAGGTTATGACAACTCTCTCAAGATGCAGCACCAGGGCCCATCTTCGGGGTCTGTGTATGCTAAACATCTTCAAACCTCCAATCCCAGTATACCTCAAGCAGCATCTCAAGAAATAGCCAAATCCCCAATGCATCCCAACGCTCAGCAAACCCAGATCAACCAAAACTTTAGCCCGATATCCAACCCCTCTCCAGCTGCCTCCGCAGTGCATTCCCCCAGCTGTAGTTCCTCTCCTTCCCCTTTAATGGTTGTCTCAGAGGCACATGGAAACCCCTCAGGTCATGGTCCTTCACATCCTCCGGCATCAAATCCCCGTAGCAGCCATGGTCATGGCAGATTACTGCAGACCATGCCTCAGTTAAGTCCCACACCCAACTCAAATAGCAGCATCAGTAGTTGTGGTAGCAGTGGCAGTCATAAAGCTCACAGCATGAGTTCAGCTGGAGGGAGCAGTCTTCCTCCAGCAGCCCGCAACAAAATGGGGCTGAGCGGAGGACTTGGATCCAGAGAGGAAGGCTCTGTTTATTCATCTTCTCCACTTGATAAAATACAGGATACGGGCTTGAATAGTCTTAATGCCTTGAGCTCACAAGTAGCCAATTTACCAAACACAGTTCAGCACATGCTTCTCACTGACACAGTGCTTTCACAGAAGAAGAAAGATGGCGCACAGGCGCAACAGGCGATGCATAGCGTACCCCCATCGCAACCAAGGAGTCGTAATGCAAGTGCAGCCTCAAGTACCAGCACAGTGAAAGATGGAAGCGCAGTGGGGAGTGGTGACGGTGCCAGCTTAGATCCTGGTGCTGATGAAGATTCTTCTTTTGTCTCAGTTGGAGGCTCATCTGGGACCAAGTTGGAGCGTGAGGAACAGTTCTCTGAGGGGGAACATGGAAGAGTGAGGCAGATGAGTGGTGCAAGCAGTGGATCTGAAACAACTGGCTATCACCCTCCACCTCAGAATCAAAGCCAACCACAGGCTGGGCAAGCGTCAAATGTTAAAACAGTCAGCTCTGATTCACCGTCAAAAGAACCAAGTGTCTCTGAAACAAAAGCAAATGAATCTCTTGCTCCTTCTTCATCATCATCTCCATCCTTTGCATGTCAGACATCAGAGTGTGGCCCAATTTCACTTTCAACTCCTCCCGTTTCCTCATTGCCATCATCCATCTCATCTGGTATTCCTCCTCCCCAACTGAACTGTGTCTCAGAACCTGGTTTAACATATAATGACAACAGGGGTGGGCCCAGAAAGACCACTGACATTAAAAATGAAGTCATCAAGAATGAAAGTGAAGGTGCAGATGAGAAAAAAGAGAAAGGCAACAGCCAACAAGATGGAGAAGTCAATACACAAAATGGTCAGGACAAAGAAAATAGGTTGCACACTGCATCCAGATTACACAATAACCAGATGGAAGAAAAGCACACATCTGAGGAACAGCAAAGTGCCAGTAGTGTTGGTGTGATTGTGTCAGCTCGGTCTGAGGGAAGTCAGACTGAAAAAACCAAGCTCTCCCAAGATAACTGTATTGAAGACAAACAGTCTTTAAAAGAGCCAAGCAGTCACAATGGGGAGGAAGGAGTTGATCTGAGCGTGTATTCTTCCCATCACCAGAAATCAAATTTTGGACGGCCTCAAAATCCTCCCCAGTCTGGACCTAATAAATATGGCTACCAAGAATCAACATATGGCTCAGATTTGTCAATGAAGAAAAGAGGGAGGGCTGGCGCTGCAAGCGTAATGGAATCAAATTCCAGATACTTAGGATACCAACACTCACAAGCCGGTTATGGCCCTGTGCATCCAAAAGATGTTTGTTCCATAGCAGAGGGTTTAGTGAAGAGAGGTCAAGGAGCAGGAGGCAAAGTTCACGAGGATAATTCACAAATGCAGCAATTTCCCAGCCTTTTACAAGAGGTACTTCAAGGTTACAATTTGGACAGGCGTTATGGGAGACCAGAGCCGGCATTTCCTGCCCATCTCCAAGTTCAACAACAGTTTCAAACCAAACATGCTTATGGCATTACTGAAAATATGAGGTTGCAGAGTGGAGGAACTGAGACCTCAGCTCATTCTGCCCAAGTTGGCGGCTCTGGAAAACCCTCAAATCCGAAATTGAGGCATGGGAGTGAGCCTGATTTCACCACAGATCCTCAGTCTTCTGTGAAGGCAGAAGTTTGTAATGCTAAGATTTTACAAAATGCTGAAAAACCTGAAGTGGGTGGGTCTCAAATTCATGTACTATCAGCTACAGAGCCTCAGCAACCCCTACCCAAACATATTAACTTAGCTGATTACTCTCTTCCACAGAGAAAAGTGTTTTCTAATGTGTCCACCCCATCCTCTGCTGTGCAGGAGCTTCTTCTGCAGGAACCAGAGCCTCTAACAGGCAGCATTGGTCAAACTGAATCTCAAAAATCATCAGTCTCCATATTAGCCCCATCAGAGCGACGCTCTGTCATCTGTGATGTGTCGCCAAACCGACGCAGCACACCAGAGAGGGACAGGGAAAGTGATAGAGAGAGAGATCGAGAGAAAAGTCAGAGTGGAGCCTCTGTGATTCAACAGCCATTTTCCTCTCCAGCAGCAAGCAATGATCTGAGTAAAAAGGATACAGGAGAGAAACAAGTGGTGAAAATGGAAGCACTGTCAAAAGAGGCTGGCCCAGGCACTATAAATTTACAAACTGATCATCATGTCAGTGGTGGAGTTAATGATGCGGATATAGAGTATCATCCCAAGTCTGTTCATTCGTCTGTTGTAATGAATGCTGACCCCTACAGGCGAGGTAGTATAGATATTTCCCCTTTGCCTTCTCACCCTATGAGTTCTAATCCTCTGTCTTCACCCTCAAGGCATCCTTCTTATCTTCATGGTGTTGATTTATCAACAAGCAGCGGAAGCAGTTTTCCTGGGTATCGATATGGAGATGCAAGAGAAGGAAATATAATGCCACGCGGCAACCCTCATTTTCCCTCCCACCATCCGTACCACAACTTATCCCCCCAGGCTCAGCCCTCAAATAAGATTCAAATGTATCCTCACCCTCGTGGCCTGCCTCATCACCCACACGATTTGAGTGACTGGGTAAAGGTAATGAACAGGCAAACTAAGGAGATGATGTTGCAGCCTGGGTCTTCTCCGGGTAGACTTAAGATGGGCCAGTCAGAACAGAGACAGCGGCTGCTCTCCCAAACTGACTTGCCCGGCGAACAACACACAACCAAGGCTTCTCTCCATCATCAAAGCGCTTACTTTGATATAAAAATGTGGGAGGCAGCACACTCTGGAAGAGAAGGCCTGAGAATGATAGAAGGAGACTCCTACTACAGAACACAGCCCCCTCCTCCCCCTCCTCCTCCTCTTCCCCATCCTCCTACTCCAATAGCTCCACATGGACCTGCTCCACCACAAATGACTCTTGGGAAGAATGCTGCTGAGCCTGAGGCCTCCCGAGGAGCTGCAGAGGAAACCAAACATCCCTGCCCACCTCCTCCATCCAGCTCCACAAAGCCTCCTGCTGATATGAACTCTGCTCCACCACAGATGCCACGTCAGACTAAGGCTGGGGGTTCTGGAGACACAAATCCACTAATATTGAGAAGAAGAGTTCGTTCCTTTATTTCACCTATTCCTGCTAAAAGGCAACTCCAAGATGCATCTCAGCAGAGGGCTGCCACAAATTCACATCACTCGCCAGGGGCCCAGTCCGAGTCTAGCCATCACAATGAAGATGACTCATCCAGTTCAGACATTCCATGTCCCAGACTCTCTTCCCCTCTGACCGGAGAGAATACCTATTCACAACCTTTATCTCCAGCCAAGGTTTTGCCTCCCAGGAAAGGACGAGGTTTGAAACTAGAGGCGATAGTGCAGAAAATCACACCAAATATTAAAAAGCCAGCAGGCCATGCTGATGATGAGTCAAATCATTACCCAGGCTTCGCTCATTCAGAAATACCACAGTTTAATGATTCACAGGACCAAGACTTAGCACATTTCCCTAGGGTTACAGGAGGGGATGATAGTTACATGGATGAAAGTCACTCATTAAACGACATGATTCCCTTCAGAGGTGTTGATGATGCTGGGCCTTTACCTCCGTCTGCTTACCCTTGTGATCCCCATCAGACGTCTCAGGCCCTCAAACAAGACTTTGACTTTGGATTAGGGGCCAGTGTGGCATCAGGGTCTGATGACAAGGAAGATTTTGCTTTGCTCGGACCTTTACCCCCTCCTCCACCTCTTCCACGCCCAGTCCAGGGTTCCCCACCTCCATCCTCATCTGCCCTGTCAGATATTCAACATTTCACCAACACTTACCAGCAACTTGAGACAAGAAGAGGGGAGCAGTCTGCTGCTAACCTTCTGCGACAGAAACTTCAAGAATCTGGCATGGGATTTGATGATTATCCTGGCAGTGATTACTATGGAACTACCCCGCCACACCATGGCCAGGCTCAAGCACACATGCTGAACAGACATCAGATGTCCTCTGGGAGGTCCAGTCTGTCTCCACAAGATTCAAAGCCCCCAGAAAATGTTGTGCCTAAAGGCTATTTTCCATCTGGCAAAAAGAAGGGCAGACCTGTAGGGAGCGTGAATAAACAGAAACGGGCCCAGAACCAAGCCCAAACCCAGGCACAGGCCCAGACTCAAGTCCCGGCACAGAACACAACTCTGAGTGCTCCTCCAGCCACACCTGCTCCAGCTCCAGCTGCTGTTACAACTCTACAGACAGTACAGACAACCAACAGCACGCCAGCCCCTGCTGCACCACCACTGCCAGACAATAAAATCACTCCCCCGCTGGCCCCGCCAATTTTAACACAGGTAGTGAAAGTGGATGGTGAGAGTGAAGACACCCAGCCAGAGACTGAGGTAAAACCTGTGCGACGGCGACGCAGAGGTGTCAAAGATGAAGATGGGCCAATAGAAGCAAGAGGGCGACAAAGAAGGCGGAGGAGAGG
This sequence comes from Remorina albescens, assembly GCA_034769265.1. Classification (NCBI taxonomy): domain Eukaryota; kingdom Metazoa; phylum Chordata; class Actinopteri; order Carangiformes; family Echeneidae; genus Remorina; species Remorina albescens. The sequence continues at coordinate 16,830,206 of CM068493.1, read as the reverse complement.
GGCAGCTGCGGCAACACCATCGGTGGCAAAGGATGACCCAGATACACCTTTAGGGGCCGGAGGAAGTCCCAGCTCAAACAGAGTATTCTTGGATCCAAGAAAAGGCCCGTTTGTTCCACACATACATGTGGAAAAAAAAATACCAGAGATTGGTGCAGTGTGTACCATTGTAAATGCTGAAGAGGACAAGATGAAAGGCGAGCGTAGTGTGGCCGGAGCGAAAGCAGGGGGGACTGGAATTGATTGCCTCCTGACCTCAGCTCTTCCCTCCCAGTTATCCCGGAAAGACAGAGAATCAGAGAAAAGGAACACGGATGAAGTGGAAACTACACTGCAGTCAGGAAAAGCGCTTCCTTCATCTGGCTATGTTGTTTCAGGACCCGTGGTTACAGAGACCAATCACTCCGGCCGCTTGCTTTGCTGCCTGTGTCAGAAATGGGCAAATTACAAACACCTTGGAGATCTATATGGACCTTTCTATCCAGCTGAATATGCTGCAAAACTCCCCAAGAACCAGCCCCAGGTCAGACAATGTCAAGCAACCACAGGCACAAACAAAACAGGACCAAATTCAGACATAAACTCAAATACTTCACTTGGCACTAGCCAAGACTCACAAACACAAGAGGCTCAGTTTAATAAGCCTCCGACCGAGAATGACTTTGTCATCAGCCTCAATTCAAACCCACCATCTTTGAACACTCCAGTTAGAACTGCTTCACCAGCTGCTGGAGAGGATATGATGATGCATGTGGCCAGCAACCTCGCTAACACCACCACCACCTCCTCCTCTTCCTTCTCCTCCTCCTCCTCCGCCTGCTCCTCTTCCTCTGGCTCCTCCTCCTTCACCACCACCACCACCACCAGTAGTAAAACAACATCACTAACCTGGGACATGAATCTAGATATCCAACCCATCCCTGAGCTTAAGAGAGAGCCAGACCAGGAGACTGAACAGCAGCAGGTGCCAAAACAGCTGCAGCCACCAACAGATGAAGCTCAACAGCGACCTCAGCACAGGAAGCTGACCTCACACCCTCGCTTTAAGAGGAGACACAAATCTAGTGATGATTCTCCCAGAATGGTGCCATCCAACAGTAAGGCATCCCTACCCTTCCAGCCTCCACCACCGGCCTTGGACTCCCTGGGACCCTTGGCGCAACTTGCTCAACTGCCTCAGATGCCCATGGACCCGGAGGAGCTGTGGGTCCACGAAGGATGTATAGTGTGGACCAGTGGAGTGTACCTTGTCAATGGGAGGCTGTATGGCCTGCAGGAAGCACTAGATGGTGCCAGAGAAACAGTGAGTGACCTCTGAACCTATTTGATCTAAGATAACCCTTCATTTATCCCTCAAAGGGAAATAGTTTGATGCAGCAGTTCAACAGGCATAGACAGTAAAAAAAAAAAAAAAAGATAGAAGAAAGGTAAGAAAAATATGAGATAAAAAATATTGAAGATATTTATATTTATTAAAACATTTAAATACAGTATGTACACCCTCAGATTATTATCCATTTTGTTTTGAGATAATTCAGCTTTACAGTTTTTTATTTCTGCTGCTGACTGTAGCTGTTTAAACTGTGGTTTAATCGTGCTTATTGATTTTTATCATATTTCTCGGCCCCTTGCTGATCTTCATTGTCTATTATAGTTTTGAGATGTATTGATTTCTTCTTCTTTTCTGTCTCCACTCAGAGCTGCTCATACTGTGAGATGGTTGGCTCAACTCTGGGTTGCTACAGTAAAGGCTGCACACTCCGCTATCACTACTTGTGCGCTATTGAAGCAGGTGAGTGGACGCATTGAATACAACAGCACGGTGTAATGTGAGTCAGTGTAAAGCACAAATTTGGTGTCGAAGAGCTCAGATGCAATCTTTGCACTGCACTGACAGCTGACTGTGTCTCTCTTCTCTCTAGATTGCTCTCTAAATGAAGATAACTTCTCGCTGCGATGTCCGAAGCACAAGGTAAAGAAGGAGAGGTTGGTTTTCCTACTGCTTTTGGGGAATTTTCCTTCTCTTTTACTTCAGCAGCTTTAGGTCTTCAGCACAAACCTGATCACCCACTGAGTTTCTAGTCTTCATTTATTTCCATCACTACATGCAAGGCCTGCAATTTTATTTCTCTCTTTCGGTCTCAGTTTACCCAGAGCATCCGGCCAGCCAAGTCAGTGTACCTGGAGCAGTCAGAGAGAGGCTGAGAGAAATGGAGAGGAAGAAGAGACACAGGAGTCTGGGAGCTGTAAGTTCAGACTCAGTTGTATGTTTTTTTGTTTGTGTGTGACTATTATTTATTCTTTGAAAAAAGGGAAGCTCTACATGCCTGTACCAGATGTAGCAGAACTGTGTGCCTGGAGAGGAAAACACAATTGTTCTTACTGCATGGTAGCATGTAAAATAAAATAACACAATGCTGGTTTAAAGCTCCACCTCATTACCAGAAAGTTTTGTCACCACTAATAAAGGTTATGTGATGGGAAACAGGTTCTCTAATTAATATTAGATAAATTTGTTGCCTCAGGGCTGTTTCTTTTCACTTCACAAAGCAGCACAACTTCTATGCTTTGTTTGTTGGTTCTTGGATCCATGTAGATGTTTTCACACCCATCTCATTCTGTCGCGCCCTGTCACTCTCACTTTCAGCCCAGGCTGTCTTCATGGAAGCTAAAGCCTTACCACTCCTCCCTTTTCCTTTCTCTTTAAGCAAGATGACAACAGAATACTTTTGGTCTATAGCAACTTTTTCTCTTTTCTCTTTATCTCATCATATTTTCATCCCAGTATATTTTTATATTCAGTTGTTACCTGGTAACAGCTGTTTAATTGAAAATGAATATCACTGAATCAGACACAATAGAATATTTTGTGTGTGACTTAACTTGCAGATGTGCATTTAAACAATGCATGCAGAATGTGTGGCAATGACAATAATAAAACCTATAATTATATGTTTATGGGGCCAATTCAAAAGAACTAAGTGGTGCCTTTACCAAGGTGTGCGCTATGTGAAAGTTGTGTCTTTGTGATGATGCTTACATCCATTTCTTTTGTGTTTCCTTTCTTAGGCTAGTTTGGACAACAGAAGACAGAGAAACTTTTTTTGTGCTGCAGCCCCAAATGTGAAAGGACAGGACTGGCATCTGTGACAACAAAAGGGAATGTACGATTTCTCCACAGGAATCAGCATTATTTACATTTAAGACAATGGGGAAAAGACCCCCACCCCCCCGAGAGAGTTATTGCTCTTAACTCAAAAACAGAAAAGAAAAAAAGAAAAAAACAAACAAACAAAAAAAACCCCACACAGACATGCAACATAAAGGAACAGAGCTACAAGAAAATAAAAAAATAAAAAACTACAAAGGTCGCAGTGGAATAAAAAGAGATGTCAAGACTGACGGAGGAACTTTTCTTTAAAGAACAAAAGAAACAATCTTGCTCCCTAGGCTTACTTTGATTTTTCTCAGACACCCTCAAAGTGTTAAATGCTTCATCATCACCTGTATTATCATTTACCTTTTTTTTTCCAGGTTATCTTTTGTTTGCTTTGAAGAGGCTTAACAGGAGCAAGCTGGGTGTCAAACCCACAGAAGAAAAGGCGAAAATGTTGTATCCTCTTGCAAGTAGTATTTTATCTTATGATATTAGAACGGTCACAATTATTATTTTAGTCGTCATTATTATTTTTTATCCTCATTAGTATTTACTCATAAAAATGACATGGATGTATCTCACTTTACATATATATATATATATATATATATATATATATATATATATATATGTATGTATGTATTATTTTTTATTTTTTATTTTTTACTTTCCCATTCCTGGAGAGGGAGGAGCCAGAGTGATATTGTCTGGAATGTCAGGGTTGAGTTTGCCACAAAGACATTATTGCCTTGGAGAACGGACATCTGTTGCCTTTCAAAAGTCACGTGTATGAGTGAGAAGTGTGTGTGTGCATGCGTGCGTGTGTGTGTGTGTGTGTGTGTGTGTGTGTGTGTGCGCGCGCGTGTGCGTGCGTGCGTGCGTGCATGCGCTGCATGCACGTGTGTGTGTGCGTGCGTGTGCACGCGAAAGAAAGTGAAAAATGCCGATATCTGGGTCTTTGATTCCATTTTGATCCTTTTGAAAAGTGTTCTTATTTTTCATCACTGGGGTTTTTACGGTACAGATAGTATTCATGAAAAATCAGATGGACAGTCTTATTTTTCAAGTACAAAATGTTTGTAATGTGCAAAGAGAAGGAGAGAGCCTTGTAAAAGGAGGAGATGACACTATGGACTAATATGCGCTTGCCATCTTTAACCGTGCTGACTGGAAAAAGATGGAGGACAGGACACTGAGGAGTTTTCATTGTTGTGGAATTATGTACTGGGTGCACAAGTTTTCATGTTCTACATAGGAAGTTACATTCGACTGGCCGGTGTCAGTCCCTTGGACAGCAATGTAACATTTTTGGAACGGAAATCCTCTGTTGGAAGTGTCATATGAGTGGCTGTGATTGGCCAACTGTACTGGCCAATGGGAGAAAGCCTAACCAAGTACTTTTGAATGGTTTTATTCTGAAGTGAAACAGCAGCGATTTGATCGGGAGATGCAAAATCCATTCAAAAGAAGCATTGCCATAAAATATAAAAGTGAGTCGTACATGGTGTTGTCTTTATCATTTTCTATTGTTATTCTTGTAAAAAAAAAAAAATCAAGCTGAGAAGAAAGTTACACTATCAAAACCATGCTGTATTAGAAACCTGTCAATATGTATATGAAATATGAATACACTTAAAAAATGCTTCAAGTATGCTCCTGCTTATTTTTGTTGCTTTTGTTGCACTGATAAAACAACCTGTTTCAGTTTCATCTGATATGTTTTGGCCCCAATTTCTTTTTTCTGCTTCAACAGAGCTCTGCTTCCCTCTGCACATATCTCCCACTCTCACTTATTTTCTACCGCTTATCCGTCCGGGTCACGGGGGGTTCTGGAGTCAATCCCAGCCAACGTTTCGGGCGAGGGCAACTTACACCCTGGACAGGTCGCCAGTCCATCACAGGGCCCCTCTGCACATTTCTTTTTTAATTACACACAACAAACACACACGCATTCTGTCTCCATCTTTTCCTCTTGTCTTTTCAGTTTGAGGGGAACCAAAGAGAATTGAGCCGAGAGCGACTGGACTTGGTTCTATATATCCAGCCGCTCTCAACTCAATTCTGTTTGGATAACTATGACCTGGATGATTGAGAACCTTCACAGACACAGTTTGAGGGGGTGTGTACAAACCTCTATTCAGACTGTTTTAAACCGTGAACACGTGATCTCCAGCCTAAAACCTGTTGTACCAGGTGTTTCTATGAGTTGTAATTCGTTAATGTGTTACTGAGTTATGGTCAAAAACATGTTTTGTGTGGTCACGGTGGCCTTTGAACACAGAAAAAATAATTTGTACAAAATGTATATCGGAATGCCCTTAAAGCTAATCCTGAGATATAAGGTCACTGTGACCTTGACCTTTGACCTTGAGCCCACAAAATCTAATCAGTTCATCAAGTCAGTGTTTGCTTTCAAAATTTGAACAAAGTCTCTCAAAGCATTACAGAGATTGCTTTCAATAACATGTCACAATATTGAACTTTGACCTTTGCTCATCAAATAGGAATCAGTTCATAGAGCAAAATCTCATAGATTTTGTTTGGGTTGCTTAAAGCTGTCACAGGTGCAGAAGGTGGAAGGAACAGATTAGTGGTAACAATTATTCATTTTAGACAGTGCCAAACTAGCGTGCAGTAAGTAGCAGCTGTTGGCGTTAGCTAAAACACACAAATAAACAAATAGCTAATGCATAAGTGGTTGAAATAATTAAAAGTAATGGATAGATGGTTGAAATGGCACAAATGGTAATAGATAGTTTAATGTAATTGATGAACAGTTCAAGTAGCTATGATTACTAAACAACAGCAGGTAATTTGAAAAATAATAAATATATAAAAATAAAATATTGAAATAGCTAACAATAAATATACGACCATCAATGGATCGATTAAATGAATGGACAGATGACTTAAATGCCTAAAAGTAAGGATGGATAGAGGAAATCACAGAAAAAATTATAAAAAAAACAACAACAACCCAACAGATTAAATCAAATGAACTCTTGGAACATGATGGGACATGCTTATGAAGAGCTTCTTGAGTTAATCTGTTCATGGTTGAAATAGTCCTCATGAATTATTCTCTCCTGACAAAACCATAAAACTTTAGCAGTCAAATGATTGTTGGACTCTGGAGTTAATAAATAGCCCACTCTCTCCCTCACTGCCTCTCAGGGTCAAATAGTTGTCATATATGTACAGTGCAGCAAAGTAATATGCAGTTTAATAGTGTTTATCTGTCATACTTATTCACAATTTCAAGGTCAACTTTCAAAACAGTGTTGGATTCTTTCACTGGCTGAAAGCTCTGGGAGAGAGGATAGATAAGAGGAGAAGAGATGAATTAAATAGATCAAAATAGGGCTGAGAATCAAAATGAAAACAGATGGAGCAGAGTTGCCTGTTTTGGATTTATACTGATGGATTAAAGAGGAGGGAGTTTGTGTGTGTGTGTGTCTGGGTGATGTGTTTGCAGTTGTGTCTGACCGCTGGGTTTGGATCATAAAGATTGACAGTTACTCTTCTCTCAGAGGTCACTGTGACGGCCACAATCCTCCATCACTCTTGCCATCTGATGAAGAGTGAAGTGGAGCACAGACGGGTTGAGGAGCAGGACAAGATGTTTCCTTCACCTTCCTCGCCCACCTGATTAGAGAACGGAGAACAAAGCGAGAGTCTGGAGGAGGTGAGTGCTTCTTCCCTTCGGTTCACATCTAATTGACTGTGTGACATGGAGCGCTCAGAGGTTTTGGTTTGAGCATCTGGCTCCTGGAGAGGTTCCATGGTGGGAGCAACTTTCAGCCATTTTTCTCTGATTTAACTGTCTGTCTTGTGACCAATTACCAGCGTTGTGCTGGTTTTTCTGTCACAGGCGCTTTAAACTCTAGATGTGAATAGTCATGTAAAACTACTGGCTCCTCTGCACTTTTTCTTTCCAACATGTCAGGCAATTGGGCAGAGCTGCTTCTCCTCTGACACTACTGTAATGACATGCTGCTGATATTTTCAGTGGCTACAGGAATGGAGGTGAACCTGAAGTCAAGTAGCCTAACAATGGAAACTTGTGCTTGTAGGATTTATAACATACAGTGCTGATCAGTTTATTTATTTATTTAATTACTTTTTTTTTTAGGGAAGTAATCCATATCCACTGTTGAACATTCCTGAGTGTGGACGTGTTAACATCTCTCTTTGTCTCTTCCCATCCAATTCAAGCGGTCCTTAAACACCTACATGATGGCGTTCCTGCAGCAGATGCGTTCCCCTCGCCTCTCCTTTATCCAGACAGCGGTGTCCCTCTTCCTGGGTGGTGTTGCCCTCATGTCCTCCTACTGGTGTGTAGGTAAACAGAAGGTGCCGAAGCCACTCTGTTCACCCACCAAGCAGAGCAACTGCATCCCTGTTCCGGGTGTCTCCAACTCCACCAGCATCCATTTCTCCTGGGAGACGGGTGACGACCGCTTTGTCTTTCCATCATTTCACACCGGACTGTTCATCACATGTGAGGAAAACATCTACACAGACGCATGGGGTGAGAGAGGACAAAATAGGTAGAAGTATGACCGATTTGACAATAAGAGAATTGTATTGATTTCTGTGCTCTTCAGGTGGTCTTAAAAATGATGAAAATGTGAGAAAATAAATTCCCTGTCCAGTCAGCTGGAAAAAATTCTGGTAACTAAGGACGGTCAATACACAGCAGTGTTTTATTTCTTTGAAACGATTAAACCTCACACATGTCACTAGAAACCCTGAAAAGGATTATGCAGATTAAAAAAAAATAATGAACAGGTGAGGGAAATCTGGATTTTTACAAAGAAATCTAAACAGAAGCACTGACAGTAACAAATGTGGCCATGGTTATGCTATTCAATAGCTATAATTGTAATTTCAAAAATGTGCCCTGGTGGTATGTTTTGAGCATTATGGATGATTCACCCGAGGTGAGATGAAGAGCCACAAAGGATCAGGCTGAATGAAAGAGAATTGTAACTGTGACCCTAGTGCAACAGACAATGAAATAGGTCACTGGAGGACTGGAAATCCAAGGTGATTATATGAATTGAGGTGAATTGTTAACTTAGTGTGTGTAAATGTGTGTTTGAGTAAGTGTGTGTGGGCATGTGCTGAGCCCAAAGAGGATTACTGTTTGTGTGTGTTCTGCTCACTGAGATTTAGAAATCAACAGCATGACTCAATTATGGATTAGAAACCCAGAGAGAGAAAAGAAGGTTAATAGGATTCACAAACATCAGCTGGATGTTCACCGCCTCATTTGCAGCTGATTTGCAACTGAGTTTGACTGATACAGAAGTTCATGCCAAAAGTTACAATTGACTTATGTTGCCAATTATATAAACCAATCAACGTCATGTAATTAATATTGAACTTTCTGATTGTTGGCTGTAGTGAAAAGAAATGGCAATATGAATATGCATTCGCTCCAAGAGGCCAAAATTCTTCTCTTAAGGTGAATTGATGATTGAATTATGTTGTGGCAATTAACAAATATAAAATATGAATTATAAATTATGTAGGAATTGTAACATTGCCATATGTTTTTTCTTACAGTGGTTATTATTGCTACTACAAAAATGAATCAGTTTGCAGATTGTGGCTGTCTCTCAGGTTATCGTGGTTTTCTTTCAGCTTATCTATTTCTAACATACAAGCACACATGAACATGCACCCTCCTCCCCATTGCTGTGCTGACCCACTGAAGCTCACTCCTTAAAGCCATCTGAGACTCTCCCTTACTCTCAATATTCAAAATATCCCCCAGACTCATCTGTTGGCCTGTTGCTTTGTATCTGCTGGCTATTTAAATGGCTCTCTATGTTAATTCTAGCAAATGTAAGTAATTTGTTGTTTATGTTCATATTTTTGGACAGATTTTTTTTAATGTAATTTTATGTTTGCCAGGGCAATAACTAATTTACATAACTCCACAGCACCATCAGCACACACGATGAGGTGCTCAAATGATTGTGCAGGTTTGTGACAGTGTTCTCAATATGTGTCTACATTTGCTTGTGCTTTGCAGATCTGCGTCTGTTTTCTTAAGTGTGTTAAGCTTTCATGACTACCGTAATTTAGAGCCAAATACGATACACTCATTATTGCAGCTGTCGTGTAGACACGTTGGTAAACAAGCCACAAAGAAGCTTAACTGGCAGCAGAAATTGGTTGTTTCTGCTTGTTGGTTTCTTCAGTGTCATTGCTCGCAGCGGTGGAAAAAACTCATTTTTGGGGGTGAAAACAAAATACTGTCACGTGGAAATGAATAAATGAAAATAAAAACATTACTAGACTGAGACACAATAACGTATTTTGTGTTTTTTTCCAACAGAGCCTACCATTTCAGATTAATACAGAACAAATCTTATAATCTCCCATTAGGTTACTTTAAGCCATGTAAACACTTCATACTTTTACAGCAATCTGGCTGGTAGCAAAGTAATTTGAATGCAGTGTTCCTTTAGATGTACAATACATTCTCTGCACAATAAAGAAAAATTATGCTGAGCTCTCCACAAGCTAAATGTTTCTAGTATAAATAGCCAAGTGTCTTGTTAGTGTAAGAAATATTTATTTCCATTAACTCCATTAACATTTGCTGTTTGTTTGTTTTTTGCTTCTTTTTTTTTTTTTCAGAGGAGAAGTGCCGAGGCTTTTACACTTTGACTCCAGGATCAGAAAAAGGTAAATGGATTCATAATTTTTCCCCTGCACTTTGGTCATGGTTGTCGGATTATTTGAAATCATATTTTCATCTGTCCTCGTGCTCAACCTCTCCTCCTTCCTCCACAGCCATGATGTGGCTGTCACTGTCCATGGAGGTCATGTATATAGGTCTTCTGCTAATCAGCTGCGTACTGCTGTCTGTGCAGTTGTGTATCAGGGCCTGGTTCCCATCTACACAGCGCTGGGGCCAGCTGCTCAATGCTTTTGCTGCTGTTTTCACAGTCCTGGGAGGTATAGCATTTTTTTGCATACATATTTGAATCAGAATGACTTTGATGGCAACATAGGACGATCAGTATCCGCAGTTATTCCCTCTCTCTGTCTTCTCAGGACTGCTTGGAATGGTGGGTCACATGATGTTTATGCAGGTGTTTCAAACCACTGTCTCAATGGGACCAGAGGATTTCAAACCTCACAGTTATGGCTACTCTTGGGCATTCTAGTGAGTTCATTATACACACACTGTGGACTCATATACAACACACTGATTGAAACTGCACTGAGTGGCAGGATCTATAAAGATCGTAAGTCCAATTACCTACCCACTTCCAAACCTCCACCATTGTGTACTGAAGGCTTTAGTTTTGCTTTTACTTCGAAATTGAATATTAAAACATAACTTTGATGGTGCGGTATAATTAGGCCCTTAAAGCAGTTGAATCACCTGCTGTTCAATCTGTCACGTTTCTAGCTTCTCTGCAGGAGCCCAAATTATGCTCCCCTGTTTTTACTTTTTCATTGGTTCAGTGTCAGAACTTCTCTTCAAGTAAAAATGGAACACCAACAAAGCCCCTGTCATTGAGCCTCTTCCTGTTTCTCTCTGTCATCAGCGTGGCTTGGTTGGCCTTTACTGTCTGCATGTCAGCTGGAGTCTCCACACTCAACAACTACACCAAGAAGGTCCTGATGGTGGGGCCCAGGCGCATCTCGAGCCTCAAACCCTGCAGCTTTAACTTCATGGGGCTCCTGCCACCAGCTCCTTACTACACCCCTCCAAACCCAGCCATCACCCCGGCCTGCCCCCCATCCCCTCCAAGGATCTCCCACCTGTCTCCATACTATGAGCCCCCATCGACAACATTAACGCCCTCCACCACTCCCAGGCTCACACACTCACAGTCCCTTCCTCTCCCCCACTTGGATTCCTTCCCTCCTCCACCCTCACATCCTGCACCCGCGTCCCCATTCCACCGCCTGTCCCTCCCCTCTCCATCAGCAACCCCATCTGTCTCTGTCCACTTGTCCATCCCAGGAAGCTGTTATGGACCGGAGGAGTACTACAGCCCGCTCTGAACTATCAATGTAGACTGAAGTTTCTCAGAGAACTTACACCCATGTTGGCATTATGGTTAAATGTTTGTCATGGTCATGTCATGTACTCTGAATTTACACTGCAGTCCACTGACTCAGTGTAGTTACCTTTGATCATAATCGTACTATTCTAATAAAGAAGGTACCAGAGTGAACAAAACACAGAAATGCATCATAATATACACTTTTTATAGAAAATAAATCTGATTACCAGCTGTATACCAGAAATACAACACAGTAGTGAGAACATTTGGGCTTTACTGTTCACTCTACCTCAAAACAAATGGAAAAGAAATAAAGAATATCTTCCACAGTTGGATAAAAACCAACGTTTAATGTAGTAAAAATCATTGTTATTGCCAAGCAACAGTAGCAAAAATAACAGCATTGTACATATGGAGCATTATTGGAAACAAAACATATTTACACATTCTATCTCACACTTGAAGAGTCACATTATTGTTGAGCTGGTTTGACTGAAAGATATGAAAGGTTGCTATATTAGTGGTATAAAGCTGCATTTACAGCTAGAGGAGATCAGATGGGCATTACTCTTTGCATCATGTGTTTGGAAAAGGTTCTTTAGATCATACTATTTTTGTAATAGTTTCTGTGCAGGCTGTCTGCCATATAGTACTGTGTGTGGTGTAAATTGGTTTGATGTTTTGCTAATCACAATACCAAAAAACTATTGCTTTCAGCTTTCATTTCATTGCATAGTGTTACACAAATTTGGCAAGCATCATGTTGGTGTTACACTGTGTTTAATTAAGGTCGCATTACAAGTCAGACCAAAGCAGATAACAATAATAACAATATGATATTGAAAAAAACAACAACAATTATAAGCTAAATGAATAAACTCACCCCTCCAACACTTATATCCATATATAAATGTACATAACAAAAAATACAATACCACAGCTCTTACTCTTCAACCTGCTTTTGTTAAAAGCAAGACACATTGTTGGATTTTAATTTATCACATCATCTTTATAAAGTTGAAGGCTTTTTTTAAGCTACAACAAAAATATTCTTAATGCTTACACCTCCGCAAGAAATCTAGGCCTGAAAATGCACTCAAATTCAGCCTATATTGATTGAGGTGCAGAAATAACCAAAATTGGAAGCAGACTGAATTAAACTTTAGTTTGTATTTGTAATTATCAACAGGTCTGCTTCATCTGTAGCTGAATGTAAATCAACAGATCAAATCTGATGTCCAAAACAGGCAAATATAAACTCTGATCCACTGAAACTAAACCCGGATTGTTGCTGAAAGAGTAGATACAACCAAATTTCTTAGGCAGGCTGGAACAAGGTCTTGTGTCCTCATGCTGTCTTTTTGCGTAGCACAAAGTAAGTGATGGACGAGATGAATGTGAGCACGAAAGAAATCCATGCCAGGATGAAGGAGTGTCCATACCAACCAGTGGCCTCATCAACGTGGAAGCGGTCTGTGTAAATAGAGGCTGCAATCATGATGCACAGGCCTGGGGAGAGGGAAACATGGACACAGGTGAGGGCAGTGAATTACAAAACAATTGTGAACTTTAGCATCCATGAAGATCAAACAGAGAGGGAAAGATGACACCATCAGAGAAAGAAAGAAAAATACTCACAGGCAAGAAACTGGAAGATGCCAGAAATGGTGAACCTCTGTCCTTTGTTGAGGGTGAAGAGCTGAGCCACAAACACAAAGATGCCTAGGATGCAGAATATACAGGCGAGCACTGAGCTGGCCTGCACTGCCTGGAGGTACTCTGCAGGGGGAGCCAGAGAGAGACAATGGAAGATGCTGAGTGTGGACGCGCATCATGAGGAGTCTGAAATATGCACTAAATATATAGACCAACCCCGGAAACTGTAAAGCTGCCCTTCACTGGCAGGAACAGTACAACCCAATCTATACACATCATGAGTGAAGGCATAAGATAACGACAAATTTTATCTCCTTGAAAGCATCTTTTTGAGTTGTGCAGATCTTTATTTGCAGTGAAAAATACAATGATTACGATGATGATAATAATTTGGATAACTGAAAACTTATTGTGTGGTCCCAGTTTATTTACATGGGTATGCACACAATAAGTGTGGAGGATTAAACAAGAAAACTAAACTTTTTGAAAAGACCACTTAAATCTTCGTATCATTTCCTGTTCCTGATTATGACCCGAGAATGCAGTATTCAGCATGTCAGTCAATAGATAGGACTGAATCTTAGTCAGATGAAAAACCTGTTTCACTGTAAGTGACAGGATTCAGTTGAACACACCCGCAAAAAGGTGACATCACCTATTTTGTGCACCAATCAGGACTTAGCAACATTTATATCAGTTGGTGGATTGTTTCATCTGGTCAATCTAAATGAATTAAATTACACCTACACAGCCATGATAAAGGAGATTAAACAAGCTAAAAGATATCTTCATTTAACTTTGAGTTTGATGACATTTGCAGTTTTTTAAGCCAATGATCAAGAATAAAGATGAAAAAAAAAAGCATCAAAAATGAATGACATAAAAACACGTATGGCAAAATAGCACGAGTGAAGCACTGAGCATGTTTTCGTTACACTCCAGACGTGCAAACAAGTCTTACCTTGCGTGTAGTGAGGGCCTTCGGGGAGCTCGGTGTAGTTCCACACTCCATTTTGCTGAATCCATCGGGCCCAGATGTCAGTAGATATATTGTCAGTCATCCACCAGGCCTGAAGAGAAGTGCAGAGAGACAGTATTTTACATTTGAAATCATCTTATATACATAAATACACATCCTCTTGGAGGTGTAAAATGGAGCTGATACAAGGGGGGCTGAAAACAATTCAAGAAACAGCAGCAGAACCAAGCATGGTGCATGTTCACCCTGTGTCCTGACGTGAAGCTGGAGGCAAAGGGAACCCAGTCAGACAGAAGAATGCTCCCCCACTGTGGTATACAACACTAACTACAAGAATGTCACACATTTACATGTCTATGAAAAGCATGCCCCGGCACATGTCTGATTGACGCCTTGCCTGCAGTTTACAGGAGATGCACTCAGCTGCAATGGGTGACGAAACCCTGGTCAGCCCTATCTGTCATCCAGGAATGTCAGATATGTGGCCCTGAGAAGAACAGTGGGCCATTGACAGAGCAGGAATGAAGGCCTTGAGTGATAAAGGAGAGGTGAGCAGCTGATCACTCAGCAGCCGTGTCTCTGTGCTTTCTGTCAACCGGTTAGCAATGTACATAACTCTCTGCCACTGTCATTTTAACACTCAAACTAGACAGGAAGTTGGGGATTAGGCTGTGGCAAGTGTGTCTTCGGGCAGTACAGCTATGTAGCAGGGGAATGATGGACTGTACAGGTAAATGGAGATAAAAACAGTCTTACTTACATTGTCAATAGTAGCTATCAGGAGGAAGATGATGGAGATGATATGCAGGGCAAAGATGGCAGCAAGGAGGATCAGCATGATGACTGTGCTGGAGGGGCAAAGAGAAAACTTGTTACACCACTTTTCAGCCTTTATTATGTTAGATGAATATAACTGGAGACCTCACACAACCTATTGAAAAAATCATGCACGCGTACACAATCACAAACACACAAACACACACACACACACACAGAACAAAAACAATCAAATATTGCCCACAACAAAGGCTCCACATTTCCTGCTTGGTTTCAGACAGGGAGCCATTAATGACAGCTCCAAGCACACACGTACACACGCATGTATGCACACACATGTCTTTATAAAAACATTCAAAGCGAGGCCCAAACCTGGCACCCACTCAGGGTGTGGCTTCACAACTTATAATTACTTTGAGCTCCATCTAACTCGTTCCCAGTGAAATAGCTGAAAATAGACTGAGATAATGTTCATATCAAGAGTAGCAAAGAGGCAGAGCTGAAGCTGTGATTTGTGAAAGGAGAAATCAAGTCATCCCTGGGTAAGAGGATGTTGTTGTTCAGGAGGAAGAGAGCGCTATGGAGGGAAGTTCATGGCAAGCAGATGAGTTGGGACTTGCCTTGCACTTTCATGAAGCCTGCCACTCCTTAAAATAACTGTAGAGAATACCTGCTGGCCTACGCCCATCCCCCCTTAGTTTGAATGTGTACACACCATTAAACACTATCAGTTAGCTATTCGATCAATATGTACTCTTATTAAAATTTCATCTTTCTGTGGCTGCATGCCCTATGGAGGCTGCACTGGGTGTGAACGGAGAAAGGCCCACATCTGGTATGTGCTGGTTCTCTCCACGGTGAAGGAGTGGTCAAGGGCTGGGTCCACATACACATGTTTGCCAGTTGCCTCTCAAATGCAAACACGCTTAATACACAAATGGCGTGCAAGGGCACACTAATACATGTGATCACACCTGACACATGTCTACCAGTGTTTCCCGCCTTTCATCCGCCTCAGACAGCTATAATTGGTTGAAGAAGTTAGCTCACTAAATATTTGCTTTGAATAAGTTCTGCTTGAAGTGCAACAAACACGAATAGGACATGTTCTTGAGCTGTGTTCCTACAGAAAAACTTCTGGAACAAGTGAATGCTCAGCAGTTGGACACTTATTAAATATTCTGATCAAATCTCCCCCAAAATGTCTCTTGAAAACATGGGATGTGCCAGCTGCTCCTGCTGGGGTTTTCAGACCTGGCCCGGATGTGGCATGGTTTTTTTTCTGGTACACAAAATAGAATAGATTTGGTTAAAGGTCTGTCCTGTGCCTCTTCTCGATTTAACATTCAGACAAGTCACTGCAGCATCTAACTGCTGCAGGAACACGTCTTGAAAGTAGCCAAAAGGGCAAAAGCTGCCTATGAAGGTTAAAGTTGTGTTTGAGGTGAATGCACACACACCTTCCTTCACTGTGCTTCTCGTTGTCCTGTTTTTATTATGTAACAACAAAAAAAAATACTGAAGCAAAACTGCAGTCAGCAGTCAGCTCCTATTCAAACACGACAGTGTGAACATTGTTAACCAGCTTTAAAAAAATAAGAAATACAGAGCGAATCAAATAATAAATAAATAGAAGAAGCAGCTTTGACTTACAGTTTGATGTATGTCTTCTCTGTCTCTTCAAGTGTATTTCCTCCGGCTCTCAATTACACTAATTTCAGACTCAGAGTCTTCATGCACAAACTCTAGAAACTATCCGTCCACCCTCTTTTATCCCGCCCTCTTTTCAAGTCCACACCCTGTACAAGTTCCCACCCTCTTTCTTTCCGTCTTCTTTACAGACATGGAATGGCTCAAACCAGCCGCTGTTTCAATAACTTTTGTGGGCAGGCCACAGACTTTTCTCATGTGTTGATGTCTCACGGCTCTGTCACTTAACCAATGTTGCTGTTTCTCTGTCCAGAGCACAGCTGATGACTCACTAGTGTTTGAGAGGGGAACTCCCACAACATCAGGCATTGTTAAATCTGATTTTACACATGCTACCATGGCAACAGACTGCAGCCTAATCACAATCATAATCACATCTTCACCGTTGAGTGTGGAGTATAAACAAGCTGTCAATCCCTGCCACAGAAACACACACGAATGCACAACTGACAATGTGGTGTTTCTTTCAGATTGCCACCCTGTGTGCTTTCCAGCTTTTGTTACAGAGGAAAAGGTTTCAGGATGAAGGAATGTTGTTGGTTGCAAGGGGAAAAAGAGGTGGAGGCAAATGAGTGCGAGTCGTAGCTTGAGTGAGAAAGGGAGGGAAATAGAGTGAGGGAATGAGAATAGAGAGGAAGGGGGAGTGTGACGTGAAGGTGGTAAAAGAGCAATTTGGACAGAGAGGGAGGGGGTTATTGGAGATATTTCACACTCCTGTGAGCTCATTAATTACTGCTTGCTATCCATTTCTTTGATGGTGACTGATCTTAACGGTTCCAATGAGCCATCTGCATTACTTTCAGTGAGGGAGAATATTTTAACTTTATCTATCAATGTCACATCACTGCAGACTAACACATGACAATATTTGCTTATTTTTAATTGAGCTTATTGATTATGCTTCAATACAAGTCACATATTAATGGGAAATAGTGCCAATGCCAAGGTTTCTTTTAAATATTAGGTCAAAGAGCTCAGTCTTACATCACCCTCAAAAATCTGACGTTTTATATGTCGTGCACATGCAAAATTGGGCTGATACAGATATTTAAAGACTAACTCACTACACTGTGTGGTAACTGGTCTATAACATTTTACCCAACGTTATAGTCATACAGTGTGGCTCTATTTTAATACTGTTGTGTGACCACTGTTAATTAGACACCAACAATAAATACCCACTGTTTGCTATTATTTGCATTTAGTTGCAGGACATTTGAAATAGTTGTCATACTGAAACAGCTGCGGGTGTTGGACTCGACCTAATGACAGAAGGTGAAATGGTTGTGAAAATGGAAGTGTCAAGAAAAGAGCAGATGAAATGTCCTAATGACTAATGAATGTGGGTCCTAATAACTGGACTCTCAGTTGTGGGCTGTGAGCTGTTTTATTTGATGGGTAGGAGGTGAAAGCAGTCGAAGATTTAAGTCAACATCTGACGTCTAAAAGCTGTTGAATTGTCAGATGTAACATAAAAGGTGTTAATCATTCAATCTATTGGAAATGAAGGTAAAATCAGTGAGAAGCCAAAAGTCAGTGTGATGATATCAACGACTGTGGGTTTGAACATTACATTTAATACACATCAGTGGAAAAGTCTGTGAAACTAATAGTATAAATGGTGGTTACACAAAAATGAAAATGATATAGAAGCTGAATGAATGTGATGATCTGATTGAAGTTTCTAGGTGATTGTGTACATGAGCATGAAAAGTTTAAAGAGGAGATGTTTCAAAAAGGGGCAACATTTTCAGAATCTTAACACTTCGAATGTCCTTTCTTCAAAAAAAAGAAGAAGAAGAAGATCTTAAAAAAAAAAAAAAAAACGCCAGAAGGAAGCGTAGATGTGCTAAATGGGCTGAAGATGAAACTTAAATTACTAGCAGCACAAGGAAGATAGAACTTCCCAAAAAATATCTAGAATATGAAGAAGCAGACTATATCAGTAGTATCAGCATATGAGTTTGCATTGCGCACAGTAAGCACACTAATAAAATACAGGAAAGTCATACCTAAACAAGAAGACAAAAATCCTCATGGACTGGGAGACTGGGGTTGCTTGTTTACTTCTGGTACATATCAAAATATGCTGATAAGGGCAGCAGAAGTCTGACTCAAAGGCTTAGCAGCAAGGTAAGGTGAGCCAGCAAGATAATAACAGGCTTCACAAATAATTTACCTGCAAATACAGTGGCCTCAAAAGGCAGCAGAGCCTACTTGAGTTTACAGCAAATCTACTTGTGTAGTTATGTTCTGCTCTGTTCATTTGAAATCTTTTTTCAGGAATTAAAGCAAAGCAATTCTTTTGCTATGAGAGCTCAGGACAATGCAGATTATTACAATATGGTTGTCATGGAAAATAACCTTCTTCATTTCTAGAGAAAGGGACTGCTAAGCATAGGCAGGCAGTGTAAAACTAAATGACACCAATGTTATGGCAACGCTTATGCATATCACTCATTTCTATGACAACATTATCAAAATCAACAGAAGCAACACTATTTATCTAACCATTTGGGAAAGGTAACATAACGACCATCCATTCAAGATCAACAGTCTGAATTTCAAACACCACACCTTGATTAAACTACTTCATGTCCTCAGTGTCCCACCCAAATCCTGATGGGAAAGAATGTCAGTTCATTGATATTTTGTTCATCATGTTTGGACAGAAATTGTGTAATTTTATTTAACCCCACGAGATCTTTCCAGAAAACAATCACCAAAATACACACCTCCAACTGAGCTGACAGGTAGTTCCCTACATGTGAGAAATGATGGCAGATGTGCTCATGGGAAGTTCGATGTAGATCTAGATCTAAAAAGAATAGAGACTGACTGACAAAAAGAGGGGTTAAAATGGAGAATGTGGTTGGACCTGATTCTATTCTGGGCGTGTTGACCCCACCTTGCATGTAAGGTAAGCTACAGTTTGTACTGTGCTGTTCAGTCTGCTATGGCACTCATTCCCTTGCACAATTTTACATTGAGAGTTGCTGAGTAGAACCAGTGTGCATGCCTTTGGAACCAAAACGACATCAGTTATGCAAGAATGAAAACTTTTTTCAGCTCTCAGTATATTTTCAGCAGAGGAAATACCATGAGTCATGCATCAGTCAGCTATCATTTTTCAGAGTAAAAATTTTACCATGCCACAGTCTACTGCTACGTGTAGCAGGGGGCGGGACAGGAGCTTAGCCAAAACACGTTTTTTATTAGATCCAAAAACAATTCAACAAATCACATACCTTTGTAGAGTCTGAAGAAGACCAATAGGGTGGCTTGCTCAACAAACAGCCCTTTGTCGTGCTGCCATTACTGATCGGGACTGGAAAAACCAGAGACTTAAAGAATCACTGGAACAGTTGTGATAGTGTTTGAGAAGCCAAATATTTGTGTGCATAAGTATTAATAATGACTCCTTGAATTTTTTTCTCAGGGTTGGCTGGTTCAGGTTGGTTCTAAGTTCCAGTTTACTGAACACTGTGGGATCTCTGACATGCAAAGTGCCAACCCAAACCTTAGACTTGAAAAAAAATCACTGAAATACAGACATTACATTTTGATATTTTACACTGTGAAAGTTGAGTTATATACAGTATGGCATGTCAAACGGAGATCACGTTTTTCTTTTAGCAAGCACTCCTGTATCACCGAGTACTTGTCTGATCTTCTGTGTTGAAGCCATGGCTACACAGTCTTGTTTCTAATTATTGCTTGTTTGTTAAGTTAGCAACATCGGGCATTCATTTCTCTGACACGTTTATTATGTGGCCCTTAATGCTAAAAATCTAAACTTGATGCAAATATATAACCAGGGCATATAGCAGGATAGATTGCTATTTTTCAGTTGAGTTATAACAAATTCTCTTAATGAAGGTGTTTGTGAGGCATCTCCCTGCAGGAGTATTTCAACATAACTGTCCAAAACAAAGCCAGCAGAGTGGTGCCTACATGCCAAGGGAGCGAGTCAGACCACAAGAAACTCACTGCTGCTTTACACAATAGTACAGATCCCGCGCTGTGGATGACTGTCTCACTCAGCTCATTCTTTCTCTGTCTTACACAATGTTGCACCCAGCCCTGCCATTTCTAAACATGTCTAAAGAAGAGTGTGCAGAGTATTTATAGGATTTTAAGGGGTAATTTCAAGGACTTTGGATGTGTCTATGCTTTTGAATGAGGCGGGGTAATAAAAAGGGTCTGATGTCAGTGGCTTTGTGTTGAAATTCTCAACCCTCACCACAGGCTGTTGACTAATTGGAAAAGTTGACTACTGCCCACCTCCCTACTCCCAATGTAACCAGGCTGGGTTTGATGCTAAGCTACTGCACAGGCGTGTCAGGAGAGGAGTGAGACAAACACACGTTCACACACATGAACTATCAATCACATGTATCTATACATATGTGTTCACATCCCCATCTATTTCCAGAGGTAGTTACACAAACTATACACAGCACACATTCATAAATTCTGCATACTAGCCACTCTCTAACATGAGTGATACATTTTCACACAGGCACAGGAGAAAACACAAACACACACTGCACACACTGACATACACACACCTTCCCACTGTCCCGTCTGCTCTTTGGGAGTGACATGGTTATAAATTTCATTTTCCAGGAATGGTCCCCTCCCAGTGTTTGTTCACATTGTGGGCCTTTTCTCCACAGTAACTTGTTAATTGAAAGCAACGTCAGCCTCATTTCATCAGTGAGGAACTGAAGGACATCTCTTTATTTGTCAGCTTTTCAATATACAGTATAGATAAACGAGCAACTTAGGAGCACTGATTTTACCATAATGCCCAGACTTTTAGTCAGCATTGATTAGTGTGTTTTAAAAACCCATCACCCATATATATATATATAAATGTTATATATATATATAACATTTATTGTAAAGGATTTTAAACACATTTTTTATAATAAGAATAATTAATTCATAGTTAAATCTTGCCATAAAAATAATAATAGTAGTAATAATAATAATATTATTACATCATTTTCTCTTTCATCTTTGTACATATCTTATGAAATTGCATTTTTTTCCCCCACATACTGTACATTTGTATATTTGAAGAGAAGAGAAGAGAAATAACATGGTAAAGGTTGACCACTCCTGTAGGAGATACAGGTAAGTGAAGTTGCGTCCTGTAGCCTTTCTGACTATAGTTCAACTGAGGACAGAAGCAGTTTTGGAAGTCTGTTACGAACTCGACAGCTTCCTGTAGTGCCAATGTTGTGTGTTAGTGTTTCCGTCACCACCGTTTGCATTCAATAAAAAAAGAATTCCTCTTATTTAGTTGAGCCAACCAGTTTCTATGGTTACTGTCCAGGGGTTTTCATTCTTGATTCACTTCCTCACCCTGAGCAGTCTTTTCTGTTGCCCCCCCCCCCCCCCTCCCCTGACTTCTCTTCACGTGATTTCTTTTCGTCTTTGGGAACATTTCTGCTCCTCCTGTTTCCTGCTCAGAGTCACCCCTGCATTTATCCCACCCCCACAAGGCCTTGCTCTCAATGAAATCCAGACTGTACTCGCTCTGAGTCTAAAGAAAACAACTCCTGGTTGTAGCTAGGCAACTCCAAATATGAGTCATCCGACTGCCGCACCCATCATCAACTGCTCAACCTTCTCACTTCACCATAGATAGACATGCACGCAAACACACACAGATTCAGATCCTCATGATAAAGTGTAGTTAAATTAATTAACCTGCATAACAATGGAAGTTCAAACTGAGTGGATGTGTGGTTCGTCTGATTCTGCTGCATTCTTTGAACCTACAGGCTGAACAATCCTCATAAGTCATCCACTGAGAGAAAATTACCTCAGTTGATAACATTATAACCACAGTGTAATGACTGATCACAGTTTGGCAGAGTCACTTATTGTCAGATGATGGACTTGGCAGCAAACTAACAGTAATATTGTTTCTTGGCTGATTGCACGGTAGTTCAAAGATAATATCACTAGAAGTCTATTTTTCATTAAAAAATGGAGCATCAGTACCTTGAATAACCCATATTTCATATGTTTATCTTTTATGATCAAGCCAGATTGCAATCTGTGGGGAGGAAAACTGCATATACAGGTTTAATTTTAAGTAATATAAAAAAAAAATGAAACAATGCAAATGAATGTAAATGATATACAGGAATTATGTGATAGATCAATCTTACCACATGTCTTAGGGTATTAAATATTTCTATTAATCTGATGATACAGCAACTCCAATTGACAACCAAAGAATACTTGAACTCAAGAGGGCAAATGCCTTGAATGTCAGTATGACTTTAGTTAGAGAGGCAGAAGCATATCTCCATTTGAAATGTATGTTTAAAAAATTTTTTGCCTTCCTAATTGTAAGAAACATAGAAAGGAAGTAATTAAAACAGGAAAGAATGACAAAATTTGTTCTAAATATTCACTACATTGATAGATAGATTAATAGAAAGTGATACTCTGCAATTTGGATTAGTGTAATTCAGTGCTGCCCTCTAGTGCACAGAAAAATATCTTGTCATAAAAATTCTACTTTTGACCTTTCCCTGTTTGGGGTCACCACAGAAAGTTCGCAGTTCTGTGACTGGAATGACTCGATTGGGCTTCAGCTTCTACAACCCTCCCATTTATCTGGGCCCTCCTATATGCAAAACTCTACCAATGAAATTATTATTAGTTCTTAGTAAGAATAGATTTATGTTACTGAGCTAAAACAACGATGCACATTGCTATTTAAAATATTAGAAAATTAGCAATGTTACCATGATGTGGCTGAGGTATCAGCTATTATACAGTCAGTAGGCCAACTCTCTTTAAACCCTCCTTTATTTAGATAAAACAAAAAACAACATTACTTATAACCTTGACACTTAATACTAATACAGTTTTATTGATAACTTAAACACATATAATCCTGAGTTTGAAGTGAAGGTATGGTGTCCCTGTCCTGGTCTCCCAGCTGGGAGCGGAAGTGATTCAGCACTGTCCCTTT
Organism: Remorina albescens; assembly: GCA_034769265.1. Taxonomy (NCBI): domain Eukaryota; kingdom Metazoa; phylum Chordata; class Actinopteri; order Carangiformes; family Echeneidae; genus Remorina; species Remorina albescens. The sequence continues at coordinate 16,806,885 of CM068493.1, read as the reverse complement.
CAGGTACAGAGCACGTGCCGCCCGGGCTAATCAGGGGCCAGGTGTGGGGACAGGAAGTCTATTAAAACCCCGCCGCTGCTCACGCGCTCCCGGTGTTTTGATGCACACAACGCGGAAGTATCAGAAATGCGTTTCAAACCGAACGGATGCTGCGTCGGTGTCTTTCTCCTTCACAGCATCACAGTGATAGGTTTAGCCCGGCTGGGCCGCGCTGAGCCCATCCATCCCTCCAAAGCTAACTCTCCCCGGGACTTCCATCATGTCAATCACAGAGATTTAACCACGACCCATCCCTCCATCCGAGGGGGCGCACGGCCCGAAGAGGGCGGCACAAGAGGCGGAGGACAAGCCGCTGAGCGTCTGGACAACAGGGACGGCACACAGACTGTAACCTCTGTAAGGAGACCTGCCAGGACACCTAGAGCCGGCATGGCGTCTTCTACAAGGGACACCAACCTCCTAAAATACCAGAGACTGATGCAGACTGACAGAGAGGGGCAGTATTCGACCCCTGACCATCCACATGAGGACTGTAGAGAAGGAAATATTAAGAGGATAGGGAGATTTTACATCATCGGCCATCTTGAACCAAACATTCCCAACGTGGGCTACCAATCAGATTCTGCTGTCTCAGGTAAGTCCAGTGTATGACACTGATCACACGTGTTAGTGTTCAGTTGGAAGTTATTCATGGACTAATAATTCGTTTCTGATGAGGAAGTTCACACAGCAAGTGAGAAATGACCCAACTTCCCTCAATAGAAGGGGAAAAGGTGATCTGTGAATATGGAAATATTTATGATTTTGAGGTTTAAATTGTGAATAAATGTTATCCGACTTTGTTATGTGCAGTGAACAGTTTTCACACCACATTTGTGCATGCTGCCAATCATATCAAGTGAGGCTCAAGATGTGTAACAATAAGCACAACACATTTTTACTGATGGGAAATCTCAATGAACCTGATCATGTAAACATCACAACTCATCAGTCTTGATATTTGCTATTTGCTTTGTGATAGTGTTTGTGTTGATGTAAGCACTTGAAACCTGACATTATAATGCAGCTGTTAGCAGTCCCTGTATATTCATTGTCAGTTGATTGGGGTCTTATTTTCAACACCAAGTGCCCCTAAAACCGAGAGCTGACAGACAGACCTCCATTTCAGAAATGTATCTCTCTGATTTAAAACAAATCCAATCTCAATATGAGATTAATCTATTTTCTGTCTAAACCTAAGTCATTCACCCAGCCACTCTGACATGTTGTGTATGTGCATATTGTCTGTTATGAACTCCGGTTGGATTTCTTTTTGTTTACTAGTCCAGGCGGAGGCTAAAGCCAGAGGTCAGCGGCTCAGAGGCACAGAGGAGAGCTGGCAGAGACTCCAGCCTGTGGTGGAGTGTGGAGAGAGGGCCATGAGCCTCATTGTCAGGAGGAGACAAGCGGTACAACTATTGCTGGATCGAGGTTGGGCTGTAGCTTCTCCATTTATTTACACTAGCTTTATGACTGTCATAGTAACCTCTCTATACACATCTTAAATGAGAGAGTAAATCGAGTGAAATTAAGTTCTTGTTCTGGTCTATTTGTGTCTTAGAGAATGAGTCATCTGTGGCCCTGTCTAAGCTGCCATCTCAGTGCGGTTACTCTGTTCAGACCACATGGAGAGACCTCAGTCTGATGGCTGACTATGATGCCTGCCATGTCACACAGGAGGTACTGGATTAAAACACTAAAAACATTCAGATTCAAATGCACAATTCACTGAGTCATTGCTGACCTCTACCAAAGAGTTTGTACTATCATCACACTCTCAGAATCAAACTGTTATCAGATAACTATTTTAAAAGACATCATCACTGAGATGTATTCCAAAAATCCAAGATGCACCATGTGTTTTCATTTTGCTCTGATTTCTGATGGAGAGTAATGTTATTTAAATTGTTTACTTCTGTTGGTATTTGCTTTCACTTTTCTTAACAGCGATAAACAACTTATCGCTTAAAACAGAATAGAGATACTGAAGTATGCTCTTTATTTCATAGAGACGTCTTGAACTCTGACTCATCTCTTATTATTTTTTGAGAAAAGCTTCTTTTGTAAACACTGAGATGTCTTCTCTACCATGGTTAAAAAGAAGAAAGAGTGTTTTAAAATGCTGTTGAAATGTCTCAGGAAGACAACTATGTCTTGCCTCTGCTCTGGAGGGGGATTCCAGTCAAGATGTCCTGTCCAGTTGCTCAGTTACACCCTCACGGTCCGGGTATCTCCTCCTTGTGCTGCTCCCTGTATGGTATGACTGTCAAAGTGCAGGGAAAGGATCCTGCAGAGCTTAAGATCAATGGTAAACACCAATTTTTTTTTTTTTTTCCATTCTGATTACACTCACTCAAAGCACTTTAACAATCATTACCTTGCTTAAAGTAAAAATTATAATTGTTTTTTTTTTTTTTTGGTTGTTGTTTTTTCCCTTTTCCCTCCAGTGAGAGGAGAGTGGACCCCTTTGGTGTCGTTAGCTGAGCAGTGTGGCTATGTCTTGGACACACATGGTGCAGAGATTGTGATCACTGCTCCATATCTTATGTGTGGCATCACAGTAAAGGTGAGGTGTTTTTAAGAACATGGGTTTTTTTGGTGGGGGGGACTTTTGAAGATATGTCATCAATAACACTACATTTCCTTTAAAAAAAAATTTTAAAAATTCTAAATGGCTTTAAATCTATCATCTGTAAACAATTAAGTGTTTGAAATTAAATAAGCATGTGTGTGAGACAAATATTGGGGTAAAAAAATTTGAAGAGATTTGATCACTAAATGCACAAACAAATAAATTGTAAATATTGCCCTAGTTGACTTTCTTGCACAATATTTGTTATTGAATAAATTCTTACATGTTTAAAGTTCACACAGAGTTAAGACATCTACTGCCGAGGCCTTAACATACTTGCACAGGTTTATTTTCTAACATTATCTAATAGCAAATGTCTGGTCTTTTTTTCAGGATGAGAAATACACACTTTCTCTTCAAACAGGAGAAAAAATGTTCACAGTCTCCTGTCCTGTCTCCCCCCATGAAGAACCCCCACTAATCCATCAGCCGCTCGTCACCAGCAGGGCGCAAACAAAGCCAAATCCAAAAACACTGGAGGCTTTTCCATGGGCACCACCTTTCTATCTGGCACCACCTTATTATCCTCTCCCTACATATTATCATAAGTACCTAAGGCCTGATGTTCATGACACACATAACCCTCCCACTCCCTTATCTTCAATTCCTGACCCTACATTTGGTCCACAGCCTCTCCTTTTTGGTTCCCAGCCAGACTATCAGGAATACTACTCCCACCAGATTCCTGTCAGGGCGAACTATAAACAGGACAGTGTCCACAGTTCTCCATCAGCTACTAATGAAAGGGAAGACTCAAGCGAGGTGTATCCAGGCCTTCAACAGAAACAAGCAGCACCTCCCTTAGGTATCTCTGAGAAGCAAAGTGCTGTACATCTACCCTGCTTGGCTCCAAATTGTCCAGTTCAAACTGAGGTGTCTTCTCTCCAGCCTCCCAGCCACAGCTTCAATCCATACTACCACTACTACCATCATCCCAAAATCCCTTTTCCTGGCCCACCCCGAGACCCTAAGCTAGGTCCTGAGGTTTCTGAAAAACTCCCATCAAGTAATTCTCATACCATTGAAGTTCCGTTGTTGATCCCCAATGTCCAGCAGTCTGAGGCTAACTCAGACCAAGTCCCTCAGTCTTTGCCTGATGCTGCCTCTCATCCTTACCTCTTTCAAGCAACTACTAAATCTGTTCGCCAAGCCGTGGCACCTCACATGCCTTATCCACAGCATTATCCATACCACTACTTCTATAACTTTCCAGATGTTGGTAAAGAGGAGGATAAAAAGTTGGCTCCTCTCCATCACAATGTAGCTGAAAAGGAAAATTTGTCTGTCATTCACCCATTTTTTCTTTCATTACTTCCAGATCATCACAAATATCAAGTGAATGCCCACATAGATCAGGCAAATACAGATGAAATTAGTAGCACTGAAGTATACAATGCAGACTGGATCAGAAATCCACTTTCTACTCAAACTGATGACGTAAAACTAGAGTTAAATGACGAAAAGAGACTACCTACAAACACTTTCTCTCCTGAACTTGACCTTGTTTCAGCCCCTCTTCAACAACACTCTTCCCCATCCAACCATAATCCTTCTCCTTATTCTTACAACTACCACCCTTACTATCCTATATATTATGCACTTAAAAGTTTACTGAGTGCAGACAACCATGTATCTTCAACTTCATTGAAAGAAGATAAAGACCCTCTGCCTCAAGCAGTTACCTCTCCAGTGCAGCGTCCATCGTATAGAAAATATGAAACCACTGCTTCGCCCACAGAATCAGAAAATGATGATGATGTTCGAAATGGCGGCTTTCACCCTTACTATTACAATCTCCTATACCAGCCTGAAGTGTCCCAAGACGACCCACAATCCAATGGTCCCTCTGACTCTCACCATGACAGGATGGATTCACTGCTCCATGCTCCTGAAGCAGAATATCCAGGAATCCCATGGTCACTGCACAGTCCTTTTCAAAGCTTTTATACACACATGATCCAGCAACATCCATATGCTCCTTTTGAGTATCCTGGTGAAGACGAATCAGAACAGAACCTGGATGATGATTTGGGAGGTAAAGTCTCTGTTTGGCTGTGTTCTCAATTTGCTTGGTCAGCTGACATTTCCTTTGTACTAAGCGGTGCAGTAATAGTGTGTTGACCCCATATCACCACAAGGGGGCAGATAGTGACTCAGGCCAGACAGGCTAGAGGTCTGTAATCTGGCTTTAACTAACCAGAGTTCATGCAGTTGCTGTTACTGATACATAAATACACCTGTCATCTCTTTGCTGTTGAATAGATATCCTACTCTCTCTTTGTTTGTTCAATGCAAGCAGAAAGTCATCAGGCTTCCATACACACTCCCTCTGCCTCTCCCTGTGGCTTTGGCCCTGCATTCAATTTCTGCTGTTCATATCCTGTTAAGGGTGAGTGTATTCAAAACCACATCTTGTCCTGGCTTTTCTGACTTGAATTAATTCATTATAATGGAAGACATTAAAATGGTCTCTTCTATATTCAGAATGGATGTATATTTAGGAATTTTTGTGCGTGTACCTACAGACTGTACAATTGGAGAGCATTTTGTCTTCGTGGTGCCTGACTCTGTGGTGGAGCCTACAGTGACCCCTCCTGCTCATCTCTCTGAGGCCCCAAATGTATCCTGCATGCCGCAACGACTGACCTCTGACCCTGACCTCTACATTGTGCCTCTAAATGGCTGTGGAGTGAACAAGCATGTAAGGCTCACTTTTACGATTTCGGTCAACCTGAGTAATTTCTTTGGAAGTTTGGCTCTAACTAATATCAGTTATTGTCATGCACAGTGAACTGGTTAGAAGAGTTTGTTTGTGAAATGGTGTAAGCTGTATTTGTAATTCTCATATCCTCGTTAGGTGTTTGGTGAGACAGTGGTTCATCTTTTGGAGGTGCAAGGTCTCCGTTTTAGTCAAGACCACAATTCGATGCAGGAGTACCCTGTCAGGTACATGGTTATTTCTGTTTTCACTTATTCATTTAATAACTAGGCTCCATGCAGAGTTCAGTGTTTACTTTATTTTCGGAGGGATGTGGAAAATCTCATTTGGCTATGGCATCAACATTTGCATTGCAAACACTTGTCACTAAAGTTCATCCTTAAAGTCACCATTCCCTATAGAGTGATGACAGAAACTTTGATCCACTCTTGGCTGCATTGGAGTGTTTTTGTTAGTTTATTTTTTTTCAGTGGTTTATACCAACTTTGTCTTAGTGTGGAGGAAATTATCTACACCCACACTGCACTGGAATGAACTGCTGCGATGAAATCTGCATGTGTCAATGTGTCAAAGAAATTTTCACAATTTTTAAAAGATCAGTGAAAATGCATAAATTATTATTATTATTTTTTTAATTATTATTATTATTATATTGTCCAGTCATTTTGATATTGAATGCATCTAGCCTTCAGATCAAGTTAATACACTGACCCTTAAGATCCCCACGTAATCAATCTCATGTCCTTTTGGTTTTGTTTTTTTTTATACATAGTCTGCTATCCCTTGAGTCAGTTGTCTGTTGATCCACAGGCTGATGGTGGAGTGCAGTTCCTCCCCAGGATCTCCAGATGAAGTTAGGCTCCATTTGATGGATCAACCACCACCTCCCACCCAGTCTACACCAACCACCAACACAGTGCAGCTGAGAATTGCAACAGGTGAGCAGTTTGAATCACTGAGCTGTCAGTGAACCAGGTCTTTTGTAGAAGCTTATGTCTGAGCACCATTTTAAATTATTCCATGTACTTGTGTAATTGTTTTTCTGGTAGATGAGTCCTTCACCAGCTACCACTCTGAGGCTCATCTGCCTCTCAGTTTTGTGCGTGGCAGACCACTTTATTTTGAAGTAAACCTGCTGGCCTCCCCAGAGTCAGACTTGGTTCTGCTGGTTCACTCCTGTCTGGCTTACACTCATGCTCCGTATACCAGCTGGATGCCCATCTATAATCGGTATGTTTATACAAAGATTACTGAAAATAACCACTGTTCATTGTCTTTAACATTTCAACAGTTTTTGCAGGTTTAGTCTTTGGAATAAAATGTATCACCAACAATTACAACATTTTGGTGTTTCAAAAGTTGATCCGATTTTTGAGTCACACTGCCAAATTTATGTTTAGGAAGCTGAAGAGTTGAAGAATAATCTAATCCTTTTTGGCTCATTAATGAATAGTGTTTTAACTAAATAATGCTTTAGACTGTTGACTTAATGTATTATTTTTACTGCACTAAGTATCTTACTTATGTTAGAAGCCCAGATGCCTTCACACAGCCTTTGCACTGTATTATGTGACCATTTGACTCACTCTTGCAGCTGTTGTAGGCCAACACACTATATTATATTCTATTATCATTCATATGCCAGTATTTCTTGAATTTAGTTGAAATCTGAGCAGCCATCTGGGTGTTCTGGAAAGTACTGTAACCCCTCCAATATTGGACTGAATCCCAGAATCACATGACACAGTATCATGGTGATAATGGCCTGATGTGACAGCTGTGTGGCATCAGATCAGGAGTGTGAATAATGAGTGTGAAGCACAACAATTGCGTTCATTTCCTAGTGACTGATGACTCTGAGTCAACAAACACCTCTAGTTGTGATGGAAAATTCATCTTGTTGGTTTATTTCTGCCTTTTCTTAAATAAAAACATCTACTTCAAACATTGTTTTGCTGACCAATAATATAAATGAACTTAACCAAAATTTAAGCACAGTAGATGGGGATGAACTGCATATCATCAAAGGTATTATGTCCTGATGGGATGCTTTTGGTAGCCCCCTTGTGTCACGCTTCACATTTTTAACTGAGGCTTCGAGAGGAAGTCTGTAAAACGAATAGCTGGATTTTCATAAAAGTTAGCAGTCGGCATTGACGACAAATAAATCCAAACCAAAACAGCAGATGACCGTCAAACTTTTTGCATTTAATTTGATCATGCAGATCTGTATGATAGTTTAAGAAATACTGTGGTCCTTAGGAAAAAAAAAAGGCATTTGCTGTTTGGTCTTAAGTGTTAATTCTTCCTTCAGAGACTTTAGGTTGCAACAGCGCTTTGACTGCTGTGTTTACCTTACCCAGCCACGGTGATTCACAGCTGCTTCCTTCCCCACACTCTGTGGTCTCCCACCACATCCGGAGGATCATAATCTCCAGCTTCCTGCCCCTGCTCTCAGAAAGGTCCTCTTACATGGATAAAGAAGGACCCACTCTCATAGGGGATCCACAGGTACGTCCTGCTTAAACTCACACAAAGACACATCTACTGTATCCATACCTTTTGAAATTATAATTTTCTTCTGTTAAGGTTAGGCCTCCCAAAGACAAGTAATGTCCATGGAGTATACTGGCTGTGTGTAGGCTAGAATCACTGTAATTGTGTAGCAAAACCACTGAACCCCTCTTCTTGCTCCCCCAGATCTACTTTTTGTGCTTAACAGAAGTGTGTTCTGCTGCTGGTGTCTGCAGTGTCAGCTGGACCAACAGTAAGTTGAACATAGTGGAAACATGCAGAAAGTTGTTCATTAGGTATTCTGGAGGCGATTTGAGCTTATTTACAATCAAATGTACATGTAATTTATTTTCAACTACTTTAGCTAAGATTATTAATTTAACTTGGAATTAAGAGAGTTGCATTAAAACATTTGTTGTTTTCTAAAACGACAATTGCTGGGCGTTTACTGCATTTTAAATGCAGTAAATATATTGTTGCAACAAAACTTTAATTCCCATTTTCCAGTTAAGTCATTATATTTCACATAGCCTCCCAAGTATTTAGAGCTTTACTAACAGGGCAAAGTTCAAAGCATAACCATTAATTCAACACAACTGCTGCATTAGAATTAACAGGTGAAATCAGGATAACCTGTTGGTTAACTGTTACTTGGTAGCTGTGGATTCTCAAATGTCAGTGCTGAAGACCAGCCACCAGTGCATTAATAAATTTTTCCCTCATAGGTCCCAACAGTGACGTGTGAGCAATGAAATAAAGAATGTTTTACAAAACTACTTGTTTTGTCATTTTCACAAGTGTTGAAGAAAAATGTTTATTTCTAAAATTGTGAACTTGAACAACAAAGTACAGTAAGATAGTTAACAACACAAACAAAAAGCTGGAACAAGCAGGTCAAGTACAACGCTTCACCTTTTTTCATTTGGTCACAAGGAGATAATTAACAATTTTAAAGATGCATGCTTTCATCAGTATCAAACTACTGTATGCAGGAAAGCAACTTTAATTCACAACGCAAAAGCATATCATTAGAAATCTTTATAAAGTCATTTTAAAGAAAAGTTTATGACTGAGGAAAGCCGAGGAATATGTTTTTTTTTTTATTTTTAATTTATTTTTTTTTGTTGTTGTCTCTGGCAAGTGCTGTGGCTTTCTGAACACACATTAACAAAGTTAATCAAATTGAATGCAGGTTTTATAAAACTATACCAAATAAAAATAACTTTCTACCAAATGTAACTTTAAACCTCTACATTAATAAAATTATCAAAATTAAGCTAACTTTCCATTCATTCCACATTACATGACATTGACTGCAGTGAAGCTTGGAGTACAATCTGTTAAAACAAAGAGCTCCCACAACACAACATCCAATTCACCGAGGGCACAGGAAATGCTTAAACAGATAAACAGTAAAAAGTTGCAGGTATTTGTTTTGAAGTTTTAAAATGGGTCAGGCTATGTTAGTAACACTTTTGCTGGTTGAATTTCTGCAATGGTCTTCCCTGATGAGATCAAGGAGGGTGACAGCAAGAAGAAGGATCCTCCTCTTTAGTACACAGTCGTATAGTATGAATTGACGTATTGATTGCTTTTCTTGACCTGTTGCATGAGGATTATGGTGCAGACCAGTGCGGTAATCTATTATGTAGACATAGAAGGGGAGGGAGAAGGGAAAGTAAAAAGCAGGGATGATACAAGGTGCTGTGCAGTTAAAATAGGAGATAACCCTATTTCCTCCTCACCACCTCTGGGTTTAAACCAGTCACAGAATGATTTAGCAGAAGTGCATGAAGCCACTGAAACAGAAGCATGTGTGAAACTATAAAAAGGCAAAAATAGAAATGGATGTGGAAGAAAAAGAAGAGAGACTGATTGAATTGCTGGAGGGAACAGTGCGGGGAAAAATTATTTCCACCCAAAAGCAGATCTTCAGGGAAGAGGTCAAGAGCTGACTTTTTTATGTTGCATTGTAGTTTGTTTGACTTTCTTAGTTTTATAAGAAACACTTTATTACTATTTAAAAATTCGAATTAATTCTCTGTGCTGTGGTTGGAAAATCTTGGTCAATTATCTGTGGGAATGAGGGAAAGTATGCCACAAACACAAACCTTACTAGTGCATCTTAGATATGTTAGAATGGATATTTCCAATAAAAGGAGTTCATCCCACATCTTTCAATTCCATGTTGAGAAATGTGGGTAAAAGAAAAAAAAAAAAAAGTTGTGTAGTATTGTGCCAACACATTAGAGAAAAATCCAATCATCAAATATATTTATATAGTGCCGAATCATAGGAAAGTTATTTCAAGGCACTTTACATATTGAACAGGTCTAAACCAAAACTTTCTATAAAATTATTTTAAAAGACTCAAATTTCCCCATAAGCAAGCACTTGACTTGGCTTTACAACAATGGCATTGCAGTTAAAGCTAGGGCTGAGCCACAGGGATATTGGCCACAGTGAGAGGGGTGAAGATGACTGGGTCTGGGTCTGGGTAAGCGTAGGAAGTGGAGACAATGGTTGATGGTTGAGGGTTAGGCAGGGAAGAGGGAGAGTGAGTCAGGACAATGTACTGAGGGGATGAGACAGATTCAGAAATCTTTCTACGAAGCGTCATGCTGCAAATCAGCGCTATGATCTTTAGTAAACCAATGGGTGCGAAAGAAGGCAAACAAAGACAAAATTTTAAAGCAAAGTGTGAAGGGAAGTGTTGAGAGAAACAGGGATGCAGGAAAATTAGTACTTTTAACATCATAATCACCAACAGAAAAAAGACTAAATTAGCAACATAGTTCACACCTTTACAATGAAATTTTTGTTTGTAGATTCTGATGTTTTCAGAGAGTACAGAGTTTTTGCTTTGAGAGGAGAGGCACAGTAACCTATCTGTGAGCTTAACAGGGATATAGACTTTAGGTATCTGTTTGCACTGGGTGGGAGTGGAAGGGTGTGGCATATAGCATGTTTACCTACCAACAATGCTCCAGTTCCAAGGAAGAAGCCCATCACCAGTGGTGCTTTACTGTCAAAGACACTTGTGATGATGCCAGGGCAGTTCTGCAAGAGGACCAAGACAGGAAAAATTGAACTTCTACAGACAATGAGAAAAGGTCCAGGTAACACAACTTCACTAAAACAGCTCATGTCTTAGCGCAAACTTACAGGCATCGCGAGGTGCTCCAGAAATCCGTCAGGCTTTGGACAGGTCTGTTTTGCCAACTCAATAACTGAGATCCCTGTCACTCCACAGCAGTGAAGCTACAGAAGGACAGAGGAGGGAGAGGAACGAGACCAATAACATTCAAAATTACACTAATGACAAAGTAAGCCTTATATCGGATGTTTAACAAGTTTTGATGCCTTAAATGTAGTAGCTAAGCATTACTTAAATGATGAAAAATTAAGTGATGACGTTATTGAGCTTGTCAAGGTGAAATCAAGCTGAAATGAGAGACCTGTGCATTTGTACTGACCATATTGTGGATGCCTGTGAGAGCGACACCAATTGCTGGATCTCCACCGTTTTTCACATACAAAACATACATGCTTGTGTAGAACTCTGCCATGTTTCTTCCAACCTATGAAATTTCAACATAAAAATGTGGTTGGAAATGCAAGACATTAACAGTTCTTTTGATTTGATTGATCGTTTTCCATCTCATTATGCTCTTCCTCCTATTCCTATCTCCATTTTCCCCTCACCTCATCGCTCCTGGAATAAGCAAGCACTCCAACAACAATTTCAGCTCCAGCGAGAAGGGCCAGAAGGACAGAGAACTGGAAGAAGACAAAAAACTTGAATTTAAAGACTTCATTAAAAATGGCTATTAAACAAATAAGCACCCAGGAACAAGTAAAACTGCAGAGCATGTGTCCATCAGTGCAGTCATGTGCATAAAACCAAGGATCTGAAAACAGACTTGTTTTTGTTTTCACTAGTAGGAAAAATACCTTAAACGTAATGCATATAAAATGCATTTTATGCACTTCATAGCTGCTTTAATTAATGAAACTACTGTTGACTAACTGAAATGACTAATTGCTTGTGTTTTCTGACATGTTCAGACCAATACAACTCAGAAAATGATTACTGAGGAGCAGGCGGGCCCTGCCTCTGCTGTCTGCCTGGATTCTGGGAAAGTAAGTATTTGTTTCTTTCTAAGTGTCTCTGCTGTTATGTTTCTGTGTTTCTACTTGGAGTGTTCAACTGTGTCGACGGCCTGTTTGTTCCTACAGCACACAAGCTTCTTCTGTCTGCTTTGTGCTGTACCACAGTTAGGGAGTGACTAAACTATGAGATAAACTGGAAAATCCCACTGAACAAGAATTCTGAAGAAAAGAATTGCATCTATTTGAGAAGATTTTGTAAGTAATCACAGATTGTCTACAAAACGGTGCATGTTCGACTTTGGCACATATTTTAATCCGTTTGATCACTCATTACGCTCACATTCTTGAAGATGCCACAATGCACCACTAAGCTAAGTCTTGCTTTTAAAAGAGCTTTTAAAAGAGCATACATCTAAGTCACCAGCAGAAATGCTGATGGATGAAAACAAGAGACATCCGGGTGCCAAAAAAAGGCAAAGGTCTGTCTTACACCAGAGGCAGAACAAAGATGAACTAAAAAGATCTCCATAAGTTCCCCATTCCTCCGCAGGTGTTTTGCAGGGGCTTCAATATGAAACAGAGATAGTTTTGATTGTGGTTAGAAGTGAAAATGTGTTTCTGCAGATTTCAGGAATCCAACTTACAGTGATTCTAATGTTATAATGGTACAATGAGACACCAGGCACTGGCGGTTGGGTTTTTTGAATTACAACTTTGGCATATTAGTTTAATAGTTTGTGCCAAAAAACGATTTACTGGCAAACCAGTATAAATTTAAACTACAAAAGAAAAACAAATGTCAATATCAGGAAGTTATTGTGGTCTGTCTGCTGTAAGTTGGGTTTCCTGAAACAACTAACAACTGCCAAATTTACCTGTGACGACTTATTTTTTGCAACCTTCCAATGACTGCGACATACCTCGGCCCCTCTTAGGTGTACTAATAAATCTTTCACTGTCTGCCGTCAACAACTGTCTTAGGAGGAGGCGGGGTGAGTGTCAGAAAAATATGAGTGTGCGTACTGTGTCAAGAACTTTTACCTAGCGTGCAGGAATGGGGAGAGAGACAGAGACATCCCCTCTAGAGATAACAGTTAAGATGATGTCCTCCTCCGGAGATGCAACGTAAATCATTAGGCCTCTGCACAAAACAAGGAGGCACTGTGGCCTTGTGAATTATCTCTGACCAGAAGTGGGTTCCCAGTGGGTGTTATCTTGTGCATAAAAACTGTTGTTCCTATTTGTACAGGGAGCTCGTCTCCTGTGGCTCTGTTGTGTGTGATTCTGTGCACAGCTTGAATAAAGAGATGCTGACTTTAAGAGACTCCACGTGAGAGTGGTGATTTCGTTCACCATCAGTGAGCATAACAGTAACATGTTGAATGCAGGACACAAGAAATTCGTTTTCTTTGGCTCTCACAGATATAAACCTTTGGAAGAAAATGTGATGCAGATGGGAAAAATTTCTGGTAACAAGATTTTTCATGCAATAAATAAATAAATAAATAAAACGAAAAGAAACTGCTTAGAGGTTAGTGTTGTGAAAGGTTTCAGTAATTACAGGAAAAAGAAAAAAAGAAGGGAGGAAATAATCTCACCACTTGCAGAGCACATCTTTTCTCATTGCAGGCACCGTAGTCTCCAAACATCACCACGATGAGCATCACTGTACCCAGAACTATCAAAACAGTCACACCTAATACAGTAAAGACAGAGACACATTTGCAAATGAATACGTGTACAAATAAAAAATGTCTTCTATACTTTTTTTCGCTTGTTTTGTTTTCAAGAAATTGTATAGATTTGATATAAATACAAACTCACCAACAACAAATGCACTTGAGTTGAGAGTTTCTATTTCAAAGATGCCTCTGGTGTTATTGCTGAATCTCAACCACAGGCCTAGACCCAGGAAGGCGAACCCCACCAGCTGCCAAACAGGAAATGAAACAACAGAGTAAACCAGTGCTGGTTCTTTGACAGCGCTCAAATATTGAAATTGCAGGTATAATTGTCCATCGGGCTGGTAGAGTCAGGTGTGCTGAACTTTTGTGTTAGCCTCAGTGGGACTTAAATATTGTTGATTTTACCACCTGCCACAGAAAATGTTAATGTTCAAGTGATCAAACTGCAGAATGACCAACTGTGGAACAGCTAGGCAAACAAAACAAACTATTCAAAGCATTTCAAACCACAGAAATACACCAAAACACTGAAACAACTGACAAAACGGCACAAAGCACAACCAAAAGCACAATAACAATTTAAAAAGCTTTTGAAGAGAAATGTGTAAAGAGTAGTAGCAGTATTATAAGCAAGTGTAAAATCTCTTCTTTTTATTTCTGCTTTGGAAACAGTTGTATAAGTATAGTAAATAAGTACAGATAGATAGATAGATAGATACTTTATTAATCCCCGAAGGGAAATTCAAATTGTCCATAGCTCATCCAAGATATAAGTGCTTTTTTTTTTGTCCATAGCTCATTCAATTATAACAAAACAAAACAAAAAAAACAAAAAAAACATATCTTTAACAATGACTGATACCATTCATTTCCAGAAATGAAACTGAAACTTTTTTTTTTTTTTTTTACCCAATTTACCTGGAAAAAAATATTAATAGTATAAATTTTTTGTCTGTTTGTTTTGTTTTGGGTTTTTTTTTTTGTTTGTTTGTTTGTTTTGTTTTTTTCTGTGTTCGTTTTTTGTTTTTGTAAAACACAGATGACAATGACAGAGTCTAGTCTAAAATGAGGATATCAACGAATACTTACTGCGAAGATGAGGTTGAAAATGAAGAGGATATACTTGCAGGCGAGGCCACATCCATCCAGAGCCATGATGACCAGCGCTTTATTCCGTCCACTTCAGGATCTGTAAGGTGCGTGAACGAATGACATCATCAATTGTGCGGAGCCTGCTGCGTTGCAGGCTCACGGATATTTAAGAAACATAACATGCGTTTAAATCGTGCTTTCGAGGCTCTCATTGTGTTCTAACTGTAAATTCCCTAAAATGCATTTAGGGCTTGAAAGGTGCTCTGTGGTTATAAGACACCACAGGTCGTGGGACGGCCATGCTGAGCTGAGAAGTGGCTATAAATGAGATAAATACCTGAATTTGTGGAAGATCTTGTCGGGGAAGAGTCGAGCCGAACAGACACAAATCAACAATCCTAATGTCGCTGCGTGCTCGCTTCACCCCCTCTGTGTCGGTCAAGCCCCGCCTCCTGGGTCTTGCTCGGCGTCGCCATTGGCTGGGAGGGATGGCAGGCACAGGGGAGCACCAACCGGCGGAGGCGGACGCAGATCACTTATACAGTCTGAAAACCGCACGAGTCAAAGTGAAACTTTGGGAAACGAAAGGATATGACATTCTTTGTACGAGAAACAAAATGGTCAACAAGTGCAGGCCCACACAGTGTTGGACATCACATTTTTATGTTCATTTTCTACGGAGAGGTTGATCTTGCTGAACTGACATCCGGCCCACCAGTGGGCACAAAAACACAACATTGTTTTGTCTATGTAGTGAAATAAATGGTTGTAATAGAAAAAAGGTTATGTTAAGCATTAACAGATTGTGCCTGTGCTTTTATTCGGGAATACCATGCACTAAACTCAATTTATGGAAAGTCAGAATACAAGGACATCCCTTCCTCTGAAATGCCATTAGTCAACCCAATAAAAAAATATTCAGGTCTCTCAAGGTTCTACTGGCTTTTCCTTGTCTGAATAAACTGCTTGTTGTGTTGAGGACTGTCATTGCATTGGCTCCTACAATTCAAAGCATTGCCCGGATGTTTGTACAAGAATCAGATATGCACAAGTTTCTCTCTGCCAATTGCCTCTGTGCATGTGGGAGAAAGTGGAGACAAACATGCAGTAACTTGCATCATACAGGAACAGTACAAGCATGCCTGTGCCATCACAATCATTGTGTATGTTGAACGTTCACATGATGGCTTCGTAATGAAGTAAATGAACACTTCAGTAAATAGCATTAACAAAAGCTTATTGGCGTTCGAGTGGTGAAGAGTTGCATTTGAATCAAGCTGGAAAAGGTGATTTGATCTCATAGAGTTTAGATATTCATCAACGCACAGTTTAGAAAATGGTCTATAAACGGAGATGGCCTGAAAGTGGGCATGCACCTACGATGACTTCAAAGGCAAACCATAGAGCCATCAGTAACATAAAGTAACCAAATCAAGGCCTTGGCTATATAGTGGGTATGGAATAAACCTCTTTACACCAACAACACCACCCCAGGAATTTAACCCAGGGTATACTCTTTGAAGAGTTAAAAAGCTGTTGCAGTTGAAACCCAATAATAAACGCAAACCGACGGGGGGTTCCCACACAGCTAAGGTCTCAGTATGAGCAGATGTGTGGATTAGTTGGTTAAGGTGTTTAGATTTTTTATGCACCTCTTTCACAAAATAAATAATTTTGATAACAATGCTAAAAGGACAAACTTGAGAAGGGAGGGAAAGCAACAGTGTCTGGTTCGACAGTGATTGTATACTATAATATAATAATATAATAAAAACAATACCAAAAACAATGGAGTACTGAGTGGATACTTACAAAAAAACAAAATAAATACACAACAAGAGATCACATGAATATAACAATACAAAGCAAGGCACACCAATCCTCCGAAACTGGAGCAGGGCGGATGCAGGAACAGAGCTTAACCCTAACCCTGCTACCTGCATTTATGATCCCTCCTTCCTGACCAAGTGAGTCGCCAGCGAGCAGACTCACTGCTGCTGCCAGACTGGAATTGACAGGGCAGGCCTAACCTGGCAGGCACAACAACAAGGAAGCTCAGAGCAACAGGTAGAGTCTAGTTAACATCTCTGCTCATGAGGCTGCGAGACGGAAATTGTGGTGTGTGGTTGAAAAAACTGCATCATCCCTGAAATTTATCAAGCAGGAATTTCACACTAAGATTGAATTGTGTGGGTGTAAAAGGAAGCTGAAAACCAACATTCATATATCATCCCATAATACAAAATATAGGAAATTGTGAGAACTTTGAGAACTCCTGATCAGGTGTGACATGTTTAACATTTTTCATTTTGTCAGAAACAAAAATTATTAATTAGGATGTGGCTGGACAAAACTTCAGCTCGCATCTACAATCATAATACAAAACTTGGATTTCACCGAGTTGCTTCATTCATCTTGTGCAATAAGACTTGTGATATGAAAGTGAGCTAGTAAGGCTGCAAACTGTTTCAAAAGCTGTGTTACATTTTATCACTGTGGGTTTTGTTTTACCCACAGTGGCAAAACACAAGTCCAAGTTGGGACACAAACATTTGAAATTGCCCCATAAACTGCAGCGATGTGTTCAAATTAAATGCCTATCTTTGAAATCTTGTGGATAGGTGACATCTTGCGACTTAGTTTACCTTTTCTTATTTTTGGTTTACCATTTCCCTGAGTTTTAATGTTGTCTCTTTAATGCCCTTATTTTAGCTTTTCTAAAGACTATATTTCCTATCCTAAAGATTTAAGAGAAGCAGACATCAGAGAATGATTGAGTGAAATAATTAGTCACTCATCAAAGTTATTTTCAATTTTTCTCTCAATCTAGTAGTTCACGAAGAGGCATGAAACCAACCAACGTGACAAATAAAGCCTTTCTTCTCATTGTGTGCACAAATACGCTGGCTGAGTCTGAGACTCACCAACTAAAGTGTGTTTAAACATACATTCAAAGTAGATGGAAATGAAGATTCATAGCACTAAACGCCACATACTACTAGTATGAATGTGTGTTTGCAGTGTGGGAGAAACAATGGAAACAGTAAAACTGGAGGAGAGATGGAGAGTGCCACTGAAATACAGATATTAACGTAGTGTTTTGTTTTTGTGTGACCTGTGAGGTGTGGCTGTATTAAGAGACTATGGGCTCTCACAGTCTGTTCGTGAAACAGGTGGCAACGTGGAGGGATGTGACCATAGTGCAGTCCATCATTGCAGGTTCAATGGATGGCAGAGGGACAGTTAGGAGGTTGATGAAGTGAGTTACAGAGAAAGAAAGCAAAAATCACACACACACACACACACACACACCCTCAACCACTTGTGTAATCACCCAAGCACAGACAGTTACACACATTAACACACTGGCAGTTGTCTTAAAGTGATGGCAATCATCTGTTCTGAAGCAGGCAGGCGAAAAGAGGATTCAGTGCAGATTGTCTTGTGTGTACGTGTGTGAGTGCATGTGCCAACAGAGACACAGTATTTATTTTTTTTATGTATCCCTCCTCTCTCTGTTATAGCTATTTTGCCATCATAAACCTTTCCACACTAGAGCAGCCATATTTGATTAGTGGCGCTTTTGTTTGTATTATATGACAACAATTTCTCAGGAGGATGTTGAATTTTTTTCTCTATCAAGACGCAAATATGTCCCTTCAGCCGCTCAGCCAGTTAAGACCCACTAGGGGGCGCAAAAACATAAAAAAACTCGAGTGGGCTGTTAATTATTCCACCAAAAATAATCCAACTCAAGAGGCTGTAGGTGCCTTCTCGCTGCTCTTTTGCTTTATCAGTATTTATACATTTTTTCGACCCTTTCTACCTGTGATTATCAAGACCTTTGTTTAGATTTACCAAGCCATGCTCTTAAAACACACACACACATACACATTATACATATAATGAGATTTACAGTGCAAATATGTCCTAAATAATGTAACCACATTACATAATTCCCCAAAGTGGAGCTCAGTTGTCTTTTTTATGTAAAACACAGTGTCATGACACTGTGTGTTGCAGACATGACACAAGATGACACACTCTAATGGATATATTAATATAACTTCTGCTTTTAGGGGTAAGATACATTAAAGATAAATACCTGCTATAAAATATGGCCTCTGTTTTATGTATTTAATGTTTGTCTTTTTTCACTAATTCATTATTCTTTCATCGTGTCGGGGTTTTGTTGTTGTTGTTTTTTTTTAATATTTATATTTTAGGGGATTTTTCTAGCAAAACTAAAAGCATCTTCGCGTTTAATTCGGATGAAGGGCGAAATTTGTAAGGACGGAGGAGGCGGGGAGCTGTGAGGAAGAGGAGGAGGAGGAGGAGGATTGGGGGGGAGAAGGGAAAGAAGGAGACAGACTAAACGCAGACTTCAGACCAGCCCACCTCTCCCCGGTGTCCCACCCTTCCCGCTCCGCTGTCTGTAGCCGGATCTGACCGCGGATCGGCGCACTCGGGCTCCCTCCACGCTACGAGCTCCACCAACTGGGACCCAGACCAGAGGAAACCGTGCAGCCAGGTCCTCACGCCAAGACACATCCACGGCAGACCGCGGCGAGATAAGAAGGGACCGAGACCGAGCGGCAGGAAGGCTGGTAGGACCGAGCGAGGGCTTCAGTACAAAATAACAAACAAAAACAAAAAAAGAGAGAAAAACAAACAAACAAACAAACAAAAAACCCAACACGTTTAGGCGGCGGCAGCGGGAAGGACTGGCTGGCACGTCACAAGGAAAAGTGTTGCGTGCAGCTCTTTCCCAACATTTTCTATTATTGGCAGCCGGAGGAGTGAGCTCCGAGAGCCACAGTCAGAAAGACAGCTAGCGGAATGTAATGCTAGCCAGCTAGCTAACGTTAGCTGGCTAATTAGCTTGTCAGGCACCCGAGAGTCGGACGTGTGATCTTTATTAAAATAGGTCAGTGTTCGGCGTGCTTTCGCTTTTTTAAGGAAAAAAGCTCCAGTTAATGTGCCGTGTCCGTAACCCCGTGATGGTCATAATGGTCCGTCTTGAATAGCTAAGGCTAAGTTAGACAATAAACAGTGCGAGCTGTCTTGATGAAAATCTGTTCAGTATTATCCGTCTACGCGTCTTGGGAAAAGCCAGATCCATTGTGAATATCGAGCTGTGGACAAACCAAGAGGAAAAAGGCTGATTTTTTTTTTTAAAACAAACAACAAATAAAAAACAGACTTTGATTGGTGACTGTCTGCCGTCCAATGTTAATGTCGACCGACGTTGCATCGATAATGCTACCCGTTAGTCGGGGAATAATGGACCGGGAGAGAGACATTGATACAACAGCCGGACCCCATGCGAACGCGGCCGGGGGTCCAGCAGCTATCCGGGGGATGAAGAGGGGAGACCCGGAGCCCGACGCTCAGACCGCCGCTGCCCTGACTGACTTGGCCGGGGCGGAGTGCAAAAGACCAAGGATAGACGGGACCGGGAGTGTTGTCGGTGACATTGGACAGGTAGGAATGGCTTGTAAACACGCGTAATATCCGTTTCTCCGAGCCGTGTCGTTGTGTTTCTCAGCTTTATGTGTAGCAGCGCTGTAACTAAGTATCATGTGTACCTCCTCTTCCCTCTTCACTAAAAGCTTTTGTTCCTAAGCACCAGCAGGGAGTGATGATAATGTTTTGACAGGGCCCTTTCTCTCATCAACAGCATAATCATGCATCATTGCAGCAAACAGAAAATCCTTAAATCAAAACTGGATGTGAGATTTATGAATTGCAAAAGAAAAACAAAGACGGCGCTAAATGCAGCCATAGTAAAATGGGGGTAAATGAAATAGTGTGTCTGTGCTTCTGGAGCTCATGAGGGAGCATGACCAAGCCAGACAAAGGTAATATGATACAGACTCCATTGCTATGACAGACGGCAGCACAGCAAAGATCAGACCTATCTATCATGCCTGTCCTCCACAAAGTGAACCAGTGCTTTGTCACAAGTTGCAATGCACGCCATCATTTTCTTGGTTCACATGGATGAAATTACTCAGACCTGTGATGAGAATTTGCAGCGAGTCACCAAATAAAATCCTGATACACACACCGCATGTACCATTAATCACTCCAGACCCCCCCCCCCCATTGTCGCTAGGTGTTAAAAAAAGAGAGGCAGACAAGGATTGGGGGAGGGGTCACCACAGTGAAAGACAAAGAACAGAGCCTTTTGGTGTAGGCTGAAGGAGTGAAGGGGTTCAGGGAGTCCTCCTTAACACGAGTCTTCTCTACTTTCATGACTCGACTGCTGAGACAGCGAAGCTTCAACAACTAATCCTATCTCTGTCTGACTAATATGTGCATATTACAGTAAATTAAGGGATTGCCAAGGAATAGGGTGCATCTCTTTCACTTACTCTCCATTGCTGTAATCTGTTACTGTTTGGTTCTTGTAGTCTCTCTATAATGTAAGCACATGCATTGTACATTAATTGTACAATCACATGCATGTTCCTTGAAGTGCCTGTAATCCAGTAAAGCAGTCCAAGAGAACATTTCTGCTGACGTGTGGTGTTTTAGTCGGGGAAAACAGCACTAACAGCAATCGGAGGGCAGGCGGACACAGTTTGAGGTCATTGGCAAGTAATTGAATCCTGGGGAACTGGTAAAAATACTTTAATTGGCTGTGTGGCTGACCTGCTGCAATGACAAATAGGTCCCCGTGTAATGTAACAGCGTGCGAGCTTCACAGGATAGATCTTGATGATGGGGAAAGGTTATAGACCGCCGGCAAAGATGATGTGACCATGAGCAGTGTAGTGTGGGGAGGATCTTTGCTACCCATCAGTTGTATTGATTGTTGGGCGCTGGGTGGCCTGGAAATAAAAATGGGGAGGGAGTGTGAGCAGATGAATAGATAGAGAAAATGATAGGATAAAGAGTGAACACAATATTTGGGTAAGGAGAGAAATGTCAGATATATGTGGCATGGATTGGGTATTGATGTTAGGGTAAATAAAGGATGGAGGCAACAAGAGAAAAGATAGAAAGAAAGTCAGTGCTATTAGCTTGCAACCATCATGGGCCATGATAAAGGATGAGAGGGGAGTGATGGATGGAAGCAATGCATGATGAGATGGGGGAGAGATAAGGATGAGAATATGCTCTGAATGAAGATGAGTGGTCGAATAACACTCAGTTCAAAGGCCAAATAAAAAAATCAAATGACATTGAGAGCTTCTGCCAGTGAGTCAGTCAATGTGGTAGTCGAATGGCGACTACTCACTGTAGCTTGCTGAAAGCTCAGTATAGGGAAGATAAGTGCAGGGGATGATCTGATATCTAAATGCACCCAACAATTACCATAGTGCTCCAGCTGGGAGATTGCTGACCTTCCAGATAGACTGTAAATCAGGAGTGTAATAATAAATGTGAGTGTAGCCTCTTCCCCCCCTTTGTTGCTTATGCTCTCCTCCCCCCATTCTGCCTCATCCAAACTGCAGACCCCCTTCAACACCCCCACCACCTCCTGCTCCCCTTTAGCTGTCCTCTGGTTTCTCCCCCTCCTGTCTCCCCCAGGCATATTTCCAGATTGCTAATTGACTCCTGGTTCACAGGCTTTCAGTGTTCCAGTGAGGCAAACCATCCCAACCCATCCCCCCTCCACTCTGTCTCTCTGCTGTCCCATCTCCCCTCTTCCATCTCTGACAATCTCTCTTTCCCAGTCCATCCCAAGTCTCGCTAGCATCAGTCGCTTTTTTCCAGCTCCACATCTGGCTTGTTTTTTGTTTTTCTCTCACATTTGCTTCTTTCCTCATCAACTTCTTGTTTCATCCCATCTCTCTCTCTTCATTTTATCCATCTCTTTAATTTATCTGTTCTCAGTTGGTAGTATTAATGCCCTGTCTTGAGGCAACTCTGTGGTTCATTCAAATGCAGAGAGGAGTACAGTTTCTAACTCTATGTCTCTCCCTCTGTTTCAGAGAGCCGATTTGTCCTATCGTTGGCACTAAAGAGGCTTTGTGTCGCGCTAACAAGATCAAAGCTCATTTAGGAGAGGGCATTAACCAGACTGATCGCTTTAACGGGTTTCAGTGCAGAGAGGGCGGCAGGCGAAGCTGGGGCGAGTTTGATATGAGGTGACAGATCACTGAGATAGGTTATTACTGATAGTGAGCAGTTTTTTTTCTCCAAATGTTTGTTTCATTACTCAGAGTGTTGCTTGCTCTTGTAGAAGAAGTGCATATAAATGAACTTTTGCCCAAGAGTCCAATGTGAAATCCAGCCTGTTCCCTTACCACCTAATGAAAATGTATAGCAACCCTAATCCCTGTTGACCACTTGAGAACAGGCATTAAAGGAAACTCTGAAAATCTGTTTGGATTAATGAAGAAGTAAATTACGAACCAAATTTAAACATTATTTTGCAATAGCTGTACAAATTCTCTTTTTTTTATAGATATCTCTTGTTAACGCCAGATTTAGAGTGGGAATGATTTTGTAATGAATGAATTAGTCAAGCGAAAGAAAGTTAATCATTCGGGTCATCTTTCAAATGATGACAATGTAAACAGAATAGCATCAGTTGTGGTTGGAAACTTAGAGTTCTGGGAAATTGTGATGGACATTTTTTCCCCAATTCTTTGACATTTCATACATTAAAAGATCATCTTTTTGTGGTCTATCATTGTTTACTGATGGCTGACTCTTCCATGTAAACTGTGGCACATACCGTCTAGCAAGCCATCACCTATACAAATACAACTAACTGTACTTAAAATATAGTGGAAATACACTGAGGAGCTGAAAGTATCATCAACAATGGCTGGATAAATTAGCAAGTTTGACTGGCTTTGCTTGGGCTTGTTTCTCATACTCACAGTATTCTGTCAGGTGACGGGTTGTCAAATGTCTAATGAGGTTCAGGGTATTAAAATGGTGTTGATGACTTCTGCCACGAGGAATTCAAGTGTCACATACGTTGCTTAAAGTGATTTTGTTGTCATCTTTGGACATTTTGATAAACTGCCAGACCGGAGAACATATTGTTGCCAAGAGTGTCAGGGATTTGGTATGATCAGCTCACCCTGAGTGCAGATCAAAATACTTTGATTGAAAACTGGCAGCCAGTCAATCGGAGCATCACTATAATCTACAAATCAATAATGTAAATGATCACTGTAATGCCACTAACACTTGAAACGTTTGAAAGATCAAACAATAAAACATCCCATCGCATATAGTTTTTTATCTATTTATTTAAAGGTTACAGAACATTAGATTAATTGGAGAAGGCATGCTTCTCCATGCTTCTCCAAGGAATGCTGTTGAGAAATGCGGAGAAAAAGCTTAAAATAATGGCTTCAGTGCCCTGTGGTTGCATAGCCACAGTAGAAACCAGTCATGCAAATGCCCAGAGAGCATGTGTGTAACTGCAGACCCAAAGTGTCCTTCAGAAGTCAGCAGCCTGTATTATTCACAGAAAAGAAGAAATCTCCACAGAAAGGGGACCAGCAATCAGGCAAGTTGAGGAGGTGGCCCAGGTTGTGAGTTTGGGCCGTACCTATGTGTGTTAACATGTTCCAGAAGATCGTACATAGTCCTACCTGCTCTCATGCCCTCTGCTGTTGTTTAATGATTGCTTTTAAACTTTGAGCTTAGCAGAGTGGGTCACCCTTGACTTTTGAACATGCAATGATAAGCTAAAAATTCCTCAGTTACTCAACTCATATTTTCCCTCTCTCTTTATTTCTTTCTTGCTGTGTGTGTTCAGTTCAATTCACTGTCCTTTACTGGCACAAGCACAGTATAGTTGTGCTGTTAAAGTGTAAAGAAATAATGAGATTGATGGAAAAGGAAAAGGCTCCATTCATAAACAGAAAGGAATAGATTAGATACCTCCCTCTTTCTTTTTCTACCTCCGTCCCTCCGTCTGTCTCTGTCTCTGTCTCTGTCTCTCTCTCTCTCCCCCTCCCCTTAACATGACAGTAGCATGTTAACTCGCCCTTTATGGTCATCCTGTCACCACTCCCCCACCGGAAATGCCTCCTCTCCAGTGCTGCCCCCAAACTGTCACATTTGCTCCCATCTCTACCCACAAAGAGATAAATGTCAATTTATTGACGTCAGATGGGGTTTCCCTTACATGGGGTAATCTACGATGCACTGCCTCAGTATTAGATCAATGAAGTTGTATGTGTGAGATAGTGTGTCCCCTCTAATATCAGCCAGTAGCTGGTTTAATACTGAGCCCAAATACTTTTATTAAGTGGATCATTGTATGCTGAGAACTGATCCAAGACGTCATTAAATAAGTATACCGCAGACAATCTGTTAGAGCATGAAATGAAAAACCGAAATAGACGTGTTCCACTTTCACTTATTAGCTATTGTAACATAATGAATACCCATGGTGCACTACAGGCTTTGTCCTCACAAACTTAAATAATTACATCTGCCAGAAAACAATGAAACAGCCTATGCAGTGTATTAGTGGGGGTTACGGGGCAAAAAAATAAATATATACACAGCTTCTAGCTCTCGAATACTGTGAAATAATTTATTTAATGTTCATATTATCATTATATATTTATGCACATGCAATGATCTAGAAGTGTTTCCTATAGTCCAGGGAGGACATAAGATCAGAACAACAAAAAAACAAAAACTAATTGTAACCTTATTATATGAACTTTTCTTACTTGATGCATACATAAATAAAGTGGCATGAACACTGGCAACATGGTGTAGGTATCATATTCACTACCTCAAGAAACTGTCTTCATGCACCAGGATTTACTTTGCGATTAAGATCAAAAGTCGAGGCGATGAGGAGCTAGTCCTAGTCTGTTGGATTCACACGTTGGACATTTTGTTTGGCAAACCTTAAAGGCACCATTAACATTTAAAGCTGAAGTCAATGTTTGATACTGCTCTTAGAGGGACTTGCATGAGGCCCACACATGAACACCTGTATAATTCTTAACTGCAGGTCAGCCGTTGTTAGTAGCAGACCACACAGTCAGAGGAAAGGAGACAGTTGTCAATAAATCCAACCAGTGAATGCCCCAGAGCCGATGTTTTGTTTCTCTTGGAATGGGAAAAAAAGAACTTGTCTTTATAACTTGTCTCTATCAAAAGTTTTCCAAGAGTCCTACTCCTTTAAAAACTACAAAAACTTTAACCAAAAAAGAAACAAACACTCGTAACTGTCCCATCGCGTGGGCAGGTTTTTGGCTGCCTGCTCTGAAAAAGTTGCTGTCACAAGAACTAAGTCTTCAGTCTTAGGGGAAACTTGCAATTTATCTCATCTTCCTATCCTTGCTCTTGGTCGTCTTGATGTGCATTGATGTCCCCGCGTATCAACCATCTCTGGTTGCGTTTGTCATTTTCAGCTTTATCTTTTGTTATATACCTCTCAGTACAGTGCAGCCATCACTTTCTGTCCTGTGCCCTCCAGCATCTTCTCTTAATTCCTCCTCCTTCATTCTCTTCATTGTACAGTTGCACTGTTTGATCCTCTCACAGCGTGGCATGTTCCTCTCTGGTTTTTCTCTCTCACTCGTGATTTGTTGATCTTTTAGAGATATCATTGGCTCTTATACTGATCCTGTGATTGCCAAGAATGGTCTGCATCTGTTATTCTACAATGAATGGGGTTTTGTTTTTTGTGTAATGATTTATTATTGTTAGCAGGTGGGGGTTTTCTTATATTTAGAGATATGACTGAGACCACAAAGCCACTGGCACAGTCCGCCTCCTTAGGCTGTTCTGTTAGGGGCCACTGGATGCCTGCAGCAGCCCCCTTAATTACCCCGCTCCTCTCCTCCCTCTGTCTCCCTCCCCTCTCACCATCTGTTGACCTCATGTCATTTTGCCTTCCCTTCACCACTGCTGCTCCTTTTTCTTTCCCCCGCTCATTCCCATTTGCTTCAGCAACTCCCCAACTTCTTTCCCTCTCCTAAAATAGCAAGTGGCAGAGAGAGAAAATAAACAAGAGAGACGCCCTTTAGTTTTGCCCTCCACTGAGTGGGGGAGCAGGGGACAGAGAGAGAGTATGTATATGTGTGTGTGACTGGTTTTTCTGTGCTTTTGCTGAGCCCTGCCAGTGCAGTCTGAAGCCCTCACAGTCAGCCAGCCGGCGCCTTCAAAGGCTCCTCCTCACTCACACGCTGTACTGAATTAACTTAATGGAAACTTGCAGAAGTGCAGCACCAAAGCCCAGCTTTCAACCAAAGCTTTCACTTATTTATTTATTTTTTTTTTAAAGTAGGCAGACATAAATGCAAGTGCCTTTTGTGTATTCCTCAAGACACATGGGCATGTAATATACCTAAAAGCAATGCCATATGGGAGAGGAAGACTGTGTGTGTATGTGTGAGAGAGAGTGTGCACTCTTTAGCGTTAGTGTGAAGAAATGAGTATGTCTGAAAACTAGGTATCAAGTTCAGACCCCCAATCCCTTCCCCCACCCCTTAAGAAAATATAAATCACATGGCATTCTTCAGTTATGACTCATTGTCTCCGTTTTGCAAATGTTTCACTGTTTAAAATTTCTCTCCCTTTTTTTGGCTTTGTCTGCCTTATTCCCCACATTCCTCCTCCTTCTCCTATGTCTGCCCTTATTTTCATCTCATTTTGTTATTTCTTTTCTTCTTTCTTTCTCCTCTGCCCTTCCATCTTCCAACAAGCCCGCTCCCTCCCTCTGCTCCTGCAGACAGATTGATTCCAGATGTTGCTAAAGTCTACCCTCTCTCCCTCCTCTTCTCAAACTCCTCCTCCTCTTTCCCTTTTCTTCTTTCCACTTTGTCCAGTGTAGCACCAACACAAACTATAATTTGAAAGTTAGGGATAATTTTGGTATAGATTTCACTTGCATTCCAGTTTTTCTCCCAGTTTGTGTTGCTAGGGCAGTGCCCCCACCCTTACTTCGACTGAAAATGTAACACAAAACACAAAATAAGCACAAAATTGTTATCAGCAAAAATGAACTTCTGAATGGATGTAGCACAAATACTGAACAAGTACAAGCTTTATTTTTTATTATTATTTTGTTGTTGTTGTTGTTGTTGTTGTTGTTTCTGTTGTGAAACCACAGCTCATCTTATTTGAAATGCAGTGCAGTGTCGCTAACTCCCAACATGCATCTCTTTTTATTTAACATTTGTTATTTTAAATTACCCATGGCTTAGATTTGAGATTCTGCTCTGTAACAGTGCTCTTATAATGCATTTCCATCTCCATCATGTCTACACAGTCAGCATACTGCTGAATATAAGGCTGGCCATTCCCCCCTAAATTTGGCGCACCAAGGAGAGTGTTCCCCCTGGGGACAAGGCACGAGGGGGAAATTGGTTCCAGATGAAACAGGAAGTTGAGAGTGGAGACAAAGAAATGGTTGTTTCAGACAAGGGAAAGGAAGGATGAGTCCCTAGTGTGGACATGGACACACACACACACACACACCGTTTACTGCCTGATCATCAAAAGAAAAACATTTCTTTCTCATTCTCAACCTTTCTTTGCATCTGGTCCATTTTCTTTACCTCATACCTACATTCTCCCTCGACCTTTCACTAAACCACTCTGTCTAGACGCTCCCTCCCCTTCTCTACATGTCCATACATCATAACCACATCTGTTTTTGGGTTTACCCTCCGTATTTCCAAGTTCTATCTCACCACACTGAAGCAAGCCCTTTGGGTTCTGCTTTTGTAGCTATTTGTCTGTGTCACTTTGCCTTTACCATCTCAAACTTCTGGCCTCATATGGTAAAATGGATCCTATAAGGAAGTGATTCCCGCAGTGTGCAGCTCAAGGTCAGGGCCAGGAGGTTAAAGCAGTTGACACTATTGAGAAGGCAAATCTGCCTGTCTCGTCACTGTGGCATTACATGGCCTACACTCAAGCTGTTCCCTGAATGGAGGGCTACATTCAGGGCTGATGTGAAACATTTTCTGTCTGCTTTTCAATCCTTCAGATTAAATGCCATGAACATCAGTAGCTCTTAAGACCAGACTCAACACACAAACACACACACACACAAATGCCTTTCCTTCTTTTACCCTCACAGACCTTCTCTGGTGCTGCCCCCCACCTTTTTTTCTGGCCTCACTAGGTGGTCATGTTTTCTCTGCTAGGCATGTCAGCAGGCTAGACGCTGCTGGTGTCATCTCACTTACTTCTGTCAAAGTATCATCGTTTGGCTAGCTTTCCCCATTGTTCCAGCCAATCCTCCTCTTGCCCCACCCCCTCCTTCCCCTTGTTTGTCTTTATGTCTTTCTTTTTACTTTTGCCTCCTCTCCTTCCTCAACGCTTAGCTCTGCAGCAAACAATGACTGCTCTTGGAGGGGCCAAAATGACACAGTCTAAGAAAATAATAGTCAGAGAGAAAGGAGAGGGGAGAGAGACAGAAATAATCTAATTAAAAGTAATTACAGAGCAATTAACCACAACACTGGTTTCTGGGGCAGAGTCTATGAGGGGGGGCTCACACACAGCCCGTGGATTATGATTGGTTTGCTGGCTGTAAAAGGTTGATAAACTACAGCGATGGTCCAACAATCATGGAATCCTCACTGACTGTTATCTGTTAAATTAATTCACTCCTCTGTTTACTGTATTAATGATTGACCATTAGTTTATTTTTTAATCCCTCTGCATTGAAAAATCATCTGAAACCTTTCCACCTGAAATTGAAAAGTTTCTACTGTCATCCTGCATCCACTCACTTTGTTAAAACCCGCCGATTTATTCTGCTTTCTCCCCTCCTGTTGTCTTTGCAGAACAATGAGCCTTTAAACCCCGGTTTCCATGGATACACACCTCACAGTCAGGTAAGAGATTAACGACTGCTTGCAAACCTGTGTAATAAATTAAAATGTAATTCGATGCAGAACCCAGAATCACTCGAGGCATGCTAGTTTTCAGCCACCCAGTCCTTTTGAGGAGCCTCTAAAGCCAGAGGAGAAGTAGTTAAGTCGGTTTGATCAATTGCAGCTCATTCAAAGAAAATATCCATTGAAACAATAATGACACTTCTTTAATACACATTTCAGACCAATCTTCAATTCTTCTCAGCCAGGTGAGCCTACAGCTGTCAACAGGATACTGGGCTCTGTTGTACAACGGCATCCTTATCGAGACCATTATGCAGTTGGTCTGCTGTTGTCTGCGGCAGCTTATAATTAATGGCTATTAGAAGAACTGATAAAAAAGGAACTGGTGGTGACTGAGCTCCTCTTTCAAAGTCTTGACCCGCAGAAAGCTGAGAGAAATTATGCTCCCACCTTCCTTAAATTGAACTCTGAATGCTCCACATGCGGCACTGTTTTACAATACCATTCCTGTCCTCTCTCACCTTCTCTCTCTCTTTATGCCTCTGTCTCTTTCTCATTCTGAGTGTCTCTCCATGCGTATTGCTCTCAATAATGAGTGCCGTGTATGTGCAGCGCAGCGGCAGGGTAGCTGACAATTTTCTTATCTACCTCCAAGCAGCAGAACACATTGAGCGGCTCAAACCATCTCAGCACTCATGTGTGGATGTGTGTGTATGTGCAGGTGCAGATCCTATTTGAGTGAGATTTCGAGAAAGGGCTCTGTACCTGAGAGTGGGCGTGTATGCTCTTTCCTCCCTGCGTGTGTGTTTGTGTGTATGGGATGTGCAGCTCTCTGGCAGTGCCACAGGAGGGGAGTGTTGGTCTGTGAGTCTGCTTACCCCCAACCTCCTTCCCCACATCACAACATTGGAGATTCTCATATGCCTCATCCCCTCTCATAAATCTCTTTCTTCTTTCTCCTCCTCCTGCTCTACACTCAGTATCTCCTTTCTTGGGAATGCAGCTCTCTGAGAATGCGGGGGGAGGCCCACACTGTAACAATTTGGTTCCAGGTTTAGAATTAATTCCTTTTAGATCTCGATGTCTCTTCCATCGTGTCCTGCCTCTACTTATTTCTATTTGTGTGTTGGGGAGAAAAAAAAAAAACACGAGACATATATAGGCAGGAGAGGGATGATACGATGGAGGAGAAAAGTGGAACAGAGGTGAAACAGAAATGGAAGTCATTTAGGATGGTTTGCCTGTAGGGCACAAAATCATACGACAGTCAGCAGCTTAGTTAGAGCAGAGTAACACCTGGGTCGAGAGTATTTTTGATCTGCAACACTTCTGAACTCCCTCCTGTCATCTTTTAAATTCAGAGCCAATGCAGGCTACTGCATTTGTTTTATAAATGATTTAAGTCGTCTATGCTAGTCTCCAGCACACTAGCTGCTGGTTATCACGCAAATAGAACTATCCAAGCCTAGCTTAGCCATTTTGGCCTGTCGTCACTGCAGTACATTTGTTCTGGTAAAGCCCCTGTCTTTTGTTTTATACACATTTTTGAACTGCCTGTAGTTCTTTCTGTATCAATGTGAGCGTGTTAAATGGTGACAGGCTCCTGTGGGTCCCTGCTACTCCAACTATTGAGGGTAAATGTGTGTGTGCATGGCCTCTGACCTGCAGGGCCAGTCTTTTGCTGTTTAGGTCATAGAAATGATCAGGGCTAACAACACACAGGCACACAAACAAGCTGCAAAGACTTTACACGTAAGCATTTAGCAATAGCAATCTTTAATGAGGTCATAACCTTCACCTAAAAAAAGTCCAGTTTTTCAAAAAACACAGTTGATCTTGTGCTATTGACTATCTGTTGATGGTGTTTTTGGAGGAGCAGGCCTTTGTTTGAAACAGTTGATGAGAGAGTTGATGCAATGATACAGCCTTTTTGTTGAGTCCATGTGTGTCTACGTGTCAGCCAAGGTGCAGAATCAGTGTGAATATGATCACAGCACATCTGTGTGTACATTATGTGCATGTGTTTGTGAGTGCCTGGGTGTGTTTATCTCTGTGTTCAGTCTGTGTGCTTAATCCTCAGATCATCCCCTATTCATCCTCTCATCCTCCTCACTTACAGGCCTAATCCTGTCATCCCTCGCCCTTCTTTTCACCCAGCCCTTTATCCATTTATCTGCCTATCCCGTTATCTCTTGCCTGCATCCCCAGCCCCTTTGCCCCAAACTCTGGTCCAGCTCTCTCTGTTTGGCCCCCCCACCCTCCAGCACCACCTCCTCCTAGAATCACTCATGTGGCCCTCCCTCCATCCCTTTGGACCCAGTTCTAGCCAGACTCAGCAGATGTCTGAAAGCTTGGCATCAGGGCTTTTTTTCCGCAGAGTTCAGTCCCTCCCATATGAAAATGCAGTGCAAGGAACTGCACTCTCATCTCTGCAAATTAAGCGCCTCCTAACAATACAGTGGTGGGAAGTGAGGGAACTGAGTGTGAGCCAGAAGAAAAAGGCGCAATGCAGCGTGATACAGATTCATGTTCGGGTTTAGATACTGGAATCGTGGGCCAGCACTCTCAGTTTTGTGATACTTCCATCTGTGTGATGAAGGCGGACGCAGCAACAGCGAGATTGTGATCTAGATGCCTACCCACGCAGCTAGCTACCTAGCTGTCTACCGACTGGCCTACCTACCACTGCTTTTTGGAGCTGACAGGCTGCCACGCAATAAATAAATCATCAAAAAAAGCTGCAATGCAGTGGGGGTCGCGTTCCTGTTCTGTACTTTGAGGCAGTCAGTGCGTGGATTGAAGACAGCATCTTCTTCCTTCCTGTTCCTTTTCTCTCCCCAGGGGTTGGAGGAGGCAGCAAAAGCAGCTTTCTGACTCCATCCAGAGACACAGTTAGATGGCTTCATGGAGGGATGGATGCTTTGATGAATAGGAGGAACTGAGGCTGGGAGGGAAGGAAAGTTTTAAAAGAGGGGCGGGAACAAGAGGAAGCAGGGGGAGCTGCAAGATGTGTAACGCGAGCGCGTGAATGACAGACGCAGAGCAAAGAGGAGAGAGAGAGAGAGAGCGAGAGAGAGAGGAGGAGAGAAGAGACTCAGGCTGTCAGGAGGAGAGAGACAGAAAGGCCCGGGGGGATCAGAGCAGCAGGGGCAGGGAGACAGAAGAAAAGAGAAAGCAGAGAGTGACAAGCAGACGAGGCTCGCGTGCTGGAGAAGTGGAAGAACAGACCCCAGCAAAAAGAAGGAGGAGGAAGAGGGAGTGAACGAGGGAGAATTTGAATGTTTGAGACAGATGTGGACTGAAGCCATCGCCAGCTCATGGTCCTAGAGCACAGACAGAGGAAAGGAGGAACAGGAGGAGAAGTAGAGACCCACAGTCTAGGGGAAAAGAGAAGGAACGGGAAAGTGGAGGGCTGGTCAGCTGTTGTTCCTCTCGATCAAACAATGATGGGGCTTTACTACCCAGCAATGCTGCCGGTAAGTTCACTTCTGCAGCAAAGCTTCTTTCTATAAACTTCTTATTGCACAAGTTGAGAACTGCAGGATCAGAACTAGAAAAACAAGAATTTATTAATCTTTTTTTTTTTTTTTTTTCCCCCCTCTCTTCTTCTTTTTTTTTTTTTTTTTTTTTTTTAGTTCAGCTTGATGAAAGCAGTTCATTGGTGTTTCATGGTATGGGCTGTTTTGGTTTGCTGTGTCTTGGCCCAGGTGAGGCCTTTTCAGATAGTTGGCAGAACATCAGACTAACAGCAGGGCTTGTCACTACCGCTTTGCTCCTTTCACTTTTTAACTCTTTGTTGTCAAATATTTTTGCTTCTTTTGGTTGTAAAATTGTCTAATGGCTTCTTACAATCGGTTAATGAGCTCCATTTTTTTCTCCTCATGTAACTGGTGTGGAGATGATATATTGACATATTCTTCTGCAAAAATTCCTGACTGACAGCCCTTGTTTATTGAAATAGTTGCTTAAGTCACATAACATAGTAATGTGTGAAAAGCTGCTCTTAGCATATGGTGGGCGTGTCTGTGCTACCTTAGCTGAGAGACAGCCTGAGGATGAGAGCTGTTCTCTGGCTCTGTTCTAGCATGTCCTGCTCTCTGGTCTTGGGTTCCTCTGGGCCTTAGAGGGAGTTGTTGGCATTGGGGAACATGACAGGGAGGTACATTATTCCAGACTAAGCAATGGCATTGCTTAGGCTGCTTCTGTTGATAAGCATGTACAGTGGGCATTGCACGCTTTCACCTTGCTGACTGCACATAGTGTCATTTTATATTTCATATGTATGTGTGTATGTCATGTTGGGTCTTGTTGTATGTGCAGAGGGTGGAGGCTGGCTGAGATTTTGTCAAACAATTCAACATTGTCATCCAAGCTGTCTATGCAGTTTAAACTTCATCTGTCCCTGCATTGAGGGAGACAGGTGCCAAGAGACAGTTGTTTTGGACGCGCGCACACACACACACACAAAACTACATCTGTTGTTGCTAGGAGTACTGTAAGAACTCCCTGCCCCCCAAGCCACAATAAACTCAAACACAGTCACTGTTCATGAAGACAGAGTAACACTCCTATTCTTTGGTAACAGACATACACACACTCTACCTGCATCTGACACATCCAAAGAATGGCACAATTTGTATACTTGTCCAAGACTTGAACACATCCAACAATACTTGTCTCTGCTCTGGTCACAGTGAAGACTCAACTAGGTGGACAGTGGTTGTAACATTATAGAATATTTTTCTTTATATGGTCTTTTAAATTTGACATACAGACATAAGGGTTGAGAAGCTACAGGTCAAACCTACTGTAGGTTTATACTAATCATAGAAGAAATCTTGATGGACATTATTGTACACTGTCCATCCAGGGTTTCTTTCCCCTGATCTCTTAAATTTTGCGCCTAAGTTTTCCGTTACTCCATTCTCTCCCTCCTTCATCTGCCCCCTCCCTCTGCCCTCCTCACAGGCTAGAACAGCTATAACCACATTATTTCTCTTCAAAAAGAATGGCGCCAAATGGACAGTGGCAGTAGTAACTAGAAAGGTGTGAGGGCAGAGGTGTCGGGGTGCAGCACCATGTGGGAATGCACTTTAAGGATGCCCCAATTCCATTCACACCACCCTCTGCAAAATTTATGGTGCTGCTCTCTATTTTAGCTAAGACATGACTATAGTATGCACTGTGGTTTGCTTGTTTTTTGCCATTATACAGCTGTGTCCAACCGTTTGGATGCACTAGCAAAGTTGTTATAAATAAGAGTAATTAAAACTGTGTGTGTATGTGTGTGTGTGTGTGTATATATGTATGTATGTAGACAGTGAAAATCTAATTATTACATTATGTGCAATCAGATACTGTGCTCAAAAAGTAACTTAAATTTCACTTTCTACAGTCTACCAAATGCTAGTCAACTGTTTGTTCTGACGTCAACTCACACAAACTAAAACATTTGGCAGACATTTTTGTTCTGTCTGTAGTGACATTTATTTTTAAACTGGATGTGTTAGGTCAACTTCCTTGAGGCTATTGGGATTTACCTCCTATGTTCGAATGAGATAAATCATATTAAACAAAAGTAGTAATGATGGCCTTACCAGTGGTAGAAGTCTTTTGCTATTATTCCACATCTGTTTTCCAGATGTAGACCTAAAAAATAGACAGGTCTCAGTCTGCATTGGGAAGGAAATAGATTGTTCAAAGTTGTGAATGGTTCCTTAGAATGAAGATGAAGGTTTAATTTTTAAATATCCTCTAGCTCAAATTGATCGTCTATCTTCATACTATTCACTGCAGCAAATGAGCTTAGTCAGCCACTTCCTTGGCAAAACCTCTTGTGAGAATATCAAATACGTTTGATAATAATTGAGATGTTCCACACTGGGCAGGATGCCCTCACACTGAGTGTGGTGGAGACCTTCGTATGAATATTTAGTGAGTCTTACTATAGAAGGTGGCACATATTGTGCCTGTTATATTTTTTTTTTCAAATAGTTTAACTGGTTGTCTCAAAATGTGTGTTCACATTCAGCGTCTCTTTGTGTGTATTTGTTCATGCCCAGAGGTGGCGCATCATGCCTGATCTATTCATGTAGAGCCAAGCCAGTGAGGAAAGTTGGCATCCGAGGATTTAAGCTGTCTATTTGCACCACGACTCATATTATCTCCATAAAAATGCCTGGTCAGCCACCATGCAACAACAGCATTTCAGGGAATTTTCAAAGGATCCACATCCACCTTTGTTGCCTTCAGGCTTCTGTGTGCCTGTCTTTTTGTGTGAGTGCAACCACACACATTGACGTAAAAGTGCAGTCGCACATTCATAGACAAAAAAGACTGGTACCTATATGTTTTTCTTGAATTTTTTTACCATGTGACCACATGTTTATCTTAATTCCTTGTAATTATCCTGTGGGATTGGGGGTATTTCTTTGAGTGCTGCAGCTCTTCAAGTTAGAAGGTGACAGATGACACTGACTTCTTATGAAGACACAAGCAGAGTGCCTGTTACCACAAATAAACCCAAGTATTGGTTTAGCTAGAGTATTGGTGACTTAATTCACTCTGTGACACTTATCTACCTGAGTCTTAAATCTTGCCTCACAGCTAATGTAGCCATGATGATATTGTCCTCACACTAATGCTGATCTAACTGCCAATGCCTGAGGCGATCTGCTGTAGGTTGAGGTGTGAAACGACTCCACATGCTACCACACACCAGAGCCCACATATGTACGCACGTAAAGTTGTGTTGCAAGGGATGCCTACACGGACACGGTGCAGCAGAGTTTTAAATGAATGCAGCATCTGCTGATGAACAGCAGATAATCCTGCATGATAAACAGCACTGTGCCCACACTGTGCCCCAGCGTAAACTGCTGCAGTCAGTCAGTGCTGCTGCATTTTTACATTTAAACTGTCTGGATGAAAGGTCCCTTAAATCCATTGGTCAGGTGTTTTTCTCAGGTGAGAATAATACCTATAGATATCTAGAGGTCATACTGCCAAATGTTTTCTTTACGTGCACTATAGATTTACTAATAGTTTTTCATCAGCTCCTCTGCCCTCTCAAATCAGCCTCACTGAAATAATCTAGTAGATGGCTAAATAAAGGCTAATTATGATGGAAACAATATTAGTTTTAATTGAAATGAATTGTATTTCTATCAATTGTTCCTTTAGTTTGAGTTTGATTTAAATTTACTCTGAATGTTACTTTCAATTTGAATAATAATTTAAATAAGTTTTTTGCCTGCTTCAGTTGTCATCCACTTTAACAACAGATTATTTTCATAAACGATTAATTAGCAGATTATTTTCTCAAGCAATTATTTTCTTCTGTAAAAGTGAAAATGCAATAATTTCTTGTAGGCCTAGGCTGTGTTTTAAATATTATGAATATTGTATCAAATGTCAGCTATTTATCATAAAGGAAAATCTTAAAATCTTCAGATTTTAGAATCATCAATCAGAAAATGTGACCATGATGCTTATTTTGTCATCGAAATAGTTACATCTCACAATCATAATTGTTGATTTTAATGGTTCAGGGTTTTGGTCTGTTGTGCTTTGTCAGAAATCTGAGTCATGCAAAGGTTCTTGTGAACTCCATGCCTCATTGAACACACTTTCACTATCTGCCATGCTAACTCAGCTTAGCATGCTGCTTTGGTTTTAATGCTGCTATTCTTAACATGCTGCTCAGCATTTTTTAATCCTCTGCACAACAGTATTTATTAGATACTCTTAGTTATTGTTACTTGCACGTATAAAACTAATCATTTTGGATTATTTGGGGATTTATTGTGTTATATGCTGCCAGACCTGAGTACAAATTTCATTCCATGTGTAAGCATGCAAATGACAATAAATCAACCTTGAACCTTGAAGTTGTTTTTTAATTTTTAGCCCTGAGGTGAGTCAGAGTCTTAGAAAGTGGTATCAGTGTGATTATGATGATAATGATGCTGCTTGTGAAGATGATCGCAACAGTCAAAAACAGACAGGTTGCATGACATAGAGCCACAGAGCTGCTACCAGTGATGGACATCATCATTTGTGTCTGTAGTTTACCGAGAATTTGTGGCTGAGTTTGATCCATGAGGTTCTCACAACATCAAATAAAAGTGGTTAGCTTGTTCATTTTTCCTACCAGATAAAGATCCACGTGTTCTCTGGATCTGTGCCAGTCACATATAGATTTTCCTCTCGGAGACAACCTTTGTGTAATCTGATTGGTCCACAATGAGGAAGGAGAGACAGGAGCTCCTGCACCAAGGCAGCTGTATAAGGAAATGGGCTGTGCCCTGTGCATTGGTGGGCATCACAGTGCAGTAGGAGCTGTGAGTGACCTGAGGGGCGGGTGTTGTGGTTTAAAGACATAAAAAAATCTCCCTCTGGCTTTCATCAAGCATTGTAAGTACGAGCAAAGAGGGAAAGGCAAAAGGGAGGTTGGGGGAGCATACCTACTTCTCCAACCACAGAAGAAAAATAGAGAAGCAGAGCAGAGGGAAAGGAAGCTGAACGGGGCATATCTATTCTGAGTCAGGGGGCTTTACCGATTGTTTCATTAGAAAAATTGTCATAAATTTGCACGATTGATGACTTGCTAGCATCACCACTTGGCTGCTTGTTCTGTGTTTCTGTGGCTCGTGTAAGCTTTACTCTGTTGGTTAGAGGCTTAAGCCAGCAGGCAGAAAGACATAGACTAACGCTTGAAAGGTTTGCAGTGAAAAAACGCCTCCCCCTCACCCTCTTGTGTATGGAAAAACATATGGTGTCTCAGGTAACAAAACTGCTGTGTGTGTTTGTGTATGCTTGCTTGTGGTGACAGTGAAACAGTGTGGATGAATAGGTCCTACTCCAGATGGTCCTTTTTATAGCTGTAACATCTGATTTGTGAATAAAAAAAGAACCAAACATATCATTTGATATATGATTGGCTCTTTGGTCAGGTTGTTTTTCTTCTCTTTTTAGTCCAAACCCTGATCAAATCCTATCGCATAATGTCAAAATTCAGGCTTGGAAAGTTTGTGTTGGGATCAGACAAAACAAAAAAAGAACTTGTCATTATTTCCTATTATCCCCCTCTCCCTCTCCCGTTAAGCCCCCCTTTTTTCCATTATTTCTTTTTTCCTTTCTCCCCCCTCTCCTTAAGACTATATAATACTGCCATGTAGGGCAGTGCTGCTCCTTAGTCAGTGGGTCAGGAATGCCTGTGTGGACTTAAAGTTGTACTGTTTTCTTCTCTGGTTGTAGTCTGACAGCTTCCATCTCTTTTCTATTTATTTGTCCATCAATTTGTCCACCATTCATTTAGGTTTTAATGGATTTTACTCACAGTGAACTCAATGACACAGCAATACGCAAGCACCAGTCCACATTAACCCTCTACAGTGGTAGCCAAGATATTGTATCGCTTAAAAATGTTTAGTCTTGTGATAGAATTGTTTAATGGCATCCAGTTCAGTTGGTGCAATCTTGGCAGTGATCTATTCAGACAGAAATCTGGCTGCAGTAATATAATAAACAAAGTTGTAGCCTTCCTATTTGAACACCATGCTACTGCATGTCTGCTGCCCTGAAGCAGTGTCTGGGGAAAAAAATACTAGATGATCAGTGTTCATAATGTTCCATCCCTGCTAATGAAATATCCCTGCCTTAGGAGACCCAGTCACTGACAAGCATTTTCATGCAGTTGGACATAAAATGTAAATGGTTGCTCATGTAAAAATAAGATTTCTTTTTAAATCCCTCTCTGTGTAATCATAGGCATTAATTTTCATATTCTATAGTTAATCTTCTTTCTTTGATTCTCTATGTCAAGGGTTTTTGACATGTGTGTGACTCAGCCATAAGCTGGGATATGACTACAGGCCACACCCTTTAATGGCTGAGTACAGGCCACTACATGTTTATGAGCTTGCACGTCCTAACAAGGACGCTTAAGCTTTGATTTAACCTACCCACAGTGTACCAGTGAATTTTAATGGCTATTTATCTCTATTGAACAGGTTCTTGTAGGGTCCTCTATCATCATTTGGTGACAGAGACTGTAGTGGATGCAAAACACAATCAGTTTACACACATTCTTTCTAACACACATTCAGCCTTACCACAATGAGAGTGGCAGCAGATGAGTTTTCCAGATTTTTCCATCCAGGCTTCATGTTTCCAATGCCTCCTCTATCTGTTGGGGCCAGACTCCAGAAGCTGTCTGTCTTGCAGATGGGCCTTTTAGCATCAGCTGGCTGTCCACAGCCAGTGAGGTAGTCACTGCAGAGGCAGAGTGAGCAGTCATGCTATAGGATTAGAGAGGGAGAGAGAGGAAGCTCGTTTGCTTTGCAGCATCTTAGTTACTCTGTCTAATTAAAAAGGCTGTCTGGAGACCGAGTGTCTCTAGGCGTCACCCGGCCCAGATCCAGCCCACAGCATAGACCAGACCAGTGGTTAATGGTGTTGGATGCTCTGTGTCATTCCTGCCTGGCCTAGTGTAGAGGAGACAGCCCTGACCCCAAACCAACTGCTCCCTCTTTTTTTCTTTTTACCCTTTACCTCTGCATCAATTCATTTC
Organism: Remorina albescens; assembly: GCA_034769265.1. Taxonomy (NCBI): domain Eukaryota; kingdom Metazoa; phylum Chordata; class Actinopteri; order Carangiformes; family Echeneidae; genus Remorina; species Remorina albescens. Next base: position 16,766,720 of record CM068493.1, on the reverse strand, counting down.
CTCTTTCTTTCTTTAACTCTGTGCATTTGCTGTAAAGGGATTTTATACAAAACTTACACCAAGATGCCCTTGATTGTGTGAAATGTCCAAACCAAGCAATACTGCAGATCCACCTCATGCACACATGGAAGATAAGGATTATGTGTTAAAGCAGCAGTAGCAGTTATAAAGAATCTGTAGATGATCCTGCTGTAGATACAGTTACAACAGTAAAGAGAAATCCAAACGGCCAAAGGCAACAAGGGTGATACACATACAATGTGAATCATAGATGTCCTCTAAAAGAAAGCCAGAAGTACAGGAATTGGAATTCACCTGATGCAACTAACATGTTATGGTTAGTATTTATCTGCAAGTCCATCTAATTATCCATCCATCTCAGAAATATCCCTGTATCCATGTATCAAATTTTCTGACTCTTAATAATAGATGGGTTTTCTGTAAATATTTCATGGTCAGCTGACTGAAAACACATGCCTGTCAGAGATATGGAGGTGGAGGGAGGGGGAGACACTAGCATGCAGGGAAAAGAGAGTGAGAGGGAGGGAGAGATAGAGAGTGAAATTTAATAGGTAGGATTTTAACCCCCTCATTCTACCTTCACCTGGACGCTGCAGCCTCTGCAGAAGGCCTGTCGAGTACATATGCTAAATCGTGTCCCTCGCTCCTCTCATTCCCTTTCCTTACACCCGCAGGGCTCTCAGGATTCGACAGGAGGGCAGGAGGGCCTTGTGGCCCCACCCTTTACAACGTTCCCACCTCCACCCCCACCTCAAAACGGGCTCCCAGGAACAGAGTTTGGCCCAGGGGCAATGTTTGGTGCCGGGATCCAAGGAACAGCAGACGTAGGGGCTGGTGCTAATGGAGCCACCACCTCACCCACCACCAGCAACAACAGTGTGAGTGCTTGTACTTCACAAAACTTTTACTAGTAGTTCAGCAAAATCCTGTAGTGTATGACAGATAAATTTAGGCATACAGTATTTCTAGAAAAATTGCGTTTTCAAAATTTTTGACATCTTGATATGTTGAAGTTATGAACAGATGGCAGGATTTTATTAATTTCTATTAAATGAAATTGTATGTTAGGCTGAGTATAAACTACTTTGGTCCAGAGTGACATATCTCTGTACTACTAAATGAGTTAGCACAAAACTTCATACAGACATTTATGATCCAGTGCATGATCATGAAAAAAAAAAAAAAATTACTTAGCCACTATGAGCATGATAGCAAGGTAAAAGAAGCATTTAGTTTAAAGCCATACCTTGACTGTATAGTCTTTATCTTGTTATTTGCCATAAATGTAACAATCATATCTCATTTAAGATGAAATTATAAAGTTTACTTATAACGCATGAAGGTGACGATATCAAGGTTTCTTGTACTCGGCAACTCTACATGTCTCCAGTGGGTCACATCCCCAATAGGAGACGAAGTAGAGCTGTCATAGTGCAAAAATAATGATCATAAACCATTTCTGTCTCTCATCTTGTAATACCCATCTTCTCTACCCCCCAATAGGGAAAAGCAGATGACACATCCCAAGGTGAGGCGGGTGTACAGTGTGGCACTGGAGGTACAGGAGCAGGAGGCTCTGCAGGAGACTCCGCAGAGGCAAAAGGGACCCCCAAACGGCTCCATGTCTCAAACATCCCCTTCCGCTTCCGAGACCCAGATCTCAGACAGATGTTTGGGGTAAGAAACTGGGAATGTTTCAGGCCCTCATATAGATCAAAACCAATAAATCTGTGTTGATAGTTTGGATCTTTGGCACAGAGGCGTCATTATCAGGGGTGTGGGGTGTATAGACTGACAAAGATTAACGCAAAGGGGAGACATTTGTGGGTGTTCTGTTGGTGCTTGAGAGGGGCAGTTGGCTGCTATGTGTGTCAGTGTGTTAGTATGGGTGATAAAGTGGCAGGGAAAAGGGTACAGAGTTGAGTTCAAGGCAAGGGGCTGAGGGGAACACTATGAAGTGTGGGAAGTCGTCTTTTGTATAACAGTGACCCCTAGTGCAAAGTAGCTGTAACTCACAATTGTGGAAGCATCTGACTTTGCAGTCAATCTGTCCTAAACAACTGAGATCTAAAGCAAACCTGATACAGCTTGAAGTAGTAAAGGATTCTCTTTGATTTTATTTTTACTAACTTCTCTTCTCAACTTGATTTTCAGCAATTTGGGAAGATACTGGATGTAGAGATTATTTTCAACGAGAGGGGTTCAAAGGTAAGTGTGAAGATTCCCTTACATAAGAACAGAACTACACCTCTCCCTGGCTGTTGACTGTGCATGGTATCAGTGCGCCACATTACAGATCATTCTTAAGTTGTCTAAACTTAAGAACAATGTCAGACTGCACATGCAGCACTAAGGTTTTCCAGATTATCATCTTTTCCTTTCCGTGATGATGATGATGATGATGTGCCCCTCACTTACCACCACCTTATTAAACCTCTGCCATGTATTACAGGGTTTTGGCTTTGTGACATTTGAGAACAGCGCAGATGCAGAGAAAGCCAGGGAAAAGCTCCATGGCACACTGGTGGAAGGTCGAAAGATTGAGGTAATTTTTCTAACTCTCTCTCTCTCTCTTGCTTTCTCCCTCCCTCTTTCTCTCTTCTCTCTTTTATCTCCTCCTCTGTCTTTTGTAATTCTGCTTGATCACTGACTGCTAGCTAGCTCCCATCCTCCCTTTAGTGATATGCTCTGATGCAGCCCACTGGTATCCCACTCCCTGGTCTTCTGCAATGTTTTTCATTTTATATTTAAAATGACTTGTTTATTCCTCCTTTTTTTTTTTGTTTAGTTTTTTGTTTTTGTGGTAGAAATGATTGGGGGTGCAAGAACACTATATAAGGCATGTTGGGTACTTTTCCTCTGCAGCATTTTTTTCACATTAAGCTGTTGCCTCTTCACCTTTTTTTCCACCTATGCAACTTGTAGCCATACTAATGTGGGTTTTTGTTTTGTTTTGGGGTTTTTGGTTTTTATTTTTTGTTATTTTCCTTTTCCTTTTTTTCTTTCTTTCTTTCTTTTTTTTTTTTTTTTTGAAAGAATTGGAATGACATTTGTGTAGTTGGCACCGGAGGGCACAAGAGGAACGCAGTGAAAGGATGATGCATGGCAGATTGCCGTCAGATGCTCTTATTTTCTTCCCTAGTGTAGAAATCCTTCTGTGTTCTCCTCCCCTGGTGTTGTGGCTAAGTGGTTGTGACAAGCTTATGGCTCTTGGTGCAAAAGCAGCATGCTGGGAATTACAGCAACACTGACGCATGTTCACTTTATGGAAGTCTGGGTTCTTACCAAAGATCACTTGAGATTTTCTGTATGTGTGTTGAATTTATTTATTTTAAGTTGATTAAATATTAGTTTTTATTTGTAACACACGCATGTGCTGAGTTAATGAAAGCAGTTTGTCTTGTTTGATTTAATTGGAGTTTCAATCAGCCAGTTGTCCATGTTGTTTCTCTTGACCTAAGCCTCTGTAAGCCAGGATTTCTGCATGGGCTTACTGTGGTGATTTCCTGCGTGTGTGTGTGTGTGAGAGAGAGAGAGAGTGTGAGTGTGTGCGGTGGGGTGTTTCGAGTCAGTTCTTGCATGATGGATGAAGCTGGCTCGAACCTTTTTTAGTGCTATACTTTCAGTTCCGCTGCAGTGTGGTCATGAATGAAAGACGGCCACCTGCATCCACTGGTACAACATAATCCCTCCACCACCTCCACCCTCAGTCAATCAGCAAGCTGAATGGATACTGATGGAGCCAATGTACCCTGCATCAGTCAACAACATGTGTTGTCCCTGACTTTGCTTTAATCTGATATGTGTGTTTCCTCCCAAGTTTTGCATGATATCAGTCACATTTATTAATCAGCGAGCAGTTTGTGTTTTCAGTTGTCACTCTGCATGTACTCTGTCGTACCCCAGTAGTGGTGTTGGGCTGTAGCAGGTTATGTATGAGCTGCATGGTGGGCCAGCAGCAAGAGTCTGTAGAGTATGTTTCTTTCTGTCTGTTATGGTGCATGGGCTTGAAGAGACAAAAGGCTGGAGCAGGACAAACCATGGATTTGTGTTTATACATTCTTTCAGCCGAGGAGAAAGGGCCAGATATTTCTATTTGAGGCATTGCTTTCTGGCAGTTCTCCCTCCTTGCAGATGGTGCTGCCGTAACTCTTGCTTTAATTGGTCATATCATTTCAGAGTTTGTTGAACTATGTTTACAGAGATGACAATGGCTAAAGATGACCAAAGTAATATGATTCAGAAACTCTGAAATATAGGCCTACTGTATACAATTGTTATACAAAAATATTTTACTATTATTGTTTGTGGCTGTAGTTTACTGCTATCCACTGGCATGGGTTTAGTTGCTGTAGCCTAAGTGGTTGGTATTCTGATATGGAAATATGTAATATAACTGAGGCAGCTCTGTAAACAGCCATATGTGTTTTTGTTTTTGTTTTTTTTTTCTTGCATGTTTATTCTGTACAGCTATATCGTTGAAATAGTTTTGGTAATGGGACATGCCATCTTAGCATGAAATCACCTGAGTGCCTTGTAGAAAAAGTGCTCAACTATCTGAATTCTTGGAATGATTTTTGAGTGTTTTCAAAGCTTTTCCATCCTGAAGCCGAGTGCTGACATTTTTTAAATTGGGTGCATGCTAATGGGAGTTAGTTGATATTTATTGTACTAGCTTAGCTTCCCATAGTGTGCATGTCTGTAGCCATTTGAAATAGAACAAGATTCATTGTTCTTAAAGTTATATTGTACTTCTCTTTGTCTGGAATAAAACTCTGCGCTTTGAAGAAGTCAGTTTCCTGTGCGCTTCCAATGTATCCATGTAAGTGGCCCAACTACAGTTCACTTTGTCTCTACCTGCTTCTTTCTGCTTCCATCTCATCACCATTAATTCTATAAATGTATATATAGAGTCCTATATGTCAATATATAGGTGTGTGTATCTTATTCATAAACATACACACCTCAATCCATCACCTGTCCATGGCTGTCTCTGTGATTGTGTCTATGCTCCAACATAAATGGTTAAACAGTCCGCACTCATAACATCTGTCTGCCATAGGCAGAAACATTTTGGCTGTCGATGACTTGTGTTTCTTTGACTGTAGGTCACCCTTTAAACCTAACGATGGATAATTTCTCTCCTCATTTAGTCACATATGTAGATACATTTCATTTTTCTGCTGCTGATACAAGCTGAACAGGAAGCGTTCGTGCATGGTCTCATTTTCATTTGCTGGTCACACAGAACTATAGTTCTGTTCCTCAGAGTATAAGGTTTTAATTTTTCATTATACATTTCAATATTTCTCAATAGAAGACAGTTTGAAAGCAAATATGTAACACAGCGAGGTGTGTACTGGTGAAATGACATAAGTAATTTTAGTTTAACTGCTCCATCTCTGGGCATGCCTGACAGATATTTACTTATCACCAGTCAGTCATTACTGTGCAAAAGAATTAGCAGGTGTATGTAATTTTCATCCATCTTCTGGGCTGCTCCCTGGTTTACCTGCTGTAGATTTGTCCACACCGCAAACCACAGAGTGGAAATGTCAGTGGCTACCACTGTTAGGATGAGAGCAGAGGATATGGCACACAGAGACCATGCAGAACCCTTAAACTCCCATTTACTAACTACTGCTCCAAGGTTTTGTGCTTGTGGTTGGTCTGTGTGGCTGGAGTGTTACGGGAAGTGACAGCTCCTCCGCAGCGCAGAGTTTTAGTCAGACCTTTCAACACAATAGCACAGAAAAGCTGAGTTGTTTGAGTGTGTCAGAATTGGTGCAGCTCTGCATGCAAAGGGAGGGGCTGGCGGGTATTGAGTAAAGAGGATCATCATCACTGCATGGATGTGGTGGAAAGGATGAGAGGAAGTCGTGCCTGTGGTCTTGCATGCTTGCACCATGCACACTCTCACCAATCAATGCTACCGCCACACACTCCTTAATGGGACCGAGCTGGCTTTCAACTCATCTTGGCCTGGGCCTTATACCAGTCATTTTCATATTCAAAACATTTTTGATGATTTTATTCTGTAGTATTATTATTATGGTAAGTTTCAATTGCCAGGAACCTTGACTATGATTGCTGATTTGGTGATGGCCCAAAGCGAATGATTACCAGCTCATGGTATCCCAGTTTCATGGATGAACCCCCCTGCTATTTATTTGACCTGTCCTGTTTTGTTTTGGGTTTTTTTTGTTATATTATCAGAGCTCTCTGGTACTGCATGATTTCCCCCAGGAAAAATTAATGAATGAAATGTGCGAGTATTCATGTGTGTTTGCTTTGTACATGAGGGAAAATGTAGAAAAGGTTGAGAGAAAAGGGGAAAGAGAGATTGTTCTTTGCCCTTTTCAACCCTCTCTTTCTTTGTGTGTTGACTCTGTTCTTTCTCTTCCTTATCCTTTCATTCTCTTGTCGCCAGTCAACTTTGTCTTTCTGTCATTTTTATTTTTATTATAAAAATTAGCAGTTTGGTTTTTTTTTCCCAACTTGAATATTCTATTTTGCTATCATCTTTGTCTGCCTTATTTTGTTTCCATCTGTCTGTTTTAAATTTCCTGCCTTAGTTGAATTGTTTGACTGTCCTTTGGTATGTTCTGTTGTGGTGACTGGTAAAAACTGGAAATTATACCCTCACTATACCCTCAATCAGCTTCCAAACACAAACTTCTCTTGTGGCCTAACTTTACCAGACAGGAATGAGTCATCTCTTGTGACATCTAGCCAAAATATCTCTGTCTGTCCTTTTGACTGGAGTAGATCCAGACAGCATTAAAACAATCTTTGCTCTTATGGTGGAGGGTGATGTGCATTTGTATCGGCTCTTTTGACTTTTCCTTAGAAATGTTTGAACTTATTCCCTCACTGTACTGTATAGTCAATACTCTAGTTTCTAGGGTTAGGCTAGTTGCCCTGTATTTCCCTTCCCCAGTACCATGTCTTTCGTCCTCTAGAGGACAAAATACCTTCCTGTCACTGGTCTGACTGTTGTAATGATGCTCAGAGCTCTGTTAAGTGCTGAGAGCTAGCATCCCTTCCCTTTCCTTCCTCTTCCTTCTTTCTCTTACATTCTGCTCTGAGCTATAACGCTGCTGCTATCAGGTTTTGATTTCACAGGGGGCAATAAAGGGGGGCATTTAGGTTTCTTTTGTTACTAGGATTATTTGTTCCTTTATTTATTATATTTTTTCTGTTTCCCTGACGACTTCTGTGTGTTGTTGTCAGTCTCCACGGTAACCACTCGCTGTTTCTACGGCAACGGTAAGTTGTGTACAAACATCTATCACTGAACTGATCCCCTTCCCACCCCACCCCTGAAATGGGCCTTTGACACAGCATTATGTACAATATATTGTGAAGTGACAATGGTAGTCTTTGCATTTCTAGTCATCAGATTTAGTAACTAAAGGCCCACGCAGTGTAATGCCCTAGAAAGCAGTCAGTGTTATGTAATTTTACAGTGCACAGCACAGTACCACAGGCACACAGACAGATGGTCACAGCATCATTAACACAATAGATCTTTTAGTGGTAAGATTTACTCCACATGTCAGTCACCCCCACCATGTCATTAACACCTCACTGGGAATGACCGAATGTAATCACCCTCCTCTTTGCAATCACACGGCTCTCTACAATCCATCTGATTAATTCTCTGTCAGACTTAATGTATATAGTTTTTTCTCTTCTTCCTAATTGGTTAATATCAAAAGAAATGATATGAAGCTTTGCTACGTATTGCTGCCTACGATTGCTTGAGTGAGTGCAGACCCCAAGCTGCAGGACAAATAACTCTGCTCTGGTTTTGAATTCCTTTATTTCACTCACCTGCCTGCTTTTGGGACAGTGAACTTTGTCAAACCTCAGCCAAGTTGACACAATGTGCAGTCGAAAAATGCCGTAACATTCCTGCCTGTCTTTGCTGCCAAGACAAAGACCTTCCAAAGGTACATAGTAGACTAGTACACTGTGTCTTGCCACAAAAAATATATCTGGGACTCATCATTGAGAATCTTTTGGTAATTCATGTAAAATTATAATGGGCAGAGGACCCGTACTGTTGAAGATCTGGATTGGGTTGCACAATATTCATAAATCCAGGACTAAATTAGATTACTAATTAGATTAGAATTACTAAATTAGATTACTAATTTAGTCCTGGTTAGAATAATCTATTAAATTGGATGAAAAACGTAAGAAGTGTCTTAGCTTGTCAAGACTGGATGAACATGTGAATTGGTTCTATAGTACTGTCCAACAGTGACCATGACTGTAGCATCCTAAATATAACATAACTTCCAAAAATTAGGCTTCTGAAAGCACAAACTATTACTTATATATTATTTTATTTTTGTCTGGTTACATTGTTTTAATTGGTGTAAATGTTAGTAGCATCTCATTTCTAGAAAGAAATAATAGAAATTGTTTGGGTTAATTTAGTCATGTTTAAAATTCCGTTTAGCAGACACTGAGTAAACTTCCTACTGAAGAACAGCTGGTACAACAGGCTGGTCACTTACCAAATCAGCCAGGCTGCATCCAAAGTCACTCCCATGTGTTATATAGTGAACAACAATTACAGTGGCAAAGTCAGTGAACCTTTTATAACCCTATGACCTGTTTTTCTGTATTAATTGGTTAGAAAATGATTTTCATTGAGGTCATAAGTATAGACAAACACACCGTGTTTGATCTAATATCACACAAACACTCTGTCCCCTTTATTGAACACAGCCTTTAAAACATTCACAGTGCAGGTGGAAAAAGCAAGGGAACCTTTAGATTTAATAAATGGTGATCCTCCTTTTGAGACAATGAATCGTAACAAGCTCTTCTACTAGCTGCTGATCAGTCCCTGCAGATTTCAGTAGGAAGTACAGACCAGTTTTCCTATAGAGCTGCGACCCTGTCATTGTCTTGTGAAAGACCTTGATTAACCGAGGAATTGATTCTCCACTTAATCATAACCCTCCCTCCGCTGTACCTCATCGAAGGGATGTGTGTTTTCATGTTGCATGCAGGGTCTTTATTTTTACCATACATAGTACTCTATGTTCTTTCCAAAACATTTTCCAGTAATATTCTGCAGTGTCATGCTGTCCTTTGACAGACTTCAGGAATGTATGTGATGTTTTTTTGGAAGGCATCAGTGTTGTGTGTGGCAGGATACTCAGCTCCATGCACTGTGGTTGTTTATGGTATCCTCATCAACAGAGACGTTAACCAGCTTTAGTGATTCCTTTAACTGTTACTCTGAACCTCTTTGCTGTTTCACTGGTCATTCTGTATTAGTTCATCTTAACTGAGTGTCCGCCTCCAGGGAGAGTAACTATAAAACTAAATCATTTCCATTTATAGACACAGTTTGAGACGTCTCAAATCTCTCAGCTTCATGCAAATCAAAAATTCTTTGCTCAGACCTCTTTTGCCAGGCATGTTTTACATCAGCATATTAAAAGTGTTGAGTGTTTTAAATTAAAGTAGGCTTAACTCACACCTCCAATCTGGTTTCATTTACTTGACTCCAGGTCTAACTCAAGTAAACTTCATTTCATAAGCCAAAAGGTTCACCTACTTTTTCGACTCTCCACTGTGAATATTTTAATGAAGTTTTCAATATGGAGAAGAATAAAAACATTGTGTAGGTAGTTGGAATAGATTGTTTTTGTTAGTCATAAGTATAACTTATGACTTGGAGATGATCTGTTTTAGGACAAATTCTTACATAAACTCTAATAGGTTCATCTCCTTTTTCGTGCTACTGTATTCGGATTGATATCGGACAAAGCCCCAGTGTTGTTGTCACCATATGCATCTCTAAACCGATATGGGGTTTACCTTGCTGTGTTTTTGGGTCTCTATTATGCTGCCATTTTGTTTTTCTCTTTTGGTTTGATTTTATTGTAGTGGACTGTCTGTGAATCAGTAGTTGTAGTGGTAGTCATAGTCGTAGTGTACTGGTCCTAGTTTGTGACACGGTTCTAATGCCTGGCATAGTGTCTCATGTTTATTTTATTTCTCTCCTTTTTTGGGAATGAGGATTGCTCTTTGTCTCTCTCTCTCTCTCTCTCTCTCTTTCTCTCTCTCTCTCTCTCTCTCTCTCTCTCTGTTCCCTCCATCCTTTGGTGCTCTGTTTCTCAACCCACCACATATAAATGAGATTTTCAGGAGAATGGTCACCAAATCTAATTGCTTTATTTGAATGATGCACCTTGGTATATATGTTGTGTTTTCAACAGTAATTGTTGATTAGTTTTTTGTGTTGCTCATCAAAATCTTCTCCTTTTTTTTTCTTTCTCTCACTCCATCTTTACGTTCTCCTGTTTTTGTATATGGACTGGCTCTGTCTCTTTACTTCTCACCTGCATCCCTTTCTCCTAACTTACCTGTCCCATCTTTGTCTCGTATGTGTTAGATGTGGGAGTGCTGCGATTGTTTTTGATTCGTCTCTATGCTGCATCCAACGCTTGCTGATTGGCTGAATTTTTGATTTTTGATTTTTCTTTTTTCTTCTTTTGGGTTTGTTACTCACTCTTGGTCATGTGATGCGCCCATACTTGGCTGCGTGTAATTTCTGTGTTATATGATTATTAATTTTGTCAAACAAATGTTTTTGCACCCCTTCTTTCCCTCTCCCTTGTATTTATTTTGAAATATTTCTTTTTTAGGTATGTAAACCCCACATGTTTGGTTTCATATGGAAATGTGACTTCATTTTGTCCAGGTTTATTATTCAGGTTGGACTGGGAGGGCAAAAGTAGGACAAGAAAGGCTGAATGGTTTATTAATCATTAATATTTTGAGATTTGCCTTCCATATTGGTCTCTGTTGATTTGCATGTCTTACTGTCAACCGTTTACCCAACTTGAATAATTTTGCATTACACAAACACAAGCACATAAACTGCACTAATGCAGTTGATTGCCCACCATTAATATAGGCAAACTCCTGGTTATCTAGTGCTATTCATCAACAACAATTTTTCACTGTGATACAATAAAAATATGAACATTAAAAGGATTTTGTTAACTCAATTTCATAATGTCTTCATTCAGACACTCGAGGACTGTTGTGTCAGATAGCTAGCCAGGCTAGGCTAATTGAATTGTTTGCCACTGACCTTGTCATTTGCAATGAGGGAAAAATGAGGTAAACCTCATTTCCATTTGAATGTAGCTTGGCCGATAAAGAACATGACTCACTGAGAAAGGCAATGCGAATGGCAGCCTGGACCTTAATGGTCTTCTAAATGGGAGTGCTGTGGGTATGTACGCACAAGCACTCTCATTCCTCAGTCTTTCTCCTTCTCCTCCTTTGTCACACACACTTACATGTGCATGCACACACACACACACATACTCCCCTCATCTAGCCAAAAGGTCATTAATCTTTAGTTTGTCACACAGTCAGATATGGAGCTTCAACAGCAGACTCAGGCAGTGTGGGTTGTTATGGAGAGCTACAATCTCCTTCTCTTAAAACCCATCAAAAGAAGATGAGGATAGATCAAGGGAGTGGAGTGTGAGACTTTGAAGCTCAGAGAACAGATTAGCAGCCATCTTGGGCTGAAGCATTAGCCTGAAATGTCAGCCAGCATGCACAGTACATACACATCCACAATACTTTCACCTGTGCATGCCCCCCACCTCCCTTTTAAAAAAAAAAAAAAAGAAAAGGAGGGAAAAAAGTAAAGTTTCCTTGGTTGTGCCCATCCCCCTAACCCTCTTTATATGTAGTCACAGCAGCATCGTAATCTATGTCGCCCATGGCAGCCATATCGCTACACAGTGAATCACCAAATCTCTCCTGGGCAACTTGCTTTTAATTGCATGAATACTAAAAATCGCCTTAACAGCCTTCACCCACTTTTACACACCAACATAAACACACACTCACACACACACACACACACACACACACACACACACCATTGAAATTGTTAGGATCCTTGTCAAGAATCAAATTCAACACTATTCCACACTCGTCATGAAAGATCTTTTTATTCTGAAGATGTGGATTTATTGTGCAGTCTTTTAAACACAACACCAACAGGAAAAAAGGCAAAATGGCTTACATGAAAATGTGGATATTGGTGGCCCAGCAGCTAATAATAGTGCAACTTAACAATACCAACAAGAAAAGTTACAGACTGGTTATAACGCAAAATGATTGCAATGGTAAACTAGGTGTTAATACACACCAAGGGGCTTTAATTTTAAATGACAGAAAAGTTTTTCTTTCATGAGCCAGTAGGACTTAAATATTACTATGGAATTCTACTGTAAAAAATAAACATGTACAGCCTTGGCCTGGTAAGCTAGTAAGTCTTGGATTGCGTTCTGCTTTTGTTTCCTCTGTTGAATTGTTGTCTGTCTTTGACCATTTGCTCCTCCACCCTCAGGTGAATAACGCCACAGCCAGGGTGATGACTAACAAGAAAATGGTCAGCCCTTACCCTAACGGAGAGGCACTGAGCACACTGCCTTATGGTAATGACTACAGTGACGCGCATTAAAAGCAAACCCATGGCCTGCCTAATAATCAAACAATCCCTCCAGGCTCTGCTGCAGATCACTTTCTGAAAGACCATCAGCAAACCAAATTCATGCGAGCTATTTTAGTTTTAGTATTTTTGCCACCACATATCAGCCATGGTGTCAGTTGATTTAAAACTGTAGGTCAGAGAGAGATTTTAAAGAAAAATTGGTATAAATAAGGTGCAGAAGGGCTTTAAGGATCAACTGTAAATAAAGATATATGCTGTGGAACAAAAGAAAATTGTGTGTGGTGAAATTTTGTTTGATTTAGTTTTAGTAAAGATTTTTTTCTGTGTCCCATTATGTAGCCTGAAATTAGGCCAGTCCATTTGTTGACTGTATCTATCCAGATCATCTCAAATGCCGGTTTAAGGCCACACTTATTTGTACTGTCTGCTTGTAAGACAACCCCCACCCCCATACGAAAAAGTGTACGAAGACCTGGTCTGAGTGCTGGTGCTGCTTTCTGGTTGCTTTACCTTGTGGTGCTAGTGTGGCATGTTGAGTTGAGCAACATGGCAAGCGCTCAGGAGCACATCCTGTTTGTTTTGTGTACTCTTTCATTACATCTTCTAGTTTGGGTTAAGTTTCACAGGGAATCTTCCAGTTGTCAGTTTGAAGAAATTTCTAAGAAACGCTCCTTGGTGGTACCTGAAAACCAATAAACCTGCTCTTCTGCTCTTGATTTTCTTTGTGAACCATGAATGCCAGCAATAAAGCAGAATAGCAGCATGATTAATGATGTCAATAAATATCTGTGTGAATTCTTTTAGTATATAACATGCTACACTAGAGTAGCTCATTGTAAACTGCCCCTATTCATTCTTTTGCCCTCTTCTCTCTCTCTCTGTGACTGTCAGCGGGATGGAAATTGAGTCCCATGGTGGGGGCTGTGTACGGACCAGAGCTCTATGCAGGTAAGGCCAGTCTTCCCTCAACCACACTAAAAATTGTTACTGCTGTCGATTTTAGTCACAGTCAAATATTTTATTTATATTGACTTTGTGTTTATTTGCACTGACACTTTTAGTGATATCATGCACTCAAGGCTGAATAAATCCCTTTCCTCTTTGCACTTAACTCCATGTTTGACCTTCCCTGTTTTTCTCTTCACATTGTCCTTTTTCAACCTATTCTTCTTTTCTAAATAATGTCCTGTTTCTCAATCTTTCTCTCCTATTCTCCAACTCATTCCTTATCCTCTTTGTCCTCCCTGCTCTCCTCTTCCTTCAGTCCCAGGGTTTCCCTACCCTTCAGCAGCAGCAGCAGCCACAACAGCAGCAGCAGCATTTCGTGGCGCCCACCTCAGGGGCCGGGGCCGGCCCGTCTACAGCGCAGTGCGGGCTGCTGTGCCTCAGCCTGCTATCCCTGCCTACCCTGGGTAAGAATTAAAAACAGTTCCTAAAATGAGAGCTATTGACTCTGTATACTTTTTTAGCGGTCCCAGATACAAGTGGAAATAAAGTGGTTAAGGTGAGCCGTTTGTTTAGTGCCTGGTAAACCTATTGAGGAACACCTCATGAAACCCATTTACCAAATCTATTTGACCAGGTTTCTGTTTAACACAGCTGTGCTCATACACTTCTCATGCTCAAACATCATTTACACTTTACTCTCTCCAGCAGTCCAACTGGCACATTGTCAGTCAGTTCACAAGCTATTCAGCAGAGAATGACACTGATGGGATTGCACCATCGAATGTTCATTTGAATAAACACCCAGATACCACCATCAGCAGATTTGCATAAACACACAAACCACATTCAGTCATTATGCAGAAGCAGTCACCCTGCTCACAGATTTGCCACGAATTATTCACATTTACTGAGATGTTTTTTGTCCCTTTTAATACATGTACTGTGCATGTTGTTGCTGTGCTGTGATGATTGGCTAATGGTGTTATGACTGCAATGATTCAGATCAAACCAAAATTGGTTAAAGGTCTTGTGGTTGCTTACTATAATGAACATTTAAATCAAGCTAAACAAGGCAAAAATTGGGGCTGCAGGAAATACCCTCTCCATATATGCTCCACTGAAAACTGTACTTCTCTGACATTATATCCTCATTAAATGATCCTTGAAAGTGGCATTTGCTGCGTTGATTTTCTTGTAGCTGGGGAACAATAGCAGTTTATAGTGGCATTTCAGTACGATGAACTATCTATTGGCCCCATGACACTTTGGTAAATGTTTTTGGGTGCAGTTGTGGAGCTTAAATGGAAAATGGATTTCCTCTGCATGCTGCATGGGTGTGAAATAACTACTTCTCTCTCTCTCTTTCTCTCCCTATTCCCTCTTTTGTTTTTGCTGCCTTGTGACCTTCATCCACACTGGTTTTTGGGACTGTGCACCACTTCAATTGCACCCCACCACTACCGTTCCCTCCCTCTTTGTCCCCCCTCCCCCAAATCTTTTCCATGTTTTTCTCTCAGTGTGGTGTATCAGGATGGGTTTTACGGAGCCGCGGACTTATACGTAAGTAAACTCACCTCCCACCGACACACCTCTCTGTCTCTACCCTACCACCTTTCTCCTGCTCTTTCTTTCTCTGGGGATGATTGTGCATGTGCGTCCAGTCATGCCCTGCACAGAGCTGCCTGCATAAAGGTGAATGAGCCCAAAACGAGAAACTATTTCCAAGCACAACACGCCACAAATCATAAGACAAGATCTTTTATGATGAGAGTTTTTGTTTTTTTCGTTTTTTGTTTTTTTGGGTTTTTGTTTTTTTTTTTTTTCTTTTTTGGGTCTGTGTGTTGTGACTAAAATATCTGTTATGCAGTTGGAACACAGCTCGGGTCAAAAGAGGCTGTATTGGTTTAAAAATGGAAAAAAAAGCAGAGCCGTGACATCTTAATGATAGGATCGAGGGTTTCAAACACCACTACAAAGGCTGCTCTGTGGGCGGAAGCAGCAGCAGGCATCAGTGTTTGAGTGTGTGAACATATGAACAAGTGTGTGTGTGTGTGTGTGTGTGTGTGTGTGTGTGTGTATCCAGGTTGACAACGGTTGTTTCTGTTCTCTCTATAGACTAGTGTTTCAGGACTCAGTCCTTAGTCCCAGATTGCCTCAGGTAGGGTCAACTCAACACCAAACCCACAGTGTGCATTGTTTTACTGTACTACTTCCTCTGATTTTATGAATCATCTTCTGATCTGATCTGGAACATGTTGTCTTTTAGTTGTTATTTGAAAGAATTACCACTACTTTGAATTTTACTTTATTTTTCTACTAACTCACTGAAATGTGCAACTTTCTAATTGTAGGGGAAGGGCTTTGTTTGTTTACTAAACTACTAAGTTATACTGAGTGTATATTTTTCCTTACAGTTTATTCAAAAGAGAGCCTGGTCTCTTCAAAAATGTCAATACATCTAAATTTCACAACTATGAAAAGAAAAAAAAATAAATTAATGTAAGTTTTTTGTTTGTCTTATTTCTTTAAAATTGAAAGCTTTCCACAGCAAAATGTCTAGTAAGTGTAAGCCCAGGGTGCGAGATGCTCTGAAATCTTAAAAAAACAAGTTGATATGGAGAACATGGTCTCTTCCTGAATTAACCCCCCGACCCCTCCTAGGATGATTACTGAAGCATGTGCTGATCAGCTGCTGCATGCGGACAGACTGTATTACTGCTCCATGTCGTCCTTTCCTCCACTCACCCAGAAAGTCTTGCTCTTTCTCTCCAACACCTAATAAGCCCGTTTTTCTATCCCACCCTCCCGCTCTCTGCTCCATGTCCAGCAGGCGTCTCGGAGAATGCTGGGGTGTTTCTGTTATGCTTTGCTGTGCTCTGTTCAGATCAGGTCCAAATGCAGTGGTGTTGTGTTGTTTCCTTTTTTTTTTTTTTTTTAGGATTGAATTGTAATTTGGGTCATGCATGCAGTCTCAGTGATGATGATCTGATTTTAGTGTCAGTACAGGCTTGTGTGGGTGTGTTTGTGTGTGTGGCTTTATTTTCCATCTTCCTCTGTTTTATCTCTCTTGAATCCACATGTAAGATCGCAAATAATAACAATAACAAATGCTGTTTTTTGCCACCAATATATCAGACTGTAGCATCATTTAGTGTCCTCAGACTTTAGGTTTTCTCTTGACATAACTGTTCATTACTCAAATCTTCTGTCCTCACAAGACAATGAATTTTCTCTATGGCCTCAACTGTGTGACCATTTTGTTTCCCATGTTTATTTTACCTTCTCTCTCTCCTTTAGTGGTAAAAATACAATCTAACTTGACTTTGGCAGTCCAATTTCCTCTCTGTCTCATTGATAAAGCAGTTCTCCTCCCACATAAACTCCACGTCACTACGTCCTTTCCCTATGCTGAAATGCAATATACTGACATGAAATGTGTTTTAAGAAGGAAAAATAAAATGGAAACTAATTATAAAATTTACCTTTAATTTATACATACTCTTTTGGAAATATAGATTTGTCAGATTTATATAGATATGAGAGGCAGCTATCAGTATTTGCCAGAATTAAATGTCAATATATTCCATCTCTCTATTACCCCAACCCCACTCCCACCCTTACCTGTCTTTTGCACACTTCATCCCAGGTGTCTTGATCCTCAGAGTCATGTGACTTAGCTCTGTCTTGTGTGTTTTTCTCCAGGGAGGCTACCCTGCTGCTGCAGCCGCCGCCGCCGCCGCCTATCGCTACGCCCAGCCTGCAGCTGTAACCGGAGCAACTGCCGCAGCTGCTGCCTACAGTGACAGGTGAGGTCAATCCAGGGCAAACATCAACACATGCACCTCACTGTGCAAAAAAAAAAACCTGCCGAGGTATAGACTGTACAAATTATCTCTAGTGTCAGACATCAGTCTGAAAACAGATCTGAGGGAAGGGACAAACTGATGATGTAAAGAGGAGGCCAAGGCCGCGTTTCTTTGATAGTAATGAGAATACAGTCTCATGAAGTTTTTAGTAAATATCAGCAAAGCTTAATGCATGAAAATGTATCTTTTTTTATCACAGGAGAAGATTGGATATATAAAATTACATGAATAGTGTCATGATCAAAGAGACAAACTAATAAAAATATAAATTCTTAACGATTAAATATGAATTCCTAGAATTCTTATATATGAATTTAAATATTTTAAATTTTCGGTTGGAACAACAGATACACTGCTAGATCTTCTTTTCTCTTTTCTAACAACAAAACTTAACTTTTATTTTCTATTAGCAACAGAAAATCCTTCCTTTCTATATCAGCACTATGCTTCTATCCCTCAGTGGGCAGATGACTTAAATACTCAATGAAACACCAAGCCTCTGTTTTGTTTTGGTTTTGATTTTTAACTGGCACACTCACACACACAGACAAGCGTTGACACCTTCTGTGTATATCCTCGAGGCCTAACAAACATATTAAATTCATTTTGTGCTCCATTAAAAATTTGCAACCTGATTGTAAACGCATGGGTTGACTCTTCTGCTGTTTTCCTAATACATTACCTTTACCCATAAATGAGCGAAAAATGTGAAACATGTGTCCTCACTGGTTCATGTGATAAAACAAAACAGGAACTCACTCATAATACTTTGTAAAATGGCACGAATGCTGATTGGAACATGAAAAGGGTCCAATGTGTCGTTATTATCTGTTTCTCCCAGAATATGTTGTCCTTTTTCCTAATGCAAATGAGTTATTTCTTCTGCGTTGTGTTTTGGTTCCCAGTTACGGCCGAGTATACACCACAGATCCATACCATGCTTTAGCTCCAGCTGCTGCTGCCTACGGAGTGGGAGCCATGGTGAGAAAGCTGACACAAGCTCTGCAGAAAACAACTACAAGTTAATTTTGGGTGGGGTGGGTGGGATGGGAGTTCTTCAGGTTCACTGTGGGGCTTTTCTTGTGTGTCTCTGGAACAAATTGCATCTGGGTCTCACATGAGTCAATAAATGTATGACCATATATAGACCATATTTGAATATTTTCCCAAAACCAATATGAGTCTAACTTCTCTGTTTTTCTCTTCCAGGCCAGTTTATACCGGGCAGGATACAGTAGGTTTGCCCCATACTAAAGCCACAAATCACACCCAAGGAATTCCACATCGCTCCAAAACACATTTTCAGGCTCTTTTTATGGCAAGAGCTCTTCCTGCAGGTGGACAATAGACACAACCTGTGTGTGTGTGTGGGTTTTTGTTTTTTTTTTGTATGTGTGTGTGTGTGTTTGTTTGTTTGTTTGTTTGTTAATTTTGTGGCAAGAAAGGTTTTGCCACATCATCAACTGTACTCTTCCACCTGTTGCTGACATGGAAACAAAAACAAACAAACAAAAAAAAACAACCAGATGTTTCTCCCACATAAAAAGCTGGAGCCTACTTCTTTGATCTACGTGGCACAATTTAGGATGGTTTTTAGAAACACGATGGGACCTGGAAGGAGGACTGCTGTTCCTGTGTGACAAACATTTTTTTCCCTAAGGGTGTCTGAACATATTGTATATCCACTCCCCTTATAAGACATAATCAGACTTGTATACACACTTCTAACATTCAACACTAAGTATACAGTTTCCCCTAGTTTACATTTTCCTTTAGTGTTGACCTGCACACAATGATAGAACTGCCACAGCACAGCGTTACTAAAAAAGGTACTTCTGTCTTTAAACACTACATTGATGTACAGTTAGCCTCTCACAGGAGAGACCACGTTCTGGTTTAACATTGTGGTATAATGATGAAAAAAGAAGAATCAAACTGTTCAATACATCAGATGTAGGAATCATTGTTATTCTGTAAAGCTGAAAGAGTAAACATTCAGCTGGAGGGAACTTGGGAGCATCTGACTGACGGAAACCACTGTTGTCCTGGCAACAGCACACTATCACAACATGGAGGGAAAAGGCTCTTGTTTTTGTCATTTTCCAACATTGTCCAGCTTCCCCCAAATATAAAAGGAAATCCAAGAAAGCTAATGTAAAAAAAAAAGAAGAAAAAAAAGTTTGAAAATGACAAGGAAAAAAACCAAGTGGTTTGTTTTTTCTGCATTACCTCAGTTTTTCTTTTTTTTGATTCTGTTATGCTGCCATTGAAAAGAAGTTGCATAGACATAGACATGTCATTATCTACATATATATAACATGGACGTGTTGAAAACTGTCCATTATTTTCAGTGACAAGAGCCATTTATTTGTCCTGACTGCTGGCCTAAATATATTCCTTTGTTACTCGAAGTGCAACATTAAGATGGGACATTGAATCACCTTCTGTCCCTTTCAGCCATGAACTGATCCTGTGTGTATGTCGACTTTGAGAATCCAGTGCACTTCCCCTCAAAGGCTCCACCTTCTGCCAAAAAAAAGGACTTGGTACATTTTCTTTCTATGTCCCGGACCATGAGACATTCCAGTGAATGAGCTGGCCGGATGGACAAGGAACCGTCAAAGACAAATGGAACTAGATTTAGCAAAGCTGATACGAAGCGGGAACGCCCACATGAGAAACTAATCATCTGCCAGTCAGCCAAATGGGAATCCCTCCTGGCCAATTGAGATATTTATGCCTACATACGGCAGGCAGAGCTGCTCTGTGTGTGGAAATGGTGTCTGATCTCAACTCAGCAGAACAGTAGATCCCAACAGAACAGCCCAGAATAGAATACAGTGAAGCCTGTTTGAAACAAAGACATTGCAGCCGTAAAATGGAGTCTTGAAGTAATGAGAATTTTTCTATTTATATTCACTCTCTTCACTCTTTGTCCACATCATTTTGTAATTTTAAATCCTCCATCATGCTCTATGGGAGTGTTTGCTCTGAATAGTTTTAAAGTTCTCTTTACCGGTCAGTCTGAAGGCTTCATAAAAGGACTGACAAGCAAACAATTTATAGACCAAGTCTCTGTCCTATGTATTACATCTGCATATATCCTCACTATGTTGTATTGCTATTATTTGCCTCTTTGGTTCCAAAGATTTTACTGAAGAAAGCACATTTTTGGTCCTAATGTATTTCTTATTTCTGTGGTTTTGGTTTTTTTTTTTTCCTTCTTTGTCATAGTGTTTGTGGGTTGAAGCTGTATTTTTCAGTACAGTGTTGAAACAGAACCAGGAAAATGTCATTGACGCTCCAAAAAGACAATGCATGTTGTTAAAAAGGTTGCAGGAATTTGGGAAATTTGAAATTTGATTTGCTCCATGCACTAATTTATTCTCTCTTTTTTTTTTTTTTTACACATGAACATGCTGTAGTTGCAGAGGTGTTTGCTGCAGACAAGGGAATTTGGAGCAGATGGAGTCATGAGGGATATGCAGAAAGGTAGAGATAGACACGAGAGGGGATTGCGAAATGCATTTGCCAAGAGGTCCAAATTTCAGGCAAAGTAAATAGGGGAGCGACACAGTCCACACAATGTCGAAAGGGCCCTGTGGCCCAGCAGTGGTCACCTTTTGAACAATGAAACAATGTGTGGGTGGTTAGTCGAGGGACATTGGCTATGATGGTGAAGGTGAGTAGCTGAGCCATTAATCTTTAGCTGACAGGATAACAACATCCCCCACCCCTCTTTTTTTATTTATTTTATTTTACCAGGGGGATAGAGTGAGCTCAGGGTGGAGCGGTCAGTGTGAGGAGGGGTAATATTGTTTTGTATGATTGTGAAAGCTGTGTGCAGTAGGTCCAATGAGTATTTCCAACGTGCATTACCTCTTTCTTTCTTTTTTTTTCTTTTTCTTTTTTTTTTGTGTGTGTGTGTGTTTTATTATCCCTTACAAGTATTATCATAAGTGTTGCTATGCATGCTTTTGTGAGAGAGGATGGGTGTCGGACAGAGAATCTTTTCATTTGTGCATGAGTTCAAATCATAGTGCTGGAGGATAATGAGGAGGAGGGCGGGGTGTTCACATAGCAGGAGGGGAGAAAGAACCTGGGATGTTATGTAATGCAAGGTGACAGGAGTGACTGAGGAATCTCTGTAAAGGTCCATTACTGTGTGTCTGGGTGGGGAGGGGAGAGGAGAGCCAAGTGGCCTGCAGTCGCTTTATGGAAGCCGATTTGGTCTGCTTCAATAATCTGGGTTATCTCTGCTCTGTGCCTCTGTGGTCGTCGTGGTAATCACCAGTTGTATCAGATTTGTAAAGTTTAATTTGATATGTCTGGACCCCTGTGGGTTTTTGTGTGGCTTTTATAATGAAATAAATCTCAAAAAGTTCTAACGGTGACGACATGGGCCCATCAAAGAGATAACTCCACCCTAAAGTTGGGCTGTTTAAAGAAATGTTTCCACGCAGACATTAAGCTGTGGGTCTGGCATCACGGCCAGTACAGAGCATGCTTGTGAGCCAGTCCACAGAGATGCTGGTTTAGCAGCATCCACATTTCACACAGTTGGCAAAATGTCGTGGTGGTTTTCTGATTATCAAGCAGCAACTGTGCTGCAGCTGCACCGACTCCTGTGGTGTGTGTTTGAGGTGTGTCTGAACAAGACACAGGCTAAAGATCACTCCTGTCACCCCCTCCCTCCCCGACTTGAATCCCAGCACTGTGCTCAAGTCAACCCAGTGGGAGTTTTTGTACAGGGCTTTATTAAATGGGTTTGAATTGCATGTGGAGTTTTCTTGTCACATGCTCTTAAAAGCTCATCTATCCAAGTGTTTTGTTTTGGGTTTTTTTTTTTTTTTTTAGTAAGTGACATGTATTTTCTCACATTGTTTTATTTTGCCATCCTTGTGTCTGCCTTCTGTTTATTCTCTTCATTATTATTGAATGTATATAATAAATAAACTGTTTGGTTTTTATAGTGGTCCTTTGATACTTATTACCTGAGCTCTGTGCTTTTCTCAAGTTTCCCTTTATTGTCCCAAGAATGTATTATCAGCATGTGAGCACAGCCCCAGATATGTATGTTAATGTTGGAACTGGGGAGCATTGTGTTATTTCCTACCCATGGTTTCCTGAGTCTTATCATTTTTTTTCCAGTGTTTGTCTGGAATGGGTTTATCCAATCAGGAGAGACTTCTTTAATAAACCTTCTATAGCAGGGGGAGACAAAAGAGGACTGTTAGTGATTCAACATGGTATAGGAGCTAAGAGGAGTTGCAGGATAAACAAGAATGCTGTCTCAGACTGCCCAGAAACTTTCCCCTCTCAGTGGAGCATTAGCTGCTGTGAGTCAGAGTACTGATGGAGACAACAATTGCGCTCGATTAATACTGCTCGGCTGGGTTGCATCAGTGTTAATGCTTCACTTTTGTTCCTCCAGACCAAATCAAGTGCACAATAAGCTTTTTTCACCGCCTCCAACTTTCTCATCGCTGCCAAGGGGAACAATCTGGAACAATCTTTAATTGCATCTGGAGTTAATGGCCATAAATGGGTTGGATGTGACGGGAAACCTCATATCCCTGCTAATTGCTCTAATGCACAAGAGGCCAATTGCCAATTTAATGGCATGCACTCAGTGAGTAATTGAAGTTGGACTAATTGGTTGAATAGATTGAAGGCTGTGCGATAAGAGGGGGATGCTGAGCCAAGATTGCATCTGCTGAAGTGTGGAATCGACCTTTGTGGATGGCAGTCACTGCAGGCCACTATAGGAGGAAGAAAAGTGCAGAACAAGCCACCCCAAACTAATCCACCTGGGATAGTGAGCCTTAGTTCTTATACTGCAGTGATAAATTAGTTGTAAAGTTCTGTTATCTGCACTTCTGACTAGTTCCCCCGATCCATCCAGATCAGTGTCACTTGGTATGTCTAGACACTACCCCCTGGTGGTTGAGTTTTGTTACTACCACTCTGAAGTTCAGGCTCCAGTTCACAGCAGGTGCCTGGAGGCATGGCATTGATTGTGGTTGGGGGAGACTACAGCCTTGGGTGTGCCATCTGTGCAGAGTGGGAAAAGCAAAGGTGGTGTGAACCTACTGCAAACAAATCTACACTGTAATAGATTCATATTTTATTGGCAGCACTTGTTACAAGAAAGTATAAAAAGCATGAATAAAAGTGTAAATGAAAAGAGGCACACCTTGTTTTCCTCACACATTCCCAGGCACATAGGACTATCGATTGAGTTTGATGTAGTACGGCATCAAACAACTGTAACTCTGAATATGAAGATGTTAATCAGGAATGGCACGAGCCTCCCACAGTGCTGACAGGTCTCCTCTCCTATCTTCCCCCAGCCTCGTCTCATCTCACCCAATTGCTTTTCCTCTGCTGTTTTTCTCTCCTCTCTTCTCATTCCCTCTGTTTTCATCCCTCCTCTCTACCATTCACAGATGCCTCAGTTTGGCACCTTCAGAGTGACAGTTTCACGCCTCCTTTATCACTTCAGGGCTATTATACATCATCTCAGGCAAGCACACACGGTGCACACCACAAACACACACACACACACACACACACAGGCATAAGGATTCACTTCCATTAAGTATTTATGATGTAGCTTTCCCGCCAGTTGAAAACTGGGCTATCTGGACCCATCCAGCCTCAGTGATGAAACTCTGGCAGATGACTCATCCGAAAGCCTTTTCTTCCTTCTCTTTGGGATGGAGACTTACATCCTATTGACAGACTTGAAATAGCATTTCTTATAACACGATGCGGAAATATTTACATTTGCTCAAGAAAATGAAAAATGGAAACATATATTTGTGCCAAGTACTTGAAGTACAGATTAGTGCGTAGCTGGGTCATCTTCAGCTTTATCTTTTGTATCAGTTTCATTGCACAGAAAGTGAGCGTGGTTTTAGTCATGTCCATAATATTCATCATAAGGTTCCCTGTAGTTGGTGGTCTGAGGGCGAGGAATGGTGTAATCTTTGTTAGGGTCGATTTCCTGAAACACACACACACACACACACACACACACACACACATTCATCATGTCACTGGCATTAATAAGCATGATAAACTTTGGCTTCATTAATCATACTAATAAGTTAGCTATAACTGGCTCTAGTAGCAAAAGGTCACAGTGTTTAATTGTGGAGTATGTGGAGTCCAACTGTTAATCCAAATGGTTGATTACTCACTGTCATGGAGAATCCAGACTCGTAGGGTGACCGGAGTGCTGGCTCAGCTCTCCGGCCTGAAGGGAGACACATGATACGCTTTGCTAATTATCAGTGCATTTTATACTGTTCATCATAAAGGGCCACGTGAAAGCTGAGCTCACTGGTGAATTCATTTTGGCTTGCAGTCATATTTTAATTCAAAAAATGTCATTTTGTGAATCTGGAATTCCTGTCCGGACTCATCCATATTTCATATGTTTTGCTATATTTGCTTTTTAGCCCTTCTTTGTATACGGGCTAAATAGTGAGACTGCAGTGTTTTTTCTACAAGAATAAAGTAATGGATGAAAGTTGAACAGCAGTGAAACGTCCTTCTTCACTATGAGAGACTCAGAGGATTTGCTATTTGCTCTTCAGCTCACTAGTTTTTTAGCATTAGCTAATGTTACTATTGTTATATAAGTGACGTTTGGCTCTTGTTAACTCGCATTTTGAATTTTTTGTTTGGTGGAGTTGCTGAGTTATTCTTCTGTGAGCATACAAATGTTTTCAGGGCTCAGATTAAAAAGTTCCTTTCTGTAGTGTCGGACGTTTTTACAGCTGAGACAAACAGTCAATGTATGCATTTATCAATCAACACATGTATTAGCGTACAACTGCTTCCAGCATCGATTAACCATTTAAGCCATTTAAAATAAAAACATGAACAAAAAAACAACAACATCTAAACGTGTGTTTTTTAGTCCTTAGTTCTTTATGACAGTGAAATACAGGAACTTTGTGTTTGGACTGTTGATTTGGACATGTGAAATGGAGCTTTTATTTTCTTATTTATTTTCTAAGCATAATTCACTCATTGTTCATTATGTTCCAGTCAGTTTTTTGCTAACAATGACAGCTTCTCACCTCTCCTGTTCTCGCCATCAGTCTCAAAGCTTCCATTTTCTCTTCCTTCTTTCTGATTGCTGAGTCCTGGGATATCAGCGCTGGGGCTGGTCCAGCCAGCAAAGCTTAAAGGGGCATCCTTAGCCCTTGCCTCCCCCCTGCAGAGGAAGGCAACCTGGGATAACCCGTGCCCCATGAGTAACACCCAGCCATTGGTCACCAGTGCAATGCAGAGTACTGGGTCGTCCCATTGTGGCCGGCGGTCCAGCTCTGGGTTTCCCTTGGTGAGCATAGTGATCCATACCACCCAGATGCAGACGGACAGCAGCATTGTGAGGCAGAGCAATGAGGCCTGTAGCCTCCCCTGATGATTGATGGGCCCTGTGTAACTGTAGCTGTATGTGGAGCAGGAGCGGCACATGAAGTGCAGGCAGAGGATTAAGCTTATCGCCAGGAGGCACAACACGTAGATCTGCAGCATGACAAATTCCTCTGGGCTGTACTCACATGGCTTCTTTTCTCTGACCAACACGATGATCAGCCACTGTGTGGAAATGATAACCTGCACAGTGAAGAGCCCCAGCACCAGGCCAGGCTCTCCCCAGCCCCGGGCAGCTGCGAAACCCAGCAGGGCAAGGCAGCGAGCCACTATGCAGGAGAATGCCAGGGAGAAGAGCACGCTGAAGAGGAAGATCCTTGTGGGGCAAGTCTGAGGGGTGAGACGGATGATGAAGGAGAAGGTGATGGCGAAGATCCCTGCTGTGGCCAACAGGAACAGGGACATACAGGCCACCGTGCCTCCAATGCTGCTGCGTTGGTTCTTGGATGAGACTCTGATCCAACAGGACCAGCACAGCAGGCTGAGGAGGAGACCCATGCTGAACAGGAAGCCGGCAGATGCCAAAGTCTCCAGTACAATCCCCCATGCGGCCTTACGGTCGCACAAGTACCTGTATATGGGGCTCAGTCCTTTGCCACAGCCTCGCACACCCTTCAGGGAGGTATCATTTAAACGAGAGGAGGTGGTTTTACTGTTGACTGTAGGACTAGTTGAGCTGCTGTTGGTTGACTGGCCCAGACAGGTGAGAGGAACGTAGAGGATGAGCAGGAGGAGCAGGAGGGGGAGAGGGGATATGTGCTTTTTGGATAAAAAGGCCATGTTCATTTTATAATCCACCTGGGGATTCAGTCCTTCCTTTCAACTTCCTTCCGACAGGTCGTTTTTTCCTGAAACAAACAGCATGTCAGCACAAAATATTCAACTGCAAATTTTGCAAAAAACTAAGGTTATATTGGCTGAGGACACATAAAATGGCAGACAGGATTACACAGGGGTCAGAGCGTGGAAAAGAAATAAGGTGAAGAAGGCTTTGACAGCCGGAGAAGAACAGGAACGGGGAGTTATATAAACGTGCCAGAACAAGGCAGAAAAGAGGGTGAGCCAAGGACAAAACCACTGCAACATGGAGCTGAGGCTGGGGCAGAACAGCAGGCATGAACTACTGCTGTAGACAGAGATATCTGTGCTTTATACACTGCAAAGACTGCAGGGCAGAGACAGTCAACGATATTTACTCCTGATAAGATGCCACTTCCTCCAGTCCGTAACAAAGCCTTTGTTTCATCCCTCACTGATTCAAAGATGACCTTTGGCAGATTTATCACACATGAAATATGACCCAGGCAGTCAACTTTGCCTCAACATTGACCATTTGTGTTGCCAGCCAGGAGATCATTGAGGTTAGAGGAAGATTTGTGACGCAAGGGCCACACCCAATTTTAGGAGATTTTTTTCTGCGTCCCCTTCACTTTTCAGATGATTTGAATATGAGGCGCCAAGCAATGATTGTTGGATAACTATAATAGCTGATATAATACTGACTGATAAGATAAAGGGCATTTATTAGTTAAATGTTTTATGACTTTCAAATTTGCCAAGTTGCATTTTACAATAAGAGGCCATGTTCTAAACAAGTTCTATAATATAAAAAGATACTTACCTTCAATCCTTTGAGAAGGGAGTCTCAACAATTTCTCTTTGTAACCACACACCCAAAGTCTGGATTTGAAGAGTTCAGTAATGTCTCTTTGTGCAGCACTGGCTGCTGAGGTGTAGTTGTGGGCCTTCTACCTTGATGATGAGCCCATTTCTCCAGCCGCCTCGAGGACACAGGTCGAGCACACGATGAAAAGGAGAGGGAATAATGGAGCTTCTGAGGCCTGGAGCCAAGGCGGAGAAAGGACTGTTTGCACCTTAAAACAACAGGTTGGGTAAGAGCAGAGGAACCTGCACCTTGTACAAACTCATACTTTCCTTTTACACCCCTCCTGTTTCTCTTCCTCTCTATGTCCCTCCCTGAATAGGTGGGGCTCACACACCTGGAGGTGTTCATCCACATAAGCACACACAGGGAGGGATAGTTGTCTCCTCCCTGTTCACAAATCCCTTTTCCTGAAAGAATTTGCATCCCATTTGTGTAGAACACGGACTCTTTAAGTGAAGTAACCAGTGTCCCGGGCATTTTTGAGGTCTGTCATCTAAAATAAATCCTGAGAAAGGGTGAGGAGCAGGGAGGGCGTTAATCTGAATCCAACTGACTCATGTCAGCCTCACCAGCATAGAGAACAGGACCAGTCTTTCACCTTAGTTACTGGCAAATCATAGTAACAACAAATTGAAATCATGGAGTCAGCCCAAGGCAGAATAGTCAGTGATTTTTAACTGTTGTCTTTTACAAGCCCATACGTAACACTTCAGGTCATGCCTGAACAGGTAGAGAGTGTATAAGGTGTGTTCAGTTGAATCTGAAGTTTCTCTTCAACTCTCAACTCACTGAAGTGGTGTAAAACACAGAGGAACAGAGTTTTATCTTTTCAGTCAAAGAGCTTGTGTGTTTGCACCGTGAATTGTTTATTAAACCATAATCTCTCATCCACTTAATATTTCAACAGGTCTGAAATCTGAAGTCTGATCGTTGTGTTAACATCAGAGGAATTCAAGCTTGGCAGGAAGCATCTATGTTCAGCCTGTCAGTCACCTGGTGCTGATCATTCGGCTGAAGAGACATCATAGCATCCCACTGTGTCATCAGTGTTGAAGGACACTGGCAGATGCCAAGTGATTGTTTGGTAAAGCTTTAAGAATAAAATCTGAATTTTCTAACCTAATATTCTTCGGATGGATGTCAGTATTGGTCTGTCTGACCCTCTTGGTCGGTGTGTTTTATTCCTTCCTGGGTTTCAATGCAGGGCACAGCTTGGCTACTTCAGTGTCCTTCTTCCCAAAACATGTCCACAAAATGCTGCTGCCAAGCTTTTGACTTGTGAGACTGATTCTGATTGTTCTCCACCAGCTCTTCATCACACCCACAGTTCAATCAAAGGTTCTTGTATTTGCTTCCAAAGCTCAGCCAGGCACCTGTCTACAGTGAGACAGCCACTGCTGCTCCATGTCACCAGACTGAGGTCATATGATCGGATTATTGGTTGTCTTTAAACTAACTAACTGACTTTATATAATGTATGTACTATATCCATAAAAACTGTTTCAAGCCAATCTGACCTGAAACTGGCCGCAGGCTGTGTACACCCTGAACAGGACATAGAGCTTCACAACTGCTGTTTGAATATAAACAGGTATTCACTTTAATGTTGTTACAGTTTGGTGTGTGAGCTACAGTAGATCTTGTACACTATACCAGCTCATGAGCAGATCAGCTGTTCTTTTTGTCAAATGAGAAAAAACACAGTTTATTGTTGCATGACATGTGAAAAGCCAAACACCCTGGTTTGTTTCTTGTTTGCAACAAAGAGACTGTGGGAGTGTGATGATTTCAGGAAGCCTTAAAATTAGCTCACTTATTATTAGATGTACTCAGACAGTACTGTAGTTAACACATTGAAGTAAATGTATTCAGTTTGCAAGACAGCTGGAAAATAATGTTTCATTCAAGGTCTTTATTAGTGATATTTTTTCTCTTTGTTAGCATGCTGTTAATTGAGATTTATTCATATGTATTTGGTATTTGATCAAAAAAAAAAGAGGGACAAGATTACTGAAAATATACACATTTACTAGAATAATCAGGGCTTACCAGTTCACAGTACATTTTCTCTCTTATTGTGCTCGCAACACAAAACATACAGCATATGTCCTAATCTTCTCTAAAGAGGGATGTGGTATCAGATAGCAGCAAGGAAAGAGATGGAGAGTGGGATAAAAGGGAGTTCTTCCTTCATAATCACGTGAAAGTGCATTGTAGTTTTCAGCGTTACGGCATTTTGCACGATCTCTTTACATCCCTAGGTGTTCACAGTAACCTTGTGCACATGGAGTACAAAATACAATGCAAAATAAGAGGAAGGAAGTATAAAAGGTAAGATAAAAAGGTAAAAAGGTACAATGCTGACAACAAATTATTTACAATTATATAGACAGCTAGAAGCAAATACAAGTTAGAATTAACTAGTGTTTTGCTTGCGTCCATGGCCGTGGATAGGCAGAGGGGGAGAGGGTAGATAAGGATGAGAAGGGAGGGGAAGTCAGGAGTGGAAGAGAGGAAGAGGAAGGGAATAAGGAAGGAGTCGTTTTTCTCGTCTTTTCAAGTATATATACTGCAAACAGTATCATATAATAATAATAATGTTAATATAAAAATAGCATTTTTATTTTCTCCATCTACTCAGTGGAGGAAAACACGAGGTAGACAGACGAGAGGACATTTGGGGGTTCGCTGGCAGCCTTATCATGACGTGCCAAGCTGAGACGGGGCGAAGGCAGGGAGGCGAAATGGGATTAGACGGAGGAGAGGAAGAGACAGGTGAGGAAGGCAGGAGGCAGCAGGTTTAAATGATTCCATATTTGGCCAAGTCGCTGAGCTCCATGTCGCCGAAGGCTTCCCATGGGCACACCACTGTAATGTCTGTGCCAAGACCCTCCATGCCAGGGATATCGTCACCAAAGCTGGAGAAGAGAAAACCGAGACTTAAGTGGCCAACATCCAAGTGCATAAACAGCCAAACAGACTGTGTGCATCAATAACTTTAGGTCTATGTAAGTAATAGAAAAGTCTTTTTACCCCTTCTGGCCGGGTTTGGGGGCTTTGCTCTTGAATGTGCGAGTCTGCCTCTGCTTGAACTTGGGTGGTCCCCTCTTGGGTGTAGTGGGGCCAGCGGCTCCACCAGGGGCCAGGGCACTTCCTGCAGGGGGGCTGGCGTTCATTTCTGATGAGGGTCTCTAAAACACAGAAGACATTTATGAACACATGTGATCACACGAGTGTCTCCTCAGAGATCCTTCCTCCGATGCTTGCTCTTTTGTCCTCTGCCCCTCTTTCTGCTGCCCTCTGTTAATCCTCTTTCCTTCCAGATTTCAGTGTCCAGTGGGGATTATGCAGGTTAGGTTAAACAGACAGATTAGCTCTAATCCCACTCTGATCACCAGCAGACTAATTCCTCTTCTGAACAACAAGGGACGGGATATGTGATGAGGAAACAACTTCTAATTTTAGCCTCAACTTTTAATGTGAACTCCTCAGATCGGGAGCCAAAATTTTCGGACACTGATGACTAAATTATCGTTACTGCGATGACATCATCTGTGAAATCCTCTATTATATTTTCATTTGACTGGATTTGCTACTATTTGTGGCATTTAAGTTCAATACTCTTTCTGCCTGCAATAGTTTGCATCAATGCTCTGTCTGTCCTGTCTTCATCTCAAACCTGATCTTAAAAAGTATCCTGTCTGAGCTCCACTTCCCCCCCCTCCTTCTTCTGACTGCTGACACCGGTAGCCTAATCCTGTTAAGGTAGTTTAACAGAGGTGGAAAACGCCCCGGTTGGACACGTTATGTAACCCAAAGCTCTGCACCACCTGCATCAGCAGCAGCAGATCTATTCTGGCTGTGGATGGAGTTTACAAAGAATCTCCTGAGCTGACTACCTTTCTGCTCTCATGCTTGGAGATCTGTGAAACTGCGCCAGCGCTGTGCTGTGGAGAATCCACCCCATGTGTTATTAGCCATCTGTTGCTGTGATTGTTGCCCCCAAAGTCAATCCTCCTTGGAGTGGGCATTAGAAAATACACACACCTGCTCCCATCTTAAGCCAAGTTCCTTTTCACATCGTTTAGTTAGACTGTGGTTTTGTTTGATGGTGTATTTTAAAGATTAGGTATGTGAACATGATCACATCTGCCCTTCAATTTATAGACTGGTCTGTTCTTTTAGAAATTATAAATTGTAACATCAAAGAAGTCAAGGTTGCATATAAGCATCCTGTTCATTTAAAGCAATGCACAAATGCTGGAATGAAAGCCATTCAAAGTCATTTTCATTCAGTTAAACCACATTGTCCCGTTAGTTATCCACTAGATCAGGGCTGACGTGACTCATTGCATCTACAAACAAGTTGCTTCTATTTCAAATCCAGTGGTATTGTTAAAAAAGAAGTAGTGGCAGTTGCTTTCATCAGTGAGTGGAGTCAGTAAGGCTGTAGCAGCAGTAGGTTGTTCTTACCTGTAGTCACAGATGTTCCAAGAGGCCGCTGCAGCTCTCTACTAAGAGCTCCTGCTTCTTCTTCTTGAGTTTGTGAAGATGTACCATCTGTGCTGTGCTTTTATACCTTCATCTTTAATCCCCTCTACCTCCTTTTTCCAGTCACATGACCACAGGTCAGCCAAACTTTTTCCTCCACCCCCCCAGCCTAACTCTTAGTGTCCTTGTTCCTATCACCCCTCCCATCACTGTTTTCCGTACCCGTCATGGCAAGGAGGCAGCATAGACGGTGTCAAAGATCAATCTGAAAGGCTTTCATCGGGCTTATCCCTTTAACCTCAGTGCTTTTGCATTTACAGGTGAGCTGTGAGGAGACGGCCTGATCGCGTTTCAGGTCCATGTGAGATGTTGTTCTCACATGCAGCAGCCTGTTGACTGTTTTCAGGTAAACAATGGTCAAACTGACCTTATAGAAAAGTGCTTCTTTTTTTTTCAATAACATTCCAAACATCCATTAAGAAACAAAACTTTAGCCAGAATAACAAAACATATAAGTTATAATTCATGTGAATTTAAATTAGACACATAGCTTCTTCTTTCTGTGATAGAAGTTACATGTTTATATAATGAGACAAGCAGAGAAAACTGCACTACTGTAGCCCTTTAAACTAAGAAGGCAATTTAAGAATCCCTGTTTGAATCAGGATCTGGCTGTGGAACTAAAAGCCAGAACTCGTCAGGTGTGGCTAAATGTGATGTTACTGTATATATCAACATCGTCCTCCACCATTAACTGCATGTTAAATTTCAAATGGTGTAAATGATGAGGAATCAAGCTGCATTAGGTTTTATGATTGGAATCAAATTAAAGTGACGCCATTTCAAACATCACATCTCTCTGTCCACTCCAGGGTATTTCTGCAAAATTAGAGTAAGTTACATTTCCTTTTAGTCTGAACTTCACAACCTGGGTTTGGCACCCAGTGTCTGTGCACCGTGAAGGCAGTGGAATAGTACTTATACTGATAAACACCAGTCACATCACAAACTAAACAATCAGAAGGTCCAGTATCCTTTGACTTGACTTTGACTTCATGGAAGGAATGTAGAATTCAGGGCAATATTAAAAATGTGCCTCACTATGATGTGTACTTCATCATCAAGATGACTTCTTACAATAGAAAAAAAAAAATCACAATTTTTTATCTTCACTGGAATAAATCAGTGACATCTGGCTTCTGATATGGAAAAGGCAGAAGTAAAAGAGAGGATCCCAGAACAGCCTGGAACTGTGAAAAAGCCACGACACACACACACAGAGCAAGCATTTTTGGGAAAGCTGGTCATCTTGTCTGTTCACGTGATGCACCTCATGCATTATTCAAGATGCATTTGAGGCTGTGCACACTGCTACTCTCCAATGTAAACTGTGTTAGCAGATATTTAGTCTAGTTTAATACCAACCCATACAAACCAAAGGAAAACACTTCTGTCTGAGTAGTTGTGTTTTTATCATTTGATAGATGGAGTTATTATTCCTTTTTTAAATTCTATTCTTATTTTTGGTTTTTCTCGCTTTGACTCTTAAATTCTTACCCAATATCTTTTTATTTTTATGATTTAAATGGAAGCAAAGTTGAAGTCACACTGGCCTGCAGTTATGCCACTGGCTGTGAATCTGTTTTTAGGCTAAGTTGTGTAAATCAGCTAAATGTGCTAAAATAGTAATATACTGTAATATTTATCAAAATGTGCTGTATTTGACCTATCAATGGTGATGAAAATCAAAGGGAGCTCCGAAGGTGGAGGGGGGCATAAGTGACTGGACCATGTTTAAACAGTGGCCCATTCAATTTATTTCAGTGAGTGACTAAACCAGTTCAGGGCTAAGACACCTCTTAAATGTAATTTTTCAAAGTGATAAAATTAGCACGTTGGAGTACTATCCAGCAGGTCGTGGTGGCTTCACATCAAGTTTGACCTAAATCTAGATGACTGTAATCAGTAATCACAGGTATTCAATTTTGCGGCTTTTACGGTCAAATATTCTTTTAACAGATATAATCAACTGAAAATGGAAGCAGGTTAAGTGTTGTCTGTGCTTTTTAGATTAATGGAACAGTTAGAAATAAATAAATATAGCTTCTTTTTTTATGCACAAAGTGATTTATTATGTTTTATATGTGTTTGGAATAGGGGTCAAACACATGCTGTACACTGATGTGGTTTTGAGAGCAGGGCGACATGGCCACAAATGAGGACAGGACAGTGGCTAAGCTTCTTTAACTGTATGTAGGCTATAGGTAAAAAGATGCTGCTTGGCCTCTTTAGCCACACAGACTGCAGTTCTGCCCACTGTCATATAAACCCTGGATTCACGATCTATGTTTTGGGCATTAAAGTGACTAACGACCTTGTCTCTGACAGTGCTGGGTCAGCTGCTGAAAGTCTGATACGCGCTTTTCAAGTTCACCGGTAAAATTTGTAAAACAGTTCAACATAATGCAGCTTTCTGACAATCTATGAGAGCAGTCAGCCCTCTTTTTCTTCTCAACCCCACAACTAGTGACGTCAGTAGTGTACAATGGGAACGAACCTCCTAGAAATGTTCCTGTAATTACACCTAAGCTGATTTTTCGGCGGCCTCTTTAAACTATGCCAGCAAGTAATCAACAAACTGCTCCCCAGTTAAAATGAATGAGAGTAAACCGGGCTAAACTGAAGAGCTCAGTGTTGACATCTCTGGATTGTAGGTCATTATGTCAATCTTGGAGCCCATCCCTCTTCTGTCTGCGTGCAACTCACTAATGCTTAGGGTACTAATTAGATTAACAAATGGACACAGCATTAGAAAAATAGCATTGGGACAGTGAGATGATGCAACATTTTATGTTCAAGGAGCACTGAGCCGTTCAACTTCACAGGCAGTATTTTTTAGCTTCACATTTGTGTAAACATCTTCCAAGTACAGTATGATCTCAATAGACAACCCTGTTCTGTCATGAACCTTATGAATTCCTGTTCATATGTTTTCTGGTTCAACCACACTCTTTTTACGTCTGAGCCTTCTGCCTCAGGAGGCCCCACATACAGTGCTGGTATACAGTACATATGATCTATGGGATGTACAGAGGTGTAGATCATGCCTCGCAAAAAGCTCAAAGAAGCCATGAGTGAGTATTCTGGGCAATGAACAAACCTTTTTGTGAGTCTAGACGAGACTCAGGAAACCACAGTCTCAAGAGTCACTCTGGACTCACACACTTAACCCACACTTTAAGCCCAAGCCAAATATATGTGCTTATACTTCAAATTTTACATTTAAGAAAAAAACTGTCAGAGAAACGTGGCCATTAAAACAAGCATTTTTCCCCCAAAGGATAGAATTAGGGAAGAAGCCCCAAATGCATTAATATTCACTTTGCTTTTAGTAAACCTTTTACAAGGCTGTACTTTTCAAGGCTTTGATTTAAGCTGTATTCCCAACAGCCTTAGATGGCCAAATAACCACTCCTATTCACAGTTTGGTCTGCTTGCTGTGATAAAGGTCACAGAAACGGTCTTGATCAAGATAAAAAAAAACTATGACTAAAGACATCTATCAGGAGTTTAACAAGGAGAATGAAATGCATTAAAGAAAATGAGATTGTCACCACGTACAGGTAGTACGTTGGATGGTACAGTAGAGAACTGGATTATATTGGAGGAGCAGTTCAAGAAGTTATTTCTATAAAT
This sequence comes from Remorina albescens, assembly GCA_034769265.1. Taxonomy (NCBI): domain Eukaryota; kingdom Metazoa; phylum Chordata; class Actinopteri; order Carangiformes; family Echeneidae; genus Remorina; species Remorina albescens. Next base: position 16,731,067 of record CM068493.1, on the reverse strand, counting down.
AATCCTGTCAACATAAAAACCTTTTATAAAACAGGAACTGCAAAATGTTATCAGCCACCTTTAACAGTTTTCAGGGGGGATGTGTAAAAAGGCAACAGCTAGACTAATAATAGGCTTCAGCATGAACCTAACGCATCTCACCATATCATAACATGTCTGCTTGTATGAACAGGGGCAAGGAGCTCAGACTGTCTGGCCTGCCGGTGAATATGAGGTCAGATGACAGTGGGGCAGTATTGGTGTTGGCAGTTCAGAGAAATGCATGGCAGATCACATGCGGCCTACTTTACATCGGCCACACATCCTAATCCACTTTGAGATCTGATCATCGACAGCAGTATTGACCTCTGACCTCAGCTGCACACTCATGTGTTTAATTCAGTGACTTGCAACTGTTGTCCTAAACTGACAGATTCATATGTCGAGGTCCAAATATGTTAATTTGAACAACAAGGTCAGCCATATTAAGGTGGATGATGTTTTAGTCATACAGTTGAACTGTTTGGATGTACTTGTCATGTTTATATTCTAGCAACTAGTGGCAGAAGCTTAAAACCATTTCATCCATTCCCTTTATTATTCACTTTAGTACTTCGGCTGATGATCCATTATTGTTAGCTACATAGTTTGCTTTTTATCCACTAAGGTATTCAAACTGTCTGCTTTCGTGAACCGCTTCATCTGTTTATTCATTACTTTTAGCTATTTAATCAATGCATCACTTCACTTCATCTATAATATAAATTACTTTTAGTTTTTCACTTCTTTTTGTATTACCATGAGTTCTAGTTTTACTATTTCAGTCATTTTCACTGACTTCTGGCTAATTGCCTGAGACTCATCTTAGTAAAATTATTGGTCTTTCTTCTTTCTAAATAGTGGCATCTGTTTCTCCAGCACCGCAGCGACTCCATCTGTGGATCTCACTTATTTCAGACATTACATTGATATAAATAATTCCACATACTTTTAAATAGTCAAACTACTTTACAAACTTTCCACTCAGTGCTACTGATCTCTTTTATCACAGTGCTGAGTGACGCTTCTGTGTGGTAAAGATTGATACAAGCAAATCAGCCTGTGCATCTTACCCGAAGAGTTATACATATCCTATATACAATTTCATAGTCATTGCCTTTGTGTTTTTAAGTGATGTTGCACTCAGTTTTCCTTTTCGGTTTTGATAAAAATTCAAGCTAATTTGTAATTGGGTAAGGCAGACTGATCCTCTTGGCTCTAGTTATCTTTGTGAGTGTTTTATCCAGGATGTTCTGACTCATAAGTGTAACTAATTGAGCTTTTTTTTTTTTTGCCAAGGCCCAACAACCTTGAAACAAAGAATCTCTTATCCTTTCTTTCAGTCTATTCTTAAAACTTACGCCTGGAGTTTTTAAATTATTTCTGTTTTCTATATAAGATTGTGCTGCCATGTCTGTCTTTCCAGTAGATCTCTAATGGTTTTGTTTTTTTTTTTCCTTTTGTTGTGGCCTTGATGTTGCTACATTGTTTATTCTATTTTGTCATTTCAATTGTGCACTTTGTTCTCTCTCATCTGCCACTTCTTTTCTATTGCTTGATTAAGATGAAATTAGTGACTGATTTCAGGACACGTATAAATATATCACTCTTAAAGAGATAACTCTTGTTTTTTGTGTTTGCAGTAAAGTTAGCCGAGATAACAAGTTCTTAAAAACATCCCTGCTTTGTATTTTACATAAATCGCTTTAATTCCAGTTCAGTCTGTTCTCTCCTCTGATTGAAATTCTACGCAATGACTTCCTAACTTCACTTCAAAGCTAACTAATGATTTTTCTCATTCATGCAAACAAATTACACATTTCCATTTCTTATCTGTCACGCTTCCTTAAGTTTTGAGGTGTGAAATCCCCTCAGTTTTAGTCCAAAGCTTTTACTTTTATGGGAACTTGCAAATTCTTTCATATATATGGTTTTGCCTGTAGTAAATATATTCTTTTGATTACTGGGATTATTCTTCCTGTGCTGCATATTTCCATTTAAAAGCAGTCCAATTCCTGAGTATTTCTGTGCCATTGAAAAAGCTTGTGAAAAATATTTTCTGTCAAGTCATTGTATTATTAAAACAAAGACTGGGGTGGCAGTACTTTGTTTTCAGTAACTTCTGCTGTAGTTGTAGCAGGATCTGTAAAGACATTACGTTTTGCCTCTAAAAGCAGCACCTTCTGTAATTTTACACTATTACATGAATGGTTTGTCCTTTCTACTGTAAATTGCAAAACTCAATTTTGCTTCTATTTTGGTTTCCATCCAGGGATGCAGGGAATTTTCCTGTGTGTGTCAGTGTTATGTAAGACTTTAAGGAGCCAGCATGCTCAACTAATTGGACACTGGGTGTAATTCTCTGAAGGGCAGATTGACCTGAATCTCATTTTATTGGCTTACGTCATTTGTCATCATGAGCATCCCTCAAAACATTTTCAGGAGCTCTTTTTCCCCTTTTTTGCTGACACTCAACCAGGGTGGTATTTTTATTCCTTCTACATCAGTTATTCGAGTTTATTTCTCAGTGTAGAACTTGAAAATGTGTCACCTTTTTGATTACCCAAATAAATCTAATATTAGCTATAAATCCATGAAATCATTTGTCCATGTGGGAATGACATTGGTTATAAAGAAGTCTCTACCTAGCCTTGTCCTCAGCAAAGGTTTTCAGTATGATTTCTTGTCTCAGGCGTAATTTCAAGGCACAAATATCTCATCCATCAATATACCGAAACTTGTCTTAGAATTTGCTGCAGGCTCTTTTACACCTGAAGGGAAACATATCATTCCTTTTAAATTGTCACTGTGCAACTATGTATTACAATGACAGTGTTATTCCTTGGTTGGTACTTTGGTACAACCCCCCCCCTGTCCTCTAAAACTCTTGATGACTACAGTGCATAGACACAAAACATTACTGCAAGGTCTCTGCCTAGAAATCTGCGGGCTTTCATCTGACATAATGAGGAGAGCTGTGTGCTACATGTGTGGCAGCAAGTATGTAATTATTGATATGCCATATTTCTACAGAGGCAGGAATGAAAACATTGTTTAAAGGAAAGAAAGGAGGGAGTGGATTATCAGTTAGAAAGAATATAAAGAAGAATATAAAACAGGGGAATAAACATTGAGATTCATGTTGCACAGAACATGCTGAAAACTATTTGCTGAAGCTTGACCTTGTTGTATCAGACATGAAAGCAAGGACAAAATGAGAAATTGTTATTTTTATTTATTCTTTATAAATAATATTCCTCCTTATTCCTTTATTTATTTATTTATCTTCTTAATGGGGAAACGTCACTGATACATCAACATATCCAAATGTATTCACACAATTCCTGTTTACAAACACTGTAGAGAATTCGTATGTGTGTGAGCAGTCTGACACACAGGATGATTGGTTTGAATCTCAGTGAAGGGAAGAAGTATTACTTGCTGAAAGTGAAAGTATCGCAGAAACCTGAAGAAAATATTGAATCATATGAGGCACAACAGGGATAAGGGTGCAGATGAGAACTGTCATCACAGACAAAGGAGAGACCAAGCAGAGATACAGGTCACTTTGCTTTTCTTTTGACAGAGGAACAATCTTGCATTCAGTATCTGAAAATCAGTACCTCTGTGTGTCACAGTTGCAAGCATGGTTGGATTTTATCCAGGGAACAGTAAGCACAAGAAAGATTTTACTGTGTGACAACAGTGCAACTGCAAATTCTTTCTTTTGGAAGTGTAAATAATTTGATTATCTTGATAAAGCTTTGGATTACAGTTTGCAAATGAGAGTAATTATTTAGTGGGCTTTACACAGTCTGTAAATAAAAACACTAATCATGTTTGTATTTTTATGTGAGTACAACCAAAGCTTTACAATATGTTTTTTCATATCATCAGATAGAAAGCTAGAATCCAAGACTCCAACGTATATTCCCTTTATAAACCACTTATTGAGGTTTGTTGGACAATGTGTAGTATAAAATAGAAACATTGTTTTAAACAGCTCATAAATTCAAGAAATGGCGTCTCAGCTTTCTCAGTGTTTTGCGTCAGATGTGTTTTTTTGGCAACATGACAGTGAGAGGACATAGTTACAAGTCTGTGTTCTCCAGTCATTTAATGTCCACCTTGTAATTTAAAATCGTGGTTGTGATTTTGTTTTTCTTTTGATCTGTGGAAAAGAAACAAATGAAAACCAGAATTAAAGGCAGAAACAAAACAAGTTCAAATTAGCCCAGAAAAGAGGCCGTCTCCCTTCAGCTGAACACACAACGCTGCTTATTCAAGTGAAAATTGAGGGACAAATAATATGAAAGAGTGCCGGTCCACAAGAGTCAGAGAGACAGACCATGTCACAGATCTGGTAGCCAAGTCTGGGTCTAACTGCAAATACTTGAAGATGGGAGATGGGGCTCTGCGCATAGGAGTGAATCACACTGGCCACCCCAGGATGACAGACTAACACAGGGTACAAGACAGGAAGAGGTTTAATCTGCCCTTTTCTTTGTTTATAGATTAATCTGAAATCATTTTCAGGAGCAGTGGGTAGATTTCATACACTGCAAGAGCTTAATGAGAGAACAAATGTCAAAGCCATTATCTCTCATTCTCATGACTTTTTCAATTACTTATCTTTGAAGCCTCCCATGAGTTTATGACTTTACCTCCATAACTGGTGCCTGATATTTGTCTGATATCTGCTTTGTTCATTGTTTATATTTGAATTAATTACTCCCTGAGGACTCAACATTCTAGCTCAGTCACTGCAAGAAATACATAAACACTGTCATATAATACTGAGGTACATGTGCACTGCACTAATGAGGAGGATCAGAAAAGGGCCGGGATTTGCTCTAAATCCTGCAGCAAGACAAAAGAATCACATGGATTGAAAATAAACTTGACCTGGCTGGGGAAGCATTTGGTTTTTCTCCCTCCTGAAAAGCTTAAACTCTTCCTTCACACCCTGGGATGCCCACGTAGTGATAGTAGTGGAGCCAACTGCTCAGAGTGGGTGTAGAGCAACAGAGAAATAACCAGAAAGACAGAGCGACCACAACAGAATAAGTGAGGTACAGTAGTTTTGAGAGGGGTTGGGCAGGTAGATTGGGAGAGCCTGAAAGCGAGAGCTGCTGGAGCTGTAATCTGGGCTTTAAGTCTTCGTGGTATTAAGGGACTTGAGAGAATTGAGAGATCTCTCCTCAGAGGGAGAGACTAATTGGATATCACCAAATCAGAGAGCCTGACGTTGTCATGACACAGGGCAGAATAGTGGAGGTGGATGACGCCTGCACTGGCTTGAAACTGCTGGAAACACCATTAATAGCAACGGTGAGGGGCTGATGACATTAGCACAACCCAGAAACAAATTTTACATATTACGTCAGAACACACCAGTATGCACATGTCGCACACAAACACACACACACACGTACCACCGGAAAATATATGCATTGTTTTTTGAAGCACACATGCAAAGACAGCACATGCTCATGTCAACATGCACACGTCCTGAACAGGAAACAGGGGCAACATGTTCAGTGATTAATATGTGTGTCTGCTGTCTGTTGGCATGCCTGACACGTTGGGAGTATGAATGCGTTTCTGTAATTAGATTCCTCACTGCCTGCCTATCATACAAATCTCAAGCAGAGGAGCAGCGGTGCCTGCAAATCAGTCCACTATACTGCTCTGAATAACAGAGAGCCAGCCAAGAGGAAGAAAAGAGGAGGGTGCAAAGAGGCTAAACAGATAGAGAATGGATTTTGCACATCTGAATGCAGGGAAGTGCGATAAAAAAAGATGAAAGAAACAGAGATGAATAGAAGAGAAATAAAGAAGTGAAAGGTTATTTGGTGCAGCAAGTGCTCAGAGGCATCCCTCAGTGGTGCGATAAAACACAGCCCCACTGAGGGGAAATTAGTCTTTTGAGTTGAGGGGATGTGAATTTACATTCTGCAGTGGCACACGGTCACGTGTCAGTTTTATATCTCATACAACGATGCCACAGCTCTCCTCTGCCTCTCTAATTTTACCTAGTACACATGTTTCCTGTGTTTTCTCTCTGCCTGCAGACCTGATAAACACTGCATTCATTACCGGATTGGAATGAAAGGGAATGAGCTATAAAAAATGGAGAAGGTTATTTATGAGAGCCTTTTTAATTTCCAGCAGCCATATATTTACTGGATAAAAAAAATAAGCTGGGAACAAATTAATGAGTGAGCTGATACTCTGGGTCTGTTTCATTACTTGACTGACACTGCAGTGTATGTTTAGCATAATTACTTATTTTACTGCTCTGCCCATACAGGGAGCTTTAAACCAGAACATGTGTATTTTTTGATAAACAACCGCATTAAGTGCTTACATGTTTCTTCTTTTTTTCCCCTCACACACACAGGAACACATAAAGAACGACACATATACATCGCTCAGGTTAATGTATATTCATACGTTCACATCTTCAAACGTGGCTCCTAAATTCACAATCTGTTCAGCTTTATTATTTGTCCTGTGTGTATACAAGGCAGGTTTTGCCCTTAGCTAGTTTAATGTCCCATTTCCAGCCCACAATGTAGTAATGTGGCCATTATTAACAATGAGATGGCTCTGATTGCTGCTTTTAGTCATTAAAACCCAGGAAGCAGAGAAATGCACATAATAGATCCTAAATGTGATGAGCAGCTGTGGGATGATAAAACGACGACATGCTGAACATTTTAAAACAGGCAGGTAGCTTCAGGTTTGTCACTCAGCCTGGATGAGGGATATGATCACTGAGCATGCCCAGGAGTCCAAAGGACCAGAGGGACCTGTTGTCCAGCATTTATGTTTAAGATAACTATTAACATTTCTTGTTAGGAATGTGGACAATTAATCATAATATCAATCAAATCAAATTGAAAAATTTCAGTATGGTCAAGTGCAATATCAGAACTGCAGTACCGGCAGGAGGGTAAAGGTAAAAAGTGTCACAACAGTGTTGTGCTGCTACAGATTCGCCCCAGCCTATAACCATATCCTCCAGATTCAAAGATTTACAAAGATCGCATCGTCATATTTATATTTTTCTGTGAAAATCAAAAGTAAAAACCATAAACCAAAATGAAATCACAATATGTGCCAACATAATCACTTTCTGCATACTTTGCAGACCTGCTTTGGGTTCATTCTATTTGTGAATCAAATCCAGCGTTTTAGTAAGAGGCTGCTTTTTATCTCCAGTTTGAGCTAAATACTGAAGTTCAGCTGCAGTTTTTCAATGTTGGACTGGAAGCAAGCACAAAACAACTAGAAAAAGATGCAAAACAACTACAAAGAGGCACAGACAGACAACAAATGCATGTGTGGCCAAAATTTTGTTGAATCGTCATCCCTCTAAAAAGCTGATAATGAAAAAAAGCGTAAAACTGCAAAATATTTTTACACCAATTAATCCCACACTGTGATTTTATTAATTGACAGCATCTCAAATTTAAGTTTAGTGCATAAACATTGACTTTTATATTCATGCAGACTTTTAAATGGCTCAGGCACAGCTCTGCTACAGTTTATTATGGCTCCTCTGCACCACAGTGATCTCAGACAGCCTCCTCGGCACCCAAATCCCAGCAGAAGGCATGAAAAGCCAAGGTGGAAGTTTCACTTTAGTCGTTCACCCACACACACTGCTGCACAATGTTCAGACACACAATAGCAAAGAAAGATAGCGTGTCCCACAGAAAACCAGGGGAGGAAGGAGAATCAGGGTGGAATGGAAAGAGGGAGGGAAAGATAGAGGAGAACAAGATGAGGAGCAAAGAAAGGGAAGTGAAGAAGAGGTGCTACAGGCCCTTGAGTGGAGGGAGGTAAATCTTCAAACAGGGCTCGGAGAGAAGTGAGAAAAGAGGAGAAGCAGTGTGGGAATAGCACTTTCCACCCCTCCCCAGTTACCACTGTCAGGGCTAATAGCTCATTACTAGTCTTAGCTGGCTGCTCTCAGGCAGTCAGGGAGAGGTCAGGAAAGCTCCTGAGACACAGACTCACAGTCAGGCTCTCATTGAACTAAATAGCATTAAAGTCCAAGGCTCAGTGGAACGGTCCTGGAAAGGGTTTCAAGAGATGTTTCCATATTTCTAACTGTAGGAACTAAAGTACTCACAGGATTTCCATCAATATACCTATTCACAATGTTGTGAGCAAAAAATGTGTGGTATTTCATTTGCTTTGGCAGGAGAGGAGAGGACAGGAGGCAAGATGAGGGAGGGGAGGGATTAAATATACAGGAAATTATGCTTTAAGTGAGCAATTACAACACCAGCAAAGCATCCCAGACTTCAGACAGGACAGGGAGAGAAACCAAGAGCCCCCTGTGCCCCTATTACACCGTATGGAATTATCCTGGAAACTACTTTCAAATGTATCATCAACATATTTATTTTATTTTAAACATACCACAGTCTATAATGTGCTTCTCCAGCAGAGAACAACATTAGGTTTGTTTATGTTCATATCCCATGACGAGGTAGTCCCTGTTTTCCACCTGCAGGGGGCAGAGGAGTTTCACTCTGCAGGCCAACGCTGCTTGCTTGAGTTTTAGCCTGTGGCAGACAAACAGGGTGAGAGAGGACAGAGCCCCATGGTTTCACACTGCAGTATATCCACAGCTCAGCATCAGTCTCACATCTTCATGCATTCCAGTGTCAGCTATGAATAAAGTAAGTGGTATTGTGGATACACAGTGTGTACACATTCAGCCCTCTGCACACTGCTATCTGCCCTTCAGATGCTGAGCTTATGCATTATACATAAGATATTAATGCAGATTATGAGGTGTTACAACGGCCATGAAAAACCTCTGACTGATATTGGAGTTTTTTGTTTTGTTTTGGTTTTATTTATAATATTGATTTGTTTTTCATTAACAGTAATATCTGGATTCAATCTTTGGGCTCATCTGAATGATTTTTGAACACAAGGGAGCAGATAGCAACATGGGCATCCCATTGGTGTCTGTAAGACTGATCTACTTGACTCAGTATTTCATAGTTATCAAGGCCATCACATCTAACTGCTTTTGCTCTCATAAAATCAGTGTGTGAGATATATATATACAAATCTTCTGAAGAGGTTTTGCCTTTTTTTTTTCAGAGAGTTTCCTAACCTAAAATGAAATGACAGTTGAGACTGTGTGAGTCTGAATGAGGCTGAAGGGGTTGTTGGGTGCAGCCGTCAGGCTTCATGACTTCCTGTCACTCTCAGCCACCAGCCTGCCTGCGTGTCACCCGTCTGCTACAGAGGATCTGTTGGTTCACTGCTTGGCCTGCTGTGTTGGTGGCTGCATACATGTGATTACGCTGACCGCTGTTGACAGCCACAAAGGGGGCAAGGAAGGATAGTGCAGTGGGCTGACAGAAAAGAGACAAATAAAGAGAAGGCAACAAAGATGAAACAAGGGGGAAGTTGTCGTATGAGGAGGCAGTGAGAAATGATGAAGGTAAAGGAACTAAAACAGGACAGGCCACTAGATGTGGATGACAAACAGAAATTTCAGAAGCAAAGAAGAAACAGATCAAGTACCAGGTACAGAAATGATGTATCAGAAAAGAAATAGTTCTAAACTGTTTCAGACATTGAGCCGCTTTAACTACAGTAACACTAACTCACTAACTGTACGTCCTGTCCTGTCCTGTCCTGTACTGACAGAGCTCAGAGTGAATAAAATCACTGCCTGGTAAAGGACACTGTTGAAGTTCATGCTACAGCTCTAGTTAGCATACAACTCCCTATCCTTCACCAACTCACCTTGAATTCCCACAATGTCAGCCACTTTGGTCCATGCATTGTGTTTTTTTCCAGTTCATGAAGCTAAACAGGGACTCGTCATAAAGAACAAGCAAACCTGCTTGAGCTTGAGCTTGAGAAACTTCTGTTTGATGGGGAAAAAATGTACAAGTTTGTGTTGTCTAGCTTTCTCTTGCACAGAGTACTTACATATTCTGAACAATTGTCCCCAAACCATGTCATAGCGCACTCCGCCTCATCTTTTTCATTGCCACATCGGTGAAGATGCAGTGCAAGTGGGCATACCACTCATCGCCACTAACAGAGAATGGCTTGAAGAGAAAATGTATGACTGGTCTGAGCTCACACTGTGACAATACACTGTTTGCTACATGTGTTTACTGCTAACAGAGCTGGATCAGCCATTTTCCAGGATTTCTAGGTTTTCTATTTTGTGTCTGCAGCAGACGGTGTTGCTCCTCTGTCATTCTGGCTTTTGTTCAAAACTGATCTCTGTTTTGTTCAATGAAAACTAATGGCAGACGGACAGTCGAGATCTTGTCCTAGCTTGTTTGGTGTTGCTCAGTTGTTAACAGAACAATACGCTCACACAGTTTATTTGTGCCATCAACTCCTGTCTCATAATCTGCGCATAAGTCCTTGGTATTTCATGAAGCGGATAAGCTACGATAGCTTCCCCTGTTTTGGACTCTCTGACCCTCCCCTCCATCTCAGCTCAGCTTTTCCTTTTGAATGAATTGATCTCACCACTAAATTGCACTATTTTAAGTGCTGACTAAATCCTTAAATTTAGGGCCCCCCACTATATGAGTACAGCCATATATGAAGTCAAATATATACCTATATAGGCATTTTATAGTTTGACTGGTTGTCCACAGTCAGCTTGAGTCCAGCTGTAAAGTTTAAGTTTAGAATACCAAAAAGAGCTGATGTGGAGCCCAAAGCTTTGGACTTTGGCTTTGGATAATAAGCAGGAATACATTGCCAAGAGGAAAAGATCGAGAACAACAGTGGAGAATGGCACATTTTGTTTTTAAAAAAAAAATGGAGGGATGAGAAACAGAGAGATGGAGAGTGACAGATGTTAAGAAAATAGAAGGGTAGAGGACGGACAGACAGAAATTACAGCAAGATGCTGAGGAAAGTGAAGAAAGAGACAGAATGAGGAAAAGAGAGACAGTGCATAGTTGATTTTTATTTATAGATGAGCAGATTGTTGTGGTTACAGACACAGGCCAAAGCTTGTTCTTACTGTTCCTTCATGTATTTGCACGCCATGACGTCTCATGCACGTGCTGCTGCATGTTATCTCTTGTTTGTGTTGTCTGTTTGTGAGGGCCTAAATGCTATCTGATGTGGTACATGTATTAATGTTAAAAAAAAACATGTGTGTGTGTGTGTTGGACAGCCAGAAAGAGGGATTCCTTCCAGGGGTAGGTGGGTGATGGTCACATGGCCTGCAGGTCAGTTTGTTAGAGTTGGCAAGTCAGAAGAGCAGTGGGCACCTAAGTAAACGGCACATGAAATGAAAAACAAAAAAAGTTGGACAGTGCTTGTATGGGAAATAGAAGCAGCTTATACTGAACTATGCAGCAACAGAAAAACAGAAACATCCAGACACACACACACTTGTGCAACTACTCTCTAATAAACACACACACATACACTACCAGTCAAAAGTTTGGACGCACTTTCTCATTCAAATGAATAGGAAAGTGTGTCCAAACTTTTGGCTGGTAGTGTACGTACCAAAGTCTTGTGGATTAACCCTAATAGTTCACACACCGAAGATCTACAGCTCACGTACCAAAGGCAAGTCAAACTCTTCCTTCCTCACACACAAGCCAAATCCTGGTCAGTGCAGGATTATATTATTATAGATTAAAAAAAGCATTTCCAAGTTACACAAGTAGTAATGCATGAAAGTTTATTTGTGTGTTTTCAGCGTGGGCTACAGTTGAAGACAGAGCAATCTTGAGAAAACCACTTCTGAAGATTATACCCAAAATTATGCAAGACTCAACCTGATACTGTGCTCACATATTGAGACAAACTGTTACCTAATTGGAATTATGCGCTTATGTGATCTCTCAGTAATAACAGGTTAGGCTGCAGGAGCGGGAGATGTAGGATACAGGATTATCGAAGATAGAGGGAAAGCAAGTCGGCACGAGGTGTTTTATTTGAAAGCATTCAGCCAGCTGTCTATCTTATCCCCACCACCAGTCATCTTAACAGTTTAAAGTTTTATCTTTGCAAGCATGAGGTGTTAAAGTAGGATTACTCTTGGAATGGCATGTGCAATACAATATTTACAGAGTTTGTAAACGGCATTCTGGATGAAGTGTTTTAAGATCTGCACTCCATTTCTAAACATTGATCCCGGCAGATATTTAATCCAAATATATTCCAACTCAATCATGTAACAGCAGGAATTATTTAATTCGGTGTCATATTGTTAATTAACAATTCAACATTTTGGGAAATATGCTAATTTTCTGCCTTGTTGCAGGTTTCAGTGCAGTAAAGTGAATATGAAGCTATAGCAGCAGTCAGTTAGTTTAGCTTAGCGTAAAGGCTGGGAACAACTCTGTCCAGTTCATTTGGTTTTTTATTATTTCAGATCCGGGCAAGTTACAGAAATACAGACTTAAGAAAATATTGCAAGATAGTGTACATTTAGTGGCATTTTGTCAACTGATTTCTTTTTGTTTGTTTGTTTGTTTAGATTTAAAATGTAATGTTCCCCTCCTTAGTAACTTTCATACAGTCCCCCACTGGCTGCTATGTGCAGCTTCATAATGAATCTACAGTCATCAGATTGACAAAATGGAATAAATGTGTTACTTGAAATGTCAGAGTCGAAAAAAGTTTTGACCTGTGCAGCTTTTCTTCAAGGAAACTTAGGAGCTCACCACCCTGCAATCCTGTAACACAGAGGACTAGACTTGAAGTAGGCTTTTTATTCCTTAATGTTTTCCGCCCACTCATGTCTTACTTTTCTCAATTGGTGCTTTAAGTTTGCTCCTCTTTATATAGAGGCCGCTATGTCAATAGCATTATACATACATTTTTATAAATGACTTATTTCACATTGTAATTAGCTCCAGGGTAAAGAAGTGAGATCAGGCCTGATAAAACAAGTGGTACATGGTCCATGCTGTCCGCATACAGTGCCGACTCTGTCTAGGCATTCTGGATCAAAAAAAAAAAAAATCCCGTTCTGGTTTTCTTTTGAATTGACTTTCCAAACAAGAAGATAAAATATTTTGTTATGTGTATGTAAGAAATACCAAAAAATATCTGAAGATCTGCGCATCTTGCAATATGCCGCTATCGTACAAATCCCATAAATCTAGACAAAGTTTTGTTGAGATTCATATGGCAAAATTCACAGCCGCAGGACAACACGACCATCACAGACTCAAAGAAGGGGGATAGGCCTGAGTAATGTCTGTCTTTCATCCAGTCTGGCTGGATCACCTTCCATCCCACGGACTGACAGAGCCAAGGAATGAGCTTACATTGCATGATGTTTTCATCAACTATCTGACTCACTCATTCCTTAATATGTCTATGATACTTGAATAGAATTTAAAAGCAACTCACAGCAATGACCATTTAGAAAATAAGCCAGGAAAAGAGCAGGAAAAATATCTGGGTTTGTTACACTTTTTTTAGTTGCTGTTGTTGGATTAGTGTTTTTCTACGTTGTGTCCACAAAGCCACAGTGCAGCCTGAGGTACACCTGCTCAGCCACTGAGGGAAATACAAACCTGCCAAACAGGTCGGAACATGTGTTATTTCAGACATTATTGGTACAGTTTACACATTTGTGGTCTTGCCCTCATTATGAAATTCATGCTCATCATTTTTTCTAATTGCAGCTGCATTAATCCCCCCTTTCCCGGCCAATCGCTTATTCTTTCCTCCTACTCCTCCTCCCTTTCACATCCTTTGTCACATCTCTCACTATCACATGATCGGCCTCGGTAGGATCTGATACAGTACATTTCCCCCTCCCCTCCTATCTTCAACTGACTTTGAGTGGATGCTATCACCAAATCAAGCCAGACGTACTGTAAAGTTAGTCATGACCATCACCCACAGACCCGCAGAGGTGACTCCCATCCTGTTTTTCCCTCTTTCGTCTGATTTTCATTTATCAGTTATCTGGGTCTCTGCCACACCTCAGTGGTTATAAAAAAACAAGTTTGCAGTTCTCTGAGGTGCATTCGTAACATTTCTTAAGAGCTACATACTGTGTCATTACATAACAAGGAGTGGAAAGGCCGAGGAAGTGACAGGACAGGACTGCATAAGAGGGACAGAGAAAAAGTACTGAATTATCATGGAGGTAAACACACATGAGAAGCAGACAGAATGAAAACTAACAGAATAAGAACATTGGGAGGAGAAAGATCAAAATAAATTGTGTGTGTGACAGATTTTTTCCATGCAGTCACCCCCTCCACCCTCTTGCTTTCACCTTGCTTTGCTCTATGTCTGTCTTGAAGTTTAGGGAACAAACACATTCGTAACCCTCCTTCATTGATGTAACCCTCTTTACAATTCGGAAGAAAACTGGTTCACTCATTTTCTTCCTCTCCACTTCGTCTTACTCCATCTTACACTTCCTCCCTCTGAATCCTGAATCCCTTTGCTCTCGGATGGCAGGGTTTATCGCCATCTTTATGTCTCTCTTAATGTTTATCTTCCTGTCTGAGTCCCACTGATTCCTGGCATAGACTGCCCCGCTATTCAGGTTTGTTTACTGTTGGCGAGGGTCCGCTCTCACACAACTTCTCACAGAGCGCTCTGACAGAGCCAGATGTGATATGGTGTTACGCAACTGTCAGATATAGACCAGATGGATGTTGTTCTGTGAAAACTACTGCAAGTCGAGTACCATGTGCATGAGTACTTCTACTGATACTGAGCACTTCGGAAGTTATTTGAATTTAAAACAGTCAAGTGATCTTATAGTTGAGTAACAGCTGTGGTTTCTGTTTGAGCAAGAGTGAGCATAAAGACACGTGCGGCTGATCACAGTGAATTTAACTGACAAGTTTGCAGAGTTTGGGTCCTGAACTTAATACTGACATTAATAATGGTCTCATTATTATGAAATGAAACAAACCAGACTTAACCTGTTTAGGGACAAACAGCAAGTCTCGAGCATTCATGTTTCCCCAGCCTATAAAGAAAGGTCTCTGGAGAGTCTCATGATATGCTAGTCTCATTTACTTTGAATCTTAATGACTTTAGTAAATACTTAGCATTCAGTTTGCAATTTCAAGTTAAAAATCTTCAAAGCAGAACATTTCATGTTCTAAAAGGTGAAACTACAAATGTATAATTTTATTGATAATTATGGTGATTTAATGAGGAATTTATAGTATACAGTAGTTGATTCTGCCAAATTGCTCCATGATATTTTACAGTACATAAAGTGTGATGTTGCTTATACCAGCAGTCATGCAGTCAATTGGTACAGTTATTTTAAAACTCCAGGACACGGCTCATGACCTTTACAGATCTCAAATTTAAATTTCTCCATTTAAAGACATTATCAGTGTAGTAAAAAATGTCCCTTGTGAAAACATCTTTAGATTATTAGAGCTCTATTGTACTTTACTGTCATTCACCATCTCTATAAATAGCAGATATATAGTTGTCTACAGGAGGAGTTACAATTACATTGTGTTTATTAAATATTTATGTGTTCCTCAGCAATAATGAATTAAGCCTAAACGTTTAGTGTTACCCAAAACATTGGCAGAAGTACATCAATAGAGTTTTCTTCCATTCATTCAGTGACATATAGGGGCGAACACTGAGTCAGTACATACTGTGACTATATAGCTGATGTTCTTTTCATATCATGCTGGCGAACAGTAGCAAATATTATCATGTACCTGCTATGAAGCAGGTTAGACGTCCCTGTGCCCACCTTACCTCACCTTCTGCCCTGTCTATGAGCCCACTCCCTGCTTGTTTTTCTCTTTTGCCTCCTCTCACCTACAGTGCTGCACTTTTTGGTGAAGGCGTAGGAGGTGAGGAGAGAGTGAGCTAATACCCACCATCTGATTAAATGGTGGAAAAGAGGACTGATAGAAGGGAGGAGAGAGGACGAGGGCTACGGGGGAGGGTGGGGGGTGGTCGGTGGGTTGAAAATAAAGGGGTGGGGGGAAAAGAGGTGAGTATAAAAGCCTTGCTGTCAGGGATAAGGAAATATTCCTCTGGAGAAAATACACAGAGAGCTATTTCCAAGACTTCTTCCAACATTGATATCTTTCAGGGTAAGTACATTAAAGCAAATAAACTAAATGAACCAGAACCAATGGCAAGGCAAGGATTATAAAAACTGCCAATTGTCTTTATTAGGTCATTTTAAGAATGCATGTTTAAAATGCTTTCATATAATGTTGCCATCCCCAAATTACAGTAGCCCTATAATTTAACCATTCAGTTTGGGTGAAGAGTACTTTAGTATGTAGCTTTGGTTTGACTCCATGCCCTGCCAGCATCATGCCAGTGTTTTGGTTTTTTTTTCAATGAGGTGGGCACATTCTGCCTACAGGGAGGAAAGCTATGAACCTACCAGGACCAGTTCAAAGACTCAGTTTGGCATAAAACTCTGTTGACACTGTTGTCAGCCCCACACACACACACACATACACACACACACACACACACACACACACACTCAGACACTTGCATAGCTGTGCTTGCCAGTCTTTGGAAGTTTCTTTTTGAACTTTGAGCCTCAGGCATGCTGTCTCTGAACCCGTCTGGGTTTGACTGAAGCCAAGATATGCCTGAGGGGCTAATGTGAGTACTATGTGTGTGTGAGAGCATGTGTCACTGACTTGTGTGTGTGTGTGTGTGTGTGTGTGTGTGTGTGTGTGTGTGTGTATAATGAAAGCTGCTACTGATGGTGAGAATAAATAGAATCCCATCCAAATCCCAAAAACAGAAGATGAGAAGATGGGGATGAAGGCTTTTCTGCGCTGCAGGCATGCAAATACAGTGTATGTGTGTTTGTGTGAGCGTTGTGGTGTTTCACACATTTGGCCTTGCTGTTTGTACAGATGTGTCACACATGTGTGTGTATTTTAAAGGGCAGCATACATGTGCTCTATGAGTTTGTATGCTGAGCCATATAGCTTGTCATTTTCTTTGTAGTTACAGTCAATCTCCTTGCACTCGGTGTATTTGGACTTGGATTATTTGGCAGCTAGTCAGTTACTCTAAGTCACAGCTCTCCTCTCCTTGTTCTCTCCTACAAAGAGGAGCAGCTTCAGCTGCTGAGTGGTGTTTGTGAACTCACCCTGATTGCAGTGAACAGAAAAGATATTTGTTTAGCTCTCTGTTCTTGTGAAAATAACTGTGGCCTGTATTCATTCCACACAGAAATTCCACAGCCCCCTTCAGGCCCGTAAATAAATGTAAGGCTATAGGATAGTCCACATCGGTTGTTTACGTGACTTCTAACACAAAACCACAAGTACAGACATACAGACATTTTCACCCATCTATCACTGCTCATGGTTCTTTCCTCTTTACCCACAGATTCAAAACCTGAGTTTTCCCACTTTCCGTTTCTTCTGCTTTCCTCCCTCTTTTCCAATCTAACTATTATTTTTGGTGCAGAGAAGATTCACTGAAACAGCTCTCTCCTCTCTTCCAGCAGACAGGCAGATAAAATAGCCCCAGAATGAGGAGCCTCCTGCAGTTTCTGGTGCTCTGTGCAGCAGCCTCTCTGTGTGCCTGCTATGGTACAGATCCTCCCTCATATCTTCATTTTGCTATCATTCGGCAGTTATTACCAATTTATAACTTGCAATTTATCCAAATTAGGCAGTGGTTTATTATTTATGCTTAACCCACTTCCATGTTTTTCCCGTAGACTCTCATGAAAGCACAGAATCCATTGAAGGTGATTAAATGTCTCTCACTCATGGAAAAACATGCATGCGGCTCTAACAAACACCACACAGCCTGTTCTACAGTATAATGTCCTCATATTAGCCTGCACTAACAGACCCTCACCCTTTACTTCACCTGACTCAGCTCAGTTGCACAAAAGGTGTGTGTGACACAATTAAAACAGGCATTTTTGTCTATAAAATTTCTGTGGTTCCAGATTTGTTCGTGCCACCAAACCATGCCAACGCATTCATCACACCACAGAGGGGCTACGTATACAACCCAGCCAGAGGGAACGGCTTTGGCATCAACCATTACAACTTAATGAGGTAAAATACACAACCACAGACATGCATGTGGAGCACTTACCCTTCTTTAATCTTCTGCTAATGGAAAACTTCATATCCACAGAAGAAGGGGAGATATTTTCAATCATTTTAAATGAGCAATTATTAAACACTTCCTTATGCTTGAGACATCCACTGGCACAAATACTTAGAAAATGTAAATGCCAAAAAAAAAAAAAGAAAAGACACAGCCTTTGCCAGTTCAATGTTTCTCCTCGTTCTTCATCTGTCTAACTATCGCTACACCCCTTCCCCGCTGATCACCAACACTACACTCTCATACCATATCATCCTTTCCAGGATGATAAAGTCTCCAGCAGAGAGGCGTGCAGAGACCTGTGAGGACTACAATCCTTGCCGCTTCTATGCCTATCGCCATGGCTATCAGCAGGCCTACCAGAGATACTTTGGCTCCCAGAATCTACACACTCAGCCCCAGAGACCAGCAGGGACTCGTCGTTACTAAACTCTACTGTCATTCTGTCAGATATAGATTCATCATCATCATCTATACAGGAATGCATATTTACATGTTCCACATGACACAAGTTTGATATAATTTATCATAATTTTGGAAAAGAAAACATTTCACAAACACTGAGGTATCCACTGTGGCTGAGATCTCATGAAAAGCCATCATTATACCCATGTAGAAATTCACGGACCAGCTCTTGTATAATCTCAGGATAACGATCATCCTCTATTATCACACCTTCACAGCATTTATGAGCATTTTTGTGATATGCTTGAATGAAGTGTGTTGCTCACTATCCACTAACTGTTTCTTACGTTATCCGCCTACTTATCCAGGCCAGCACTGCTGTCAGTGATCATTGCAAATGCTTTGAAAAAATAAAACTCCATTTATTGGGTTTGGTCTTAATCCAGTTTATGCCATATTTTTACCAAAGAGTTATATGGGATCTTTTGGGATACAGCGCCAGTGTTTGAATGTGGGCCTAATATCAAGACAATACTACTGATCCAGTTTCTGTGACTGCTCAAGATGGCCACCTGTATTGGAATATGTGTTTAAAGTATTAGAGGGTATTTTTTAAGGTTTGTGAATATGAGTGTAATTCAATCAGAAAATTGATTTGTATTTGAATCACCAATAAATTGCTCTGGCAAATTTTAAATTAAGTAAAAGTACCAGTACATCGATGTAACAATACTCCATGTGCATAAAAAAACCAAACTAAAACAACAGCATTGTTCATATTGCATTATTATTAGTAACGTATAACTTGTAATTTCAGTCATTTCAGTTAAGTAAATGTACTTGCTCAGCAGTAAATTGTCTCCTCTGAGTGATATATTGAATATGACGTTATCAGATAGCTAATACTGATGCAGCAGTGTATACGTGCATTACAGTCTCTCTGGGTGGAACTAGTTTTAACTGCATTATTTAAAGTAAAATTTTAGGTAATTTAGTGCAGTTGGTTGTGACCTAAAGGCTGGATCCTTCCAAAGGGTCACAGGATAAATCTGAGGTCTTATGAGATGATTAATGGGAGGGGAAAGAAAGTTCTGCTTTTCTTTGATGTTCATGGCTGTTTCAACAGCTTTTCCAAGTTTATAGGAAACTAAAAATTGTATAAATTCTGTGGAGTACAAGTTATTATATTTGGCTCTTGAAGAAAGTATAAAAGTAAAAGGTTACATGAAATGGAAAAAAATTTCACCCAAGCACAATGCTGGTCCATGTATTCAGGTACTTGCAACCACTGGCTTGTTGAAGGTTTAAACAAGGCCACAGACTTTTATTACTGGAAACACACGAACGCTGCAGATTTAATGTGTATTCAAGATTTGGTTTCTTGTAATCTCAGAAAGAATCTGTGCAATGCACCACACATCTGTGTGTCAGTATCCTCGCTGCTGCGGACAGTCACAGTTACAAAGAGTCAGCACTCTTGAGATGTCAGCATGGCACTGGCCTAAAAACACAGTCATATTGGATGTTTGTTGTTCTATGTTGCCGCAAGGCCACAAATGTGTACAATTACAGCTGTTCTGAGGTCCAATCCTTGAATACGATCCCTGATTCTGGACAAGGCACTAACAATGACCCAGACAGTGAAATTACAGGTCATGCTTCTGTCAGAACCAGAACCAGAGTCGAAATATCCAGTCCAAAAAAGTAAAAAGAAGTGCAAGAGATGGAAAGAAAACATGTTTTGGAAGTGTAACTACGGTAACAAATTTTATATAATATGCTGTAATTTTTCCCTTTTTCCCTGTAATAAGACAATTAAATGCAAAAGAATTTGTTATTTTTAAAATGGTGGAACATTCAAAAAACACACCTCCGTTAAAGTTGTTTTAGTTACGATTAAATGATGTGCTTCACTCATTGTATGAAGGTTTATTGGCAAACCACCCGCTGCTTTGGTAAAAATAGCTTTCCACATTTCAAATTACCCTTCTACAAACCATCAAACACTTTGTGTTTCTTACATAATCTTGCATCTTTCTTTATGTAGGAAATCACCGCGGTTTGTAATAAAAGAGAAAACCCTCGGATTAAATTCATGTCGCGTAATGTGGGGCGGTGATTTCATTTTGTATTACATGGTTTTCTCCGTGGCATGGACTTTGTGACACAAATGTAAAAGTGTGTGGGCACGCACTGAAACTCTGACCTCTTCAGGGTGCCAGCTGGCATTGCATTTTTAACATTTCATCAAACTATTTATTGTAATCACAAAATCTGACAGAAATGTTCTGGTGATAATGATCTTTCATTTTTCGCCATCATTTTGTCATTTTTTATTCTTTGTATATTTTTCATCTTTGAAGCAACATTTGCTGTTTCAAGATGCACTGAGAAGCACATGCAAATAATGATTCACAAGGACAATCTGGTTTCTCTGAAGCAGCTTAAATCACATTAAAAAGGTGCTAAATGTATTTCAACACTCCCTGTTAGCTGGTATTAGAGGCTGTGAGTGTGTTTTCTCATCACCTCTGGTTTAAAGTAAATGCCCACCTTTTGTAAGAGACAGTCCATATTCTCTTTCTATCTGCTTTCATTGTTCAAGTGCATACATACATTAAAAAAGTTGGGTTTTTTGTATCCATCATTTCCGTGGAAGTGTGTATTTCCATGTCTGTGTGGGTGTGTGATACATGATTCCCTAACCAATCACATATCCAAGTCACATTGAGGGCCGCATCTATAAACTCAGTGTGTATCTATGTATGTATGTATAACAGAGAGGAGAGTGACAGAGTTCTCGACGACTCCACTCTTACTTGCTGATACTGCAGACAGTGAAGAAATAAACTAAAAGATGAAGACTTTGGCCATCCTACTTCTCTGCTCCCTGGCTGTCATCTGTCTGACCTCAGGTAGGAGCAACACAGCAATACGTCCAATTTCAGTAAAGCTCTCTATTGTGACAACTGTTTTATATTTTTATTATTATCAGAATATTTCAACTTTCAGCAAAGATTAAAAATCTGTTTTGTTTTTTTTTTTTACTTCATGGACTTGTGCTGAAAAGAATCAGTTAAAGGAATCATAAGCCCTCAACTGTAAATCATCAAATAAAACTAAATATAAGATAATAATTTGTATTTTGTCCTTCATGTTTGGCAGATGCTGGCTCCCAGCCTGCTGGTGACAACAATGCTCAGGACGGTAATCATGATTCAACATGGCTTTTAACTTTGCAATTATTCTGTTATGCTTCATAAAATCAATTACAAACAGATGGAAGTAGACAAAGTTCTGTGATAAGCAATAGTAAATGACAATAATAATGATAACAATAGTGCTACAAATGCCATCAATGTATGTGTCACACTATGTAAATTAAATAGATGTTATAATTTACATCATATGGATTTAAGAAAACTGCTCTTGATTTCTGCTGATTTGCTTTCTATATCCTGCTTGGATGTTTTTGTTTTTGCTTACTTTTAGCTGCACAATCAGACTGACTGAATTCTCCTGTATTTATATATTCATGTTAAATGTGCACGATGTGCAGGTGTGTTTGTGGGGCAGGAGCAAGCTTCCACAGTGGTGAGACAGAAGAGAGCTCCTGGAGAGTTATCCATAACCCAGCTGGAGAGGTATTTCACACTTTCATCTCCTATGAGCGGACAGACATTCACGCACCAACCTCAAATCGGCTGAAGTCCTGCAATGTCCTAACTGTTCCTTTCTCCAAACAGCCTGAGAGAAGTGTGTGAGGCCAACTTGGCTTGTGAGCACATGATGGACACAAATGGGATCATTGCCGCATACACTACCCACTATGGACCAATCCCCTACTAAACGCCAAGCCATAACAGCTCTTCACAACTTGCCTTTTCTTTATCTTGAATTCACCTTTGAGCTCAACTTTGTCTTTGCATTAAAAGCATGTGAGAACATTTCCCAGAAATTTATTGGAGATTGATATCGGGACAAAGATGTGAGCAGATGTGTTGGCAAGAGGAATAACACTGATGTGAATTTATTCCTCCATCCTGCTGAGGCTCACAAAATTGTCTCCAACCCTGTCATTTAAGTCAGCCTTTAGAGTAGTGTGAAGAAATAAAGATGAATAAATAAATCTGTTGTGTGCTCTCTTTTGTGAGGTCCCACCTGTGACTGATAGAGGTGTTTGGCCAAGTTTTGGCCACTAGATGTCCTTGTTGAGTGCAATTATATGTTGTATCAAAAAGTTAGGTTCATGGATGAGCTGTATGAGCTCATGTATTGTGAATATCAGAAGTTTTATTGTTGTGTCAAACAAACACCTTTGGACAAACACCATAATTTGTGTAATATAGATGCTATGCAAGTGCAATATGCTGTCACTGAATATATACCAGATCGCGTTCACTAGTTTCTTACCTCTGATAAGCAAAAGGAAATCCAAAATATTGAAACATTGCTGACAAATATTTGTTCATCTTTATTTGTATAGAAGACAGGCAACAATCACAAACACATTCTGGCGTCTTAAGATTTGAGAAATCTGCCCAAAGTTCCTGAGAACCTGAAGTGTCCTTGTTGTCTGTGTTCTCATTATAATATAACAATGTGCGCTGAAGAATGGAGGAATTTTCAGTCATGAACATCTTCAATGTGAAGGCATGTGTTACTTGTATTGGGTTGTGTATCTGCTAAAATACCTGTGTGACTTAGAAAAGTCAGAGACAACTGAAAGATAAAATTTCAGAAAACAGTGGGGCACAAGATCTAATTCAAGTAAGCAGCAAGCAACTATGTAGATTAACTGTATTTTAAAAGGGAGGATTTTAGATCAATAAATTAATATATATATTTACATCATGAACTAACCCTAACACACTATTGTCACATGTATTGAATAAAGCCTGCTTCGTGCTGCTGGTAGGGTTGGCTTTGTAGCTTTCTCTATACAGTAGCTGGAGTTGGTTGGGCTTGACATGCCGGGGCAGCTTGTACACAACCCAAAGTCTGTGTGGCCTCACGTGGTATGAGGCTGTAATCTATCACTTTGAAGACCATAGATAAGGGTAGGGGACTAACGCCAACTCCGAAACATGGGGGTGTGGGGCCAACAGCCCCACCCTGTAAAAACTTATTATTGTTACGGAAACTTCAGCAAATGCTTCAATTTTGCCGGGCCATGTAGCAGAATCGAGTCAGTCCACTGACAGTACAACCACTCCTGGTGAAAGCCTTCAAGAGGAAGCCAGGCGTGCGACAGACAGTCGCCTCGGGCCCAAAACAAATGTCTGCCTTCGAATGTGGAATGTCTGCACTATGTATGAGACGTCCAAACTAGCCCAGTTCACTAATGAGATGGAAAAGTACAGGCTGGATATTCTGGGAATCAGTGAGTGTAGATGGACTGGTTCTGGCTGCCAATCAAAAATGGATCAGTTGTCCTATACTCAGGACTTGAGGACAAAGACATTCATGGTGTGGCCCTCATAGTCTCCAAAGAGAAGGCAAAAACCTTGGAAGGATGGGAACCTGTGAGTGACAGAATCATCAGGGCTCGCTTCAATTCTAAACATTGTAAACTGACCATTATACAATGTTATGCTCCAACAAAGAAGCTGAGGTAGAGGACAAGGATGACTGGTACGACGATCTACAACGAACCGTCTCCAAGGTCTCTCAACATGATATGGTGCTTGTTATGGGTGACATGAACACCAAGGTTGGAGCCGGAAATGACAACTGTGACAGAGCTGTAGGGAGGTTTGGCTGTGGTGTGTGGAATAACAATGGTCAGCGTCTTGTCGAGTTCTGCCTTGAAAACACCTGTGTAGTTGGTGGTACCATCTTCCCATACAGTCCATACACAAACTCACAGATTGACCACATCCTTATCAACGGGAAGTGGTGCAGGTCCCTCCGAGATGTCAGAGTGTGTCGTGGTGCAGATGCCAACAGCGACCACTACCTGGTGACAGCTAACATCATGCTGAAGCTCAGGAAAATAAAACAACAGGGTCAACGACAGGGACAACTTGACATCCGTAAACTCAAATCCCAGAACATCAACAAAGAGTTTGTGTTGGAACTGAAAAATCACTTTCATGTTCTTGGTGCCCAGGCTGACTTGACTGATAAGGCCCCAGATATTAACACTAAATGGGAAATTATCAGAAACACCTATTTTGGAGCAGCCACTAAGATCCTGGGCTGTACTGAAAAGAAGAACAAAGACTGGCTGACACCCTGGCTGAAAGTAGAACAAAGGAAACAACTTAAAACAAAGATGCTGAACACCAAGGCACTGAAACTCCAGAAACAGGCCCAAGAAACCTATAAGATTAAGGACAAGGAAGTCAAAAGGAGTGCAAGGAACGACAAACGGGCCTTTGTTGAGAGACTAGCCTGCAAAGCAGAAGAGGCAGCAAGGAAAGGCGATATGGGTGTTGTATATACAATCACCAAGCAGCTCTGTGGCAAAAACACCAGCCAATCAGCTCCTGTGAAAGACAAGGATAGTAACACCTTGTTAACAGAGAGAGCAGGCTGCCAGATGGGCGAAGCACTTCTGTGACGTCCTCAGCTGCCCTGATCCAGAAAATCTTGCTAACCCCATACCTGCAGATAGCCTTCTCAACATCAGATAGCCTTCTCAACATTGATACCAGCCCCCCAACTGAGACAGAGGTCAGAAGTGCCATCCAAATGACCAAGGATGGGAAAGCTGCAGGCTTTGACTCTATCCATGCAGAGATGCTGAAAGCAGACTACAACACATCTGTCAAGGTTTTCACCGACCTGTACAGAAACATCTAAATCAAATCAAATCAAATCAGATTTATTTGTATAGCGCCAAATCATAACAAAGTTACATCAAGGCACTTTACATATAGAGCAGGTCTAGACCAAACTCTTTATAAAATTATTTAAAGAGACCCAACAGATCCCCTGATGAGCAAGCACTTGGCGACAGTGGCAAGGAAAAACTTCCTTTAAGAGGCAGAAACCTCGGGCAGAACCAGGCTCAGGGGGGGCGGCCATCTGCCTCGACCAGTTGGGACACAAATGTCATTCCTGTGGATTGGGCAAAAGATCTGATTGCAAAAATTCCAAAGAAAGGCAATCTGCAAGACTGTAACAACTGGAGAGGCATCACATTGCTGTCCATACCGTCCAAGGTCTTCTGTAGAATCCTTCTAGCCAGAATTGACAACACAATCAACATCAAACTGAAACAAACTGCAAGAGAACACCAACAGGACTGACAGATATGCCAGACAGATGGGTTTGACTATTAACACCTCTAAAATCCAAGGGATGTGCATTAACTCAACACCCCCTGCACCAATCACAGTGGATGGCAACTTTGTCATAAGTGGTATGGATGATTGAGAGGAGTTCTGATAAATCTGAAATGAAAGTGGAGCATCGTTTCGGTGGTCTATAAACTGTCATGCATAATATGGGTGGGCTGCTAAAAACGAATGATACTTAAAGGAATGGTAAAAATCAAATGTTATGTCCTTAAAAGCCAGAGATGCAGATAAAATGGTTGCGGTACCCCCACCTTTCCTGTCCTTCCTAGAGGAGTAAGTAAAATTATAATTTGGTGGTGAGGCTTCAATGAGGGTTGCTGGTCCATCAGTATTAGTCCATGTCTCAGTTAAAAACAGGCAATCAATATCATTAAAATTAGGTCATTAATAATAAATGTCTTGTTTAAAAGCGATTCAACATTTAAAAGTGCCATGTTTGGGGTCACAGGTAAAATTGTCTTTGGATGTTGCTCAAACGTAGGATTGTAAATATCATTGTCAGTAAAAACTCATAAGTGGAAATTTTCTAAATTCCTATTCAACTTTGTACTATTTTAAGGCCGGTATGCAACATAATAATCTAGTCAGACAAGTCTATGATGCTGTATTCACAGTAACAAAACAACATTCCATTTCACTTAATCTTGTACAGTAATTGTATCTTCTTTCTTTACACATGCAATAAATAAAGAAAGAAAAATAACAATGCATGAAATTATGACATGATAGAGAGTAATATAATAAAAGACATAAATAAAAATAATAAGACAAAGAAAATCAAATCATCCATCCATCTACAACCACTTTTCCATTTCCAGGTCGTGGGGCTGCTGGAGCCAATCCCAGCTCACACTGGGTGAGGGCGGGGTCACCCTGGACAGGTCACCAGTCCATCACAGGGCCAACACACAGAGACAGACAGAAGCAAACAACCAGCTGGTGCTATATATTAACTGCAAATATATGAGAACAGCATTAATCCTCTAATCTTCTTATATCAAAGTCAGTATGGATAACTATTCCTATACAACATTTGTTCAAGAGAAAAAAATATCAGCTGTCATTTACATATTAGGAAATTCATTTCTGTGAACATTTTATTTATTTATTTCCTCAAAACACTAAAATCTCTTTACCCCACCCATTGGAGTTCCCCTTGCTTTTTATATTGCTAATCCACTAAACACTGTGTTACTGTTCACCGACATGTCCCGGAATTACTAAAGGAATGTTGTTTGTATCATTTTGATTAATAATGACAGACAGTGTTTGTCTGTGAACTAAATGTCTGAGCCCACAGGTACAAAATAGAACCGCAAGAAACTAATGTGAGTTGGCAGCATGACACAGTTTTATGAAGAATTGTTCCTCCAGCTGCCAACTGAGCTGCTTTAACTATTCTCACTGTGTACTATGTTGCAGAACACAATAACACTGAGCCATAAACACTATTTTACTGTATGTGGTCCCAATCGAACTAAAATGAAATTTTGAACATAAAAAACACAAAACAGATAAATGACAGACATGCTTGGATAATATGATCACAAAAATTTGATTTATTTGTCAATATTAACTCTTTAAATGGCACAGCAGCAAAGAACTTTGTGGAAATGCCAAAACTACCAAAAGTAAAAACCAAGTTATTTCATGTTCAACATGTGATGCAGGAATATCATTCACTTAAATAAGATTAACAATAAACCCTTATTAACATAAACTATATAAAATAATTTCTGATAACAATAATATATATAAAGTTAAAGGCTGTCTATCACAAGCAAGCATTGCATTCAATTAAACACATCAATTACGATATAAGTCCAGAAGCAATGGTAAGAAAATGAACGATAAAATCATAATTTTAATGTTGCTGTTGATTAATGTGTTGCTCATTTTAATTTGTGAAATGTCAGTCTGCAATAATGTATTGTAAGCATTATGATGGTTACATAATTCATATATAAATTTATAATTTAAAGCTTGAACTGCTAATCTTATCTTTTAAATAAATGTAGTGGATTAAAAAACAATAAAGCTCTCAAACTACTCTCCACCCTTGGTGCCACATTAATATTTGCTCTGGACTCTCCTTTTATTTCCTGTAATGTGTTTGTCAAACCTCTTAGTCGGA
Source organism: Remorina albescens (assembly GCA_034769265.1). Taxonomy (NCBI): domain Eukaryota; kingdom Metazoa; phylum Chordata; class Actinopteri; order Carangiformes; family Echeneidae; genus Remorina; species Remorina albescens. The sequence continues at coordinate 16,703,101 of CM068493.1, read as the reverse complement.
AAGCCCAGTGATGTCATCAGGAAAGACTTTTTAAATCAACCTGCACTTGCTGTGGGTGCATTGTTTAAGTCACAGTCGTGAGGTTGCCAGAATGGACCAGTTAATCTTTCAGCAGGAGATCCATAAGCGTATCCAAGCAGTGGAGAATTCATTTGGCCCATCGGCCCGGCCACTGTCCATTCCAGGTCGCATTCTGATGGGAGAGGGTCAGCTAGTAAAGCAGGGTCATCGGAAACCTCAGCTAAAGGTCTTCTTCCTCTTTAATGATGTGCTGGTGTACGGTAGCATCATTGTTAGTGGCCGCTGGCACAAGAACCAGAAGATCATCCCTCTTGGTAAGCAATTCTGGCATGGATTTTTTATTAATTTTTCCTAAATTTACTTGGTTTAGAGAATTTGACACATCTCACTGGGGCCAATCCAATGCTAAAAAACGTTAATAGAAAAAGATGAAAACAAATCAAAAGTACAGTTGGCCCCAGTTATTAAATAAACATTGTTTTTCTCTCAATTCATCTCAAGGCAGCTGGTGAACTGGACTTTTTTTTTTTTTTTTTTACGGGTAGTCAGATTTTCCTAAAAAAACACATCTGCCAATGCTTTAGATTTTTTTTAAATATAATAACTGAATAACATTCAAACCTGAGAGTTGATGGCTAATGTCACATTTTAGCTGTGGGTAACTTTTTCTTGGTGGGAAGACTTGGTGGGACTTAATTAATGTGCCATCATCTCTGTGATTTCAGAAGAAATTCAGCTGGAGGACATGGAGGATGGCATCTGACTGAGAAACCAGTGGCTCATCCGTACACCACGCAAATCCTTTTTTGTGTCTGCATCTTCATTTGAGGAGAAGCAAGCCTGGATGCATCACATTGAAGAGTGCCGGTCTAGGCTGCTGCAGGGCGGCGGCTGCCAACCTGGCTCGACCTTTGCTGTTTCCTGGATTCCAGATGCAGCTGCCAACAAATGCATGCGCTGCTTTGGCAGGTTCACTGCAACCAACCGTCGACACCACTGCCGGAAATGTGGCTTTTTGGTCTGCAATTCATGCTCCAAGGTGCGAGCAGTGATACACCATATTCATCCCACTAAAAAGTTGAGAGTCTGCATGATCTGCCTCACAAGCAGGAAAGAAGTAATACCATCTCACCAGAGAGGAGACAGCAAGTCAGAGGAGGAAGATGTGGCAGGCTCCAGAGATCAAAAGGGAATGATGCACAACCACATTCCTAGTTGGTGATTTAACTCCCAAATGGGCATCTACTTTGGCCCAGCCACAGAGGATCAGTGGCCCCAGTAAAACATTAAGACTGCTGCAGCCTCTCAGACAAAAATTATGTTAATTCATTCATCTTCAACTGCTTATCTGTTTCTGGGTTGTGGGGGTGCTGGAGCTAATCCCAGCTCACTCTGGGTGAGGGCGGGGTCACCATGGACAGGTCACTAGTCCATCACAGAGCCAACACACAGACAAACAACCACTCACACTCACACTTAGACCTATAGACAATTTAGAGTCACCAATTAACCCAAACATGTGGAAGGAAACCGGAGTACCTGGAGGAAACCCACGCAGGCACAGGGAGAACATGCAAACTCTACACAGAAAGGGCCCAGGCCAGGAAACGAACCCACAACCTTCTTATTGTGGGTCAACAGCACTAACCACTATGCCGCTGTGCTGCCCACAAAAGTAATGTGTTCCACATAATCAAGCATCATATTAAACTATGAAATGTATTATTAGAAGGAGTAATGGGTTTATAAATGGACGCTGACCTGTAATGTTGACACAAAGCTGTTTGTTTTATATAAAAGCATACTTTAAATCAACAGCAATCCCATCCAGAAAGAAATTTATACCCACGTCGCCTTTCTCATGTAAAAAAGTTGGTGTCAAAGAGTTTAGAGAAGAGCAGATTTTTTCAGTGTGATTTAGAAATTACATTCAAATGACAGTTCATACTTGGTATTTTACTTTGAAATTAGCAATGAATAATAATGAGCAAGTAAAACATTGGTGAGATGATTTGAGTGTTGAGGTGGATGTACCAATACTACTTTACTTATTTTTTTCTTGTCAAGATTCCAATACATGCATTTAACTTCACTTTGTCAATGATGGGATTCTTCTTCTTCACACATGATGCTGAAATCATTTTAAAACTAAAGATCAATGTATAACTTTTTTTTGGGTTGTGTTTCAAGTCATTATTATTATTAGTATCCTAACCTTGTATTAGCAACAATACTACTTCACTTAGTTATAGAGATTTGGATTTATAAACACAGACTTGGTAACTATGTGTTTAAATATGTAAGTGCAAAAGCTTTTTCTCACAACACTAACGCCCCACAGTGAAATAGCGAGGAATTGGAAAAAGAGTTTAATAACAGTTACATGTAATTATATTTAATTAACTGAATCTTGCAACTGTAAATAGTCTTCCCTTACAACTAATAGCGATTAATCAGTGCTTCTTAAGATGGGCCTGAAATGAAATAAATAAATAAATAAATAAAAAATAGCTCGTATGCATACATACACCACTGTAGACGTGCCAAATCTTTCTTAATTACGGGTAAGACCTTAACTGGAAGTTATGTCAAACCTGTTTGTCTTCTACTCCGACCGAACACTGTTTATTTTGCCTTTTCCAAAAACCTGGTTGTTTTGTAACATGAAACCAGACTCATTAAGCTGTTGAGGCATTTTTTGTATCTCAGTATCACATCAGCAACTTATCACACTGAGACACATCAGTGATTGGCATAAAGGCAAACTGAAGAGGGTTAAACTGTTATATGCTATGTTAAAATGGTATATTGCATATAAAAGATTAAATGGAGGATAAGGCAGAGGGTCAAAGTTGTGGATCTGAAGTGAATTGAATTTAACATGTGATCCTCTTACTTAATAATCATAATACATTATTATTTTTAAACAGTAAGAGTCCATTACATAACTTTAAGTTGTGTCTTTATTTTCTCTCTAATACCTGAGATGATCATGATTGTAGCCTTTCAATTGCAGACAAAGTTCACAAATGTGCATCTCATTACATTTCATTAAAGTGTTCTCAGTGGCAAACCACAAATCACCTCTTCTTCTCCCGCTCCATCCTTGGTTACAGGCAGCCTTAAACTTAATCTGGGTATCATGTTTAACGACCAACCTATCCCTCTCTGACCATGTATCCATGTTTCTGTCATGTCATGGGGCTCTATACAGCATCCTGACTGAGTGCTCCACCCAGTTCTTGGTCCATGTTTTGATTATCTCGTATTGATTACTGCAATTCTCTTCAAGCAGGTCTTATATGTGCTCAGTGAAGCCTTGCAAATACTCCACAATGCAGCAGTTCATCTGACCTTCAATCAGCCAAGAAGCTGATTAACCTACACTGGCCACCCATGGTCATCCCAAGCTCTCAGAGTCTATGTAACCCCAATCATACAGACCTATGATCTTCTCAAAAACTGCTTTCCTCCAAGAAATGTTGTCTGGCAGTGCAATTCCATCTTTTTCAGTGGAGCAGCATACTCCCAGAAACAGGAAACCTGAAACTCTTTATGTTGCACTGTACCAAATATTGTCATCTTATGAGATAATACATCCCAGAACATAAACTAAATCAGCATGCGACTCTGAATCTAAGTATTGTGGGTTCAAGCTCGATGCTGGATGATGTAAATTTTTAGGAATGAAAGAAGAAGAAAATTCCAGCTTCCATACTTTGTCAAAGATGTAGATTTGAGAGAGCGCAGGTTTGAGGACTCGAAAGGCTGTCTGTGGGAGGAAGGGTCTCTTCAGCAGTGTGCCCAAGTGAGTCCATTCTTACTTACATTAGAGCAGTAAGATAACTGCACAAAATCAGTCTCCTTGTTCATGTTGTAGAAATGAAAGACATCGGAGAAAGTTGGAGAAAACCAGGTATTTAGCTTCAGTGGTAATCTAAACAAGGCCACCAAATGGCCTTCATGGATGAATAAATTTGTATTGTATTCTTATTAGCACTGTTGCCTCACAATAAGAAGGTCACGGGTTCGGTTCCCAGGCCCGGGGCCTTTCTGTGCAGACTTTTCATGTTCTCCCTGTGCCTGCATGGGTTTCCTCTGGGTACTCTAGTTTCCTCCCACCGTCCAAAGACATCATGTTTGGGTTAACTGGTGACTCTAAATTGTCCGTAGGTCTGAGTGTTAGTATGAGTGGTTGTTTGTCTCTGTCTGTCTCTGTCTGTCTGTGTGTGTTGGACTGGCGACCTGTCCAGGGTGTGCCCTGCCCTCAGCAGTGTGAGCTGGGATTGGCTCCAGCACCCCCGTGACCCAGAAACAGATAAATTAATGAATGAATGTATTCTTATTGCAATAAAAAGAGCTGCATGAAAGGTGTAAGTGAAACTTATTTTTCCATTCTGGCACAACCCACTTTTGGCCCACAGATGGCTGGCTAGCTCAGCAGAGGGTGAAACTCTTAATCTCAGGGTTGTGAAGACTCAGCTTCATATACATTAGTGCAGTCAGAGCTGCAGTCACAGCCATCTTGCTCAACAATGTCATGACCTGCAAGTGAACTGAGAGAAAGCTATTTCTCTTATAATGTTGAGCCCTAAAAAAAAAGTAGACAAACACTGTTCCTTTGTGAAAAATATAGTACTGATACTTTACTTTCTTAACTTAAGGGTAATCCTTGTTATCTTGGTTGTTCTTTGTTTTCGTTATGTCTTATCATCTTCTTTTTTTTTAGAATCAATGTCGTGTTTGCTCTGTGATTATTAAGTTCGATTCGTTTAACTTGATGCTCAGTACTGAAATTACTTACTGTAACCATCAGAGGTCAGGCTACCAAACATAGACAGAATGGAAAAAACTGCAACACAAACTGGTGCCAACAATCAATAGCACCAAGATAAGTGGAGTGTCTACATAAACTTTGATGCAAAGACATTAAATTCAGATCTAGAATATCTCTCGTGTTTTTTGTTTTGTTAAAATTAGGAATCCTTTCAACCAACTTTTGTCTCGTTTTGATGACGTCGAACCAGCGTCTTCCGGTCCTACCTGCAGCAGTAAACATGGCGAATGCTAACGAAGTCGTTGTCTGTATTCAACCCTGAGGTCTTTTGGTTTCCATTTCAGGACTTAAGCAGTACACTTTGAGCGTTTGGTTTCCAGAGGGTCGTGGGTAGGGCCTTTTGCTCTGCAAGTTTTATTTCAATAAACGGTAAGGTCAGGGTTCACCTTTGTGCTTTTATTAGCGCTAACGCGGCCCGAGATAGTGTATGCTAACGTCCCGAGCTAACTGTACAGTCAAATGCAGCATGAGCAGCTAATGTTTAGATATCTGTTGCAGGGAGCGATGTAATGTTTGTTAAACACTCAAACATCCGCAGCCATATCTAATACTTGTAAAGTTGACTTTATGTGTTTGTATGTGAGTTGTTGACTGTCAGGTTTATGTTAATTTGTTCGCCACCATTAGCTAAATGGTCATACTAAGAAAAGTGTGCATTGCTGTTCATGTTTTTAACTTGACTTTTATATTCGAGATGGCTACATCGACCAGCGCACACAAACGCTAAATAAATGGTTCAACAAATAGCCGGTATCTGTAGAGTTAACTAAATGTAATCGAACATACTCATAAAGATGCTTCGTAACGTCGACGTAAACTATCCTTGAATTACTTATGAATTGGAATTTCACTTACCTTCATTTGTCCCAACATTTTAATACTCGACAGGGTGGAGGAGGCACACCAGCAAAATGGGGCGACGTTCAACTTCTTCCACCAAGAGTGGAAAATTTATGAACCCCACCGACCAGGCTAGTAAGTACCGACCACTATGCAGAACCGGATTGTCCAAAGCTGATTGTATGGATATCTCCAGAAGAATTACTCTTTATCTATTGCTGGCCAATCTTAGAACAATAACTAGTGTGTTCTCTACCTCCATCACAGGAAAGGAAGCCAGGAAAAGGGAGTTAAAAAAGGTACCCTTGTTGTGGAGATATATGTTTCACTGTTAATTTGGTCTTTCCTCTTAAAGAATGGTCATGTAACTGTATTTTTAACATGTTGCTTCATCTGGGAACAATCCTGCTAGAACAAGAAGCAGAGAATGATGGTCAGAGCAGCGGTGTTGAAGATGAAGGACCCCAGACAGATCATCAGAGACATGGAAAAGCTGGATGAAATGGGTAAGAAGGCTGAATCAGTTTTTCCATTGTCCTGGGATTTGGGCACAAATTGTGTTGGTCTTTACAATCTATAGCTATCTTATTGAATCAAGATCAATGTCTGTCTAAACCCTCTCTTATAATGCTAATGCTTTCTGTTAATATGCTAACTGTGACACAGTTTAACACAGGTGTCTAATAAGATAAAATATAAAGTGACGACATTTTATATCACAATGGCATATGGCTAAATTCACTGTGATATAATAGTGTTTTTCCAAAATTTGTCTGGCTGTTATTCAACACTTTAACACTCTCAACAGAATTCAACCCCGTCCAGCAGCCCCTGTTGAATGAGAAAGTGCTGAGGGACAAAAGGAAGAAGCTGCGTGAGACATTTGAACGCATTGTCCGCTTATATGAGAGAGAGAATCCTGATACCTACAAGGAGCTACGCAAATTGGAATTGGACTATGAGACCAAACGGGGGCAGCTGGCCCTCTACTTTGACTCAGTCAAGGTGTGTTTATTATTCTGTATGCATTTGCATGTGTTTTTGTTCAGTTTAATTGTTGGGCTCAGATACAGCGATATGAAAAAATATGTATATATCTGGTATAAAGATCCATAATAATCAAACTTAAACATTCAGGCTTTGATTAATGTTCACCTGTTTGGTGTAAAATATTGGAATAAATGAAAGACATTTAAATTAAAGGATGTACATTTTTGTGTATGTGTGTTGATGTGATGTGATGTTCGCATCAGAGTCCCCTTTCATGGCTTGTGTTCACTCTGTTTATTAAATTGTATCTCCTATGTCCTCTTTATAGAATGCAGAGTCTGTGGAGGTTGACAGCATCCCTTTACCAGATATGCCCCATGCCCCCTCCAATATCCACATTCAAGACATCCCACTGCCAGGGGCCCAGCCTCCCTCCATACTAAAGAAGAGTTCCACTTTTGGGTAGGTCTTGAGCAGGAAATGTTTAAGGTTTTGCCGCTCTGTATATGATGCTGTTGTGTAATAATGTTCCACTGAGGCAATTCTCCTTTTTCTATATTACTCAGTAAAGGACCTCTCTCGGCATCCTCTGGACCAGTGATGGCAACAGTTCCTGGTGTCCCACGTTTACCCCCAGGGAAAAAGCCCCCTGGCCCTCCACCTGGGCCCCCACCTCCACAGGTCCTGGCACTGTATGGCATTCCTGCTCGACGAGGTTATGGTACAGATTCTGGTAACACACAAACTATTCCATCAATCCCTGAAATGCTATTTCTAATCATTCATCTTCTTTTTTTGATAACAATATGAGCGCTACTAATAATAATATTACTTCACTTTTAAAATTTTGTTGCTGCTTACATTTACTTGTCTAGCTTTTAGCTCATTTTACTCTTTTGTGCCCTACAAACAGAGCCTTCCATCCCTGGTTTAGACAAGGACTCTGCAATGGAATTTGGAAGAGATCGGGATAGTGGTAGTGAGAGCGACAGAGATCGGGAGGATGTGGATGATGATGACAGCGACTCTGAAGAGGACAGTGAAGAAGAGAGGGATGAAGCAGGGGATGGTGACCAGAGAATGAGTGTGGACAGGCAGGATGATGAGAGGGAAAGAGAGGAGGATAGAAACAGAAATGAAAGGCATGCTGGTGAGTGTCTCGTTCTTGATTTGAGTTTATGTATAACTGAGACTGATTTGGCAAACGGCAATGATGAAACCGTTCCTAAATGTTTTCTGGAAAATTATACTAATTAGAATTTGTGCTCATATACTAATATATAACTTTTGATGAATATTTTTATGTCCAAATGTTTTAGGTCGCAGTGTACGGTTCGCAGATATGCCTCCAGAGGCACCCCGTGAAGGAAAGAGGAAGAAAAAGAGACTGGTGAAGAAAACCAAAGCCATCACCCCTCTACAGGCCATGATGTTAAGGATGGCAGGTAGCCAAGTAAAATTATGTTACTGTTGTATATAAGTTATCATAATTTGATTTCTATTTTTGATGATGTCACTTGGTGTTATTTCTATTCTTCAGGTCAGTCAGTTCCTGAAGAGGAGGAGGAAGAAGTAGAGGAGGAATACACAGATGAATCAGACAGCTCAGACATTGAGGACAGGGGACCACCTGGGGACAACCAATCCCACCTCATGGTCAATCAGCGTTTACCCCCTCCGCCTGGGCCAGTGGGACAGCAAGGACCTCCTCACATGCAAGGGCCACCAATGACTGGTCCTCCACCCCTGGGTCCACCCCCAGCTCCTCCAATGAGGCCTCCTGGTCCACCTTCTGGCCCACCGCCTGGCCCACCACCAGGTTAGATCAAGGAATAAAGTCTCTACCTGATATTTTAAGGATATTCTTGTACTCATTCATATGTACACCATGCATCATTTATTATACACATTGTGTCATATTTAGGGGCTCCGCCATTCTTGAGACCCCCTGGTATGCCTGGAGGCATGAGGGGTCCAATGCCTCGCCTTCTGCCTCCTGGACCTCCACCAGGTAGACCCCCTGGCCCACCACCAGGACCCCCTCCTGGCCTTCCTCCAGGCCCACCACCACGTGGACCCCCTCCCAGACTACCACCCCCAGCACCACCAGGTAGGCATAAGTGTGTACACAGGGTGTGAAGGTAGATATCTTAATGTGCATGCACGTATGTGTTGCACTACAGATGAAATGGAAAACGCATCTGGAAGAACATTACATACACACAACATTGCTGAAAAATGTGAATTTTTATTTTAAAAGCCATTGCTGCTCAAATGAGAAACTAAATCAATAAAATTCCAATGTGTGTGTGTGTATATATGCAATCATACTTAATGTATTAACAGAAGAGAAAAAGTTTAACTTTACAATGACCAATATGAAGGAGACTTGTCACCCTGATAGTGATATGATGAAAAGATGTCACTCTGTTTATATGAACATGCACCCATTTTTTGGTTGAATTGTGGTTTCATAGAGTGGAGCTTCCTCCCTCTGGGGAATCATGTTTGATATGTGCTAAAAATTGTTTGTAGGGAGCACAAATCGGGACAAAAGCCAAGTTGTTGTTTATTGGCACCTAATGCAATGTACAACTAACATATCACTTTTTATCACCAAAATCAAAAGTCAGCATTGGCTAAGATGAGAAACACTCATCAAAATGCATCTCTCTTATGTCTCTTTACAGGTATCCCACCGCCTCCCCCAAGAGCAGGAGGGCCCCCGCGTCCACTTGCCCCACCGCTCTCTCTCTTCCCGCCCCCTCTCAACTCCAATGTTCTCAGTGCTCCTCCCAACATTGTCCAGCGGCAAAAGGGCTCAGGATCTAGCCAGGACAATTCACAGAGCAACATACCACCCCCTGCCATGCCTATGCGACCAGGTGTCATGCAGATGCCCCCGCCACCAGGAACAGCTGCCGCTTCCACAGGCAATAATCCTGGTGGCAATCTTCCTGGCCACCACCACACAGCCACTATTGAAAAACGAGCAAATATTACCTCTGTCGCAGCTGCAGGAGGCAGCATGGCAGCAGGTGCTGGTTCTGGTGGGGCCACCATATCTGCCAAACCTCAGATTATCAATCCAAAAGCAGAAGTCACCCGCTTTGTGCCCACCGCACTAAGGGTGCGAAGGGATAAGAGTGGAGCAATGCTTGGGGCAGCAACAGGCCCTCTGGATAAAGCAGGAGGTGGTGTTGCAGGAAGGAGGGGAGATGAAGGCATTGGAGGAGGACAGGCACAGAAGCAACAAGCAGCAGCTGGTCCAATGGGCTTGGCCAACCCAGCTCAGATGGGTGCTGTGTCTCATCCCAGCATGAAGACTAAGGATCAGGTGTATGAAGCCTTTATGAGAGAGATGGAGGGACTCCTCTGAAACATGAAAGGGTGGGAAATTGGGAACTCTATACCACAGGAGTGTGTTGGTTTTTCCATTTTCTTTGCAGAGTAATAGAGATAGCTGTCTGATTATTATTTGTTGTATCGAGAGATAACGTACAAGTGGAAACATTGAAATTGGTTACTATCCCATTTCACTCAGTACTGAATAATCCCTGACTATCAGATGTTATGTTGTATTTTTTTTATCTGCCGGCAACAATTTGTTATTTGGCTCAACCACAAGTAGGCAATTTTGTATTATTTTAGTGTTATCTCTTCATTTTATTAGTTATCCCCTAAACGTGTTGGACCCTAAAACAAAAGTGTGGAGTTTGTGTCAGCCAATGACAAAGTACATGTTTGAAACTGTTTCAACTGCAACTAAATAAATACTGGAGAAACTGTTTTACAAAATGTGTGATGTACTAAATGAAATAATGTAGATAAAATATGAACATCGTAGTTATACGCAAGATAAGTGGATAACTGGATGTTATATATCCAGTCAGCAATTAGCTTTTTTTTTTTTTTTTATGTATTTATTTTTATTTATTTCCACATATTTTTGGACCCAGTTAAATCAAACTTTATTTGTATAGCACTTTTTATACAGATGAGCAACACAAAGTGCTTCACAGGTTCAAAAGAAAAAAAAAAAGAAAGAACACAGAAAATAACAAATCTTTGTCTAAGTATTAACAATCTTAGTGGTATATTTAATGCGGATAACGTTTAAAATTGTAAAACGCATTAAAACGACAATTCCCATCACCTCCTGCGCAGGCCACTGCACTTTTCCGCATCTGCGCAGTGCCGAGCTGACGACACGTTGGGTTGAAAACAGCATGGCGGACGACAGCGAGAAGAGCGTGAAGCCAAACACAGACGCAACACTCGAAGGTTCGAGCAGTGATGATGATGATCACTGTGGAAATAGCGGCGAAAACGATGAGACGGTGAAAACTTTCAAGGACCTGGTGAGTCTGTCTCACAGGGAGCGAAGAAGAAAGCTTACCATGGCAACATATAGGCACCAATTTAGGAATTTGTGTTAGCTCAAGCATGCTAATATCTTCTGTAATCATTGTTGTTAATTGCTAAAGTCTGCCTGGCGTTATTGATAGTCGTCAGCACAACATCAACAGCATCTTGCAGTGGTCTGTCTGGTTTCTTTGCCGGTGACAGGGTGTTACTGAGGTCCTCTGTGAGGCATGCGATCAGCTGGGATGGAAGAGTCCAACCAAGATTCAGATAGAAGCCATACCAGTCGCCCTGCAAGGTGAGAAACAACAGCAGTTCTCCTCTGTGTTCTGGTCCCATTAAAGACTGTTGCTTCAGTATGTATATGCACCATAAAAAGCATTTTCCTTAATGTGAAGTGTTACAGTAAAGTACATAAGTGCCATATGTTTAAAGTATCAAAGTAATCCACCACAAAATCCTCTGCCCGATTTACATGGTCAGATAGGATATAAACTGTATTTAATTGCTTTAAGAAATTGAACTACTTACGCTCCACTAGTTATATGAACTTTTCATTGCCCTTTTCTTACCCTACAGGGAAGGATGTTATTGGTTTGGCAGAGACTGGTTCAGGAAAGACAGGCGCCTTTGCTCTGCCAATCCTCCAGTCACTACTGGCCTCGCCACAGAGGCTTCACACCCTTGTCCTCACTCCCACCAGAGAGTTGGCATTTCAGATCTCTGAGCAGTTTGAGGCCTTGGGCTCCAGCATTGGTGTTAAGTGTGGTATGTGTCCTTTGACTAAAGGTTAGCTGATCTGTAGTGATGCAGAAGATTTTCTGCGCTTCTGTACCTTAAACCTTTCTCATTTGTGTTGCAGCGGTTATAGTTGGTGGAATTGACATGATGTCCCAGTCTTTGGTTTTGGCCAAGAAACCGCACATTGTTATTGGTAAGCATAAAAATGAAACTGTGATCTTTTTTTTTTTTAACATTGATTTTTACATTGATCATAAACAACAACATGTTAATTGGTTGTTTTCTTTGTGAACATGTATTTGTGGACAAAGACAATAAACGTATACTGTTACTGCTTGTTCTAGTGATCATAGTCTTCATTATAAATTAATGCCATTGTTTAGTTTTTTACCCATTTGTTTGCTGTATTTTCTACTTTTTGTGTATTTTCTACACAAAAACATGAAGAGTTGCATTTTTATCTCAAATGTAATAGATTTTTTTCTTCATCTATTTATTTACTTTGCTATTTTCAAGGCACTCACAATATATTTCTCTATCTAATAAGCTAAAGCAAGAACATTCCTTTTTATTTTAATATCATCAATGGTTCATCATTACTGGGAAAAGTATTAAACCAAAAAAAAAACCCCCAAAACTTTTAATTCTTTACGTAAATCACAGGCACAGGTCACAGACATTGTCCATATAACTCAAATATCAAATCTTTAATTTACTGCCTATGTTGTCATGCTTAATGAATTGATATTCATAGCTTTGATGTAGTGACAAATAAGCCTTACAAATGTGTTTATAGCCACACCTGGTCGGTTAATAGACCACCTGGAGAACACCAAAGGCTTCTCCCTACGAGCTCTGAAGTTCCTGGTCATGGACGAAGCCGACAGAATCCTCAACATGGACTTTGAGACTGAGGTCAGTATTCAGACCGTTAGTGCCAGACAATAGCTAAACTCAAACTCACATTAAGCCTTGATCTTTGCTTTCATTCAGTACAACAGTGTCCTATTTAATAAAAGCAAACAAAATTTTGTTGTTCACATATTTAGATTCTGTAATAACATTAATGTTATGTGATATGTTTAAAGTTGTATGTATTTTGGACACCTATTTAATAAAAAAAAAAGATTCTATTGGGTTTTCTCAATGGAAAGCAAAAGGTTCAAGCTCAATATCTCAAAACAGCTCAGAATATAGATAAAATCTTATAATTACAAGAAAACAAAATTACCTTAACCTGGAACGCTGAAAGAAAAATAATGCAATCTCTGACACATAGAGGCTCTTTTTTAACTCTGCTTTCAATTATTCTTTTATTTCTTCCAGGTGGATAAAATTTTGAAGGTGATTCCTAGAGACAGACGGACCTTCTTGTTCTCAGCCACCATGACTAAAAAGGTAGACAAACATTTACACAATTCTGCAAAGGGTTTACAGTCTTGCTATGTTCTGTGTAAATTATTGCAAGCGCGGCACAGTAACCCGGAAATCTAATAAGATGGTTTTAGAGAGTTGTCACGTGCACTGAGATTCTTTAAATTGTTCATAGGTTCAGAAACTACAGAGGGCAGCTCTGAAAGATCCTGTAAAGTGTGCGGTATCTACCAAATACTCTACAGTTGACAAACTGCAGCAATATTACATCTTCATCCCATCCAAGTACAAGGTGGGTCATACATAAACACACCTTCCCGTTCCCTTTTAAGTTGTTATGACTTGTGTTGCGAGAAGTCATCCCCTGCCTGGCAAAGCACCAAAATGAACCTCGGCTGGAGTACGCAGTATTTTTAATTTCATAACACCATCTTGTGGTTGTTTGGTGGCAGGACTGTTACCTGGTGTCCATCCTGAACGAGTTAGCTGGTAACTCATTCATCATTTTCTGCAGCACGTGTAACAATGCCCAGCGGGTGGCACTGTTGTTAAGGAACCTTGGCATCACTGCTATCCCTCTTCATGGCCAGATGAGTCAGGTAGAGCTTCAGACTATTAAGAGCACACAGTGTTTGCACATCATAGGCATAACTCATACACATATTTAGTTGAAACCTGTTAGCTTTAAAAACTTTATATTATATGATTTAATATTATTATACAATCATCTATTTTTCTATGTGTTCATAACTGATGTATATAACTGATGCTGAGTCTAGTTTGTGAATCATTTTTAAACATTAACAGATTATTGTAGATGCATATCATTTGCCAATATGTTTATTTTAGACAACATTTCTCATTTTGTCAAAACAGATCTCAAAATCTTTGGTCATAGGTATTCACTGATACTTTTCTGAAAATTATACACAATGCATCTTATGCCCTTTACTTTTTTTCATCCTGCATTGTGGATCAAATCGGTTTGGCTCAATTGGGCCTGAAAGAACATCACCCTCTTTTAATTGTATCATAAATTAACTATATTCGCAATTAAAAATGATGCATTTATGTCCTGTAGGTAAACAGGCATGAATATCAACAGTGATAAAAGCTTCTCTGTATAGTTTTTTCCTGTCTATGTAATACTCTATTAACCTTCTGTGTCTTCTTCCCTCTTTTGTTCAGAATAAACGTCTAGGAGCACTGAACAAGTTCAAGTCCAAGTCTCGATCAGTTTTACTGGCTACTGATGTGGCATCCAGAGGACTGGACATTCCTCATGTAGACTGTGTCATTAACTATGACATCCCCACTCACTCTAAGGTAGCTTGGTGCTTAGAGTCCTTTAGCCACTTAATGTAGTTATTTAAAAAAAATAATAATAATAATTTCACTGATTGTACCGATTTCACCTGGATCTATCTGCACTTTATAGGACTACATCCATAGAGTTGGCCGAACAGCCAGAGCAGGCCGGTCTGGGAAATCCATCACCTTTGTCACTCAGTAAGATTAAATTTAACTAGGTGCTGAATATTTACCTGAATATTCGCCTGCTTTTCTAAATAATTTTGACTTCCTCATTAAATTTGTGTTATTTTTGGTATTGTTGGTATTGTTGCTCAGTTGTTTTTTGCCGAAGTACCACTATTTATACCATAATTGAATAAATTAAATGAGTTGACTGTAATAAACTGACTGATCCGTTTATCTTAGGTATGATGTGGAGCTCTTCCAGCGAATCGAAACCCTGATTGGCAAAAAACTTCCTGCCTTCCCTACCCAGGAAGAGGAAGTGATGATGCTAGTAGAGAGGGTGAGCGAGGCCCAGCGATTTGCCAGGCTGGTAAGTCATATTAACCTTATCAACACTTTTTAGATAAAATAAACTTATATCAAGTAATCATGAAATAATACTATCAGAAAATGTCTCTTTTTCTGGTTTTCTTTTGATTTTAATTTGTTCTGCAAGAAAATAATTTATTTTCTGAAATTGGCCTTTTTGTATGTTGAGAAACAGAGAGGTCACATCAAATCAAATCAAATCAAATCAGATTTATTTGTATAGCGCCAAATCATAACAAAGTTACATCAAGGCACTTTACATATAGAGCAGGTCTAGACCAAACTCTTTATAAAATTATAACATGAGTTAAAGTAATGGATGAATGGTTAAATATAGTTAACTAAAAATAATAAGTCGATAACTTTTGTCCTTAGGAAATGAAGGAACAAGGTGAGAAAAGAAAAAGGCCCAAAGGAGGAGACGGAGATGAAGATGATAGTGAGCAAGCAAGTGGAGTGAGGAAGAGAGTCAAAGGGGGAGCAGGAGGAAGAGGAGGGGGGAAGAAGAACAGGGGTGGAGGAGCTTGGAGGGGGGGCCGCTGAAATCTCCACTGTTAACAAGACTGTACATAACCACAATATGCAATGCCTCTCCTGTTTTTGGTGTAAAACTTGATTATGACATGTTTGCCAGCAATCACTATGAAAGCAAACTGCTATTTAATTACAGAAAACATGTTTTTCCTTCCCCTTTTTCTAATAAAATGTCAATGTAAAAACAAAAGCCTGTGTTAGTGGGCTCTGATGTGTTTGCCTGAGTTATTTTGAGCATAAGCCTGCTGTTGTGGCTTTCAGACACATGAGGGAGGTGTTTCAGTTTACAGCAGGAGAAGGAGAATGAAGACTTCATATGAGACATCTGAATGGGGTAAATGCATTATGCAAGACTTTCTGCTTTCCAACTAATTTTCCTCGAGTAATATTTTGAGAAGTCAGATGTGTAAATGTTAAGCGGTGACAACGCATCTTATTTTGGTAGGTATTTGTAACCTGGGTAAGCAACAGTTGCAATGTCCGTAGTTTTTTCCATCCATGTCATTGGTTTGCAGCAAATTGGGGGGTTGGTTTCTTCCAGCCAATGGCGGAGAGGGGGGAGAGACTGACCGCAAAGTGAGGGGCCAATTGTGTCCATCCTGCATTGGGTAGGTGTGTGCAGTACATAGATATTTGGGGGATAGATTTAATGAACGGTCCACCGCAGCACAAAGTCCCGACACAAACGCATGTGAATGCGTTCGCTCCTGAGTCCAAACAGACCGCAGTGCATCACCAGGCGCCCCGCATCCCTCCTCAGGTGAATCCCCAGAGCCAGCGTCCCGGTGCGGAGCGTCGATCTGCGCGGTCCCTTTCTATGTGAGTGCGGTCCGTCGCCGTAGGCGGGAGCAGCAGCGGTCAAGTGTGCCCGGGTTAGGAGGGGCCCCAGTGTGGAGCCAGCGCCGTGCAGTGTCCCATACCGAAGCCCCGATACATGCTTGCCTCTCCGCTGTGCGCGGCTGCTAGTTGTTTTTCGGGTCACGCCGGGGGGGAGATCGGACGGCTCGGTGAACGGGATCTATTCGCTGCTTCGCTAACTCAACCGGGTGAGTTCCGTTGTTGTTTATGCTTATTGTTTATTTGTTATTATTCACCGCGAGGAGCGCGCGCCTGCCGGGCGCTGGATGGAGCAGCGGATCAGCCTCCTGGATGATGGAGGTCCCTGAGGAAACTTAGCCCTCATGGCTGTCCTGAGTTAGGAGCCCAGCTTTGAATGAGTGATATCCTGTACGCTTTTTATCACCTGGATAGACGTCAGTGAGGAACCACTGAAACTCATAATAGTCAGCAGAGTAAGTGCCACCCAATGCGTTAAGCTAGCT
Organism: Remorina albescens; assembly: GCA_034769265.1. Classification (NCBI taxonomy): domain Eukaryota; kingdom Metazoa; phylum Chordata; class Actinopteri; order Carangiformes; family Echeneidae; genus Remorina; species Remorina albescens. Next base: position 16,686,229 of record CM068493.1, on the reverse strand, counting down.
TTAAAAAGACATTTTTCTTTCGGCTTAAAAAAATCCTCACGTTGACGTTAATGGTCTTTTTCTTCCTAATTGTGCCTTTCTTTAACGGGGCCTCAGCTTTCTCACATTACATCTTCCGTCAGGTCAACGAACCACATCAGCCCATGAGCTGGAGATATTAGCAAAATATGAGTGCAGGACCTGAGCTGGAAGTTTCGCCCCTGCTGCTCTCTGCCTCCTGCCTTTGCTCTTTTGGGGGCTCGCCAATGCACAGTCATCGTATGTGTTGTGTAAGCCCGGTGTCCACGGACAAGTGCAGGTTGTCCATGTTATCAGGGCAGAGGGCTGCTGTCAGGTTTAACAGAGGGACCGTTAGGGACGAGCCATGCTCGGCTGTAAGCTACGCAGTATGCGCATTGTCATTTTTGCAGACCCATTCAGTGAGAGGTCATCCAAACCTGACGGCTTGTTGGGAAACCGGAGTGAAAATGTGCCCATGCTTTCAAAACACGTCACCCTCTGCGTTAGTCATGTGCTGGACTCGTCTTACTTCCCTATATATTACTCATTCACACATTGAATGGATGTATGCTCATTCATTCGGTCACACAGAAAGGATTTTTATTTATAGTGTGATTTGTCATACATTTACTTAAGCTGTTTATAATTACAGTTGGAGTGGCAAAATATTAGGAGACCTCTAATAATGACTAAACATAAGTAAAACAATCATCCCTTATTGAGTATATGTAGATCAGAATCCATAGGACATTTAGCTAATAGTATTGTTTATGATATTTTGGAGCGTATGCTATAATACCACTTCCTGCACCTATGTCTTTTCCAGGTGGCCACGTTGCTCTGGTAAACCCCAGAAAAGATGTCTCATCGGAGTGGGCAAGAGGACCCAGAACGCTACCTGTTTGTGGACCGGGCTGTAGTTTACAACCCGGCCACACAGGCTGACTGGACAGCCAAAAAGCTGGTCTGGGTCCCTTCAGAGCGCCATGGCTTCGAGGCAGCCAGTATTCGAGAGGAGCGCGGTGAGGAGGTGCTGGTGGAGCTGGCCGAGAACGGGAAGAAGGTGGTGATCAACAAGGATGACATCCAGAAGATGAACCCGCCCAAGTTTAGCAAGGTGGAGGACATGGCCGAGCTCACCTGCTTGAATGAGGCGTCTGTGCTGCACAATCTGAAAGATCGCTACTACTCTGGACTCATATATGTGAGTGACTTTTTCACTTGGACCCTATACAGACTGTGTTTTTGTAACCGTTTCTAGCTGCCACTCTGGGGAATGATTGACCTTAAAACTCATAGATCCCTTGGTTCTCAGAACTATAAACTGAATATCACCCCTGGCTGATATAATTGCAAAATGATTCAAAGCATTCTTCAACTTGAATGCGTTCCAGTCTTAACCTTAAACTGTTTTTCTTCTACGATATTAAATTTATCCTTGAGGGCGTTCAACTTTTTGCACTTCAGTGTGAATCCTGACCACACACAGACACACATATTTGCACACAGAATGAGTGACAGATGTCTGTCGTGTTTTAACCATTGCCAGACGTTTCCCTCCCTTGGATCACTTTTCAAGTGCCTCTGTGTTACAGATTGTTACCTCCCCCCATGGTTTCTGTCTCACCTCTGCCAAATGCAGGCCTCATCTATAAACACTGCTGTTTTCAGTTTGTTTGTCTTGCTCTGTGCTCCTACTGGTGAGCCTTATTTGATCACAGGGATGACTTGACCTCTCTGTGGTCCGTGGGTTAGGGTTAGTCCCACTGTGTAAAACTAAACACATTTGGCCCAGAATGTGCTGTAACAGTAAACCCCTAAACGATCTTATATGAATTACATAAGACCCGTTTTTCTGCATCTATGTGGCAGTACAAGAGTCTCTTTAATGTATTTAATTGCAGAAATGAAAAAAAAAAAACAACGAAACTTTAACTTGTGTCATAATGAAGCATGAAATTATTTTCTTTTCTAATTTCATAATTATATGTGACACATATGGACTTGCCATAGACAAACTTCACTACAAAGCCACTGTCCCCATAATCCAATTTCACTACGCATGGAGCTGCTCTGCGATGTTCTAGTTATGATCTTGACCCATTTAGTGACATGTTTTCCAGGAATAGTATATGGGTTGGCTACCAAGTGAGAGAGTCTGCTTCAAAGACTGCATGAGTGGTGCACTTATGTTCTTGCAAAACATAATGAAACATCATCATTGATTATTGGGTGAAGTAAATTCCCCTTACAGGTCTTTCAAATCAGCAGTATGTGTTTCAGTGCTGCCAAAGTGAAGGGGATATGGTCATTTGTCAATAGTAAAATGAAAGAACACTTATGTTCTCATGGATTCTTTTTTGTTTTGTCTGTCATACCATCATGTGATAGTCTCTGCTTTTTAGTGGAGATGTGGCTTTGGACCTTCTTAATGTGACCTTTGGCTAAGAAAAATTGAAAACTTGTGTTGGTTTTTGAGCAGGAAAAGAATTTTCCCATTTATGTAGTTATTTTAAGACGAAATCCCCCTTGTCCAAAACTGTTTGCAATGTGTTTGCTTACCCCCCGAGAGCTCTTCTAAATCCAGAGCAAAAATAGTATAATTTTTCCCCTCAGTCTATGTTCTTAGTTGAGGTGGTTGGGAAAACATCCATATTTGAATCATAGTGTTGCACATCAAACTTCTGCCAGACTCCTAAAAGTATGTGCTGGTCCATTTCAACATTACCATTACTGTGCATGCATACATTTTGCAGTCGAAAATTTACACCAATTATATTTAAAAATGAAGACATATATGATGATGAAAAGTACTATAATAATTTACGTCACTTGCATATTTCACTGGAGGTCAAGTTTTGATCTCCTGGAATGTTATATCATTTGAATGGGAATTAGCTTGGTCTTCAAAATGAATATTCAAAGTTAGACTCAGCATCTGGCAAACCACTTGGGTCACTGGAATCATCAGCTTCACTATTAACACCATTTCACATCAAAACACTCAGCAGTTTCACAGAAATAATTGGTAAACGTGACCTTGGCCTGTTCATTCATTCATCGCTTTTCCGTTTCCGGGTCACAGGGGGTGCTGGAGCCAATCCCAGCTCAGATTGGGAGAGGGCGGGGTTCACCCTGGACAGGTCACCAGTCCATCACAGGGCCAACACACAGAGACAGACAAAGACGAACAACCACTCACACCTACAGGCAATTTAGAGTCACTAATTAACTTACACATGCATGTCTTTGGACAGTGTGAGGAAATCCACGCAAGTATGGGTGGAACATGCAAACTCTGTACAGAAAGGCCCCAGGCGTGGGAACCGAACCCGTGACCTTCTTGTTGTGGGACAGGAGCTAACCACTATGCCACCATGCTGCCCGTCTTGAGCTGTTTATTACCAAAAATTGTAAGACTACCACTGAATTTTTAGCCGTCTGGTCTAGGTGTGATAACTTGTGCTTTTTTTGGCCTTTTGCCCACCTGATGGTTCCATCTGTGTGAAGTCAGTCAGTCGGTTGAGCCAACACATTTATTGTAGCAGCTTTCTGTCTGTGAGGTGATGATTCACAAGCTAACCACAGAGCTACACACTAGGCTCCGCCAATCTAGTGTGGCTACAAGCGGGCCTTTGTGTCGTCAGATAAGCCTCAGCTGTCAGAAAGCCTCAGCATTCTTCCATGGCGAAAAGATTGTCCGTCTGTCTGTCTCCTGCTGCCCACTCCAGCTCTGCTGCTGCTCAGTGTCCGTCATATCTTCGATAACTCTGTTCCCTTTCTCACACTCCCTCTTCTCTGGCTTGCTGGCCATGAGCATTAATGACATCTACTGCATGTCTTCCTTTCTTTCTTGCATCCTCACCTATTCTTATTTCCTATCCTATCCTATCACTGTTTGTGGATTTTTGTATTTTTCTGTAATTGAAATGCTAAATATAAAAGAGCCAAGTTCAAAACATGTACTAATACAGGATGGAAGGACAAATAGAAACAAAAACACATAGTCATCCTAATCTATGCTCATGTCCATGTACACAGAGTTTGAATTAAAGTTACATATAGTCTCTGAGGGCACTTCAGGGACCCCAATGTAACCAATGATACTCTGTTTGTTTTTCATGTCAGTATGGTTTTGGAAAGCAGTAAAATAACTTTTCACTGCATTATTTCTAGATTGCTATATGATGTTTAAGCCAAAACACACCCTGCTTGGAAATTAAGTGAGAAAAACGTTACAATTTATTATAGCTGGAGACAAAAACAGAAAGTGTCCTGCTGGTGCTGATGTTATTTGATACCAGGCACCTCAGTGAAGTGATGTATGAATAGTATTTATACAGCCCAGTTTGAAGTATTTGTCGGCTTTGTTATGAAATCTCTAGATTGGAGTCTTGTCAAAGGAATGGTCAAGGTCTCCTATTCCCCTAACAGATCAATGGCACCGAGGCTGTCCCTGCACCCAGAATGTCCTTTCCAGCCTATCCACGTAGACGCACTGCCTGGCTGGTCAGAGATTTCAGATGGGGTCGGCTGTTGTGTCTGCTGTTGCCTGTGTGTTGCTCAACTGTTACTAGGCCACGGGATCCCTCCCCTGGATCTGATTTCACTGTGGAAATATCACCTTCTCTTTCCTGGATGAGGCCAGGCACAGCGATTTGGCAGGTGGCGCTGAGTTAGCCGTGTGCTCTGTTAACCGGCAACAGTGGCAACATGTTTTAAATGACAATCATCCTGTAGTGTGCCGTTCAGACAATTCATGGATGGGAAACAGCTTTAGCACAGCTTCAATCATGCAGAGAATATTTTGAGGAACTTTGGTTAATTTGTCACAACGTTTCGTCCTAACTGAACACCACGGTTAAATTAAAGCACCAGTGTTATTTTAGAGATCATATCTTACATAAGCAATCAATAGAAATAAAACCAAAAATTCAAACAAAGATCGCCCATTAAGTTCTCCGTGTATTTTCTACCAAATAGAACATATATACAGACATGATGCAGCAAATTACAATGCCCACTTAGTAAACCCTTTAGTTGCATATCTCAATATAGCAGAAATGAAAGAACAGGACAGAACTTCTTTTTATAGCTGCTCCTGCTTTCTGATAAGGGGGAATAAATTTTTCATTAGCCTCAAAAAGAGAGTGGGGAGTTAAAATTTCAGTCAGCTCACCCTCTCTCTATTTCATTGAGCTCTCCTCTCTTCAAGTTGGTAGCAATTTATGGGATGGCGGAGAACACAGTTCAATGTTTGTTATACACCTTTGCCTCTTGACTGGATTGGACCTTGGGGAGTTTGGTCAGCTGGATCTTTGCTCCACTCTTCATTCCTGTATCCTTCCTCTCCTCTATTAACCATTTTTTCTTCCCCCTGTGTCATTAAGTTTTCTATATCAGCAGTCCAGAGCAACACTTGCTCAGTGCTGACTTAGGGCCCTAACTAAGCTGTTAGATAACAGGCTGTATGAATCTTTTATCTGGGGCCCCCTCATGAGCCCATGATTGCTAAGTCACTCATGACAGTGTTTCCCTCTGGCTTTAATCTAGTTTTAATTATGAAGCAGATGTCTTGATGTTTTCATATGTAAGATGACTCAAGGATAGTTTGATTGAATAATACATGCTTGGCTATTGGTGATGCTGTATTATGATGTATAACAGAAGTGGGGCAACAGAATAAACATCTCTTGAAACAATTAAAGCTCATTAAATCAGTGCTTCAGTCATTTATTAGTCTGCAGAGAACATGCTTTTTTTATTAACTTCTGCAGCCATGTTGGTAGTCAAAAGAGAGGCCTACTCCTTGTTAAAATTTTAATGGCATTGCGAAACCTTTCACATGGGAAGGATCTCTGTTTCCTTTTCAATGTAAATGCAAGTGCCTGTATGTTGTTGTTTGTGTGCATGTGTTTGGTGCCAAGAAATGTCATTTGACAGTGTATATATGACCACAGAAGTAGACAGAACTGACAAACATGTGTTGACCTTGAAACCAGCCAGCTGCCTCTGATTCCCTTCCAGTTTACCAGTCAGATATGTCTCATCTCTGCATTCAATCATCAGTTAACATGTCTGTATATGATACATTCATTTGTGGTTGAATCAATGTGTTTTTGTGTGATTGTAATAATCATCTGTTGTGGGGTTTTTTTTGTTTTGTTTGTTTTTTAATATAAATTAGACATCTATTATTAATGGACAAACTGATTTACAATTTTAGTAGAACCTTACTAAAGTATCTTTATATGTTTCTCATTTTTAAGATTAATAGTCTGTTCGTTACATGTGCAGGTAACTTTAGTTAAGCTTAATGTTCAACAGGTATGAACTATATATTAATGAAGTAGTTGAGGTGCGCATCTGTGACGTCCTCAAGGGTTACCCTAAACATGAAAGTCGTACGACTAGCAGCTCATTCCTGCTGTTGTCTATAGGGGGAATGCATAGCCCCTATAGCCCCTGCAGAATAAGAGCGAACCATTGCCCTGATAGGGCCCCTCACAAATTCCTAGCTGCCTTGCTGCCTGGCATAGCTGAGAAGTGTTCATACCACACACATTCTCTGGGGAAACATCTTCAGTCTAATTACTCAGCCAAATACAACACAAGTCCGAAAGTAGGTTAAATGTTTGCAGCGCAAGCCATTTGCCGCAGCATGGGTCTATATAATATTCATTAACTGTTGATTCACAATGTAAAATTCCTCAATGGGACTCTCAGGGGCCTTTTTTTTTTTTTTTTGCATAAGTGACAAGAGTCTGTTCAGTATTTCATCAAGTTACCATTTCCTCAGTTCCATCTGACTCTGAGTCGACCCCATCTCTATCACTGCTTGGATGATGTAACTCTTAAAAAATGGCTAATGATTAATGATAGATCTTGCTCCACAAATGCAACGCGAGCAAAATGATTTAAAAAGCTTGAAAAAGTTATCGCTCATTTTAAATACAGGAAATATTCATGTTTTAGATGTTTTGCTTACAATCTCATAGAAATGTGGTTGTAAAAACAAAGCTTGTTATGTCTGTTTAAAGCAGGATTAAATGTGTTTGTGTTGTGTTTTATAAAAATATGATGATATAGGTTTTAAGTTGCTCCTCTTTTTATTTCTTAACTTTATTTTAATTCTCTGTGTTTGTCTGTTTTGTTTTGTTTTTCTAAAATTACAGACATACTCTGGCCTCTTCTGCGTGGTCATCAACCCATATAAGAATTTGCCCATCTATTCAGAGAACATCATTGAAATGTACAGAGGGAAGAAGAGGCATGAGATGCCACCACACATCTATGCCATCTCTGAGTCAGCATATCGCTGCATGCTTCAAGGTATGATAGATAGATTTCTTTTTCTAAACTTTGTCATTTATCTGTCTTCTGCAATGATTAGCTTTCACTGTTTGATGTGCTCAGGATAGTGAAAAGAAAGAATTTAAGTGGTATTAATAGGTGCAGTTAAGCTGGAAACTCGGGATTGTTGCGTTTTTTTATACAGTTTGGTGGGCAGTTTGGTGCCCGCTTGCAGGGAGTTTAGCTCGTTTGCAGGCAGCCTATGAATTGACTGCATAGAGATTAGTGTGTGAAGAAAGTGTGTGTGAAAGGTCACAAGGTCAGAGAAGGTATGAGTTCACTGATTACGTCTGAGAAGTCTACTTTCATGGCAGGAGGGTTAAATAGAAGATTAACTCTACAGGTTTTCTACCTGTATTGCTAATGCTATATGGTTCATTGATAATGAAAACCCAATTAACATCATCATTCACACTGTAAAACACAGGGCCCTCACTGTCAAACTATGAAACAACAGTAATGTTTTCACATTCAATGAATGTGGTTTTTTTTATGTTTGCCAATGTGTTCATTGATGTGACTTTGCCATTCATTGTATGGTCAACGTCTGAAGCTGCAGCTGTACAGCTCCAGAGTTCAGCTGTCTAAGTGATATTGCCATAGGCTCCCTGTTATTATATGCCCTCAGGCTGTGCTTTGGTCTCTGGTCTAAGCAGGCTGGATCTCCACTTGGCCCAGAGGTTTACTAGAGCCTTGTGAAGAGCATGTCCAGAGTGTGGACCATCTGTTTTCATAGTTTGTTCCAGGAGGCTTAAAGATGTCTTATGAAGGCAGCTTGGCTGGTTGAGTGGTTAGCTCGCATGCCACGTTATCACAGTTTTTGGTTCTGGCCTGACACCTATGCTGCAAGGTCAATCTTCTCTCTCTCCCCCGTTACTTGAAGCCCTTTGCCAATTAATAGTTGAAGTAAAGGCATAAAGAGCCCCAAAATAATTTTCATAAAAAAATGTTTCATGAAAAGTTTAGAACCTGAAGTTCGCTATAATATAAGACTAATATCTCACATTCTTAAGTCACTTTATTCATTTCCTTTAGACTCAAGGTGATCTATTGCTCCTATAAAAGTTTGTATAGCTTTTGTTGTGCTAAGCTTATGTTCCACACTAAATATAGCTTCATAGCTTTTCTCAGAATCACACACACACACTTTCCCTCATCCTATTATCACAATCCGGGATGTTTGTCTGGATATGGGACACCTCTCTTGTGCCACCATTCTTTTCACTGACCTCCTTCTCTGTCACTGGTGTTCATTCTTTCGGACGCTGTCCCTCACAAGAGGCGGGGCAAGGCAGCCAGTGGAATGAGGTCATCACTGTCCCAGCTTTCCATACCATGCTATGCTAAATTCTACAACCTGAGTGATTGTTGAGTTGTCACAGTAGTCCGTTACTGAGTGCTGGGCTCCTGAGCAGGGGATGAGCGTCATCATGGATAGTTGCTTGTGTGTATCTGTGTGTGTGATCAAAATTACTTTCCCCCTGGGGTGTCAAATCAAGGGGTCACTTTTTGACTGACAGTGTTTAGCTGGCAGCAATGAGGGACTGTGTTTTGTGTGGTATTGACTTAATGTCCTTCAGTCTGTTTGATACAGCCACTGTCCTGTTCAGGGTGAGAAAGCTGTGTAATTTGGTGCTCCAAAGCCACCACAAACTATTTAGGGACTCCTACTGTTTTATAATTGCTTTCTTTCTTCTCTCTGCGAATAGAGCAGCTGGCCTCACTCATTTTCACCCTTTTCTCCACTTTACATAGCAGTTTGTTCAGTATGTTCCTTTCTCTTTTCCTTTCTTTCAACCAGAATGCTCTGGCTTGGAAAACATTGAAGATGAAAATTCCCCACATCCTTGAAGGCATTCCGGTTGTCTTTCACTTAACATGAAAAATACAAACTGCAGCTAAGCTGGAAACTTTGTGGTAGCTCACTTTGTTTTGTTTCCTTCGTCCTCCTGCTTTGATCAGGGAACACAGGAGGACAAGTGTGTGGAATGTCTACCTTCTCATCAGTCCTCCATGTCATGATACAGCCAGGGTTGCCATGGCTAGGCCTCTGTTTAACTGTCAGCGTTGTGTCCCAATTTTCTCTTATTTCACTTCTCAACTAGTCAGACAACAAAGCTGAGTACCTGGCAGATTTCCAGATTCCCTGTGTTTTTATGTGTGTATGTGAAAGAGTGTTTTCGCCACTTTCATTCATTTTTTTTCAGCCCATGCAATTAATTGGGTGTCTGTTTTTTGGCTCATTTTGCTTTTCCTCAGCAAGACAGATTAGGCAAATTTACACTGTACAATGTATAGTAGTGTTACTACAGGTCAGCTTACTCAAGCTTGCAGGTGGGAAGTCTACATTCATACACAACCAGTAACCAATCACATTGAAAACCTGAATTGTGTGAAGGTTCTCAGTCATCCAGGTCATAGTCCTCTGAGAAAGTGAGCTGTAAAGGCTACTTCACTTTTCAAGATAAACTGACGCTTGACATCAATCATGTATCTGGGTGTCTTAGCTTTACTGTAAATTACATGTTATTGCCAGGTGAAAAACATGCACAGATTCCATTATGATTGCAATTATAACAGATTAGTTGGACCAGGGAGTGGGCAGAACAAGATAATAATAACTCTCATTAATAGGTATAGCTCTCATTTGAGGGATCGTGGGTTAGATGATGATTATCCAGATGATCCATATACAGTGCCCATGATCACACCAAGTAAAATGGGACATCAAATTTTATGCAGATGCAGGACTTTCCTCAAGATAATGTGTTACTATCAATTTGTCAACCCTGGGTCATTATTTTCTCAATGCGTAGTTTTGGTTTTTACTTTATGCTTTACTAATTAGCTCACATGGTACAAAGAAGAAGACACTGTTTGACAAGACTCATAGGAAGTCTAAAACAGCAAACACAACATTTTTGATTTAATTGTTTTAATATCATATTTTCCTCAATGGCCCTAGATTTACCTTTTCTAAAGAAAAACTCATACAAGTCTCAGTTGTGGAGAGACACAGGCAGCGGAAAACGATTTTCAATTACTGAAATTAATCTGAAGAAAAGTTCAGCACAGAGACACTGTAGAATCTCTTCCAAATATGGACAGATGCTCCCACAGTAGAAGAAGAATATAATGGATGTAAATTGTCAAATGTTGTTCTTCCCAAACATATCCCTAAAAATCAGACAAGACATTGTTACATGTTGTATTTCATTTCCAGCAGCAACTATGAGTCCCTCAATCTGGGAGCTGCAGATACTCCCTGGTATGAAATGTCTCTCATCCAGCAGAGCAAAGAAGGGGAAATAAGGGGTAACACAGCAATCAGAGAATGGGAAAATGTCTTGGAATACAGAGTTGAGAGGGAGGGCCATGTAGGGAGAAACAGGGAAGGAAGAGGGAAAAGTTGAAGGCCTTAATATTGAAGGGGATACTGTGAAAAGGGTTGAGCGAGGATAAAAGAGGGCAGACACAAGACCCCTGCAGACATGATAAACAGGATTGGTAGTGGAGATTTAAGAATAAAGAGGAGAGGGTAAAGAGGGAAGAAAGCAAAGAACATTGAAAAGCAGGGAAAAAGGGAGTCAGGCAAAAGAAAGAAGGGGCAGAAGGGACAGAGTTATGGGGGAAACAGAGCAGGGGGTACAGGGGAAAGGCAGAGGGGGCGGCCAGCATTGTGCCTCACAATGGGGGCTTTGTGCAGTCTGAAGGGGGCTGGGACCAGGGTGCTCTGTGTGTGTGTGTGTGTGTGTGTGTGTGTGTGGGTGTGCGTGGAGGCCTACAGCAACAGAACTCTTCTCTGGGAAATCAGGCCTCTTGTTGGGCATGTGAAGGTTGGAGAGAAGGGCTAGTGAAGGGCACACCCAGGTTCTGAGTGACAAGACAGGTGTAGAGGGTCAGGGACTTTTTCCTGGTCTTCAAAAGGACTGTCTGAACTCTGTACATGTTCAAGAGATGACTTTCAGACAAATGGGGAAGCCTGTTTAAACAGCATGCTTGCATGAGTTTTTTTGCAAACACACTGTGTCTCACACACACGAATATACACAGGCATATGTGTCTTTAATGGCAGACAGCTGTAGAGTTCATACAGGATAAAATCATATTTCTGTTTGGGGGTCATACATCAGGTCTGATTTATTGTTACTCTCCAAACCACATGTACATTCATACACTTTTCATACACTAATCTGGACAGGGAAATGATAAGGAAAGCTGTTGTATGTTGGTTCTCATACGTATGAATGTGACTGTTTCATGCAAAGAAAGCTTAATCTGCACTTTTTAAAATGCTATCTACCCCTCAGTCCGCAGCTGACACATTTTTTAATATTACAAGATGGCAAATCGCAGACGTTTGGCTTGAATCACATAATAACAATGAGTATTACGATGACTGAATGGATTTCACTCTCCTACCACATTGAATTGTTTTCCATGTGTGTTATAGTGTGCTATATAATGATTCTAAATATTCAGGTTAGCAAGGCTGAAAGGTCAGTCTACTTATATATTAGCTAATCTGTTTGACTACGTGTGTTTACATATGTGTAGCCAATGCATAACACTCTGAGTGACCAACCAAGCGTGTGTGTGTCTGTGTGCCTGTCTGAGACGGTTGTAAAGCTGAGAGAGGTTATGAAGAGTTGATTTAAGGTAGAGCTGCCATCATGTATCGGCCTCGTTTTTGATGGTGGTGTCATGAGAAACAGATAACTCTATCTGCCACATTGATGCTTCTGGTATCAGGGGTTTCTGAGTGATGCTGTGACTACCCTCTCACTGACACCCAGTTTAATGATGACATATGTGTGTTTAATCATCTTTAAACTGAACTCAAAAATCTATCGTTTCAACCAAAACTCAAAATCATATGACTTTTTCATTACTTTTATTCTTCAGATATTTTTCAATATTTGTGTCATCTATTTCTTGTCACTGCTTCAGTGACCTAGTTACACATTTACTATTCATAGGAACTAGGCACTTTTCATCCCTTTCAGATTTTGCATATTTGTTTATATTCTTTCTCTGACTCCATCAGATTCAGTCATACGTCTGGTCTCCCATGTGTGTCTGGATTCCTGTGGGGCTGCAAAACTTAGCACTGTGATAGTGGAGGTGCCAGGATAAACACACACACATACACTTGAAAACGGCCTGGATTATGGTGGGCCTAGCAATCACAAAGAACCACTGTGGACAGAACAAGCCACCCAATGGCTGCCATCTGCAATCGATTAAATTGCCGAATACTTTCTGCCATATTTCCCACAACTGCTTTCTCTCCCCTTTCATTTGCCTAAGGGCAACACCCAACAACATAAGTCTAATTTTAAACTCTCTGTACGCAGGCTGTTGTGCAGCACTCACACTCTGTTAGCATCGACATAAATATTCATGTATGTGTATATACCTACAATGCAGTGAAAGTGCAACTTCAGATGGCTACTGTCTTGTTTACTCTTAGGCGATAACTCGGGCTCAGGGAAATATAGAAAATCTATCATGGAACATAAAACAGCGCTAGTGATGTTGTGTATTATGTTCCCTTTGGGCCCCTAACAGGTACAGTAATCCTTGTTGACAGTGACAGGGATGGATAATGGATATATATGATGAGGTGCAACACTGGTGGGTGACATTTGTTAGTTGTCCATGATGCTTAGCCATCTCTTTTTTTATTGCTTTTATTTTATTTTAGAAAACACAGAGATTTACAGATTCACAGACTGCTTGCGCTCTCTCTGAATCATCGCATATCATACCCTGTACATTAGTTGTCCTTTTGGGCTTTCTGGGTGTGCGTGTCAAGGCAACTTATTTCATTAACTTAAGTGTTCTGACAGTAGCCTGAATTTCTAATTTGGATCCACAGCTATAAAGAACTGTGATGAATTGAGGTGAACTTTAGCCACAAGGAATCTAGTAGCAATGAAACAGCTGAAATAAAAAAATTAGCTATTAAGAAATTCTGAGTTAAAATTGTGCCAATAGTTGAAGATATGATGGCGTAATTGCATTAATTTTGACCACTTATTGCTAATATGTTTATGTTTGGTCTGACTAGAGCCAGAGAACACATGACACACCTCTTCACTATTGTGAGAAACTAGACCATGAGTGCGTGTTCTTGTTTTTATGTTCTATTGTTATTTTGCCACTGCGGATCCTGCCTGATATGGCCAGTGCTCTCAGATTATGTGTCATTAATTCCATGTCTATCTTTTCTCCACGTAATAAATATTTATGTGTGTAGCTTTTAGTTTAATCACTGTCTTTTGCTTTGTCAATTACATGTGTTGATCTTCTCTTCCTCTACAACAAACACAAGTTACTTGTACAACTGTTAAAACCTTTAAATGGCCTCTTTCCCACCTCACCAAATGTTGGAGTCCTACCCCCTGACTCCCCACAGGGAAGTTGAGCCTTATATTTCAATTCTACAATTGATACTCATGTGTCGTCTCTCTGTTATGCTGCCATATGGCTGGCACATAACATCAGGGGAGCAGACACTCACTGCATTTAATGCCAGAGAATAAACATATTAGATTACAAAGAATCTTCCAATTAGCCCAAGGATGTTTACTACACCAGTCCAGCACCTCTCCATGAGAAACATGTGGGGCCTGGTTTTCCAGAACTCTCACATTTTCTCTCTCTGTATCACTCATATTTATCCATACACCTCTTTTTCCCTCAAAATCATTTTTCCATTTACTCCTGCATCAGAGGTATTTGAAAAATGTGCTTTGTGGGACTTGGAAAAAGGAAAGACTCCAAAGTCCTGTCTAAATGCTCTCTGTAGAGCGGAGCTCAGACAATATAACAGAAGCATTACAAGCCAAGCACAAGCCCACAGGGCACTGGGCTCAGAAATTGAATTTAACATGCAAGATATTCTACCTTTCAAAAGTTTGTGGCACTATTCTTCAGTCTGGTGTTTACCCTGTTACATGCAGTTGATCTGCTACATGTGAAATACGTTCACAATGCAGCAGAGGAATTAAAATTTTGCATATCTGATTTAATATAAATATAATGTAGAGGCTAAGCCAACGCTTTAAGCCACTGAGGTGTATCTCAACAGGAAACCTACTTGACGTGCTTACTTTTCCAGATGCCAGGTACCTGAAGAATGAAAGTCCACTTCAATGCTCTTTGCAATACACAAGATCTATTTATTATGCACTCAATATTATCAAACTCCTCTTACAGCACAGTGCAGCTTTGCACGTACTGGCGTTTCCATAGCGTGCGGTCAAAAACTGTTTCCTCCTTCCCCTCTGAAACACACCTGATGAACCAACAAAGGTTCCTAGACTAAATAGGCTGATCATCACTCAAGTGAAACCAATTAACACATAATGTTTGACATGATTAGCCTCAGATGGAAGTCCTGTGACATTTAAGTCACCATATTGAAGGAGGAATGAGTTGTATATCCCCAGTGCAGTCTGTAATTTTCATAGCCAAATGAAAATGTCTTTGATTAACAATAAATACAATATATAAACAGGTAAGGGTTGTAGTCCTACTTAATAATCTAGTAGTTTTTATGGTGCTTCACTCTTTTATATCTAAGCTGAGGACAATTGGACTGTGTGATAGAGGCCAGACTCAGGGTGCCCGAGTGACCCAGTGATAAGACATAGTGTAGATGAGACATACCTGCATAACTGAAAACTAATTGTAGCATATTACAACCATGTCATACATCAGACAGTTAATAATGACTAAAGATGTTAAAAGGCCAGAGACAAAGGTGGAAAAAAAGGCAGACAGAGTCAAGTAAACATGCTTCAAGACCAGAAGTTTTAGGTGTGCATGTGTTTTGGACCTTTTTTTCATTTTCACACACTCACCCAGGTGGTCCCTCACACACTGCTGTCATTTCCAGGAGGGTGGGGACATTCACTAGACCATGATGACAATCTATTTCTGTCTGTGATCTCAGCTGCCCACTGTCAACACTATGCTGAAACTGAATCAGAAGTACCGAAACACCCTTAGGATGTCATTTCCAAGTATGCAAGCAGGTGAAATTGCTTTATTTATAGCTGGAAAGCTCCTATTTCCTTTTTTCCTTCTTTCCATCAAGTCTTCAGTGTGCCATTCTGATGTCTGTCTCTGCTATCTCCAAATCCCTCTCTTCATTCTCATATCTGGTCCTGTTCCACCACACCCTTTACTCTTCTTCTGGCCAGCCACTCAAAACTGCTCTACGGTCCTCCCCTTCCAGGGAAGTATTCAGTTGTGCCAAAGGCACATGGGAACATCCTATGACTGTCAGTGGGATATTAGGATAGTCTCCATCTTTTTCTATTTTCAGTAATAGTGTGAAAATGTTGTACATTATTACGCTTTACGTTTGTTTCTGGCACAGAGGGGTTATCTGTTATTTGTGGTGACGATGAAACACGTAAAGTGATAACCGGGAAAGCAGGCATAACTCCCACATTTCAACCCCATCACGCCTCTCACACATTTCCCTTGAACGTCAACTCTTTTGCTCTGCCAGCCTGCTGGACACAACGCCTGTTCCACACCCAAGAGGCCCCATTGCTGGCAGGGAGGGAAACCAGGGACATCCGAATTCCAGGACACACACACACACACACACACACTGAATGGTCCACGTAAATGGCCAGTCAGCTCTGTGGGGCTGTCTGCCCTTCTGTTCATATAGGCTCATGAATACCAAACTGGCAGCTGGTTCAACAGCACCGCAGTGAGCTGTTTGGTCATTCCATGGTTCCCAAAGGTTATACATATAGAAATGTGCATTGTTGTAACTCAAAAGAGCTTGATGATTGAGCAAAAAATAACCACGAATGATGTAATATCTCTGAATAATATTATGATTGGTCGTAGTAACGAAGTTTTGTTGGCTACACATTATTTCTTTGTTTGAATTACCACATATCCTGTGTTTGAGCTTATTAGAAACAGATTTGCTGTCTTTCGGCTGTTCTAATGAGAAAACACAAATGGGCTAATCTTTTAACCCCTGAAACTATCTGCTCTACTCTCAACTCAGCCTACAGCTATTTATTATTTTCATCATTAATTAATCTGCCTTCTTTCAATTAGTCATTATGCTTGTATGGCACCATAAACACAGTTGGAAAATTCCCAAAACATTGTCATCAAATGTCTTCTTTTGTCTGAGCTTAACTCCAAAATATTCTACTTACATTACAGTAGACAAGGAAAAGCAGAAAATCCTCACATTTGAGAAACTTAAACAAGATAATGTATATGAAATATACTGATTGGAATTTCTGAAGTTGACGAGTTGTATACACTTCATACACCTGCAACTTAATGGACATTCATTTCTAATTTGCTAGAGTTCCCCTGTATAGCTAGTTTTTCACACATTGTGACCTCAAACAAGAAATTATCTCATTAGCACCACTTTTTGGCTAAAGATTGTAAACAGGTCACTAATTGTACTCTTAATGTAAATGAAATGTAACCTTTGGTAATTTTGAAACTCAAAATTCTGCCTCTCCTTCCACACAGTGGATGAGATCAGCGGACTGTTAGGTGTACCATAATTACTACTGGAGGATTTATGGTTCTCAGTCTGTATAACTTATCACAGCTGTTCTTGGAGGATGTAGCATATTACTCTTCCTCATCCCTCTACTTAAGTGTGCTTAATTTGCGTCTTATCATAATTGTTCAGAAGCTTCTAACTGACATTTATACACTGCAGGCATCCGCAGACCACAACACTTCCCAGATCATGCAGACTCTTTGCTGCTTCCACTGTCTGGGAATGTGAATGAGCTCTGTCTCAATTGTGTCGCGCACACACATACACACACACGTAGAGCTTTGTTCATCTATTTTTATGTGCCTCTGTATTCAGTCCTGCCTTTCTTTTTGGCCTTTATGAGTTAGAAAGCCACCATTTTTACTTCACCTTTGCTCTAATTCAATAACTATATTCTGCAAGGGAGTTGGGTTTGCACAAGTGTTTGTTCATGTGTATCTGTGGGTAACCAACACTACATATAACAGTAGGGTTTCTTATGTGTATTATGTGATTACTGTGGTGCTAGAAATTTAACTGCGTGCAGTTGCACTTTACGATTTTTTTCTAAGAAGCAAACTCCCAGAGCTTAAGCTGCAGTGTGGAAAAAATGTGTTCCATCAAGCCAAATTTAAATCATTGTAGCTTCATGTTAGTAAATGGAAAGTTGTGTTTTTGTCCTAATAATAACATTAGAAGTACGGATTTTTGTAGGGAAGTACATTTTGTCAGTGAGTTCTTTGAAATATCAATAAGTTATTAAAGGAAGGTCAAAGGTTTGTTTCAGCTTTTCCTTTATGCGATCTTTGCCAATATGAGGTTAATGAAAATTAGTGTGAATATAATCATGAATTGCAACAGTTAGGAGGAGCACAATTTGCGGGTTACACTTGCATTGAACTGTAGCCATTTTGTTGAGGACCATTGACAATAAATGGATGATCCTTGCGCCAAGAATGTTTCTGCAATGTTTGATTTGAGCTGGGGATGTGAAGAATGTTCTGGGTGGTTATGGTTTTAAGTCCTCAAACCTTCTCAGTTCAGAAAAACTCTGTTCCATCGTAACACTGAGGAACTGGTGAAAAAAAGGAGTAAAAGAAAGACAATTGACTCAGAGCTCAAATGAAATTAATAGTTGTTGGGTGTTTTTTTTTTTGTTTTGTTTTTTTTTGTTTGTTTTTTTATGTTTCAGCTCCTGGATTGCAAAATACTAGGTGGATATCACTGTAGAATAGTGATTGGCAGATCAATCCCATGGTATCGATATATCGATACCCGCACATCACCCGTTTTGGTATCAGCTACTCCATTAAAGTATTGACTACTAATTAATAAATGTGAAATAAAAGCGCATGTATCACATCCAAATATTTTTTAGGTAACTTAGTCCAGTGTTTTGTGCCGAAACACCCCCCAGCCAGCAACATATTGAACTGGTCCATCCAAGTCATGTGACCCGAAGAGCTGCGAGTTGTGCGTTTACATCCTGCTAGCAACAACACAGCGTGGAGCACGTGTGTTTCTGAGAGTTTCTGACGGAGCAGAGAAAATGGAAAAATGGCCGACAGAAAGAGAAGCGAACTCTTTTTTTGAGAAATGTTCTTTCCGTACAAAAGTGTACACTTACATCTCTGTCAGGACCAAATTATGCTGGTCACCATAGGTATGGTTAGCTTGACTAAGTAAAAGTTCAAATGTACACTTTTTTGTTTTTTACTATTTAATTTCATTCATATTTATGTTATTTATTATTTATTGTATTGTATTAATGTAAATGTATTGATTTACATTTCTGTCAGGATCATTTCATTATTTTGAAGATAATGCTGCTCAGCAAAAGTTCAAAGAAAGCTCAAATGTGTTCCATCCACCCATCTTCCACCGCTTTTCCATTTCCGGGTCGCGGGGGGTGCTAGAGCCAATCCCAGCCAATGTTCCTGGCGGGGGGGGCACAGCCTGGACTTGTCGCCAGTCCATCACAGGGCCAACACACAAAGACACACAGAGACGAACAACCACTCACACTCACATTCAGACCTACGGACAATTTAGTCACCAGTTAACCCAAACATGCATGTGTTTGGGTGGTGGGAGGAAATTGGAGTACCCGGAGAAAACTTGAACCCGCGACCTTCTTATTGTGGGGCGACAGCGCTAACCACTATGCCACATGCTGCCCTCAAATGCATTTTGTTTCATTTAATTAATATATATGTTAATTATTTGTTTAACTTTTATATTTTGAACTGTGCACATTAAAGTTGTTACATGGCCAGTATTTGACATGAGATGTTTTTAAAAGGTACTAATATGATTGAGAAAAAAATCGGTAATCGGTATTGAATATTTTATGCAAAAAGTACTCAGTATTGTATCGAATCTTGAAAGTGTGGTATCGCCCATCAAAGGATGACAGTTTGAAGTCATCGCTACTCACAAACCACAGCAGGTCATCCACTCTTCTCAGGACTTCTTCAGTCGGTGCCCTGTATAGCTCCCCCCACCGGTTTGATGGTCTAACTTCCAATATTTCTGTTGCTCAATCTTGTCCTTTTCATCCCACTCATTTATCTATCCCTGTTACAATCACTGAACAGCAGTGGGATTTCTCAAAACCTTGAAAATACATTGGAGTATATGCCCACAGAGGGAACCCCCCTCGTCCCCCGACCTCATCCATACCTTTGACTGAACTCAGCATGTCTCTGGCCCAACCCATAAAACTGTCATACTCTCAATTTGCTTATTACATATGGCTTTAGTCCAATTCATCCCCAGACCATCAACATGCAAGTTTATGATCATGCTGTGATCCTCTTTAATATTCCCCCTGTGCTTGTGGTCTCTAACCAGAGAGGCCCTCGACGTTTTAGACCCATCACTCCACATACAGCTGAGCATTTTTGTTTTGTTTTACATATCTACATTCTCGGCAGTGTGATCATCTAAATTTTTCATGTTTTGCAGAGGAGCTACTCACTGGGTATCTAAAATGTTGTGCAACAACACTGGACATGGTAGCTCCTTTTAAATGATCTAAAGACTGTCCATCTTCATCCAAACCTTCACCATGGATAAATGACCATGTCCAGACTATTAGCAGGAGATGTAGACATGCTGGGCAGAAATGGAAAAGCTCCAAATTCAGGTGTGATCTCAATGTCATGAAAGCTCTTTTAAAATATATAAACAGAAGTGTGAGGGAAGAAAAATCTAAATATTTCTCCCAACTTATTGCTCTTGTCTCTTCTATTGCACGATGGGAATCATTTTGATAATGTTTTGTTGTCAAAGTTTTAAACATTATTGCTCAGATTGTGCCATCTTTGTCTACTCTACCAGACAGAGAATTAATTCAGACCTTTGATTCATTTTATCCAGCATCCCATTCAGAGATAATGAAGGTAATTAACAACATGAAATCAACCACTTCTCCTTTAGACATTATACCCACAACACTTTTTAAAAAGGTTACTTCCTTTTTATATTCAGATATTTTGGCAGTCTTTAATAAGTCTTTGTCTTCTAGGGTTGTTCCTTCAGTTTTTAATGAAGAAGTTGTGCACCCATTACTGAAAAAAAAACTATTTTAGACCAATTTCTAAATTATCTTCCGTTGCCAAGGTATTATTAGGCATATTCTCAGTTGTTATCATTCCTGAATCAGCACTCACTTTTTGAAAAGTTCAATCAGGCTTCTGTTGACATTATAGCACAAAAACTGCACTACTAAAGGTTGTGAATGAGTTGTCTTCTGACCTATGATTTTACGATTCTTTATTTCATTAATTTATCCAGTGACTTTACTTATTTCTTGATCTTTTGTAAGTGAATTGTCTATATTTGTTTTTATGTTTGTTCAGCATTTTGTAAAGATTTTTTTCTTAAAGGTGCCATATAAAAAAATGTTTTATTATTATCATTATAACCATCACAACCTGACAGAAACAACATAAAAGCAAGAGTAAAATGATTACTGGATGATGAAAATATTTGGTGTGGGATCCTACAGAAGCCCATTTCTCTTAGAAGACGTGAAACAAAAAAGAAAATGCCACTGTTGGTTTTCCAGTTAACCAACCAACATTAACTAATGCTTCCAATAAATTTGTTTGACTGAAGGGTCCTGAGCACGCAGCAAAAACACAGTTTAACATGTTAACTTATAGATATTGACATTAATATTTGACATGAACAGTATTCATACAGATGTCTTGAGGGGAAATATAATTATCTTTCTGACATATATATATTTTTTGTTTGTTTTTATTTTATTTTTTATTTTTATGTGTAGAAGGAGAGAGAGAAAGAGTGAGCGAGAGAGAGGAAGAGAGAAAGCGTGAGCGAGAGAGAGAAAGAGTGAGCGAGAGAGAGGAAGAGAGAAAGCGTGAGCGAGAGAGAGAAAGTGAGAGAGAGAGGGCTCATGAGAGAGAGAGGGAGAAGTGGTCCCCAAGAGTAAGCTTTAACAACTTTTGATCATGTGGACGGATCACGCTTAGGTCGCTTAAAGACCCGGCAGAATCGTCTCCAGGCAGATTTCTTCTTCGGTTTGCTCTGTTCTTCCTCCACCTGTTGTTCCAGAGCTGTTAATCTTTCCATGAGTTCAGCTGTACTGTTGTCTTTGTCCCTGTCTTTGGTTTTTACTTCCTCCAAATTCCTCTGGGACAGGTCTTCCTGTGCCTTCATCAACGCTGACTTGAGGTGGGAGGTTTCCTGCTGTTGTTCATCTAGGAGACGGGCTCTTTCTGTCTCCCACTGGCATCTGGACTCGACCAGTTGGTCTTTGGCTATGACCAGTGCAGCTTGGGCTAGAGATGTTTCCACCAGCTGTGTAGCCAGACATTGTTTAGCCTTCTCCCTTTCAGCTTGGAGAGTTTCTTCTAGTTGGCGTATTTGCTGAGCAGCATCCCGTTCCACTTTCTCCTTTGTAGATAGCTCAGCAATTAAGGCTTCCTTCTCCTGGTTTGCTTGACTTGCTTGATGTTGGAGCTGCTCTTTCAGCTTCTCTACTTCATTGATCAAGTCAAACTTTTCCATTGTCATCTCAAAGATGATCTGTTGTGTTGGTTTCACTGGTGTTGGAAGGAGAGCAGGTTTGTTTATGTCGGTGAAAGGAGCTGTAGGCTGTGGTCTTTCCAGGATGGTAGGTGGGATGTGGGAAGCAACTGCAGGTTGTGGGCTGGCCAGGATTGTAGGCTGGCCCTGGGGCATAGCTGCAGACTGAGGTGCAGCCTGGACCTGGGGCATTACTGCAGGCTGTGGTCTTTTCATGATGGTGTGCTGGAAGTGGGAGGTAACTTCAGGTTGTGGATTGGCCAGGATTGTAGGCTTGCCCTGGGGCATAGCTGCCAGCTGTGATCTAGCCTGGACCTGGGGCATAACTGTAGGCTGTGGTCTTTTCAGGATGGTAGGTGCGATGGGGAAAGTAACTGTAGGTTGTGGGGTGGCCAGGATTGTAGGCTTGCCCTGGGGCACAGCTGCAGACTGAGGTGCAGCCTGGACCTGGGGCATAACTGTAGGCTGTGGTCTTTTCAGGATGGTAGGTGGGATGGGGAAAGTAACTGCAGGTTGTGGGGTGGCCAGGATTGTAGGCTTGCCCTGGGGCATAGATGCAGACTGAGGTCCAGCCTGGACCTGGGGCATAGCTGCGGGGTGTGGTGCAGTCTGGAACTGGTACATAGCTCCAGGCTGTGGTGCAGTCTGAAACTGGTACATAGCTCCAGGCTGTGTAGCAGTCTGAAACTGGTACATAGCTCCAGGCTGTGGAGCAGTCTGAAACTGGTACATAGCTCCAGGCTGTGGAGCAGTCTGAAACTGGTACATAGCTTCAGGCTGTGGAGCAGTCTGAAACTGGTACATAGCTCCAGGCTGTGGAGCAGTCTGAAACTGGTGCATAGCTGCAGGCTGTGGTGCAATCTGGATTCTGGGCTGGAATTGTTGGGGGTTCCAGACTTTCCTCTGGTTGTTGTTTCCTGGTCGTTGCCAGTTGTTTTGCCTGGAACCTGGAAGTTGTTGGTTCCTGTATGTTGGTCTTTGGCCTTTATTGTTGACTTGGTAGATAAAGACTCCTGGACTGATCTCCACATGGCCAGCTGTGGTTGATATCTTTGGCATTGGCGTGGGTCTAAATTCTTCTTTGTGCTGTGTTTCAGTGGAAACAGCAGTTGAAGCAGCAGCTCCTGCTTCCATTTTGGTGGAAGTCTGTGTTTCAGTTGACTGACTCTTGTCTGGAAACTCTGGCCAAGTTCTTCACTTTGCTTTCTTCAGCTTGTTGCACTTGTGTCCACACAGAGATTTCTGTTCTCGCTAGATCGTGATGTGAATTCACCTGGAAGCTCTGACGAACTGTGCTGTCTCTGGACTGGGGAGCCCAATTTATGTGAAAAAGATCAAAGGCAAATAGGATGTCACAAATTCTAAGACTCTTATGATGTCACTTATCCAAGGGAATGATGATGTCATGATAAATAGAATCATCAGGTGCATTATGGAATATGCGCCCCATTAAGATAACAAGTATTTCCCGAGTCTTATTCATAGTTTTCACATGACATCACGCCATTGTGGGAACGCCCCCTGGCGGGCAAAAGATGCTACTTCCTCTGCCTGTCCACTACCCACTAGCTACTTTTTTTTTTTTTACTAGTTTTGGCTTAACTTATACCAAAAGGCCAGATAGTTGCTGTGCAATTGGTTGCACAAATCGACGAGGAGACAAGCCTGGGTTGCATTTTTACAGAATCCCGTCTGAGAAAGAAAATCCAAACCTGCCATAAAGGTGCAGTGGCCAAATCGCACCAATCCCTCTTTCTCCACAGCAACCCAAGCTGTCAACTGGATCATTTAAACTGTAGGAAGGCTTTACCTGACATTTGGGATTAGATTTCTGTTATAAGGGACCATGTCAACCTAAACAAAATATTGATGCATTGTCACTACTGCCCTAGAATGCTGACTGAATAAGTGAACTGACACTAACGACCCACAGCAAAGTTAGGTAACGCTAGCACTCACCTTTGCTTTGACACTGACGAATTTCTTGTCCTTCACCTCCCAAACAGCAGCATTGTTGACCCATCCAGATTGAAAATACTTATAACTGTCCATACTTTTGTATGCTCTCATCCTGGCGGCATTGTAAGGGGAGGGATTCTCCACAAGATAAATGGAAACATCGCCGGCATGGAATTCGCTGTTTTTAACAGCTGGAATACAGCGGCGGGGGCCATGTATGGGTCGCAAGTGCCAAAAACTTGCAGTTTAATCTTATATCTCATGTTTTCTTCTTTAGAGAGATGATCTAAATGTTCTTGGCTTGAAACCGTTTGACAATTGACAGGTTTGCGTTGTTGTTCTCCGGCGTTTCCAGTGTTGGCCACCATTTTGGAACCAGTTTGGAGCGAATCCACTCCTTCGTTGTTAACCGGTCATGCATTCTCTCAACATATGGTAAACTACCTGATATCGAAGTAAGAATGGCAAAAGCACTTGCTCAGTACACTTTCTGGTGCTTTTATGGTTATCTGCACACTGAGGATGACAGTAGTGATTGTTTTGAAAATAAAGCTGCTCAGCAAAAGTTCAAAGAAAGCTCAAATGTGTTTTGTTTTATTTAATTAATATATATGTTAATTATTTGTTTCACTTTTAGATTATGAACTGTGCACATTAAAGTTGTTACATGGCCAGTATTTGACATGAGATGTTTTTAAGGGTACTAATATTATGATTGAGAAAAAATTCACCAATAAGAAATTGCCAGTAATCAGTATAGAATATTTTATGCAAAAAGTAATCGGTATCATAGCGAATCTTAAAAATGTGGTATCGCCCATTACTCCTATAGAATACTCTAGATCACTTCTCCAGATATTTTCAATAGGTTACCTATATTGGTGTGAAAATAGAACAATTAACTGAGTTACAGCCAGAAGATGCTTGTATAAAGTTAAATGAGGCAGATAATGGGAGGTTATGGTAACCATTGAGACTTTTCTGGTGATAGGGCAAAGGGGGAATGCTGGAATGTGAGGAATGAGGGTTCATTTAATCCTTGTGGGGGATAAATTATTAGCAGAAAAAGGAGTCCCGCTGTGTAAGACAGACTACTCTCCTACCATGGGAGCCTGAAGTGTGATTTGTGCATGGGAAGGTTGGTATTGTGAACTTACAAGACGGGACAAATGAGGACCCAAAAGCAGCACACAAGAAACAACTGATGAGTTGAGAGTGGTTTTTATTGCCAAATGTAATTTAAGGTAGATCAACCGTTTAGCATAGGTTAACTGGAAGCTGAGAGTGTAGGAAAGGGGGGGAGAGGGCATCCTCCTTGATGTTCCGGGATAGTTTCCTTCCCACAGAAGGTTCTGTTCTCCAGTCTGTGGGTTTCCTGATCCAAAGAGGGGAATCAGTCCAATCCAGGGCTCCTTTTCCTATTTCCAGGGATTGGTAGACAGATGAGTAGCAGCAGGCAAAAATGGGACTCCGACGAGGGGCAGGAAACAAAAACAGACAGGGTAGGCAACAGGTAATCCGTCCGGAGATAAAGGCTGAAAAGTCGTGCTTGAGCAGAGGGGGAGAAACCAGGTGAAGCCAATTGAGCTGATTGCAGTAAAGCAGAGCAGAGAGTGTGTGATAAGGGGTAGCGTTCAGAGTCATCAGGAGTGTTAACAAACCCCACACTGTGACAGTGGGCAGTTTAATATAACTGCAGGGAGAAATATTGTAGTGTCAGAGGTGAATAAGGAATAATGTACAAGCATCACTGTTCTACCAGCTCAATCCAATGTGTAGCAGAAGACTGGAAATGACTGATCAGTTGAGTGATTGAGTATTATTTATTTGCTGCCAGCTCTCTATGTTGAAGTGACGTGATTCACCCTAGAGTGAACTATAATATGGCACTGTAACAGTACAGATTGGTCTAAAAAAACCTTATTCATGCGCTGTCATTTAAATGTCTATTAATAGGTGTCCAGAGAATGAACTGTGGTCTAACCTAAAACTTGATGAGTGAATGCATTAAGTCATTCCCATTGGCTGTCAGTTATGGAGGAAATAACCAAAGCAGCTTAAAGTTCTGATGATGACATGATCAAATTAAAAACATATGTTGGTGTGGGAAAGTGATTTTGTCTCCACCAAGGTTCCACTCTGTAGTGGTCTGAGTAGTCTGGCTTTGCACCGTTCATGGAGGCAGAAGGGGAAATGAGAGCAACAGAGAGGAAGGGGAAACACAAAGCTGGTAAAGATTTAGTGAGGCAGTAATGAGCTCCTGGAAGGGAAGAACACGTTCGCTTTGACTAGTCCACCTACGCCTTGCCAGCATGACATCTTGGGTAAATATGACCCAGCAGTTAGTTGCTGTGGTGATGTAGGAAAAAGCAGCTACCAAGAGGGGCAGTATGGACCAGATGGATACACACACTCAGTACAGCATGTTATCTAGTTTAAAGGGTGTTTTTTTTTTGTTTGTTTTTTTTTCCCGAAACAAATTGTAAACAAACATGCCTTGTCTTAAGACTGGACTGTCAAAGATCATAATGACGACACAGTTACTTATGTTTATGAGGTTGTATCCAAACTCTGTTTCAAAAGATGAGTAGGGGCAAAACAAAATAATACAGGGCAATGTTTTATGGTGTGAGCCATAGGAATATCTTGAATGTGATGCCTTTTACAGAGCCATGGCTCTGTTTCATAGGAGAGGAGGATGCTTTTTTAAGGAAAAAAACCCAGTCGACTTTTTTACTGATGTTATGGAGGAATTATTTCTTAAGGGGATAGCGAAATAAAAGGAATGATAGTCTGTCAGTGAAAGAGCTGAGGTTCAGTTGTGCAGGTGATGGATGTTTGCAGAGGAATTGAAGGTCAAATTAAGCATTTTAAGGGGCCATCTGAGGTCAGCTTGGCCATTAGATGTACAATGATGAGCAGAGAACGAAGTGACTGTAGATGAGTTTGAAGTGTATGAGCGTGGGGCTGGGAGTGGGAATGGGAAGGTTAGGTTGTAAGGGGATAGAAAATGCATTATGTCAATGATGGGTTCCACAAAATTAATGAAACAATGACATGTATGCATTTGGAGGCCTTACTAGCCTTCTCTTATTAAAAATAAAGGATGCAAATGTAATGTCCCGACAAGCTCCAGCATCAGTTATATCAATATAAATCAACATCAGCATCAATGTAAAGATGCACAAACATGTTGAAATTGGAACACATTCATGCAAATTAAAAAAATTACTCTGGGGACAGTGAAAGAGTTGCCTACTTGAAGTGGTGCCTCTATAAATGCAGTTTAAAAAGTTAAAATACTCTTCCTGTTCGTGTTTCACAGCCACATCTGCAGGTGGCTGCCTATCAGATGTACCTAATGTTGATTTTAGGTAGACCTGACTTCCAGTCTGGACTGAGGCACGCAATTATGCACCACTTACTATCAACCACACTCCATAAACAGCCTCTGAGCAGCATCAACTCAGTTTCACGTGATTAAAGACAAAAGTGGTTTGCGTGTATGACCTCATGCTTTTAAAATTAGCACTTGGTTGCAATCTGCAGTAGATAAGACAGTTAACCCTCAGCGCTCAACAATTGGCCCATTCCTATGGAGTTATATCAAGTGCTTTTATAAACACTGTATGATAGTCTTTCCTGAGAAAATCCTCAAGTTCAGAGGAATTACCAAATGTTTTGTCCCTCTGGCAGCCTGGCAGCAGCAGCAGCAGAAGCCAATTGTTTGAAGCATGAAAAATAAATGTAAAAAAAATTATGGAAGATTTACTGAACTTTGACAATCATATTCTGTTATCATACACAAAGACACAAATATACCTATGAAAATGAGGTAGGGATGCATGCTAGCATATACACACACACACACACACACACTCAGACCAAACTCACCTGTCACCAGCTTTTTTTAGAGCAAAGGGTCATTTTGTTTGCCGAAACACAACACCATAGGCCATCTGTGAAGACTGACCAAAGTCAAAATGCATCAATGAGGTCAAACTGTGACAAGACACATTTCAATTCATGTGGGGGGGGGGTTGTTTGTTTGTTTGTTTGTTTTTTTCAGACATGTAAAATGTCCTTACTTCCTGCCACAGGAATGTCAGTAACTCTTGAAGGGCAGCAGGATGATTCACGTGACTGGTGTTACTTTAAAATCTTTATTAAGCCTGTTGTTATTTCTGTTTTGTCACAGTATCAAGTCTTACGTGGAATCCAAAGTAATTTCATAGTAACAAGGGTTTTTTATATGAGAGAGAGTTTAGGTTTAAGCTTAAAAGGACCTGTCTGCACACGGGTGTGCATGCTGATAGAAATTGTGTTACCAATCAGGTACTTTAATACCTTTTCCTCTGTATACTGCACACCTCACATGTTTTTGTCCTCTTGGCACATAGGACCAGGTCCTTTAATCTGTGTCACCTATTCACGAAAGAGCAATATGATGTCAGGCTTCATTCTTCACGTTGGATACAAGCTCGTAATTTTTTAATTTTAGCCAATGACTGTATGTTGTAGTCAAAGTAAACAGTTTGAGCATGACATGTCTATCATCTAGTTCTTTTTATATTATCTGAAAAAATGCAAAAGGTCTTGTTTGAAGACATGAAAAAATGGCTTTAATGAGCAGTTTTGTATTTGTACTTGAAGTTTAGAGGAGTTCAGCTGAATGGCAACTTGAAATTGGAAATGAGCAGTTAATCATCATACAATGTTGAAAGATCATATCTACTTACCTAATTGACATTTAGTTTATGTTGAATTGCTTTGTGCATTTTTTTTTTTTTTTTTTTTAGAAATCTTTAATAATCTCAAAATGTGCTTAACATTTGATCAAGTTGTTTCATAACTTTTCTCATGTCTTTATAGGTACAGTGACTATAATATCAATTGGTGTTCGATGATATCCATTTTAGGGCTGAACATTAATCAAAATGTTGAAATTACATATGGCCAACTTCTTTTTTTTTTTCTTTTTTTTGTGTGACAATTAAATAAAATATGTACCATTCCCACTAATTTCACAATTCCTATCATAATTGCAACAGCTGTCAAATGTGTCATAGCATGTTTATAGATAAAATAAGTTGGCCATATCAGCCCTTATCAGCCCTAATTATTTCCATAAGGACATATTTGGAACATATCTGATAGGTTGGGAAAGTAAAGCCTGACTGAACCCTGAATGTGAAAGAATGATGTGACATGTTTATCGGCGGGTGTATTAAATTAGAGCATGCACTTATTTTGACAGCATGAGCCTGAGTCTAGAGCTTCTGCTGATAAACAGGTCAGCTCTCTCTGGGTTCTGGTCTTTGAAGTTCTGTGTAGTGCACAACAGGACCTTCAAAGTTGAGAGGTCACACACTTCAGTGGGCATAACTAATCTTCTCATCTGGACCTGCGTCTGAATTCCTCTGTGATGAAAGGTGTAAGAGGTTCTGTTACTAGTCTGGGTGTTATTTTATGGCCATTACATAGCACAGCTTTGCAGGGAAGTACAGGCTTAGGAATGTGCTATTGGCTGTAAAATATACTCTTCACATTAACACTGGGTTAATGGGACTTAGTGGTGCATAGAGCTCCATTTTAGTATGTCCAGTTATTCTTAGGAAATATCTTTAAAATTATATCCCATGGGATCATACCCAATTTAGTTCCAACATGTTACTGCAAAAATAAGTTACATTGCATTTTACAATGTTAGGGTCCAACACCCCGGGCCAGTTATTGCATTATTGCAGCCGTGAGAGAGGTTAAAGCCAAGGAGAGGATGGAAAGATGCTGACTGTGTTTTTCTTTGTCTTTTTTCTGATCAGATCGTGAGGACCAATCAATCCTTTGCACGTGAGTAATACAACTCTCTATTACAGCTACAACTCTTCATTCCTTATTAATTCTCCTCCCCTCTCTTGAGATAATTTTCCTGTTGGGTCAAATGTTCTGCTGTTCTTTGTGTGTTGTGCAGACAAAGCAGTTTGATCTGATAGAAAATGAAACTGTCACAAGATGAAGATTTTATAGCTCTGCCTCAATAGGATCATCAGATATCGTTTATCGACAGAGCCTCACTGCTTGTGCTGGAAAGGTTTTAATACGTACCTTAAAGTGAAGTGAATTTAAATAAGTTACATAGTTAGAATGAGAACAATTTAGAGCAATTGTTACGCTTTGATGAACCATTTTTTTTAGTTATTTGGTTTCTTTGAGGTCACCCTTTTTCTGTCTCCCCCCATCTTTTTGTCACCCTAGGTCAGTTGGCCGGCTACCATCCTCCTGCTGTATTTTATTTAAAGACGTTTCAAATAGCTTTTTGTGGATGCTGGGTTGTGCCACAGCTCTACCTAAATACTGGGGGAGTTATGAGTGCGGTTTTGTGCCCTGCCTTAATCTACTATGGCAAACAGCAATTAAGTGCCATACTACTTCATTGTGGCTTACGCTGATGCTGCCAATGTACATACAAGTGCTGTTGCATAATCTGTCCTTAAATCTGAAAATTACACTCCCTGTTGGTGACAGGAGACCCCTCTGTTTACCAAGTAGGTTGGTCACCTAGCATCTGCTCCCTCACTCTAAACCAGTTATATACATTTCAAAATAAAACGCATGAGTCGGAAGTGTATAGCAATGATAACAATAATAGTGATAATATCCAGGTGACACACTAGAAAAAGTAGGCCAGATGATTCTGCAGGTATGACTCTGTTCATTCACAGAATAAACAATACTTCAATAGAGTATATGCCTCATGTCTGTGCAACACCTTATTGATAGTCTTAACTGTCCCATGTTCTCGTGAGTTATCATTAGTTCATGATACTATTAGTTCATGAGGTGCCTGGACAGGCATGGCCCAAATACACAGGAAGTGAAAAAGTACCCCTCATTTTACATTCTGTCTGCATATTGTATCAAATGTGGATGATGGAGTTGCCCATTAAGCCAATAACTTTAAATTTCATAAGAGTTGAGATTTCTGTTGATACATGAAAGGAATTGAGACAGGATGTACAGATTGTGTGAGTCCAGTCGTACATGACCTCTCCAGAATAAAGAATAAGATGTGAAGAGGTCATCATTGGGTTAATTCCTTGAGACATATTATTGTGAAATAAGAGCCAAAGTGGGATGTGTAATACATTTGACCTATATTGCCTGTTTGAGGACTCACCCATCAAGATATAGCTAAAACTGTTGTACCTCTTTCTTGTGCAGTCTAGGTAATTGCTGGCTAGGTTAAAGCCACTGGTATGTCTTTAGATGTAGTTTTGCTGGCCTGGATTCAGTGTTGGCCCTGGTTTTCTGGGCTCTGGATCCTGAATGTGAGAGCTGTGGCTCTGCCTGAACACAGCTATCATTAGAGGCAGCTGAAAAGCAGAGCCTGGAAACTTTGGAGACTGGCCCACCAAACCACAGTGTTCCCCAGGAAAACCAACTGACAGGGGAATGGAAGGATTTAGAAAGGAACAACAGATAGCCTGATGGTCATTTTCCATTTTTTCTTTCTTTGTTACTTAAAACCATAATAACAAGTAAAAGGGACTTTGGTTAGAGTTTATTTAGTGTTATCTGTGTTGCTCGCTTGTCTATAATGAAAAACGATTTTCTTTTTAAATAAATACACATATAAAGTAGGACTGGTTATGCCTCCTGAGTAATAGCTTGTTATTCATGATTGCAGGCAAATGCTGTTCTGATGTGAAAGTGATGAGGAAGGCTGAAATCAAACCCCTCACCCATCCTTCTTCCACTTACACTTTTTATCATCCTCAGGTCTGTGCATGTGTGAATCCACTCTTTCTATCCTCTTTCTTTTCAGAGGTGAATCAGGTGCTGGCAAAACCGAGAACACAAAGAAGGTCATCCAATACCTGGCCCACGTTGCTTCATCACACAAAGGACGCAAAGACCACAACATTCCTGTGAGATCCCCACTGCCTACATTTTTCCTCCTCTATACTTGGCCAAGCCTGAGCCTCCAGTTTCTACATTGCATTTTAACTATCCCTGCTTAATAGTACAACTTTTCATCCTAAATGAAAAACTGTATGGCCTTATTGGTATTCATGAATTACCTCTGTGCATCATTACTGTAATTTAAATAAATAGTTTGACATTTCCTAGAACACAAATTTGAATTTTCTGGCCGAGTTACTGCTCACACACCTGCCCATTAAATGTACTGCTGATTACATTTAACCAGTGTTGACCAGCAGCTGGTTACTTTATTTTGGCGCAAAGACTGGAAACAGCTAAAATCAATCTATCACCATTTTGGTAAATAATTTTTTTAATCAAAGCCCAATGTAACATTTGACAGTTTGATGTTAATTTTCTGGTGAATTCCTTGGCTGGTACAATCAATATTTAACATGCATGTGTTAAACAGGATATAAAGTGTTACATAGCGATCTTTACAGGTATTAGGAGGCTGATTTTGTTAGCCTTGGACAGGGCCATGCTAGCTGCTTCCTTGGGGTTCCAGCCTTTATGTTAACGTAAACTAAGCAGCTACTGAATGTAGTTTCAATATAAGTGTATAAAAATCCTTTCACCTTCTAACTCGGCCTGATAATTGAAACAGAAGTGTTTTTCCTTGAATTCTATGAATGAATTCTAACCCTCCTGCGCTCTCTACATGAAGTGTGTATCCTAATGTTGATATTCATCTTATAAAGGGTCATGTATTAATCCACAGCTAACCTAACAGAT
Organism: Remorina albescens; assembly: GCA_034769265.1. NCBI lineage: Eukaryota > Metazoa > Chordata > Actinopteri > Carangiformes > Echeneidae > Remorina > Remorina albescens. The sequence continues at coordinate 16,653,594 of CM068493.1, read as the reverse complement.
GTTCACATGGCCTCACTGGTCACTGCTCCTGCTTAATGTCGTCCAGTGCTACTCTTTGAGAGTGCAGTCATTGCTGGGCTAACTGTTTACTGGTGATCTGTTCCCTGTAGCTTGTGTCTGACATAAGCGCTTCAGGTTTTAACGCTTGCATTTGTTTATCCATAACAAACAGCCCGAATCTCCCAAAGCATTCAAGCTACAGGCAAGTGTATCTCCCGCTTTCTCAATGAGAGTATGTAGTCCTTTTTGATGTTTGTGTGTACATGCATGCCCTTCTCTCCAAATCTCTGCTGTTTCTGTAACGATGTTGACAAACTAATATAAGCTTCTTTCTTTATGAGGTATTTGTTTGTGCTGGCTCAGTCTTCTCACATGATTATTTGAACCCTGGTGAATCTACTGTTAAACCAGCAGACTCATGATAATAAAACACTTTGTTTTATCAGTTGGTCAGCGTTCCCAACTTGGGAATTTAATTGCTGTATCAGAAACTTGTGTCAGTCAAATACCGACCATTTAACCTGCTTTGCTGTTTTGGATTTTTAGTCTTCATTTTAAATGCACATCTTATTTAGGAAGAGAAACTGTCTGAAAATCAGAGAATAGCCGCACTAAACATCTCTACTCAACAAAATTTTAACATTTTAGTGAAGTGAATCCATGACACTCTAAACTCAGGTATAACTTGGAAATACCGAAGATGATTATAGATGTTTGCAGTGTATCAAATATTTTATAAATTGAAGCATGCTTTCCATTGGTGATGCACCTTAGATGCATGCATGTAGTTTGCAGTAAGTTAATTTCTAACTTATGTTCTATAGTCTTGGCTGTGGTAAAATTATTCCAGTTACCAAATGTACCTTGGAATTCATGTATGGCTTTTGTTGGCCGGTCCACAATCAAACACAATCTGCAATACTTCGTCCGAGAAGTAACACAAATGAAACTCTGCTGACACAGAACTGAATTTTTTCCAACTCTAATTCCAATCTCAACAAAACCCGATATTCTGACTCACCTCCTCTCGACTTGATTTATTCAGTAGCTGTTTACTTTTTCTCCCCCTAAACCAGTACCTGATGTTTCAGTGCCCCCTATAAATCTGTTAACTTTGGAAATAGAGTGAATCCTCTAACCAGCATACAGAATTCGGACGAATGCCCTCTAATATATGTGCTTCAGGAGCATTGGATGAGAAGCTGTTGCTCAGTCCCTCGATACTCCCCTGTCTGAGCACACCATCCACAGTGACCTCCTTAATACTTCTAACTCTCTGTGTTGCATTACGGCTGTTCTTGAGCACAGGCCAGAGGAATGTAGAACAAGGGATCAAGGGAAAGCGAAGATGTGGTGCAGGAGAGCAGATTGGAAGGCTGTGAGTGAGGGGGAAATGAAGTAGTAGAGGAAGAAGTGAGGCTGAACAGACATATTTCACCTTGTTGAATGACAAATAGGAAAGTCTGTTTTTTGATTGCATTGAACAGGGATTTATCCACTGGTTTCTGTGTTATTCCAGTTAAAAAGCTAAAATGGGAAAATGTAAAGGAGAATGGTTAATCCTGGTTCTGCTGGTAAAACTCTTGCCCTTCAAGAAGCATAGGTTTTTACTGAACATTTCCTTCATTCAGGTATGAGCACGCTTAGGCAAACAAAGAGGACTGCACAAAAAAAGAAAATGAAAGGTTGCTTGTACATTGTCGCTTCATGGTTTCACAAGTTCTGTTACACTTCGGTTGTCTTTGCCCGTTAAACTTCTCGAGTTCCCATGACAAAAATCACATTATACTGTAGCTGACTTAAGTAAAGCCAGCAGACCCATGATAAATTGTGCAGTCTGAAATATTGGATCAGCACATTGACTTGGTTACATTTTCTTCTACTTACTCTGTTACAAAGAATTGGTTTGTCTTGCCTGCTTGTGTATGTTTTAGTCCGACACAGATGAACAAATGTCATGCACAAATAGCGATTAAAAATATCCAATGCATGAGGACAAGCATTACAATTGTTGGACAGACTGTCTGGATTTTTATATCAGTTTTTTGTTTTTGTTTTTTTTTTTAAATTAATTTATTTAATTTTTTCACAGGGTGAGTTGGAACGCCAGCTACTGCAAGCCAACCCCATCCTTGAATCTTTTGGCAATGCCAAGACAGTGAAAAATGATAACTCGTCTCGCTTTGTAAGTTTATGGTTCCTGTTTAAACATATATTTTCTTGATTCAACATATGTATGAATATTATCTTGAAAACAGGCTCACTCCACATTTGTTTGGCATCTGTGCTGTTTATACATGCCCCAACACACAAGTATAAAGAATAGACAGTGTTCTCAAAGTCAGCCATATTGGATTCAACTCTCCCCTCCCTCTTTGGGATAAAATTGTCACATTAGCATAGAGAAACTTTGGGTGAAGTAGTAGTTTGACATTATGAGGAATATTCTGATTTGCATTCTGCCAGAGATTTAGTTGTTTATTTATTTTTGGGTTTTCTCTCATCCTGTTATGATGATTTATAAGAACAATTTTGTAAATTCTAAAGATTTGAATAAGCACATCATGTGGCAAAGATTAAGCACCATAGTGCTCTGCACTCAGGGATCACTGGCGGGCTCATTTGAGAAGCTGTGACCACCAGTAGACAGATGGACACCCACATTTATGCACATATTTGCCGTCAGGAAGCCACAGGCATGCCTAAGAATTTTTTCTGACCTGTTAACCTGACTTTTCCAAATATAGACATTCTCTACTGCACTGGTTTTCTATCATCTGAAAGACTTCACAACGTGGTATTTAAAATGCAATAATTCCCGCAGGGAGAACAGATATTTAGACAGCTTACACCTGTACACAAGCATGACATCACAGGCTTCCTAATTAAGATGAAGTATGTCAAAAAAGTTCAACAACTGCTTTTTAATATAACTTTGTATGTTTACATGTTTCTCGCAGGGGAAGTTCATCAGAATCAACTTTGACGTAACCGGCTACATCGTTGGGGCCAATATTGAAACTTGTATCCTCCAGATCTCGCTGTGACAGAATGAAAGAGCAGACCATTAAAGGACTGATTAAAAAATAAAGAGTAAAAATACAGGGCACCCACTGAGTCTAAAGCTGAAAGTGGTGGTTAGGCTATTTGACTCACAGCTGCTTATGTTTAACCACAGAAATGCCATTACTGTTCTGTATTTTCTAGAGTCAGTGGACACTGAGCCTTAATGAAACCATTTTGTCTTTAGTGTTGTTACTGTCTTGTAAGAAGAATAAGGGATTAATTTAATTTAAATAAAAAGTATTTAATGTGGCATTTTTTGGAACAGTACATTTGTTGTACATTTGAATACACTTTGATTCCTATGTGATTTCCTCTAAAATCTTGGATATACCTTAGAAGAGTGATTGGTTGTGTGCTTTTTGAGAATTTTTGTCTGAAAATAGTAGCTACAAAATTTTATGAAAATGAAACAGAAATGTTATTATACTATAGTGCAGACAGAGTCGGTTGCTGGTTTTTAATGTTGTGGTTTTATTTTCAGTCCTTAACTTTTGCTCTCAGACCTTCTGGAGAAGTCAAGGGCTATTAGACAGGCCAAAGATGAGCGGACCTTCCACATTTTCTACCGTCTGCTTGCAGGGGCTGGAGAGCATCTGCGAAGTGAGTCTCTGACTGAAGGTTTCATGTGTGTGCTAATTTGTCTCAGGCAGAGACAGAGCTAAAGACAGATGGTTTGAATTAGCACCAGTGAAACAAATCTTTGTCACTTATTAACTTTTAATTTAGTGTGTTAGTACATTGTTTCGTGATGATGCAGAAAATATTTAAACTGCATATTTTACCTATGAGCTAGTGTATTTTAAAGGTCACGTGCTCTCTCCTTCATTTAGGCACTCACTCCATGCGTCTAAAGTGAATGGTCTTGTTGAAAATGAATTAATGTCTAACATAACATCTGAATATTTTGCAATCATCGGGCTAAATCAACATGCAGCATATGCAAATCTAAATAATTGAGTATTTTTTGTGAAAAATTTAGAAAACGACACCAAAAATCATCTTTCTCATCTATCTTTCTACAGCGGACCTGCTCCTGGAAGGCTTTAACAACTACCGTTTCCTGTCTAATGGTAACATTCCCATTCCTGGTCAGCAGGACAAGGAGAATTTCCAGGAGACAATGGAGGCAATGCACATCATGAGCTTCTCCCATGATGAGATTGTCTGTGAGTAGTAGTTCCAGATGTCCCGAAATGTAATATACCTCGTTTTCTATCCTTGAATTTTTTCCCCCTCTTTCTTACCACTTATTTCCCCAGTAGGGATGACTAAAGTGTTTTCTTATCCTTCCCAGGCATGTTGAAGGTGGTCTCTGCAGTGCTGCAATTTGGCAACATTGTCTTTAAAAAGGAGAGAAACACTGATCAGGCTTCTATGCCTGAGAACACAGGTAAAAATCTATCTGTCAAAGTACACACCATGAACACAAACCCTACTCTCAGTCATGAATCCAGAAGATGAGATGGCTGTGACTTTTCAGCTTCTGCCACAACAGATGATGTAAAGCAGTCTGCTCATATCCACATTGTACATGCTCCCACTCCTAGGGCATGTTTTATTAGAAACACAGCTACGCTGAAGTATGATTATGTGTCTCTTGGCAATTGAATGCCTGTAATGTCTGGATCATGTCAGCACCATTGCACACTCCTGCAGTCTGGGTTATACTGTAGCCACATACGTCTTTCTACAAGAAAAAAAAAAATAAGGAAAATAAATGAATGTTAAGAAATATTTTGAGATTAATTAAGTGTTGTCTTATGTTGTGAAAACTGATTTTATGTCTCTTAAGAGTTACTGAATGCAGTAAGGTACTTGGTGTCTACTCTTTCACTCCCCCAGCTGCACAGAAACTATGCCACCTGCTTGGTATGAATGTTATGGAGTTCACCAGAGCTATCCTCACCCCGAGGATCAAAGTGGGACGAGACTATGTGCAGAAGGCACAGACCAAAGAACAGGTAAGCTGCTATCAAACAGCATTGACAATAAAGGTCTGCATTCATGTGTCTTTTTTTTTTTTTTTTTTTTCACGTATATAAACTATAACAGCAACACAATGTTCATCCATCTTTTATATTCATGCTCACTGTTCAGTGGGTCATTCCTTATTAACAGTTTAGTTCCATTTTGCTTTCCTGTGCTGTTTGCTTCCTCCTTCAGGCCGACTTTGCCGTTGAAGCCCTGGCCAAAGCAACATACGAGCGGCTGTTTCGATGGCTTGTCCACCGCATCAACAAAGCCCTGGACAGGACTAAACGTCAGGGGGCATCATTCATTGGCATCCTGGATATAGCTGGCTTTGAGATCTTTGAGGTGCTGATTGTTAAACACAATTTGACTTTAACAATTTCCAATAACTCTAGTACCTCAGTTGGTTTGTTTTTGTTTTTTAATTTACAAATGAATTAAACAATTTTATTTTTTTTAATTATTATTATTATTATTATTATTATTATTAACATAAACAAAAAACTATAGTGCTAGTTTGCAGGCCAAGGCCATCACCAATGAAACATGTCATCCCAACTGAGGAACCTTTGCTTTACTCTTTCACTTTAGCTGAACTCATTTGAGCAGCTTTGCATCAACTACACCAATGAAAAGCTGCAGCAGCTCTTCAACCACACCATGTTCATCCTGGAGCAGGAGGAGTACCAGAGGGAGGGCATTGAGTGGAGCTTCATCGACTTTGGCCTAGATCTGCAACCCTGCATTGACCTCATTGAGAGGCCGGTCAGTGTTATGTGTATATTTCTTTGTGTATCTGCTATTATGAATATTTGAATTTAACCAAACTTGTCTTCTCAGACTAACCCCCCTGGTATTCTGGCTCTTTTGGATGAGGAGTGCTGGTTTCCGAAGGCTACCGACAAGACCTTCGTAGACAAGGTTCTGCAGGAGCAGGGCACACACACCAAATTTCAGAAGCCACGTCAGCTTAAGGACAAAGCTGACTTCTGCATCATTCACTATGCAGGGAGGGTATGTATATCAGGCCCATTAAGGTCTCTTGTGTTTTACTCCTCTCCTGGGAGTAGTGGCTGGTTGCACTTGAATTTGATATTAGTAGAGGACAAGTCTTTAAAAGTCAAAAAATCCATTATGTACTTTATTCTTAAATTGCTACGTGTTTTCTGTGTTTTCCTTATGCAAAAACTCAGTTTCAGGGATGTTTTGTAATCTCTCTCAAAGGCATAGATTTAGTTGCTTTAATGACCGAGTTAACCAGGTCATTGCCTGAAAACAATAGCCCGGTTGTCATACTGCTTCTGCAGGAACCCCACATCTGGTTCATATTGGTGCAAGACTGAGCCTTTGGTGTCTGTTAGTTACATAACAGACGTTTTCACCTTTCACCCTTTTGTATGGTGGACCACCATCTGCCCAGAGGAAATGATACTCCACTACATTCCGCTGAGGATGCTTGTCAGTCAAGGAGTGATAATTTAACTAGGTTTACCTCCCTCTTTTTACTCTTATTGAACATGTGTACTCTATTTTAACACAGTCAAGAACATCAGCCACCCGTGTCTAAGCATCAATCCTGGATCTGAACCTTATCATGACAAACAAGTGAAAACCTCAGAACTATCCAAATATTAAGCAGCCAGTATCTGACACAGCAGCCAGGATTTCATTTGAGCTTCATCAAATAAATCTAGTTTGACAGCGTGATACTGAAGAAAAAAGTAAGTGCAAACAGTGTGAGTTTGCTTTTCCAGGATTCTGATGGAACCCATATGGAGATCTTATATTTCTCATCTCAGGTTGCTGCCCATGTCAATTACTTGTTACACTCTGCTTTAATCCACCAGTCTTCATATTTTCTTGGATGTTTGAAAAACACATAGCAGTCAAAGTTACCATCCTGTTACACAGACTAATCCCATCCACACAGTATGTGTGAAAACTGACTCTGCTGTTAGTCACATATAATGAGTCTTTGACTCTCATTCAATGAGTCTTAATGGTCCAATGTTGGATGTTATTGAACAGATTTCCTAAACTTCATAGTTAGTTAATAATTGTGTAGGTCACACTGGTTCACTAAAGACAGGTGAAGCAACGGACCAGCAAGCAGCATTTAATGAGAGACTGAAAACCAAGCCTCTGGCATTGTATTTTGAAAGCTTTTTTATTTTTATTTTTTTTTCAGTGTTTTTACTAGAATATATGAGTAAAGAATGGAAAGACATTGGAGGGGATACAGGGAAGTCTATAAAAAAAATCTAATTTGATGCATAGTTGTTTTTGCTTTTTGTCAAGATGTATGTGTTTCCCCTAAAACCAATGAATAATTGGGGTGTGTGTGTGTGTGTGTGTGAAAAACCCCAATTTGGTATTTTTCTGGGAAATGTAAATGCAATTTAACATTTTATTGTGCAAATATTAAGATACCACTGACTTTATTTCTATTTTCCCTTAGGTGGACTATAAAGCTGATGAATGGCTTATGAAGAACATGGATCCCCTAAATGACAATGTGGCTACACTGCTGCACCAATCAACTGACAAGTTTGTGGCTGAGCTCTGGAAAGATGGTGGGTCACCTTCTCTGCAGGAGCTCATCAAACTATTAAATTAACAAAAGTTTATTCATATTCAAGTATATACATACCTGGTAATTTATTAGCTGTAAGAATTCTGGACCTGCATTCATCTGTATGAGTCCAGATGGATGTTACACAGCAAAGCTCCTGAGAATTGGACAAATAAAAGACAAATGATAAGTATTGTTATCTTTATGTGTTTTGGATTTGTACTCCAAAAGCACATAGTAGCTCAGTATTTTCCATGATTTAATGAAGAGGATAAATCTAGTCTATCCACTCTCACACTTCCTCTGTAGGTTTCACTGTACTTTACTGGTGTCTCTAATGTGGGATGAATTTTACCAGCAAAAAAATCCAGTTACAGCCAGAAGACGCAAATTTATTGCTAATCCTGTATTTTCGCCCCTTTTAAATTCACTGTTAACATTTCAGTCAGGTGGGCACCATGGCTCATTAACCTAATTTTAATTTCACATACATTCAGCTTTTTTATCTAATCACTGACAAGTCACATTGAAAGCAAAATGGCTACATAACACTTTCTGGACTAATCCAAGTAAAGACAAGCTGTGATAACCTAACACTAACTTTAAATTATATGCTTTGGTAGTATGGATGTTCTGTAGTATTGCAGTTGATAAACTGACCTTGACTCTTGAATTCTCTCTCTCTCTTTTTTTTTTTTTTTGTAACAAATCAATGCTTTTTAAAGTTTGTGGGTGTAAGAGTGATGGGTGTGTGTGTGTGTGTGTGTGTGTGTTTGCATGCATGCATTCTTTTTCTCTCTCACTCTCCTGTCTTCTTTCTGTATCTGTGTCTCTGTTGCTGTAGACATTCAGACGTTTCAGAGAGCCTCTTTCTATGACAATGTGTCTGGGCTCCATGAAGCTCCAGGTGAATGAGAATGACATGTAAACGTCATGTACCACTGGCTTTTCCTCATCCTCTCCACTCGAGGGCTCATTAGTTCCCTGTCTTGTCATGGCTGTGGTGTGCGTCCCTCTAAAAGCTCCCCTCTGGCTTTGCATGGCTGCTCTAATGTTGGGTTTAAACTTTTAATAATAAAAATGTTCTACCATCAGTGTTCTTGTCTAACTGCCAATATAATTATGCTATAGCTCTAGTGCCCAGTCAGGTTAAGCATTTCTTAGTTTTGTTGTCTGGTACAATTGACAAACACAAAGACAATGATAAATACTGTCAAAATAATACATAAATGAACCGAACATTTGAACATTCAAATTTGGTTGAACAAAAAGGGTATTGATTTGCCATGCTTAAAGAAGGTGTTACCACACCTAAAAATGACAAATGATGCACCGTCTAACAGTCCACTGACTTCACTGATGCAGCTCTATTTAAAGATATCCCAAAGACTATATAATCTTTTTTGCATTCATCAGTCTTAACTCAGACATTACAGAGCTGACACAGATGGAAAGATATAGCAGTGACAAAGCTTGGGAAGAATTCCTGGATCCACAATTGATTCAAGTTCCTGTTTACTGAGTGCAGCCATTTATATGTACTGAGAGAATGGAACATTTGATAGACTTGCATGCCAGATATCTAATCCAACTCTGTGTCATTCACCTTGTATGGAAAGATGAGGGGAGAGGAGGGAAAGAGTCATTCTCTTTTTTGAGGGAAAACAGAGAAAATCTTGATGGCGTTGATTTAAACAGTGGTCATTTACTTTCTGAAAGAAATCAAAGCTTTTTTGGTTCTGCTATGTTTTCATTTGGTTTGGGATAGCAGAAACTTTATTTTATTCATGCTATGGGGTTGTTATTGTTCAAGTCAAATGTGATTATGTTGAATACACCGTTTAATTTAATTCAGTCACTGTTATAGGAATAGATGTAGCCTTACAGAAACTGACAGTGCAAACCCCAACCCTTAATCTAACCCATAAATTTGCACTTTGCTTTTATTGGATAGTTGACTTTGACTGTGACTGTGATGTGACAGGACCAGACATTGAAATGCAGAGATTATGTCTCACAGAGGTGTAGTGTGGCTAGAAATTTGAAGAAATTATTGGGTTCATATCTTCACTCAACAAGAATATAGTCAGCTGTTAATTTTGAAAAAGGATGACTTTCCCCTGTAACATTCCCAACCATCATACAATTATAATGTATGTATGTTGAGTGTGGAATGTGGAGGACATGGCTGGTTTCCAGAAACCAGCTCTGAGTGTTTGCAAAATTGTTATGTTGATGTTATGTTGCATCAAACCAGCTGATGGTCTCTGGTCCCAGCTGGTGTAACACCATTGTCCATCTCCATGCTTTGTCACAAAATTAGAAAAGAGCAAATTGAAAACATCTTTGTTTAAGGCAACATGTCTTTGTGAATATTCACATTTATTGTAAACCTCTTTCTTTACTCTAGGTTCATGTAAGTACCACAGCATTTCACCTTCATCGATATGTCTAACGTATCACAAACATCACAAATAAACTTTGCACTCCTCCATTAATCAAAAATCTCTCTTTTTTTCTTTTATTTCCTTTTTCATCACCAGTTGACCGGATTGTCGGTCTTGACCAGGTTGCAGGGATGAATGAGACAGCGTTCGGTGCCGCCTATAAAACAAAGAAGGGCATGTTCCGCACTGTGGGACAGCTGTACAAGGAGCAGTTGTCGAAACTGATGGCCACACTGAGGAACACCAACCCCAACTTTGTCCGCTGCATCATTCCCAACCACGAAAAAAGGGTGAGTTTGGAGTTACATCCGTGGTACAGTTTTTTATTTTAATCAACAGCGCACAGTATACTACAGTCAGCATGTTAATACTTTGGGTGAGTTTGTTGAATAATGTACAGTAATAAATCCTTGGCTGACTTCTAATGAGGTGCATTCATACTGTATTTAGTTTATTTATCTTCTTCCTCACATAGGCTGGTAAACTGGACCCTCACCTTGTTCTGGACCAGCTGAGGTGTAATGGTGTGTTGGAGGGGATCCGTATCTGCAGACAAGGTTTCCCCAACCGCATTGTCTTCCAGGAGTTCAGGCAGAGGTAATGTTCTGACTCTGTTCATGGTAGTTTCTCTTTAGAAAAAATTACAATACGTTAAAGCATATAACATTTTACAGATATAAGAGATATAAAAGATATAAATACAATTTGTAACAAGGGGTATATTATACTGTAAAATAAGTAGTCATCCATACAGAAATTTTGACAAATATAGAGTATAAATGTGTTTTCACTTTATATGACAGCATGTGGGGCTTTCAGCAACTTAGTTGATAGATGATGGATCTGGTTTTGTCTGATATTCGTTTCTTCTTTGTGAAGTTAGATTTTGTCATTCATGTGTCTTCTCAGAGACATCTTTGCCACTTTTTTCTCTCCTTATACTTCCTACAGTTTTAGCCAGTAAAAGTCATCTTGTGATTCTTTGTAATCTCTGCTTTGTGTCCAGGTATGAGATCCTCACTCCTAATGCCATTCCCAAAGGTTTTATGGATGGCAAGCAGGCCTGTGAGAGAATGGTGAGGACTAGAGTGCTCTCTCTTTAGAACAAATGTAAATAATCTTGACTGCTGCCTCAGAGGCTAAACTTGCAACAAGAGTCTTCATTTATCCAGAAATTTTCATTGTCAGGTAGTCGCACGAAAGAATCAATATGTTTTCCATTTGGGAGCACAGAGTAAATAAACTAAAGAGCTAAGGACTACAATGTCGTTAAAATATACATTTCTGAATATAAAATGAGGTTTTCCAAATAATTACTCCCATTATACTAAGTTTTCCCTATTCCCATTTCCAAATTCATGTCTCCAGTATAACTGAAAGGCAGGGGGGTGTTTGTTAACTTATTCCATCTCCCCTCCTTCTTTGTCAAGATTCAAGCCCTTGAGCTGGACGGTAACCTGTTTCGTATTGGCCAGAGTAAGATCTTCTTCAGGGCCGGAGTGTTGGCCCACCTGGAGGAAGAGAGGGACCTGAAGATCACTGACATCATTATTTACTTCCAGGCTGTCTGCAGAGGATATCTGGCACGCAAGTAAGGGTTGGTCTTCTTTGGGTGCCTTGTTTCTGACCTCCTTATATCTGCACATTAGATCAAAAATACTTCGATTTCGACTCAGCTTTTGATCCCCTTCCCCATCTTGTTGTATTTCTTAAGGGCTTTTGCAAAGAAGCAGCAGCAGCTTAGTGCTCTGAAAGTTCTCCAGAGAAACTGTGCTGCCTACTTAAAGCTGCGCCACTGGCAGTGGTGGAGGCTCTTCACCAAGGTGTGTGCTTATGTGTATGTGCATGCGTAAGTGTCAATTTTGTTTAAGAGCTGAGGCTCTCCAGCATGGCCGCAAGCAAGTGTGTAGCCCTTTGAATCTCAGTCCTAATCATGTGCACCTGCAGGTGAAGCCCCTGCTGCAGGTGACCAGACAGGAGGAGGAGATGCAGGCTAAAGATGAGGAATTGATCAAGGTGAAGGAGAAGCAGACCAAGGTAGAAGGTGAGCTTGTGGAGATGGAGAGGAAACACCAGCAGGTCAGTCACAACCAAAGGTGCAATAACAAATTATATTGAACTATACTTACATGGATTTCAAAGATCAATAAGTGAACTGATGTTATTACTATTTCTGTGCAGTTAATGGAGGAGAAAAACATCCTAGCAGAGCAGCTGCAGGCAGAGACAGAGCTGTTTGCAGAGGCCGAGGAGATGAGAGCTCGTCTGGCCTCCAAAAAGCAAGAGCTGGAGGAGATACTTCATGACCTAGAGTCCAGGCTGGAGGAAGAAGAGGAAAGGACCCAGAGCATGCAGAACGAGAAGAAGAAGATGCAGTCCCATATCCAGGTGTGTCCCAGGGGTGTGGAATTACAACAAAGTAATGGTTACTGAAAAGCTATTTTTACACTTTTGGAAAAACATTTTAAACATGTACCATTTACTATTTCTAATTAGACAGATATTTAAGTGATTTTTGTATTGTGTTTTCTGCTATGATTAAATACTTGTGTATGTAGGACCTGGAAGAACAGTTGGATGAGGAGGAAGCTGCCAGGCAGAAGCTGCAACTGGAGAAAGTGACAGCTGAGGCCAAAATGAAGAAATATGAAGAGGACATTTTGCTACTAGAGGATCAGAACTCCAAGTTCCAAAAAGTAAGACAGAAGAGAAGGCTCTGAAGGTAGACACTCAGGTCAAAGTTTTTCAAAGGTAATGTATAGAACTGTGACAAAAAATTTCCTAAAACGAAAATTGAGAATCTCAGGAGCATGTCACCGTTACTTCACCGTAAGATTCAGGCAGAAGTTTCAGAATTGAGAGGATAGCTGTGTGATGAACCTCCCTCATCATCTGTTTTTCTCTGCTGTTTAGGAAAAGAAATTAATGGAAGACCGAATCAGTGAAGTGATGTCAATGCTTGCTGAAGAGGAGGAGAAGGCCAAAAACTTGGGCAAGACCAAGAACAAGCAGGAGATGATGATGGTTGACCTGGAAGGTAAAAGAGAAAAGTCAGATAGAGAGTAGAATAGAAGAGTAAAGTGGAATGATGAACCTAAAGAATTTTCAGCATTAATTTTCAATTTAAAAATGTTCCTTTTAGTTTTATATCCCATTATCATATCTTGTCTTTTTTAACTCAGAGAGACTGAAAAAGGAGGAGAAAACCCGTCAGGAGCTGGAGAAGGCTAAGAGGAAGCTGGATGGGGAGACATCTGACTTCCAGGACCAGATATCTGAGCTACAGGCCCAAACAGAGGAGCTGAAAGTTCAACTGGGCAAGAAGGAAGAGGAGCATCAGATGATGCAGGCTAGGTAAGGGATACTTGGATTACAACAGTGGAGAATCAAACAAAGCTTTCCAATGTAAGTGGGATCCCTTCACCAACAAAGAATTACATAACTCTGTATGCTAAATATGGGTTTTAAAATTGAGTCATTGAGGTTCTGATTCATGATGTGAGTTTGAGATAAGTGCTGGGTTAGGGTTAGAACAGAATGATCATCACACTGAAACCTGCCGCTTTATTTAGTCCATTTTATCGGACTGACAAATCACCAGATACAGACGTGCCCTTATCGTGGTGTAAAAATAGTCTGCTGTGCCTCTTTCTGACATGCTGCCTGTATTTATTCACCAATGTGGAATGGGATGTACATATACTTCATGTGGTATTATGGTGCATTTGTTATTGTTAGACTATGCCATTATGTGGCCTTTTTCACCACACAGCTCCTTTAAATGCTAATTCTGAATATCTGTCTCTGCTGCCACCAAGTGGGTCATTTTTATGTCATGTTCACTAGAAGAATTGAAAGTTATTTTCATACTCTAAGCAAATGTATCATCTGAGCTTTTGTTACACATTTTTCTCTGCTCTCAATGATCAACAGGGGTGAGGATGAGGTTAGCCAGAAGAACAATGCTTTGAAGCAAGTGAGGGAGATGCAGGCCCAGCTGTCTGAGCTTCAGGAGGACCTTGAGTCAGAGAAACAGGCCAGAAACAAGGCAGAGAAACACAAGAGGGACTTGAGTGAAGAGCTTGAGGCCCTTAAAACAGAACTAGAGGATACCCTTGACACAACGGCTGCCCAACAGGAGCTTAGGTATTGTATGGCACTGCATTTCATCTTACTTATTAGGCATTTATATTACAGACTTTATTATAACTAAATTTGAGACTGTTCTGTGTCCCCATTGTCTGTAGGACCAAACGTGAACAAGAGGTTGCAGAACTGAAGAAGGCTATTGACGAAGAGACTAAAAACCATGAGGCTCTGATCCAGGAGATGCGACAGAGGCACAGCACAGCCTTGGAAGAGCTGTCTGAACAGCTGGAACAAGCCAAGAGGGTACATCCCTTTCCACAATTCAATTTGGCATCACAAGTTTATCTAATCCACCAAAGAGAAAACACTAATGTTTTATTTTTGTTCATCTAGATCAAGGCCAACCTGGAAAAGACCAAGCAGAGCCAGGAGAGTGCCAACAAGGAGCTGGCGAGTGAGGTCAAGAGTCTACAGCAAGCGAAGACAGAGTCCGAGCACAAGAGGAAGAAACTGGAGGGTCAGCTGCAGGAGTTAATGGCCAGAGTCACAGAAGGAGAGAGAGCCAAGGGAGAACTGGGCGACCGCACACACAAACTGCAGGTGAGAAATTTAGATCAAAACATGGTTCATTTTTTTATTTTTTTTTTGTGATGTATAACCATCACAAATTATCGTAGGATATTGGTAAGAAAATTATTCAAAATGACAATGACAATGATTCTTTATTACAGTTTTTTATTTCTCTCTCTTTTGACAATCTGGTTTTAAACTCTTCATGCAGACTGAGTTAGACAATGTGTCAGCCATGCTGGAAGATGCAGAGAGGAAGGGAATCAAGAGTGCCAAAGATGTCGCTGGACTGGAGAGTCAGCTACAAGACTCACAGGTGATGTACAGTATCTCTGAGCATTAACCTTCAAGCCAAATTTAACTATTGCTCTCTATCGAACTAACTGGACAAACATTACTTTTCATGTAGGAGCTGCTCCAGGAAGAGACGCGTCAGAAACTAAACCTCAGCAGTCGTATACGGCAGCTGGAAGAGGAGAAGAACACTCTCCAGGAGCAGCAGGAGGAGGATGAGGAGGCACGCAAGAATATGGAAAAACAGATTTTGACCCTACAGGCTCAGGTAAGATGTGATATAGGAAAACAAGGATTAAATTACATTTTTTTGCTTGCCTTTATTCTGGATCATGTCTTTTCTTCTATGTGTAGCTATCAGAGAGCAAGAAGAAGTTGGAGGATGATGTCGGAACAATAGAGAGCCTGGAGGAAGTTAAAAAGAAGCTGCAGAAGGACTTGGAGCTGGGCAGCCAGCGTTTGGAAGAGAAAACCATTGTCTTTGAAAAGATGGAGAAGACAAAGACTCGTCTGCAGCAGGAGCTGGATGATCTGACTGTAGACTTGGATCACCAGCGACAAATTGTTTCCAACCTGGAGAAAAAACAAAAGAAGTTTGACCAGGTGATAAACTCTTTTATTTAGGATGTTCTGGTTGTTGTCTGGAAAACAATCCTCTAATTTTAAATAGATTTCAGGAATCAAAATTATTTACTTTCCTTATTTATCAGAATATCAAATATAATTATCATAAAATATGAGTTTGTATTCTCATGCGCTCCTTCATAGATGCTTGCTGAAGAAAAGAGCATCTCAGCTCGCTATGCTGAAGAACGGGACCGTGCTGAAGCTGAAGCCAGAGAAAAAGAGACCAAAGCTCTGTCCATGACTAGAGCCCTGGACGAGGCCCTGGAGGCCAAAGAGGAGCTGGAGAGGATTAACAAACAGCTCCGTGCTGAGATGGAGGATCTAATGAGCTCAAAGGACGATGTGGGCAAGAATGTGAGCGTTAGGGTCGACTGAGTACATGTAGTCTGAGTGTCTTATTCTGAGACCTCTTCTGGATCCCATGATACATCTGATCAATAAAGCAGTAATTTCACCTACCCTCCTCTTTATCCTCTCCCTCTTAGGTCCACGAGCTTGAAAAGTCCAAACGGACTCTGGAGCAACAGTTGGAGGAGATGAAGACTCAGCTGGAGGAGCTGGAGGATGAGCTGCAGGCTACAGAAGATGCCAAACTCCGTTTGGAAGTCAACATGCAGGCCATGAAGGCCCAGTATGAGAGAGACCTTCAGGGCCGGGATGATCAGAATGATGAGAAGAAGAGAGCACTGGTCAAGCAGGTGCAGAATGACACTTAACACTGAATAACAACATTTTAAGAATAATTTCATCTCTTCACATTAAAGATTTGTAATGGCTCCTTGTTTCAGGTGCGAGAGATGGAGGCAGAATTGGAGGATGAAAGGAAGCAAAGAGGTCTGGCTGTAGCTGCGAAGAAGAAACTGGAGATGGATTTGAAAGATGTAGAGGGTCACATAGAAGGAGCCAACAAGGCTCGAGATGAAGCAATCAAACAGCTACGGAAGTTGCAGGTGCAGATTGATGCATATATTTGAATGAGTTGCACTTTGGACACATTTTCCATTCATATCTCTTCATCCATCTTCCATCTTCAGGCCCAAATGAAGGACTACCAGAGGGAGTTGGAAGATGCTAGAGCTTCCAGAGATGATATTTTTGCCATATCCAAGGAAAATGAGAAGAAACTCAAAAGTCTGGAGGCTGAGATTGTACAACTCCATGAGGTACAGGATAATGTAATGGTCCTGGTATCCAAAGGCCAGAATGATGATGAAAGTCATGATGATTTTTGTGACATTTTTCGCCTAGAAAGGTGACAGCATGGCAGCATAGTGGTTATCACTGTTGCCCAACAATAAGAAGGTCGTGGGTTGGGTTCCCGGGCCTGGGGCCTTTCTGTGCAGAGTTTGCATGTTCTCCCCATGTTCTCACCATCCAAAGATATCATGTTTAGGTTAATTGGTGACTCTAAATTGTCTGTGAGTGTGAGTGGTTGTTGGTCTCCGTCTGTCTGTCCGTCTGTGTGTTGACCCTGTGATGGACTGGCAACCTATCCAGGGTGTACCCCGCCCTCACCCAGTGTGAGCTGGGATTGGCTCCAGCACAGGAAATGGATGAGCGGTAGAAGATGAATGAATGAATGAATGAATGAATGAATGAATGTTGCCTAGACAGCCACACAAAGGTAGTCAACCTTGTAGAGTGTTGTACTAAATCTGATACAATAACTCCTGGTAGTACAGTGAAAGGTGCCCCTCAGTATTAGATCAGAAACACTGATCTGTCTTTCACCTTTGATGTTTGTCTGCAGGATCTGGCAGCATCTGAGCGGGGCAGACGCCACGCAGAGCAGGAACGAGATGAGCTGCAAGATGAAATCTCAAACAGCACCTCTGGAAAGTAGGTTACATTCAAGGGATGGATATTATCATACTAGGTCACTTTTCTTTATTGTATTAATATTCATTTTGAAGGATCATAACTATTTGGTTCTCCCCTTTTTGACATGGCCATTCATTCAGAATGAACAGATAAGCATAAACAAAAATTAGAACTGCCTACAAGTCAGAAATGCCTTTACCTCATCAATGAGATGATTAAGAAAAAAAATATAAAGCCCATAATGATAACAGTAATAGCAAGAGCAAAAATGATGAAAAATATTTGTTTCAATTAGGACAAAAGCTTAAGTTAAATTACCATCCAATGAACAACTTGAACACTGTTTTACTTATAAGATGCAAATATTAATTTAAAAGACTTACACTTTTTTAGGTCAGGACCTCCCTGTGATAAACTTGAAGAAGACATGTATTATGGAACCTTATGAAGACAAATTATTTTAAACACTTCCATATGTAGTGGAGGAAAAGCATAAATGATTTATTCTATAATAATTGTGGAATGGAATTCCTATTTGCATTTGGGCCACTAATGAACTCCAGGCAGCCTTAATAATTAATCATTAATCTCTAACTTTTATAAACACCTATGTTCTTATTAATGATGTTCATTTCTGAGCAGAGCCTTTCAGAAAGGACATGCTGTTTCCTGTCAGGTAATTTTTGCAGTCCACTTTTGACTTGTATTTTATTTCTGATTTCTATCTTTCATTGTGTGTCAGGTCAGCTCTGATGGATGAGAAAAGGAGGCTGGAAGCTCGTATAGCCCAACTGGAGGAGGAGCTAGAGGAGGAGCAGGGTAACATGGAGCTACTCAACGACCGCTTCAGAAAGACAAACATGCAGGTATGATGTAATACTATGAGTTGTCAGAATATAAAACACCTCATCTATTATCTGTAGTCATCTGGGGTTTTTTTGGACTAGCATTAGATCTGAGACATGAGTTTTTATTTGGACGTGTTGTTTTTTCCTCATCATTTTGTAACCTTACCTTCCTCTTTGTGTTACCTCCTCCCACAGGTGGACACTCTGACCACAGAGTTGAGCGCAGAGCGCAGCACGGCACAAAAGAGTGAAAATGCTCGCCAGCAACTGGAGCGTCAAAACAAAGAGCTTCGGGCCAAGCTGGGCGAGCTGGAGGGATCTATAAAGAACAGGTTCAAGGCCTCCATCACTGCATTGGAGGCCAAGATAGCACAGCTGGAGGAACAGCTGGAGCAGGAGGCCAAGTGAGAATTCATTGCACACTTCTCCTGCCTTAAACTAATCAAATCAAATCAAATCAGATTTATTTGTATAGCGCCAAATCATAACAAAGTTACATCAAGGCACTTTACATATAGAGCAGGTCTAGACCAAACTCTTTATAAAATTATTTAAAGAGACCCAACAGATCCCCCGATGAGCAAGCACTTGGCGACAGTGGCAAGGAAAAACTTCCTTTAAGAGGCAGAAACCTCGGGCAGAACCAGGCTCAGGGGGGGCGGCCATCTGCCTCGACCGGTTGGGTTGAGAGAGGGAGAGAGAGAGAGAGAGAGAGGCACAGGGGAGGGGGGGGGCAAAGTTGGGTAGAGTAGGGAGAGAAAGAGAGCTGGAGGAGGGGATATTCAAACAGGTGTAGGCAGGAACATGATGCTGCATGAGGTTCGTAGGAATGATGCTGTATGGAATTCTTGAAGATGTGGGAGCAGCAGGCATTGCAGGAACATGGGATGGTGATGATTCATCACCTGCAGGATGAGGACAGGGAGAGAGAGGAGAGGAGCTGGGAGAGAGAGAGGAGAGGAGCTGGGGGAGACGGAGACTTCGGGAAAACATGGTTAGTAAATGCAATGCACATGCTTGGAACTGAGAGAAACTGGGATTTCGGAGAAGCAGGTTGTTGGTATGACGGCGCATGCGAGGGGGGGAGAGAGAGAGGGAGAGGGAAGAGGGGGGGAGAGAGAGAGGGAGAGGGAAGAGGGGGAGAGAGAGAGAGGGAGAGGGAAGGGGGAGAGGGGGAGAGGGAGAGAGAGAGAGAGAGAGAGAGAGAGAGAGGTGCTCAGTCCTTCCCCCAGCAGTCTAGGCCTGTAGCAGCATAGCTAAAGAGTAAATGAACTTTAACTTTTTAACTATAAGCTCTGTCATACAGAAAAGTTTTAAGCCTGGTCTTGAAAATTGCTAAAGAGTCCGCACCCCGGACCGATACTGGAAGTTGGTTCCATAGAAGAGGAGCCTGATAACTGAAAGATCTGCCTCCTGATTTACTCTTGTTGATTACTAATCAACATCATCACTTTTAAAATCGATAAACACAGCTGTGGACAATTTATAAGTATGTATCAGCCTACATGTAACACTAAATTGCTTCTTCACCTTCTCTGATGAAGGGAGAGAGGAGCAGCCAACAAGATTGTGAGGAGGACTGAGAAGAAGCTGAAGGAAGTTTGCATGCAGGTGGAGGATGAGCGTCGTCATGCCGACCAGTTTAAAGAACAAGTATGTCTGTCCCTGCTTGTACTGTTGTGATCAGCTGCTTTCCAGCAACTGTTGAGCTCCATATTATTCTTGTGAACAGATTTCTTAGTTTATGGCATTTTCAAACACACATTTTGTAATCTTGTAATTGTTTTGTAAAATTGGGAGAAATAAACTGTAAAACGTGTCTACCATTATGACAAAGTAAACTAAACTGCAGAGCAGTTCAGAAACAGATCAGGTCTTTGAACATCTTTCTTATTCTTGTGTGTGAAGGTGGAGAAGGCCAGCTCTCGCATGAAGCAGCTGAAGCGTCAGCTGGAGGAGGCTGAGGAAGAGGCTACCAGGGCCAACGCTTCGCGCAGGAAGCTACAGAGGGAGCTGGATGATGCCACAGAGGCCAGCGAGGGTCTGAGCCGTGAGGTCCACACACTCAAAAACCGCCTTAGGTACAGTGTGGACAACAGAAGAATCCACCATTTCACGATTCATAGTTTACCAGTTTATTGTCATATTTTTTCAGTTTTTGCTGCGTTATATTTTAACAGTTTGGTATTGACAGTATTTAAGTCATGTGGCCAAACACTGATATAAACACAGACACTCCCCAACTTACGAACAAGTCACATTCCGAACGGCCATTCATATCCTGAATTTTTTGTAAGTTGTTTGATCATAACAGAGCACATCTTAACGCTAGCACAAGTACAAAGAACTGTGATGCTGGGATGGAGTAGGCTACAGTGCAGCACGGCAGGGGTAGCTGCAAAATTCATACTAGGCGGAAGAGGCACACAGAACAAAATTTGAGCCCAAGGTCAGCAAGTTGAGCATTCCAAACACTATTTTAACTCGCGGCTCTGTCTGTTTGTATCGCTCAATGTTTGTAAAACCAACGTTTGTAGGTAGAGTAGTGACTGTATTGGCTATTATTGATTTTTAAAGATAACCGATCAGTCATGGAGACTGATATCAGAGAAAACATTTACCACTGTTCAATAGGTATTCACCTCATCCTGATTATACCTAGTCAGGAGTGTGTGGCCATGTAATTACTATGATCAGTTGATGTCTCTCTGACCCCCTCTCATCAATTTTGGTCATCATTTATGAATTCATGAAGTTTAGCAAGCCATTCCAACACATCTCCACGTGACGTCGACCTGAGAACCTGCCAGGATAAGAGGAAACACCCGTGTGGATGTTCAAAGCCTTTAAAGAAAATGTATTCTCCATTAGACATTACAAAAAGCTTTTTCTAGTTGAGTGGGTCAGTAAATAAGGTCAGAGTGAGGGCTGGGGGGTGGGGGTCATGGACTGACTGCTCCACATCAGATTTGTAAAAGGCTCACATAATGTTTGATGAGCTGTGAGTTCCTCGTTGAATTCACCTGCAGATAGAGTAATGTTTTCCATCAGTCCTTTCTTTCACCTAGCTGGTTTGGTGCATATCTCTCTAAGAATTGACAGTTCCCCTGTGAATTTATGTGTGTATATATATATATTCAGAGCAGGTGTTATGTTGGTCTGTTCTCTACAGTAGACAGTGAGTTGGGGAAAGAAATGAGCAGCTAATATTTTATCTCTGCAGCATGTTTGCTTGAAGATTGAGCAGAAACTATTGCCCTTGGCTTCTGCCTTTAGCATAAATACTTTCCTTTCTCTCCATTGCTCTTCCTCCTCCAGGCGTGGCGGCCCCATCACCTTCTCCTCTAGTCGCTCAGGCAGGCGACAGCTGCAGGTAGAGGGATCCTCCTTGGAGCTTCTGTCTGATGATGAGTTGGAAAACAAGATCACTGACAACAATGCCAATGAGACACCAGCGCCCCAGCCGGAGTAAAAGAGCAGAAGCGTTCACTTTTACAATATCACCTTTCACTCTGCACAAAAATCCCACAGCCTCCCAGCTTGAATAAGGACCTTCCCTTTGCCCTTCTGGCCACTTCAGCACCTAACTAAAGGCCCTCAAAGCTCCTGCCTGAACAGAGCTGCTCTCTCCATACCACACAAAGCATGCTCTAAGCAAGAAAACCCTGTGTTCCTGACCTTTCTCCTCAGCCCTTAACCTAAGCAGACACCAGCAGTTGGACCCCCAACGCTCTTTTATTACTCTATTTAAGGTTATAAGAAGTACTACCTTGCCTTACCCCTCCTTGTCTAGCTGCAGGGCTGTATAAAGCAATTTCCACCCTACGTTGAGTGACGACTGCTGCAGTAATCCCTAACAACATGCCCCAATCCCGTTGTGCACATCTTAGAAATTAGTAAATCTTCTGATTGAGTTTTGTTCAGTGTGTACAAATGTCAGGATAACAGTTCTCTGCATTCAGACCAGTACTCTTTGAAATGCCTCCAAACGCTAAAATAATCGCAATAAAAGCAAATGACATTCAACAGTATTTTTTTCATCAGTCTACAACATACAGTATTATATCAATCAATTTAATCATGTTAGTTGAACACGTTAGGAACTGAATAGTATTTTTTCCAGTTCTTTGGCAGGATTGTTTGCTTGCATATGAATATAAACATGTGACTGTATACTGCCTCGTTGCCTCAGTGCTACAAAACGTTGCTCCAGTATTGGTTTCTCAGATGTTTGACGTTAGGTCAGTGTTGACTTGTAATTATTTGGTGTGAGCATGAACGTGGCGATCACACTCATGCTCTCTTTGCTTATATCTTCCTCTTCTGTGCCTTTTTCGCTCCCACAAAGCTCAGAACCCATTTATGCCTCATATACTGTCCATATATTGAAGCATTTTCATAAAATATTCATAAATTTGCCTATGAAATTGGATATTAGTGGAAATCTGATTTTCTTTTATTTGTATGTCTTATGCTGAGTGTTTATGTTACCACGATGATTGATATGTCAAAAAGTTGGGGATTCTTTGTAGATGGGTGCTATGACTTTTCTTATAACTTTTATACTTTTTGAGTTAAGATTTAAAAACAATCCAATAGACATCAACTGTATTTATATCTCTGCTATTGTATCAGTGCAAACTCAATTCATCATTCAAAATGCTCAGTGCTGCACATTTATCAGCTGTTCTCATCATGACATGTACAGTTCATGAGTTATTAAGAATTATAAATAATGCATTAAAGTCTATGGAGCTCATTTTACTCCCATTGTATTTATAAATCAACTGAATTAGGTACAAACTATTGACAATCAATATAAGCCATTACATTTTTGACATTTTTGCATTTTGCCAGAGACAAGGTGCAAAAATCCCTGAGTGGAACTGAGAAGTTGCAGATATGTGTACTGTAATTAAGTACAATTGGAAGGCTTTTGGTCTTAATTTGACTATTTCCGTTACTTTGCAATTTTACATTTGAAAGAAATGAAAACATGATCAGCATTACATCAATGGTTCCCAATCCTTCTGGCGTGTGACGTCTGACAATAAAGCAGTTTTCCTTTGGAGCCCCTTGTCGGGTCTTTGAGTTGCCTTTAGTTCCACAAAATAATCATTTTTCCTTTAAATTTCTCTGATGGTGTCACTACAGCAGCTGTTTGACACGTAGAGACACAATGATCCACTTTATCACACAGAACAGCAGAAGTCCTCACAACCCCTCAGATTTACAGTTCAGTATGATCATATGTAGGGGAACCGGTGAACTGAACTATATAATGGAAATTTAAAGTAGTTCAAAGTATCCTGGAGGTTCAGTTTGCTGTCAAAGCTGCTTGCTCTTCTTTTAGTGGGATTTTAAAGGAAGGATTGTGGCGTCTGCTTCTTCACATGGTTGTGTTTGTAGATTTGAGTGAAAGATCTGAGTGTTGCTCTTGATGGACACGTCACCATCATTATCATTCGAAATGTTTTATTTAATCACAATCAAACGAATAGTTTGGCTGCTTCTGCTGATGCTCGCCAAGGAAGTGATTAATTCTAATCATTTTATCGCTCAGGGCCAAAGATAAAGGGCCAACATCTCATCAGTCTGTGGGGACACACTGCTACAGCTGTCACGCAGCGACAGGAATGTGTTGTGCTGTGAGAGGAGATAATGTGTATGTAATGCGCCGAGTTGTGGAAACAACTGGTGTAATCCTTCAT
Source organism: Remorina albescens (assembly GCA_034769265.1). Taxonomy (NCBI): domain Eukaryota; kingdom Metazoa; phylum Chordata; class Actinopteri; order Carangiformes; family Echeneidae; genus Remorina; species Remorina albescens. Next base: position 16,629,578 of record CM068493.1, on the reverse strand, counting down.
CATGTGACTCATAGTAATAATCACTTAATAATAAAGAAGCACGACAGACAAATACAGAGTGAGAGCTGGTGGAGCAGTTAGTCCACAGAGATCCTCGTCTTCCGGTAAGTTTCACCTCACATCAGGCCAGTTTTCATTATTCAGTGTCATTTCTCATTCATTGTGTTGCTGTGACGGAAGTCTGGGAGCTGTGTCCCTCACCAGGTGAACGTCATCCATTTTACTGATCAGCCATTTGTGATCACATGAAATACAATGAAGGTTATTTTAGTGGCTTTGTCCTAAAACTTTGTTGAAGTTGTGGGTCAGCGTGGCGCCCTCTCAACAACCTGCTGTAAATAGGCCTGAGGTTCAGTGAAAGCGCCACGCTGTCAACTGGTTTTGAGGACAAAACTCTCCAGCAGCGATGGATGCGGGTAATTGTAGGGTCCAGAAAATTGACTGACACAGTTTGTGACCTTCATCCATTCATTGATATGGAATATTCAAATGCAAATGTGCCGATGAATCAGAGCCGGCGGAGCGCGCCTATAAATACGGACACCGACCGTCCTGCTCTCCCCGCAGGGCCAGACAGAGGTGATCCTGCTCCGGCGGCACAGAGGGAGACAAGACCGGGATTTTTTTTTTTCAGCTCGGGGATCGGTGTGGTCGGATGATGTCCGTTGCGGGCGCACAGCCTTTCATCAAACCAATGCAGACCCCCCCTTCAGTGTCCCCCGGTATCCAAAGGAGGCACACGCTTCCCGCCAGCGAAGTGCGGCCGCTCAACACGCAGGATGCCATAAGTGTGTTCGAAATCGAGCGGGAAGGTAAGTGATCGATCCCAGGCCGAAGTGTGAGCCTGCCGGTCCGCTGGAGCACAGGTCCCTCTGACGCTACAGCGACAGAGGGTTTTGCGTAAAAACCGTCCTCCCATCAGCATACCTGTTTATTATTGTTATTATTATTGTATGTAGGGGTTTGACAGGTTTTCGTTTTATTAATACTTTAAGAGACCCAGTTGATGTTCTATTGTGGGAGCAGTGGTGTGCTTATTAAGAGGTTTTACGCCTTTTCGGCTGTGCGTAAAAGTTGTGCCAAACGTGCCCTCTCTGTCTCCTTGTTTTCCAGCGTTTATCTCGGTGTCCGGCGATTGTCCCCTCCACCTGGACGAGGTGCGTCACTTCCTCACGCTGTGTCCGGAGCTGTCCATGGGCTGGTTCGAGGAGGGCCGGCTGGTGGCCTTCATCATCGGCTCTCTGTGGAACCAGGACAGACTCACCACAGTAAGACATCCTGCACGTCTCCACCATTTCACACTCACCAACAACGTCAGACATGCAAACGGCACTAATCGTGATTTTTTTTTTTTTTTTAAACCATCCCGCTCCAGGAAGCACTGACCATCCACAAGCCCCGCGGCTCCACCCTCCACATCCACGTCCTGGCCGTCCACCGCACCTTCAGGCAGCAGGGCAAAGGTCCCATCCTGATGTGGCGCTACCTGCAGTATCTCCGTTGCCTGCCCAATGTGCGCCGGGCGGTGCTGATGTGCGAAGATTTCCTGGTTCCTTTTTACCGTAAATCCGGCTTCAAGGTGCTGGGCCGCTGCGCCATCACCGTGGCCAACCTCACTTTCACCGAGATGTGGTATCCCATCAGCGGCCACGCGTACATGCGCCGCAATAGCGAGGCGATCCGGTTCCCGCAGCATCCCCTGACTCTGCCACTGACCAAGACCGATGAGCAAGTTGATGTATGACATGCTGCATCCTTCACTTACAGGAAGTAGCTGCCCAGTCTGTGGTTGGTTTAAAACCAGTGCTGTTCTGTAGGAAGTGTCAGGGTTTATTCAGCTCCCAGCAGCCTCTTACTCTTACTTGTTGGACTTTTCCTCTCTAGTCTTATCCTGACGCTCGTCTTGTGTGGCATTTCCTTCATGTGAACAATAAACCGTGAATGTAATATACTGTCATGTGATGTAACATGTGTAACCAGGTGGATTTTGTTGGACTTTGTGTCGCTCACCTGTGGGAGGAGGAGACATGCTGAGCTCCAACTCTGAAACGTGAGTTACACTGATGATGTGTTACATTTGTGTTAGACATTTATTGGCTGTACCGTAAGCTGTCTCCTGCTTAGCACCTTTCTGGGCTCTCCACAGGAATGCACTGACGTCAGTGAGCAGGCATTAGCTCCTGCAGCTCTATTAGGGGGCTTTATCTGTTGTAAACATCAGAGGATTTAGCAGAGGATCTGCTCATCAGTTAGACTCTTACTTAAACCAACATGTATGCTGCATGTTGTCCATTATACCACACAGCTGTATCCAGTGAAGTCAGACTTTGTATCGTGATCTTCTTTTCTAAGTTTGTGCGTTACAGTATCACAATTTCAATAAAATGTTTTATACTGTTTTTTCAATTAAAAGAATGGTTTTCGATTTGTTCTCTCTAAGATGATTCCTTTGTTCTTTTACCAAAATCGAATATTGTACAAAACACGTCCTGCCTCTCCTAACTGACATGTTTATCCCATTAAAGAAATACTACAGATTCTTTTGAGTACCTCATCATACTTTAGCCTTTCTGTATATCACCACTTTTATGCCTGTGTCTCTGAGGTGGAGACACACATCATGCTATGGGCTGACAATTTAATCCATGATATAGTCATGCACTCAAATCTAATCCACTAACGCACCAGGGTGAGCAGCTCCCATTCCTCTGAAGGACACACTTTGACAAACTTAAGTGGTCACCTCAAAAATGACCCACAACTCAAATTAGAAGGTCAAGCACATTAATTGTTTCCCCAGCTTCTGAAACATAATTATAAATTGTGTCACCAAATGTTTCTGCAAAGTTTAAATCAGAGACAAACTTGTTTTTTAAATCTATAAACCAGTACCTAGCATTAACAGTGTATAAAAACATCACCCAGACTGATCCTAGCCCCACAGACCAGGATTCAGATTTTAAAATATTTAGGCACTGACATTTGTAACTTTAGACTCCCTTTTTTTTAAATCTCACTGGTCCAGAGGACTTTGGGAAGAGAACTGTGATAAAGAATTTTACTATTTACAGCCACATTCTCCCCTGCAGATGGATCATGTCTGCAGGATGAAGATGCCTTGCAGCGTCTTTGGTTTCAAGCTGATGCAGCCAGCTGGCATCTCCGCACAATTTGCTGTCAGTGAAGTCTGAGCTTTAGTTTGTTTCACCAGACAAACTGATGACATTTAGATTAATGTATTTTACGATGTCCAGGAGTCCATTAGTGCTCATCTTATGTGGGTTATTATGATAATCAGACTGTTTATCACTTGATTTTATGTTCCTCTCTGCTTAAAACTAGTTTCCAGCTAAGTGATAAAGTCTGTCTGACCTCTGCCTGATCCAGGAACATCTTTTACATCAATGAAATATGGTCACAGGTTCTGATGCTGTTGTTTGAAGGGGGAAAGAGGGAAAACACGGGGCAGTGATTACGGAATAACAGCACTTTATATACCCATTGATATGTAACTGGCGTGATTGCAGGGCAGGAGATCAGCAGCTTTCATCACTATCATTTATGGAGGGGGTGATTAGGCGAGAAATGCGCAAATGCCCATTGTTAAGGTTTAAACCACTTCTGTATTCTAGTTTAATAACAATAATAAATCCAGCAAACCAAATGGGAGCTGCCAATTAACACATACATCAGCCAGCCAATGGGTCAGTCGGTGCAAATGTAGCATTGATATTCCCATGTCCCATGTGTGATGTTGTTGTATTGCTGTTAAGTTATTTTGCAGGCTTTTTTGGAAGGCAGTCATTCTACATACTGAGTTTTTTTTATACACCATTGTTTACAAAAAGAAAAATCCCAGTTTGATTCCAAAACAAAGGTTGTACGGTGGAAATGTTTACATGTGTGAAAAAGAAAGAAAGACCTGGGCTAACTTCTCTCAGTGAGATGACACAGTCCTCAGTGAACAGCCCCCTACCCCACCCCCTTGTCTGGGGCCACCTCAGCCTCCAGACAGGCTCATGTGCTCTAATCCCGCAAAGTCCTTTAAATCACCGAGTAATCTGGCAGACAGATATCCCAGCCGAGAGGCTGCATATGCCCACACCAACACCTTTTACTGTAACCTCCACTGGGAGGTCAGGTGGAGTCTTTCAGACACATACCAGGCAATATCACCTTGGATTTCTCTGAGCCTTCATTTATGTCTGCTGAATTCATTAAGACGCCAGAGGTCTTTTCCATATGTATGTTTGACCTTATTAACCTTAACACACTACATTCCTGTATGTGAGTCATATTTAATCTGTATTCTTAATCTGTCATTTCCAAGCATATGACTCACCAATATTTACCAGCAATGTACATTTAGTTAGCCATGAGATCAAGTATTAAATTCAGCAGATGACTCGCTGAAGTTATTTATGGAAATGGAAAAATGCAAAATGCCTCATACACTGTATATCCCCCTATTATATCTGACCACTTAGCAGTAAACAGCTCAGATTGATGTCATAATGTTTGTGAGCATTTGGTCAGATTGGCAGATTGGACAAATTAAAATGCTGATGATGACGCTAATGAAGTTATAAAATTAATTCAAATAAATCTGGCTATGATGTAGCTGATGGACAATATTTAGTAGGATTTTGTCCAACAGTTAGATATTTTTACTCAAAACCACAAAATCAAACCTGGTTATTATAGACAAACTCTATGTTTTATATATAGTTAATATTTCAACTAACAGAACAGAAAAACACACGTGAAAATTGTAAAGTTTAATTCACTTATGAAAGAATTAGTTTAGGAATGCCAAAAAACCAAAATAAGACAATGAGCAAACATTAGCCCCATTTTTACAGCTGACCCCAGAATAATAGCAGAACCACAAGTACAGTTCCCTCTTTCTTCCATTACAATCCATTTTATAATATATGAACATTTTTCATTTATTTCTTCATATGTATCAGTTACCTTCACCTTGTAGCACTGGTGCTTGCACCAAAAAGGTATGTATGTATGGTTTAAAAATTGAAAGTGGAGTTGAAGCGGTAGTTTGAGTATGATGGGGTGTTTGTGGGATCAGTGGAGGCTGCAGGAAGCAGCAGCAGCCCCGTTATGTTGTCTCTCTTACACCGATCCATTGCCTCCTTGTATGATATCTTCTCTTTAGTGATGGGGTCTATCAGCTCTTTTGCATAGGATGCCTCATCTTGCAGTTCACTGGCTGTTGTGCTGTCGATTAGATTGGTGGCCAGAGCTTCTTGGATAGTGAGGCGACCTGCTTTATTGGGATTCACCAGCCCACCGGTCAGGTACTGCACCTGCATGTACCGTCTGGCTTTGTCTTGGGGAATATATCCTTTCTGAGCTGCCTGACCTACTGCAAGACGCTCTTTGGTCACAGGGTCCTCCACTCCTGTAAAGGCTTTCTGGGCATTCAGTAGTTTGTACATGTGAGCTGAGTCAATGAGACCACATTCGGTTGCCTTATGGACAGAAATTTTGTCCTTTTTGGTGAGATCAACAATTCCACCAGAGGCTGCCTGCGCCTCAAGCAGCCTCATAGCTGTGTCAGCATCAATGAGTTTGCGGGTGAGAGCACTTCTCACAGACATGCGGCTTTCAGTGGTGGTGTCATAAACACCAGACACTGGGTAAAACTCATCACCTGCAGCAGCACTGAGGTTCTTCAAACTGCCACTAAGTGTGGTGTTGAGGTTGGTGTAGGAGGACCTCAAAGGGGACGGCATGGATTTCAAGGGAGAGATTGGGGCAGGTTTGGTGGGTGTCTTTGGGGTTGTTAGTGGAGGAATGTAGGGCTTTCTGGTTTCCCCTGCCACAAGGAGGGCAAACTCAGAAATGGACGTCTTCCCTTCCCTGAAGCAGATCACGTCATACTCCGTCAAGCGACCATCTTTAACAGCATTCTTGACAGAGTACTGCTTCCCGCTCTTGCGATCCTGCAGGATTGTTGTATCCCCATCTGGACCAGTTGAGGTGATCTCCTCCCAGTCACACTCCAACTCCGACAGGTGGATGTACTGGCTGCGATCGATCAGCCCCTGCACGTAGGCGTCATAGGGAGACACGTTTCTACCGGTTTCTGGATCCAGGATGGTGATCTTCGTGGAAAGATTTGTCTCTCTGGTGTGAGTTTCAGTGTGTTCCTCGCTCTTAAGTCCGTTTTGCAGTTCGATGATGAGCAACTCTTTCTCGTGTATTTTGTCTTTTTCGTTCAAGATCTCTTTCTCCAGCCGTTGAATTTCACTGGATGTCTTGAGACTTCTTTTCCGTGCTATGTGGTTTCTCTCACTCACCAGCTTGCTCTGCTGCTGGAAGGTAATGCTGATGTTCTGCCTTTGAGACTCTAGCATTCTGAGCGTTTGGAGGAGATCCTCCTTCTCTCTCTGCAGAGCATCTCTCTTACTGATGAGTGTGTTCTCCTCCTGAGAGCTCACAGACTTGGATGTCCGTAGATGGGTAATTTTGATGTTGATGTTCTGCATTTCATCTTCCTGGTTGCGTCGGAGATTTCTCTCTTTTGTTACTAACTCTCTCAGATGTTCTCGTTCAGCTTCCACAGTTGGGTCTTTCTCTACACGAACAACTTCTCTGTAAACAACCTTCTCAATGGACTTGTCCTTTTGCAGCAGTTCCAGTTTGACCTTGAGGTTGCAGATGTCTCTTTCAAGGCGACTAACATGGTTGCCTTCAGTCTCCAAGTCGACACGAAGAGCGTCAGTGAGTTTTTCCAGCTTTGGATCCCTCTCCACTTTCAGAACCTCCTCAATGATGATCTTTTCGTCAACTGGCGCTGGAGAACTTTCCAGTTCAAGAATGCGAGATTTTATCTGTCTGAGTTCTGACTCCACTTGAATCTTCTTCTGACGTTCATCCACCTGAGCCAGGCTGCTCTCTTTCTCTTGAACCAGGGATCTGAGCTGCCTGACTTCTAACTCGAGCTTCCTGCGAGCTTTCATTTTGTCATCCAGTTTCTTGTTCAACTTCTCGTGCTCCAGCATCTGCGATGGGTTCTTCTGAAGGCGCACCACTTCCTGCATTATGATTTTCTCCTCTGGCTTTTGCCTTTCAAGGATAATCAATTGGTTCTGGAGCTCAAAGAGACACTCCTCTACTTTGCGACGCTGCTGAATCTCTTCTCTCACATCCCTCCGGAGCCTGTCAGCCTCTTTCTCAAAAAGAGGATCATTCTCGTATTTGATGACCTCTTTATTTACCAGCTTTGTCTCCACTTTGGATTTTTCTTCCTTCAGATCATCTCTCTCTTTACGTAGATGGGTCAGCAGCTCCAAGGTGGAATCACAGTTGACTTGCAGACGGGAGACTTGATTCTTCAGTCTTTGCAGCTCCCTTACGACCTCTGGGCTTTTCTCCTCTTTGATCACCTCTTGTGTCACCTCCTTGTACTCTACTTTGGGTTTCTGAGCACGCAGACTCGTTAGATTGGTTGTCACTGTGGTGATTTCTCTTTCCAGGTCTGAACGGTTTCGGCTCACGTCCTGCAGCTCTTTCCTCAGGCGTACCACCTCTACTTCTGTCTCAGGATCAACTCTGTAGATTTCATTGATTATCTCTTTGACCTCAACTTTTGGCCTGAGCTTCTCCACTTCACTATAACGTAGTTGAATGGTGGTCAGATCCTTCATCAGGATAGCATTCTCATCTTTCTCCTCTTCCAAGGCTGTGTGTAATTTCCTTGACTCCTCAACAGACTCTGGGTCTTGCTTGACTTGGTTCACCACCTTGGTGACTACCTTGGGCTGGATGGTGGGAATAACCCGCTCTAGTGTGTTTATCTGACTCCTTGTGCTAAAAATGCTATCATTTAGGAACTTGCACTGGGACTCCTCTTCTGCAATATCTTTCTGAAACATGAAAAGAGCTTTCAGCATCTCTGGGTCCTTTTCGATTCTCACCACTTCCTTCTGAACAACCTTCTGCTTGATTTCTGGCTGCTGCTGAGCCAGTACAGTGAGCTCAGTTTTCACATGGACCGCCTCAGTATCTCTCGTTTGGAGCTCCATTTTTATCCTTTTCATTTCATCTCTAATCTTGGCTACCTCTTTATCAAGCTGAGGATCTCTCTCGTATTCAGTCAGTACCTTGGTCACCATTTTCGGCTCAACGCTGATCAGCTGTTTTTCCATATTTATGATCTTTTCATTGATCATTTTGATCTCTGAATTTGCTGTCGTCCTCTTTAATGACTCGTCCTGGATCCGACTCTTCAGGGACTGCAGTTCCACCTCCAGTTTTGGGTCACGGTAGTACTGCACCACCTCCTTCTCCTCCAACCTCTCCACTCCTCTCCTGCTCTTCAGAGACACAAACCGCTTGCGATACGTTTCCAGGTCTTTTTCAGCATGTAAACGCCGAGTCATCTGCTCACTTAATTCCTTTTTCAGACTATGGCTCTCCTCCAGGTCCTTCTTCTGGCTCTGTAGCTGCAGCTGCTGGCTGACAACCACCTGACTGACTTTCTCTTCATTCTGTATATGAATAAAAGGACAAAAGAGGTCACTTCAAAACTAGCTGTGATGGTTTTTCTGCAGAACTTCAATTATTAGTCTTCTGTAAAGTAACATGATGAATATATTAGTCATATCATACCCTGGCCATTATGTTCTTTGCCGTCCCCAACTGGCTGAGTAGCTGGCTGTTCTCAGCAGACACCTCAGAGAAAAGGTTCATCAGATCTTTTTCCTTTGGCAGAAACAGAAGGAAAAGGAAGTTTAAAAATGAAGACGGTAGTTTTTAAGAGGAAACGTGGCAGCTGTTTGTAACTTCACCTTTCTCTGAACAGCCTGAGCTAGAGTTTGACGCCTCTTTAGGACTGGTTCCTCATCCTCGTCAGCATCATCATCATCATCATCATCTTTCAGAGTACCACGATAAGTGTTTGACTTAATCTCGTACTCCTGGAAGGAAATATATGTACACATTTAAGGACATTGACTTAGATTCCAAATCTACTGTAGGTACAAGTAGTAAATTACAATAATGACAACATTGTCTTAACTCACATTTAAGACACTCTGCAGTTCATGGGAAAGAGCCTTGACTCGCTCTAAATCACTGGATTTCTTCTTGATGTCCTCCATCACTCTCTAAACGTAGGAAATGATTGAATAATGGCAACTGATGAAACACCATTGTTGAAACAGAGATTTTAAAACCTAAAAAATGTAAAAAGACTTGCACTCACCCTCTGAGAATTCTGCTTGGCTGCTATCTCTGCCACATCGTCCGTAGGTTTGATCTTGTTGTTGGGCAAATTGACCAAGAAGAAATCCAGCGACTGAACAGCATTTTCGAAATCTTGGTTTTTATTGTTTGCCTCTTTTGTGAGAGCAGACCTAAGAAAAATATAAAACAAACACTCAGCTATAATAAAATGTCTCCATTTCAAAGAAAAATACATTGGCCAGTGCATCAGAGGCTTTACAGTCACAATAATACCTATATGTGTTTTTTCTCTCTCACCTTTCCTGGAGCTGATTATTGACATTTGTGTAACGGTTCTTCAGATGTTTCACCTCATTCTCTTGGCGTTGGATGTCAGGACAGTATTCATTGAAACTCTTCTGCAGGGAGCTGCAGGCCTGCTCAGTCTGGTCCAAGTCTCTGCCTAATTGATTCAATGCATCGCTCTTTGTGGCAACATCCTTACGCATCGCCTGTTCAACAGAGGGCACAAACATATTGGACCATCCCATGCTACCGACAATCATTAGATTTTAATCTACTATGAAACACGTGAAAAACATGTTTTTGGTTTTACCTGCAGCTGCTGGTTGCGGTACTGAAGGGCTTTGGGTTGATTAAGAATGGTGCCATCTTTGGCTAGCTGCTCCTCAATCCCAGAGACAATCCCCTCCACGTTCTGCATTTGTTTTTCGAGGAACATGGAGGCCGTACCTCTGGTGAAAGGAGAGAAGCATTAACAGGAAGTACAGCAAACCGAATGACGTGTTTCAGAAAAAAAATTTGCAAATAAAATAAAAATGTTCACATTAAGTCCTTTTATATGTCAAGAACATATAGCTACAGTTTCATTCTGTTCTTCTTACTTCTTATTATAAAGATCAATCAGAGTGTTGATGTCATCAATTTTATGATTGACTGCACTGAGTTTTAGAGGCAGAGTAGAGGAAGTGGGTCCCAGAGGCTTCTTGGCCAGAATCGGCTCCATTTCTCTCTGGATATGAGACTTCTCAGACTCTAGCTTCCTCACAGCCAGAGCAGATTTCTGGAGAGCAAGTCATACAGTGTCACATCAATCCAGCTCGATCTGAACATGATCAGGAGAATATTCAGAAAGTAAATCAGACCACACTAAAGATGAACACTGTTCCAGTTCACCTCCTGCTCCTGGAGCCTGTGTGCCAGGTCTTCCTTGGGGTTGCGGTTGTCCAGCGGGGCTCTCAGTCGGCTCACAATTTCTTTTTCAATCTGATCTAGGGATTTGTTGATCTTGTCCAGTTCGCTGCTGATTTCTGCAGCTCTGGGATCTTCTGTAGCACTTTGCACAGCAGCTGAGGGTTAGAATGAAAAATTTGATAATTTTTCTATTGGTCTTTTAAACCAGGAAAAATAAAAAGGGGTTTATAAATATGAGCGTTTGTTCTCTCACCTGCTCTTTGGGGGCGAATCACCTCCATGGTGGGGCTCTTCAAGGAGGACAGCAGTGCAGCTCTACGGTTCTTGAGGTCCGTCAGTGCTCTGTTCAAACTGAGCACACACAGACAGTCTTTCATTAAAATCTACCACAGGTGAATCAGCTGTCATGAGTTATCGTTTGTCTCTGCTGTAATCACATAGAAAAACAAAGGAAGGAAAACACATTGTGAGTGTGCACCTGTTTACTTTCTCCTGGGCCTCAGCATCAGGCGGTGGGACCATGAAACATGCCCCAGGGAGGGTTTTAACCTTCCCACTGCTCGTCTGAACCTCCCAGTCTTTACCCTCGCAGTTAGACTTCAGGGTGAGCTTCTCACCTTGGCTCAGTGTGTCCTGAAACACACACAGAGAAGATGATTGAGATGATCACAACAAGAATGCAGAAGGGAAATTTAAAACACACACAAGACACAAGTGGCTGTGTTCAAATGACTGCTGGTCTCCTCCTACCTCCTCATCAGCCCAGTCACACAGCGACACAACAGTGGTGGGTTTGGTAGGAGGGATCCGTCGCAACTTCAGAGGCACAACTTTCTTGCTGAGATCCTTCAGGGCATCCAGTCGCTGCTCATTCCTCATCACTGCTGGTTCATCTCCCTGAAAGTATCAATCAGTTAGATCAATGTAATGCCATAAGGGTTACTAAGGTTTTCCCCATTATCTAGCCTGGAGTACGCAGAGGGGATTTTGTTGATCTTTACAGTGCTCCAGATGTCATCATTTGAAGCAGCTGCTACACATTGTATGGTTTTGGAAATAGGATGATACAAGGTCCCAGTGCCCACATGCCTAATTCTAAATGGAAAGTTAGATTTACATAACAGAACATTAAATAAATTACATTAATAAATTACATTAATAATAAGAGGACAATAAAATATAATTTTATAAAGAGTTTGGTCTAGACCTGCTCTATATGTAAAGTGCCTTGATGTAACTTTGTTATGATTTGGCGCTATACAAATAAATCTGATTTGATTTTGATTTGATTTGATTTGATTTGTGACAATAAATACACACAGGTCTTGGTAAATGATTGATGTATGATGAAGGAATTTTGTGCCACAACTAAACTGAGTTTATCTTTGATGTTGAGGAATTGTTTTTTACTTAAATGCCCAGAGCTGCTGTGAATCTCCCCTGACACACTGAGACAGTCCTTTCCAGAGTTTATAGGGTTGCACAAAAACCTTGACCTCGATCAGAAAACACTTTCGTACCTCCAGTGCCAGCACGACTTCAGGGTTGCTCTTGTTAGCCAGAGACTTTGGGTCCAGAGTAGAGTTGAGTCTCTCCAGGGATTCAGACAGTGTCTCGGCATCCAGCTGGAACTACAGTGAGCGGTCACTTGTTAGCTAACTGCACTAGTGAACGTACCAAAGAGAAGAGTGTTATCAGAGCTCCCATACCTTCCTGTAGTCTTCAATGTTGTCCAGGTGTCTCTCCTGTGCTAGACACAAGTTGAGAAAGGCTTGCCACTCAGCCTGCACGGCATATTCATGTGCCTAGATTTCAAAAACAAATGGATTCAACTTATTTCAAATGTATTACTTATTTCAATTTGCTGCCATGATGGTTGCTCACAGACACACACGTTGCTCATGTCTGACAGATGTACCTTGAGCGTTTGAGTGCCGGGGTGATCCATTTGAACCAGACGGTAAGCTTCATTGGTCAGCTGGTTGATCTCAGCCTCATGTGCTATCAGTCCATTATTTTTGAATTTCTGTAAACAGACATTAAGTGGGATGTAGAAAATATGACATGGTGTTTTCAGTATTCAAATCAAATCCTTCCAGCGGCTAAACAGTTACTGTGAGCTGCACTGGTTATACCAGTTGGTTCCTCACCTTGTGCAACTAGAGGATTATGCTTGAAAGCAAGCTGACAAAATGTTCTATTATTCTTATTTGAATATCTCTCCAACCAGCACCTCAATCTGATCCTGAGACAATACATCAAACTACAGAACACTTCAAAATACTAAGGTCACTCTGGCTCCTCACCTCATACTCCATGCGGACCCCTGGGGGGTCCACCATACGATCACTCCAATCCCTCTTGAGGATCCTCTCCTGCTGGCTCGACAGGTAGACCAGCTCCTTACTGCAGCTCTGCATGTACTCGTACAGAGAGGCCAGGTTGCTGCGCCTGTGCTGGGAGCTCTCCTGCAAGATATCCACACTGCACATCAACATATGGAACACACACAATTACACAGACACATATCCCACTAAACATCCCTCAGTTGAAGCCTCATGGTGACAAAAACTCACAAAAAGTTTGGCATATTTCTCTTTGAGGGCGGCGTACTGCTCCTATGGACAGAGAAGATGGAGACACATCAACAGGTAGTTGCTATGTGTGGTTCTGCTGAGTGCACATGCGTTGTTGTGTGCTGTTGTTACCTGTGATCTGGTGGTGCTGGGCTGCAGCTGGGAGCTGTAGGCCTCAATCTCCTGGTGCAGGATGTTATGTTCCGCAATCTGCTTCTCCACATCAGACAGTTTGGGGCCATACAGCTTTTCCTTTAACTGTCTCTGTATAGAGGAAGGAGACATTTAGCTACTGAAAGCAAAGACTAGGTGACATGTTTCGGTGGTAGATGATCAGCATCAACTGACCAATTTTTCATCCAGCAGAGGACCCCAGCCAATCTTTTGTGCCAGCTCCAGGTCTTGGACCTGGTCGTACAGGTCCCTGTAGGCAGCACAGTCCTTTGCCCAGCGGTCGTGCAGGTTGCTCACACTGAAAACAGGAACATTAGAAGTACTTCATTAGGCCGTGAATAAATGGGGTGGAGACCAGTTGAAGGGAATGTGAGTGTGAGACGATGGAATGTGATGCAGCAAGTTTCAGGTGTATCTGTTGGCATGAATCCTAATCTCTCTCTGTGTGCGTTTTTAAAGTGTCTGTGAAGATCCTGAATGAACTCACTCTTTTTCTATCTCAGAAACCTGCGGGTGCTGCAGCTTCTTGGCTTTGTCCACGTCCATGAACAGATCCTTCAGCCGCCCCTCAGCCTCTGCCAGGTTGTCTGCAACCTCCTTCTGATGGATCAACTGCTGATTCTTGTTGTTACGCTTTGTGTCCTAAACATCAGGACAACATTGTTATCAGATACAAACCTTTAACCTTGAACATGCCGTGTGGTTCGATGCTGAGGAAACTGAAGTTTCCACATGTGGTGTGTGAGGGGGCTTTACCAAAGCCAGCAGCTCCTCTGATCGCAGGATGTTCTTCTCCACCTGGTCTGCGTTCTTCTGCATGCGAGTGATCAGCAAAGTCAGGTCATTGGCCTGACTCCTGGGTACAAACACCAGAGAGAGAGCCATATAAGTCTGCACGGACACCTCTGATGTTTGTGCATCATTTGAAGGTATTACAAAACCTTAATACAGGGTTGGAATCGATCAAGGATGTAGGTGTAGATGTGACTGTCATATTTATATTGAACTAGATTTCTATTGAATTTTTGCACTCAGCTTCCTTTCGAGCACACGATTTATAGAGTAGACATCAGCTTAGCTCTTGAGGCACACAGCTGAATGTGAAGTACAATAAGACATCAGGTGGCCGAAAACTCCCTGTTACAGTGATTAAATTACTATTGCTGCTATTTTAAATGTGGTTCAGACATTGATCCACTTACTGAGTAGTTCAGTCCATTAATGGGTCAGATTTTAGAATATGATCACATTGTGTACAAGTAATTCTGAAGGGGAAGGACAACACTTTGGTGCACATTTATATCAAAACAGCTGCTGCTTCTGTGATTCAACTTTTGGTATGTCACTTTTACTCTCCATTAGACAGACGTGGAATGAGATCACACTGAAGTTGATGTCTCAGGTGTGAACATGAAAGGAAATTCCATCACCTTTTGGCGACAGTTGTCTGCAGACCTGTTTTTGCTCTCTGATTGTTTATTCTGTCGTACATGCTGATATGAACGCTAACTCTTTATGCTGGCACACCTATGGAGACCCAGGGAACACACTGATGGAAGGGTTTATAGCTCGTATTGTAGTAGTAGCAGAAGGAGGAAGATTAGCTCCTGTGTTCCTTTACTGCTCCTGGTGGAGGAAGTAGCTGAGTACATTTGCACAGTGTTGGGCAAGTTACTTTTAAAAAGTAATTAGTTATAGTTACTTCTCCCAAAAACTAACTAAATTAGTTACTCATTTACCAATTTCAAAAGTAACCAGTTACTGCGGAAAGTAAATATTGCGTTACTTTAAAGTAAATGTTTAAATCAGGGGTGCCCAACCAGTCGATCGCGGACTAACTCTCAGTCGATCGCGAGAAGTAGCCTTGACAACGGTAAATAAAGCTCTTTAATCAATACACTCTTTGGTAGTATTTTTCTCATGGCTGTGCTGCACCAGCGCCACGCCCCCTCTCCGTTGTGGCTGTCAGGTCAGGTCACACGCGCGCTGAGAGACGCTCGCCGGTAGTTAGCAGCAAAAACGAAGGAAGATGGCAGACGGAAAAAGACGGAAAACTTACAATTTTCACCCGGAGTGGGAGGAGGATTACTTTTTTGTCTACTCGAACTCAAGGCCCATCTGTCTCATCTGCAAAGCCAGCTTGTGGCCTGCCTGAGACTTGCAACCAGCTCCTACTGCCCTGACTATGAGAAACCAGCTTCCTCTTCCCAGTGCCAGAGGTCACACTAAGGTAGGAAAATGAATTAATTGTCATCTGGATGTGTCGATTTCTTGTGTGCATTGTAAATTGTAAATAAGTATGTCGCTGATAGACTGCCGGCAAGCACTATGGATGACTGTGTGAACTAGTAGATCTCAACAGCCTAAAAAATGTTAAAGTAGCACCCCTGGTTTAAATGCTCATGTGTCTGAATGTGGATCCACCTCCACCCCTCTTTAACGGAACTTAAAATACATGTGCATGTTCAATTAGAAGATGTTTAAGTAAGTTTGAATTACTTGACATTCCATTCCTTTCGTTCCTTTATTTTCTTGGAGGGAAAAGTAATGGCTATACTTCCATTTAGAAGGCTACTTTTGGATTATTTGGGCTGGGCATTCCTGTTTCTCGTTCACCGACTCACCTCTGTCGTTCGTTGTGTGTCCGACTCTGCGTGCTTTGGAATTTTTGTAAACAACACCCGCCCACCTCGACCTCTGATTGGCTCACCATGAAATTTTACTCTACCTCAGCCAATTGTCATCATTTATGCAATTGTCTCATGCCCACTAACCGAGGAAGAGTAAAGCAGTAAAACAGTCTTTGCCTCTCGGCTCAGATATTTAGTTGGTTTGATGAAAAAAAAAAAAAAAAAAAAAAAAAAGCTTCAATTTTAGTAACGCGCCGCATTTTCTGGCAGTAACGGTAACGGTGTTATAAAGATGGGAAGAGTAATCAATTAGATTACTCGTTACTGAAAAAAGTAACGCCGTTACTCCCATCAGAGGGTCGTACTTGAGATAAAAACTTGTATGGTACCTTAGTGTTTTATTATCATGCCACCTTTAATGGTAAATCTGTTCACCTGCTTCATTTGTTTGAAAGCTTTAGGTGGCAGTTTCAAACTCTTTATATGGCTTGTGCATAACTAGATTTTATCCCCCTCTTTCGGCTATTTGGGATTGCCACAGCAGGTCAGCTCTGTGACTTGCATGGTTTGGACACTGGATGCCCTTCCTGTCACAGCCCTCCCATTTATCCGGCCTTGGGACGGTAACAGGAATACCACTGGTTTGCCTTGTGGCTCGGGTTTGAACCCAGAGCCTCTTCATTCAAGACATGCCCCTCTACCACTGAGCTATGTCGCTGGGCTTGTGTATAACTAGAATACTATGTTAAAAATGAAACTGCTAAACAATATGAATAAGTTTGAGCGTAAACAAGAATTGAATGAATGGGTGAGACAAATGACAGAAAATGGATTAGATTGATTCATTTATCAAACGTTTATGTTTCTAGCTGCTAAAATATGATCATCTGCTGCCTGATCTTTTCATTAATTAATTAATTAATTTGATGTTTGAAATTTTGTAAAGAAGTCACTTTTTTCATAATTATTGACGTCTTTAAGTAAACAAAAAGACAAACAACAAATCCAGATCTCATTCATCTTCAACCGCTTATCCGTTTCCGTGTCGTGCAAATAAAGATCAGTGTGTAGAATGACAGAAAGAGTTAAAAAAAAAAAAAAAAAGCAAATCCAAAATACACACACATTAATATATAGGACTCCAGTGTGAGTCAGACTTACATTCCCTGGTTATAACGACATGCTATTATTTAACATTTTGAACGTAGTTGGAGTATTTTTAATACATTTTATTCACTGATAGTTAATTAAAGGACCTGAATACACTCTCCACATAGCACTCACAAATTCAGCCTTTCATCTCTGGACTTCATTTGTCAGGCATTTTTCTTGCCATAATGATGAATATGGACTTATGTACCTGAGGAGTGTTGGGAATGTGAGCAGGCTGGTTAAATGAAACACTCACTCCCTGACTCACTCACTTCCATTCAGTCCAAATGTCACTCTGTCGTTAGAGACAAACAGAGCTGGGTGCAGGGACCCTGCCCTGCCACTCCCTAATGCCTTCCTCTGTGGCATCTGTCAGTCACAGACTCCAACCTTTGGTTTCAAGACCCCCCCCCCCCCCCCCCCCAACCCCCCCTTCATTCTTTGGGTGACAGGTAACAGAGAGGGGAGATTAACACTTATTTAGTCAGCAGAGACGAGTGGGGACGAGGTTGCACAATTTCAAACATCTTTGAATCCACACATTTATTGCCATGTGTAACTAGGCAATAAATGTTGTTGGTTGTAAATTCTCGACATGAGAATGACAACAAGTTGCACACTCATTTTAGTCAGATTACAGAGTACAGTCACACTGTTGACATTTCAACTTAATGAGTCCAAACAGTGGCCAGTTGAACTTCATGATATACCCCTTGGATTGTTAAAAGCAATGTGCTAAATTGCAGTGAGCCAAACTTGACATGTCTAGTAATGGCCAACATGGTGTTGTTATCAGAGTAAACAGGAAAAGGCTGAGGTCTTTCATAATGAGGGAGGGTCCATTCATGTTCCACAGCTCCTCATGCTCTCTCAGCTGTTTAAGAATGAATGAAAGGCACATATTTGTATTTAATACAATCAGTGTATTTTAACAATGAGATCATTGTTTCTATCATTTGATACCTGACTGCTGTGGTACATTTTTTTGTCTGGGGACATAAAACAGCCCTATCCTGTGACAAACCTAAATGGGATCGTGGTACAAAAATGCCCACATGCATCATGAACTAGATCTTAGTTCAGCCCTACAGGAGAACTAAAGAACTGTATCTTGATAAAACAAGAGACAGCTATTTCAGATAAGGAAACCTGACACACACAAAGACAGAGGAAGGTGTCCAAACTCACCTGCTGATCTTTACAGGACTGTATTCCTTTTTATTCGACATCTTGGGAGACCGTCTGTGTAATCCGAGTCCAAGAGTGTTTTCTCCAACTCCTCTCCTCTCTCCTCTTCTACTCACTCCTTCCTGTGTCGTATTCCGTCTCCCCTCGGTTAAGGAGCCTTCACCTGTCTCAGCTCCTCCCAGGCCAGCAGGTGTGTCGGCAGTAAAGCAGTAGAGGAGCAGACCGGGCAGACCTGTTCCACATTCTAATTCATTCAGTCCTCGCGCTGACTCCTGTTCTAGGAGCTTGGCCTCCATACATCCTCTCTTATCATTTTTAATTAGCGTCTTTCTCAGAAATGGTTTTAAAAGCACAACAAAGAAACAAGTTATTCCTATAAGAGCAGATCTTTGATGAGTACATCTGTGGTTACACAGTTTCAATTTCCGGATCATTAGTAACACCTCCTCATATTGCTCAGTAAGACAGGACATGCAAGTGTGTCATGTGCCATTCATAATTAGATGTGAGTGTAACTCATTAAAAAATTCCTGTCATAAATAAACAGAGAAAACAACAAGATGTGTTGCTAATATATATATCTGTAATATCTCATGGAGAAGGTTGTGATCAGATTATAAATAGATCAGATCAGGAATGTACATTTATATTGGACGAGTATTGGGAATATACGTGATACATTTTTAAGATTCTTTTGTAGTCCACTTGTAGTGTAATGAAGAACTGAAACTATAAATGATTTTAGGCCATAAAGAGAGAAAAGAATATTACTACAAATAAAGTATTTTTTATACTTTGCAACTATCACTTCTTTCAGTCTGATCACAGTGCATGTGAAAAAGCCAAGTGCATTGTAATAAAATAAAAATTATATTTTGTTATTATTCAATATCTCAGTGATTTGAATGTTTTTCTAGGTACTTATAGTTGACCAAAGTAGATTCCCACCTGGTTTAGTTTATCCAGCTTCTTCAAGTGAAAACTTCTGGTAGTTTCACCAGTGTTAACACAGGTTTACACTGATGACATTAGAGTACTGGCAAACAAGACCAGTCAGGCCAGGAAGTGGCGCCATTTTTATTATTACACCAAAGTGTCAAGGATTAATCCACCTGACGGACCCAGAGTGAGGGAGCACATGAATTTTCTGATTATCAGCAGTTATCAGACACACACCCTGAGAAATTACCTTTGTGCTGTTGTAGGAATGAAGGGCTAGAGGAAGGAATGCAAATTAAACCTGCTGCCCGTACAATATCTGCCGCAGGGGTATGTGAGTGTGTGTTCGGACAAAACACAAATATGAACTATTCATATTGTAGCTGGGGAGGGTGGTGGGGCCAAACAATGCGGCCTCTTTCCACCTCACTAAGTGCAGCATGCTGCTCCGGCTCATGCTTCAGGTGGGAGTGTCTGACACACCCAGAGTAGTTGCTCCTCAAACTAACACCCACATACCTGCAGGGATAGGGAGGGGTTACATGGGAAGAACAAAAAGGTAAAGGTGACCAAGATCTCTCTCACACACACACACAGAAAAATGAGTGGCAGCTCAACATGGTGATGTCTGAGTGTCATATGGCCTCGACCTTTGAATATGGTAGTGCTTAAACAGTTTTCATGTTCACATTGATATGATGATATGATATTGCAAAAAAAGAAAAAAAATCATATATTGCAGCTCTGAAAATGTTAAAGAGATGAACCTGCTGCGAATTGTTTTGTTAAACAGAGTTTAAGATTACTTCTTTGGTTTCCTGCTCTTGTTGTGAAACAGCAGCTGTCAGTTGCGCATTCGTACATCTTCTACATCTTATCCATTTCTGGGTCTTGGGGGGTGCTGGAGCCAATCCCAGCTCACACTGGGTGAGGGTGGGGTCACCAGTCCATCACACAGAGACAGACAGAGACAAACAACCACTCACACTCACACTCAGACCTATAGACAATTTAGAGTCACCAATTAACCCAAACATGATGTCTTAGGACGGTGGGAGGAAACCCACACAAGCACAAGGAGAACATGCAAACTCCGCACAGAAAGGCCCCAGGCCTGGGAACCGAACCTGTGACCTTCTTATTGTGGGGCGACAGAGCTAACCACTATGTTGTTGTTTTCCGTAAAAAAATGAAATACATAACATCACCGTGTTTCTCTCATGGGAAGAGACTGCGTAGCCACAGTTCATGTTATACTTCTCAATAAGCTTAGCAAAGATTATTAAGTAGGCATTAGTAGCACTTGTCTTTTTCACATGGTGCAGATGTTCACATTATTGCGTACACCTCTCTCACTTGTTTAAACTCCACATTGTGCAATCCAGTGGAGATAAGGATAATCTGTTCACCTCTGATAACTTCTATTACTTTGGGTCTTTGGTTTCCTTCTCTGAAAACAAAAGGTTCACCAGCCTGACATGCTTTCTAGTGAAAATGACAATCAGCAGCAGGGTGAGGCTGTAAGATATTAAGTTAAAAAACAAAAAACAAATAAATTCTCTAACTGATCAAAAGAAGCTGTGTCTACACAGAGAGCGTTCCACACATACTTCCAGGCCACACTTCTGTAAATATGTACAAAGCTATTTAAATCAGCCACGCCCACAGCAGCAGGAGCTGTGACCAGGCCTCAGCAGCAAAGTAATGAGCTCTGATCCTCTGAAGCTTATTAGCATAAAAATATTAAATTTTTAGAATCGGCAACATGACGTCCACAGCCCTGTGGGCTCAGAGGGCCCAAAACAAAGCACTCCTGGTCCTTATGAAGAACTTTGAGACAAATACTTTGGTACAGTGAGCATATAGCAAAGTATTGAGAAAGCAGGGTTTGCTTTAAAAGATTGTGTATACTAATGGTTCTCTATACAACTGGTTTCATTATAAACTCACCTGTAACAGTACAGTGTCACGAGCTGCTTGTGCTCAGTAACTTTCCTCTTGCCAGGATGAAACCTTCCTACATAGACACAAACACAGGGAAGACTGTTCTCCCACAAGGTGGCGCCACTTCTTGACTTAGGTGTTTGTTTTATGTTGAACAGCTTCACTAGTGTTTGACCATAGTGTGTAATAGGATGTTTTGAATTGTGTCAAACCTCATATGGTTACACTACCCATCAGACACATCCTGAGCACAAGACTAGCAGAGAAAACAGGTTAGCACACATCTCAGCTGCTGGGACGCAGCAAGACGTGTTAGAGGAAGTGATGTGCTCAAAACTTACATTTGCACCGTACTACAACAATAGTCCAATCAGGGACCGATCAATTTGTCCTCAAGAATTGAAAACTTGATTCCAAGTGAGCAGCTTCATTTACTGTTAGCATGAATACACTTGTAAAACATGCCACCTGCTGGACAGGAAGGGTAGAACCTTAACTTACACCATTAGTTTAAGTTTAGAAATCACACAACACCAGGTCTCTTTTTTTTGTTTTATTTGAAAGATCATGCAGTGCACGTCCAGAGTAGGAGCTCAACATCACTTTCAATGATACGTGAAAAAAAACAAAAAAAAAAACAAAACAAAAAAACCAATACATTTGCAATTACCTAGTACAAAACATAACTAACCATTACTGAGGAATGTAACAAATTAAATAGGAAAACAGGTGTGCAACACAACTACTGCTGCACTGCAGATCTCAAAAGGTTTAGAGGTTGAAGTTGTTTGTAACCCTGTTGAGTAAATACAAAAATTGTGGATTATCTATAGAACTTAAAATATGACAAAAAGCAATAAATTACTTCTTTTCAAGTGTGTGATGCATTTACTGAGTGAACTGAGGAGGCATGGGGTAGGGCACCAGTGGGGCAGGATGCTGCTGTGGAGCCTGTGCCTGGGGGAAGGGGAAAGGGGGGTGACTGGCACCATTCTGCACACCAGCCTTGTTGGGAGTGAATGGCTGAGCCTGGAAGTTGTTCTGGGCACCAAATGCTCCCGTTTGGCTGTTACCAAAGTTGGACTGTCCATTACCATTGTAGCTGCCTCCACTGAAGCCATTGCTGCCGCCGTTATTGCCCCCATAGCCTCCATTCTGTGTGTTTGTGCCAAAGGCTTTGTTTGGTCCATTGTCAAAACCTCTACCATTATCCCTGTCCCTAAAACTGCCAAAATCCCGCCTTCCAGAATACCTATCCCGGCGATCATCTCTGTAATCACCACCTCTGCCTCCCCTTGAACGACCTGGAAAAGAAAACAAGGTTTTAGACATCAAAACATGGCTACAGTTGTTTTATTTTGTTACCCAAAAGTGGTTTGAGATACCCATAAGTTCATGAAGCCATCCACTTCTCAGAACAAAGGGAGAGAAAAAAAAAAAAAGCGGCAGGAAAAAGGGGCTGCAGTTGACAGCACAGTTTCTGTATCTCACCAATTAGATTTACCTCCTCTGTCTTCTGCCATCTGGAGGAGCTTGGGGTTGATTGCCTGGTTGGCCTCACGAAGCACAGAGATGAGGTCGCTGGCCTGCCTCATGTTGTTTGGAGTGAAGAAGGTATAAGCTGTGCCTGTCTTTTGGCTACGAGCTGTTCTGCCAATGCGGTGGATATAGTCCTCTGAGTTGTTGGGGTAGTCAAAGTTGATGACAAATTTCACGTCCTCAACATCTGTAAGATTGTGTTGCGATGTGGCATAAAAGGACAGGAGGACAGCACACAAAAGATGTGCACCAGAGCCACCACAACAACCAGATCAAAAACAAAGTCCAAGTTAGTACTGTCATGAGGTGGGGATGGCAAATAAATCCAAAAGCTGCAAAAAACTGGAATTAGGCAAAGCTAAGAATACAATAACTCCTCGGGGAGACTACGGTGGGAAAAGAGAAACAATGCACACTCCATTGGCTTCCAATCCAGTGGGATAAAATAAAAACCCTTCCCTCCTGAGCAACTGGCAAACTGATGTCACAAAGAATGGATCAGAAGTCTTACCCTTTTTGGAGTATGCATACACTAGTCCATTCCCATTGCAGCACACGCCCCACATACTGTCAAGTGATGCATCTACACAGTAGGGCTGCTATGCACACTACTGCCTCATAATGTTCTCAAACTAGCACTTAACCAATGTCCCTTTGTCACGCTCACTCTTGAGATCCTGGCTATTATGCTCACACTGCAGTGTCTCTTGCCAAGAAAACAGTAGCTCTGAACCAATATGCAGGATGCCTACAGACAGTGCATCCCCCACTCTCGGCATGGCAAGATCTTTCCAGACCCAGTGTTCACTTGATCTTAATGTCTCTCGTTGGCAGGTCTCGACATGACTTTGAAACGCAGGCGAGGGAGGAGTGTGAGCTTGGATTTTGTCCAAGTGTGTCCAACTAGCATGTCCCACTGTCACCAAAAGCGCCAGTAGCCATGTCATTACAGAGGTGAAGGTATGATCGATCAGTCAGACTGCTCTTCCGACAGAAGTTTAGGAAACTGCAACAGTACTGCCACCCATGCTTTACAACAGGTCTACGCAACAGAAAGCACCTTCCAAATGACTCAAATGGCTTGCAATGTGGTGGCCAAACAGATATGCAAGACAATAGGAGACAGTGTAGCTGGGCTTTGAGCTGGGACAGTTACAGAGCCTGGGTGTGTGAAGCAGTCCAAACCATTGCCAGAGAACAGGTGGGGGGGAACTGTGGCCAGCCCTCAACTCGCCCCCCTTTTTAGGCAGGCCAGAGCGTTATGCTGCACTTGGGCCTGGTCACCTCTGTATATCTGCACGACTGGGAGACCCGTGCCTCGCCAGTCAGGACACCTCCAAGAATCCTCCTTCCCCCTCTGGAGACCTGGGCTTGTCATGCCAAGGCCCTGCCATATAGACTGCTCCTTCAGGTCAGGGAGAAACTCAGAAAGAAGCAGAAGAGTTAAAGAAAGCAAATACACTTTCTTTTAGAAATACTTTGAGTACAAGACAGTTCAGGGAGGATACTGACCTAGACCCCTGGATGCAACATCTGTAGCAATTAAAATGGGAGCCTTTCCATATTTGAACTCTGAAAAAAAAAAAAATAAATAAAATTAAAAAAATATATACACACAAAAGTAACCAGTAATGCAAGTGTATCAACACCTCAAACTTACCATTGAGAACCCAGTCTCTTTCTTGTTGGCTTTTGTCTCCATGGATTCCCATAGCTGGCCACCTAACAGAATTGAGATTTCAACATTAGCTTTTACAAGTACTTCATAACAATAAAGTCAGTACAACAGATACTCACGCTAAGAACAAATTTCCTTTCAATACTTACCCATCCCTTCTCATCCTTCTGGTTAGGTCATCACATCGCCTCTTTGTCTCTACAAAGATGATGGTCTTGTTCTCTTTCTCACTCATGATTTCCTCAAGCAGACGAATTAGTCTAAAAGAAAGCAGTGTGTCAGTAAAGAACCCATTAGTCTTTGCCAAATGTCAGAATATTTCCTTCAACATGTACTGTGACTGAACACCTTACTTACTTATTCTCCTTCTCTCCATCATTGCAGACATCAACAATCTGCAGGATGTTGTGATTGGCACTTAGCTGCAGTGCCCCAACATTGATCTGGACATACTCCTTTAGGAAGTCCTCAGCCAGCTGGCGTACCTCTTTTGGCCAAGTGGCACTCCACATCAGAGTCTGACGGTCAGGCTGAAAAACGGTGGTGTTTATTCAATTAGTGGCTCATTTGTAAGTAATTAACAGGTCCCAGCAAGGCCTTTCAGCTCACAATTGGTGTTTAACATTACCAATTAAAGCCAACTTACTCTGATCTGGTCAACAATTTTCCGGATCTGTGGCTCAAAACCCATGTCAAGCATTCTGTCAGCTTCGTCCAGGACAAGATAAGTACATCGTCTAAGGTTTGTCTTTCCTGCCTCAAGGAAGTCGATGAGCCTGCCTGGGGTGGCGATACAGATCTCCACACCTGTAATAATGATATTACTGTGATACTAAGCTTTTAATGAAGCTAATGAAAATGCAAATGTTGCACAAAATGCAAAAATACCTCTTTCCAGGTCACGGATCTGTGGCCCTTTGGGCGCGCCACCATAGATGCAGGTGGACTTCAGGCGAGAAGCTCTGCCATATTCTGCAGCCACCTGTTGTACCTGCTGAGCCAGCTCACGAGTTGGGGCCAGGACCAAGCACTACAATGGGAGAAAGTTATAACCTGTCAGTAAGGCAGTAGGACAGTTCACATCACTACAATAGAATGTATTAATTCCATTTGGGGGGAAGAAAGAAAGAAGAAAGGGAAAAAAAAAGAAAGCACAGTGAACTAATGTAGCGACTTACAATGGGGCCATCACCACGTTCCAGGAAAGGTTGGTGGTTGATGTGCACAATTGCGGGCAAGAGATACTGCAAATCAAATAGACACCGTCATCAGCACAGGTCAGTGTAAAATTTTTTGAGATTGTACCCAATACAAGTTAATAGAACTTACAGACAATGTTTTGCCAGAGCCAGTCTGTGCAATGCCAACCATATCCTTGCCACTGAGAGCAAGGGGCCATCCCTGAGCTTGGATGGGTGTTGGTTCAGTCCAGTTCTGTTTGTTGATCACATCCATCACATAAGCTGGGCAAAAGGGGACAGAAAATAAGTTCAGTGTGCCTCAATTCATGCTATTATAGTTTCTACCATATGTTTAAAACTTACATGGAAAGCTGGCCTCGTGGAACTTGGCAATTGGATTTGGACAGTCTCTCCCTTTCACTGTGATCGTTTTGGCCCTCCTGTATTGTTCAACTTCTTGCTGTGAGATAAGAGGGAATGAAACAAGTCAAGCACCCAATGCCTATTACATAACTGCAACACGTGCAAGAGGGAGCAAATTTTTAGCTGTGTTGCGTAACAGCTCATGGATCACATTGACTACATACCGGTGACCTCCGGCTAACGTCGGGATGTTGCTGGTAGAAGTTTTTCTCAAACTTTGGGAGCTCGTCCAGGTTCCAGTGTTTTTTACGCAGTCGATCTCCAGGGTTGCCAAACTTTCCTCCACCTCCACCACGGTTTCCACCAAAGCGAGGAGGACCTCCGCCATAGCTGCAATTTAATTCACAAGAGGGATCACAATGTCAAATTGGACTAAGTTAGGTCATAAACGGTTGCAACTTCGGCTAGTTAAACGATTAAAGTCCCATTTTAACTGCGTCACTGTGACATTATAAAGCTGCCATATACTTTCCAGCCAGTAGAGGAACAATGGAAAAACAGCCGGCATTTTGTATCCGCATTCAAGCTGCCACATGGCGAAAAGCCGACTAGCCAGCTGTATTAGCATCGCTGCTCCGCATTGGGACAAAACATTACATGTCAGCCACGTAGTGGCTATCACAAGTGAACAAACTCTGTTAGGTAAATTGCGTTGTAAACAAAATCGTCCGGCTCTCCCGGTGCTGTGAATAATCCCCGTTGGCGTTGAGCTGTAACGTCGAGGTAGCTAACAGGAAGCTAAAGCTAGCGGAACGGTTGTTAGCGGGGCACGAGGCCAGAGGAGGCCTTCAGCCAAAGACAACGGGCTCCGCTCACCGGAGGCCCGGGCCTTTTGGTGATAGACGGAAGTCAAAAACAACCTGCTTTTCAGACTGTTATACAATAAATTTAAAGCAAACACTCAATTGTGGCGATTCCTCCAGCATTCAGCCACATTATTTTGTTGTTCGGTTCATATTTTTCGGTTTTAAGTCCCGTCAGCCATTTCTGCGGATCACACGGGAGCAAAACTCGGCCTAAACACACATAAAACATGTACTCACCCTCTGTCTCTATCCCTGCCGCGGTCTCTGTCGGAATATCCAGGCATTTTGTAAACGAGCTTTATAAATAAAAAAAAGATAAATACTCAACACTGTGGCTTCACTGCCGACTTAAAAAACCTGACGGGCAGTGCTGCTGAAATGCCGGTAATGCAAAAATAAGGTCCGGTTTATAAAGCAAGAGGAAGTCCGCCTTCTCAGGTATTCATCCGCCATACCGTTCCCGGTCTCGGTGTCTGACGACTGGAGACATAGACACTAACCCTTAAATTCACAAAACACCTGTCGTAAATATTAAATCTGAATAAAAAAACCCTCGCTATTAAGAAATATTTAAAAGTCAGGGAAGAATAGGCAGATTTGACATAATTAAAGTTTATATTTATGTATTTAGAGCCGCTGGTGTATTGTTCCCACAGCAGATAATTGTATTGTGTGTCTTCTGTAACAATCGGAGATGCCAAAAGAAGAAGAAAACCCCCTAAGATTGTTTTCCGGTGTTTACCTTCAATGTAACTATAACATTAATACGGAAAATTTTGGCGGATTAATATGTACGAGACAGAAACCGGTGATCCGGCTCTTGACTGTGCTTCCGATAGATTACCGTAAATTACGTCATCAGGACCAACCCAAACATGTGAGGGCCTACTTTTTACTTGAGTTTCTTAACGATATGCTATGTGTGATATTAATATGTCTTGTTTTGTTTTTACCTCTAAACTTAGATTCATATCAAAAATTTAAATGAATTATTTTAAATAATCTTAAGTGTGGCAGAAAGTGTGTGTCCTCTGAAGGATAGCAAACAGATGTCAGGTTGGGTCCCAGTCAGCTGAAAACACAGACAACAGAGTGAGGTGTATTCATTACTTGGAAAAAAGATTATGGGAGTGCACTCATATTCTGTAGAAGAACATTTAAAACTTACATCAATTCCTTTAACGGACGTTACAAAATTCAAGTTGGATGAATAACACACTTATTGTTGATACAGAGGTTTTTTCCATATAAATTTGGTCTGACTCAGCATAAGGTGTTGTGATGCTGAGGTAGTCGATTTATTTCTGCAAGAAAAGCTAAAAGCAGTTCCACTTCTGACTATCTTAGAATTTTTAACCCATGTCAATATTTACAACAAAGAAAAAAAA
Organism: Remorina albescens; assembly: GCA_034769265.1. Taxonomy (NCBI): domain Eukaryota; kingdom Metazoa; phylum Chordata; class Actinopteri; order Carangiformes; family Echeneidae; genus Remorina; species Remorina albescens. The sequence goes on along the minus strand of CM068493.1, from coordinate 16,601,556 downwards.
AAAAGGAAAAATTAACCATTAATTTCACAAAATATTATCGCCTATCATTCTCTTTCCAGAAAGTTAGTTTGCCAAGGCCTCTATGGTGTGATGCAGTTGTACATTTATGAACATAACAAAAGGATCGTACTTGATTCCCCCACAACCCTGTTCTTTTTATTTTCTCCTATTTCCTTGGCTTTTTTGGGGCCATCTGAGACATTTTAATGCAGAGTGGTAGCAGTGAATACACAGTGGGTGGTCAGTGACTTTTAGTATTCAAATGTAAAACACAAGTCTTTGCATCCCCCACATGACATTTAGAATCAGCCACTATGGTACAAATATGGCCCTAATAATTTGACCCCATGTAAATCATCTCTGTACCTGATAGCACTTTTTTAGCACCCTATCATATTAACAAGTCTAACAATAAATTTTTTCAACAATTAAAAAGCTTTCTTATTCATGACCGCTGGACCAACCATTTAAAAGTAAAAAAGACAGATAAATCTTTCTACAAGGCCTACATTGTTAGACAAAGGCAAGTTTAATTAGAACTAATTACACACAAAAATAAAATACTCTTACAAAATGATAGTGTTAACATACATCAAATTGCATCAGTCAGCTATGAGAGATATAGTCCTGCTAAGTGGATCATGCTATTAAAAAAAGAGCTGTATCTCTCAACTTTGACTTGTTTAATAAAAAGTTCAGTTCTTCAATGAGAGGCAGCTACGGGGCAATGCTGAGTAATGTAGTGTTGGGGTAGACAGTAGGGCAATCAGCTTGTGCACTGGACTTAAAGGTGGATGAATATCTGGTGCTGAAGTAACCATTGAGTACACATGGCGACCTCATTCTGTTTGTGTGCAATTCCTCGTTTCAGTTCAAGAAACTCCTTTTCTACTTAAGTTAAAGATAAATTACAGGTTGTTTGATCCACATACAGTATATGAACAATATCTTATTACTGTACAAAGCACCATCTGAGGACACTTTTCACTTTGCATACACTCGTCTACATAAAAGAATGAAAACGCACAGTTCATTTTTTTTTCTTAGTGTATGCAAACGTTAAGAACAGTCCGCGGTCATAGAGATTGCTAGACAGGCAGCATCTTCTGAAAACATTCAAGAATTTCATTTTAATCGTAGAAAATCCCCCTTTCTTTAAAAAAAAAAAAAATCACTGATATAAGTGTATAGCAGGCTACAACAGAAGTTTATCTCATTCAGTACACTTTCGACCAAAAGCACATATGGAGACATGCAACAATTATTGTGTGTTTATGGTTTGCTGTGGGCAAAACAATGCAGTGACAACACACTTCTTTAACTGTTTAACATTCAGGAAATCAAAACCAATGATCGTCAGATGACAAATTATGTATGACATCTCCTGAGTGTGTGGTTAGGTAGAGCTCTTGATTTCTTGGATATTTATTGAGGCCACAAACAGGTATGAGCATGAGTACTGTATTGTGCACTTTAAGCAGTAGTATGTTTACGAGTCAGGTTGCCAATATAAGAGAAAAATTAATGCTATGTAGCACCACATGGTTCGAAGGTAGTAAAGGTTTTTCTTTTCCCTCCAAAATGACAACATGGAGGCAACATAAAATAGATTATTATGGACTTTGGACTCTTCTGAACAGAATACCATTAAGAGTTAATGGTAGGTTTCATGCTAGTGACATTAATATAGCCCAGCTACAAATGACAAAACTGTTAAAAAAAGCGTAACAGAAGGGAAACAACACACCACAGTATGTTGCTCCAAGAGGAAATCAGTAGAATTTAAAGGGTGCTCAATATTTGCTAAGATTCATTCATTCAAAATGTTTATGGCACTCAAAGGACATTGTGATTTAGAGATTTTTTTTCCCCCCCCTTTAGACAAACCCCTCCTTGTCCAGTATGAGAGGTCATGTCAAGAAATAAACCACAGCATTCTTTAGTGAAGTTCAGTCTTGTCTTGTATAATTTAAACAGTAACACTCAACATTTAAAAGAATTTATTTTTCTGAAACAATGGAAAGGGGTTTCTGAAATATAACAACAATAAATTATATATATTATATAGAATTTTATTGTTTCTTTTTCAATTTTCCCTGTTATATAAAAATAACACATTTCAAGCTATTCAATCATTTTCAAACAAAACTAGCTGTTAAAATGTATGACGAAATAGGGTTTCTGGGAATGCAGCGCTAGTTGTTGGGCAGCGACTTGGGAGCAGAAGTCCCTGCTGCTGTCTTTGGAGAGGGTTGTAAACAGTTGAGCTCTGACTAATTCAGTATCAACAGCCTCTAAGCCTTCTCATCATCCCTGCTTTTCTAGCCTTGGTGTTACCGATTGCACCAGCGTGATCGCTGAGGCACAGAACAGCCAGAGTCACACTCTGCAATCCAAATTAAGTGTTTCTGAATGGTTGTGGTAACCAATAAGAACCCTGTACTCTAGCAAACAAACCAGTCATGTTAATGTTTCAGAGTGGACTGAGCTCATGTTCTGCTTGGTAAAATAGAGCATTGCTACATGGATACAGTCTATTTTTTAAATGCTAAAATGAACTTAAAAAAAAGGGAAGAGCCAGCAAATTTTGCAGGTTCCACAAGTTAGTAAATAGTCTGAGTTATTAGCAGCTGAAGAGATCCTTTTCAATGACAAAAAAGAGACTTAAAGGAGGGCTGGAGGGGTTAAAAACCCACAGTAAGATTACATTTTCCAGTCTTCTTTGTCAACCCTCACTTAGCTTGGCCACATGCCCCTGGGAAGTATGTGCATCCTGGGGATGAAGCAACTGTGGATGAAGCCCCCGTCTGAGTGGATTGATTTGTTGGAGGGGTGGGGGCACATCATGGCCAACCTTGTTGCTTCTTGCTGTTGCAGAGCTCTGCCTGCATCGGTGAATCACTCCACAGCAAAGCCGCATGTCTCCTCGATTGCAGTGAGCAACTTGTCATACAGTTTGTCATAGTGCTCATAGGGAGGAATGTCAATCCGATTGAAACTGAGAAAACAGAAGAAGAGAGTTAACACACACACACAAGATCTTTACTCTTCTGTCCTTCAGTGTTAAAAGCAGGTACTGTCTGTAGTGATAAAAGAGTATAATGTCAACAGTGAGCTCACCAGGTGTGGGCTTTGGGCAGGTTGTTGGTGCTGGCATCAATCTGGTGGATGGTAAAAAGCCGGGGGCCAGCAGCACCTGAGGACAAACCACAGGTTCAGTAAAGTAGACCTCCACACTATTGAAGATGAAGTGTAAAATTCTAATCTGACCATCTGGACTACCCCGGATAATCTATCAAGCCTTAAAGCAATCCATCAGAGCTGCGTTTGATCCCGCAGAAAGAAAAGCTCAAGTGAGAGAGTAGAGACCTGAACATGTTTTTGAAGTCAATATGCTTTTGAAATGCATTTCTGATTTAGTTTCCATAGTAAAACTTTTGGTGCTATTTATATTTACACATTGCGTGTTCAGCAGTGGTTCCATTTCCCAATTTGTTTCTCATCTGCAACTAAAGTTCTAATTATTACCCTTTTTTACTTTCACAAAGTAAGAAGACAGTAAGACAAAGAAGAGGTTCAGAAAGCATCTAGACCAGTACACATGGGATGTTTTGTGACATTTTGCAAAATGTTATGTTTAAGAGATTTGAATATCTGACTATATGTTCACTTTCCAATCATAACACAACAATAAAGGATCAAATATGAATTATTATTCGTGACCGGGTCCTTTGTTTGAGAACTGAAATGCCTCATAATAAAGCCATTTTCTGTTAGTTATTTATTTCAAAATGTTCAGATTCTGAGAGTTGTCCAACAATCTCCAGTGTGGCTGGATGCATGCCAACCTGGTTGCCAATCAGAGCAGGACCCAATAAATACCTGTCTCTGCAGCAGAGTCATTTGATCTCATCTAATTGGCGACTGTGGCCTTTCCCATTTCTGAATGAAGCCAGATGTTCTTGGGGTTTTTTTGACCAGTGGAAAAAGAGCTTAAAAGTGTTCAGTGAACCAACTTTGTCCCTGTACTGTGGCCACAAACCTTAAGACACTGTAAGTCCAAGTTTGTGCACAAGTTTTTTGGCCTCTGCTGATGTTTTGACCAAGGTAGGAAGGCCAGGTTATATAAAAGGTGTGTAAGGGTGCTGTCTGCCTGTGGATCATGGTGTACTCCTCATGCTTGGGTGTTCTGTCTCAGGGCAGCACTGTCTGCCAGGAGGGATCCGCTGAATCACTGTACTATGCACAGACTGAGGGTTCATATCAGGTCGGAGAAACCCAGAGACACAGACACACACAGAGAGGCAAAGAATCCTTAACAAATGTCCCAGATTGTGTTGTGTAGAGCTTGTGAGTGGTCGGCATGCTGTGTGTAACAAAGAGATAGGCGAATGGTCACACCATCACACCTTTGTTAACTACTGATTTGATGTTAGGTATTAGCATTTCACACTACTTTCAACTGCATGACCTGATTTAGTCTGGTCCAAGTCCATCACACAAAGACACCAATTCACAACAACCTTTTCAATCAGTGTTTTTATACATGCATTAGACTGCCCTATATTCACTCCATTGTAAAATGAGCCTCTACATGACAATAGATGTAATATCCACAGGTAGTAGTGAATATTTTGTCCTGGCTATTATTACCTTGAAGGGCCTTGAAGCCCTGCAGAGGAACTCTAGAGGAGCCTGTGACAAACTGCAGCAGTCGTGCTCTGCGCTCCTCATCAAATGACTCCACGGCTTTCCAGAACCACTTCACAATGTTGCTGTCTGGAGTGCAGTGCTTGAGCCGTGTGTTGGACTTCCAGTCGTTGATGTCAATTTTACCCAAGCCACATACAATCAGCTGAAGGTACAGAAATCATTTCAATAAGATGAATTTAGAAGCCCAAAAGGTAAATCCAGTAATATGACATGAAGACACATTTAAGTACCTCTAGCTCCTTCTCATCAAAAGCCTTGAGCAGGTGTTGGGGAATGACCTCATTGAAGCCCTTCTGTAGAGCCAGGAACTGGGCCTCTATGCCTCTCAGAAAACGCCAGTTGACGTAAAGCCGGACATATTCTTTCTTGGTGTCCTGTGTTACAGGGATGCTCTTACCATTGGGCTTGAGCTCGTGCTGGATGATCTCCCCATAGGCGTTGTGTTCTACGCAGAAGGTGTGGTCCAGCACACCTGTGATGTCATTGTCCCTGAGTGGAGAAAGCAACATTAGAGTTAAAAGAGAAGAAGTAACAATTTTTTTTTCTGGACACGATTGAGAAAAAAAACAAATAACTAAAAGAAAACTGCAGGCTTTTCATTAAAATAAACACAGGTGAAACAGCTGATGTAAGAATTATTCAATTGCCCTGGAGGGCGCTGTCATCATAGCATGGGTAAGATTTTCAAGCAACATACACAGCAATGGCGTGTATGAAAATACTAAGTATGTTACTCTGTAGAATGTATTATACTTATCCTGAGAAGTCCTTTCATCTAAACATAGTCACAAAGTACATACTGCTATTGAAAAGTATAAATGCGTGTCTTCTACGTACAGAATCCAGACAAGACTGTTGTGCAAGTCGGGGTCAACAGACTCCATGTCGTCTAGGGTGATGGGTTTACCCAGCAGCTGTTTGTAGAAGGGCAGAGTAAAGCCTCCATCTATGTAGTGGCCGTGGAACACTGCCATCCCCATGATACGACCAACAAAGTGAAAGTATGACAAGTGCTCCTGCAGGGAGACAAAACATCTTCAGTTTCCAAATGAGGAGACAGCAGAACAGTGTCTGAATCGTGTTTGGGACAGAGATCCCGTTCCTCCATACTATAACACACAAAAAACATCTCTGACATGAGGAATTTATTATTCATCATTAAACCTCTGAATTCCCCTTTAACAGAGCATCCTGTTCGACATTACACAAGCAGTAAACAACAAAACAGCGCAGTCTCAGCAGTAAAACCACAAGCTCATGCCTGCTGACTGGGGAGCAACAGCTAAGTGGACCAATTCCAGCCCAAACAAACACAGAGCACAGTGAAGCTGTGTAAGAAAAGACAGACCTTTGTCAGCATCTGCTATGAGGCCTATGTCTGGCTGGATAATTTGCTTAGCTGTGATATGTATCATTGGCTTTGGACTTTCATACAAAATATCTTAAGGCTATAATAGTGGGTGTGTCAATGTCATACAACACAGGTCAACAGTCCGTTTGTTCAGTGGTGAATGTGACTTACAGGGTTGACAGCAGAGTCTGGGTTTATCTGCAGTGTGTAGATGTCATCGCGAGAGTATTGGAACAGGCCATAGTATGGGTTCAGCATCTCATGTGACAGCAGATAAAGCCACTCCCTATACAGCGCACAGGGAGTAGAGGAAAAGAAGACAACAGAGAGAATACAAGAGATACACGTTATGTTCTGCGTTGTAAATATGAGTTCAGAACATAATAAAAACATGCAGAAAATGCTGCCTCCAAACAGACCAAACAGTGACTAATTGTGTGGTTTAGGTCTCTTCCACTAGGAGGCAGCCCTCTGTGTGAACCAAATTCTGATGTAATTCCATCTACCATACTTCTCTTTGCTGAGGCCTCTTACCTTGCTACTCCACCATAGTCAAGCCCCTCTTCTCCTCTAAACTTCACCATTAGCCTTTTCCACAGGTCTTTTGGCCTCATCTTCATCACCTGTCGATATGATTCCTGCAACACAAACACACGCTGCTCATTAAAGACAGTAACGGCATCAGAGAGCTGCAAGCTATCTGGTCCAATATCAGCCTCTGCAGAGACAGTTAAAGCAGAGGACACTTTTTCAGTATACACGAGTGGGGTCTGACTCTGAGTTCATGCAAAAAAATCATGTGTGACCAGTTCAAGTGATGGGTGATCACACCCTCTACACTTATGTCATTCACACTCCATGTCCTGCATTATGGCACCTGTTAAACGAGACATTTGCTTGACCAAAAGTTGAACGAATTTCTAAAGGAAGTCAAGTTAAGAGCTTCACAGAAGGAAGGTAGTAGGGAGTGCTTAAAAATGAGACAGATGCACTGTGGCATTACACCAGTCTCTGTCAATTGGCTCACTGTTGTAAAGGTAGTATCTCTCCGCTGGTGTTCATCCCATGTACAGACATCTCACAGTGTCAGGGGAAGGTTCATATTAAATGGATTGGGGACAGTTATAATAAACATAACCGCAAGACTATAATAACACAGCTTCTCCCGATAGCTAGGTTCCACTGTGCCCTCCAGGTACAGCAGTCAACTGAGAGGTGCTGTGGGATAAATGGAAATGTCTTATCTATGCCGAAAGGTACACAGAAAGACAGCTCTGACAGTTCACCAGCTAACACTTGCCTATTCAGTCATAATTTAATGCTTCAGCTGGCCTAGAGAAGCTATGCAGTTATGTCTCACTCCACCTCAAGATGTCCTCTGCCCCCCCACACCCAACCCTCAACCTCCATCCCCACCCTCTCAACGCTACTCTCCCTCTCCCTCTCTCTCTCTCTCTCACATTGAGATCAGCCAACAAAAATGTCTTCGTTCAGATTAACAGACGCGGCTGTTCCAGCACATTCCAGTGCATATTTTATGAGGGTCATGCAGTCTGTTGCAGGTGTTGTTGTTCTGATGAGGGCCCTGCACCTCCAAGATGCAGAAAAAAACCTCCCCAACTGAGAAAATATAGGGGCCTGCTTTAGATTTTGAACAGACTACCTTCACACTTCATAGATGCCACACATGTACGTGTGTGTGTGTGTGTGTGTGTGTGTGTTTGAGTGAGAGAGAGAGATACCTTCACACTTCATAGATACCACACATGTACGTGTGTGTGTGTGTGTGTGTGTGTGTGTTTGAGAGAGAGAGAAAGTGATAAAGAAAGCAACACAGCCAACTGCTATGGACAAGGACAATGACCTTTATGGAGGTAGAGAACAAGCAAACTCTTCAGCGAAAGTTTAACATACGTTAGGTGAGTCTACAAATAACTAACAGAATGGATAATGTTTCTTGGTTACAGTGCCAAATATAAATTTTCAGGCTATCTTTATTAATTCCCAACCCTTGTGAGCTTCTGATCATATGATACCATGACTGAGGTAATTTTTTTCCATCATCACCTCAAATATCTCCTCACGGGACACCTCGATGCGACAGTGGCCAGCCTGAGGCTGCTGCTGAGACAGTTCCTGACGAAGGATTTTGAGCTTCTGAACAAGGTCTCGCTTGTACTTGGGCACCGTGAGGCACTCTGCCTCCTCTGGGAGCTGACCGGGGGACACCAGAGCCTGCTGGGCCTGATCCTTCAACTGGTTCTGTCGACTAGAGGGCAAATAGCAGGGAGAAAAAGACAGCAACAACAGGAGGAGATGGATAGGAATTGCCATGGGAAAGAAGTGAGAGAGAAACAAGCCAAGGAAAAAAGAGAGAAAGGGGACAAGATGAAAGAGAGAAATGTTAAGTCTTCAGTGTACCAATACAAAATGCAAACATGCTTACTTGTTACAAAAAATTAAGCAAGCACTTGTACAAAAATAACAAGGTTAAAGCCAAGAAACTCAAAATACAGCTTTCTGGGAGTCAGAGTTCTTTCTCTGTCCTTTGCTGACTGCAGAGAACCAGAAGTAAACACACTGAGGTCATGTGGGAAGCACATCAAATCATACAGCTGCCTTAGCCCCTCGCAGACAGACAGACATAGGTGGAGGTGGCATCACTGGTAAGACACCCCCCCCACAAACAAACAAACACAAGCACACACACACGGCTTCCTCTCTTCTCTCCACCTGGCAGAGGCCTGGTGGTCTCTTACAGAGATGGCTGAACTAAAATAAGTTTTTCTATTGGGAGGGGTGGGAGCAGCAGAATGTGGTAGAGGGAGAGAAAGTTCTGCAAATCTCTGTTGTTTTTGACTCATGTACACTTGTGGTCATGTAGGGTCACTGAGGCCACCTCGCAGAGTCATACTGGTTCATTTTGTCAAGTCTAAAAATTTGTCTTAAGAGGGAGAAAGAAAACTTTAGACACTGTGATAACTCATGTACAACAACATGCAGTGGTTCTCAAAGCTAAATTGTAGTTAGTAAATATTTGTTCTCAATTGAGTTATGATCAGATTTATCATCAATGATACTATATTAAAAAACATACAACATAAATGTTCTATGTCAAGTGAAAGCTAGCTGGAGAAACAGACGCAGCTCAGTTAAATCTTAAAAAGAGAACATATTTACCTGTAAAAATATAAATGATCTTTTAAGATGGAGCAGGACCTTATTAATGGGTTTTAGCTAAATGCTGGCTAACTCTAAGCCTAAAGCTAACAAGATTAGTAGAGCATCAGTAGATGCCATCTTTGCTTTCAGCCAGAGTGGCATTCATGTGCCTTTCTGTGGCTAACCTATTTTCAGATTAAAAACCTAAAATTGCATGTTGATTTATTAATTGTTTCACTGTCTTTTATTACTGCACTGCAAATTAACAGTTAATAGAATGATGTAAAACAAGACACAAACCCTCAGTTTCTGCATTTTTTATGGCATGCCTAAAAACTGCCTATAAGAACCTCTTGCCTGAAAACATTTTTTTCTCCAGTTCACTACTTATGTACGTACTGCTCTCCACCTCTGTGGAACAGTGCAGCTTGAATATATAAACATTTGATCTATACTTTAAGCTTTGGCACAGCCTTTCAAATCATTTAGCCTTGTCTTCTTAGTCTACTCCTTTTAGCCCATTTAAGTTTTATATTCTTTACTATACCCTGCCCTCGCCCAGTGTGAGCTGTGATTGGCTCCAGCACCCCCTGCGACCCAGAAACGGATAAGCGGTTGAAGATGAATGAATGAATAAATATTTTACTATGAAGTAAAGTATCTACAGAAAGAAGCATTTGATGAGACATTTCAGGCACAGTTACAAAGAAGTTTTTAACCACTGTATCAACAGTGTGGCCGCGACCATCATCTGTAGGTAATGGAGAGAAAGATCTTGACTCTGACGCAGGCCACTGGATGTTGAATGCAACTTTTGAACTGGGTGTTTGGAAAGATGGGCTGTGAGGGTGGCACAGTGAGGGGATACACGCACAGACACACACACACACACACACACACACACACACACACACACACAAAATCAAAGGACTCTTTATAGGGCCAGCAGTAAAGGATTATTTGCACAATGGCCTTTTGCGCTTCAGTGGGGGGTAGCAGGCACACTCAGCCTTGAGCAGGGTCATAAACTCCAGGCTCTAGACCTGAGCACAGAGGGAGGTAGAAGCATACACATGTCAGTCTGCGTTCGTGTTGTATGGATGTATACATAGGATGTAACACTCAATGTAATGCCAACATTAAATTAAATTGTTCACTTTGGAGCAAACAAATGGAGGAGGAACGTCAATTGTCAGCCCGATCACTTCATTTCTGGAGCTGAGTAAACATCTGTCATCTGTGTTCAGACTCCTACTCTATAGTATCCACCCAATAGCTTGCATTTTCCTCTACCACAATGACAACTCAACAAAGTGAATAGCTAAAGTGAACTCTACTGGGCAGACACCAGAAACCAAACTCAATCACTTCCTGCTATTCCAGAAAGCCACAGGGCCCCATAGGACACTCGAGACCTCCTCGTGAATCCTTTTATTTCCTGCAGACTAGACTCAGAAGGAGGGAAGTCGAGAGAAGGAGAGGGGAGGCAGGAAGGGCATTCTCCCAACAGCACCTAAACACCGTATACAGCTCAGAGAGTGGGAGGGAGGAAGAAGAGAGGAGGCACGGAGCATCTCCTCCTGCACTTTTACCTATAAATCAAAAATTCCTGCTCTGTCTTTCTGGCTCCTTCTATCACGGTTGCAGGCAAACATGATCCCCAGTTCTCTCCTTTCTTAACTGATGAGCCCAACTCGGCAACATGTTACCTGAAGAGACTCTACAGAGACGACTCTCAGTAATAAATGCAATGTTTTTGCTCTCAGACAAATCAGTAAAGTCTGGGAAATGGCACAGTTACTTCTCGTGCAACTGTACAGAGGACAGACCAGCAGTGGGGTCCTAAAACCAGACAAGGATTAAGTTACCTATAGTGACCTTGGCCAGTCAGGGAACCAGTATTTAGAAACTGATTGCAACATCATCAGGGGAATATAAACAAAACCACCTATCTGTATAAGTATATACATATATATATACAGATCAGTCATATACAACAAACATTCTTGTGGAATGACAGCACAAGGGCTGAAAATTTCTCAAATCCCTGACTTGATAAAATGCAGATGTCTTGATGGAAATCCACGATGACTGATGTCTTTTCCAGAGTTTTGTCACAAGTGAGAAAGTCACTCCAATGTCATTTCTTATTGTAGCAATAGAACAGGCTTCACAGACTCTACCAAAAAGAGATCCTCTATTACACTTTTCATGTAATTAGAATGGATTGAGGAAAGCTTAAGTTAAATCTCAGTCATGCTCAATTTATGAAAAATTTATTTCACAAATCTCAGGCCAAGTTCCATGTGTCCTTGAATAACCAGGGGATGCATGGCACCCCACAAACCAGATCTTATGTTTTATATTTTTCAAGTTTTTACATCACTAAAAAGCCACATAAAAATGTTCAAATGCATGTGATGAAAATTACATGGCACTAATAACACTAGAGGTTACTGACATGCCAATGTTTTTCTCTATATAAAATCATTCCTGTGATATTACTTAAAAAAAGCACATTTCCTTGTTTGGATGTGAATTATCCAACCAGTTATTATCTTACCAGAACACATATACAATAAAAATTCTATGCATGATATTTTCACACATCTGGGCATAATCAGGCACATGACAAAATGCCTACAGTAAAAACAAATGTTGCGTGCCAGACTACATTTTTTATAAAACCTTTCAGAGAGTCATAGATGAAAAAAAGCTAAACAAATACAAAATCCCAAACATGTTCTTTGATCCATCAGAACAGGAAAAAAAAGAAACCTGATCTCTCCGTCGCTCTCGTTCCCTCTGTGCACAAGAAGGAATGAGGTCAGAAGGAGGAGGCCCTCCAAGGCACCCTTACACTGCTCCACCTTTGCAGAGCAAAGGCCTATTGGCAACTCTATGGCTATCATGGCATAGTGTGTTTGAACAGCTGCACAGAGGAAGAAATTCTGAACATGTGCATCGATGCACACAGGCATGTACCAAGTAGAGACGCGAAAAAACACACAAATCTACACAGATGGACAGGCGCGCGCACACACACGGTTCACTCATTGACTTGGGCATCAGATTTATACTCTGTTTCCTGGATGTAAGACGCTCCTCAGCTACAGACACAGCAGCCTTGGTTTCCACTCTGCTATCTGATGTCTGGCCAAAGCCAGCTTTGTGACGGATTGTGTGCTAAAAAGCCTTTATGATCAAAACCTCTGTGGAGCTGCGGAATTAGATTTTTTTGTGTAGAAAGAGAGACTGTGTAAGAGTGTGATGATTATGTATTTCTGTGCATGTGTGTGTGCAAGTGTGCATGAATGTCTGCTTAGCACAATGCTACTCTGAATGCTGAACCTCTACAGGTGGTGAACATACCTTGGCACAAGATCCCACTGTAAAACATTGACTGATGAAGATGCAAAGTGAGCAAGTCTATGAATGTCTGAGCATGTTTCTGTGAGTGTGTGTGTTCTGTGTGTTACTGTCTGTGTGCAGCAAGGACTACTGGCATGAAGCCCAAACTTTACCTGACATTCTGAATTTCGATTCCTCCTCGAGAACCATTAGGGCTTGGACTATAGACATGAAACAAAGACAAAAAAGACAGAAAATAAGTATCTTTCCTTTCATTTTACCATCACATTTTTATGGTTAAAAAACTCACTTTAGGACTAGATGCAGGTTAGCGGAGAGGCGTGGGTCTGTAAACTGTGTGGTTCGGTTGTTATGATCGACAAAATAAACCCTCCCGGTGGCAGTGTTCCTTATTTCCCATCCTGGAGGTAAGGGACCAAGTTCCTCACAGTTCACGTTGCTCAGATCTCTGGGGGCAACAGAGAATAACAAAAGCAACACCAAGCCTTAATACACCAGAAAAACAGAAGCACTGTAGGGTGGAATGGGGGAGACCAAGCACACACACACACACATCAAATTCTAGATATAAAACATACCAAAGCACTGACGAACTGGACTGAAGGGGACAAAAGGAGCTTGAGATGCCTGAAAAAAAATCTCTTTTATTCTATTTTTCTTCTTCCTCCCATTTAAATTATTTACTGCTGCCCTGCAACTTCTTTCAGCTGGACTGGAAATTAAAGCAGGCTCACTATGCTGGCGCTGACTTTTCTGTTTTGCATGGTTAAAGCCAAAGGGACCAGAGTCTCACGAGGGATCAGGTCTTGGCAGCTAGGCTATCTGCTAATGTTGGAATGTCTTGAGGAGCACTCAGTCAGGAGTGGTGTGACCAATAGCCTCCAATCAAGAGCAATAAAAATATTATCTATCACTCACACACTGATAGAATGTGAGAGAGCAGTGGCCGGGTATTATAATGCAGTCATGTTTTACTGATTGTGTCTGGAGTGCACTGAATGATGTTATTGCACATGCACATTTAGATTTCTGCATGTATGCATTTCTTTTGGAATACAGTTATTAATTGGACATAGATGCCTGAGTTAGTTTTGCCCAACAGCCTTTGGTATGGCTAAGACATGGGTTCTGTTGCATATGTACCCTGAAGTGAGTCCTTTCAGACCTCGTGAGAGAAGACCAGATCCCTCTCACAGCCCCATGACATGCGTCTTCTCACAGCAAGTCAGACTCATTAAATGCTGCGGTGTCAAGTTGATCAATTAAAAGTATCTGTCAACACCCACACCTCATTTCTTCATTCATGTTCTTTATTACTCTTGTGTATTAAGATGTTTTACAGTTATATATTCTTGATAGTGAAAAGAGAAATCCAATAAAAAATTATCATGGAGTGAATTATGTGTTTTCTTACTTGAGGTTATAGATTCCGCGGCAGACATACCTGGGTACTCGTGGGTCGTGCCATGTGCTGACACCTGTCTGAGTGTGGAGGAAGTACACTTGGCCCTGCTGTGTGGTCCTTTGCTCTATATGAAGATTTAAAAGAAGGTTATTTGATGCAAAATTTGTGGATCCTTGGTATTAATTAATTTAAAAAGAAGATAGAGCATTTTATATCAACCTGGACATTAGATGCATGTTTCACATATATGCAAAATGAAACAGAGTTTAACTCTTGCCACATATAGACAAGTTCTGCCCCTAAAATGTCTATGTAAGAGCGAGATCACACAGATGGAGATAAAAGGACTGCCTGAGTCAGAGGAGGTCCAAAAAAGCAGCCAGGAAGATGCAGAGAAGGGAGTGAGTGGAACAGGAAAGGAGGGGAGAGACAGGGTGAAGAACATTGGAGAGGAAAGAAGAGGAGAGACGGGGTTGTCTGACTTTTCAGTTGGTGAGCTCATTCATCACAAGCTGACAGATATATTTCCATGGAGCTGCTTGCCAGAGAGCTCTTGTCTGGCATCTCTTTGGACCTGCCGCCCTGCTTCAACATGCATGTACACATAACCTCCAAAACTCCCACCCACCCAATGACTGCTTGCTATACATTCAATTCATGGGGTGACATCTCCTGGCTTGTGTGTGCTCAAATGAGGAGAATCAGAGATGCTCACTGGTTTTAGAGGAACTGCCCAAGCATTGAGAAAGTAACACAGAGACAGAGAGAGCAAGACTTATAGAGAGACAAGTGTGCTTAGGCTCAGAGTATTCTAAGCTTTGGGACTGAGGGCAAATCTGTGATACGCTTCTATGGTTCTGGCTCCCAAATCCTCCACAAGATTTTACTGTGAGGATAAACAAAACTCTCTTGGGCTGTGTGGGGATTCTAGTTTGTGTGTGTTTGCTTTTACATGAATGTGTCATTGTTTGACTGTGTGCAGAAAGGAGAACAGAGGGAGGGAGTGAATGGCTGCCGCAAGCCTTTAACAACTAGATCAATTCAATTAGATTGTCTAAAATGGAGCCAGTATTTCAGGCTCCTTGTGTGGAGCTGCAGTGTCATCAGAGCAGCTGGACTGAATGAGGACACAGATTAGCCGGGTTAGTGAGCCCAGTGTTGAGCAGAGGGAATAGGGCAGGGGTAAAATAATTAAGACAGTAGCAATAACTTTCATAGAAGATGATAATAAAGCATTTTCTGATGTAATCAGAATATTAAATAAGGATATATCAATGTTAAGAGAGCTGGAGTCAGCACATAATATCAGGTGTGACAAGAACCCGAAGCTGACAGATGAACTCAGTACCTCCAGTCATGCTTCAAATGTGTTCTTCTGAGCTGATTTCAAACTGGATGACATTTCATACCATTAATTATGTTGAATTGGATACTGTTGCAGTAGTTTTTTCCCACATTTTTTCCACATACCATCAGGTAGCTGTGTAAGTGCTGCTGTTTGGAATCTCTTGTATCATATTTCTTTCAATGCATTTGCAGTGGATGTGTGTGGATGGGACACACTCAGTTTGAAGGTACCTCTCAGTTCTGTGATTTATATAGATATATTATGAAACATGAGGGAGCATGTACCTGCCTAAACTTTGATCAAATTACATTACAAAGGACTAAGTGATGAAGCCAGATGATACATTTTCATTTGGTTTCTATTTTCCCACTGGAACCTACAAAACACTGACGCTTGTCTCCCACTCACCGTATCCCTCGGGCAGGTCCGGAGGCGTGTGCAGGTGGGTTCGGCTCATGTAGTTACGGTGCCTTTGCGAGCGGACTCGTCTCTCCTGGGCCCGCTGGTCACCGTCATTAGGAGGCAATGCTGTGGTGGGCGTGGCTCCGTTCGTACTAATCGGCGTGTTCTCATCCACGATGCAGCTGAGAGGTCGGCCAGGGCTGGAGTACTCTGATGCAGGTCTGACAAAAGTAAGACAGCATGTGGAACAGGGCAACCAGGTAATGGTTAATCAGTTTAAGAAAAAAGATAGTCAGACTTTAACACTATCCCAAACACAAACAGCAGCAATTGAATTGGTAGCTTTTAACAAGTCTTTTATACTAACTTGGAAATCCATGCATGACATCCCACAAACAGACTCAGGGAGACTGCCTGAGGGGAAGTGTAGTGAAAACTAAGAACTAAAAACAATAATGCCTGATGAAGACAGCAAAAAGAAACACAAATAGAAAAGACAGTGACAGAGCAAGGAGGAGATTACATAATTATCTACCCTTGTCAGGTCTGCAACTTCCCTGCGTCGTCCACATCATTAAACAACACTGATTGAAGCAATGTGTCTGACACCTTTTTACATTTTTTTTTGGGAGGTGTTCACTCCAGTTTTGTATAGACTTCCTCAGTCTGGGAGCACTGAGGTCGAAGATGAGGTCTTTCATCAGCCAGTTGCTGTTAGATTAAGAGGTCTGGGTTTCAGTTTCTGTGGCTGCTGAGTATACTCACCTGGTAGGCCGCTCCCACTGTGTGGTGCGTGTTATGTGGTTCAAGTACTGGATTCGTCCAGATGCAGTCCTCCTCTCCTCCCAGCTGGCAGCAGAAACAGACACAGAAGCAGCAGTGATGGGACATGGTTAAGTAGCAACAGAACCATCTAGTAGTCTCACTGCTGTCTCACCACATGCAAGTATAATATTCTTTCTCCACTCTTGTATGTGAAGCCAATGATTTTTTTTTTTTTTTGGTTTGGATTTGCAACAGCCTTTTAAAAATCCTCCTAAAATGATAAGCGATTTCCCCAAACTCACTCACCCATCTGGAAGATCATTGTCAAACAGGCGACTGCAGTCCACCACAGGGCCTCCTGTGCCTATCCGGTCCCTAGACTGCAGGCTCACTGCAGCAACACATGGCAGACAGATGCACACATGAAGATTACTAGACAGAAGATTATAGCGCAGGCACAGTTATTTTATCGAAGCACAAAATTGAGCTTTACATCTTTATGAGTAACAGGAATAAGGTAAAATTTTATATGTGGTGTATTTCAGTGATTGGATAAAAGGAGACAGGTTTTTTTTTTTCCTTCTCTTTTTTCCCATCAGAGAGAGAGTCTGAACTTATGGCATAATGAAATGAATTTTTGCAAGAGCCTGATACACGTGAAATTTTACACTCTTTAAGGATGAGGGTAAAAACATCTCAAATTTATATATTCATAATAACACTAAAGAAAATAAAGAAGCTTTTTCATCTACATATTCAACATGCAAGAAACAAAACAGGGCATGAATGGTTATTAAAATTGTTTTTAGGCAAATGACAATGTTCTGTACATCGTGATGAAGAAACATCCTGTAGAATTCATGCAATTCATGGTAATTTGAGTTCTCTATACAACTTCAACTTAATTTCTGGTTAAAAGTGACAACAGCACGTGTGTACTTACCCACTATCTGGCCTCTGACTGTGTCACTGTCATTGGGACTCAGCTTGTTTAGGTCTAGTCTCTGGTCTGTTTAAAAGAGGACAGAAAGAAGCCGTGGAGAGAGAGGTCAGGAATAGGGGATGAGAACAATTGGGCAAACAGGAAATGAGAACAAAGGTGAAAGAATGACAAGTGCAGAGAAAAGAGAAAAAAGAGGATTGATTAGTTTCTGAGAGGTGCATGTAATGTAGCATGTGCCAGGATGTATTTTTTTCCCCTCAATGGACGGATCCCATCGCTGTGTATCATTTACATCACTCAAGAGTCAATTCCTCTTTCCCTCATTATCCGTCCCTCATTCTTCTGTCTACAGACCACAGCTTGGCTTTGCCCTGGAACAGATGGTCTGGTCTGTGGAACAGCCACGGGCTGTAAAAATCTCACTGAGCTTCGGTACAGAGCAGGCTTCAGTTCAAATGCAGAGGTCAAACATTTGACAAATTTCAGTACAAAGCCTGCACTATTCCGCTCAGTCTTAGCATGGACATGAACTTCTGCCAAAGTCTGGAAACTCTTTGTCTGAACTTCTTAAAGTCTGTGGAATTTGAGAGCGAGTGAGGGAGAAGGAGAGAGATCAGGCGGAAAAAAAGAAAGAAAAAAAAAAAAACAGACACCCCCCCCCCCCCCAAAAAAAAAAAAAGTCCAAGCTGCCTGCATGAGAAATGCCACTATCTGCTCTCTGTTGTCTGGGTGTCATGCAGATCAGCTCAGGATGTCTGTCTAGACTAAACAGGGACCAAAACAGGCAATGGTCAAACCGTTACAAGGCTGGCCAGAGGTCAGCAGCCACAGAGAAAACACAAAGCGCACACACATAGTGTGCACAGTTAAAGTGTACACAGAAAATAGCATTCACATACTGAGATGCATCAAAGCATATACATTTAAATATGTGTGCAGTCATGTACACAAAAACAAGACAAGCAGACACACTGCAATTATATATAAATATTACAGTCAACCAAAGACACTCTGCAATTATACACAAATGGTGTAGCCCTGTGCCCTCACTAAGGCCTGTGGAGGGGGCAAAGCTCAAACTGCTAGTAAAAGCACAAAAAAAACAAAAGAATGACAAATACACAGAGGGGGAGAGACCACAACAGAGAGAACACAACAAATCTACGCTTACATTTAAATAGCTGTACAATTATGCATGTCTGCGTGAAATGACCGGTTGTCTAGATCGGCAGACAGAGATAGAGGGAGGTTAGTCACAACGCATTTTGTGTTTATGTGCTTGTGTGCACATGCTGCCAGTCCATGTAGGAGACTGAAGCTGAAACTCAGGGGTGAGGAGGAGGCCAGGAGAGAAAGGAAATGCACAGGCAAACCACTCACAGCTGTGGCACAGGGTTCAGATTTCCTGTGTCGCTCCAGGAAAACTATGTCAGGGGCTTCTAGGAAAAGTGGTGGGATTCTTTCCCGTTTCTGCCTACGAGGCCGCCACAGGCCAAGTGAGCAGGTACTGGCTCACCACGATGAGGAGATAAAACAAAACACACCAAAAAAAAAACCCCCAAAAACCAACAACTCCAGACCGCTTTGTTTAAGCTACAACTGGCACTGCTTTTCCTAGGACCCATTTACTAAAGCCTGTATCTCATTTATCCAGTAAGCTTCTGACATGAGACATTTTTACTGTAATTGCAGGGTGATGTTGATTGGCTCTTCCTGTTCTGGCAGGGGCAGAGTGTTGACCCCTCTCACACCCTGGTCTGGCCTCTGTCAGCCCTAGTGAGGCAGACAGGGCATTAAAAGTTCAGTTCTTAGGTCTGACAGCAGCACTGCATTATTAACCTCTGCCTCTTATCACTCTATGTGCTTCAGACTGCCTTGATTGATGCAGCTTCATTTCACCAGTAGGGCCGTGGTAATCAGATCATTCTGTGCCAGCCATGGACATTTCTTGGATAATCACAATTAGCAATGTAAAAGTTATTCTCCTCCCCAGTAGCCAGTAATATACTGAGTAAATGAAAATGACACGTTAATAGCTCATAAAAGTGAAAGAGACAAGTCTCAAATAGCACGATTTAATAATGTCAGAATAAGCCAATCTGGAAAAACAGAATCACTGCTTTTCAGCTGCCTGCATTTTGCACAATGCTATGAAACAACATCTTTGGAGTAAAACAGCACAATAAATGTGTGTCTGTTATATATATCACATTATATATAGTATATGTTGATATTTACTACTACCACAAATTCTTCCACAAGGACTTCTCCTATGCTAAAACCTTTTAAAATTACCCCCTGTAGAGCTTTGGACCAACAGTAGTAACAGAGATTGGAGCTATTTTTTTTTTTTTTTAGCACTGACAAGCAAATTTACGTATTTAGAATATCCCCCCCAAACTAATGTTTTGTGAGGAAGAAAATTCACTCGGTGGTTTTTGGTGAGAAAGACTGAGTGTAAACTACTTTGAAAAATCTGACTCACAGCAAACTTTTGTTTTTCTGTATATGCATAGGAAAAAATTTGCCCACAGTTTTATATTTTAATAAACAATATCTTACCTTTCTAGACCTTGTCATGCCCAGATAATTACACCCCTTGAGAAACCCCAAAGGAGTTCTCTCAGACCAGGCCAACACCCCAATTTTTTTTTCAATAGTCTTATACAGCACAGACAGTGTTATGGATGGCTTAGAGTTGTGTAAAACATAATGTGAAATAATTAATGACACTTACAGCCTGTGTCTTTAAGGCGGTTTATGGCATTGGACAGAAGGCGGACACAGCCCAGGAACCCCGCCCCTTGCTTCTTGTGAATCTTCTTGTGGTTCCACACACTGATGGTGATAGAGTCTGATTTTCCAATGTATCTGAGGGGTATAAATAAAAGGAGACATAATTAATTTTCACTGTTGAGAAGCTCTGTCCTCGACACCAAGAAAATCACTGATGCGACAATTTTTAAAGAGCATTGTCTGTATTTCCGTCACTGTGATAATGTCTGTTGTGAAACATAATAGTTCATGACACTAAAGCTGTTAGACTGTATTAGGGAAGTATTGGTAATGTCAACATGTAACACATCATGACAAAGGGCCTCATTCAGGATGTCCCCAGCAATGAATGAAGACACACGTCCAGCATGAAGGCTACCACTAAGTCTCCTTGTCAGGGACACGGTATAAGACAAAGTCAGGCTATGGAGGCAGAAAAGGAAGGTGGGGAGGTAGAACGGGATTTTCCAGCAAGTAATTCTGACCCTGAGCGTCTGAGCATGAGGCAGAGCAGGCAGACGATGATCCTGTGAATCATTTACAATATTCACAGCAACCTTCCGCACATATGAGCCTGAGTGATTTTAAATATCTGAGGATGGAGGGAGGAAAGCTAGAGTAGAGAGAGGACATGAAATTTTAATTACAATAACTGGATGAGCAGCAACAAAACCACCGCGACTAAGAGACCACTGTAAAAGGAGACTCAGCAGACAACCATCCTATAAAATGGCTTTCAAAATAAGAGTGAACTGGATTCATGAGGGAAAAAAAAAAAGAATAAGAAAATAACTTCCTCTAATAAATGAGGGGAATATTTTTTTATTATTATTAAATCAGTTTAATTGAGAATGTCATTAGGTACGAACAGTCATCAATCATGCTGTCAAATATAGTGGGCTGTAATATTAGTTTTACAAATTGAGGGCTGTTTTACTTAACATAAGTTATTTTGTTGCTGTGAGCTGTGAACAGTTCAGGGGAGCTTCTAAGCTATACTATACTAGTCCAACTATATTATACTGCACAGATATCTGCTGACAAGTAACATGAAGCCCCTTTTTTAACTGTATATATTGTGATTGCATTACATTTGGTAAGAGACAAAGATGTGCTTGTTCTGGTAATAGAGAGTTGGGATTATGTGGTTAGCGGTGGCATTGAGTCAACAATGCAGAATTAAAAAATTATAGAGGAAAATGTAAGAGGACAGGTTGAGAGCTACAGTGATGCTGGCAGCTCTGTGCAGGGAGGTGCTCTTTCACAATGATTTAACAATGCTGACATGCTGGTATAATGCTGACCATCTCTAGTTTAACATGTTAGCATGCTAACATTTGCTAAATAGCACTTAATAGAACAGTTGAGACCATGGGAATGTCACTAACTTTGCAAATGCACAGTCATAAATAAATGGAGAAATTTCAACATGATGGTGGAACTAGAAGGAAAGTTGAGAGATCATCAAAATTATTACAGTTCATCCTGAGGGGACCATGAATGTGTGTTCCAAATCATGGTAACCTGCAATATATGAGCCACTTCACTATCTAAGCTTAAAACAACAATGTTAACAGGAACAGCCTGTCTGCTGTGCCAGTACATAACTTGATCAGGGAATTGTATTGTATCCAGGCAGCCAAACCTGCAGGGAATGAAACGGCTACATGGAACTGACAGCCTGCCAGTATCTGTCTCCAGCAGTACATTCATACTGCTGTCTTTATACTTGCTTCATACTGTCCCTCCTCATGTATCAGGCAACACCAGGCCGTTAGAAAAGTCCTACCATATGACCCTGTTTTGGCACATCTGCTCAGGTGGGCTCCCTTCTTCAGTCAAAAACTAATCATCAGTACGATAAGCAGGACTACATCCCACTGTAATTATCTTGCTGCTTACCAAAAGGGATATGAAACAATGGGGCTGTGAGTAAGACGTCTGGACATTTTGAGCCCATGCCAAATGCCTGTCTGGGGTGCGATGTGAGAAAGCTGCTATGTCAGACAGACGTGACGGGAGGGAAGTATTATAACCAAACCCTAGTCATCTGGATCACCCTCCATGTAATAAAATTCATTAGTCTGGCTAAGACTTTTAATACAAGTCGCAGGCAATCATACACATACACACATTGTATTAGAGACAATGGGAAAATTGTAATAAAAAGAAAACTCAGTAGATACAAAGTGGCAGATGTGCTTTCTAAATACATCTTTTTTTTTGGCAGACTGTATTCATATGCATCCTGCGCACTTTTTAGTAACTTCTTTTGCACCAAATTACTGCCAGGAACACATGGTCAAGGCAAAGGAAAACCTTGCAGCAACACAAACGTTAGAACCTGCAATAGAAACAACAACAAAAAAAAAAAAAAAAAAGGGCAGGAGAACTACTAAGATCCAAAGGCTAGTGCTCTCAAAATGATTGGAAGGTGTTTTAATATGTGGACTTGTGCTTGTGAGCAGCTTTTTGGACACAGTTAAAAATTAAACATTGAAAGCCAGGGATACAGTTGTACCACTAAATACAATTTCACTGCACAGTAGGTACAGCAACAAACTATAGAGATGCTAAAATGATCAAAAAGAGGGATTATTATTCAAAAATCCACACATCTTATCAGGTATAATACACAAACACCACATGCTACAAACTGAGACGACGGGAAAATGAATTAGCAAGCTGCCAGAGAAGCGTGAGCGGTTAGTTCAAAGTAATGCAAAAATAGCCCAAGGTATGAGAAAATTATTGTTGCAAAATAGCTTTTTATATAATTACTAAGATGAAATAACATCCAGTTCAAAATGAAAATCAAGCCATTAGCAATATGACTTATAGTGTTGATAAAAGGGTACTTGAGTTCATCTGACAGGACTGTGGGGGTAAATCTTTCCAAAACCAGTCTTTTGGAAATATTCAAAGAAACCGCAATCACTCATGTCAAAAGGATAAGTGATCACGTTTATGACACAACATTACTTTTTGATATGAAAGCTGTTTAAAATGAATTTTAAGTACACCTTGGGTGGATGGTTGTTAATACTGTGAAACCCGATACACAGTGACAAAGGATAATTCCCGCTGGCAATAACAGTTCCATTATCACTACATTGATACAAATGACTTATCTGATTGAAAATATAATTATATAACGGAAACTCTTATTCTGATACTGTAATGTGGCATTTGTATTCCTAACCCTCTTATCCCTTTTGTCCAGCACTAGGTATACCACATAGTAATACTGAGGATGTAACAAAGCCATAAATGGTGATGCTACTGTTTGCTGGCATAGAAATTCAGTCCACTTTAAGTTCAGCTGTTTGCAAGAAAATAAACAAATGGGTGTGTGTGAATAATTGTAGTCTGGACTCAGCAAATTACACTTCAGATATCTTTTAAATTAATGTTAAATCTGAAGGGCTCCTAATTAGTTAAACATGACGGAGTGCGCACACTGGCAGGAGACTCCAAAAATGCTTGAAAGCAATGCCATGATGCTCACCAAAGAGATGAGGACCGTTGTGAAGAATTACTTAGTCTTCAGGACTGACTGTCATACTAATCTTTCCTTGATTTAAATGGGGTTTCAATGTGGTTCTCAGTCTTTATCCATTTTACACCCTAGGTGTGTAGAATGGGTTGGAGTAGCAGACAGCCACACTGAATGCGTCTGCTATCCCTGGCATGCTGGCCACATCCTGCAGCAAAACTGAAGGGTCACAGTTCACAGGCCATTTTGCTTGCTGTGGCTGACCATTGAAACCAACTCTGTGGACACAGACAGACACATATACATAGACAGACACACTGCCACAGCATTTCTGCGCCCTCATATGAGCACATATAACAAATGGAAAAAAAGAGTCATTGCCAACAGCTTTAATGCACCAGGCTGTATTGGGAACACCAGGTGTTGCAGGCCCTATTTTAATAAGTGTGAAGCAGCCAGACGGATTTTTAGGCTGCTCTCAGTCAATTAAATCGCGTCTCCTCCAACACACTGTCTGAGAGTCCTTCTGCTGGCCATGAGGACAAACATCGGCAGACAGCAACGTGACAGTGATGTTAAAATTATCATGCCATCGAAACACCGGTAATTGTCACATATACTCCAGTCAGCTTTGTCTGTTGGCTCCTGGTACAAAGTACTGTAGAGAGAAGCCACAAGTCTCTGCTCTCCTCTCCACCTATTTATCTTAAAGGTGTGCGTATGTGCGCGTGACTTTTTCCCTCTTGTCAAATGTGACATGAGCGGCTAATTTAAGAGCCATGTAGAGAGAGGGTCCTGTATCCCCGGCAACCAAACAAACGGAGACATGTGCTTCCTCTTGCTGTTGGCTACGCATGACGGTTTGGATAAACACCGGGTGAATACTGGAAACTTTCACTCTCACATTTTCACTCACGCGCTCCGTCTCGGTTTTTTCCAGGTTACTTTTGCAGGACAAACCATCTTTGGGAAAAGCAATCAGGGTACAACAAGACATGCACGTGTTTCAGTCAATGGAAGAAAATACTATTGGAGATTCTGCTCCTTTTTGGTGCTTTAAATAATGTTCCAAGAGACATTTTTAAACTATTTGCTGAGGGTTATGTCATTATGGAGCATCTAGATAAGTGAGAGGCCAGATGCAATGGTTGTTTGCATCTGTTACTGTTCTGCTCTGGCCTGACACGTCTCAGTGTGCTCACTTATCAAGGTTAAGTAAAAGACATGAAAACTGTGAGGCGTTGTAACAGCACAAGTATTGCCTCAAACTGCTGTTTGTAATCAGACTCTAGAATCAAGTCTTTATGTAGATGGTAGCAATTCAAATAAACCAAGAATAATATTTTTTTCCTTTCTAAAAACAGACAAAAATTACTTTGAGAGAAAAACCAACAAACAAACAAACAAAAAAAAAAAAACAACTTTGGGACTCACAGGTCATAGTGTTGGTTCCATTTTGGGTCAAGTGTGTTCCTCACAGTGTCTGTAGAGTGGCATTGTCCTGAGCCGTCCACAACCACCTTGGCAAACGGATCAGGGAGGCCTGAGAGAGAGAGAGAACAGAATGACACCAGACTCATCCTCTCCCACGCTGACCAAGAATAAATAACCGATTAACTGTTTAACAGGACACTAGTCATCATTATATAGTATTGTTGCTTTGCTCCATGGCAAATGGCGATATATACAACTAACACATGCTAGGGGTTTATAATGCTTGTTTCTGCTTTGGGACCAGTCCAGACATGTCACAGATTACTTGTTATTTTCCTCCACAAACACTTTGTCTATTAATGCCAAATGAATTCCTCGATCAGGAAATTCCAAGTTAAATAAATTACATAATTTATTGGTAAAAATGTAGAACCTTCGCTGGTTGCAACATGTGTATTGGCTGTGTTGTGTCGAGCTCCATGGCGATTCATCCAAAGCCATTTTAGACACTGCATGATTCACTACCCCATGAAGCAAAGAGAGAGTAATGATAATGCAGATTATCCTAGCTACAGAATAATCAACAAGCAAGAAGCATGCACACAAACAATCCACAGGCTAAAACAGAAAAACTCCACAGTTCACAAATGGAAACAGGGATGTTGTTATCTCTGCTTTCAGTGCTGCTCTGCATTAGCTCCCTGACTGAATGTTTGTTCAGCTCCTGAGCATTGGAATGGGAGGAATTGGCACCACAGAAATCCCCTGAGTGAGCAGAAGACCCTTGCATACTCATATACCATGACAGCTTGACCCAAACACACAACATTGCAGACAACTTCACACAACTTATCAAGTCTTTACTGAAATAAATGAATTGGATGGTTTATGCTAAGTGGTTGTGGAAAAGAAAACAGTCAAAATGGGAGCCTATCACAACATTTTAATGATGTTACTGTTGTCAGTTTGTCAGGCCTCACACTTCAGTCTGCAGTCTTGTGTTTAGAGTGATGGGGCTCTTTGTAGACAACACTCTCCCTCAACGAAGGACACATGAAATAAACCATCCACATCTGCTGAAATGGCTGTATGAGTGGATCCTATTGTGTTGTTGACAGCTAAAAGCAATTTGCCCCACACTTAAGAGCTTAGGACTGTACATGCACCATATTTTCACAAAACCAATAGCAAGCATGGTGGGCAGATACGTACGGAAGAAGTCCTTCTTCACCAGATTTTTGGCACAGAGCACTGAAAAGGAAAAAGAGTCAAGAGTTAATTTAGCATAAACACAAAATTGTGTGGTCAATCTTGTTGAAGAACCGCAACACCATCTGAAATGGCTCATTTACATACACTTGAGGTTTGTTTTTACTTCAGACTCATTTATTAGAAAAGTGGCAGGAATATGCATTGGTGGGCAACAGGAAATGATTTATCCTCTGCAGGACTCAAAAAGCAAAGAATAACATCATCACAGGCCTTAGTCTCTCTCTGTCTCTCATACACACACACACACACCAAGTTTGGTATAAACCTACAATTAGACTGCATTTTTATAGTGGACTATATACGTCAAGACACTACTTAACACTTATTAATACCTGCAGCATTAGAATAGTAAAAACATGTTGCTATTTATTCGTTGTTGCGGAATTTGGGAGTTAAGCTAGAGCAGGTGAGCAAGTTGAGTTTCTTGTCCCCCTTCACAAAGCAGCCAGCCTGCAGCAGAGAAGCTGATCTTGTTGATCTGCTCCAGGAGCCATGGAGGCGGTTGCTGAGGTGATGAGACAAAGCCACTTAAACCCTCTCCTGCATGTGTGGATGGATGAGGAAGCTCAGCAACCACCTGGATGTCTGGAGTGCAGAGTTACAGTGAGTCATGCACACGGAAATACAGTTTTGGCTTCACTTAATTCAGTGATAAAGTTTTCTGAGGAACACATAATAATTGATCTGGATATATATGTGGTTGATGCACTGTGTCAAATCCTGATGAAAAGCCACAGCAGTTAGAGTGTAGTTTATATTTAATGACAGCAGTTTTAAAGAAACTGCGCTAAAAATAAAAGGTTCAAGAAGATTGATTTGATATGGTTTCAATTGCTGCACTCAAAAAATGTATTTTCCTCACACACTTCACTTGGATGTTTGAGCTTGACTCTGCAGATTCATGTGTGAGCAGAGTTTGACGATATATTCATCTGGTGAA
This sequence comes from Remorina albescens, assembly GCA_034769265.1. Lineage (NCBI taxonomy): Eukaryota > Metazoa > Chordata > Actinopteri > Carangiformes > Echeneidae > Remorina > Remorina albescens. The sequence continues at coordinate 16,574,178 of CM068493.1, read as the reverse complement.
GAGGAGATAGTCTGAGCTTACTTAAAGACTATACCAGCAGCGCTTTGTGAAATTACACCAGTCAACTCTTATAGCACAAGTGTGACAATTTTTGATGTGGAAACTCCTCTGTCTCCCTGTGTAACGAGATCCCATTAGTAAACAAGCATTCACAAAGCAATCTGAAATAAATGACCAAATGACTTTCCTTCACTACTAGACCTAAATGTACGTGCTTATCATCATCATCAGCTGCATGTTCCTCAGGTAAACTTAGAACTTGTGGTAAACCTCAGGGTGTACGTTACAACACACTTTAAATATTCATCCTCTCATTACACTGGGGCAGGTTTAAATCTTAATGTCTTTGAATGCATTTGTTTACATTACACATTTTTTATTTCTGCTCTTTGCTTTGTTTTTTCATCTGATGTAATCATTTGAAATGAAGATCACCCCTCGATTTATTACTGAAAAAAATAAATGGAGATTGATGATGAGGAAAGCAGCAGATGTACGAGTCAGAGCTATCTTCATTCTTAGTTTGCAGGAACAATATTGGTCTTTTTCAATGAGAAAGCAGTAGTAATCATGTGAGACACTATCATTTCAAATATCGATGGGCTGGATTTCACTTTGAAGGTTGTTTTTTTTTTTTTTTTGGTATCAATTTGGTGAACAACTTGGCCTTTTATTGTTGAAGTAACTCAGCAGTTACAGGGCCATAACAGCTCAACACACTGCAGCTTAAGGAAATACATACAAATAGGCAAAACAAGCTATTCCAATTCACCATTTTCTTTAAATTAAAAGCATTGAACCATGAGTGTGGATGGATTTATTGTAATTTATAACACACAGATTCTCGCATTCCATCTGAGACTACGCATTGGTAATCTATTTTTCTTAACCTTGATTTCTCATTTGTACATGATCTCAGTGTGACATCCTGATAAAATTAACCATTTCAGTCTGGAACAATTAGTTGATAAACAGCTGATCAAAAAGAATGTGTGTCTTTAGTTTTACTTAATTTTAAGCAGAAGTTTAAGTTTAAGCACAAATATTTCAGGTTTAAAGCTTCTCCAATGTATTTGCTCATTTATCAGACAAAACAAAGACAAATGAAAGTATCACCTTGGGAAATTATAATAGGTATCTTTCACAGTCTTATCTGGTTCTTTTCTCAGGCCTGACCCACCCCCTCATGTGCAGGTGAGAGTACTCAAGACTTCACTTTGCTAACACAAATAGACAAAGGCAGACCCACAGTGGCAGACTGCCTCTTTGGCCATTCAATATGCAGCCAACCCTGGTCACATGTACTCAGTTGTTGCTCAGACACACAACAACACAAATTCAAATATTACTATGAATCACTGAGCTGAAGTAATTTTGCCCACCAGAAAACATGGGCACATATGCAAATCACCAGCTTCACATACCAACATGTGCTGCAAGGTGTTTACTGCTGCACAACACACACACACACACACACACACACACACACACACACACACACAGGTTGAGGGTTTAATGACAAAAATCCCATTACGAGAGAGAGAGGGGTGAAAACAGACAACATAACTAGAAGCATACTCTCCTAGGGGTGAAGAGGGTGCAGAACATGCTTGACAGATGAGGAAGAATTTCTTTCCGCAAACATCGCTGGGAATGTGTTACGTTCCACTGAAACCCACCTCATTTCTTTAACATCTGGAATGCATCACTCTTGGTCGCGCTCCTTCTGAACACCCGGGTTTGTACACAGACACACACGAAGGCCCCTGAGACACCTTACTCAACACTTGCAACGATTAACCTCATCGAGGAATATGCGTTCGCAATTTGAGGGAGCTGTACAAGGTAGAGTTTGGTAACAGGTGACTGTTTTCTTTGTCCCAAAAACATTTGTATAATATAAAAAAGCTTGGCAGTAATTTGACGATGTTTCCAGGGGGGAAAAAATGCTCTCTGTTCTCCAAATCCAGAAATCACCATGCAATGCATCTACATGAGGTAGAAAGACTGGGAAATTTTACTGTTATGCTATGTTAAGCACCAGTAACAATAACTATATTCACAGTCCAGACAGGCACAAGGAAAGGACAAAGACAAAATGAGACCAACTGCAGAATAAAGCATGGCATGACGTGGCCCACACAACAGCCAGCTCAGCTTAAACCAAGCTAAATGTAGGAAACCCTTCCTGTGAAGAAGCAGTCCTCAGCTTGCCACACAGCAAGAATGCAACACTACAATTATACCTATATAGGCTCCTTATGAAAATATATAGGGGCTGAGTTACAGCTGAAAACAGAAAGTGTAGAGAAAAAAAACACTGGACTTGTAGACATGGGGAGACAATGGCACAAGGGAAGCCAATTAAGGGTCTGAGGCCACGGAGGAGGAGGAGTGCATGAAGACATGGCTCAATCCAACCATCAGAGAACAGTTGTCATTACAGTGTGAGGAACGATGATGTACATGGGCCTAAGTTGAGCTGTATTTTACTGACATGCATAATAGGCAGTTTCCACTCTGAGAGGCTAAAGATGAAAAACATGAACTTCAGCAGCAGTAAGATGGTGTTGGTGAGCGGAGAACCAAGTCATACAATGTCCTGTTTGACCACGTCAGCATTACACACCAATGTTAACAGTGTCATTAGGCAAACAGTTGCATGACAAATAAAAGTGAGAGAAAGAAGTTTGTTACACTATAGCTTTGTAAACACAGGATGTACTTTGGAAGTTAGTCTTAGGATACAAATTTACCAGTTGTCATGGCAAGATGCAATGGCGATAAATGCAATTGTCTTATGATATAAAAGGGAAGACAGAAAAAAATCCATAGAAAACAGGAGTAGTCAGTTTCTTCTGACAATCCTTAGAAATTGACTTATAATTTTTAGACAAATTTCCAGAAAATCTACAAAAGTACATGATTACATGACTTCATCTACAATTGTTATGTTAATACTATGAACAGTTAGCGACTTTTAGGCTATTTATATAGTCGGGTGACATTAAGCCCTTTTAGAGGAAGAGGGTGAGAGCAGATGACGTCATTAGATAAACAGCTACACAAATGTCAAATTATGGAAAATCAAGTGGGGGACATGATGACCTTTGGTTGTCTCGTGGAGTCTCTCAGTGGAGCAGAAGCCTCAGTGGAGTTCAAGTCACAAGCTTCATTGGGTCATGATTTATTTTCTGTGTCCATTTCCATTTATGTTGACTTTTTCCTTTTGAAGACCATTATTATGTTCGACAAAGCCACAGACATTTACAAAGAATACAAAGAAGCATTCACAGTTCTTCGTACAGTGCAACCGATAACACAGACACAAAAAAAAAACACACAAAAAAAAATAACCTTAAGAGATAATCTAGCATCAGCTGATGCAACAGGCCTCTCTCATTGCTTAGATGTTGGCAGCGCAGGTGGTTGTGCAGTTAGCGTGCATGCCACATTTTTGCATCATCCTCCGTTTGACTCCAACCCTGGACCCCGGACGAATGCTGCATGTCATTCCTCTCTCCATAATTCCTGTTGGCCTCTCTGCCAATTACTGTTGTCAGAGTAGAGACATAAAAGCCCAAACTAATACTCACTGCTTATATGTTTCAGTTATCACCCTGTAAATATTGAGTGTCACTAAGTCAAAGAGCACAATGTTTTCTTTTTTTAGGAGTGTGTCTTCCACTTAGAACAGAAAAAGTGAAACTCTCCAGTCCACACAACCAAAAAGGGAAAAAAAAGGATCAAAACCTGAAGTGAACAGACTACTTCCTTTAGATAAGCCAAGGGCTTCATTGAGAGTATCAGCAACGTCTCTCTGTCTTTCCAAGGTAGAGTGATTGATGGTGTGAGGACTCAAAGCGGTCTCAGATCTGACATGGAGGGTGGGCTGGGCATGGGAGTCTCAGCTGCCATGTCACCCTCTGTGGTGGGATTGGTATCATTCATGCTTGGTGGAACTGCTTTAAGGATTTCTGCCTCTTGCGCTGACAAACCATCCCACTCTCTCTATGCTTTCATCTGAATTTCTAAAACTCCCATGGAGCATTAGTCAGTCACTCTACTGATGTTTTCATTTTAAATTGCAATGTACTGAATTTATTCCAAAAAGATAACATATTAATAAACAGAAAAGAGTAGTGCAGGGGTTCTGATTGTAGGGAAGGCAGGCACAGGAGTGTAGGGAGGGAGACGAATATTTTTATCGAAAATTGAACAAATCAAAAATTTAATGCGTGCAGTTTTAAGCAATGATTTTATGATAGGGTAATATACACAGATTTCAGTGATGTTCAATCTCTTGTAGAGATGGTCTGGACAACAGGCCATTCCTTTTGAAGATTTACTTAAAAGACACTGCTGCTGCCTCAGACCTGCCAGCTATGAGAAATCCCCCAAATTTGATGCCGTTACGGGAAATAGAGTCCTGATGACAGAAGCCTTTCCCAAGAAAAGGAAGTGGGCAAGCTTGCACCTACAGGGCAGCATCATAAATCTGTTGTTTTATTGGTCATCCCAGACTGACTTTCTCATGTTCACACACACACACACACACACACATACACACACACAAATCTAATTATGGGCTCCCTCTCTATTTCCCCATACATAAAGATGTAGGAAAGACACATACATCAGCATGTGGTTGGAGTTGACCCCACAACATGATGGAGATATACACTTGACCTAAGATGAAGAGGAAAGGAAAAAAAAAAAAACAGAGTGAGAGGGATGGAAACACCGGAAAACATTAAAATCTGATTTTAGATGCCAACCACAATCAAGTCATTATTTTTCCACAGCTCTGCAGTAGAGTGTTGTTTTTTAAAGGAGGGGCAATATTTTGGTAAAATCAAATATTGGACTGGGTTTCCAGTGTTAATGGGCTGAGGGGTGAGACAGGTCAAATTCAGAGCTTGAATTAGTATTTCAGATTGAGTCCTGATACAAGAAATGTCTGAGTGAAAAATAAAACTGCAAAAAATTAACTTGAAGGTGTAATGGTGACTGGATATTATACTTCCCCCACAGTAAAAGCTCTCCAAGAGCCAGTAAACATCTCTGGCACCTTCATACTTCAGAAAGACCTTTACAGTGGCGCAACAGCATATTACAGCACAACATTTCATGAGAGAAAAATGTGAAGAATGACACAAAATACATCATAACTTGAGTATCTCATCTAAATCTTTTGGCCTTTGGCAGTTATGTGCTTGTCCTTGGTGGAACATATAAAAACAGGTTCTTCCAACATGTTTTATTCAGGTGCTCCTGCCAACAGAAGTGTTTTTCACATTTACTAAATATCCTACCTATGAGATTTATATTTAGTTTCAGAATTTTTTGATTAATTGATAAATCATTGTTTATAAAATAGACAATATGGAAAATATCTCTTTCATGAGTCTATGATGATGTCTTGTAACTCTTTTATCTGGCTATCATTCCATTGACCATTTTCTATCATATACAAAAGAGAAAAGTAGAACATGATCTTGAACGAGAAGCTAAAACCAGGTATTGTTTATAACCAGGTAATGAACAATTAATTGAGGAGCCAATTAATTTCCCGCCAACCTGCAAATAAATGAACTGACACAAACCTGCAAACCTGATCTGGCAAGATTTCAATTTATGCATATTTTTATTTGCAGTAATTGTTTGCATTTGCAGCCAAATCTAAAGAAAAAAAAAAAAAAGCATTACAAATTTGAAAACTATCTATAAATTGCTTAAGGTGCTTAAGCATTAGGAGAGTATACGTTAGAAATGGAAGGAAGAAATAAGAAATCTTGTGTTGTCAAACTTGTGTCATATTGCCAGTGTTTAAATGGCCAAGTGTGTGTCGCATACAGGAATAAATCATGAGATGACCACTCATCGGTGCCTTCTAACTTTCCCCTTCTGCCCGGAAAACCCACCCAACCCACAAGACACTCACTCCGGAATAGCATCACATAACCCTGTGCATCTCAGCCCATCTAGAACCCTCTGTTGTCATAGCGACGGCGAGTATCGAGGCAAAGCTGAGAGAAGGGTTTCTCTGTGTTGCCTGTGTTTCTCATTCCGGTCGCACTCCCTCACACAGCCAGAGACTGCAGCGTGGACTGATATGGCAGAGGGAGGGGGTTCGTGGTGGAGTGGTTAGAGACTCCCCCGCAGAGAGACAGACAGGATGAGCACCATTGAGAGATTCAAAGCAGGAGGCGGGTACAAACATTTGAAAATGACCCCCCCCAAAAAAAAAGAATGTCAGAGGCTTTTTTCCCCCACTACAGCAAAGCACTTCAACATAAATGGACTGGATATGGACAACAAATCAGCACAGTTTTTCACTACCAGCTGGTTTTGCAGGAGGCTGTCAGTCAAACACACAGGTGCCTGAGCATGTCACTGTGAGTAATAAGTTTAATAGGTCTATTCTGCGAGTGATAGCTTCACAAAAGTCCACCTTTCCATCACTGACTCATCGACACGACACTTCTGAGCAGGAACAGGGACAACATATAAGTCCCTCTATCTGATAAACGACCAAAACCTTTTAGGCTGAAGGCCCACTACACTTTTACTGAGTATTGGTGTTTTAAACAGACCAAAGTAGAAGTGTAAGGAATTTGAGGGTTTGATTGCACGCAGATGCACAAAAGGTTAAAAAAAAATGCAGTATCACCTAACAACCACCTACAGACTCACACATGACCACTGGAAGGCACAAATACCTGACGAATTTGTCAGTGACTATGTGGAAACCTGGTGGCTCACAAAAGGAGCCACAGTGTTTGCGTGTGTAAGCTCTCAGTAGCTGCTTGGCTGACTGCAGCTTATTAGTCACATAATGGCTTTTCACATTACAGCCCAAACAGCCGCTTCCCAGAGGACAGCAGGGAGAGCCAAGCAAAGAACACATACAACTGATTATGTCTCTTCATAAAAACTAAATCCTCTGTGTTGCAACAGTAGCTCTGTGCAGGCAATGGCTGAGACCTTGGGGTGAAGTTAAACTTCCACCTGTGGAGAGAGGATAGGCCGAGTTTCTCACAGGGTGGGACACAAAGAGCCCCACTGTGCAGCCGAATCAATGAAATTCACCAGACTCAAGCCAAACACCTGGGGAGGGGTAGGTCATGTGACGTCTCAGGGGAGGGGAAGCAAAGGAAGGAGGGTGGGGGGGCCTCACCATGGCAGCAATCGCTGGTCAAGACAAGATGGAACTGGGAATCTACTTTCATCTGATATCAACCAATATATTTTAAACAGTCACACGCTAACAAAAAGACACATGGGAAAAGAAAAGAGCACTGGGGGGAAAAGAGGATTCACACTGCCTCGAGTCTGTTGCTCTGTGGTTAACCATCACAGTGGAGGCTATGAGGTGGAGGAAATGGGGGGTGTGGGAACAGCGACAACCGCCTGGTCCTATTGCACTATTCCCACCCCTGCCCTCAGTCCAAACTGTGGGGAAAGGGCCTAAAAAGAGAGGAGGCATTTCAAAATATCAGACATTCTCCATGTTGCATGTAATCGTAACTGTGTGAGAACTTAAACATCTCTTTAGGCCTACTAGCCCAGGATGGATTTGACCCCAATCTGAACTTCCCTTCCTCTCCACCTGGTTCCTCCAGTCCACAGCACTGACCCAACCCCGCCAGACAGTCTGACACCTCTTCAGGGACCAATACTCCCTCACCTCCTCCCACAACTCTCCCAGCCCCCAACCTTTCCTCTGCCTGTCTGCCCGTTTGTCTCTCTGCCCTGTTTTGACTCCAGGCCCAGGACCGTGTACTTACATGCACAGCATTGTTCTTCTATAAACAAAAAGCTTCCTTTTCCCCTCTCCAGTTCTGCCTAACCTCTGTGGGACCTAAAGCCTAAATGCAGGGACAAAAACAAAGATGAAGAAGACTGAGTCATGACTGACAAGTGCTGATAACTTTGCTGGTGAACCTGTTCTTTCTCTTGTTTCTTGCTAATCTCAGAACAATTTCCTAATCAATCTCCTCTGACAGTATGTTGGTTAATGTTTGGTCTTGAATACAGCCTGTGTAAGCTGCTGTCACTGACACTGCATTGGAGGGAGGCTGATATTAGCTGGGTCCTGGAGCTTTTACACATGGTAACCTCAGAGATAGAGCCATTCACTTGAAGACAGGAAGGAAATAAGGCACAGTTCATTGGGAATAAGTCCAAGTTCATTTTTAACTTAACCAACTCACGGACGGACCTGTAGTCCTTTCTGAAAACAAGGTTCCAGGAACTGTGGAGCTTGGCAAATTTTAGACACTGTAAGACTCTTCAAATTCCTGTTTGAATATCCACAACCACAGAAATAAGAGCAAAGGCAGATGATTAAAACACAGTTGTCACGTTGTCGTATTTACTGTAGCGTATATTAGAGCTTTGATTGAGATAATAGAAACATAAGACAGAGGTGGGAAATATGGAAAACTTTATCACTAGTTTTCCAAAGACGATCTACTCAGTGTTCAAAAGTTACATATTCCTGCTTTGGTGTGTCAGTAATTTTTGTAAATAAACTTTTGGTAAAGTAAAAACTTTTAGTTTTTCCTTTTACATTGCGTTCCTTCTCTATTCTTAACCTGCTAGTTTCTCCATCACCGTTTCCTCCCTCATTTACTCGCTCAACCACTGCCCATGCACTCTTTCACCACCTACCTCTCTTCTTCGTATCTCAAAAAAAATTGAAAAGCTAAGAACAAAGCCCATCTTTGTTTGTAATGTTGACAGACAACAAGAAATATTTACCCCTCATCAACAAGGATACCTGCTTTGTGTAGGCTATACACAAACTGTATGTGATGGAAGGTCTGTGCCAGAGCAGACAGACAACCCTCTCCTAGAAACCTTCCTCATAATTTCCTAAAAATCTGTTGCTAGACTACCTGCTTGTTACAGTCAGGTTTTTGAGAAAAAAAAGATTGATGTAGTAAGTGAAATGAACACCTATAATATTCAACCGTGTTTACTAGGAAGACAAAAAGAATGCAAGGATATTCCTTGGGAAAATCCTACTAATTTACACTAGTTTCCAGGAAATTATTGTCATGTGAAATAGGAGACTTGTAATGAAAATGCAGCTTCAACTTGAAAATTCTGTGAATTAGCCAGCAGTTCCTTTGTTCAAAATGCAGGTTTAGTTCTTGAGGGCCTTAAAATCCCATAGGAAAGGTCCATCAAATGACAGACAACATACAGGGAAATAAATGGTTGACTTGCCAAAAGATCTAACTGATTCAATATTTACTCTTTATATAATCAGATATGTATGAGATATAACTTAAACAAGCAAAGTCTTCATCATCATCTCCCACTGATATCAGACAAAAAAGTGTTAAAATAGGCCCTTTTTTACAGGGCAGTTCAGTACCACAGACAACCACCAAGTGTTTTCTACACTCCCCCCCTCATGACAAAAGTGGGTTACTTTTTAAAAACGTCCCTAACCGCTTAACTTAAACTCTTAACTGGAGTCAGGCAGAATAGAGTGAGGAAGCAGGGTAGGATTTCAGGAACTTGGTCCAAGTCTTCATGGGGTGCAGGCTAACTGTGGAAATGTGGTTAAGGCAAACCGACTTGTAGGCACTGGGAAATATCTCAGCTTCGGCAGATTTTTAAATCATTGCAAATCCACTTATGTAATATGTAAATCTGATAAGACTTCTTCTGATCACATATTACAGATATTAGAGTCATTGGTAGCAGAGTGATCATGGAACTACCAAGTGCCAGGAAAATCTTCTAATGCCTCTAAACAGACCTGCAATTTCCAAGATTTAGAAAATTAGAAAGGAAAAAGAGTAACTAAATCTCCCTGAGCATCAATTTAGACCAAGAGAAAAACAGAAAGGAACACTTCATAAAAAAGAGGGGAAAAAGGTCTTGATCCCCTCCTCCCAAGTTTCAAAACCTTACAGATGCATTAAGAGACATGCTCCATCTCCATTTCACACGTGCCCTAAGCAAGGAGGGAAAGAACCATCCTGTCAACAATTGAAGAGTGGAGAGGAAACCAGCAGTGAACTGTATTAAGAAACTCATAGTCTCTGTGACGTGCATTTAACATCACACACAAAACAGAAAATAGTTAGATTCCCAGGGCCCCTGTTACACACTTGAGGAAAAGGACATCTGGGGACATCTGTTGCACCAAATCACTGTGACCAGACACGTTAAAAAAAAAAAACAACCCTGAGGAAATAGAGAAAAGAAGAGACAGAAGACATAATAAATCCCCCACAGCTTCTCTTCTTAAAAGGATAAAAAGCCATGACTAAGAGCAGCCATATATCATTATATAATCACACTGACTGAGGAGTGATGAGAAATCTCATGAAATGCGTCGAGACATTCAGAGGAAGCACAGACCTGTTCTACCAGGTGCTATTATATCTAAATGGTTAGAAAATGATGCAGCATTAAAGCCCAGTACTTCAGGTAGACATTGTTAATGTTTGGAATGACTGCCAAGATAAGGAAAATGTCAGGAAGTTAAGTTTTGTTTGGGATTAATTTAAGATGCTGTCATGCAGATTGTCATATGTTTGATGCAGCGCAACAACTGAATGGATGAATGGGTCATGACTGAGAACAATCTGTTTAGAACGCCACACGATCAATGGATTATTTGTCAATTAACTGGCTGTTATTTTTATACCCAACCTTTTAACCATTTAAATACATTTGAATGTATTTAAAATACTTTTAAATTTCAATATTTTCTGGAAAATATTTAGCACTGGGAAATTGCTGGGCATTTCATTATAATTTTAGTTCAATAGACGAAAAACTTAGCAACAAATTAAATCAATCATGATTGTTAATAAACAATGATCACAGTAAAAACAAGTTGCAATAATCGATCTATCAATGTAATTGCCTGATGGTTTAATTGGCAACTATTTGACCAAATAATATTCTGTCTTTTGTCTTGGTGTTTCTAGCTTTTCAGATGTACTCCTTGTTTTCTTCGTTACACATTAGTAAACTGAACAAATGATGTCAATCAGTCCATGTTCAAGTATAGCAGGTGTTTTTTAATACCATCTCCCGGCATTTTATAGATTAAAGAATTAATATTTACTTTAATTAGCCATCTGCAAAACTAAAAAAAAAAAAAAAGCCTGACACGTGGACATAACAGCCTTTTAAAGTGGGAAACCCATATGAAACAGCTGAAAAGTCCCCACCATGTTAAACTGACGACCTGTGGGAAACAATGATGTCGAACCAAGATTATTTCCAAATAAACGTAATAAATTTCTAAACCAGGACAAAAGGTGTAGATTACAGATGTGATAAAACTCCACCTGAGTCAAGGCCCTATAGTCTTTGGCAAAAACCTCTTTGACTGCACAGGGAAACTCACCACGCACAATCACACGTGAGAGGAAAGAGGCTGGCAACATTCTTAGTGTAAGAACATTTCATCCATCTCACGTCACCTTTTCCCTCTGCGATACAGTCCACTGTAATTGCATAATAGAGAAGTCCACCCGACTATTTTCAGCTCCAAAATAGTGGGAAACCATGCCACAATGGCAATTTTTAGTGGCATTCGTGTTACCCCTGCATAGTACATCACTCTCTCTTTCCACTCCGTGCGATACAATGTGCCTAACAGAGAGTCATCCAGGCGAGTAAAGTCTTCCACAGTACCATCACCGCTGCCTCTAAGTGAGAAGTCAAAACAGTGAGCTGAGCAGAGGAGAGCACAGCTCACACTTCTGCAAGCTTGCACTGCTGTTGGCTGGGACCCGAGCTGTTGTGAGTGGCTGCACAGCTCTCCTAGCTTCTTGGCTCCTTTGCCCCCCTCTGATGTAATGGAGGGGAGAAGCCTGGAGAGAGCTACAGTGGAGAAAGAGGATGGTACCAACCTGTTTAACAGAAGTCAAGGACCACCACAATGCTGTGTTCATTGCAAAATATACTGCTTTGGTTTTCCCCCTCAAATCCCTGGGAGGTTTAGTTTCTCCGAGTGATTTCTCAGCTTCATCTGGGAGCATGCTTACATCATTACCACTCGACCATATTTTCCTTTTCTACCATTTACGTTGCCAATGAATGTGTTGGACAGAGGCTCCTCGGTCACTCAGGACAGTATTCATGGCATAATCATTGATGAAGCTTAATAACACCCTCCCTTCTTTCTTTGTGACATCAGATGTTCATCGTTGCTGCTTATCAACATGAGCAAGCTCCAATGTCTCACCAAGACACAACAGTGGTCTTGGTGAGTGATCAAAAACCATGACCAGACGCCGCAGTGTGCAGGTGCACGCCATAAACAACTTTTACTATGTGCTGAGCGTCTTGTTTAAATTAGATGACATGTGTCTACAGGACATGTGTTGTCATGTCTGAGGCAAATTTAGCCACACTTCAATGAAGTCACCACTCACAGACTAGTGGGTCAAATGAAGCCATATTTGTAGACGTCAAATATGAAATCATGTTCCCTGAAGATGAGATATCAGATTTAAATTAAGAGAAAAAAAATTGTTAAGTGTGACTATTATAAGCCTGAACTTAGTTTATTACTTCATCCAAACAACAACAAGTAACTTCATGGTCTGCCTCTAAATGGTTGGGGGGGGGGCTAAAAACTTTCAGTTCAGCCAATGCTCTGCATCAAGCTCTTGGCCTGTTAGTAAATATTAGGGTACATCTCTGAACATTCCCAACACGGATGGCTACAGTTTCTGAAACATCTGCTCAGGAGCTGAATCATCAGGCAAGTGACACTCTCAATTTTTGTTTTAAAGGTTATTTTCATAATGAATTGGGTACACATCAAAGCCAATCTCAAGAGTCATCCTAAATAGACAATGAATAGTTAGAAATTAGAATTCCTCTAAATTTAAAGCATTAGAGAGCAAAAAACGCTCGTCGTTTAAATATCACATTTGCTTCTCTGTGCATATGCAGTTTGACTTTTTTTTTTTTTTTTTTTAAATAGTGTCCAGGAATTTTGTGGTGTATTTGTACAACTTCAGCAGAGATGCCATTTGAAATGTGATCTGGTGTGAATATAAACATCTCTCTTCTGATCCCGTCTCCTCAGAGGACTGAGGGGGCTCAAACGTCAGGCTGAGGCACGGACAGACGCCTCCAGTCAGCTGTTGGCGTCTTGCAGCTTTTGCACCAAGCCCTCATACACCCTTAGCCGATAAGACTGGCGACTTGAGAGACCCCCATCTGCTTGAGGTTAGTCAGAGCTAATCGCATCAACCCGTGTCCATCCAGGTTTAAAGCAGAGCCGGCACATTGAAGAATTCATCTCAGGTTACCCCTCCTTCATCAGAAAGCTGGCCAGGAATGCTCTGGCCACCCTGACTGAACCACTCTTTGCAGAGAAAGTAGCAGCACCCTTTGCATGCGTGGATATTTGTAAGAGCTAATGAGACCTTGTGCAAACCTGCTGAATGATCTCACCTGGGCACACTACTGAGAGATGATAATAATCACAGACATTGCTCCAAACAAATGAAGGAAGAAAAAGGCTTCACGCAACAGCTTAAATCACAACCACGAGGCCTTCACCTTCCACAGAGCAGTTGAACATTGACCAGTGGAGTGATTAGAGAAAAAGACTCGTTTTTACTGGCACACCATTGTGAGCAAGGCACGGGTGTGATGGCAGACCACCGCACTTGTCTCACAGCATCTGTGGCTTTTGTGCTGTCAAGAGAGACAAGTAATGAATGTGATACGTCGAGATTTTCCAACAGATGTATTGAATTCATCACGGTTTTAGTATGATTTTCCACAATAAACAGAGGAGGATCCATCTCTTGTTGTATTCAGGAACTACACAGTCTGCAATTGAGAAGCTGTCTACAAAGTGATGTCTTTCTCCACTACTGATGTAACAGGAGTATCAGTAATAGGCTTGATGAGAACAGCCTACAATCATTTGGCCAGTATGTAATGCTTGCCCTTTGTCATGCCTTCTGTAAGTTGTGAAATAGATACTTTCTCTTATGTCATTTTCAAACTATACAAACAACAAGGCAGCAGGAAAAAACCTAAGTACACACTAATGACAAAAACAGTATTGAAATGACGAAGAAAAAGTCTACTCCTCTTCAGCATAGGCTGCCAAAAACTCAGGGCATCTAGAGTCAAATGAGGTTCTAGACTGACATTGGATATGCATGGAGCCACCCCTGATTTAAAAAAAAAAAAAAAAAAAAAAAAAAACACCCTCAAGTGGAGTTTCTAACTTCAAAGTGAGTACTAGTTTGGGAGATGGGCAAGAAATAGAGGGATGAGGGCAGTGGAAGAGACAGCATGGAAAACAGCCAGGCAAAAATGATATAGAGAGCATGCGGACAGAAATCAGTTTAGTTCTCACTGGAGCTCCCCTCCCTCACACTCTACACTAATCCAATTCTGACCCATTAACCACCACAGCCAGGTTGACAGAGCAGGACTTTGAAGAAGGTCTTTCCCAAACCACCCAGGAGGATTAGCACTTCTCCGGGGCCAAAGAGACACTCACTCTCTACAGTCTTTCCCGCCAACAGGCTACACAAGGCACAAAATCATATGAGTCATCTTGGCTGAATGCACCACACTCATTTAAATTTTTTATGAACTGTAATTAACCATGGCTTCTTTCATATTGACTGCATAAATCAAAGATATGGAAATAATAGAGGGGATGAGCTTCCTTCTCGCCCCCAGAAGGATGGAAAAACCACAGAATGCTTTACCTTGAGTGAAGTACATCTACATGTGTCGGACTGTGATACCAAACAGACTGGAAAACACTGCTGCAGATGCTCTGGTGAAGGATCTATAGGCACCAGCTCCCAGTTGGACTCATTCTCAGTAGTGGATGACATACTATAGCACATCCTATGAATTTGCAATGACACCAAGTAATAATGGATGATAACACAAATCACACACATAAACAAAAACCTGTCAGTGTGCTAAAGTGGTTTCCAACCTTCTTCCCCCCAAAAAAAGCACACACACAGCATGTTAGATGAGCTCAAGCTATCAACAGCACCACTGTTCATTTTCTAGTGTGCTTATTTGAACTGATTTAAAACTAAATGTCATTTAATATTTATTTTACCAGTGTAGATAGTAAAGTTGAAGCTGTTTAGATTGGTTTGGTCAGGTTTGCACTTGGACTTCCAGCTGATAATTTAAACCATTTGTCCTTTTTAAGTCAACCATTTGAACCATGTCAATTACCTTTAAAACGTGTTCAGAACTGGTTTTTGAGTTAGCTTTGGAATTCCTTAAAAGGAATTCCAATTACTTGTGTAAATATCTTTCTGCGTTCCCGCTGTCAACTGCAGAAACACCCCGGAGCTGCAAGTAGCCACGGTTTGGCATCACTGATGTAGGAGGGTCAGGTATTAACAGAACATATTGGTGGCAGTCTCTGTTCTTTCAGGCGCCAACTGAAACAGGGTGTGAGGATCCAGGAAAATATTATCCACTGTTAATGTTACAAAGTGGCCATTCTAAAGTGTTGATGCTCCTCAGCAGGAAGAGACAGTCCCCCCAAACCACACAGGCCGCCCACTAATCTAACCCATAGCACGCTGTTATAATACAGTGACAGGATAGAGCGGTGAGCCACCCAGCGATACAAGCAACAGACAAGGCGCCCAATGTCCTGCTGAGTAATATGGCTGCAATTCTTCCCTTTATTGTTACAGGGGAACCTCAAAAGGGGGATTCTGCGTTGCCCTGATCCCCACCTGTCAGGGGTGACGTTTGGACAAGTGTTTGGGTCTGGGGAGCACTTCCTCTCCCCAAAGCTGCCCACTCGCTCTTCCCCTGCTACATCTGGTCTCCTCCGGGCCGTTGCTGGCGGCAGTTGAGGGTAGAGCAACCGCAGAAGGCTTTGTCCTCATTGAAGAGCAGCTGAACCAACAGGAAAGCCAACCCCAGCCAGTCAATTAATTGATGGAACAATTTAAAATTATGAGGAGGCTCTCAGCAGGGGGAAGGAAAACGTCTACAAATGATATGCAATAATTGCTTGTTACGTTGCCTTTTTGATTACTGCACCACATTTTTATTTCCTGCTCTTTAACTGCTATTATTTTGTTTTCTTTTACATCTTGTTAAAACAAAATGTGGAAATGTTTGCTAAAATGTGTGTCCATGATGGGCCAGTAGACTCAACAGCTCACCACATGCAGCTAATCACTGTGTATTTACAATGTATCCTGTCTGAACACCCAGATGAACTCAAATCACTTCCATACAGCCACTCTGTAAAATGGCTCTGACTGAGACCACATGAATGTACCAAGTGCCAGTAGAGACCACATTAAAACTCTCTTGATCATCAGGTCCTGTGCCTCCACAGCCCCATCTGTGTCCAGCTGTGGGGCTTTCTTCTTCAACTGCCCAACACCCTAAGAGTCTCATCTGTTGACTACAGTCAACAGACAAGCTGCATTGAAAAAGAGACCTTAGCCTTTCACTCAAAACCACACAGTGGACCAGTGTGAAACCCCGGGGCCTTTGTTGCATCTTTAAATTAAGTCTGTTTGATTCTCAAGCAGCATCTGTGTCCATTCAACTGTCAGTCATCTGACAAAGGAGAAGAGCAGGAGAAATTTTCCAACAATTTCAGCAGAGATAAAGGAAGTCTCTCTGCTGCTGCACTTTCAAATCCAGATAATTTGCAGTTAAATAAAAAGACACCAAACTACCTACAGGGAGAGCATCAGAGGATTAGAAAGTGCGAGGAAGCTCAGTTAGAAAGGGTGGGAGTGAAATATGCTTTGGACTTGGTCTGAGGGGGAAGAAACTTACAGTCGGAAAGAACAGGAGTGACTCAGAGAGGAAGAGGTGGGAATGCGAATGGAGAATTCAAGGGAATCCCACTGAGATAGCTCTCTTTGCTGGTCTGCACCGCGCCAAAGAATTCAGATGAGCAAACCATATGCTTAACTAGTCATATGTAAACTCGACTGGAGACAAAAAAGGCAATAGACATCAAGAATCTGAATCTGTCCAGAATATCAAACAAACAGCAGTTCGTTTATTGTGCTGCTTCACATCTCTGGGCAGAAAATCTATTCACAAGGAAGAGTTGCAGGTTCTTTGACTGTATGATATGTGACGAACGGAAGGGATGCAATTTCTTCTATGTCTATGTCATGTTAAAGGGAACTATATAACTTTGTGTTGAGCTGCATGTCAAATTCATGGCAAAGTGGAAAAGTGGTGCAAATTATGCCATGAGCTACACCTTCATGGCAGAATTTAAAAATAATCAAACAAAGCAATGAGCCATGACTTAATGATGCACTTTATGACCCAGTGAGCCATGCATGTTACACCATCATCCATGTTTGTGTGACATAATTTAGGAGTGATCAGCTGTAGAGTATAATGGAAACCTGTCCCGTGCAGTCAAGGGGCAATTCTCAGCCCAAGTGTTAGTTTTAGCAGCTTGCGTGCCATATTTTTCCAGTTTAATAGCTGGCAAACATCTGCAACATCTGGTTCAAATGGACAGGGGGGGTTGTCAGCAAGTAAAAGACGCCTACAGCACAAACAGCTACAGGCCTTTTTAAATGTAGCAACTCATCATTCACAACCTGCCTGGAAACAAATTCATCGGCAGTTATTTGTCAAAATTCAACTCGACTACAGATGACAACATGTAGCTACAATGTCGCAATGACACTCTCTGGGCCCAGCAGTCCCCAAGCAGCAATATAATCAAACTAGTATACACAGCTGTGCAGCCCTAAACAAAGAAAAACGTAATGAGAGTATGTAGTGAAGACTCTCTGTCAAGGGTGAGCACTTGGGCTCCACTGCCTTCCTATAGGGCTTCCTTTCCTGCTCTGAGCCCCACTTTACAATGTTTTTCACACTGGAGAGCAACAGAAAGGAGACGAGCTATGGGACAGAGTGGTTTCCAAGGAGAGGTTACTGGTGGTGCTGAAAAAAAGCACAATGAAAGATATACAGAGAAAATCATAAAATACATTTTTATGGAGTGATGAATTTCTGCTGTTCCATAATTGGAATGATATTTAGTCCTGGGGAGTGTACGGTGTCACTCAGCATCAGGAGGAAAGGTGGTCTGCGAGTTCCTGCTCTTGCCATTTTTCAAAGTGAACTTACATTCTTAGGATTCCACTCGGAGACCACTGCGGTCCATCTCAAACTGTGGTGACAAATTAATTTACAATTAAACGGTCCGCTCTAGATTTCAACAACACACACGAAAGCATTTTGTAGTTGCGTGTCTCTGGGGGACGTGAGCGAAAGATAAATGAAGAAAGGTCAGCAGACTGGAAGTTTAAGGCGGTGTCACAAACTAGCTATTTGATGTTGTGCTACTGCGCGAGAGTGAGAGCAACAACTTGTTTGCCTGCAACAGGTTCTTGTATAAACAAAGACTTATTGGAACAGAAGCCACAATTCAAATATGCCATTGAAACATGCTTAACACCAGTCTCAGAGAAAAAAATCTTCTGCAAGAATTTAACTATTATAGAGACAAAATAGCCCAAAGGTGCTTAATATCAGAAGTGTTTGAAAACTCCTATAGTTTACATCATTTTACGTGTGCTGGGCCTGAACCTTTGTTCATGCCACCTGCCATGATGTAGTGAACCCTGGATGATACACAATTCCTGTATGAAATGTGGCTGAAGGCTCGCAGTCCATGGCCCCCTTCATCGTCAGCTCATTAAAACCTTCTCATGAAGAGCCCCCCCCTCTCGTCTCCACTCATTCCTATCCTAAACTGCATCAACTTAAATATTTAATTTGGCCCTTCCTGATAGAAATAAACGGCCCTGGAATTTGATTCAAGTCAGACTCTGGACTTGCATCAAAGACGGGGCATCAGCCAGACGCGTCTCCCTGTCAAAACCTTGTGCACTCATGTAAACTTTTTTTTTTTGGGGGGGGGGGGGGGTGCTGTTGAAAAGGCACAAGGCAATCAGCTGAGGGAAGGAAGTAAGATGTCCAAACAGACGTGCACAAGTGTATGTTACTTCACAAATGATTCAGTCTGAACAGCCCCAGCTTCAAGTGTCTGAGCGGATCATAATGGATGAGGGGCTCATGAGTTGAGGCTGACATAATACTGTATGAATACAAGTTATTGGTGACCTGTTTTAACGCCAGTGGCAAACAAAGGGGGCAGCTGTCCGTCAGGAGGCGGTTGGGGGACACTGACACTGTCCCCGTTCAGTTGGACTCTGCTGACCCGTGGAGCTGCCTGTCATCTCCGCCGAGGTCTGTCCTGACATAAAGGCTCGATTATAGCGAACTGGCAGCCCGTCTGGCTAGGCTAATCTTGGCTAGCCAACTTCACTGGAGCTCGTCTGTCAGCAGAGCAGCGTGAGCCAGCGAGAGCACTGCAAATATTTACATTTATAGGAGAGGTCAAAAAGCCATGTTAAACATAGCTCCGTGTCCGTCCCGCGTAGAGACAGCCGCCTCGGCAGCACACGGCTACATTACTCTGGGCTCCGTGTTATGGCTGGAGGTGGTTGCTGGCGACAATCACAAGGTTGGGTCTATTTCCAAGAGCGGTATGTCCAAATTCAGCCTTATCTACTGCTGTGTCAGGCCAGCCCCCTTGATGTTAGCGCACACTGGGGAAAACACACATTTTAAATTCAATATGGCTTTTTTTTTTTTTAAACCAAAACCTTAACTTAAAAAAAAATAAAAAAATCAGAGGAGAGCCACCCGGCGGTAAGCCAACTCCATGGCCCATGGGAACTGTTCCCTTCCAACAAATACACCGAGCCTACCTAGCTAGTGTGTGGGGGATTCAGTTGGGGATTTAAAAGCATTGCTAGCTACCTGTTAGTCGCAGCTTCACCGGGCCATTCCGCCGAACTCCTTGGTTAGACATCTCCTCTCGGTCCCAGCCTCCACGCACGGAACAAAAATGTGTCGTTAAATGGGGAAAAAAATATCAAGGTTTGTCAGCCACTCCGCCAGTTTTAGACAATAATGGAGTCAAGGCATTGTGGCCCGGATGTGGACTGAACTGCCATAGCGATCGTTCACAAATGCTTTATAAAAAAAAAAAAAAAAAAAAAAAAAAAAAAAAAAGAAGGGAAGAAAATAGCGAGTGTAGCACCGCTGCAAAGTGCATGTAATTCTAATTTAAACCAAAAAAAAGGACTTGTCCCCGGCGAAGCGGATGAAGTGGCTGCTGCGGGAGTCGGCACTGTAACGCGGTGTTTATCTTCACATCTTCGGCAGGAGCCTCTGCCTCGGACCGGGTCCTCCTCTCCGCTCGGCGAGAGTTGGACTGTGGAGCCCTCCAGTTTTAGGTCCCACCTCAGGAGGCTGCTGGTGGGAGCTGACCGCTGACGACAACACGCTCCGGGGAGGAGGAAGAGGAGGGGGGTGAAACACTTCTCCAACATGTGGCACCTCACTGTAATCCACTCATCCAGGGCCCCGTGCGTCCTCTCTGATCGGCCCTGACACGAATAAGGACGACACCTTCGGACTTTTTCCAGCGGCGTAGGGATTTTAGGTTTCACAGCATAACTTATTGGGACACCACGATGTAACAGGTGTCAATAACATTACCTTTTATAAAAATGACAAAAGCCTCTTGAAATTGCTAAATATTATATACACATTAAAATGTAACTGTAACTGTAACTCCCATGCTTAGTGTTTACAATAATGGTCAGTTGTTTATTTAAAACAAAACAAAACAAACAAGACCCTGTCTCCTAAATAGTGCATGATATTACTGGAACACCATTTAATAAATATGGCCTGAAGACAGCTGCCTGCAGTAGCATGTTTACATTTGTTTTTATTTTGTGCAAGTACTCTCACTGCCACTTTATATTTTTCCTCGTACTTCTTGTATTTTTCCATACCTGTGGTTGCTGCTGTAACAACGAATTTCCCCTACACGGGATAAATAAAGTACTATCTTATCTTACAAGTGGGTCCTGGGATTAAGTCCAAGCCCTCCCCCCCAGCAGCGTGTATGTTCTCCTGCACCTGTATGGATTTCCTCCAGGTACTCTGACCTCCTCCCACAGCCCAAAGACGTGTGCATTATTGGAATTGGTGGCTGTATAATTCCTTTGTGTCCTGCATTAACCTGGTGAAGTGTCCAAAATGCATCCATCCCAAACTGCCCTCACTCAGTGTCAGCAGGGATTGGCTGCAGCCCCCCACCACATGAAATATGGATAACAATAGACAACTCTGATAAAATAATAACCCCCACCCATGATCTGACAGCTTTATTTACAGTCACCTTAAAACAGTATGTACAGTACATACAAAAGAGGCAAACTTTACAATTACATGAATAAAGGACAAACAGTGGTAATTAGGGTACAGTACAGTTGAGAGAAAAGATATCAGACAGTTACCTAAAAATTGAAAGTGCTTTGGTTTTCACTGATCTGAAATGCATAACCGTCAGTAGTTGCTTGTGGAGCGACGGACTCCACCACCTCCTCCTTTAAAAATCAAGATGAACAAAAATGTTAAATTCACTTCTGGCCATTGCATAAAAAGTGAATTTTACAACTCTTAAAAGACAGACACTTACCTCTTCAGAAAAGTATTTCTCAATCAGGTTAAGAGCCGCTTTGTAAACCATCTCATTTTCATGAGACTGCAGAGCCTCGATCTTGTCCAGTCCACCACATTCTTCTATCATTAGACTCAGCTTGTCTGACTCCCCCATTTTATCCCCAGCCTGACAGGAAAGCACAGCAAAGCATTTTATGGCCATCTTGCCAGCTCCCAAGAAAAACCAGGAAAGTCTGTGATTGGACAGCCTTTACTTTTCTATGGAAATGCACTCACCATGAAGATATTGGTGATGGCATCCAAGATGACCAGGATAGTTTTGCTATCCTTAGATGAGAGCAGATTCAGAAGAGGCTCAATCACATTAGCTTGAACAAGATAAACCACCTGCTGAACATTGCCCCCGCTGGTGTAGTTCGTAACAGCCCACACAGCCTCTTTCTGAGTTTTGTAGTCTCCCTGCAAAAAGAGGAAAAGACAAACATGACATAGAAAGTTAAAAAGAAACAGATATGATTCACAGTTTGTTGGGAAAATGAAATAATATTGGTCTGAACTAGTGACACAAATCCCACTAATAAAAACATACCCGTGCAAGTGTATCAACCAAGTATGGAACAAGGCCTGCATTGATGACCTCCTGGATCTGGGTGTCCCTGCCTGCAGTGATGTTGGACAGAGTCCAGGCTGCCTCTTTTTGGATGTTAGCTTTCTTGTGGCGCAGCAGTTGGGGGAACATGGACAGGGCCCCAGCATCAAGTACTGCCTGAGTCTGCTCATCTGTACCAGTCACAATGTTTCCTATGGCACGCAGTGCAGGGGTCTGTGGACAGGGTCAAAGGTGATCTTTAACCAGGGTGAGCCAAAGAGTTTGCCACGGGGGGATGACCCTGCACTAGACTACATGCCATCACGCTTGTATCATTTGAAATGAGAATGACCAACACAAGTGAGCCTTCATACGTACAATGACGGGCAGCTCGTCAAAACCAAGCATCTTCACCAGGCGAGGAATTACACCAGTCTGGACCACCACCTCAATGCGGTCATTTGCACCATCTGTCAGGTATGAAACGGCCCAACACGCGTCAGCCAACACCTCCAGGTCATCGTGGTGTAGCAGACGAATGAGAGCAGGTAAGATCTGCTGGATTGCAGTCATAGGTGGGGAGGGGTTCTTGTTGCGGCAAAGGTTTGACAGTGTCCATGTCACATTTCTCACGTAGCTTGTCTGGAAAGAGAGCGAAAGGGAGGATTTAGTTGGCCACGGGGCAGCACCCTCTAGTGGTCAATAAAATAAATGCTGCTACATATGTTCATATGGAAGGGCAATTTTAATTTGACCATTTAAAGAAAATCTGTTACAATACAACACAAAATTTTTTTATAAAATGCTTACGCTGAAGACAGAGAGGTCAGGGACTGACAGAAGACTAAGCAGAGGGGCCACAGCTCCATGTTTGATGACTCTGTCTCTAAGAACTGATCCATCACCTAAACAGGAAAGAGGGAGAATGAAGCCTTGCTTCTACGCCCATAGTTGTGAACCAACCATAAAAACAAACAGCCTTAATTACCTGCAACATTTCCAAGGGCCCAGACTGCCTGCTCGCTGATATGCTGGTGGGTGGATGTCACCAGGCTTATGAAGGCAGGAATGGCCCCCCCCTCCACAACAGCAGCTGTCTGATCAGATGTCCCGGAGGCAATATTGGTCAGAGCCCAGGAAGCCTCAAACTGGATTGGGGGGCAGTCAGTCAGCGCCAGGAATGAAACAAACTTGGAGATGAGGCCGGCACTGATCATCTGGTCAATGGGAGGATGCTTGTCACGAGAGAGCAGTTTCCTGCATTCAGGACAATACAGTAGAAGTGAGTGACCGCAGCAGTAAAAGCTCAGTGTACATTGTTATTCAGTGAACTATTATTACCGTGCAGCCTGTGTAGCCTGGAGCTGGGATTCAACGTTACCGCTGTTCACTCCTGCAACAATCTCTTCCACTGTCCATTGCCTGGCCGTCTGCAAATTTTTACATACCAATAGCAATGGACTATTAGATATATGAAGAAAAAAAAGAAAAAAAAAAAAAAGGACATAAAAAAATGGTGATACTCTACAAGCAAACCGTTAAAATATCCCTGCTACTTTTAGGAGTGTTATCTTTGTTGAGCTGTTGAAATTTATTGGGCTCTGAAGTGCTTCCTTTAATTTTATGATCATAAAGACATTGTGTGTTGTATTCGTGGGTATTAGATTGTGGCATTGTTTTGACAATGTCAAAGACATTATTACATTCCTAGATGCAAATAGCATTTAATAAGTGTAATGAGGGCCAGAGTGAAAATGTCCTCAGTTGGCAGTCATGGATTTTACCTGACAGTTCTGGGTTCTTTCTTGAAGAGGAGAGGTCGCCTCATCAGGAAATGCGGCCATGTTTCTCCTTTTGAAGATCTGATCATCTTTCTTGGCCTTGCGGAGCTCCACGTTTACCTCCACCCTCCTACGACGAAGCTCCTGAGTGGATTCATTTAAATAAATCCCAGTCAACGACATTTATTATTCCCAACTCTGACACCAACATCTGTGGAAAATGTAACTGGGACAAAACTCACATTGGCATCTTTGCCTTTGTTCTTGAACTTGTTCAGACGGGCGACGTTCTCAGACATTTTCAGTGAGAGGAAGGGTTAGCAGCAGTGGAAATATAGTTTGTGGGATTTTTCCTGCACACAAAGAAAACAACAACAAGTTAGACGTTCAACTCTGAGCTGCCTCGTGATCGAACAGAGAGAGACAAATATGCCAACTTCAGCTGTGCTTCACTAACAGAGGCAGTGACGGCCTGCTGCAGGAAGGACACACGGGTAACTGTTTTACCGTTTTATAAAAAAATAAAAGCACATTCCTTTAAATAAAGCTAACTGTGCAGCTGACAGTATCTTACCTCGAGTTGGAGCAGAAGTTGTGGTGATCACAAAATGCCGCACAGACCTTTAAATTACTACAAAAAAGGCTCCTGATTGGGCTGTTTGAGCGAGAGCATCCGGCCGCCTCCGCTCATTGGACGGTTTGAAAAAATCACGGGGAGCACAGGAAGTGTCGTCAATCCTCGTCAAAGATCGCGAGACTGTCGGTGAAAAGCCCACGGCGGACCCTGGGTCAGTTCAGTGTCTGTGTCTGCCACTTTTCGAGCGGAGGTTCAGGACGGACGGACCGATCCAGGGTCGGTGCGACGTCTGTCTGAGTTTAGAAGAACACAGCGGTGTCACATTCAGTTTAAATAGCAAAGTTATGCTGCTGTTTTTCTGCCTTATATCTACTCTACATTTAGTGTCTTTGAGTTTTAGAGGGGAAATCTTTTTTTTTTCTTCTGGCCACATATTCTCAGTTTTGCTGTTTAAATTGTGTAAAACATCTGTATTTTTCAAAGAAATATCCATTTCCATCTATCAACTATATTTTTATTACTCATACTTCTTGATTAGGCATATAGTTTATAAGAACAAAAAAGAAAACTGTGAATTCATCTGTTTATTATGTTAAACGTCAACAAATAGTCCAACTATTTGTTTGACTGATCAGAAATTGTTAAAATAATTTTGTGTTATTTAACAAATTTTATTTATAGTTATA
Source organism: Remorina albescens (assembly GCA_034769265.1). NCBI lineage: Eukaryota > Metazoa > Chordata > Actinopteri > Carangiformes > Echeneidae > Remorina > Remorina albescens. The sequence goes on along the minus strand of CM068493.1, from coordinate 16,548,987 downwards.
CCGTTTCAGATCACAGAGCCAGATTAATTACTCATAGTAATTAACTTTTTGTCACTGTCATATATGGGTTCCTTTGTAAACAGTCCCTAAGAGATGCCAATTAAAATATTGCAGCTGTGCTAAAATCTCTGGCAAATTTTTTTGTTTTGTCATGGGGGATTTCTTTGGTATGTATTCACACCATTTCTGCTTTAAATTAGGTGTGACACGTATTCAGTCCTTTCCCCACATGCAAAAACATTTTAGGCTTAAGTGAGATGTCAACAACACTCCCCTTTCTGCCACAAATATATGAGGAAGAAATCAATCTTTTCCATTTTATTAAGTTCCATATACATCAATATTTCTTCAGCTGTAATACAAAAAAAAGAAAAAAAAAAAGAATCAAGTCAAAATCTGACAAATTTTTACAAACAGGGCAGGAACCTTCAAATACATGGTTTCATCCTTCTCAGTCATTCAGTCACTACTGCAGGGCAATTCATTTACAATAGCTTATTACCGTACTTTTTAGTAGGTTATAGAGGTTTAACCAAGCAGACTACTGATGTCCAGATATTTAGTACAACTGTCTTTCATGCCACTTCAGACTAAACAATGAGTGGAAATGGGAGAAAAAAAGTTTTTTTCCACCATGATATCTGAATTTAGACACAAAACTCTTGATACATTATGCTCAATCAATCTCAGCTCTTGTACAGTCAGTATTCAGCTTGCTTTTTCTTGGACATGGTGACCAGAAGAATGGCCTGGGGGATTTTAACAGGAGAAAAATAAAAAGGCTGAGATTAAAAAAAAAAAAAAAGTACATGGAAATATGAGAGCTCCTTAAGAGTCTTTTCTCCGAGGTAAACTTTCTTCTGAAATGTCTCATGGTCCTCAGTACAGTCCCACTGATGAAGGTCCAAATAAGGTCCTTTAGAGTTGAAATGGGCAGAGGGAAGCTCTGCCTCAACAGTTCAGTGAAAGCAGCAGTGCTGGTTGCACCAACAGTCAGAGGAACAGATCCCAAACAGGGGCTGAGGCAGAGTCCGTCAGAGTTACAGTTCAGAAAAGCCATATTCTTGGCAAGTGCATTTGTCTGAGCAATGTGCGATGCTTTTTTAAGAGGCTGAAGAAGACTGTAGCTTGTTGTTATGAGACCTACAGAATGTGGAGAGAGGGGAAAATTGAGAGCCCTTCATATTTTGTTGGATGGCGTGACAGATCAAGAAACAGACAGAATGCAGAGGTGTCAGCAGACATCTTGCAGCCATGTTGGTGTAATTTTATTGGGAATGCCATTATTACTGGGGAAACTACAACTGAGGTTACATTATCAAATGAGATGAAATTCCTGATTCTTGGTGGTACATTTTGGTCTTCTAAAACATTATCTAAAATGGTTTGCTCCATATTAGTTTAAAACATCCAAACATTCAAAGTTAGATATATCTTACAACCATCGTACATGATAAAACATATGTACACTCAACAAACCACTTGAACAACCGGTTAAGTCCAACTCCTGGCGGAGTAACATACAAAATGTCTCATAAATATTTCTCTATAATAAAATATGCCGTTTTATATATTCATATACCTTTTGAGGTCAACAGATCTAATCCAACTCAGGTGTATAGCAGAAAATAAATACAAGTTCAGAACCAAACTGTGTTAAAAATCTTACTGAAAACAACCTAGCTACTGTGATGGATTGTTCAAAAAGGCCAATGTCCTGATTAGAAAAAAGCATATCCCTCAATTGCATGAGTAACACAAGTCAACATGGCTGCCGTTTTGTGATCATTACCAAAAATATGGTTATTGAAAATTTAAGCCTGGGTGACATTTACATGAAAGCACAATTTGTGTTTAAGTGTGTCTTCTTGTTTTCCTTTATTAATGGATATTTTAGATTTTTTTTTTCTGGAAACACAATGTTTGAATGTCATTATTACTAGAAACCCCAGCATCCAGTCCAGACTCCAGCTAGACTGGCCCACTTAAGAATCTGACAATCTGTAAGAAAGAAGAAAATGGGATGGCATAAATCAAAGGCATGCAGAAAAGGTGAACAGACACAAATGCAAGATGATACCTGAAACAGATGTCACATGGCACTAAGGCTTGTTAGGACATCAGACATGTCTTAATGGTTGTCAACTTTGTTGGTTTTAGTACGGCCAAGCAACCCTTAAAACTATTTGACTGTTTAAAGCCAACCCTAGTCTACGATTAAAGCACATTCTACTGCCAAATACCTTCACAGCAGACATGCCAGTGCTACAAACAAAGAGTGAATGGCAGGCATAAATGCAAACATTAAGAAAAGAATAAATGAGACTAACATAACAGCCAATGTGTTCTGAGCCAAAAGTTTACAGCACGCAAACATAAACATGGAGAAGAGAGAAACCTGGGGACGGTTGGGGTGTGCAGTAGCAGAATCACCCAGCCTTACCTGCTCGCTTTGAAACCTTTGAGCTTCTGTACAAAGAAGGCTTCCAGCACCTCGGCACACTGAAAGAACGGTGTGTCATTGGGGTTGTAATAGCGGCAGTTGTCAAAGATTTTGGTCACGTCGGCCACAAACTCTGTGAGCTTGTGGTAATATCTCTTTTGCAAACGGGTTTCCATTGTGGAGAAGTCTGGAAGGGATGGAAAAATGTGTCAAGCATGAGAAGCACATGTACAAATATATCATGGAACATGCACTACCACTCAAAAGTTTGGACACACTTTCTCATTCAAATGAATAGGAAAGTGTGCCCAAACTTTTGACTGGTAGTGCATATCAACACATATAAACAATCAGACCATTTCACTGCAATCAGGGTTTCCACAATTTATGAAGCAGCCACTAGGATGCTGTTATTTGTCCTTACCCATTGGCTCCTTGATCACACGATAATAATCAGGTGCATCGTGGGGATCCACTGGTTCAAGGAAAGGCCATGCCATTTTGTGAGACTGTTGAAATAACAAGAAATTCAAAAGCTCTCAATATCAACTTTGCTAAAAAAAAATTACAGGTTAGTTCGAAATGAAATATTTGACAAAGGTTTGACTTTGCAAATGTATATTTTTTATTAAACTAATATATAATAAAGAAAAGTCTCCTTTGTGTTTAATAATTTTCTTAAATAACTGCTTCCTCAAACCTTCTTGAAAAACACTTTCTATTGTTCATTAAGCCAAGTTGATACTTCTCTGCTCCAGACATGCTGTAAGACATAGAGTGCTCTTCTTGGAGTAATAACAGTGACAATGATTGTCATTGGACAAGAGCTTTTGATTATTATTGTTTACAATTTTATTACTTACAATTTAAAAACAGCCTGCTGACAAAGATACGGTTGTGTTCAAAATAAGTGTGTTTAAAAATGTAAATAAAGTTCAAAATCCAAAATCATTAAACTAATGTTTAGTTGTATAACCAGTTTCCGAGAACTGCTTCACATCTGTGTTACATGGAGTCGACCAACTTCTGGCACGTGTGAACAGGTATTCCGGCCCAGAGTGATTTGACAACATTCCATTGTTCCTCTGCATTTCTTGGTTTTACCTCAGAAACACCATTTTTGATGTCACCCCACAAGTTTTCTATGGGATTAAGGTCCGGGGATTGGGCTGGCCACTCCATAACTTTAATTTTGTTGGTCTGGAGCCAAGATGCTGCTCACTTCCTGGTGTGTTTGGGGTCGTTTTCTTGTTGAAACACCCATTTCGAGGGCATTTCCTCTTCAGCATAAGGCAGCATGACCTCTTCAATTATTTTGATATATGCAAACTGATCCATGGTATGCAATAAATAGGCCCGACACCATAGTAAGAGAAACATCCTCATCTCATGATGCTTGCACCATCTTGCTTCACTGTCTTCAGAGTGTACTGTGGCTTCAATTCAGTGCTTGGGGGTCGGCTGACAAACTGTCTGCGGCCCTTGGGCCCAAAAAGAACAATCTTACTTTCATCAGTCCACAAAATGTTTCTCCATTTCTCTTTAGGCCAGTCGATGTGTTCCTTGGCAAAGTGTATCCTCTTCAACACGTTTTTTTTTTTTTTTTGTAAACAGTGGGGTTTTGCGGGTGCTTCTTGCCAGTAGATTAGTTGCACACGGACATCTTCTAAATGTCACAGTACTCACCGGTAACTTCAGACCATCTTTGATTACCCTGGAGCTGATCATTGGCTGAGTCTTTACCAATCTGGCTATTCTTTGATCAATTCGAATGGTAGTCTTCTGTTTTCTTTCACGTCTCTGGTTTTTCTTTCCATTTTAAAGCATTTTAGATCATTTTAACCGAGCAGCCTATCAGTTTCTGCACTTCTTTATACGTCTTCCCCTCCCCAATCAAAGTTTTAATCAAAGTATGCTGTTCTTCTGAACAATGGCTGTAATAACCCATTTTTCTCAGGTTTTCAGAGAGAAATGCATGTACAACATGTGCTGGCTTCATCCTTAAATAAGGGCCACCTGATTGACACCTGTTTTTTCACAGAATGAATAACCTCACAAATTGAACTCCACACTGCTATTATTTTGAACACGCCCCTTTCAATTAATTATTCAATTACACAGGCTAAGGAGCATGCACATCATGAGTGTTGGGTCTGTTGGTTTTCTATGACTCTACTACACCTACTGGTAAATTATATCCCATGTAGTAATATAATTTCTAAACAATGATTGATCTGGTTAGTCATGCTGGACTATTTTTTTTTTTTTTTTTTTAAACACAACTGTACATCATTCTGTACAGTGAAGCTCAAACATCCACGTTTTTGAAGTAATAATGTTATTAACATTAGCTGAGTAAAGACATTTAAACATACGGAGGTGTCTTACCTGCAATGAGCGTAATATTCTTTTCAATCCCTCATAATCTTTGTCAGTGAGCGGGGTGAGGACTGTCATGGCGTCTTCTGTCGACTGACACTGTGGGCATACGTATACGTCGATGTGGTTGGCCTCGCTCTGCAGAATGCCCACACAACGCCCATGGTACCAGTTCTGGCAGCGGTCACAGCCTATGTAAAACCTGTGGGTCAAAATTGAATATATCGTAGTTAGGTCATTCATTCATGTGGAGCCTTTTGCCGATGTGCTGACGTATTATGAGGGACCAGGTTTTTCTACACCCCTTCACATAGAAGAAATACTGATTATTGGGCCTGATTTTTCCACATTAACACTTAGCCATACTGTGATTCGTCATATGGTGTCCGGCAGATGCAGTACAGCTCCTCATTGCTTCCTCCTTCTTGGCCACGTTTGCAGTCGTTACACACAAAGTCTTCTAACTTCTTGGCTTCCTTCTCTGTGATGCCAACACATGCTCCATGAAACCAGTTGGAGCACAGGTCGCAGCCAATGTAAAACCTGAAAGAAGAGGAAAACATCGCTAGGACTTATTTTTCATCATCAGTCTGTCTCGTGTGGATTACAGTGTATAAGTGTCATCACAATAAATGAGCTTTTCCATCTGAGCTTACTTTGACTCGTCGTAGGGTGTTTTGCAGATGCAGTACAGTTTGGTGTCCTTCTTGTGATCCTTTGAGGTAGAAGAGAGCTTCTTCTTCTTCTTGTGTTTAGAGGAGCTGGAATCTCTGTCCTTGTCTCTGTCCCTATCTCTGTCCTTGTCTTTGTCCCTGTCCCGATGTCTGTCCCGCTCTCGGTTCCTATCCTTCTCTCGATCCCGGTCTCTGTCTTTTTCTCTGTCTCTGTATCGGTCTCTGTCCTTTTCCCTGTCCCGTTTCTTGTCCTTGTCGTGATGCCTGTCCCTGTCTCTGTTTCTGTCTTTGTCTCGCTCTTCTTCCCTTTTGCGTTTATGCGATGAGGAAGGTGAGGCCACTATCTGGGTACTGTGAGAGGAATGTGTGTGGGAAGGATGGGAGGAGTGAGAAGAGGCCGCTTTGACTGTCGCAGCAGCAGCTTGGGTGATTGCAGCTCGGGCTTTCTCCTTCTCTTTCTGTAGCCTGGCAATGTCCCGCCTCAGCTCCTCCTGAGAAGGAGCCAAAACATGTAATGTTAGTGTAAAATTTGACACCTGATTCCTTTCGAGGCAATATTGGTGTCATTCATTCATTCAGAATAATTTTTTTTACTCATACAGGGAGAACATGTGCTAACCTGTACTTGCAGCTGCAGCTCCTTGTCTAGTAGGGCCCTCTTCTTCAGGATCTCAGCCTTCAGCTGTTCTTTGTGCTTGTAGAGCAGAGCAGTCAGCTTGGTCGCATTCTGCTTAGAGCGTTTCTGCTCCACTACCTCCTCCTTCTTTCGCTTCTTAGCTGCCTGCTTCTCGTCCTTCTCAATCTTGTCGAGAATGAACTTCATCACCTGGTTGCAAACAATCATTCTGACGAAAAGAGACAAAAGGGGTAGATATATCACAGACTAGTCTTGCTTAATTGGGGATCCACTTATGAAGTTGCTTACATAGTGGGATATTTGGCCTTTTTTGTTTTCATACAACAAAAGGAAAACATGCTATGCAATTCAATGAAACTGCTTGTCATCCACAGGAACTATTCATATCTGACAAAAATCCAAACCTCTGGTTCTCCTCCCGCTCAGCTGCAGCCAATGTCTTCCTCTGTTTTAGCTGCTCTGCTGTAGCATTCTGCTTCACAACCGACTGACAACAAAAACCACACTGCATTAATATCTACAGTATCTGTAAGGAACACATCATTGTCACTTGTTCTGTGTCACACCTGTTTTTGGATGCTGTCCCCAGAGCTGACAACCTGCAGATTCTGCTCTTTCTGTTCCCTTTTCACCTCATGGTGTTTCTTCTTCTTTGGTTGTGGCTGTGGTGGTGGTGGTGGTTGTTGTTGCTGCTGCTGCTGCTGCTGCTGCTGCTGCTGCATCCTCTGAAGCTGCTCCTGGACACTCGCTGGAGCCTGTATGGTCACCATATTCTGAATCGGGTGGGCCTGAATCTGCCCCCCTGTCTGCTGGATCTGGATAGGAAGCTGCAGTTTGATCTGCTGTGGAACTGTGCCACCCTGCTGCTGTGCCTGGGCTTGGATCTGAGCTTGGATCTGGGCTGCCACATGGGGTGGCAGAGCCGACAGAAGCTGGACTGGCTGTTGCAGGCCAGGAACTGTGATGAGCTGATGCCTGATTGGAGACTGGACCTGAAGCTGCGGCTGCGTTTGAACTTGATTTTGGCTTTGAGGCTGGAACTGGACTTGGAGTTTTGTTTGGACTTGTGGTTGGGTTTGGACCTGAAGCTGCGGCTGCGTTTGAACTTGATTTTGGCTTTGAGGCTGGAACTGGACTTGGAGTTTTGTTTGGACTTGTGGTTGGGTTTGGACCTGAAGCTGTTGCTGGACCTGGGTCTGTTGGGGTGACGCGACTTGAAACTGGGGCTGAGTTTGTACTTGAGTTTGCACCTGGGGTTGCTGCGGGGCCTGAGTCTGAATCTGGCTCTGTTGCTGGAACTGGACCTGAACCTGGGGATGGAGTTGTGTTTGGGCCTGAGACTGAACCTGAGGCTGCGGCTGAACCTGGGGCTGAGTTTGGACCTGAGGCTGTTGCTGAGCCTGGGGTTGGGTTTGCGTCTGTGTTTGAAATGAAGCTTGTACTTGGGGATGGTACTGAGGTTGGACCCTTGACTGGAGTTGAGCCTGGGCTGGGGCCTGGACCTGTGGCAAAGTTTGGGTCTGGGACTGAAACTGCACCTGAGGTTGGATTTGAGCAAGGGGCTGGACTTGGGCTTGGGGTGCCCGTGGCTGAAACTGAACTCGGACCTGGGGGTGGATTTGGGCCTGTGCTTGCGACTGGAGATGCGCTTGAGCCTGAATGTGTGGCATTTGTTGGACTTGGCCAAAGGGTTGGACTTGAATCTGTGCATGGATCTGGGTTTGAGGCTGGGGTTGTAGTTGAGTTTGGGGCTGAAGCTGAGGTTGGGAGGGTCTAACAGTAGTCACAACAGTAGAGACGGGTAATCCCTTCATATGAACCTGCACTGCTGAGACTGGCATTTGAGGGACCTGTTGCATGGATACCACAGCAGGTTGCTGGACTTGTGCTTGAGACTGAGGAGTAAGGGATGCTTGAGGGAGAGGGGTAACGCATGAATGAGTGGATGTGGATGCAGGGGCAGAGACAGTGGTTGGGACAGGTGCCTGGATGGGAGCTGCAGTCTGTTGAGCTGGTTGAACTGTCTGACTTTGAGATGCGGCTGAGGTCCAAACCTGGGGCTGAGCTACCCTCTGCTCTATCAGAGCTACAAAGGGAGGAAGAAATTAATTAAATGAAATCATGTAAATTAAAACAAGTTTCAATATACAAAAGTCAATGATTATATTTATATGTAGACCAACAACTGATTCGTTTTGCTGTAGGTGGTTTACCTGGCACTGAAGGTGTTGTAGAGGTGGCTGTGACTGGTGTGACAACTGCACTGGCCACGGCAGCATGAAGGGGAACCGGAGCTGTGGCTTGGATTTGGGTTAGAGCTTGAGCTGGGGATGGGACAGATATTTGGGTGGAGACAACAGCTATGACAGGGGCAGAGACTGGAGCTACAGCAGGGGTTGGAACTGGGACTGCAGAGGGAAGAGAGGAAGAAGCTTGCATTTGGGCCGGGTTATTTGCTGCTGCTATGGCAGCAGCTTGGGCAGTCTTGACTGAGACAGGGGCTAAAGCAGGGGCAGGGGCAGCAACATGCATCTGAGCAGGGGCTGAGGTTAACCCTGAGGAGGAACTGAGGATATGGGTCTGGACCTGGGACTGGGGTGCAACAGGTAGTGTCACTGCAGTATGTGTTTGTGTAGGGAATGAACCTGAGGTAAGGGTGGAGGCTTGTGTTTGGATCATGACTTGGGTATCAGTTTGGTTTGCAGCTGGTACTGCATTTTGTGCTGGGGCAGGCACACATCTTGCCAAATGAGGTTGTGAAGGCATAGAAGCTGGTGAAGAGGATAAAACCTGTGTGGAGACCTGGACTGCAGCTTGTGGCGGAGCGGGCACAGGAGTGGACACTTGTGATTGTGCAGTGATGGATGAGGGGGTAGCAGCTGAAACCTGTGGCTGGGCTGCAGCTTGTGCTGAGACAGGGGCTGCAAATTGGGTTTGCACAGGAATTGATGGTGGGGTGGCGGCCAAACTTGGCATTTGTGTTGGGGCAGGTACAGGGGCTACCATTTGGGTTTGGGCCAAGGCTGAAGGAGTCGTCTGGACCTGTGCAACAGTTCTGGCTTGAGCTGGAACTGACATTTGGGTTTGTGACAAGGCAGGCTTTGTAGGGCTTGGAGTATTGGGTGCTGAAGTTGAAGTTGAAACAGATGAGGATGGGGGCATGGGAGTGAAGAGGAAGCGCTGGACCTGGCCATTAGGCATGGCAGCCTGCATTAGTTGCTGACCAGGTCCAGGGATGACTGTTACACCCTGTGGGATGATTTGCAGCTGGCCCTGAGTCTGGCCCTGACCCTGGATCACCACTGTCAGACCTGGGTTTCCACCCTGCAGAGGTGATGACAAAAGGAATTTATGTGATTTTAAATATCCACCTAACAATAATACAATTATTTTATAAGTTGGTTTTGAGAAGTATACTTCGTCAGAAGTATATGAAATACATACCAATTAGTGGACAATATTCAATTAACTTGGTGTGTTAGTCAGATGAAAATGTGCTCCTCACCTGAGCACCCTGTGTTAGCTGCATGAGCTGTGCCATTGTTAGTTTGACTTGACCCTGCTGGGGTCTGTTGGTTTGCGGGTGAGCTACAGGGGCCTGTCCAGGAGCCGTAGCTGCACGAGGTGACATTGCAGAACCTGCTGCCACTCTCTGAGCAGCTGCTGCCGTCTGCAAGGGTGTAGAAACTGGCACAGCTGTGCCTGCTGGCTGCCCACGGCCAATCTGGGTCACAGCCTGCTGAAGTTGGCCTGAAGGGGATGAGAAGGGAGACGTTTTTTTTTTTTTTTTTTTACAGTTTCATTGATACAACGGCCACAAAAGCCGACCACATTCACTGGGGAATAAATGTTATCAGTTGGACAGAATACCTTGTGGAGCCAAGGCTGGACTTCTGACCATTGTTGAGCCCACAGTGGTAGACAGGGTAGATGATTGGCTCATTGTAACGACTGGCTGTGTATGGCCTCCTGTGGTGGCCTGGAAAGAAAAACAACGGTAAAATCGTCAATGATTATGCTTAGTATTTTCCATAGCTTCCAGTTAAAACTGAAAAGGATACAGTGACAAACAAAATACCTGCTGCTGTGTAGTTGAGCCAGATGTGGTGGCTCTGAGGTTGATGTTGCCAGTCGTAGGGTGTAGTGTGCTGTATGTTCTAAGGTTTGCTGGAGGCCCAGAAGGGAAAATGCCTAGGACCTTCTGCTGGACTACACCTGTTGACAGAAACAGTTGTGTAAGAAGACTATATATAGTAATACAGATCAGAGAAGTGAAGGTAATACAGAAGTGGCACTGCATGCACCGTGTGTGTGGGGGAGAGCTTTGAAATGCCTTTTTTGCTTTAAAATAAAAACTGAAATCCTCTCAAAAGACACTTGAAAAGCGCTTGGGATAAGCACTCAGCTCATAGGATGACAATAGCTCAAACTTAACTCAGACTGAGAAAGCTTCTAAATACTGTTGTACATTAACACCCCCCCAAAAAAACAAAAAAAAAAAAACAACAACACACAAACCAACAAGCAGACATTTCACAAAAACGCCAATAAACGGAAAAAAAGTTGCATTGGAGATATCATCCATGCTCAATGTCAAGACCTGAAGGGGAGATTTCGGGGTCTCACATAACTCTTTTTCATCCATTTTGGCAAGTCTAAGGCCAGCGGAAATGGATGACACTCATGCTCCCTACCTCCTTGAGTAGTGGGCATGTTGAGCGTGACAATCTTGCTGTTAGCAGGCAGTTTGGCAGTGAGGACCTGGCCAGCCACAGTCACTGGGCTGCCAGCGATCTGGAAGGTTTGCTCTGAGGTGGCGATGCTGCTAGCCACGGTGGCCACGGAGCCAGAGGAGGCTGCAAAACACACCATGCCACCTGCGGTCATGCATACCCACAAGGGCCACCACAAATGCCGATTTACAGCTATGGTGTCCACTGGAATGCTTGAATCATGGCTGTTATTCCAGCAATTTAGGATTATTGATTCAGTCATGTGATACACTGGGTCTTGTGCATCTTGCTTAGAATTTAGAGGACTCGAAAACATTGTTGAAAATCTGGTTTTAACAGGACTGAAAGTGGACACCACGAGTCAGTTGCTGAAAACCAGACATTTACAAAAGTAGGAAACTGACACAAAAAGGAGCTGTAAATGGTGAAAAGTCATGTAGATGACTGAGTTTTTACAAAATGATGTTGCTATCAAACACAAAAAGGGGAAAAAATTTAAGTTGAAAACAAAAAGAGAAAAAGTCATTTGTTTGTCTGCCTGTCTCAAACAAAATATGATGGATGAAAAGATACAAAGTTCTGTTGAGGATTACAGATGGACAGCACAAAATTTACATTCTTCTTCTTCCACCTGCTTACCCGAGCTGTTGTTGGTTTGACCCTGCTTCACCCAGGACGCAAACGACTGGTGGAAATTCTTGTCTTGCTGGAAAGAAACTGGGGAGCCCAGTTTGGAGGCAAGGACCATCTTGGTTCCAGATGTGACCTGACCTGTCCTCTGGCCCATGGACGTTGGGGTGCTGGGAGTGCTGGCTGAGATGGGGGTACCAGTTGTCGTGGAAGAGGTGGTGGTTGTATTTGGTCTCTGCTGCTCCAGACGTTTCTAAAGCAAAAGTGTTATGTTTATAAGAGTGTGGACTTTGGGGAACTCTCAGCAGACAAGCTAGAACTTGTGGTAGCGCTGTGCACCCACCTGTTGGGCAGCTAATCTGGCCTGTTTCAGCTGATTCTCCAAATGGGCTTTGACATCCTCTGCTGTCTTCAGACTAGCGCCAGTCTTGGAGGGATCTATACCCTGCGATTTGTCTCTCTCCACCCTTTAACACCAAGGAAAAAACATTAACAATGTGATGACTTTGCTACCAGAAGAATTTAGTATTCCCCAAAATGACCGCAACGGAGGCTGTAGGCCAGAGGAGGTTTGCTGTGCGTTTCTCACCTCTCTGCGAAGGCCCTGATCTCCCACAGCTCCAGATCCTCTTCAGGCACCCATGTCTCCACAGCAACAGGCCCAGTCAGCTTGGCTGGCTCCTGCTTCTTTGGCCTCAGCGCACTGGAGCGCAGGCCTTTCCTCTGGGGAGTTGGGGTTTCTATTCGTATGAAGGGAGAAACAAACTATTAATTATCTTTGCATTATAATGGCATAATTCCTCAATTTAAATCCTACATTGCTTCTGAACATATGATCTCTTTTACCTTTGGGAGTGTCCCTGTTCCCAAGTGGACAAATGATCTTCCTGATACAGTATTCTGAACGGATGCCATATGGCCCAACGTCTCTTCGCTTTATAATCTCTGTTGTGGTAATGTCCGTGTCTGTGGTTTCTTTGAAAATCAAACACATCAGGGCAATATGAGATGGCGTCAAACTACCAACAAAACAAATGTAAGCAGGTTCCTTCAGAGCCACCCAGAGAGGTTGCTTGTAGGAAATGAAAGATCAATGCAGTGCATCCGGCCCCCCACATCAGCTACAGTCAGCTACCCACAGCATCCAATGACAAACTGTAGCTTACACACACACACACACACACACACACACACACACAAGGTGCACAACTCACATTGCATGGTTTATGTTGATATTGTTGTTGCTGTTTTTGTCATCTCTGTATACCCGTTTTCCCTATGTTAATAGTGTTGCTGCTGTTGTTGTTTCTGTGTATCCGTCTTCCCCATGTTAATAGTGTTGCTGCTGTTGTTGTTGTTGCACCCCCCCGCCCCCGGTCTTCCCTATCCTGTTCTCTCTCTCTATCCACTCCTGAGCCTCAGCCCAGTAGCTTTACCAGCAAACCAATACCATTGCCAATAAAGTTATACGCAAATGGGGACAGGAGGAGTATGTCAGACTCCTCCTTCGCAGAGTAAAACTGTTTTAGCACAACAACACACCAGGAGCATTCATACTGCCTGCTCCAGCTGATGAACAGGACAGATTAAAAAAAATTTTAAAAAGTGCAGAGCATGTTCTCACCTTTCCGAGTTGTCCCTACGGCAGGAGAGGGTTTTACAGCCATGTCGTCCCACCTGAGGCAGGCCCAAAGCAGCCTCAGCATCAGGCTGACCCCTGCCAGGGACCTCACAGTCTGGAGGCGGTACCTGAATGTGAAGTAGTCAGAAGGAACATAAGCTATTGATTCAAACTGCAAACTTTATTTGTATTTTAACACCCTTGTAACCTAAGCCACAGAAATGTCTTTCTGTTGCAATACATACATACGCTTAAATGTAATCTAAAGAAAAAAAGGATTGGAACTTTTAACTGCATACTACAAAAGCAAGGTCCCAACGCAATTTTTGAGCACCCAAACAACAGTTAAAAACTGTACAAACCTCCATGTGATCCCAAACGTGGGCCGAGGTGAGGGGTAGGGCCATATATCCAGGGCTGGCTTGGCATTGTAGTTGAAGATAGGTACCTCTCTAATGCCTGCTCTCCTCGCCAGCCTCTTCAGGTCGTCATTCGGCAGTACAAAGATGCTCTTCTTGCTGCTCTTGGTGACAAATTTGCGATAAGATGGCAGTGCAGTGCCTGAGCGGGCCTTTTTGGATTTGGAGAACCTCAGAAGGCTGACTCGGTCCCGGGTGGAATACTCTTTACTAATGGTCATGGAGCTGCTTGTTGTTGAACCAGAAGTGCTCATCTTAATGCTGGCAACTGGAGGTTTGCTCTTTTGGGAGATGACTGCCAGGGTGCTAGACTGGGTTGTGGAGGGAGTGGTGGTAACAGAGGAGACTGTGCTGCTTACTGCTTGAGATATGATATCAGGTTTACCGACACTACTGGACATGTTAGTTGTGGTGACATTTTGAGACTCTGTGGTGGTAGTACTAGGAATGACAGAAGTCTTCAAATCTTCACTACTACTGCCATTGTTGGTACTACTATTATTCACACAAGAAGGGCTTGAGGATGGAGGTTTGTTGGCTGTTGATCCCTCACTGCCCTCACTGGCGACATGTTCCTTCTTACTGAGCGTGTCTTCTTTCTCGGCCACGTGGTTCTCTAACTTGGGTACTTTCAGGGGAGGTGGGTGGCATGTGTCGGATGAATCATTTTGCAACAGGTCTCCATTCATCAAAGACTTGACAGGCTCTTTCTGAGGCTCTTTGATGCCACCTTGACTGGACGGGTCTGAATTGATGTTTGAGTCTGTAGTCGTACTGACCACAGAATTTCCATTCACCTGCACTAGACTGGTCTTGTTTTGGTCCATCTCCATGTTTTCCGCATCACTCTGTGTGCTGCCTTGCTCTACCTCCTCGTACCCGCGTTTCTTAGGATTCTCTCCCACTCTAGCCACATCTGGCCACTGTGTATTCTCCTTGCCTTCTATTGCCTCAGATATACAGTTGTTTTTGCTGTTGAGCTCAGTGTTTGCTACAGGTTGTCCATTCACCTCTTTGTGGGCTAAGGTCTCCCCTCCACTCCCCTGCACAGCTTGTACTTCTGTCTGTTTGCTGTGGTTGGTTGCTGTAGAGTCTGTTTTTGTCTCCATCTGCTCCTCCTCAAATTCAAGCTTTTTTACTACTTGGTCTTTCACATGTAAGCTCTCCTCCTTCTCTTCTGTTTTGACACACAGTGTCACAGCTGACTGCTGTTTTATTAACATGGATTCTTCAGTCTTAACTCCAGAATTAGACTTCATGGGAGCTATTTTAGACAGAAGCGCTGCCTGTCTCAGCCTCTCTAGCCTCTGTTTTTCCTCCAAAGTGAATTGTTTCACCCGGCGCTCCAAAAGCCCATCTAGTTTTGAGGGCTTGACCTTCTTCTTATAAGCTGTCCGGAGCTGGAAGCCCTCGCTGACATTCACCACGTCATAGTAGGGCTTTGATATCGAGGCCTCCTGTACCGCTGGACTTTCAAAGCTTTTGACTGGTTCTTTTCTTATAGCTTCTACAGATAGTGTGGAAGGGCCTTTGTTTTCAACTTTATCTACAAAAAATAAATAAATAAAATCACACAGGTCAGTACAGGGATGGAAATATATATGTTATTTTCACTAATAGTGTCACAGAACATCCATTTACCTTTCTCATGACTTGAGGCAAAGGTTTCTGGGCAGGAGTCAACCTCCATTTTTTCGTCTTCTGTCATCTGTTTCACAGTTTTCCCCTCTTCCATTTCTGTGGGTTTCTCTTCCTCTTTGGAATTCTGAGTTCGGCAGTCCTCCTCTGATGATGTGATGACAGCTGATGCAGCGACAGACTTTTGCTTATTCTCCTCATCCACTGTTTTTTGCTTCCCAGTTTCTGTCATCTTCTTCTGGTTGTTTGTGCAAGCCACTGCATTTTCTTTGCTCATTTTAGCTGTTATGAAGACATCAAATAAACAAATAAAAATAAAAAAGTATAGCAGCCTAAACTCCCAGTAGTGGAATGCTACAGTAAGGAAAATAAAATAAGTACTCAGGGGGAAGTATCCCAATTCAACTCTTACCCTCCAGTTCTTTACGGTAGTTTACGTTTGTGTTTCCTGGGAGCTTTGGAACAAAACGTGGCACATGGGTCTTACTAACCCAGCTCCAACCTCCGTAACCAGTCACTCTATACTCCTCGCCCTTTTGCTTCCAGACCTAGATGGAAACACCAATTTGATGTAGCTTTAAAATGAAGAACCAGAATCATTTCAGTGGGCGTTTCTGAACATTTCTACTGTGAGATAATACCAACTATCAATCAAAAGCGAATTCTTGAACAAAACTTCCTCTATGGCCAAAGGGACAGCTGAAAAACAGCTTTACCTGGTGTTTGATGGGGATGGTGTACTTCACCCAAGTTGCCTGCTGCAGTGTTTCCTCATCTTCCAGTTTTTTCTCTCGCTTCTTCACCTTTTCTTTCTCTTCTCGTTCCATAGAGGTCATGCGATGTAGCCTGAAGCGAGAAAACATGAGACATTAGGTGTACAAGCACTACTGACAGTTCGGATAAAAAAAAAAAAAGAAAAAAAAAAGAAATAAAATCACTGGTGTAAGTGAGAACTGTTTTGTGTGTGTGTAATAGACTGCCATCCGTTTCTGCAGCGAGGTTGCTTCTTTCTTTACCTTGTGTGTCCAAGAGAATCTTTCCATACAGGCAACATAACGACTGGTTTGATGGCACACTCCAGTATGGCCAAGGCCAAAGCAAATTCCCTGGCCTTGCTGCACATTTGCACTGCTTTGTTCCAGTTGGTCCTAAAAACAAGAGACTGACTTTATAAAACCACAGGTAAAACAACAGAAATTAATTCAACTAGAAAGCTTTTTATTATTTTGAAATGGTAGATAAATAAAATTATTTTTTTTATTCTTTAAAGGAATAGTTCAACTTTTTGGGGAGCCTTCTGAACTGTTCTGATTGAAAGGTATGCAAGACCCCTCAGGCTCCCTGGACTTAGAATGCTGGTTGGTTAAGCACTGCCTGGTGTGAGTACCTGTGCGATGCCCAGTTAGGATGCATAAATGGTCCAGGCACGTTGGTTTCCAGCTGGATGATGGTGAGACGCAGTGTGGAGACAGTCAGGTTTCGTGAACCGTAGATTGATCCGTTCCATTTGAATTCAGATGCTGTAGTCAGGCTGAACTTGTGGGACAGGTGGCGTCTCTTATCGTGGTCCTCACGGTGTTGATGTTTATTGAGAGCCAGGACGTTGGTGCTATACTGGTTGTGGTAGACCCTGTACTTACCCTCCTGGCCTAGTTTGAACAAGGTGTTCAGATTTACTGTCAGGTCTCTTTTTAAGAAGCTGAGGCGTGAAGATTCCCCATCGAAACGCACAGGTGACGACTGAAAAATGAGAGGGGAACAAAAAGTATGGCTTTAACTGGAACTTTGAAAGTCTGTGATGCCCATGCTGAGACAAAAACTCTTAGTCTAAATATAAACATTTCTTTACAGGACCTTTTATCACTTAGTCACATTAACCAGCATGTAGTAACTTAGCAAGTATTGAGAAAAGTAGAAAGAATTTGTCCTCACTATTCTTTAATTTTACAAAGATTTCAGTCAAACAGAAAAACACCTGTACTCACCTCCTTGCTGCCTCTGGGTGTTTGGTTATTCAGCTCCTGTCCTGCTGCTATTGTCCTGTCAGTCTTGACCTGCTCAATATACTCATCTGTCATTCAGAAAGCAGATACACCATCAGAGCAAAAACAAATTTAACAATGATTCAGACATACATTTAAACAAAGCTCAACTATCCAAAGCTCGACATAATTGCCTGATTTAAGTGTTTGATCGATAAATTCACACCGGTATGAGTTCATTTGTCAGCATTAAAACATTCTTGGGTAGCATTTGTTGTTTCTACCAGAACAATTTGAAAATCGCCAGACAACGAAGCTAAACCAGAGGAGGAAAGGAAAAAAAAAAAAGACAAGAATCCATGAAAAAAATCATCCAACCTTAAGGCCTAAAACACACTGCCTTAGAATCGGAGTGGGCTCAATCTGACTTTTTATTCCCATTTTAGAATCTTAATGTGGAGACAGTGAGGCCATGCTCTATATATGGTCATACCAGTAACGCAATGTAGGCTAAAATCATATCATGTCAATAATGTAACAGGTGAAAAGCAGAATTGTTCTCTCTTATTCTTGGCTTCTCTCCCCCTCTCTTCAAATGAGGGTAGAGAAAAGTAAAGGCAGCCTCCATGCAGAAACAACACAGCAGACACACGGTCAGTGTGAACATGTATATATTTAAACATGCAGCATGCAGCAATTCATTGACACAGCCTCCACACACAAGGAAGGCAGAAGGTGTGTTTTGTAAAGCTGTTTGTTTTGTAAACTACTTTGACAGCCTAAGTTCCTAAACATGGATAAATTCGCTTTGGCGCCTTACTTCTTTCACTCACTCCAGTGCCTCCACTTCAGATTACAAAAATTTAATAAATAAAAAAATAAATGAACCACACACAAAAAAAACCCCCACACACACACCTCATTAAACCAGGAGTTTTCTGGATAGTTAGGAGAGTGAGTCTGTGAGAGAGAAAAAGCTACATAAGAACAAAAGGAGAAAAACGCCAAAGCAAATTTCATCTTGGTCTCTTAAAACACTCATATGACGATTTATACTTGATGTTTGTGATATAGTCATTCACTACATCCCAGGTGGAACGAGCCATGATACATCAAAGATGTTGGATGTATCACCTACTCCCTGAATGGACTTAATTCCAAAGTCAGTGTAAATTTACTTTCTCAGAGAGAACAAAGCGTCATATTCACCTGTCCCATCCTGGCTGGTGAAAGAGGACTGAGAGGACCGATCAAGCAAGTCAGGCGGGGCTGGTTTCCTTAGGCTTCCAGATCCAGACATCTGACTGCTGCTGCTAGTCGCCTCTGGCTGCGATGACTGCTGCTGCAGCTGATCTTGGGTTGGTGTCTGCAAGTCATCAGGGGTTGGTACTTCACTGCTTGATGTCGCGGTAATGTTTTCATCTAAATAAAAAAACATTAAAAAAAACAAACTATGTTAAGATAGTATGAGCAAATGCAACTAATGGTGGTAGAAGAGAGCTAGGAGACATTCTCGCAGGCAACATGCTGTAAGCAAGAAGACAGCTGGGCAATGGCTGCAAATAGGAAACTCTCAATAGAGCTTGTTCAATGCATTACACTGTCATAAGTCTTGGCATTTGTATATTAACAACAAACTTTAAATTGATATTGTTAGTGAAATATCAATTGTTTCATCAGTTAGTTAGGCTTATAAAAATCAAACCGGACTTGGATGAGAAAAGCTGCATAAATCCAAAGTAAGCTCCTGCATAGCCAAATTAAGACACAAGCTCTGCCTTTGGGGTGTATTAGGAAAGAGCCCTGCATATATATGCAGCTCTTTGTCGACATGGTGGCAGGTGGGGCTCCCAGGCAGAGAGCCCTTTGTCTGAGCAACAGAAACCCACCCAATGGCCCATAAATTGGAATGAGAATAAGGAGCTGGTTGTGACAGACGTGGCATGGTAGCTGCTGCCAAGATCACCACCTACCACAGTGCCAAAAGTGTGCTTTTCAAGACCTAGGGTGGAGGAGATGATATAAAATACAGGACGAGGGACAGATGCAGACATTTTGCCACCAAAGCAGAGACTTGAGGCAACTGCTCAACTTTAGAATAGTGAAAAGTGAAAGTCAGAAAAGACCTGAAATAACCAATGATCTCATTGGATCAGTTAAATATAGGAGAAAATATCCTCTCATTATCTAATTAGATGTAAAAGTTCCAAAGGATCAGGCTCCTTATGTTCATGCAACAGAATTAATCAAAATCACATTATGGCCATGTGACCTATCCAAAACACAGGAACACCAAGAAAGAGCTGCAATTGCTTTGCATAAAAGGCACAATGTGTATAAGGTGCATCACTACACCAAATTGTACATGTTTTCAATGAACTGCTAAAAAAAAAAGAGCATTTAGCAGCCACAGCTTCAAGTGTTTGGTCTGAAATGTAATTTATGTCCCAGCAGAAGTAGCGAGGTCCTTCTGTCATGGTGTGTGACATACATGGAGGATGATGAAATTCATTCAGCTGAGGAAACACAATCTCTCCTCTAGGGAATATGTATCATAAAGTGGTTACACACTTGACTGTCTGAAGTTGTCGCAAAGAGAACAAAAATAGACATGCCAATAAAGGCAAACTTGGTTTAGCTTATGACGAGCACAGCAGCACATGATGCTCAAGCCCCAAAGGAAGACGCACACTGATCTGACTGACTTTCAGAAAAAAACAACCTTGGAGTTATACAAGAAAAAGGAAGACATACACATAAAGTTTAAATTCAAAAGAAGGAATCACATATAATCACCTCTATGCTAAAGTGGGTTTTCCAGTTATAGTTTACATTGAATTAAATACTGCCTCCTCCAAAATGCCTGTGTTTAGTTTCAAAATCAATTTATCCAAAACAAAGTTTGGGACATCTATTTGTGTCCTATTTAAAACAGCAATGACAACAGATCTGTGCTTTTAGATAAACCGTAGAGGTAGATGTAGAGAGCAAGTGAAGAAGGTGAACAGAGGCAGTGCGTGGTTAAAGGCAGAGATAATGAGACAGATTAACACTGATGCATATGTATGAAGTGAAGGACAATGGCTAATATGCAGAATGGACATTTGTTAATGTATGACTTTGAGCACCTGTCTTTTCCTGCTTTGCCACCATAGGGGACACCCCACTCTCCTGGCTCTTAGACTGAGCAGCCTCCGTTTCCTCCTTTGATTCAAATGATTCTGTTTTAGGCACAGCTGAGTCCTGGGAGGTTGAGCCTGGGTTAGGATCAGACACGCAGCTCTCCTCTGCAGCAGGGGGAACCGAGGCTGCTGTCGCATAACATACATACACAGGGCAAACAGCACCAGCTGAGTCAAAATATATTTTTTCAGCAAGGTAAAGGTCAAGGCTTTTTCCACTAAATACCATCAAAGCAACAACACTTTTAAAAGTTGTGTAGCTACTGCTATTAGGCTCTCTGTTCAGTTACATTAGGGGAATTGGAACTTTAGATCGATTTAGAGCTAGACTATACTTTTACCTTGAGAACCAGCTTCTTCCTTGGGTTCAGCTTCTTTGTTCTTGCTGTTGTCGAGCTGAGAGTCGGACTCAGCAGTGTCCTCCGCTGTCATAACTGAGCCCGTATCTGCTTCCTTCTTTGCCTCTTCTGGTTGCTTTCTTGCCTCCTGTGCCTCACGCTTGACCTTCAAATGCTCCATGATCACATCTACCCAAAAAAAAAAAAAAACAAACTTTTTTGCAAAGATCATGTTTAAAAAGAACCAAGTTTGCAACCAAGTGAAAAATGCATGAAGAGAACTAAGAAAACTAAAAAGGAGTACAGTCTGTAGAAGATGCACAACTGATGTCACGTGCCGTTACAAAGCACACACACACACGCACGCTGATGAAATGGTGAAAGATGGAGCTGCTGGTTGCTGTGAATACTAGTCAAAAGATCTGTTGTGTGTCATCCCCATGTTGGTGCTCCTGTAAAAGTGTCTATGGGTGAGAGACGAAGCACGGAAAAAGGAAAATCTAATGTGTTCACCCAGATGCTGCGTTTACATCAATGTGATTTGAGCAGGGTTTGAATCCCAGTTTCAACTTTTACAGTTGTCAACAAACATCAGCTGCTCGCAGGTCTTAGTGGGGTTTTCTGGACAGGAGAAAAGAGCCTCCACTCTCAGTGATTACATCCGCCAAAGGAGATACTCAACTGCAAACGTGACTCAGTTATGTAGTATTATTCAGCTATTATTCTGCTGAATCAAACAGTCAGAAATTTGCATATGTAGGTGGAACCTGCTAGAGCAATCTAGCCAAAATTAAGAGGTGATCAATGATCAATTAGTTTAGTTGACTAATTATTGCACAGACGTCTTAACAGCAACTTCCTATGATATACTCTCAATTTTCAGTTTCAGAGGGTTTTTCATTTGATATGGTTGAATAAATTAAATGAAGCAATTCTGTGAACTTATTCTTAAATACCAGCATTTCAGTCAGTCTATGACTCTGTAAATAGATCAAAAATAATCCATCAATGACGCAGACCCAGAACATGTCATTAAAAGGCATAATTTCCAGTAAATCCTGTTTCATAGCTACAATTCTCACTAAAAGCAAAATAGCATGTCAAATAAAGAAAAATGAGGTGCCAGCAGCATTGGGCTTTTAACAGAGAAATCACTTTTCTTCCATTCTGCAGACCTCTAGTTTTTGAACAATTGACAGAGCGCCCCCCCCTCAAACACACACACACACACACACACACACACACACACACACACACACACACACACACACACACACACACACACACACACACACACACACAAAAAAACAAACAAACATGGCTCCCTGCACCTTGTCATGTTAGGAGAATTGGGCATTTTGGTGACATACACTGGGAAATTGTTACAACATCAGACAGATCTGGCAGCCAGAGGAGGGGAAAAAGGTTGCTTGTTGTCAGAAAGCACGTGAAACAGGAAGAGAAGGCAGCACTTAACATTTGTGTGCCAACTGTTATCAAGGCAGAGCACTGCTGCATACATTTTATCTGGTAGACTGTCATCAAAAGGTAACTCTGCAGGACACAAACTCACATATACACATATTTGATACACAGCTAGAGTCACGCATGCTCGGATTGTTAACAGTCAGATTGCAGGAGGATGCCCAGAAGTACACTCTACTCGTCCTACACACCAGAACTACACTGCTTCAGGGTTCAAATATATTGCTATTACAGTGTGTGAAGACAAAAATCAACTTGTTACCATTGACAGCAGTGAGGTAGGCTTTATTGTTTCCACGGGCTTTGTTGGTAAGGTCCTCTGTGATGTCCATGTGAGCTTGCACTTCCTCCTTCATCTCCTCCAGAGTGACATGCAGGTCCATCTCCCAGTACTCTTTATCCAGGCACTCCATGAGCTCCTCCAGCTGCGCCTTGGTGCTGTAGTACCAGATCTTTTTCTTCTTGTCCTCCCCATCCTCTTCACTGGGGAGTGAGAACAATTTAGACTGTTAAATACCACCTCACTGCAGGACATGCTTAGAAAACAAAGAGACTGATATAAACAAGTTCACTGCAAATAAAATAGAATATTATTAATTTCCATTACCTAGAAAAATAACATCACTAGTTGTAAGTTCCTTGCAGATGTTGTGTTCCAAGTATTATTAAAGAATAAAAGGTTAAATAAACTCCAAAGTAAGTTGAGACCCCTGCACAAGGTACTGAGGGATGATTAAATACAAGTTGAAAAAATTGTTTTCATACTCAAAAGAATTACAATAGCATATGAATCGTGCATAAAAATGTTTGTCAATAGGTGAATGAAGATAATCAGGCTCAGGATAAAACTGTCCTGGATGGGTAAAACTGTGACTTGTAGCAGACTGCTCATCTACTCCAAGTGTCTGAATTAATATTCTCTTGGTGCACAACTGTTCAGCTTAAAATCTGAGTGCCTGCCCCCCTCCCCAGTCAAAAACAATAAAAAGCTCTAATACTGTCTGACTGGAAGATGAATTCACTCTCTTTTGTAAAGGCTATGTTCAACGAGAATCAGAGTCTTGGGTTTGGGTGAGGCCATTCAGGGAAAGCTTCTCTGCTGATAGATAAAAGACCTGAACTGGATGATGACTCTAAATCTGCAGTTAAAGAAATATGTTGATGGGAGCATGATGCATTCTTTGTGTCCAACATGTGTCCCGGTAACTTTCAGTTTGAATATAGGCATGCAGCATCAAGTGAGGTCTCATAACTTGAGACTCCTGTTTTCAAGTAGCTCCATTATCTGCCAATCCATGGGCCCCATCTGGGGTGCATTTGGCTTCACAGTAGTACAAATATGGTATGCAGGGGTATTAATGATTATTTAGCTGCACCTTTTTCACCATTTCATGGCTGTGGTGACAAGTTTAATGTTTTCAAGCTCATTACCACAAATTGTAAAATACATGACTCATCATTGGGTGAATTAAAGTCGTTAAAATCTTATTTATAGCTGCTCTTCAATGTAACATATCTGATGAACTTCTCCACAAGTGTAAAATAAAAATTTCAATAATTGAATTTACAATCAATCTAAATTAACTGGGGTAAAGATGAGAGCACAAAGTGAATCTTATTAACTTTTTTGCCACAACCCTTCTGCAAATAGTATTTAAGTATGCTCCCAATCAGAGACTGTCCTAAAACATAAATCAGATTAATTAATCTCTGTAGTTTCAAAAGTAAGGAAATAAAACTAATTGTGCCTCATATAGACAAAGAAATTTGCTTTTCAATTATGATTATTTGGTCATAATTATTCAGATTTACTACAGTGTAGTAGAATTAAAATGGTTACAATGAATAAATGTGAGCTGTAGCCTGCCCCAAATAAAGGTTTCAAGGAGACCTTAATTTCCCCACTGATACTGATGATCGGTCACTGCAAATTCATGGAATGGCAGATTAGTGAATGGAAGCTGATAAATGATTGGGTTTTGAAAAAAATATTAGTACCCTCAAATGCCTCTGCAGTTGCTACCATTTTTACACGTCAGAACACATCCTTAAAAATGCTTTAGTGTGGACTTACCACCCAGCCAATTGACAGTCATACTTACACAATAATCCTTCTATTTAGGAACCAGTATTTCCGCTGGTGCCGGTCATATCCGATGGGCTCCTGCCGGATGTAGGGCTTGTTCTTTTGTGCCTCAGTGACACAGTCTGTGACACCAGGCACCTTGTGAGCTACACAAATTTCACACTGCCATTCGTCCTCTGGAACCTCCTCAAGTGGCGGTTTTACACACTCCAGGTGATAAACAGCTGAGCAGGTCTCACAGCACAGCAGGTCACCCAGCCGATGACACACACGGCAGTGATCGTCATACTGCATGCTCCCGTCAGACATTAGCTCCTCACGGGCAATGTTGGTAGTGAGAAATTGGTCCACCAAGAACTGAAGCACCTTGATCTTACTATCAAGGGGACCGTAGGGATACTCATCAGCCTCTTGGTATGGAAGGACGTGATGGTACTCCTTATCACTCTCACAGTATGCTCGCAATACCTCAGGCCATGTCATGCCGTCAATAAAGTACAGAGTGGAATTGACACTGTCTTTCAGGTCAGCAGGGCCAAAGGTAGTGTTGGAGGAGTCCTCCTCCCGTAAGATGGCCTTCAAAAGGGAAATATGGGTCTCTGCAATTAAAGTGCACTGCTCCTGGCCTACCAGTGCTGCACAGAAGTCCTCAAAGCGGAATAGTGAGAGACGCAGCACCGTGCTGAAGTTGCGTAGCACCTCGTAAATGGAGGTGGCATTGAGCAGCTCTTCATTAGGCACGAGGAGATCCTCAGAGCTGTTGGGAAGCTCAAGAGGGGGTATCTCCTTCTCCTCCAGAATAGGAGTGCGTGGCCGGGGCGCTCGTACTTTCTTCTTTCCTGTTGGTTATGACAACAATTTGACTGCATTAAGCCATACACTATATCCATACATATAACATATACAAATGTTTGTGGTTGTATGAAAGTACAAAGACATAAACAACATAAATATTATGTAGCTGTAGAGTGCCAAAAGTGATCAATCATCTTTTCAATATCACCTATAACATTCCTGAGCCTCCTTTAATTTTGCTATCGCTAACCTCTGAATATAGTTACAATTAATGTGATTTAGCCATTCAAGGAGACAAAACTGTCAAAATGTGAAAAGAAAAAATAGTGTTGGGGTGCTAGCAAAACTTTAACCTGTGGAATTTAGGCTTAGCCGGCTCAACACATGGCCGGTCAGAAGGGCTTCCTCTTCCCCCCTGCATCTAGAGAAACACAAGCTGTCCAGCTGGCTGAACTGCTTTTTAGTCGTATAAGTGTTGTAAAAAATGTCTCGATATTTCACCGAAAAAAATGCCGACTGTCGTTTTTTCAGGGGTTTAAGAGTGATGAACGGAAGGGTTAAATTAGCTGAAAGCATGGAAAATAGTTAAAATGACAGGCACGCTAGCCAAGTTAAGTTAGCTAGCTAGTTCCCCTAACTGTGTTTTAATTAGCTCCAGTAAATTACTAACTTAATTAAAACATAACATTCACCCAAAGAAGTGTTGAGGACAGCGACACATCGATAAAATTACTACTTTATAACATCTTGTGTGTCCTCAGGATGACAGGAGGCAGCGTGAGCTAATTCCTCCCGCTAACGTTAGCACGCTAGCAGCTAACTTGCTGACTGAAATGCTGGATTAAATGAAATCTGGAGCTTCGGGGATTTTGGGTTATTCTTTGGATAAGTATGGATCGTAGGAAAGTAGAGCTTTCAACCTCCCTGACACACGTTAATGGCAGCGAGGAGAGCTGGGGATACGGCCATGGATTGAATCCACCTGCAGTAGCACTAATGAGCGGACTGCGGCCTGTGTTCATACACTGTGCATTCTCCATTTTGAACAATAACCTTACTGCTTCCTGCACTGAGGATAAACAACCAGCAGCATTGTTTCAGTGGCTGTTGTCTCAGCCCTGGGGGGTGTGTTAGGACACCGCGGCCACGGCCTGATCACGGTGTTTATTTACCCGGGGTGCTAGCGTGTGTGCTCTGGCTCCGAAAGCTACTCTCAGTACAGTAGCTGGCATCATCCTCCTCCTCCTCTTCCTCCTCCTCCGCTGCGTCCAGCACATCATCCTCCAGGCAGTCAGAGTCCTCTTTCAGGGCCTCGTCCTCCTCGGACTGGGGTTCCTCCTCGACATACTCGTCCTCCTCCGACCTCAGACTGACAGCATCGTCCTCCTCCTCACTCTCGTGGTCGTCGTACACTACTGTTTTGGACGCGGGCGTCCTCCTTCCTCCACGACCGCCTCTGCCTCCTCTGCCGCCGCCGCCGCCACCTCTGCCTCTTCCCCTGCCCCGTGTTGACGTGCCGGGCCCCCCTCTCTTCTTTCTGGCCGGCTTGGTCGTCTCCCTGGTGGGGCTCTCCTCGTCCCCACTGTCCCGCAACCTGGGCTTGAGGTTCCTCCGGGGTCGCAAGCCCCGGGCCGTGGCTGGGGAAGGCTCGTCGGCTTGTAGCGATTTGGGCGGCCTGCCTCTTTTCCCTCTCATGATAGGCGAAATCTCTTATTTTACAGTCACAATTTTTGCGTCTATGTAGCCTACACGGACGCGAGCGAAAGCGGCACCGCCTCGAAGCTGAATTGGCGGGGATTCAGATGGTGCAGTAACCCCGTGATACCCCTGTGTCGGTCCGGGAGGGAAAGCTCAAAATGTTAGCCCGGCGTCCCGTTTGGGTTCGCCTAGAGCCGCCATTTTTCTTCTTCTCTGTCTCTCTGGCTGAACAAACAGCAGGCCCTCACCAGAGGAGTCACGTGACGAGCCCATACTACTCGCCCAGCTCAGCGGCAACAATGACCGAGACCGCAGTTTCTCACAAGTAGTTTAATATTTTAAATCAGTCCGGGATGATCATTTCCAACAGGGCGGACAGCCTGTAATGAACAAAGTGTTGGTTACTTGTTTCTTTAGTTCACAAAATAAATAATTTCGGGATTCACTGGTTAGGATGAGATGTAAAGCGGCCGGTTTAATGCTCACATAAATCTGTATTTGTGTGGGAAGTAGTACAAAGACAGGGAGTAAGTCTGGGGATTATTTTTACTCGATGCATTAACTTCGAAGAAGTGTAGCCAATGTGGCAAAAAACTGCTCTAACCCATAAATTACAGTTCATCTATGCATCACATAAATTTTTAATCCTATGTTTTTCATGTGAATTAATTCCAGGGCCGTCAGGTATGATGCTACAAAAATGTTTCTATAAAGGAGATAAATCCAACAAAACTCACAAGTTTCACATAGACCAAATTATTACAAGATCAAAATACATATATATACAGGATCATCACTTTATAATTAATATATAAAATGTTGTCAGTGTAGGGAAGTCAGTGTGTTGTCGTGGCCGAGTGGTTAAGGCGATGGACTAGAAATCCATTGGGGTCTCCCCGCGCAGGTTCGAATCCTGCCGACAACGGAGCACTTTTTATGGCTGCGCCGTTTTATGTGTTGTTTTTATAACTGCTGATGAACATATCATCTCAGATCAGCTCCAAATTTACATTAAAACTATTGGACTTGCGGACCAACCGTCGTGTTCCTGTTGTCAAAGCGGTGCAGGAAGTGGCTCGTATATTCAGTCTGATGCGATGAGACAGAATCAAACAGCGGCATCTGTTGTCCATCAGAGCAACTCATGCTGTTGGGATTTGATTTCAACACTCACACCTACTGACAATTTAGACAGAATCCATACAGAAAGGCCCCAGGCCGGGAACCGAATCCGCAACCTTCTTATTGTGAGGCAACAGCGCAATCCAATCCAGTCCAAATCAAGAAATCTTACATTTCAACCAAGGGACCAAAGTTTTCCTTGTTTGGAGTCCAAAAGTCTTGTTCACACTTGATCAAATCTCTACAATTCAACATGCAACATGACAAAAATTGCTGTACTGAAGAAATAAGAAAATATTAAAATATATTTATTTTGATCTCATATACATGTATTGTCACAGTTTGGGCGTTTATATATATATATATATATATATATATATATATATATATATATATATTTGCTATCTAACAATACTGCATGTTTTGTTTTGTTTTGTTTTTTTGTCCATGCCTTCATAATTCTGTGATACTACCTCATTGTTGAAAAGTAGGAATGCATATGGTTTATTATATTAGATGTATTTTGTCAACATCGACTTGCAATTGTAACTTCTAATTAAAAATGAGCCATTTTTACCAGCCGGAGGACACTGTGGAGGTAAGCCAGTCGGTGGCAGTAACAAACTAAAAATGAGCACACCACACTCAGGACATCAAGTCAGGGTGAAGTGACTCAGATCTGTGCCGTCTGTCACAAGTTATGCAGTCAACATTTGACTGCAGATGCTTTTTTAATACCAGAGAGTGAAATGATTCAGGTGGATAATCCCTCCTCCCACGTGTCACCTCCCAGTTATGTGTAATGTGCCTGACTTTAAATGCCTGTTTTGCCATGAGACATGAGGCAGGAGCAGCGCTGGGCTGGCTGGGGCAGAAAGACTTCAGAGTTTAGAATAGACATAGTATTTGTATGAGGAGTCCTGAAACAAGTTGTTGTTTCACTACAATGTTCTGACACAAAATGATTGATAGACTTAGACGAAAATTATGATATCCGGATCGCATGACCTTAGAAACTTCTTCAAAAATCCTGCAAAGGTCAACACGGGGCAGGTGTGTGTCGGAGTGTGTTTGAGCTCACCTGTTACCTGTTTGCTTTGTGAGTGGAGAGGAAAGTCTCAGCCTTTGCATGCCAGATAAATGCATGCATTGATACAGTTGATATCAGACACCTACACTTCTGGACTGATTGTTTCCATGGGTTTAATATGTTACATGACAGAGCGTAGGTGATACTTTGCCTCAGTGGCGTCCCGCTGCCCCCGCAGATGATTTTGTCAAAGGCTGTGAACATGGACAGAAATAGAGTGAAGAGCTGACAGACGGGTGGGTTTTGAAACCTTTACGCAAAGGCCTCACCTTTAATGTGCATCTGATCAAAAATGTGCTAAGACTCAAGTTTAAAGCTGCCTATAATAAACTGTACATTTTAAGGCAATAGTGCCATAAATGAATGCCAAACTTAATATTTTAATGTAAAATACTTTCAGCTACCAGCAGTTACTTGAAACTCCGCATGTCCCTCAGGGGACCCTGAGTATACACATGTCAAAGCCCACTCACCTCATCACCAGTTTGTGTTCATTCTATTTGTAGTCATCTTGCATCCTTTTGTTTTGAATTTTTTAGTTGTCATTTTTTTGTACACATTTTTAATACTTCATGGTGATATAGTGTCTCTGTGGTTGTTTTGTGTGTCATTGTAGTCATAAGGTTCCCATTCTTGTGTAATGGTTCCTAGTAGTGTTATGGTAGACCAATAGAATACTGGTAGTAATCCATCCGTGGTACAGGCAAGGCAGCTGCCTAGTGGTATCATGTTATCATGCACCGATATACAGCAAATATCTCCAAAACTTTTTATTTCTGACTATTTGCTAAATCCAGATGTCTTATTTCATTGACCTCAAATTAAAAGCATATGTCTATGAATAATAACATCCAACAATGTGTGATGATGATGATGATGATGATGATGATGTTGAGGGACCGACACAAGCAGGTCACCAGTTAACACACCAACAATAATCTTCCCAACTCTGCATGAAATGTGCTCCTCACTGGCAAATCCTCGAATCATCTTCAAATGTCCAAACACAGTGTAGAGCCGTGGGCTTTTCATGCTGGCACGACTGTTGTGCACTACTATAGAAGCACCATATGGCAAACAGCCTAGTCAAGATTAGGAGGCAAAACCCAGGGGGCAGTTTGTGCTTAGGCCTTCACTTTAGAAAAACCCTCCAACAATTATGGGAGATGTATGTTTTTATAAATTTTGTAAATCACAAAATGGATTAGTAATAAATTAGTTTTATATGAATTAGAGTCTGTGCCACCAGTGGAGACCAAACATCTCTACATGACTGGTAAATGTCACAGTGATGAATAGAAGCACTGGAGCAGGCTGTTCTCTGTCATAACTAGAATACATTCCAGATGAGAGGGCTAGAGAGAGGACAGCGACACTCATGTAACGCTGTCTGCTTAAGGCATTTGGTGACAGCAGTAAAGGCTCAATGGTGCTATGAGTGCTAAAAGTCAGAATGTGGAGCAGACAGTGCAGCAGACCCGTGGCTAATGCGATGTGGAAGATCAGCAGAGTGCAGCATGCAGAGTAGCCCGGGCTTCTCTTGAAGAAGAGAACTCATCAACTTCCTCTTATCAACCGGCACATGCACATCATCTGCACCTCAACAGGAAGAGACACTTTGGATGTATATCCTAGTGAAAAGTGCTCAGATGTACTGAGTTGGCGTTCAGCTAAAAGTGACTCACTGACTCAAAGCTACCTCTCTGGAAGAATTCCCTTCTGGTCAGAGGTTGCTAATTCTGTAAAAAAAAAAAAAAAAAAAAAATCTCACATATTTATAGATCATTGTCCACATGATTTAATACAACACAACATGGTCAGCACTATTTAAATGCATCTGGATCCCCAAAGGCGAGTGTGTCAAGAAGGATCAATCACTCTAAGACCTTCTGCTGCATGGTTTAAATCCATTTACAGCACGTCAAATAAGCAGCATGTTCTGAATATATGTGCATCATTATGGTTTGGTGTTTAACGCAGCGAAAAACTCAACTGACTTGACAACGCAGCATGGCGTGCTGGTGAGAAGCAAACCAGAGCTGATGAAAACTACTGGTTAATCCATTTTTAAGCAGTTCCAACAAAGACAAAAACGCCTTGCACAAAAAAAAAAAAACCCCATCTGTGTTATCAAAGGTGTTAACAAGCAACAACATTTCTGCTGAAATCAGTGCTTCCATGATATGCACCGTGTTGGATGACTCATCACAGGTTTCAAGTCTGCACACCGATTACCATAATGCACTGGCTTTGGCGCCATGTGGAAACTACTGACTGCTGAGCAGGTGGAAATATACACAAGTGAATCTAAGATATTGAAACAGGTCAACACACATGTAAACTCAAATCTTCATCACATCTAGAAAAAACCTTCCCTTCAATTCAGGATTGTATCTAGTGATAGCCAATTTTATATGGAAATTAACCTGAATCAACCTGAAAAAGAAACTGGGTGTGTGGGTGGCACTGCAGCCACCTACAGGCTGAGGAGGTGACAGCAGATGCCACCTACAGGCAAAGTGTGTTACAGATATATATATGTTATAAACAGCATGTTAGGTACCAGCATCAGAACGCCTGGAACTCATTCACACATTTTACAGTTTAGGTCGTCAGTACAAAAGTTCAGGCACAACAATGACATTAGTCACTTTTCAAGAGCTGTGTTGGACTGTTTCTCCTCTATGCTAAGTGCTACAGAGTTATACAGATGCAGGACTGGATCCAACCCACTCCTCAGCAAATAAGCACATCTCCAAAAATGTCATTCAAATGCAAAATTACAAGCATTCACAAATAAAACGGTCAAAAAATAGAATTAAAAATGCCAATTAAAATAGACTATTCTTTCTGGTGCAACTTCTGTCTGCAGCTGGCACATGTTGGAAAATATTGACATGTTGAAATGGAGACAGTGCAGCTCCCTCCTGCGAAGATTCTGCACCCTGATATGTGTGACTAAGACTGAGCTTGTGAGTCAGTGATCACCAAGACGCATGGGTGCGTCTCTGCTAAAACACAAACCACACAAAATGATTGTCATTTTTTAATAATTGCATTTTATTACTTGAAAACAAAAACAAAACAAGAAACAAATGCAAATAAAAAAAGAGCAAAAACAAAACCGTATCATTAGGTGAGACAAGGCGAGAGACACTTAAATAAGAAGAGTTCCATGTTGGTGAGGACAAAGGTGAAGGCGGGTTGATGTGGGAGAGGGGTGTGGGTGGGGGAAAGGGTGGGGAGGGCATTGTTGGATGGGACAGGTTGGATTATGTACACTGTTTCTCACTGCAGGACTGGCAGGCCCCATAAAGGGAGGGGGGCTCAAAATAGCAGGTCGGAGACACTGAAACACCAGAGAGAAAGGCACTATCCAGAGAGAACACGAAAACAGAAACCAGTAACACAAACACAGTAAACAAGCACACACACTGGACCAAAAAGACAAAAAAAAAAAGTGCTTGACCACACGCCACATTGGACAAAAAAAACCCCCCAACCCTCTCCCACCCCCCCCAAAAAAAGGCAAAAGAAAAAACAAAAATACCCCCCCCCCAAAAAAGAAAGAAAAAAAAAAAAAGAAAAAAGAAAAAAGAAAAAATCTTTTACATCATTTAAGCTGATCTCTCAACTTTTTAGCATAAAAGACAATCTCTCAGTTTCCTGGACTGTTAATGTGTGCCAGTTGCAGATCTGCACTGGTGATTACACAATGTGATTATCCGAACTCTGCCTCTTTGCTACGTGCAAGTATAACAAGGAGGAGAGTGTCTGCGTATGCATGCATGTAATGACTGTTTGAATATGCATGTTAACTAACTGTACATATCCTCATACACCACTCTCTTTTTAAGTGAATATCCACAACATTACTATTTCAGCATGTCTTTTAAAATCCCTTGCATGGTTGTGTAGTTCAGTTCTCTGACCTTGTTTCCCTCATGTTAAAGTCTATGGACTCAGTCAGCTACATTCATTGCCCAAGTAAAATGGCTGCAATAAATACATTGGCTTTGAAAAGATGGCTGACCTTTACACAGGGCTTCGAAAATACAACAGCTCTTGCAGCATTCATGGCTCTACATGCTGGTCAACGTTAGCTTCTTGGCGGGATTAGTTTCTTCTCAGGCCTTTCATTGCATTATAGACAAGAGAAACCTTTTCAATTGGACTTGCGACCCATAAATATCACACTGTATTATCTGAGAGCCCTCAGATAGATTCAGAAAAAAAAAAAAAAAAAAACTAAACAAGAAAAAAGAAAACCGGACTGACAATTCAGCACATTCTAGAGCTACTAGGGCTTACTCAAACTCACAAAAGGGTTGAACATAATTTACAAATGGGAAAAAAAAACAATTTGTGATGAGAGGTAAAACAGACAAACACATACAAATATATAATATATATTCTTAAAAAATGGATTCTCTCTATAGTTGATTTATTTATACAGCCAATGGCTGATGTACACTGTTCGCGTGCCAATAAACTTAAACATTGAAACTTGCTGTACTGTAGATGGCATCATTTTCTTTCCTCTCTTTTTTGTACATTTTTAAAACCATTTCTTCTTTTTTATGTTTTTTTTTTTCTTTTCTTTAAAACAGAGTTAGGATTTAGCGGTAGGCATTTCATTTTGGAGATTAAAACATGCGGCAAAAGGAAGGGGGGAAAAAAAAAAAAAAAAGGAGGACAACAAAAGAAAAGGCAGAATGTTAAGAAGTTTAGGAAAAGACAGAAGCAGCTGTGGGAGCGGTAGAATCATTTGGTTATCTTCATTGTTGGTGCACTACACTTTAGTTCTCTGCATTTAGATTTCCCTCAAAGACAGTTCAATCCTCACCGAGGCGTTCACTAGGGCGGTGAACGTTCTGGGCACAAGTAAAAGTAGATTTTTTTGCTCAGCTGCCACCCACACAGCGACACCTACGACAGCACTACTCCTGCTTTAACTCTCTCTCTCTTTCAGTTGTTTGCGTTCTTCCTGTCTGCTCCTGTTATTGTGGAATGGCCAAGAGGGGTGGAGGGGTTGTTTGGGGAGCTGAATGGGGGGCTGATGAAGAACGATGATGATGATGATGATGATGATGATGATGATGATGATGATGATGATGATGATGACGGTGGTGGTGATGGTTGCTGTGTTGTGGTTGTTCTTGTTTACATGGTCTGACTGTTTACATGTTCCGATTGACAGGTGTGACATAGTTGCGGGGGAACATGCCCGTCTGGCCGTGGCAGCCCCCTTTCCACCAGTTGGGGTCAGAGTTGTCCAGGACTTGGATGAAGTCGCCGCGTCGGAAACCCAGCTCTCCTTCCTCCTGGGGGTCAAAGTCAAAGAGCGCCTGCACATATGTGGGATGCTGCCGAGCAAAAGAAGAGAAAAGGTGTTGTTAGACGAATCAGAGGTTATCATCAAAAACTATAAAGTGGAGTTTTTTTATATATACATGCGTATGTGTGTGTGTGTGTGTGTGTGTGTGTGTGTGTGTGTATATATATGAATGAATCAAGTGTTTCACACGCACAGAAGGGAAACTACATGTGTTGCATTCACAATATGTGAAGGGCAACCATCTTCAATATTTATATAATAGATAGATGGGAAAGACTACCATAAATATTTACCTGTGGCTCATTTGCATTACAAGTGATGCTGATTTTTTTTTTTTTTTTTTTTTTTAGCTGATAGTAAAAAGCATTTTGTTTTTGTAGGAATTATAATCATTCACAGTAAATGTAATTAAATCGAACTCAGCTTGAGCTGAAGTGAAGCAGAGCAGGGTGTTGTGGGTTATTTAAGGTTGTTTCCTTGAAGATGTTACTTTTTAAACATGTACGGCTTTGAGGGACAGTTTCTTTCTCTCTGATCATCACGCAGTTATAGCCATTTTCTTTTTTTTCCCCCCTAACCACCATTGTAAGTAGCTACATTCAGTGCAATGAGCGAGAGAGCATCCCTGCAGACAGCAATTGTTACAGTAAGTTCTCCTGTGGTCTTGACTGACAACCACATGCTCTTACTGCTTCTACAGCTTTAAGGACAACACACTCACAACGGAACTTGACTGAAGGGAAGGCTATTAAGATAAACATGTTTGGTTCTGTAAATCCTATTCATATTCACATACTGTGTTCACATATTACACCATTCTCCATTAAATCTTTAAAGGCGCCATAATATTTCCTTTATTTTTTTCTGCGAGTAGTGTTATTTAGGTTTTGGCTTCCAGAGTGTGTTCAGTGTACATTGAGTCTGAAGTCATTTCTTACCTGGGGAACCTGTTCTATGTCTCGCAGAAAGATTTGCTGATTGCGGGAGACTGAGGTGGAGCGGTGGTAGTCCACCAGCTCGTTAAGGGAGTTAAACTTCACCACCCATAGAAAATACTTTCCAGCACCATCACGAAGAACCTTGAAGTGCTGGACGTCATTTCCAAACCTGCAGAAGGTCACAGAGAAGAAAACTATGAAGAGGGAATTTTACACTGTGTTTAAAAACACAAAAAGGTACAATTTCTGTCAGCCATAAAGAGTTGTTAGGAAGGCTGAGATTTAAGGGAATGTAGAGGAACACTCACAGTTATCTAACAGGTGTGTCTGTGATAGTCTGCTAAGTGTCAGTCAAATGAATCGGTCATGCGAGTAATAGACAAGCTGGCAGAGTGGAGCCAGGACAGTGCAGACAGTAATTAAGATCCATATCTTCGCTTTACATATATCCTGCTGTGAACTTGTGAGTCTTTAGGGAAGGTTAGGCTGGAGCCAGACAAATAAGAGGAAATGAGCTCTGTCTGTGTCAGCTAAAAAAAACGAAGTATTCATAGGGCTGAGCCCCAACACGCAATACAAAAGATGATGAACACATGACAAACACTGGTCTGCAGAGGGCAGCACTGAGATGTCACAAGAAAGGGGAAGTGGCTGGGTTAATGACTCAGACACAAAAAGTATGGAAACTTATGAACCTTATCCGTTACAAGGAAACTGTCCACTGATGTAAGCACAATGCTAAAGAAAACATTGTGAGTGTGTATCATGCCTTTATACTAAGTGGTGTGTTGCTACTTACTTCACAGAGAGAGAGAAGTCCCCTGGTGCACTCTCGCTCTCTCTGATGAGGAAGGCCCCATCGTGCCTCTGTTTATTTAGCATCTCCTCTGCTTTGGCGCGGGGAATTTTCCCAAAGAACCACCTGGAAGATGACCAAACAGCTGCAGGTGAGATTTGACTAATCTGATCCAAAATAACATCTTGGTTTTCTTCGTTTATTGACGACAGGACCACTAAGCGGTTTTCTAAACACCATCGGTTTTTTTTTACTTTATTATATTATGAAGGAGAAAGCTTGCCTGATAATTTGGCAGTGTCAAGGCAGTGCTGCATCAGTCTCTGGTCACTGGCTAACATTCATAAACACACACGCACACGCATGTGCGCGCACACACACACTTATATTCTCACCTAGGGGCAGTGTGAAAGTTTGTGGAGAGTGGGAGGAAACCCAGTGAGGACACAGTGCAAACATCACACAAACATCAAACATCCTGCTGTCTCACGGGTTTGAGCTGAGCAAGGACAGCTCTAACCACTGAACCACCACGTCATTCAGTAGCAACAGTCAAAGAGCCAGACGATACACAACACCAAATGCAGCTGAGCATTTACTCTGACTGGCCTTGGGGTCATATAAATGGAGCCCTATAAAACTCCATGTACAAACCAGTAAGTTTAGAAAAAGTTACACAAGCATGGGACGACTCCCTGAAGCTGCAGCAACCCTCCATATACCAGGAAATACATGAGGCCATTGCCTTTTACCTGTGGCAAAATGTTCGTTTGACTAGTCTCATGATGTGAACTTAAGAACATGTGTGTTTCAAAAACTATAACTTGAGAAGCATCACCTTATAAAGAATTACATTAGCCTGTATAACAGGCACATTTTTAATAATTTAAATGAAAGTTTAGTTGCATATATGCTACTGATGGATCTCAGTGAGATAGCCCTGACAGTGGGAATAAGTGAGTGTGATAAAGATGGAAGAGAAAGCACTGAATGAAAGCGCTTTACTTGTGCAAATAATTAAAACGTACATTCAGCCAAAAGATGCCATCTCGGCTCCTTTTCATGCAGGGTGAAATCAAAAATGAAATGGCCAACTCTTAATCTGGTTTTTATCTGTAATTGGCAACAAAGCAAGCCTGCGCACTGAGTCTCTTTCCCTGTTTGATAAAAGTGATAAGAGCAATTAATGGAACCAAGGAAACAACAGCATTAGTGCCAGCCAGACACAGACAGACGGACACCCGCGCTCCCGCATATATACGTACACACGCATGCACACACATCTCTGTTCTGTTAAGTGAAACTAAGCATTGATGTTGTTGTACCATTCTTACTTGTAGATAGTGGCACAAACCTAAGCATCAGCAACAAAAACACTGCTCCTGTTGTGCTGAAGAAAAGATCAGTGTACAAACAGAGACCTTGACTTGGAGCAGAGCCAGACACTGTATTGTGCGCTGCTGTATAGCACAGCTATGTGTTCATGTCTGCTGGGTTGTGTGGGTGCCTGGTGCTTTTGGGTGGCACTTCATTGTCACCACAATGGGAGACAAAGGCAAATTCTTGCCACAACATGGTCCCATCCCCAGCACTATTTTTCTGCTCCACATACCCAGATCTGACTCAAATCAGATGGGAAAAAAAATGCTAAAAAACAAAACAAAACCAAAATCAACAGCAAACAAACAAGCAAGCAGACAAACAAACCCCCCTCCCAAAAAAAAAAACAACAAAAATGCAACAACACACATTTCAAGAACCAGCTTCATTTATGATGTCCTTGCAAGGAGAGACTCTTCTACACACAACTTGATCAATGAGCTGATTAAGAAATGCAACATGAGACATTAGCCAACCTCCCAAGACTGAGGTGGATCTGGCCTTAGTGGGCCCTGCGGGATACTTCACAATAAAAGCTGACTATTAAATTGGAAAGCTTTCACTATTAAAAACAGATACTTGAAATGTTGAATTTGCATTTGCAGCCCTTCTCAATATTTTGGCAGCTCACAGGGAGGAAACAGATGAGGCTGCTTTGTATTTTTTGTAAAAAAAAAACAAAAAAAAACAAGAAACAAAACACTGCCTACTTTTTTTGTTTAATAAAAAAAACCCAAAAAACAAAACTCACAACCAAGCACACAAGCCTTGGGTAGAATGTGGTGAGTATGCTTTGTTGCTTGGACAGGATGAGCATATGGGGCTGGGCAAACACACACCATCAATGACCTTACTATTTAGATGGATCAGGGTTTAGTAGCTGCAAACAGAAAAATGAACAAACTGAAAAAAACTCAATAAAAACAAAAACATTCAAGCTGTTACCCCACAGTGTTTGAAATGTTTGGCTCTACTGCTCTGCCTTATTTTAAGGGCACAACAAATCTTCAGCCCCTACACATGCACAGCACAGCCTGTTAAATGGCACGGCCTTTCCTGTCCTCTTTGATGTGGCTGGGACAAGTGGGAGGCAGGAAAATGAATCCTAAAGCCCTGATGAGAAAATACTGAAGTAAATATTGAAGGCACTGAATTTGAAAAGTGAAAATTTAAATCTTGTGTGAGACGGCGATACCTGCTCTCACTCAGGTGGCTTATAAGTGTAAGCACTACCTTTCTCTTAATTTATAGAGAACACTTCACTTAGTATGATTGTATAGAAGTTGTGACGCCCTGAGAACCTTCATTATATTGTTAATGAGCGATGTATGAGGCTCAGCTGCCTATTGATTCCCTGCAAACACTGGAGGTTTATTGTTCCACTGGCACAAAGGCCCTGGGGGGAGGATTAAATACAATAAATTATAATAATAACAACAATTATTATTATTATAATAAATAGCAATCACAATAGCAGTAATAAAGCTTAAAATACAAACTCAGATACAATTACTTTTCCGTGAAAAAAAAAGGAAAAAAGAAAGAAGGTAGTTGTGATAGCTCCCTGCCAATGATTCATTAAGGTCAATATTCAATTAAGTGGAAGAGGCCTCAGGCACAATAATAAAGAGAGAGCTAATCTGGCACTGAGTGCAGGTTCAGTGTCCTCTAAAGAATTGGCCATTATTTTTCAATAGAGTAACAAAAGAAAGAAAGCAAGGAGTCAGAGAAAGACCTACAGCATATGACACACTTTTACAAACATAACATGAATGTGAGATACTTACGGGTGAGCTTTCATCTCTATGTAATTCTTGGGGATGAAACCGTCTTTTCCATTTAGCTCTGCCTTGTACCAGTTCTGATCACACTCTTCATTTAATACCTAATGTTGACAAAGAAAAACAAAGAATTAATTCAGGAGGGTGCCATATACCAAAGTCAACAATGGAGAGCAACCACCCTCCTAAATTTAGTGTTACAATAATTGATTTAATTTCCTGTGGCTGACAGAATGTGCCATTTTATGTATCCTGGAGAACTGTCTGGCAAATATTAGGTCACTTCAAAACCAACAGCAAGGGAGAATGTAGGGAAAATACAACTTCAGATACTTAAAAGATTTGCTTTTGTGTGTGCGTGTGCTGCATATTTAGCAATGGAGACTCAGTATGCTTCAGTGACACAGAGACAGCTGTGAGGGCATTCATGCCTGGTGAAGTAAAGCTACAGTGCAGGTGTTTGTGGCTAGTTGAGTATTTATGTACGTCCAAGTTGATGTGCTGTGAACAATTTTTCCAAAGTGTGACCATGGTGAGGGATATTAACCTTCATGCTACAGCATCTGATTCACCAATGTTAAAAGCCAGTGAGTGTTGTTCCATTCAAAAATTATATTGTAAATGGTCCTCTCAAGTCAGTGCAATGTCATTGTGTTTGGATGATTTGAAGGCATTTAAAGCTCTCTGGAATACTAAATCCATCACTTTCTCACAATTACAATGTGGCTGAGGGTTCCAAAGCAGAAGGTGGAATAAAACAAAAAAAGAATGGACTATGACCTTAATGAGGGAAATTAGTATATAATATTTTCCCTACAATACACCATGTCTCCTTATTGCATGTTTTTTTCAGCAATGTTTAGTCATTCACAAATTTCAGGTCAAAATGCCAGCACCACAGAGTCATTCGGCTGCTGATCGGAAAACACATCCTATTTCATAACTTACAGCTACCACGGGTCAGCAGAATGTAACAATTAACAAGCAGCAGAAAAGGGTGTGATACACTTGTTTGATTCTGTCAGCAGTCAGAAGAGTGACTGGAGTTTTTCCTCAGAAGAATTACTGGAGTCATGTCTGTTCAAACCCATTTCTCTCTTTCACGGATAACTTTTATCTTTAATGCACACTAAAACTCAAACATTTTTAAATGTTATACTGTAAATATTTTTTCCTTCTGCTTCCCTATTCCTCTCCCTCTTAAATTCATAATTTTCCTCTAGCCCAGTCCCACACAGCTGTCCACTTGGCCCTAGTGCAGTGTAAGTGGCTGGGGTCTATTTGCACCAGGGATCCTGCAGAATGCCAGCTGTCCCTGGCCCTCCCCAGCTGCTAAGACCAGCATGACTGCATAAGGGAGTGGCCTTGAACCAAAAATGTAAATAGGGGATGGGGTGGGCGTAAGTGTTCTATATGTGTGACACAGTGGACTTACAGGTATTGGGGTAGACTGTATTACACAGGGGCAACATAGTGTTGCCTTTCAGCAAAGAGGTTGTGGGTTTGATTCCTGGACCTGAGGCCTTTCTGTGTGGAGGTTGCACATTCTCCCTGTGCCTGTGTGGGTTTCCTCGGGGTACTCCGATTTCTTCCCACCCTTTTTTTTTTTTTTTGGTTGATTGGTGACTATAAATTGCCCGTAGGTCTGAGTTTGAATGGTTGTTCGTCTGTCGCTGTGTGTTGGCCCTGCAATGGACTGGCAACCTGTGCAGGGTGTGCCCCGCCCTCGCCTGGAGTATCAGCTGGGATTGGCAGCTGGGATCCAGCATCCCCCATGACTGGAAACGGCTAACAATTGAGTGAGATGGGAGGAGCCAGATAGGGTTAGTGTGTTTATATTAGTCAATGTGGGGTCCTCTCTAGGCTGCATGTTGACAGACCAAACCAACCTTCAAGAACTAGCACCTTCAAAGGCAGATAAATCAACAGCTGACTGCCAACTCGCTGCTCATTGCTTATGTTTGCATTGACATTGTCAACCCATGATCCAATGATGGGACTAAGAAGAGAGGTCAGGGACTGAAATTCTGTAAAAATTATCCATTGGGGATGATGAATGTCTCATCAACTTGTATGGCAATTACAATTAATTGAGCTATGTAGGCTAAAAAGTGCAGAGGTGAAAGATATGAAGACAGGAAATTGTGTCATTCTGTGAACTTGTTTTTACCAACTTGCCTCCAAGGACTTAACATGTTCAAAGTAGCCAAACTTCCGCACATAAGGGAAGACTCGTGCCAACATGCCAAATAACATCTCAAAGAGTGTGACTGCTGGCTGCAGAAAACCTACGACATGGGAGGCGCAGCACGGTAACACTAGTGTTACCAGTATGCTCCAAATGACCCACCCTTTTGCTTTCCGCCAACAACCCATGCACTCTCAATATATTGCACATTTGTGGCAGATCAAGTGTCTGATTTAATTAGGTCTTCCATGTATTGGTGTTGCAATAACTACTGAGTCACTGGAAAACCAAATTTGAGATGTTAAAACAGTGCCTTGGGCTCATAGTCATGAGCAACATGTGACGGTGTGAGTGACTGATTTGCTTGATCTATGTTCACCCGAATAAAACAGATTCAGCGAATCCAACTCGCGGCACAGCGTGCTTGCCTTCAGGGCGTGTTAGGAGTGCTGATACGAAGGAAGAGGTACTGAGTTAGTGGAAATGCACAAACTACATTTATTCTCACATGTACACAAACATGGTAAGACCACTTTCCAAAGTTGGAGCTGAGTTAATTCAAAACAAACAGAACACCAACAAATATTGTAGGCAATAAGGGCTAATCTGCAGGGCTGTAGGTGGTAAAGTTGCCAAGAAGTCAGAGAGACAGTCATTCTTCCTCATGATCAAGGCTCAAGCCCACTTGTTGGCAATTATCCATGCTGCTGAAGTGCCTTTCTAACCGTAGCAGCTCCAGCATTGTAACTCAGTACAATAAAGTCATATTAATGGTTATATAGTTAACACAACACACAATGTTAGCTTGCACTGATAATTCATACATGTAATTCCACAGGATTCTATCATTTTGAAGTTGAGAGTATGTCTGGACAGCATAATGTGCTACCAGTCCCCATGAACTTGAGTAGCCTTAAATAATTACCCACTCTACAACAAAGTTAATGATAGAGTATAGAAAGTACTGCAATATACCGTACATCTGGGCTTATATGAAATGGTAAAATGCATAAATGCATTCTGCAAGAGATTCAAAGTTCGGCTGCTGTTTTTAACGTGTCTGATTCAGTTATCTAAATATTATACTTAGATTCAGATTTTAAGAAACAGCAGCATTATCTACTGATAATCCTTTAGCACCCTTTTATTAAAATATTATTATTTATTTAAATACTGTTCAATTTAAAAGAAATAATTTGACTCTTCCACAAATTGACAATTATTTGCTTCCCAGTGTAAATTCGGATGGTTAGATCAATACCCCTATCATATCTGTCTGTTAAATATAAGGCTACTGTCATTAGACCTGACTGAGTCTGACAGTTACAATGTTTGTGGCAACCAATTTTAGGAGTATTTAAAAATTATATACATTTATTTGCTCAGCCTAAGCAAATAAGACTGACCCTTACATTCTTCTATTTGATGGCTCACAAAACTGAAAGAATGGGAGCCCATGAGGAAAAGCAGAAATAAAATATTTGCTTGGCTGGCAGTTTTTTGGAACCACACAGAGAGGAGACAACTGCCGCATTGTTTTTGAGTGAGCTCTGTCTCTCTGGTGCAAGCTGAGCCAGCATTGTGCTATTGCACTTCTGTGGATGACAGGCATTCCCCTCACTCTCTCTGAGGCTTTTTTTGTTGTTTCGTCTTTTTAATCTGATTGAGACACAATAGTTGTAGGAGTTCCTATTTGAGAGGCTAAAGTCCAGGCCAGAGATGATCTCCTCCACAGCTGGCACTGCAGACTGCCTCCTCCCCCTTTCTCTCACACTAAATTATTATAAATAGCTCCACAATCCAATGGTTGACACTAAACATGGGCAGCTGTCATTCACACATGACCTACATCCACAACTGTTAATTCTGCATGTCTCCCTAAATCCACGAAATTATGCAATATATAGAAATTATACTCCAACGTCATTAATAATCCTAAAGTGTGTAATTTTTTTATACATTTTTTCAGGAAATGGTGCAACATAACAGGATTTTTCTTTTATTCTTTCATAGCATGACAAGTCAGTGCAGCAACATAAGTCCAATATCTTGTCAAAGTGTTATAATTTACAAGAACAGGAGTTACTGGCTATCAGTGGGCCTCTACTGTAGAGTTCATGATGCAATCACTGTTAACACTAAAGCTTTAAACAGTGTGTAAGTGATGACCATGAAGAGATTAGATTGAAATCCTAACTTTTCTTTTCCTGGACACATGTACCTAGATGTTACCAAAAAAAAAAACCCTTTGAAATCACAGTAAGTGTGTTCATAAAAGAAATAACAACACTCAAGAAGTCAGCAAATAGGTTTAGAAACAAGATGGAGGAGGACAGTGAGACAGCAGGGGCAGAGAAAACAAGATGCTACATAAACCACACAGGATTGCAGTAAATCAGGAGCGGGGATTACTCTTGAGTGTGTATTAATCTGAGTGTGCGGCAGGTCAGCCAGATTGAAAAATAGACAAGCTAAAGCTTTACCAGAACCTTGGAGGACAGAGCGCGTCGGGTCTTCCAGTTTTAAGGGTGGAGTTTATTGCTCACCAGACGGCAACCATGACAACATCAAACATTGTTTTTTTATCTAATTGGATCACAGAAAATGATCAGTTAGCAGTGGGGCAGCTAATATGCAAAACCAAAGACAGCCACTGGTAAGAGGAGCCACTGGAGCAAAGCTGAGAGTTACCGTAGAGTTGGTGTCTTTAAGTCAGTGGAAAAAGTGAACAGACAAAATTGAGTTTTGGGGGAGGGGGGTTAGATCAAAGAATATATTAAAAACGAGTCTGAAAATATTGTACACGAACAAAAGGTGCCTGAGCACATCTATGTGTATGTTTATGGGTGAGCATCAGTGTGCGTGTCAGTGCCTATTGTCTTGCTGGCCTGCTGGAGTGGAATCATATGCTTGCTATACTGGCAGCAGTGGTGACCTTGTAGATGCACAGGAACACATGACTCCCTATTTCAGAAGAGATGGGTTTTGAGGGCATTTAATAAAAAATAAAAATAAAAAAATAAATAAATCACAGCAGGTTTGGGGGTGTGTTGAGATGGGGTAATGGGCATGAAAGCCCAGACAAGTTTTCTTTTTGCTTTGTTCAGCAAAATAAAAAGCCATCAAAATCAGTTTGACCCCCTTTGCTCCCAGCAGGGAGGCTGTAGACTTAGATCAGGGCAGGCCATGAGTGCCATACTACTGATGCAGGGAGAAACAGAGCAAGAGATTACAATGGATTCAGGCAAATGAAGGCTTGTAAGACTTGTAATTAAAATAATGCTTGAGGTCATTACCACATAGTGAGCCTCCCTTATAGAGCAATAATCGTAGCTCTGCAGACGCACACACTTCTCACACATTATACCTCCGGCCCTGGAAATACAGTCATTGTTTAACACTTTAGACAGCCGCATGGTCCAACAACTGT
Organism: Remorina albescens; assembly: GCA_034769265.1. NCBI lineage: Eukaryota > Metazoa > Chordata > Actinopteri > Carangiformes > Echeneidae > Remorina > Remorina albescens. Next base: position 16,504,184 of record CM068493.1, on the reverse strand, counting down.
TACACAGAAGCATTTTTTAAAGCTACATTAACCATGTTTGTATTGTCTTTATTTGAAAATAGTTGATAACATGGTAATTATGATACTTGACAATATCCCCTGATTACTAATAAGACACAGTCTGGTATCAGGTCTCACCAGCCTTTAGACTGATGTATCCAAGATGTAAAAGGTAGTCAAGGGGGATAGAACAAAGTTTGGCTTTGCTCTACTTGTTACACTCCATAACAATTTGACTTGGGCAACTGGGGGCAGGATCTTCTCTTACATCATGTTGTTGTTTATCACAGCTTGAATTCTCACTGCTGTTTGTATTGGCACTACTCAGACTCAACCTTAAAAAAAAAAAAAACCCCCCAACAAAATCCTTTGTGCAGTGAACAGATGTGCCAGCTGAGACGACTTTGCATGTTTGGGTACAACTGATGTAGTTATATGGTATTAAGAATGGGCTTGGTGCTGTGTGGTGCCAGCGTGAGCTTCACCAGCTGTTACCAAAGAAATCAAACAACACAAGTACATTATACAAAGCAAGCACAAAAGAAAAATTAAGGATCCATCATGTCAAAGAATATGGTTCACTATCCCCTAATCAAATCGGGTTTTAGAATCTATCAAACATTTGCCACATCCGTCTTTGCCCAGCTTCAAAATACTTTTCCAGAGCATGAACTAAAGCTGAGCTGAGAAGAAAAAAAAAAAAGACACCACAAGAGAGAGAATGATAAGGTTTGGTTTAAATACAGCTGTCATTGTCTTTATTGCACATCAGGAGGGAGTGATGGTAGGGATGAGAAGGAGAGACCTAATTACAGCTCTCTAACTCAACACTCTGCAATGAGATTTAGAGCAGTGAGGGAAAAAAGGAGAGGGGGGCAAGAGAGGAAGAGCAGAAAACAAGCCGCAAACAGTGACAGACGACGGATCATGAGAGGATCTCTAAAGTAACAAAGCGACAGAGGCTGTGGGAGCAAGCAAAAGATAAAGACAGAGGACCACTTTATAGAATCACACTCCTTGTGATCTGCTTAGGAAAACTCCTCAAGGGCAAATAACATAAAATGGGGGCATCTCTTGATCAGAGCAGCCAAACTAGCTATGTTTTATTCTGCACTTTCCTCCATCTGTGGTAGCTGGCTAGCTAAATGCCATCAAATCCACTGAAAAGAAATCTCTTCATTCCCACACATGCAGCTTTTTGTTCCGATTAAATGTATCTCAATCTAAAATATTCTCTTGATAAAACAGACAAAAACAAATTTTTTTTATAAAAGTTTAGTCTTTATCTTGATGTTACAGTATGTAACGCAATGAGACGACATGGAGTTAGCCGGAATGACATCAATTGGGATTTTTATGCCCAGAGGTGGTGATTAAAGACACCCGAGCCGTCCTAATTCCTGCTTTAGATGGCTGAGTGAATGAGCTACACAGTTTGCCTGCAGTGGATTAGAGAATCTGAGTGCGTCTATGGTCCTCCATCATTTGAGATACATCTGCAGCAGCATCATCACCAATTAGGATCCAGCAAAAAAAACAAAAAACAAAACACACTAATTAGCAACATCACAACGACTCCTAATGTGGTAACTGTATATAAGAAAATTATGCTTGAATTGACAGTAACATACAAGGTTTGAAAAAGTAAGGGGAAAAAAAAAAAAAAAAAAAAACCACGAGCATTGAACAAATCCAGAATTTTTCAGCTGCAAGGTCGATTCATCACCATGTACAGTAAACAAGTTATAGTAAGACATAATGCTGATGTTTGAAGTCATTATGTAGGAAATAATAAAATTAATGAACACCCCATCAGCAGGATAGAATCATAAAGACTGTGTCTAAAACCACTGCTCATTTACTATATAATGCACTGTATGTACAGTCTGCCATTTTAGCCAGTGTCCAAACGTGTGAAATGTATGCAGTGTATCATGGATGAAAAAATTCAAAGGATGAAACTGAAAAATGTTGAACTACATCTCAATAGACAGTATTTAACGATAGGAATCCCACAATGCTATGCAACTTATTATATAGATATGAAAGGGCAGTTATGCAAATCTTTTAATTTCTGATGATTAATACGTGTGTAAATTTGATTTTGGAATAAAACGCTTTGTGTATTTTTTGTGTGTGAGAGACAACTGGAGTGTGACATCTGTTTGTCAACACCAAATGCTTAAAAACACCTATTCGGCTGCTACTCTTTGAGTAAAGTCTACAAGCTGTCTGGACTCCTCAGGCTATCTGTGAAGAAGCAAAGAACAGAAACAGAGGGAGGAAGAAAGAGGATCAATTTAAGAGAGTGGGTTTCAGCTTCAGCACTGGCCTAAGTGCTGACATATTAAACCTTGCCCAGTTGGGCAGCTATTAGGACAGAGTGGGTAGTTGCTGGGACAAATCAGTGCGAGCCTGCTAGGCCTGTTGCTTTACGCTGACTCTGAGCCGTTACTTCAAACACACTCATACAGAAAAACAGGCCACGGACGAAAAAGGAGAACGGTAGAAAAGGTCAATGCAAACACACTTCCCTCCATTATCGAGCTATGGCAATATTTGCAGTTTCCACATCTCTGACCATTGGTGCTGCAAACAGCAGCATGCAGGTCGTGGTGTCACAAGCAGAAAAACTTTGCCAACCCTTACCCTGCTATTATGAAGTAGACCACATGTCTGCCCTCTTAGCTCTTATATTTGTATTTATATTTATATATGCTGTTTTTTTGAAGAAAGATAATTTAAAACCGCATGTTGTGTAAGGTGGCAAAGCAACACCTGTAACTCCAATGTGTAACTGGGTTATACAGTGGAATATTAAAATGAAGCAGAGTTTTTACACGTGTGTAGATTACTGTAGTGGTGTGATTCCTGCTTTGTTAAGATCACAGCATGTCACTTAAAAGCTCAAAGCCCAAAGGCTGAAGGTTAAAGTAAATCGGGATAATCCCACACTGATTTAAAATTTTCATTGTGCATGGACATGTTTTGTGCTTTTTATGTTGTTTATTTTAACATGATTATCTCTGGCATTTTCCTATGTGAACCAGAATTAACTGTAATATTAACTATTGCACTACATAACTATTATATTACTGTGCAGATACTTGAGTTAACAAAGTTTTAATTGATGAAAGAGGCAGCTGGAGATTTCTCTGGCTGAGATGACTTGAAATTAGCTGTAGACAAGAAACATTAACGGAGTGACCCTGGTAGACTTCGTGAATGCAGTGCACTCTCTTCATCCTTGGCCCCATTTGGACTTAACGGAGAAGGATGCTGCCCTCAAGAAACAACATGATTAACACAGCATCAGCATATGACTGTGTTGATCTTTACTTATTTGTAGCAAAATTGACCAACCGTTTTGAATGTTACATTCTTTATGAAAGGATCTTAAAGCAACCTGATTCATTCACTTATTCATTCATCTTCAACCGCTTATCCATTTGCGGGTCCAGGGAGTGCTGGAGCCAATCCCAGCTCACACTGGTGAGGGTGGGGTATACCCCGGAGAGGTCGCCAGTCCATCGCAGGGACGAACAACCACTCACACTCCCTCACCTACAGACAATTTAGAGTCACCAGTTAAACTAGACATGTCGTGTTTGGATGGTGCGAGGAAACCGGAGTACCCGGAGGAAACCCACACAAGCATGGGGAGAACATGCAAACTCCGCACAGAAAGGCCACAGGCCGGGAACCGAACCTGTGACTTTATTGATGTGAGACAACAGCGCTAACCACTAAGCCACTGTGCTGCCCAGCTACCTGATATTTTTACCAATTATGATTCATAGACCAAATGCATCTTCAGGTAAATAAAGTTGCATTGAATATGTTAATAAACTGCATTAAACAGCACAATCAATAGGAGAATGTCTTTGATACCTTGATTTATTGCGAACGACAATATGATTATATATTTCATGGCAAACGTCGAAGAAAAAGTGCTTACATTAAGGCCAAAGTTTTAATTACATAAGGGAGAAGCGATAAAAATGGAGTGAGAACAATTTACTTATCCAAGCTTTCTCTCCAGAGACTCTGTACTTAATTAGAAAATAGACTGCTCCTATTCAAATGTGAACACACTCAGGCTCTTCAAGTCCATGGAAACCCTACAGGTCCTTTGGCAGTGTAAGTAGGGTGAGTCGTTATCAAAACCTGCACAATGAGCAACCTTGCAGCAATTTATTGACCTTTTAGCTCCACAGTCAACCGCACGGGTACTTCACAGAGATGGCCAAGAAATCCACAGAAAACCACTGCTGACTTCAGCTTCAAGGGTTTGGAAAGAAAAAGAAACAAATAGTGGGATTTGGATCTGGTTTGGAGCTCAGACTATAATGACGGCTTATGAGTCCTTCGAGTATGGTTTGGATTTCCAAGACATTCAGGAGTTGATACAACTCGTCCTCTCTACAGTGGTCAAGTAGATGGAAAGGAGAAAAATCAATACTCTAAGCACTAATAGGCGGTGAGGGAGCCGTTAATCAGGGGTGGGGTGGTAGGCATTAAGAGAAAGTGTTGAAGTAACTTGCTAAGAGCACTGGCCTCTATAACACAGCCCTTGCACTGGTGCAAGCTGTCTGTTATAAGCCCTGTTATAAGAAAAAAATGTATTCTTGGTGATGAGAAATTCTACCCGTTTGCATCAGAGAGGACTCTGCTTGTGTTTCTGTGTGTACTCAGTGTTGAAGTGTGGTAGGTGTAGACTATAGAGTTGCTGGCGTTAACAGTGGAGACACAGGAAGTTGCTGGGGGTTGGAAGACATCTAACAGGATGTGAAAACAGCTACGCTGTAGCATTAACGTAAACACACAAGGAAAAGCTACTTTACTACAGATCACTAAACCCAAATGACTTAATAAGGTCTGGGGCAGCTGGAAGAATAACTGGGTGATGGCTGCAATCTGCAAGACTTATGAATATATTTTACTGATTCATTTGAAACAAGAGTTATCCATGTTAAGTAATGTTGTAATCATAGGAAAAGTAAAGCTGAAGCAGGAAATTAACTTGGAAAAAGATCTTTATCTGGCAAACTAAAAATGGCCTAACATACTGATATACTGTTTATCATGCACTAGCAATCCATTGCACTCCATGTCTTACGTTTTCTAGCAACACAAACTAGCAGCCCTTCTTGTCAAAAGTCAAAAGTCTTTGTGAGCTGATACTTACCTCCCATAATAATCACAGAGGGTTTTAATGTCCTCCACAGAGGCCAAAGCTCTATTGGTGATCTACTGGCAGGTTCTTATTCAATTCCTGGGGTGACTTTAAATTACATTTTTATGGCACACCATAACATTAATAGCTGTAGCATAATATTGACATATTGAGCAGGACTTCAGCTAAGTTTAAAGAACAAATGCTTTGAACCTGTAGACAACAGTTTGCAGAAGCAGCAAAGTGGAGAGGCGGATCTTACATTACACTACACAGACAGAGTTCAAAGATCTGCTGACGAGAGCTAATTCTGCCAGCCAGCAAGACTGTTAATCTTTATTTATTTAAGGAGGAAATGAGAACAAGTGTGCAATGCTCAGGGCAATGGCCGACCTCTACTGTGGCCTCCACATGCCTGCTGCTTTGCTTCTAGATCTGCTTTCCGACACAGAAAATGAGCAAAATAAGAATAAGCTTACATACTGTAACATACTCTGAGATGGCCATCGTAGTCCTATGGGTGGCCTGACCCCATGTAAAGAGATATAGTCGTTTGATTTATATTAAATTTTTTGACCTCACACTGGACTTTGTGGCACGGTCATTCATGCAGCTGAGCCACATGATGGCTTACCCCTTATTGATTTTTACACTCATCCTGATCTCTTTAAATGCTGAGCATGTTGATTGTTGAATATTAAAAAATGTGAGTACCACAATGACTCCTAAAGATGCATTAACTAAGTAAGACCAAGCAAACCATAAAGAGGCATAAAAAACTGAAAATGACACAGTTTACAGTTACATTTATAGATGAATCTTCACAACTACCATTCATGTTCCCTTTTTTGTCTTTGCATGATGGCAAATCACATTGTGAAAGTTAACTACCATGCAATATGTAAATTTGTCACAGGGCCACACTCGGCATATTTGTACTGCAGGATATTTTATGCCCAAATTTGTGCTTAAGTGCTGTCAAATGTTCTTTTTTTCTATACATTAAATCTGTTACTGGATCCATAACAAGAGAGGATAAGAAGTTAAAAACAGTTAAACAACTTAAATATGGTCACAAAGATAAAACAGGAAGGTAGTTGCACAAGCTCTGTGTGCTCTGTACTGATATGGTGCAAATTAAGTATGTAAAAATATATACCCAATTATAACAGGAGATATACAATACAAATAGTAAGGCTACATAGTTCGGAGCCTCTGTTATAAAGTGACAGTCTGTTTCACTAATTATGAATTGGCAAACGAGGGAACAGAATGTTGGCATATGACTCAAGACTGCAAAATTAAAGGTTAAGGGTAGTTTAGTTGACGAGCTGTGTGAGTTACAGTGACAGTGCCTGGAAACTGATTACTCAATATCTTGGTGGCATTAGACAGTATGGGCTTCCTTTCAAGTAACTAATGACCATTAGTAGCCTAGTATCTCACAAATTATTAATTAAAAGAGATGGCACATGGCCAAGTGATACCTAAATGTGTAGTGGTACACTAACAGTTGCTCACAAAGCAAAAGATTCAGTCACCCAAAATAAATAAATTTGGGGCAAAGAGAAAATAAATTAATAAATAAATTCACCGTAAGAGGAACTGAGTCTTCTCTGTCAATGTACAGAATTTGTTCATTGGAATTCAGGTTTTAAGGGTAACTTTATATGACAGTGAAATACTTTTCATCCAATGTAATACTTTATTATGTCCTGTTTGTAATCATACACCTACACAGGTATCATGATAAATGATCAAAAGGTGGTATGTCCACCTCTAATAATGGACAAATAGATCAACACAAAAGGATTTCCATCCCCTTAATGTCATACCATTAGATAAATGCTTACATAAAAGGCCCGTTCTAAAAGCAAATTAAACAAGGAGAGAAAACTGCTGTGTGACTGTGTGGCATCAAGCCAGAGCTGGAGCTGCCAAATATTTGGTCTTGAACTGCTGGGTTTTACTGAGTCCCTCAAACTGTAGCTAACTGTACTGCCAATGCTGGTCGTAACAGGAATCTCGATTTTGATTGATATATTGCAAACATTCATGATATTGTGAAGGAAATCGAACAGATTTTACTGGGTGCTAATTTGAGAAACAGTGAAACAGCCACCATCTCCCGATGATACTGGAAATGGGTTGAAGTTAAGGATGCTACATACAAGCAAAGCCTTAACCCACGCCTGATCTCTCATGAGAGGAAGCCTTTGTCCTAAGAGCAGAGCTGTTTAGTATTAGTATCAGCAGACAGATAGCACTGGGGATGGAGGCAAAGGGGCCACCATCAACACCCTCCACTTCAGAGGTTTCTTACAGACATGCTTGTGTAAAGCACACCATTCAGCATTGGGTAAAGCAAAATGTACATTCTATGAGTCAATTTTTTTGAGAGTACGGTCTTTTATTCATAGTAATATTGCCAATAGTGAAGGGGAAGATAGTTTAGTATTACTGATCTTCAAACTATTGTTACATAACCAAATATCCAACTGGTCTAAAAAGCAGAGGGCAAAGAGCAAGTGAGCCAGAGAGACCAAAGTGCTATGTAGCATAATAGAGTGTGAGTACCATTTCTCTGAAGCTATTAGCTAGAAAAAAGACAGAAAAATTAACAGACAAAATGTTGCAGAATCATAATGCTAAAAACAGACTAAGCCCTGTGGGGTATAGCTATGCTAACATTGTATACATGACCAAATAAGATGATCATGAATTGATTGGAAATGAAAGCACCTCAAACTATGCAGCAAATAACTGCAAAAAACATGCAAAAATTTAGACCCCTTCTAGATAACATTTGATATGGGTCCACCTGTAGAGTAGCGTGTCAGTGATTGGTAGGGGCTTGTTCAATCTTGTTTCTCAGAAATTACCTGGGGTAGAAATATTCTGACTTGAGACTAATGTATGAGTACCGCAAAGAAGAAAGACAGGAACACAGGATAAAGAGAATGAAAGAAATGGGAAGGGGGATGGTCAGTATGCCATATTAAAAAAGTAAACTGGTCCTATGGGCAAAGCACTTAACAAATGATTCAGCTGAAATGTGGACAGTGGGGGTTAAACTGATGCAGGACTTCCTTCCCCATTTCAGTTTCTTTCTCCAGGCAGAAATAACCTGCAAAGCATTTTGTATGTTTGAAAGTTCACCCACCTAAAGTGTTCAACAGGCTGATGGGTTCAAATGTTTATGGAAATTAGTTTAGATATACGAATATCTGGTTTTTAACACCAAAGCCACTGTGTGCAGCAAACATGGTGGCTACATTGCATTTAGTGAAAAAACAGTAAAGCTACTGACCGAAAAAAAATCAATGAGGCAATCTGCATTAACATATGATGAAATACATATTGCCTTTTTTAGTAAGTTTAACTGTGTTAAGAAAACTGCTTCTGTCTGCTATTGTCTATGTAAGAGTGTGCTACTAATTGCCAAACACATACAAACAAATAAATGAACATTATAATCAGTACCCTATTTACACTGATCACAGGAAACACCCCTCACAAAATTGAATTGACAGTATCTACTACAGTTACTGCTGGATGACTACTTTTTGTTTTTACTTTTTAAAAAATATGGATTGTAAGAAAAGATAGACTAAATATATGGGGAACTAAGAAGTCCAGGCTAGACTTCTAAAAAGTTGCAATAAGATAAGCAGTACATTCAACATATTTCACAAAATAAAATTCAGTTTTGTTTTAAGTATCAGGGCACATCTCACCCCTAATTATGTCAATTATAGGCAACAGAAATCTGCGGTATTTTCCATTAACATTTGGGCTGGAACTATGCCATCTGGTAAAAGGCTTTGGATTTTCCAACAAGGCAGCTGGCCATTGAACTGAGGGGAGAAGTACACCCCCCCCCGCCCCAAAATGCAAATTTAATAAAAACTCATATGTAGCTCAGTGTTTCCTGAGCTCATTCTCTCTGTCTCTTCTCTCTTCTTTTCCTCCTCTCCCTCCAGGCCCCCCAGTGAGATAAGAAGTCATTTCAAAACTCACTTCTTAAATCTCTTATTCTGAGAAAAAGACAGTGCTAATCCCCTGATAGAACAATCAGCTCAACCACACCAGCAGACATTAAATATATACACACACACAGTATATTATATCATAAGACAGTAGAGGGGCAAAAAAACAAAATAAAAATGAAATCCTAGGCACTTCCACTGAAGGGCAAAACACCATTAAATAGTGGTCTCATTCTTATCTCAAATGGACTGAGAGCCCGTTAGATACTGTGTGAAGATTTTAGTAAAAGTATGTTTCAAGGGTTTATTTAAAAGTCTCTATTGATTCCTTCCTTGTACCATTCTACACTATGCCACAACAGCAAATCATCCAAGGTTTCAGCTCATGAAAATCTTACCTGGATAATTTATTGTGGAACAAAAAAGTGAATGTTATTAAATAGAAAAGTCTGTGTATGTTAGAATGTATCACAACATTTTTTTAACCAATTTGGCAAGGTAGAGCAGATGTTGCTCACAAAAACAGTACATTGGGCTGATCAAAGATTAAATATTATTTATTAAGATTATATTTTTATGTAGTGTAACCTCTGCATCCTGCTAGTTGCGTCCATGGCTCTAAACAAGGATTATAATGACTGCATATACATATCCACAAAGAATAATTGTGTAAGAAATGTGCAGTCTGTACTTTCTAATATCATAGCTTCTTCATCAAGGTCAGGGAATAACATAAACTCTTTTCTTGGAAGAGCAAAGTATCAGGCTTTGAATAAGCTTCTCATGCCTAAGGATATAGACAAGCCTGGCGTTTGACAGAGCCGACTTTAAATAGCTCATAATAGAACAAAACCCAAACAAAAACCTTACAGCTTCAGACTGTTTTTAATCACCATGACGTCAGCAGTGTAACATTAGCACTAGTCCTTCAGAATAAACTCACTATCATACCCTGGGCCACAGAATATAGGCCTAAAATTGTGTTGTTCAATTGATACACTTAATTACCATGTGAACCATCACATGATGAAGCAGTGTGTTTTGAATTTTAGGTTATAGGCTGTGTGAAGATTTTTTTCTTTTTCAAATTAGTTTATATTAGGGCATGACAACATCAAATACCACTGAAAGAGAAAAAATTAATCTCAATGTAAAACATAGATTTGACACTGCAGCTTTATTTGGGTAAACATTTTAATCCCACTGCTATTGTTAAAACAAAAATAGGATTTCTGGCTGGAACTGGCACTGTTGGTGGCACTTTCATTAACGAAGAACTAGTATGATTAATTAAGCAGGAAATAAATGTATACTAACATAATATCTTCAAGTATTTCATAATTATGTGTAATACAGACAAGCCCAAACATCGAATGATCAGATAAATGTCACTTACTTTAAGGATTTCTCCACGCTTGAAACTAAGCTCATCATCAGCAGTTGCTTTAAAATCGTATTTGGCAATGGCCTCCATGGTCCTCTCCGCTTGCTGGAAAACTACTTGGTTGTGGTTTTGTGTTTCAGGAACTGAATAAAAAATAAAAAAAAAACACGTATCCAGGCTTCTGTAGCCAGATGCTTTTCTCCGAGTCTCTCCTCCCTTCTATGACCCGTTCCTTTAGGGCTTAGACCTCACATAAAGGTCACAGCACAGTACCTGCAAACAAGAAACAGTGTGGCACTCAATCAGACTGACGCCAAGGTTGTGTTAGTAAAGACATGTTGAGATTTAGGCAAATTTTACTTTGACAAGTGTCATTTTAAAGCTTAGAATACCCAATATTCAAAACATAACACATAAAAAGTGACAGTCCAACACCAAATTCCCAACCTATGTGGAAAGGGGTTTAGGCCTGGACAAAATTATTGCTACAAAAAGAGCAGCTTGAGGCAAAACTAACTTAAATCAGTGATACCTCCTACAAAGCTTCTTGACAGCAGCCTACTGAGGCAGATCTGATAGTGATACACTGGCTAAACCTGCAGTTGCATAGTTAAATGGATAAAGCTACGTTATCCCATTAAGACGTTTGCTAATATACGTTACCGTACAGCTCTGATGAGTTCACACTAATACAACGGCGTGACTAACAAGGTCTTTAAATCTACCAGCTTTGCAGAAAACAGCAAGAATAACAAACATAAGGCAAATTATCTACACATCCAAACTTTGATCTCCCCCCCTCCCTCTGAAAATTGATCCATATCTCGTCTCAGATAATCAGTTAATACGTCATAAGATCTGACAGCAGCCATCGTTGACAGAAAACATTTAATTACTTCTACGGTGTTGTGGATAACAAGACGCCCTCCCCCCTAAAAAAAACTACAACAAAAAAACAAAAAACAAAAATAGAAATTAAACACAATATGTGACGTGGGTATATAAGGCAGGATACAGACAAGATAGACTGGAGTCAGAGGGAAGCAGACCAACAATTGTGATCTAGAGTTGATAGATATTTGTGCGTTAAAAAAATTAAGATTTTCTCATCTACCAAAGGTTCAATATTGAGCGTCAGAGCGCGTTTTGATCGTGTTCACGCGGGTTCCATCGGCTGTGTTCCGTTCCATCGAACAGACTGCGCCCAGTGTTCTAGAAGGCTGGAGCTAGCATGCCGGCTAACGGTCGGCCAACAATAACTACGCTGCAGTAAAAGGTGATCAAACTTCACCGTCCGATCCGCCGCGGCCCCGATAACCAGGACACTGCCCGACACAACGGTACACTTTGAGACACACACCACATGTTTATCAACGCTTGGGGCCTAAGGGGCAGCTTCACGTTATCAAATGTGGAAAGGAAGAAAACACCTTTTTTTTCATAACGCAAGCTGTTGTTGCTAGCTTAGTGACACAGTTAGCCCAGCTAACGTTTCTGAACTTGACTAGCCTGCGTCGCGAAAGGAAACAGCGCACAACTTTTATGAAAAGAGAAAGCGCCAGAAAAAAACTCACCACTCGAGATATTCCGTTTCCGTGCTGCCACCGTAACAAACAAAAGCCTGTCGTTTAACTATCCGCTGCCTGTTTCCTCTGGAGAGGCAACAAACGATGGAAGTCTGCTGTCGCTTACACCCCGTCCTGCAAACGTAAATCTAGCTACTAGCATAAGGTTCGCGACGTTTATTTCCGCTTCCTTCCCCAGCGCTGGGAGGGTCTGCCTGCTGTTGTGACTGGAGCTCCTCCCTGTCAGTCTGCTCCCTCCAGGGCTCCGACTGACACACACCACTGTCTGATCACAGCCACTCCGCATTATTTCATCTGCAGCTCATCTCTTTCTCTAGCTCTCTTTTTATCTCTGTCTATCTGGCTGACTCGGTGATGTTACAGTGAGATGGTTAACCCACGCAGATCATGTCAGTCATGAAATATTCCTTTGGGGTGAATGAAACAGAGCAAGGTGGGGCATGAGATGAACCAGCCTTCATACTGTTCATCATTAAAGATACATGGCTGCTGAATAACACAAAACAGTTTTTTGAATACCCTGCTGGACTTAGGCTCATGTGTTGGAGTGAGTCAGATGAAGGAAGCTGCATGTCTCCTGTTTGGATGCTGCACGGTCCTGTACAATCTTTCATCAGTCAAAAGAGAGGGATTGCTAAATCAGACCACCTTAAAAACTAGTCATATATGACATGACATATTTCAAATCATCTATACATTTGTGAAGCTACCACATGTACACACACACACACAGAGTGTGTGTGAGAGAGAGACAGAGAGAGAAGGGGAGGCAGACACAGTTTGGCATGTTTTAGATAGATGATTTCCCAAAGAAATAAACAGAAATATCCCGTAAACTGCAATTTTTCACATCGTTATTGGCAACAGGGTTTGCGTGTTAGTTGTTACCTTTATCCCACCGCACAAGCGATTATTTGGCAAATATTTGGAATATTTGGCCGTCCTTGTTTTCATTTTTGGGACATCTGCTTCTAATTCTAACTTCTCCATCTGTGACAACAGCGACATGTTAATCCATTGGCAGCACTGACACCTAGTGGAAATATGAGTCCTTCTGAAAACAGCCTGGGTGACACCTGTGAGACTTCACTGGGGGGGCTAAAAGTTCACATCTTGGATAAATAAATATAACAGGGCTGTGGCTGAACCTGGGTGACATTAATATCACTAAATAATTCAGCTGGGCACTTTATATCTGACAACACATGAGCATTGATTTTTTTTTTGGATTACACAAAGCTGTTACAGCTCTACATGTGAATGACAGACGGAGAGGAAGCTTGACTATGTGCCCCCCCCCCCCCTCTCTCTCTCTGCTGTCCAGTGCCTGTGAGTGTCTCTCACTCCGGTATCAGTCAGTCTACATCAGCTGTCGCTCCATGAACACACAGCGGGAGATCTCGGTGTGTCTGGCGTGTGCTCGTTTTTGCGCCAATTCTCAGACTGACTGTGACGTTGCCGTTACGTCACTGAGTTGTGTTTTTTTTTTTTCCTTTTAGGGCGCGTGCGTGCCTTTCTCGCGCACTGAAGAAATCCTTTGGCGTTACAATAATGGCATCAAACCAATGAAGTCAGTTCCTCTTTGTTTGAATGGACATAATTTATCTCTTTCATCCAGCTTTTCCATATTTCTTCTTCTTCCTCTTATTATCATTATTACATTTTTTATTATTACCAAATTCTGTTTGGGATGGATTTGGGGAATTTGAATTAATCACTTTCATCCTTCAGTCCTGACAATCTAGAGGAAGGTATGTTTTTTTGCTTCGTCTTTCTTTCTTCAAAAAAAAAAAAAAAAAAGTCATTTTAACATTCAGCACTATATTGAATTTCACCCAGCACGTTAATTTGTGTCAAAACTATAAAGCTACTTTAAAAATGGAAGTTTTGGGTTTATTTTTCTATAGTAGCTATCAGCGAGTTATTAATGTGGTGCTCATGACTTAAATACAAAAGGAAACAAAGGCCTTTGATGTAAAAACTAAATCACAGGCATCTATATCTTCTTTTTGTATCCTTGTTCTCAGATCATGAGCGGTACAGCAATGTGCTCATGCCCAGCCTCATCGGTGTAATCTGTTTTGTTGGGATCTTTGGAAACTGTGTAGTCATCTACACCATTGTGAAGAAGACTAAGTTCTGCTCCCAGCAAACTGTACCGGACATATTCATCCTCAGTTTGTCTACTGCAGACCTCCTCTTTCTCCTTGGCATGCCTTTCCTTATTCACCAGCTTGTCGGTAATGGCTCCTGGTGCTTTGGTGGCACTGTGTACAGTCATCACTGTGCTTGATTCCAATAGCCAGATCGTCAGTACATACATACTGACCGTAATGACACTGGATCGTTATGTGGCCACTGTGCATCCCATCCAGTTCAAACATGTCCGAACACCCTTCATGGCTGGGGGAGCAGTTGCTCTGGTGTGGCTGTTTTCTCTGATCCCCATCACTCCAGTGTGGATGTACACAGCGCTCATGTGTCTCAAGGATGGCTCTGTTGGATGTGCCCTCCTGCTTCCCAACCCTGAACCTGGGACATACTGGTTCACCCTCTACCAGTTTTTCTTGGCCTTTGCTTTGCCTTTGGTGGTCATCTGTGTGGTCTTTTTCATGGTCTCCAAAAAAATGTCAGCGACAGTTGCTCCACTGCCCCAGCGCAGCCAGAGGGTGCAGATGAGGAAGGTGACTTCGATGGCAGTGGCCATTTGGCTGACATTTTTCATTTGCTGGGCCCCCTGCTACATTTTACAATTGGCCCACCTTGGGGTACAACGGCCCTCCTATGCCTTTCTGTATGCCTCCAACATTGCCATCAGCATGGGCTATGTCAATGGCTGCATTAACCAGATTATCTACATCTTTTTAAGTGAAACATTTAAGAGGCAGTTCACTGGGGCTGTTCATCCGTCTCACAGGGGTTTCAGAGTTGCCCCCATCCAGGCTGATGGTAGTGAGTCTGAGGATGGCAGCAAACAGATCGCATCCATCTTGCTCCCAGTCATCAAGGGAACTATTTCAAAACATGCTACCTGTAACTGTGGCTGTGCTCTGAGATGTACTGAGTCATGAACTGAACCAATCTGCTAGTTGATGACCAGTGCCAAAAATCCCCATCTGCCACTAATGACCACTTTGGTTTCAACAGAAAACACCTGTGTTTACATAAAAACAGAATGAAGGAAGTGCAATTTCCATTCCGAGTGTGACTTTATAATATGTGCTTAGTTATTATATAAAATATGATACTACAACACAAGTTCAGTATCATCATAGGAAATCATTCTTCTTCTGTCTTATTATTAGCATCTAACATTGTCTCAGCAAACTGGGAAAAATGAGAAAACTGAGTCATATATCGAGTAACCAAATGATTCATTATTCTTATGCCCCAGCATAAATCTCACATTTACATTTAAAAAGACTCCTAAAGTCAAATGAGACTATATATGTATGCAATTTGGAGGAATTAAATGAATGAATAAAAAAAAAAAATCTGTTATTTTTATCAAATAAAATCACACGTTATTGATAAATCCCATTATTCTGCAAACCTTAATTCCGCATTTCATCAAAATGACTTGATGATGAATGACTATCTGAAGGAGCATTTATGATAATTTGTCTGTACTGTACATTATTGTTTGAGCAGTTTGAAGTTTTATTGTTGGAAAACAAACATTTAATTGCAACAGTTTTGTCTGTGCATTTGTAAATATATATACTATTGATATTTATATCAATATAAATATTGATATTTAGGAATTCAGCAAGCTTTTAGAAATTAAGTTTACATGCCATGTGATTATAGGTCCTATTTATGTGACAATGATAACTCTAGGTGATAATGATGCAGGATTCATTGACATGTATCTAACTAACTATGATATTAAGGCTTTGAAACTTCTTTTTCACCTTATGTGTGTTTGAACTGGTCAATTCCACTCCAGGGCTGTCCTTGACACGCATAATGTGTGAATAAGGTGTTGAATTCAACTGAAATATTTCCACTCTGAGTTGTGTTTCTTTCTGCCTTGGCTTGTGTGTCATCACAGTCTGTCTGTGTGTGTGTTGTGGGTGTGGCTTACTCTTCCAAGGCAAGTACTCTGGCTCAGCCTTCTTCAGTGGCAGCAGCTCTCAACAACAACTGTATCAGGGTCATGAACTGATACACATTCAACTGTATGTGGGGACATACTACTATACTATGCGTATATTTGATAATGCATAATAATGAGAGTCTGCTGAACAGTTTTAATTAGTGAATGGGATAAAGAAATGTAAAATCCATGAAACAGGAGTAAGTCAATCAATAAGTTGTAAGGACAAAACACCCAAAAAGAACTGACAAATAATACACAGCAATGAGACACAATATTAGAGGTGAACCAAAAACCAAAAAGAAATGCTAAATTACTATAAATATAAGTAAAACACCACCAAAATATAAGTCACTAAGAGACAAAGACCTATAACTACAATAACTACAATATTAAGCAGAATGACCATGAAGATATGAAAGGAAACAACAACAACAAAACAAACAAACAAAAAGACCTTCAAAATACAAAACAAATATACTATGTATATATATTTATATATGTATAACTCTCTAACTCCTTTTAGTAGTAGGTTTAGAATTCATAAAAGAATTCAGTGGAGGAAAATAGTTTTGAATTCATTAGTCGTTGTATATGAACATGATTTGTCCTCTGTGGAACTAATTATGTTTTTTGCATTTTCATCTGAAAAAAAAATCTTAAGGGAAATGATAAGCATTATCTGTGATAAAAGCAAACAAGCAATCCTCAGACTGCAGTCTTAGTCTGAATTTGTTCTTCATTGATTTCTTTACCAGTTTTTCCATCTTAGTAACAGCCTGTTCAAGACAATCGGCAACATGTGATTCAACAATGGTCTCCATCAGTCACTGTTCAGCAGAAATAATGGAGAAAAAGTAGACATTCATCGCTCCAAATGTCATGTAATTTCCAGGGGTTCTATGAACAGCTTAAATTAGATACAAACCCATCAACCTTTCACCACCGTCATTCAGAGATGGTAGCAAAGTGTGAGCGCAACAAGAGCAGCAATAGCCACAGGACAATAACACACCATTAAACAAATCTCCACACAGCGAAAACAGTCATTACTCTTACCATGGAAGCAAAAGGCACTGATCTCATTATTTCACAAACACCCTCATGGCTTCTGTATTATGTTGACTGTACTCAGAGGACAGATCTATGCCTGCATGGGCTTAGGACACTGAAGTCACCTTAACAACCAAACAACATGTGGATGCTAAAAAGCTGAGTAAGTGACACAAGCTGCTATCAGCGATCCCTGTTATGCACCATCAGTATATATATCCTTGCCTATTTTATTTTATATTACTCTTTAAGCACATACTGTATATCAATCTATACATTATATTGGTGTATAATGTAAACAATAATTTCCAAAATATACAAACACGTAATGAGATTTAGAAGCAAAAAGAACAATAATCACTTTTGCTTTAGCTTTTGCAAGTGCATAACCATTTATTTGTAATTTATTTAGGCTTTTTGAACATCCAGCTGGATAATGAATAGCACCCCTGCCACCCTCCTGATACACTAATTTGACAGGTACTCTTGAAGAGCAGATGAGGAAGCCCAGTGCAGGGATTTTTTTTTTCTCTGAAATCCTGAATGGTCACATTGAACCATCAGTTTTGAGAATAAATTGAAATCCAATTATAGAGAAAAACCTGACAGCTGATAGAACAAAAGGATAAAAGGAATAAAAGGGAAATGAATGTAGCAAATGAGATGGCAGTACAGAGAAATGTAATTCCAGGAATCAGCAAGAGTGACACATAGTTTAAATATAAGAACCAAATACGGTGAGTTCACATTCAGCCTCTGTTGTCATTTAAAAGTTTACCAACTAGTTGAATTGCAAATGAACAGCATTGTCTTCATGTGTGTGACCATACTTGAAATTTTGTATTGTGTGTAAGCAAGAAGCGTCGGACAGTGAAAGCACTTTATATTCTACATTTATAGCATAGTAGCATTATCCACTGTCCTGCTGGGAGTCTGCAGAGTAATTATAGCGAAGCATTACCTGTGCTTTTAATTCCCATCTTACCAGAGGAGATGGCGGATGTTCTGGAGCAGCATATGAAATACAGGGTTGATCTTCAGCTTTCTCTGCACAGAGAGATGTAAGCACAATAACATTTCATCATAGAAACTGATCACTTTCACATCAGGGCATCTGTATAAAGCAGCTGCAGATACTTGTATCTTAAGTGGATGTTCTTTAAAAGACACTCTTTTGTCTGTGTATCTTCCAAAAGAAAAAAAAAAAAGGCAACAAAGTAAATAAGAAGTGCATAGACTCTGACTAGAAACAGTGATACAGCTGATGTTATGGTCTTATGAAACAAACTGACCTTTTAATGGCTTGAAGGTTTAGCTAGAAACAGCCAGGAAATTTGTTGCCTTTTCTTACAACTCTGACCCTAACCCTAACCCTAACCCTAACACTAACACTAATAGTAACCCTCTACTTGCCTGGTATCTGAATTTATTCAGGTGGGCAGTTCTAGGAAGAGTCCTGGAGCCAATCCCAGTTGACATCGTCCAAGTGAGTGCATATTACTGGGCTGACATAAGTAAGGCAAACATTTATGCAATTTAGAGTCACCAGTTACACTAACCTGCATTAATATTTGGATTGTGGGAGGTAACACTGGAAGGCACAAAGAAAACATGCAAAGTCTGGCCTCAGGTCCGAGCCCAGACCCTTCCTGCTGTCCTAAAAGGCTAACCCCTGCCCCAAATATTTTGGCAAAATAAAACACAGCCTTTAATAACTCCTGTTGCCCCCATTGCCAACCTTAACACTCCTAAAAATGATGAGCTCCAAAGCTTTCTGTTCTTACCTTAAGGACCAATCTCAATGTTTGAAGAGCCAGTTTTGTTTTTGCCAGAGACACAGAATACACTCCCAATTAAAAAAGTTGGCGCCATAAAGGCACCATGGCAGCCTGTCAGGTAGCAGCTGCACTGAAGTTTCCCAGTACTCTGGCCCCTCATGGCTGTGTTTCATGGAAATGAGCCTATATCACAGCTCTGATTTGCTTAAAGAGCATATAGCCTTGAATTCTAAGAAACAGCAGAGCTGCCTGATGTGAATCACAGATACGAATGACGACACAATCAGGATGACATAAATCATTCAGCTCATCTGAATTTATGTGTGAGAATTGCTGTGTTTAATTTGCCATCCATAACACTTACAGTACATTAAGCAGACATTTTACACAGTCCAGTACAGGGATTTTTGTGTGTTGTGCCCGATTCAACCCCATTTAGCATATGTATTAATCTGATACAGTAACCTGAAACATACAGTTTTAATCTGGTACTTAAATTACATAATTAAACATCCGGTACAAAATGTAGAGTTTTAAAAAAGTTAATAAAATATAATCTAGCCATATCTACCAAGTAATGTCTCAGAAACTTCCTTCACTCACCCTCGTTTGATTTTGGTAAAGAGTGTAGTTAAACAGTACACAACATGTCACATACCACGAAATGTGAATACAGTTACAGTGTCAGCAACCAATCTGGACCTTCACTTCTCTATTCCCTAAAAATCCCCAGTCACAACTTTATGATGCATATGTTCACAAAAACATCAGATTAGACACAAACCATCAAGTGAAAATAAAAGAAAATTAGTATAAACCTTTTCACCTCTGAGTTTTCCTCTGAAAAAGTAGACGTGGCGACAGATACAAAGACAAGATTGTGTCTGATGACTATGAATTATTTTGCAGCTGGACTCTGTCTGTGGTGGTTAGTTAATTACAGTGCATATGAATGTGAAGCGAAGTTACCATGGGGACACATTACATCTCTGTGGTTCCAGAGAATTAATAATAGTGTTAGTGAGTGGTGTGTGTGTGTGTGTGTGTGTGTGTGTATTTGTATCCTCTAATCAATCCCAAATGAGAAAACTGTATTAAAGTACGTTTTTCCTCCACATGTGGTCCTATTAGTGTTTGTATTTTATAAGATAGGGCTCATATCCATATAAGTGAGTGACATAAAGCTGAGCATAATCGAAAACAAATATTCATCTCCAGCTGCTAGGAACATTACTAGATCAATGTTTTGTTTTCTCAGAACCAAATCCTATATCCCCTTCTTCTAATGTAGCTAAAAATTTTTTATAAGCCCTCCAACAACCAGCTCAAAAACTTTAACTTCAAAAGCAATTAAGCTAAACTTTCAGAATTCTCTCATATTTAATCTGGTGTAAATCCAAGATGTCCCACATTTTTAAAAATCTTTTATGAAAGGATGTAGCTTAATTCTCTCATATGGTTGAAACAAAGAAAAACATTTTCATTCAGAATCACATGATAAAATACAAATTAAGACAAGATTTCCACCTGTGTATGATTTCTGTGTGAAACAAATTTACAAATATATTTTAAGTTAAATATACGTCAGATATAAGGCATACACAAGCACAGTCGCGTGTGTGTGCGCCCATGGTCATCTTTGAATTAAAATAGAAGAGCTTCCTGTGCATATAAATATGTTATAGATTCTTTTGGATGTTTTTTTGGTTAAACTGTGTGTGGGTCGCATTTGAAATGTGTTACATTTGTCTTTGTCATTATTTTACACAGAATTTGAAGTGTCGTATGCCCTGGGCTGACAGTTATCTGTTGTGTACAATGCTGATAATTAATCAACTTGCAATGTGTTGCTTCTTCACACTGATAAATATTTCTTTGTGAATTGGGCAGTTCGCCTGTGAACACCATAAATTACACACAGCTCTCATAGGCATTTATAAATCTTGATCTTATTTGCTGGTCATGCAATCATCACTATTGAAACTCTTCTCGCTCCAGTACTAAATTCCTGCTTTTGCCGATTTCTAATTGCTTTTAAATCTCACAGGTAACTTAGAATGTGAGAGCTGCACACGCAGCAACATATGGAAACACATTTGAAACAGTGTAATGGTAACATGGCAGGACAACTACACATGGCAAAGCAATGTTGGTATAGCAGCCAAATTAGAGTGCAGGTGTTTGTACTTTTTGCAGTGGTTAAAAACAATGTGACATGTTTTAGCCCATTGTCTTCATTATGTATATGCTGAAAAGATTCCACTGTATACCAATTTGAATAACCAATTTTTCAGGTGTTGGTTTTATATCTCCATATAAAGGGCTAAAGCTAAGTTACTCAATCACCCTCTACTTTTCAGGTATTGATAATAAAGGCCAAACTGAAATGATGCTTTTTAGCAGTAGACTGCTTTGTAAAACAAATGAGGAGAACAAAAATCACATTACAGCAGTTTATCTCTTCAGTATATTCAACTCTGCATAGATTTGGTTTAAGACACACACAGGTAAGAACTTAGAGCAGTACTATGACGGGATGAGAGATGTACTTTGCTTCCAGCGGTGCCTCATGCTGAGAGCTTCTCTGTGTGCTGAGCGCAGAGATCAGATGAGAGGTCCAAGGGTTCAAATGTCATTCTGGGCTATCACAGAGGCACTTATTAAAAAACAAAAAAAACAAAACAAAACAAAACAACAAAACAGAACAAAACACAGTAATCAGTCTCATGGTAACCAATCACTGAGATAATCACTATGAATGATATTAATGATAATGAGAAAACACACTTTTGAAACTGCATTTCTTCCTCTTATTTTGCAAGGCTAAAGTTCAAACAAATTGTTAGTTACTGCTTTACTTCTCACAGCATCTTGGACGCTTCCTCATAAGATCCTGTTAACTTCATCGTTACCTTTCTGTTCACCATGTGCAGGTTTGTTATATAAATGAAAACCATCTTAGTCAGTTTAGTGCCAAAACTCTTGGTTTCCTGGATGAAATTGCGTCTGTTTAGTTTAAAATGACCTCAGGTGAACACTTAGCACCATGGAAACGCAAAGGAAAGGAGAGAATGCAGAGAAGCTGAGAGTAAAAGGAGAAAAGCAAATTAATGATGTCATTTTTAAGGAGTGACTCTGCATTTATAACAACACCAAAGTGGATAAATGAACAAATCCCCCGTCACAGATGACTCAAGATTTTATATCAGTTAAAAGAAGCAATGAGTTTTTCCTCTTTTTCCATCAGAAAATCAGAAAAGTTACATGATAAAAGTTTTGAAGTGATATTTTCTCTGGTCTTGATCCTCCACTGCCAAGTATTTTTTAACAGAAACCTTAACGCTTCTACTCTTATCTAAAACCTCCCAATCTCAGGCAAAGTTATTGAGAAAGTAGTTTTTAACCAGGGTTAATGAATATAAATAGCTTCTCTGACAGCTTCCAGTCTGGTTTCTGTCTGCATTACATTATTGAATCTGCCCTTAAAGAAGGTGCGAAATGACATTTGTCTAAAAACAGACTCTAAATTCAAACTGATGATAAATTACTGCTTTACAAATAAGAAATTGTGTTTAACCCTCATGAAGAGTCCTGGTTCAAGGGATTGTTTTTTCTCTGTACCTATGACTCAGTCAAATCTACTATGCTATAAGGAGTCCCACAAGGATCTAATCTTGGGCTGTTCAACCTGTGTCAGGGTTTGCAGTGAATGGATGGATGCAAGAAAACTTTCAATTACATTTTGAGTTAAAAAAAAAAAGAAAGAAATAAGGACTAGACTGAGAATTCTCCATTTGAGAACAGAGAAGGATGGTTGGAACCCATGTCATAAAGCCTTGGTATAATCATGGATGAGGATCTTAGTTTCAGTGACCACACCAAAGCTACAACTAAATCTGTACTTTGGCATCTTAAGAACAAAGCTATGGTCAGGGGCCTTGTATCTAACCAGCTCTAATGAACTTAGTGGTTTTAAGAAGAAGTAAAAAAAAAATGCCTTTGTTCTCTGCTCCCTTCATTTAACCTTTTAATCTTGCAGTTTAATTATATATTATCTATTCAATGATCTAAATCTAACCCTGACCCTAATTTTACACTGTTCTTTCATTAGGCTTTTTACCTCATTTTCTACCTCTTTTATTTCTGTTAAGTGCATCGATGATCTCTGTATGCTAGTGTGCTGTACAAATAAACTTGGCTTGCCTAAAAGCTGCGAGAAGAAAAATTTCGCCATTGTGCATCAATCTGTTTCTATAGAGGCTTGTGTCACATCAGCCGAATGGAAAACGCCTCATCAGCTCCTAAAATCTATATCTAGCATAGTATTCCAGCTAAGGGTGCACCACAGGTTCAAAAACAGTCCTCAGGGACAGGTCATGCCTACCCAGGGAAGTGGTACTGTATCGTGTCCGCTGCAGAGTGGCGTAGCCGGGCTTGTCTGACAGCAGGACGCGGTGGCCTGGCGGGACGACTATTTCACCATTCCTCTGCAGGGAGGCACACCTGCGAAATGTTGGATCCAGCTTTGTCTGGATGTTACTTGAGCTGTGAGCACGCTGAATGTCCATGGGCTGATGATTCCCGGCCTTCCCGTTCATGAGCTGTAGTTTGCAGTTGGTGTCACAGCTGGGGAGGACACAGGCCTTCCTCTCTTCAAGTGCCACTGCAGTCAGCGTCCCATTAGACAGGGACAGTTTGGCTAAATTACTGCCCACCAGCTTCTCCAGTTGTCCATGTCCATTCATATGCCCATTTTGCCCCTTGACTGGCGACCTGGTATTGTCTTTCTTCATGAAACCAGGTTTAAAGAAAGATAAAATGTTGTCGTGGCTTCGACATTCCTGTCCCATCTGCCCTCTCCTGTCCTCAGGTTGAATGGCCATGTGCAACAAGTCTTTTTGTGCCTTTGAGGTCACCCCTGTTTGTACCTTGGTTCTTCTCAAAGTGGAGTCTCTGCTTGGGGGTGCACTGTGGCTGATATGACCCCCAAGGATGGCTCCTCTATGTAGCTGGAAGTCCTGGGTCCTGCCCTGGTCCGGCTTGGCTCTCTTTGATGACCTCTGCCTCAGAAATCCATCATCTCTAGCTTTGATGTTGCTGCTGTTACTGACTCCCTGGTTGATGTTTCTCTCCATACACGGTCTCTGTCCCTCTGGTATTTTGGGGGAATAACAAGTGTCAGAGTTATCTCTGTCTGTACAACTCAGACTGCTGCCACTAGGGGAGCTACAGTCCTGTGCTGTCTCAAAAGCTCTTCCTTGGGCAGTCCTTTGTGGTGGGGTAGCCACCAGCGTGACGATAGGGTCTTTGGTACATCGTGGCCGACGCCCAGACTCCAGGTATTCCACGAGCTCCCCAGGGTGGGTCTGGGTTGGGTGTTTAATGCGGTCTTTGGAGCCAAAGGACCACCTCAGTGGCAGGACTTTGCTCATAGTCTCCTTGGGCTTTGTTGGTGATCTCATGCTGACACTCCTGCCTTGGGTTCCACGGACAAATGGCTTGGTGTCGAATCCGTCTAAGGCAAAATACATGACATATGAGACATAGCACATGCTGAGGTTCACTCATAGTATGAGGCCGAGTGGTCTAAGGTGCTGGCTCTAAGGAGGTGTGGGTTCAACTCCTACCAATCCATAGATTAGAATTGCTAAATGTTTGCCAATTCTCTGTAATTTCCCTCAGACTCAATAAAATATACAGTTTTTCTTTACTGTACTGGTTGCAGCTCTGATACATGTCTGACACAGTACCTGCCCAGCGAGTGTTGACAGATTTGACCCCATGTGCTGTTACCATGGTAACAAAATGTGCCAATAGAATAATTCAAGTCTTGAAGATTAGCAAATAATTGTTGCCTTATAAAATTGTTTTGTAGTCAAGAAATTGAAATGTTAAAAGATACTACTCCCAGAACCTACTTGTTTCTGCTGTTTTGTGGGGTTCATCTCCAAACACTGGCAGCTCAGGAGAATTCTGGGCTTGTATGGGCCCTTGTGGTACGGGGATGGGTCCTCCTGACACCACACTGCCCCTCTCATTGCCCCCTGTCAGCCTGACCAGCCAATGGTCAGATGCGGATGAGCTGGTGGAACCTATGAAGGGATAAAAAAGGAGAAAAGATCTTATTTTCAGGTTATTAAAGAAGCCTTGTGTGGTCATGAATATGGTCAGCAAAACAATGAGGCCTTCACACAGCCACATATGTTGCTCTCTAAATGTCACAGTGAGGTAATACAGATTCTGTTCTGTACACACACAGCTGCAGAGGGTTGGAAAGGACAAACCTGTGACTGAGGAGCTGGCAGACCAGGGGGGTATGGTGTTTCTTCTCTGATAGAAAAGGATGTAGGCTCCACGTGTGCACACCTCCCCCTCTGGAACCGGCTCAGCGCTGCTGTCATCATAGCTGTACCACTTGCCGTCAACTGAGTTCCTACAGAAGGCTATAATTATGAAAACACAGGACAGAGATGGAGAGCCTGGGTGACTGGAGTACAAAGGCGAATCAAAAATGTAAAACTGTATTTTCTTTTGTGTGTGGTGTCCCAGAGGTCTACACTGGGTCCCTTTTAATTTGCTATCAAATTGGCACCCCTGGGGAAAAGCATACATAGACATGATATGGATTTACTTACAGATGATACACATCTGCATTAAAGCCCACAAGCAGCGCTAGGAACTTTATTATTTCCCATGTTTGCTGAATGTTAAATTGATTAGCTAAAACTTCCCTGCTGTTCAATGATTCGGTGTAATGGCTCTTATATGCCTCAGCCCTACCATTAACATTCTTTAATCTAATTGGAGCGTCTTCTCTAGAGGTCAATTATTTAGGCATAATTTTCTTTTGATGTTCAAGTGAGTGAAATGTTGCAGACTAACCCTGACCCTTTACATGAGACGTCTGTGAAGGTTCTCAGTCATCTAGGTCATCTTAGTCTTGGAGTGTTTAGTGCGAAGTAACTGGACTTCTTATCTAGTATGAAGACGTTTCGTCTCTCATCCAAGAGGCTTCTTCAGTTCTGAGGGTGGGAATTGCCCCCACCACTCTGGGCTAAATACATGGGTTTCCCGCACTGACCTGACACAAAACACTGCCACCAGGTTTATGACAGAGAGAGATGAAACACAAACATTAGTCTAATCCACGCTGCTCTTTATTGGTTATCATCCAGCGATTCCAAAATATCACCTTTGCACTCAGAGTAAAGATGCAAACTCTGGTTTTTACTTGTCCTCTAAAAGCTAATTTATACCAATGTCATCTAGATTTATTGTTCATGTCTGGCATGTTATTCACTTTTTCTGTCTTCTTACTGTAAACCTCTTTACATCATGTTAAAGGGTGCTAAAGTGATACTTTTATCATTAGTAGCGTTATAAATCACTCCTCAGTCATCAAGTTAGTCTGACCTGTGTAATGTCCGCCATGCATTCCTCCATGGTGGTTGCACACAGCATACAGATCGTACAGGAAGTCAGGAGAAGCCAGGTCGGGTCGGCGGGCCTGTTTCCAACCAGGCTGGAGGGGGAGCTGATGGGTGCCGTGGTTTTGGTTCACCATATGAGGCGCCATGTCTAGGCCCGCCAGGGGGAAATGCACAAATGTGGTGAGCTTGTTCCTCCGCTCCCCCACTTGCCTGAAACGCTTCAGGTGCAGGATCAGGATGTCTGGCAGCGTCCACAGGCTCATCTTCACCATACCCTGCTTCAGCTGTTTACAGTGGGGGCATTTCCAGGCATCATCTGGGGCAAGCTGGTAGGGGAGAGTGAGAGACCTTAATAATACTCTTAGATAAGATGTGTGACTAAACCTTGGAAACTTTCACTCCCATCACATATGAAATAATCTCGTCCACTTGGGAAGAGGATGTACATTTTGAGGCTGGTGTTATAGTTACTGGTTTTGCCCCCCACCCCCACTCCCCAACCCTGCCACTGACACAGTTGTTGGCATGATACAGCTTTGAGCTGAAAGAAAAGTAACAAGAATGTTTTGCATTCAGCATTCAGCCCTTTTGTGTTGAGGTCCAAATCTCTGAAAGGCTGTGAGCGATCCTGCGGCATTCGAAGTCAAGGTTTTACCTGAGCAGCTAAATTTTGTATGTTTAAACTAAGGCAACAATTTTCCAGTCTGGACTGTGAACTGAGTGACAGCACTGTCTCCCCAATGTCTGCAGCTCCACTGTCTGGTGTCAGCAGCACTCACACACAAAAGAGCACAACAGCAGCCAGTGTGGACTAACACAGAATCCAATATGAATGTGCCCATGAAGTCACAGTGTACACGAGAATGTAAATTAGACATGTACCATTTTTTATTTTGTTTGTTTTGCTTTAGCAATTTTTGCATGCAAAAAGAAGTTTGTAGAATTTAATTTGAAGTGTTTTCAATGAACTTAAAAATAAAATGTTCTATGTTATATGTTCTTTGTGATAACATTCTTTTAGCTTTACACTTTTACTTTCTGCTCCAAATTGATATGAACTATGTCCCTCATATGTTTATGCTTCTTTATCTAAAAAGCATATCATGTGGTTCAGCCTAGACTGGTGAGGTTAGTGATTATTAATGTATAATTTGAGTGGCTTGTCCAGCAGCGACTGGCTGCTGATTGTTGATGTGCAGCTCTGAACAGTTTTACAAGCAAACTGTGACTCAGTAACACTCCACATGATGACTATATTCTACACAGGCTGCACATATTACTTAAATGTACACATGAACTTACTAGTATCTTCCTATCAGATCCTATTCTTTATTCATTTACATTTATTTATTTAAGTCTGTTCTTTATATACACATTAATCTTTTTGGTTTGCTTTTTTTGTTTGATGGAAATCTGTAAATGCACCATATTAACTTTACTATTATCAATAAATAAAAAAACTAAATAATGAAGAATTGAAAACCTTTTGTTGACTTGTCCAAAATTCAATAAGCTAAAGCTAAACTGTGTTGTTATTATCTTGGAGAGCCATGGTGTATATGAGATCCATTAACACTGCTCCTATTCAGAAACTTGTTCTGGGGAGTTTGGCCAAAAAGAAAGACTTTATCAATAATCACAGCTGCTAAAGAAAGGCTGATCTCTCGTGGCTATAAGTCACTATAATAAGAAACAGCATATAGCATTAGTTGCATCATTGCTTTTACAATGAATTTACTATGAAGAATCGTTCAGAACTGGATTGATGGCATTTTATCAACAAAAGAAATCAACTCAGAAAAAGCCTTTGTACCCAGATAATCTCAGCAGAAGAGATTACGGAGGGATTTAGGAGGCTCAGTGTCACGACACACGGCTGTTAATGGCTGTCGAAGGTTTCTACAATAACAGACAGGCTACCTGTTCCTCTTTGGTGTACAGTTGGATGCACTCATCCAAGGTGCAGCTATACTGCTGGACGTGCTGCAGCTGCTGATTTCGAACGCTCTCTGCATCCTTCACCACCTCCTCTTGAATGTTACCAAACAGGCTGTTCCCCAGGACAAATGTAAAACAGAAGGGACAAATGGAGCATGTAGAGCGATGATTCATTTAAGGTTAATAGAACAAAATGTGACAGTAACCACAAGGTGGTGTGTATGACAAAACCCCACTGACCAGTCTTTGATTCTGTGCTCCCACTCGATAATGAGCTTGACGTGGGGAGGGCCTCCTGAGCCGCAGAGCTTCAGAGCTCTAAAAGACAGGAGATACTTACTGCACCTTCTACCTCAGAGACACTTACAGCAATTTTTTGGACTTGTACTGGGGCTTTTTAACCACTAGGTGTCAGCATTAGTTCGAAGTATGAACCACTGAGCTGCGCACGCAGAAAGAAATAACACTTTTATTCAGCAGTTGCTTGATAATTATGTCTCGTTCTTTGTTGCATGTAGAAAAATTGTAAAAAATATCTGAGATTGGATTTGGGATTTGTAGCAAGAGAAATTCATCAAATGTTCTGATATAACAGTAAACTTTTAAGACATTGTTATGTCACATATCAACGTTAACTCAGTCAGAGAGCAGCTTCAAAAGATCAACAATTAAATTACGAAATAATCTTAATTTAAGGTTTACTTACAAGATTCTTCTGGTGCTTTTTTGTGTATCTACCAAATGGCATCTCTTTATGTCTCTTTTTGCTGAACTGTGATCTTTATAATCTAACCTGGTGACCATGAATGTGTGGGCAAAAATTCAGGGCAATCCATCAAAGAGTTTCTGGAGATATCTGTGTATATGGTGATGTCTGTGCTGCATGTCTAACATGGATGTCTCAGTTTCAGGACTCTTTTTTTTTTTTTTTCACGGCAAACCACTTTTACCTAAAGGCACAAATAAAGTAACATCCGTTGGTGTTAAATAAGAACCAAAGTGATGGCAACCATGGCTAAAACAAAAGAAAAACAAAGTGAGTTTGTGCATATCAGTTACATTTCCTGTGTAAGATGCTGTGGTGTATTTGACATGACACAAAGACACACAGTTTCCAGGGACTGACAGGAGTGAACAAAGTACACTGAAACATTTGTACATTTTTGTGCTGTTTGATGTGGGTTGACTTGGGGACAGAACATATTTCTGAATCATTAGAGTTCAAACGCTATCATTACATTAGTTTCTAAGATACAGTGTGCTGCACATTTACATTTCAAAAAACACATTTGCCCCCTTCCGCACCATTCAACTGTTCTTAGCAACAACACAAATGGAGGTCCTTTCAAGACTTTGCCAAAATGCCCCTTTGAAAGACCAATTCACTTCTTCAAGCGAAAAGCGTCATACATGTAATCATGAAAATGGATAAAATGTTTGCACATTTCAGTCTGCTGCTGTAAAATAAATCATGCAACCTTTACAGCTGGTGTGAGATCAAATTAAAAGAAGACGATAAATTGAACATCTGCACAGACTGCATCAATTACTATCTAATGGTGGACTATAACAGGTTTTACAACAGTTTTACTAGTCTACATGTGTTCAGACACTGCTTGTCTGCCTGTAGTTCTCAAGAAGCACGTTATTAGATTACAGCAGATTTAAATTGCATTAAAATTGATTATGTTGGATAAAATTTGAATGAGCTTGGGGAACATTGGATCATTTCAGTATTGAAATGTTTCACCATGATACCAGTGATTCAAAGACAAAAGAACACATTTGGAATAATCTAATAATCCCTTGGTCTATTATATCAGAGGTGTCCAGACAGCCACTTAGACGACAGTCACCGTGGGCTGAATGCTTCTGCTGGTCACATCTACAGAACTGACCAACACCACATGAAAAAAATGTGTTCTGGCTTACTATTCTAGAAATGGACAATGTGCCAGGTACAGATGTGAGTGTAACAGAGATACAAAGCCTTTTATTCAGCTCTCTAACCACAGGTGCTTCCCAAAGCCACAACAAAGGGGAACATCCAGAGCACGCTGACATGTGTATTTTCATCACTAACCTGTCGACAGCAGGGTGGTAGAGCGGCCGTCCATCCTGAGGAGACAGGTAGCTGTAAAATGCTGATCCTCCCACCACACGGATGTTGAACAGCACCCTGGTGTTCTGAAAGAGCCCAAACAAAAACACTGAACGCAGTACGGCAGGAGTATAATAATGACATTTACTGCAACCTCTTTCGAAACATTGTCACACATCTAAGAATATTACCTTGCTCCAAAGATTACAGTCGCAGCACTAAATAAATGACGTTAGTCAGCTGAGCCAGACTCAGCTCTAATTTGGCTGGGTCCCTAAGGATGCTTGCACAACAACACAAGAAAGCACCAGTGTTTATGGTGCCGATCTGCAATTTTACTGACAAATCAACACAAAAAAACCCCTCAAACTTCAGCTATGGGATCTATTCTTCTGTTCCACCTGGTGTCAGATTAACAAAATCATTTTAGCTCAGTTACTAGTCCAGCACTGATTTTTTTTTTTTTTTTTACCAGACTGAAATATCTCAACCACTACTGCGTGGACTGACATTCATTCAGACACTGATGTTTCCCAGAGGATGAATCCTTCTGTCTTTGGCCCTTTCCGCTGGGCTTGCCAGCAGGTGGAAATCTTTGAGCTTTTAATGAGAATTAGTAAAATGAATGAAATTTCCTTTTCATTAGTTCAGTTCAGATGCTAATCTCCCAATCAGGATGAACTTTTTTTTTTGTCTCTTAGGTAACTTTGTTTTTCATCTGAAGATTTTATTCATCGAGACCGCATGACGTCACTGTATTTTTGCGCCGCCATATTTGTGTCCACCCGCAGCAGTCAGGTCACAGGACACAGCGTTGTAATGTTAAGCGGAGTAGTATCTTATTTACAAAGTGACCGTGTTTATTTATGTATTTTGTCTTTAAACATTTTGGTGATGAGCCTCTCAGAAACAGGTTCGGAGCTATCTGATTGTTCTAGGTTAGTGACAGCTGGCAGCAAGCTGAAGTGCAAATGTTTAGCAAACAACTCAGTAGCTAACATGATCTGAGTTAACCACAAACAGTCTAGTTTACATGAAACGTCGTACATACACTTCCCCTCATGGATAATAAAGCATAGATCTCAAGTGGCAGCGAGCTAAAGTGGTAATGCGAACAAGCTAGCAAGCTGTTAGCGCCGCAGCTAACAACTCGCTAGCTAACACAATCAGGGTAACGTTAACGGTATCTACTATCAAAACCACATGTTTAAAAACTGTTGTTGAATAACTACATGTGCTGTGATTACATTTAATTTCCTTGGCTCCTGGTGCCATATCCGTGACTCCTTCACCGATCCAGCGACAGCATACTGGTAAGCACCCGTGCTCTTAAAAGCTTTCAGGCTTTCTCGGCTGTAGGGAGAGGGATTATGAATCAAACAATTAAAAATATCCGGGAACGTTAGTTGGGGCAGGCGTTTTGCAGAGATTAGCGGACTAAATACTGTTGAGGGTGCTAAATATGGGTTGCAACCAATATTGTTGATTTTCACCAAATATCGTTGTCTCTCCGTCTCGTTTAAGTGTGAGGTGCGTACCGCCATAGCGTAACTGAAGAGCCCTGATAAATCGGACACAAAAATGGCGGCGGTCTCGTTGACGTGACGTCAGTGGTACTCATGAATAATATAAAATCCTTAATTTAACTTTAATTGTTTTTAAATGATTATGATTATTAGTATTATCGCTGTCATTTTTATCAATTAAAAATACATTTATCCAATACTTTACAGCGAGATACATGCAGATTAGATGACACTCACATCACCAAAGCTGGTGCACTGCTCGATAGCTAATGGTAGCATTTAGCTCAGAGCAGTGTGGTCCCTCAGAAGAGGGCTGCTACCCTACACTGGTTCACCACAGCATATTATGAGAAATGTCACTGCTTGTTGTTATGTGTTATTCATCTATCATGGTTTTGTGTAACTGCTGTGAAATACTTTCATAATGGAAAAATGAGAACACATAGCTCACAATGTTCTTGCAGCACCAATATTTCTCAGGACCTTTGTTGTGGTGAGATACT
Source organism: Remorina albescens (assembly GCA_034769265.1). Lineage (NCBI taxonomy): Eukaryota > Metazoa > Chordata > Actinopteri > Carangiformes > Echeneidae > Remorina > Remorina albescens. The sequence goes on along the minus strand of CM068493.1, from coordinate 16,471,621 downwards.
GCTGCTCAGTTTGGAGACTTCAGGCCATAAAAATGTGGATTTAACTGACTTTAGGAATCCAACATGGTTGTGCTTTGTGTAAATTGCTGATGAGTCTCTTTTATTTTGATTAAAACAGAGGAAGTACAGTTTTGTAAAAAGCATATTAAGGTGTTTCATACAACCAATATTTCAACATCATGCTCTATTTCAGCTGATACAACAAGCAGCACCCCGGCCTCATCTCATTATTAAAATACAAAAGAGATTAGTTTCTGTGACAAATAATTATTTCAGATGGACGTGTCCTATGGTGGAGAGGAGATACCAAGGTTAGAATAGATCAGTCCGTCCATTCATTGCTGTATAGCAGACAATAATGAGGGTGAAGGCGTCAGAGTTTCTTGTGCCTTAGCAAATGAATCGTGATTAACACTTCATTAAAACACTTTTCATGGACACAATGATGTGTTGCGGATAGCAGTCAAATGCATGCCAAGTACACTAAGGTATTTTCATGGCCTGGTGTGCTTGGCACATCTGCAGAGCTCTTACAAACCATGACTAGAAAGAAGACATTATCCAACAGGATAGCTGGGTGTGTTAGGGGCTGCAAGAATCATAGCTAATCACACAGCCTCTTCTTGTCATAGCACACAATTTAGGAATCCAAGAGGAAACTCTTTGTTGTCTGGGATGTAAAGAATTTCAAAGCTTATACACGAGAGCAGATAATGATTCTTTTAGGTTTAATTCAATTTGGAATAATGCATAAAGAAATTAGGGTCCTTTTACAATCTTGGAGGACCCCAGTTAGGCAATGACTACCACTGCAGAGGTGAAGAAGGCCCTGCAGCAACTCCACTTCCTTCGAGTGCTTCGGAGGAACAGTCTGGAGGAGGAGCTGCTGGTGTCCTTCTAACGTGCCACCATCGAGAGTGTGTCATGCTACTGGATCTCAGTGTGGTATGCTGGCTGCTCAGCAGTCGACAGGAGAGCTCAGCAAAGAGGAGTAAAAATGGCAGCGAGGATCATGGGCTGCCTGCTGCTCTCTCTAGGCTACAGCTGTGACAGAAAATGATCAAGGATTGCTCACACCCTGCTCACAAACTGTTCTCTCTTCCGCCTTCTGGAAGGAGATTCAGGTCCTTGAAAACACGCGCAAATTGCTTTAAAAATACTTTTTATTGGTGGGCTATAAGACTGACGAAGCAGTAAAATACTTCACACACGCCATAGTCTCTGTAGCGATGCCTGTTTTATTGATAGTTTTACTGATATTTATTACTATGTGTGTGTGTTATTATTGCTGTCCAACACTATTGGTCTCTTCATTTTTTTTCTTTCACCTGGCAGAGTTGCACCCCCTCTCCCCTAATTTTGATGTACTTCTTTATGCAATAACAATAAAGGCTTTCCTATTTCTATAACACCCTTTTATTCTTGGAAACCCCCCAAAAAATCTAACCCGAATAATCTCGATCACATCATGTTGATGGGTGACATTTCCATGTGAACTGTAATGAGAAATGTGCAGCTACAGGCATGACTTTGGCCAGGCTTATAAAAAAGAAAATGAAGAAGAAGCGGTGGTCTGGAGGGATTTATTAGCAGTGAGAGAATTTTAAATTGATCTTGGCAGTGTGTTGGTGTCCAGTGTGCCGCTTGGTCTGCAGTAAATCGGTAGATTTATTAATCATAAGCATAAGGTATTTCATAGAAGTCACCTGCTTGTGGCATCAAATTTAACCAGCTGATCTAATGGGGAGGGGGTAACTGTGGATTAACATGGCATCAGTGTCAGAAACTGGACATTGAACAGACACCTGCTGCTGCTATACTAACTGTTGTGTGTTACAGCAGTAATGGTTATAATATTTCACTAGTCTCTATTAGAACTCTCGCTTGTCTGGTCACATGTCAGCTCTTTTCAAAAATATAAATCAGAAGTAGAAAAAGGCGGGGGCTGTGTGATTTCAGTGAAATTCTACATGGGTGTGACTTTGCTGCATAAAGTGATGGAAAAAGAAGGAACAACATTGCAATGATCAGCAACATGAACTCACAGCTCCATACACCAGCAGGAACCAGCTCTCCCTTTGCAGAGACTCACAGAGATAACAAACAGGCGCAGTCCAGGAAATAACTCCATAAAACTGCAGGAAAATAGCAACTCACCACTGAGTGTAGTAGAGCTCTTAACGATAAAAATCGGTTTTCACACCAAATGCTGTTAAAAATCTACATTTATTCATGATAGTTTGCTTGCAGTTAATTGTTACTGCTCACAACAGTTTTATTTTCATGTTTCTGACAGAGGTTCAAAACTATCTAAAAAATGCAGCATTATGTGTGAACTTTATTAACGCTGGCAGCCATGCATACTGAGAGTTATAGTTAACATACTGTGGTAATTTTGCTATGTACAGGCTGAGGCCACAAAAAGAGGAGTTCAAAGTGGACCATCATGAAATATCGGCAGGACCTGTACCTGCATTTTAAACAGCAGTTTGATGTATGTTGCACCTGGCTTAACATTTCTCTTATTTGCATTCAAAGAGAAACAGATAGAAGAAAGAAAAAGGCAAAGTCCACAAGAGATTCATTCATTCATCTTCAATCACTTATCCGATTCCAGGTCACAGGGGGTGCTGGAGCCAATCCCAGCTCACACTGGGCGAGGGCGGGGTCACCCTGTACAGGTCACCAGTCCATCACAGGGCCAACACACAGAGACAGACAGAGACCAACAACCACTCACACTCACACACTGACCTATGGACAATTTAAAGTCACTAATTAACCCAAACATGATGTCTTTGGATGGTGGGAGGAAATCCATGCAGGGAACCGAACCCGCAACCTTCTTATTGTGGGGCAACAGCACTAACCACTTTTGCTCTGTGCTACCCTCCAGAAGAGATGTGAAAGAAAAAAATGAGTTAATAATACATTATTTCTCCTTGTTTGAAACATGCTCATATTACTCCGAGGTCTGCCTAGATCAGAGGTGCTTCAGGAATGAGGGGGTGCTTTGCAAAAATGAAACTGATTTCCCCTTGTTCTAGTCAAATCTCTGTGTGTAGCTGCTGTGCCACAACACAAACACACACTCTGGCTTGTTGGGGAAGAGCAGTGATGATGAGGATGAGGAGTGCAGTTCAGCAGACATTAGATTCCTGGAAAATGTTCATATGAGGGAGCCATGAACCCTCAGGAATGCGTAACCCTCTGCAGCAGTTACACAACACTCTGAATTACCACCTCACATATGCTTTATTGCATATTGTTGAATGTATGACAAGTGCCAGGCACCTGCTGCTACACTGGAGCAGCTAGTTCTTTCTGTAGACCAGGTGAAGTCCTGCTCTTGTGGCCTGGTTCTGAGCACGCATGCACAGAGTGCTGCTTTTAAGACTGTACTATGTGTTTATGGACACTGCAGGCATCTCGCTTCCCTGGTGCGCTTAGAAGCCCCGTGTTTCTGCTAGAGAGGACTTTTCTGCAAGCTCATTTTCAATCTGCTGCATATAAAGATGTGAGATGACAAGTTTAAACCCAAAATGGGTTTTCATTTCATGGCAGACTTGTTTGGGCTCAACATGAGTTCCAGCGAAAAGGCATGTATGTTCATGTGAAGACCACCCAGGGAGCCCTGTTAATTCCAACGTCTCTTTTCCCAACCGAACATTGTTAGAAAACTGAGATGATGACATTTCCACACATTCCGAAGGTGTTGGTAAAGATGCAGACTTTATGACATAGCTGCCAAGCTCTGATCTTCTCTGCATGTTGAAACAGTGACTGAAGCTGTAGTCAAAGAGAATAATTGATACAACCTAATTGATACAATACAACCTACAGTGCTAACTGTTACTCCAGGGGCCTGGGGCATTATATACGACATAGGTTTGGTAGGTCCCAAACTTAGTCTACATTCAAAACTCTTTTCTCTTCTCACATCAAAAGAAGTTTCTACTCCTTGAAAACACAAAACTGGGGTGCCTTAGTGCCTCACCAACCATTGAGGCTCGGGCTTAACCACAGGCCCAGGTTCTTTTGCCGCATGTCATCCTCTCTTTCTTGCCACTCATTTTCCTGTCTCACTGTAATAAAAGCATAAATGCCCAAGAAATAACTCACTTACTTAACACCAGAACAATGGTGTTTCTATGTCTCCTAACCTGAAGAGGCAGCCAAGTCTGACTCCCACATGCAGCTACAAGCATGATAGCAATCACAGAAATTCTCAAAACCGTAAGATTAACTTTGCAATACTTGGCACATAAAATCATCTAATGTCCATGATGAGACAGATTTCACTTTTATAGCACCACATCAGGAAAGTGTCTATGTCTTCGCAGTGGATAGATGGCCAGATGGACATCTGAGAGTAACATCAAAAAAGGGAGGTGTAAATACATGATTGTGTGTATGCGAAAGACAGTAAGTGGGAGTGAGAGGAAAAATTAACAAACAAGCATCTGAGATCTGGTCAGGCTCTGAGGAACGTCACACCTGTCAGTGTGACTGTGGAGAAGTGGAGGCGAAAACCTGTGAAAATCCACTGCAGCATCCTGCCAGAGGCTCACATGAGCATATGAGAGCTCCACAGACTGATAGAGACTTTTTAATGTTTATATTGTCTTCCCATGAGAAAATTTTTGGTTTTGCTTTAGACCAAGGTTAATACCGCAGTACGAGGTGGGGGATGTTTCTGGCATTTTGTGCCTTACAAGGCAAAAGATTCCATTACAAAGGGAGCAGTGTTTCATTATGTTGTGAGATTTAGTATGCGTGTGTGTGTGTTTATGGTGGACTTATATTTGTCAGTGTCAGTTCGTCAGTTAACAATCAGGGTCATTACGTGCACTGTGTCTTAGTTATCACTCTAAAATCCTGACAGTTCAGGGTCCCCTTATCAGAAATGTAGTCCAGACCAGAATCCCGGATTGTGTTGTGCAACAATATAATGTCTGACTGTAAATTTTAGTTCATTGGCCATGAGGGTGCTGGACATTTCATTGCTAGGTCTACTTTGGTGAGCATCAAGCCAGCCAGTGATAAAATAAACCTGCCAATCAGTGTCAGTAGCAGGAATAATGGCTGTCAGAAGCTGTTTTTTTGTTTCTCAATTGCATCTTTGCTGAATCTAAAATTAGACAGAAGCAGAGAAATCCACTTGTGAGTGTAATTCATTGATGCAAGAAAACTACAGTTTCTGTTGAAAGATTCAGAGAAAACATCTGCTCTGAGCATTGCTGCTTTCTTGGCAGAGGTGGGCTCCAGCAAACTGATTATACTGTATGAGCCTGGTTTTAATTAAATGGCTGAGAGTGTGGGGCACAAAGGAGACCACTGATCTCCAACTGAGTTACCGAAAATGCTGCACCTGACTCTTCTTCTCTCCCCTGGCACTTCTCAAAGAGCTGTGAGTAAAATGCGCCAAGCTGGTCAACACTTCCCTTGTCTGATTGAGGCTCTGTGTTGCAGCTGTGATATTGATCAGAAATCAGTTTGACTACACGATTAACAGCATGCAACTTCACAATACTAAAACGCAGACATTTTTACATTACAAGCAAATGAGCAAGCAGAAACAAGCAAGAAATTGAGTCTTTGGCTACAGGGAAGTGAAAATTTGAATAGGCGGTGACATACAGCAGCGGTGCATCTAAGAAAAATACACCAGGGGCAGGTCTGTCATTATGTTCCCATCTTTTACACTAGTCACACTATCAGTGGCAAAGCAAACAAGCCTGCTGTGCTAATTGTGGCTATAGACCAATGACTATGTTGGGGCAAAGCCCATTCAAGAAAGTGACAAGACAACATGCTCCTTTGTTCCAGACAAAGGAGGGTCCTTTGAACTCAGCCCTCCCACAATGCTCATATTTTCACACCTATGTGAGAAGACGACTGAAAACTGTAAGTCCAGCTGCTATTGGTCACTGCATGACATGTGACCCAGGTCTACAAAAACTTCTTTGTTCTGCCTCCCCTTCTCTTCTCCCGAGGCTCTTGCTTCCCTCATGACTTCTTGGGCCGCTCTCTCTTGGTTCTTGGATCCTCTGAGGCCTCCCTTGGATTAGCTCTCCTGACTCGGAGTTTGGCCCTGACATCCTTTGCAACTCTTTGCTCTCCCCATGGTAGCGACGCAAGATCCTGCCCAAGATGTCTGAGTGGACAAGCTGTATCACAGCAGACTTGATGCAACGTCTCACTCCTGTTTCATGCAAGCAACAAGCCTCAAGTTAGCATCAACTGCTAACTTAACTGCAACACCAGCAGCGCAACCAACTTAAGGAAATAAGGAGGAATTCATCTACTCAGACCTGTAGGTCTGGACTCTGGACTTGGACAAAGCATAAGGAACGACAGTTGCTTGTCTGAGAACTGGGTAATGTTCACTGGGCCAACCTAGCATACAACAAGCCCAGCTAAGAGCAGGACTGTTAACCCTTCTACATGCAGATGTAGATTTAGTTACTTTCTCTGTTGGGTTTCCTTCTATGTGTTTAGGTTGTTGTCATCAAGCTCTGCTGAGGTCTGATAAGGAGCCACTCATTTGAATCAGGTGTGTTGGAGCAGGTAACATCTAAAACATGCAGGACAGTAGCTCTCCAGGACCAGAGTTGGAGACCTCTGCTTTAGCACATCACTCATCCTGCATGCCACTAACCCTCCCCCCTTTTTACCTTGGCACCTTGGAACTGTTTCAGCTGGCCTTAACAAAGGACCACATGAGACATGTGGCCCCAGCAGCCATCTTGTTTGTACTTTCATTGTCTGCCTTTTGGCAGACACACACAGACAAGCGCACACATATGTGATTATAGCCCATATTAGAATAGTACCTGTGTGTTTGTCAGTGTTGGGAGTAACGCGTTACAAAAGTAATTAATTACTGTAATGTATTGCTTTTTGCTGTAAGGCAGTAATGTAAGGCATTACAAAAAAAAGTTGATAATATTCTACTCTACCCAGATTGAAGTGGTGGGTTTTCTATACAAAATCGCCAAAATCACCACGAGATCAGCAGAGGAGAAAAGTCCGTGCACAATGTTTCAATTCCCTTCTAATCTTCTATACAGAACGGAAGTGAGGAGTGCAGCAGCAGCAGATGCTACGTTGGACAGTACGTGGGCATCTGCACTTTGTGTGTGAAACCTACAGATCTGTCCAATTCCCGAAATAGCACCAGTAATTTTAAATTACTGTGGCTATTATATTATTATCTTATTATACCGTTTTTAGCCTTAAGTCTAGCTCAATCAGACACCACATCATCTTCCACTGGATGTGTAATGAGCTAATTGAGCATAATGAGCTACATTTAGAATGCCAAATCCATATTTCCAGTTATTTTGGTGAGAGTAACTTAAAAGTAATGCAAAAGTAATGTAATGCCTTACATTTCAAATGCAGTAATATAATAATGTAATGAATTTATTTGAAATGACAGTAACAGTAAGTAATAAATAATGCATTACAGTTTTGAAGTAACTTGCCCAACACCAGTGTTTGTTTGCTACTTTATAATAAATGCTCTTAAACACAACCACTGGTCTAGTATTGCCAGCCCCTTCTCTGCAGAACTCTGAACCCTTCTACTTTAATATGGTAACATGGCTGTAGTTGCTAAGTTGATTAAATATCCAAATTAATGGTATTTTACGAGACTGAATCGGTGATTTAGCTATTGTTTCCCGTTATAGGGTGGTGCCCCGAGGTTAACTTTGATATTAAACAGAGTTATCATTTAACATTAATATCTTTCATATTAATAGTTTAGTCAGTTTTTGATAGCCAATCACAGATGAACTACCAGGCCCCAAAAAATGGTGACCCGTGTAAGTTGTACCACAACAATGAGCTAGCTTCTGTTTAATTTCATCTCATTATGACTGTCACAGCAATATATATGCAAATTGTCATAGTTTGGGATTTTTTTCATATACAGCCTGCTCACTGTTGGTAACTCTGAACGCAGCTCCGGATCATTCACTCTCCAGTCAATCATACACCTGCTCCACCGCAATCAAACCCAACAGGCGGTACCTGGTTTCCTTACTATATAAGCTCCACTCTCCCACTGTTCTGTGCTACATTGTTTCTCTGCAGCGTGCAGGGCTTTTCCGCACCCTTCACTGGATTTACTCCTCGTTGCCAACCTCGCCTGTTCCTGCCCATTGACCTAAGTGTTAACCTGTGTTTTTGTCTGTCTCTGGTTAAGAAGGGAATTGTAGTCAGGACATTCATTGTCTCTGTCTCTGTGTTGAAGAAGAGGAGTCTTAGTCCTGACCTTTCTTATTCCCTGTTTTTGTTCAAGAGGAAGAATTGAGATTCTGATGTGTGTGTGTGTGTTGGTTTGTTTGTTTTTTTCCCCCTGTGCCCTATTAAGAAGAGAATAGGTAGTCCTCCTCTATGCTTTTCTTGTTGGAATGAAGAGGAGTGGAAACCAAGCCTGTTCCAGATTCAAGTTGCTTTGCCTTACCTTTTTTATTAAAGGTCATTACTAACCTACCTTTTGTCTGTGCTGCTTTTGGGTCCACACAAACCTTGTTTCAGCAAATAAATGATAATGTACATCGGGAGGTTAAATTAGGCTTGCAAGGAAAAAGTTTATATATATATCATGAATATGATGAAATGATATAACAAATGATGGAAAACCAGTGTGCAATTTTTTTGAGTGGTGAAAACCATAAAGCACGTCCCAAATTAATACTTAGACATATCAGAAAATGCATTGCCTTTCTGGCACTAATCCCAAGTCCTTCTTGTACATATAAAGTTGCAGTCAGCAGCCTCTAGTGGAAAATTTACTATCACTAATAAAGAAATTTTTTTTTATTGGTATAAAACAAAGTGTAAAATTATAATTTGCTATTCATGGGAAATGATGATTTAAGCTTTTTTATTAACTCTCCATGACAAAGATCAGCACTTTATCATGGTAGCTGGATAAAACTAACCTTCTGTAAGGTTTGAGGCTTTACGGGGGAGTCACTAAGTAAAGCTGATACAGATCATTCATTCTGACGGGTTCAATGTAGACACAGCCTTTTTAAATTTTTACATCTCTGCAGTTCAGGAATTTTTTTCTTATATAATTTTAGAATCATAATTATAAATAAATACATATAACAGGATAGTGTTAATACATTACATGAGATGAGCTTTGCATGACCAGGCGTTACGTCTTCCCTGTAACCTTTTAGAATAATTGTAATTTTTTCTTTTGAACTAATATATTGTGCATAATGTTGCTCAACTACTGTACAATGGTATTTTTTTCAGTTACACTGTCCTGTGTATACACATCCTAAGACCGAACTGGTGTATACACTTGCTACTGGCCATAATGAAGGCAGAGGGGCTACTGCAGCCAGAGACTGGAGCACCAGCACACGTGATGGGGCAGTAATACGTCTGTACTGGGAGATAAATGGAAAAAACTAATGGTCCCAGTACAAACATAATTCTGCCATGAAGCCTGGAGTGGTTTTGCCTATAATCTATTTTGTAAACACACAGCGAACAGATAGGAAACAGTGAACTGCAATATATGGGTCTGTCTCACTTTGACTGTTGCTGTACCTGTAGAACACAATAACCCATCCCAAGCCCGTTAACCTGAGACTGGCATGGTGCTCCAGCGGGTGCAGGAAGAGGAAACCATTTCCCCTTTGCCTCCAGCTGGCAGTTGGAGCTGTCACACCTGTACTGCACAGTGTTTCTGTGTGGGCATGGTCTGCTCTGTCCCAAGCCAAACAAACATGTCTTGGAACAGGTGCACCAGCCGGCATGGCAGGAGGGATCCATGTCCCTTTTCAGCCTCCAGCTGGTGCTAAAAACTCAGCCGCCCACACTACACAGCTATTGAATATGAGTTTTACAAGCATCATGCAGCAATTTGTATTGACTTAATGCACAGGGACATATTGTAACTTTCTTCTAGACTTTTTTGGCTGTAGTTGCAGCGAATAAAAATTACATAAACAATAACTCCAGATGATGTTCTATTTCTCCAGATTTACTACTGATTAAACTAGCATGGTAAGTTAACTTTTCTGTTGTGTCTCTTATTATTTTTTTTAGCTGGATGTGAGGTCATTACGAAGAGGCACACTTTAACTGGAGGAAACGGATTCCAGCATTTGCTGTGCTAAGGGGCTCTTGTGTGAGTTAATGAATCCCTAGATGGTCCTGATGTTGTGTTCTGATGCTCCCCTGAAGGCACTGAAGTAAAAAAAAAAAAAAAGGAAAGAATTTCTCCACATGAAACATTTAATCTCCAGGTTATAGATATCTCCCCAGTACCTGTGCCTGAGCTCCATTGATCATCAGGTAATAAAGTTTGCTGAGGATGCTTTGTTGTAGCTGGTCCCAGGAAATAGACCGGTCCTCCCTCATCAGAAATGGAGGTCCAAACCTTAAACAGGGACAAAGGAAATTAGTGCTGTGGAGAACATCTCACTGCACATATCACCAGGTCTCATTCTACTGTAATGTAAATAATTATTTATTCACAATATCAGCATTAAAGCCAAATTCTCATTACATTCATTCTGGCGAAGGAAAGGAGGAGATAATAAGGAGTGAAAACGATGATGATGAGGACAGGGCCAACCTTCATTTCAGATGATGGATTGCATAACACATTAATTATAATACACATTTAATTGAGGGCAGCCCTGCATTGTAGGTTTGGGATTTATGAGAATGACATCATATAAGTGCGTGTGTGTATACGTGTGGGTGTGAGAGTGTGCGTTTGTGTGTGTGTGTGTGTGCTTGAAAAGACAAAGACACACCCGGGCACGTCCACAGTGAAAGATGACAGTGTTGTTATAAAACCACAGATTAAATGGTGGGGGTAAGAGGAACATGAATGAAAAATAAGCTTTTTTATTTATTTTCTTCATTGTATTTCATTCTTCTTTTTTGCAGTGTTTGTAATATATGACTGTAGAAACCAAAAAGATCCCATGACCTTCAATTTTCCCATTCGATCATAAACAGAAAACCATGGAGATCTTCCAAACAAATTAGGTCAGATTACTGTTCAGGATGGTAACCATTAACATTCTGTGCAACCCCAACATGGGAAAAGAAAATATGCTCCACAAAGTGGAAAGGAAAAGAACTTAAAATCACAATTAATTTAATTGGAAACTGGTTTTGGAGCAAGACACAAATTATTTCCATTATTCAGCTGTCAGCTTGGATTAGAACTTGGAGGCCTTTTGTTAAAAACTGTCTATCTCACCAATGACGACACGACAAGTGATTTAATATAAATAACATACAAATTAACACAGAATCCATTTACAAGACCTCTAGAAAATGTTTTTTAGGTGATCATGCAGTGAATTTATAATGTACTTCTGAGTTCACTTTGACCTTTTTCATTTTTTCCTGCCTTCAGTGACATGAGAGTCAACATCAATATCAAAATCTCATGAAACTGAACTGAGGTAGTACAAAACATGTAACACATGAGCATGTAAAATGCAAATCTTTCTAAATTCCCATCCACTGCTATCCACCAGTTACAGTTTAAACAAATCAACAACATGAGAGGTGTCACACTGGGCTGGTTTTAAGAAATGTGTCTGTGATGATGTTCTACATAGAGAGAGTGAGAAACAACTATGTGAATCCAATGTCACTTTCTTGGCACAGACAAGTCCTCCAGCTGTCACCTGATGAGCATGATATAGGTTAGTGGATTGATCAATGGTAGGGAGGCGTTTGAAGGAGAAACTGAGTCGTTGACCACCATGGATGGGATTGGACTCTCTCACAGCTGTGTTGAGGAGCTCACCTATTGATCTCTCTGAACGCTGTCAGAGAGACGAGTGTGTCTAATGGATCTTTTATATTGTGCCAAATGTCAGATTCCTCAGTCATTTCATATGAAACTCATCTCACAGTGATATGTGAGCCCTTTCTCCGACCGGGAGCTAATGTGACCTTGATGTGCTCCTCCACAGCGAGGCTAAATTTAATATATGTGAACTGAAATACTGTACATAGAACACACTTTTGATTAAAGGCTCTTAATAGTGAAACCAGTGAAATCCTTAATGATAGATGATCAAGTCAGACAATCTAAAAAATGACAATAACAGGGATCATTTCCTGTAACTCCTTTTATTGTAAACGTAGTGATTGGTGAAGCTTGTGGCAAGAACACATCACTGCTGCCATGTTTGGTAGCAGAGAGAAGTTATGGTACATATACATAGCTTTAAGCAGAAGGTGTGTTAGAAACAGGCTTAACATTGGTGTGGCCTTCTTCTGCTGGAAATAGCTTGTAGTGTAAGGAATGAAATTTGATGCTGAACTCACTTTTAGATGGGTAGGTAAACAGCTGAAGTTGCTGATAATGGCTGTGTAGTAGAAGTAAAATGTACCAATGCATTGCTCACATAATATATAAGAAGACATAAAGTAAATTTGCTTCCAGGCAATTTGACAAATTCAAGCTTTAGCAGCAGCCCGGCTAGCTCAGTCGGTAGAGCATGAGACTCTTAATCTCAGGGTCGTGGGTTCGAGCCCCACGTTGGGCGGTGTAGCTTTTTAAGCGCAGTACTCAAAGAACACCAGTGGGCAGACGCGCTGCCTATTCCATCGTGCATGGCAGTTTTGAGTCCTGCGTTGCACAGTATATTTATGATTTATACTCCTGAAAATGAAAACCTTTATGATGCACTTTTCAGCAAAATTTTGGAGTTTTATGAGGTAATACATCCCAAGACATAAAGTAAATTACCTTAACCTATACCTTAGGCCATTTCACTGAATCTTGAAGCATACAAAACAATTCTAACATTCTGAAAATAACTTTATACTTCCTAAACCCTCATGCTTAGTTGATGTACATAAAGGCACCAGTCATTAGTATGTAGTAGTTCATATTGGGTGAAGGCGGGGTACACCCTGGACAGGTCACCAGTCCATCACAGGGCCAACACAGAGACAGACAGATACAAACAACCACTCACACTCACACTCAGACCTACAGACAATTTAGAGTCACCAGTTAACCCAAACATGATGTCTTTGGACAGTGGGAGGAAACCAGAGTACCTGGAGGAAACCCACGCAGGCACGGGAAGAACATGCAAACTCCACACAGAAAGGACACAAGCCCGAGAACCGAACTTGCGAACTTCTAACTAACTACTTGCTAACTACTATGCCCCTGTGCTGCCCACCCACATGAATAATCAAACTCGTACTGGGCCCAGAGTATTTTACACTACCCCCTGAACATCAAGGGGCAGCCAGAATAATGGAAATCCAGTGAGACTGACATGAGGGGGGTGTGCAGGCAACAGTGAGTGGGGGAAACGGATGTTCACCCAGGATTGAAAACTTGTTAGACAGCTGGAATGGCTGAGGCGGAGAGGAGACACGGGCAGGAGTGGGAGTGGAGCAGATCAGAGCCTTGGGCTCAGCCCCCGGCCGACACCAGTGATCCCTGCCCGGGGCAGCGGCAACTTCCAGACATAGATGTCTTGATGGTTGGTTGAGTCCAACTCTCCCACAGTTGTACGCTTGACAGCCGGACATATTGCAACTTCCATCTAGTCAAAGATCTGCTCCTCTTCTCTCGTCTGGTATAGGGTCGACATTCTCCTTCCAGCGCTGAGATCCTCCAAGTCAAGTGGAGACAGCTGTCACAGCCAGGTGAGGTGGTACAGCAGGAAGGCCAGGTGGCATTTTGTTCGCTGCATCCTCCACATCTTGCTCCTGAATATAATTCAGTTTCACCTGTGGTTGTCCTTCACACAGAACTTGGCACAGGGACATTGCCGTTGGGATGTCACATCCTTGGCTGACAACCCTTTCAGCCTTCCTCTTAACCCGTTTAAACTGAGCGTGCCGCCAACAGTACATTTGCACAACCAAACTTTTAATTACTGTAAGTTTCCAATTGTTTGACAAATTGTGTTGTTATTATGGTGATGTTTGAATGGCTGTATACCAGTTGGTTAAGTGAAATGTTTGCTTATGTCCCAGTGTGTTGGTGTGATGCACCAAAGTGAACTGATTATATTTCTGCATTGTATTTGCATCCATAGCTCTCTGAGAAGTCAACATGGACTGATCAGTCTTTGGCAGCCTCAGGGCCCGTGATAAGCAATACTGCTGCCTAACATTGCACATAGCCCGGCTAGCTCAGTCGGTAGAGTATGAGACTCTTAATCTCAGGGTCGTGGGTTCGAGCCCCACGTTGGGCGGTGTATACTTTTAAGAGTAGGTATGTGAAATGGAAAATCCAGCTTCCAGAATATCTGCAAGCGATTTGAAGGAATGAAGTAAACACCTGAGTTAGAGGACTGGAAATGTCCTCTGTGGGTGGATGTGATCCCAGTAGGTGTAGTCTTGTTAAAGTTACTGGATTTAACTTTTTTGGCATGTTTCTGTTAATTTGCCAAAAAATAAAAAATAAATAAAAATAAAAAAACTGAGATCAAAATCTTTAAGATGCACCACAAGGTAATACAACCCAAACATACCAAACAACTGCAACATTTTACACCACTGATCAAAATAATCTCTGAGATTATTTTCTTATCAGTGAATATGAGTATTGAACTGTGCTCTGTTTAATGATAAATATGGGTATGGAGCAGATTTTCTCACTTTGATATGACCTAACTTGTGGAAAAAAGAGGCCCACATAGCTCAGTCAGTAGAGCATGAGACTCTTACTCTCAGGGTGGTGGATTAGAGCTTCTCATTGGGCGATGTAGGTATGTCTTTAAGTGCAGGTAATGTGTCAATTTGAGAGAGTGGAAGAAATGTCTACATTTAACGGCTCTCGAGGCCCTTTGTGGGTGGATGCTCTGTCCTGCGTTTTAATGTTATTACAAGGGATTTATATTCCCAAAAATTTAATTCTTTATGATTTTGCATGTTCCCCCCGTGCTATACCACCTATATAGAGAGGCCTGGCTAGCTCAGTCGGTAGAGCATGAGAATCTCAGCATTGTGGGTTCAAGTCCCATGTTGGGTGATGTAGATGGGCTTTTAGGTGCAGGTAATGTGTCAATTTAGTATAATTAGTGGAATAAAGTGAGCTGCATGAAAGGTTTGAGCCCTGCGTTGTAGATTATAATAAGGGATTTATACTCCCAAACATGGAAATGAAAGTCCTTTTCCAATAGAATCTTCCATTTTACTAGAAAATGTGCTGGTATGAAGGCAGATGTCCAGTAGTGTGAAAATTAGGTCTGGGTGGAGCTTTGTTCTATCTGGTAAAATGTTGTCCTATAGCAATCAGAGTCTCACTCTTTTTACTGCCTTTATGGTTAGGATGCATGTAAACAATGAGGTCAGATTGAAGGACATCATGGTTTCACATGTGGTGAGGGCATACTTGCATTGGATGGTTTCCCCAGGATATAGTCTGTGATATTGTTACTGGTCTTTAGTTCCCTCCTGTCTTTTTTGTAAGAGAGAACTACTTATCACCTGGATGACAGAACCTTCACAGACTTCTTATAAATGGCTCCCTTCAAAGAAACCATGCCAACTGTAGTTATGGTTAATGCGGTTTGATTTGAGGTGCAGCATTTAGCTAAGAATCAATTGATATTATTTACCTAACAGCCTGCTGGCCTACTCCTGCAGCATTGCACACCAACAGAAGGATCTTGACTGGGACGCCTTGGTTGAGGAACTCTGATGACAGGGTCCCAGATGAAGGTAACCTCTGACCTTCAGGTCCAGTGGAGTATGGAGATGATGGCAGGCTGTGATGGTACCCTGGGAGAGGAAGGAGGACAAAAGAGGAAAGTCAAATGGAGCACAGAGAGACGGAAAGTGGGAGAAATAAGAAACAAAGAGAAACGAGAGAAGGGAACAAGGAGAATCCATATTTTTTGCCCTTAAATTAAATCATAGCATCGGGCTGATCAAAACAGTTTACTTTTATATTGATAGTTTGAAGCGCAATGTTTCATATTTTCTTTTTCCAAGGAAATGATGAACTGATTTCAAGTAGAGAAAATGTGATCATTGAACTTAACACCTCTAACACAGAGAGAGGAAGAGAATTGAGATAAATAAAGTGGCGAGACAGCAACTTTCTATTTGGGGAACAGTGATTCAGAGGGGAGAACAGATGGACCAATGGCTGCTTGCACTCTCAGCAGGAGGTATTATCTGATACAGCTTCTGCTCCACATCCTGTCCTGGTGGGGTGCCAAGCAGCACTTCTCTCCCAGCCCCCTTGCGTCTCCAACAACAGCAAGGACTATGACTGACTGAGTGCAAAAAGCTGAGATTATAAGATCCCAGTGTGACTTGATGTCACCTGTGACGCATTCCCCTCCCACAGCAGACAACTGTTGGGCTTCACAAGTAGGTCAGCATCTCAGAATTTCATGCTGATAAATCACACGGTAAATTAGACCTTCAGACGATGAGAACGTATTGCTTGACAACAGTGGCTGTGCCGTCCTCAAACCTTTCATTAAACACTGTTGTTTACACCTGACACATAATTCATCACTGACCCAGCAAATGCCAGTGCTGAGCATCCTGTTGCTAACAACCTTGCAAAACAGCAAGACACTGTGTTATCACACCCCCCTCTTACAGCAGTAATTGGGATGTGAAGGTCATTTAACTGTGCCTGTATGAAGTGAAAGACCTATTGAAAACTAATAAAAGTCTACATATACACCCTCAAAGCTTAAATATTAAACTCTGACTACAATGTCTTGACCCTGACAATGAGAGCAATGATGAAGCACGTACGGCTTTTCATTTAGTAATGTCCTTTTAATCAAGCAAGTGATAAAACTTGTTTTAATTGTTCTCAGAAATTTCCATGAGCAACAACATCTGACAGCAGTAGGAATGATTTATGTGGGTATGAATCTGCTTTTAAATGCTCAGTGAAACATGTTCATGAAGCTGCGGGGAAATGCAGCGGTCACCCACTGGCCTGTCCCACAAAGATTTACACAACCATGCTGAGGTGGAGAACTACCTTTCATCTCTCATTAAATCAAAGTTTTTGTATATGAGCAGCTGCCATAAAATGAACAGTTGCTACATATTTTTTTTTAAGGCTCCTGTCACCGATCACACTTTTTTTGTGCCTCGTTTACAGGATCAACAACGGTAGTGTGTGTGTATGTGTATGCATTATATGGTTAAACAACTCCAACAGCTACACTGAAAGAGGCACCGAGGTACAAGCATTTGAAAACATGTACCATAAACACACACTTAGAGACCAGAGCAAATGTTAGGTTTGTTTTGCCCACATACCTGTTGATCATAATCTCCTATTACAAAAAAAGCCTCTAACTAATTCTGAAAAACCACATGAAGCCTGTGAACTCATCATTCCTCACCAGTTTCGGGCTTCTTTCATTGTCAAGCACACACACAGGCTGAGCCAGACTAAACATAGTCAGAGTATGGGAAAGTCCATAATTAAACACCTCTGTCTCTAAAGGGATTTAGTCTACCCACAGCTACAGTACACCCCAAATCCCATTAGCTGTCTGCTCAGTCATAGTCAAGGTCTCTGAACAGAAAAGATAGCTGAACACATACATGTTATCTGAACTTTTTGCGTATTTTCTCTCCATATTTCTTTTATCTCTTTAAACATTACATCATAACTGCTTAAAGAAATGATTTGATGGATTAAGAATACGATGCTGTCATGAATCTGTGCTCCACAGTTAACCATCAGCTGGAAGACTCTGGGTCAAATTTAGTTTCATAGTTCCGTATGTGTGACTGAGGAAACAAATCTCATTCATGGTTAATCTGGTCTAATCTAGTCCAGATTACATATTTATCATATTTGACTGTTTTTCCAGAACGACCATATGTCTACATGACAGATAAAGATTAGAGATAGGATAACCAGGAATCTGCAGCCATGCTAATGCTCTGTGAGTTCAACTAGATGTTAACATCAGCATGCTAACTTGATCAAAGTGGGCAATGCTAATGGACCATTGCTAGCTGGTTAGCAAGTTAAGTAGACTAAAAGATGTGATAGAAACAAGAATTAACATTGGTGCTCCTTTCCACCTCTGGATACAGCTGTTGGTGAGTAAAGGAACTCACAATGGGACTGGTTGTTAAATAAACTGCTTTTAATGCTGACAGCATATAAATGAACTTAAAATAAATAGGCACCTCAGGAGATCACCAAAGTTATCACAACTCATCCCAAAGTGAAAATGGGAGATACAGACAGTAGGTTAAAACAAATTTCATGTTTTCTTTTGTTTTTTTGTTAAGAGAATCATTGCTGTTTAATACACGTGGAGAATAAAATGTCAAAAATAAGATAATTATATTCCAAACTACAGTTTGAGGGATGATCTTATTTAACTGAAAGCTGGGTGATAAATCTTTATTTTATGTGATCTTTATGTGTGGAAGCCAATTATGTTTCCAAATATTGTTTGGCAGGTGATTCCATATTCCCCAAATCTCATCATTGGCTCTAATCAAATCCCAAACAGAAAAGATTTCTCTCTCAGGTGACTATTTGATAAAATTATCAATATTAATTATTAATCTAAACCTCAATTCCTTGACTGTCTGATGGTGAACTCAGGAAAACCAAATCCAAATCCAAATGAGAGCACTTAATCATGTTTCCTCTTTCCATCCATTTACCAAGATGACTTCAATGGTGTCAAAGTACCGATTAAAATGTGTCTGCAGCTCCACTGTAGGTGAAGGGCTAAAAGTTCACCCTGTAGAACTGCTGTTACTTAAAAGCAATAGTTTGACACTACTATGAAATATTTTATTACTTTACTTTCTGGCACCATTTTAAATAACTAAAAAACTGGGAACGCTGCCGAGCTAGCTGTTTCCATTCTATTTGCTAAGCTAAGCCAAGCACCTATTGCAATGTCCTCAAATTATAACAAAAAAATACAGTATTAATCATAAGACATCAAAGGTCAAAGGTCAGTGTTATAGTTTTCGCAAGAAGAAGTGGCAGGGAAAAGATGAAATGATGACTTGAAAGGTTAGAGGAGAGGTAAAATATGAAGCAGGAAGACAATGAAGGATTCACTTTCAGACTCGGTCAGGGAGGTTGGGAGCTGCGAAGGCCACATCATCACTGGTTCATTTGTAACACTGGAATGTGTTATGTGGAGCAGCTTTTCATATCAGGAGGTTTTAATCAAAGTTGGGACTTGGTCAATCAGGTTTGTTCGACTAACAAGAAAACAAATGTGCCTCATCTAGTTCTCCTCAGATTTCACCATGCATGTTTATGGTTTTAACAGCCCATAAGATGTCTTGGCTGGTATCACAGGAGTTTTGTAATTTGATGGTTACGGACATAATTCACATCGATAACCTACACTACACATAAAAACTTAGATTACTGCTTTAACCTTAAATGACACCCCTGCTTAAGGTTTGTTTCTAAGTCTCATATAACCACCAAACCTCAGAGCTAAACTTCTCTCGGTTAAAATATCTGTAGTTGAAATAAATCAAGATCTCAACAAATGTGTAAAAATGTAGCTTGACAGCTTGGCAGATAACCTAGCTGAGCAATGCCCAGTGTGAGTATAATGCCATTGACAGGCGAACAAATGAAGGCACTATTATCTTGATTAAAATCATGACATCTCGATGTTTAAACATTTTTAATAACGAGAGTACTCAACTCAGAATATAAAAAAGGTTCAGTCGCCATTTAATATAAGGTTGTGTGTGAACAGAAAAAAAAGGTCCATTTTACGAAGATGCTTCTTACTCTGACTTTTATAGCTTTCATTAATCACAAATAATAATGATAATTTATGCGCTCCAGGTGTAGCTGCATTTTGTAAGAGAGGTGACACCACATTTATGTAATTAATAATTAATTTTAATAAATTAAAAGATGCTGATGGGATATTTATCAGTTAGGTAGGTAATAGAGTATTTTACATGAAGCATCATTAAAGGCTAATGTTGACTTTTTCATGTCATGTGGCATCAGGCTTATGCAGCATGTTACCTCAAAACAGTGACTGGGTTTGACAGCAAACAAGCACATTTCCCAAAGATGTTAATGTTCCTCTTAAGATAATAATGTTTGCATTCTTACATATATGGGAATGAAAGCACAATCTGCTGTGCACAGAGAAGTGTGCTCTATATCAACCTCAGGATTCAGAGCCAGTGAGAACACAGAGGGACGAAGTTTGAGCCAGCACACAGACTGGCCAGACTGATGAGACGGGGGAGGGGGCTGGGCTCCTTTTAGGTAGCACAGCTTTGTGCAGTCATTGAGCAACGTAAATTAAAGCACTAAATGTCACATTTTTCAGACAGAATGGCAGTGTTAACACAATGCTGGGACTCACAGCCCTGTGAGAAGGCACAACAGAGCAGAACCTATTTGCTGACAGCACAAAGCAAGAAACAAGGGGGTACTATAGACTGAAGTGCTTCAGAGCTCACATTTTACATCTCAAACTGAGAAACAGATGAAATGACAAGAGAGACATAAATCTGAGAGCACAAGAGAAATCTGGGACGATGTGATTCATAGAGGTGTATGTGAAGGTGTATAGATCTTAATGTGCTCCCTATGGGCCTCACATTAAAGTACAGAGAAACACTAATTTGGTAGCACAAACTTGTTATAGTCAAAGACAACATGTTGTGACTGAAAATAAGTCCATGTTATACTTGGATTTCCATCATTATTCACGCAGCTACCTGAGATCCGTGCAGAGCCTCCTCTGATGTAGAGGGGCGGAGCCTGGAAGGCGTAGATGACATCATTCTCAGCGATGCAGGTTAGATCGTCTTCATCAAAGAAAGAGCGCTGAAACCCTGTGGAGTAAACCTCTGTCAGGATCACCTGGAGACGCATGCACACACACACACACACACACACGTTAGTTTCTTTGTAAAGTAAATCTTATAATGCTGTGTAAGTGGACTTTGAACAAACTTGATCGAACATTGACAGCTGCACTATTATTCTCACTAATCTCAAATCCAGCACAATTTATTTCAGCTCAGGGAGTTAATTCAAGTGAATGGCATTAAAGATCAGAATAAGTCGCACTATATTCACAGTCATGTGCCAGTGTAAAACAGGAACATTTAAGGAATCTGGGTAGACACAGACTATTTATTTCTACTTCACATTACCTGGTCAGGAGAAATTTTCCCCTCATCTGCCACCATCCTCCTCAGGTAAGCCACAGAGCCAAATAGAGGCACTGCCATCCCGGTCCGCAGATACCTCTGTCCTTTGGTGCTAAACACGAGAGTCACACACAACGGCCTGCCACACACAAAAACACACAATCAAGGATGGTCATCCTCTATTTTGATTTCTGCACTATTTCAACTGCAGCCTCCTCTTTGGTCAGTAAGGGACAAAAGAAGGCTGTCATGAATAAATCAATACATTTTAACATGAATAATAGATCATTAGGTTGTGTTCGAAATAATGGAATCTCTATTGCATTTTTAAAAACAGAGAGCGCTTGGCTCTAACTTCTCTAGAGTCAGCACTGACATGAGCAGGGTGTTGGGACATTATGGAATCTCTAAATAACAGCACACTGATGAGACATGGAGGACCTCCATCAGCTGCCAGTGGGAGGGTGTCTCTGCCCTGGCCTGGACACTGCAGCTAAACCGTCAAACTCAATTTTATATTAGGGAGATAAAATCTTTAATATTTTAATATTTGAACTGAAAAAAAAAAAAAAAAAAACTAAACCAGAAACATTCATTCTTAATATTTCTTCTGAAAGACAAAAATAGAATAAAATAAAATAAATAAATAAAAAAATGTCGGCTGCACAGACATCTGCAACTCTTTTGGGCTGTGGTTAGGTCTATGGCCTTCAGGGCGATTGGTGATTCTTTGTTGCCTGTAGGTGTGAATGTGTGAGTGTGAAAGGTTATTTTGTCTCTGTATATATGCCCTGTGATAGACTGGCAGCCTCTCTGGAATGTACCGTCCTCTCACCCAGTGTTAGCTGGGATTGCTACAGCCTGCCTGCTACTTCACAGGGTAGTTGTTACAAAGTAAATAACCCCCTTATAAGGAGGCAGCCTAGTGAGGTATCATTGCCAATCAGCACTGGCTGTTTTTTGGGACAGGGAGCCACATTTCAACATAAATTCAGCCTCTGATGAGTCACCGGCTCCTATACAAGACATGACAAAGCTTTGTAACTGCTGATGAACTCTGATGTTGGAGTTTTGAGCAGTGGGATATTACGGATCAAAACTAAACTTGACCACAATGAAGGACAAAAAAAAGCAGGTTGTCTCTATAATGGGGAGGCTCAGATGAACAAAAAGTTGGCCCACAGCCTTATTCTGATTAAATGATGAGAAGGCTAAAAATAAAAACAGAAGCAAGTAGCTCAATAGAACATTGATTCTTTTAAGGAAAATGAGATTGTGTATGAGATGTTAAGAGGTCCAGCTGAATATAAAGTTATGGGCAGTTCATTTCCATTTGGCTGCAGACAGATTAAGGCGTTCTGTATTTTCAGTATAATCAGGGGTACCCATGTGCACAACATGATATTGACCCTATTGCCTATAAGAGGAGAGCTCTTTTTGTGTTCTTGTGATTAGATAAACAACTTGAAAAGTCAGAATAGAAAGTGGGCTCATTAAGACCTGGACCAGGTAGAGGACATCAGTTATATCAGACCAGCATCCAGCTTACTTGTCTAGCACATTGAAGTCAGTGTGAACAGTGTACAGTCTCTTCAGTTGGACAGGATACATGGCAAGGGCCATGAAACCATGAATCGGCCTTGAGTTTGATTGTCTATAAAAGAAAGAAAGGTATTGACATAATTCTAAAATTGAATCTTGGCACCAGAGATCTTGATACCACAGTATGTGTAATATATCTTTCAGATGTGTGTGCACATCCAAATACAGTAATTATATATTTTTATGTAGTGTTTGGAGGTTATACTACCAAATCTGGCCTCCACAAACTAAATTCAAATGGAGTTATTGCTTTACTGTTTGTGGTTCTGGCACCACTGGCTGTATGTCTCTAAAAGATGTGAGGGATCTAATGGGTTTGGGTTTCTGTCCCTCAAGCATATCAGAAATGCATTTTAGCCCCAAGCCATTAGCACCCAGATCCGTAACAACCACACTTTGAAGTCGGTTGTATAAATTAACTACAAGCCAGATTTTTTCGTAACTGGAGATATCTGCTGAATTTCACAGGTCCTCTTTTTGCTACAGTTGCATTGTTTTATCTGTACACAAAAGATTGAACCAATATGTTTACTCCTGTTCCACTGATTCTGGGGAGAGACAGGAAACAGCTCCAGTCAAGCCAACTCTCACTAATGTCCTCCCAATTTATTCTTATAATATTTTTGGTCTTGTCCAGTATGAAAAAAAACAAAAAACAAGCAAACAAACAAACAAACAAAAAAACCCAAAACAGGCTGACTGTTCAACCACAACAGCAGTGAGGATTAGACTGTAGGGGTCGACAAAAACTTTATTTTCAGCATTAATTTGAAACAATGTCTTAAATTACCAATGTATGTTTATTTTGCTCCTACATTATTTAGTTACACATTTCTAGTCCTCTAAAAATGATTCACTACTCTTTACTTGTAATGCCTTTTAAAGCTACAGCCATTTCTCAGCTCATGAATCTGATTAATAGCTGTAGTTATATGAAGAAACGTCCATGTCTCATTCACAAAGAGGAAATAATACAGTGTAAACAAAACCATCCAGCATGCAAAGTGCATGTGACGGCCAAGGGACAGGGCCCAGTGTTTGGATAGGTAGGCACAGCAAATGTTGGTTTGGTAATAAACAGTATGTGTTTATGGCTTACAGACATGATCTGGCTGAGAGTGAGATGATCTTTTAACGCAGAGAAATTTTAATAAATGCTTTAAAAGACAATCCATCTGTTTATTTCTTCAGAAGTCTTTCCCCTAACCCTATGTGACGCACAGGGGGAAAAAGGGATGGCAACTATATACTCAGGACTTGAAGCTCTGTCAGAATAAAGCTCTTAAAAGCCATTTCCCAAATTAGAAGGGATGTTGGCTGAACTTGCATGAACTACTTCAAACACACACAAAAAAAACCTCAAAAGAGGCAGCACGCCAGAATAGTGGTTAGTTCTGTTGCTCCACAACAAGAAGGTCGCGGGTTCCGTTCCCAGCCTGGGGCCCTTCTGTGCGTTGTTTGCATGTTCTCCCCATGACTGTGTGGGTTTCCTCCCACCGTCCAAAGACATGATGTCTTTGGATGGTGGGAGGAAAGGTGGGTTAATTGGTGACTCTAAATTATCTGTAGGTGCGAGTGTGAGTGGTTTTTGGTCTCTGTCTGTTTCTGTGTGTTGGCCCTGTGATGGACTGGTGACCTGTCCAGGGTGACCCTGCCCTCACCCAGTGTGAGCTGGGATTGGCTCCAGCACCCCCCAAGACCCGGAAACGGATAAGCGGTAGAAGTCAGGTAGTTCTTTGCCTCCACATCGTGCATTAAAACCGTTTGAAGCACACCTACTTGTGGAATAACCCATTTATACTGTGGTTTTTTTCCAAGAATATAGGAATAAAAGGATTCGCCAACTTTTGGTGAAAGTTTTGCCCTCAAAATTGAAAGTTTTTGAAGCAAGAGTTTACCATTGTCATGACAAGGAATAAACTAGTCCCTTTTACAACCACGCCAGTTACAGTAGTCACAGTAGGACAGGATGAACACTGTGGCTCAATTGCTTTAACAAAGCCAAAAGTAGGCAATTAAAAGTTCAAATTAAGCTTGATTTAGGTCAAAATTATTCCATAATGTGGTTGTTGTTTATAAAACGATAAATATAAAATAAAAATAAAACTGAATCAGAAATCAGAAAAGAGTATTCACACTGACCATGGCATATGCTGAAAGAATGAATGCAAAAAACTCAAAAGAAGTACTTAACCAGAAAAAAAAAACAAAAAACAAAACGCTGTCAAACCTTAAGAGAACAACACAGTGGAGGGAAAACTAAACTTCAAATTCACTATGAACTGTACAAACAGAGCCCGTGCAACTATAACAATGAGTTCTGCAAGGCCACACAGCAACAATTATGACATGATTAACAAGAACGTCAACAACTCCCGCACTCTGTTTGCTGTGGTTGATAAACTTACAAACCCTCCAAAAGAGATAAGCGCAGAACTTCTGTCCACTGAGAAATGCAATGAATTTACCAACTTTTTTAGTGAAAAAATTAAAGCCATTAGACTAAACATTATTGCCACACAGTCAAACAAAGATAATAATAATAATATGAAATGCGCTATATAAATAAACTCGCCTTGCCTAAATATATGTGCCATTCAAACGCATATGTTTATTTTAAAGCAGCTGCTGGACCTTTGGCAAAAACATCAACTCTCTTGCTTGCTGCAGACGAGATGAAAAGATCAACTCTTTCACTGTGTTCAATTTGCAGCTGGAGCCAGCCACTGTAACGATGTGTAAATGTCACACATCATCTTCTCTCATCATCTTCTCCTGTCCCATGAAGGTGGGACAGGAGAAGTTATAGGAGACTAAATGTCTGATTTGGTTTCCAAAGCGTCAAACAACAGCAGCAACTGTTAATGTGTGTATTTTAGTGAAAGTCATTGTACATATTTGAATGCCTCAGGCCAAATGCTTTCATTAGGATTTTTCTCTCCGTGTTTGGGAGAAAGACTATGGCAACTAAAGAGAAGGATGCATGGGCTGTGAAACAATGAATGGGGTCTCCCTCCTTTAAAATGTCAGGATATCCTGAGCAGGCTGACCTGTGTTGACCTGACACAGAGGCTGAAGGCGTGTTGTGATGTAAAGCTGAATAACACATTGTTCCTTGATGCTGAGAGGGTTTTCCAACAGTTTTTCCTTTTCTGATAACAGGGGTTCAGATCCACAATGACTTCTGTTTCTACTGTATGTGGCGCATGAACAAACTGGGTGTTATCCAACCTCTTTTCTTACTGTACCGTACCTCATTCATGTTTACATAGTGAGATGAGTTGTATGATGCCAAAGAACTCAAGTTGTGGAATCAGCAGCCAGAGCTAACAGATAGTTAGTGTATCGTAGCATAAAAACTAACTAGCTGTTGCTTCACCAAAACAAAACCACAACATCAGCCTGAACTGATGTTACATGTTGTAGTGAGGCCAGGGACAGGCCAAACAATCATCAATTGTTTATTTAAATTGGCTTGGCGTGTAGCTGAGGAACAAGCACGGGTAGAACCGTCTCCAATGGAGGGTTGGTACAGAGTCAAAATCAGCTCCTCTTGTTCACATTTGGAAGTGTCTTTGTACAGCTGAGGACCACTCAGTGCGTGAATGTGTGTGTGAGTGCTTTATAAAAAGTGCAATAAAAGTGCAGCTCATTTACCCAACAGCAGTGCTCACCTGGTCTGACGAAGAGGAATAGGGAGTGAGATGCAGAGGAAAGGGTCAAAGGTGTTGCTTTGTTTCAGACAGTGGGGGCACGTCAGTGAAGATCTGAGGAAAGCAAAGCACAGTCACATTAGATGTCTAAAACAGCTGTGTCAGATGACACACACAAACACAAAGACACACACACACTTCTAATTGATCTCAAAGTTGTCCTGATAAAGTTGAACAGGAAAGGAGATGACTTAATCTTGTCACACAAGTGACAACACAGGAAAAATGGGAAAATGGGAAAATGAATACGCTGTTTCTTAATCTGATGGTGAGAAAGGGAAAAATGAGTGATGTCAGTGGTGAAATGTGAGAGACAACGGGCCGGGTGGGGGTTTGGAACTTGGTAGAGCAGTATAGGGGAACGTGCTGAGGCCATTTCCATCATATTGCATAACTCTCACCAGTGTTGTTAACACTCGTGATGCCATTATGGGATCCTGAGCAGTGAGAAATAGGCAGTTTCCTCATCTGCATCTGAGCGCACAGGACACAGATCACTGAAAAAGGAAATGACTGAATGCACACAGCAGGGATTCAAGCACTTTTCCATTCAGTCGCTTTTGTTCATGAGTACACTTGTTTCCATTATTCCTTTTTCACTTTAACAGGAGGAAATCATTTATTCCAGTGAGCGAATTGTCTGAGCAGTGAGTCAGAGAGCCCACTGAAGTTAATGGGCTAACGGCTAGAGGTGATGTTGTAAACTGTACTGCAACTAAATTCAATCTTTTGTGTAATATTTTTAATTAATCTGTGCCAGATTTCCTGGATATATTTTTGAAACAATAAACACATACATAAATAATAAGGTGAATCTTGTTGCTAATGCCATTATGAAATGTGTATTTATTGTTCATGTTGTGAATGATTGGTTTAAAACTACAAAACATATTGTAAGTGCAGTTGGAACAGTCTGAACTGGGGTTTTCTTGTCCTTGTGGATCTTTCCACATCCACATCTTCTTGACAATTTATTGAATAGGAAATTCTTTGATTATCGCAGGCCTGGATAAATAGTTTGAAACAGGTACAACAACAAAAAAAGGTCAAATAGCACTTTCTTTGGCCTATTTCGACTGATAGTGTTTAAAAACCAAAAAGTTGGGAAACACAACTCTCACTGATCTATGTAACACCTCTCTTCTCAGTCTTCAGTGGGTGATTTGCACACTTATCTAGAAGTGACAGCTGATTTCAGCTGGTCTGAGAAGGCCATTTTGGATGCTCATTTGAAAATCCATTCATTTTAAAATGAATCATAAAAATGCTATAGCGGAAAGAGGAATCAAATAATCATGTTTGTGTTGCCAACGAAAAAAAAAGACTCTTCAAAAAGACCCCATTCAGTCAGAGTGCCAGTTCTTAGCCTTCACATTCAAAGACTGCGGTTGTACTTTGGTTGTGGGTTATTGTGACTATTGTGTGTAACTGTTTCACTGTGCAGGATGGATCATATTCCCAGTGATTTTGCAGAAAGAAAATATCACCCATCATTGCTCTTCTGCTATAATTCAAACCTCTCAACACAAAGGAGTACAGTACAGTTTAATACACAGTAATACTATGGGTTGGGTTGGGGTTATGGGTTATGGGTAAACAGGGGTATAATTTAATCTTCATGCACTGGTTTACTGAGGTCAGGATTTATGGTTTTATTTCAAATATGTGAGATGAAATAACTTTATAAGTCACACTTCTACTACTTGATATCATTACAAATGATTATTGCACAAAGTGTGTTGAGCCTTTACAACCTTTATGTGACGTTCTACCACTAGAATTGAAGCCATCGATGAACTGTTGATAAGTATTACAGGAAGGCACCTGACAGACTCAGAGTGGGGGAGAAGGGGGGGTAAGCAGAGGGGGGGAGTGAATAAAGCTCTATTCAAGCAAGCCCAGCTGACACTGGCTCTTAGTGGCTCTCTCCCTCTTGGCAGAGTAGAATGGCTGCCCTACGGATGTCTTATTCTCGCCAGGAAACAGTGCGGGTAGCTGCACTCCATGCATACAAATCACACTCAGGCTCCACTAAAACATAGATGTGCTCTGCGCTGCTTGAAAACACTTAAAACAAGAAAAGGAGCGAAGGAAGGGGTAATATTCTAGTGATGCTCTAATGGAGGAAGTGTGCAAAGGGGTAGAGAGGAACGTATACCCCCCGGTCTCTGCTGAAGAGGCTCTGAGCTTGATGCTTTGCACTACAACACATTGCTGCATGTCTCTGAACTTTCCCAAGTGACGCATCACCTTGGTATCTTTATCTAATTGATTCTCTTCCCTACGAGAGGGAATTAAAAACAAAAAAGTCTCAAATGAAACAGATTGGTGGCTAATCTTCTAGCCAAGCCAGCCTGGCAGCTATCCTCTGCTGGGGGATGAAAAGTATTTTATTCACCACGCTAATGCTCTGAAATTGAAAAGGCATAAACCTTAATGCACGCCTCATAATTCACTAATTGAAATGGCAATATACACATCATAAACAGATCCATTACCAGGCCTGCAAACTCTTTAGTACATTTAATTCAATGCTGCAGCACAAATCATAACAAATCAGGAGATGTGATCAAAACAAAGGTCATGTGGTCAAGAAGTGAGGGTTTCTCAGAGAAAGAGGCGTCACAGTAACATGAGCCGCTCTCCCACTGAAACTGCACCATGGCTGTAATTTGAAACGCTTGGCTGCCCGTCAACCGGGCTTCACGGTAACGAATAACGCTTAACAGACAAACATCTTCTCTGACTGCAGCCCATGCCTCACCCACATATAGACAAATATCACAGTAGTATTACGGGGGGGGCAATAAATCAGTGATAGAGGTTAGAGGTAAGAGATGAAATTTAGCACCTTAAAATGAAAAGTTTATCATAAAATTAAGCTTGGGGCTGAATTATTGTGATCAACTCTGGCACATTACGACAGATAACATAAGCTGAGATAAAATAACTCTCTGCTTGTCTGGCCTAGAGAGTGATTTAACTTGTCCGAATGTGTATATTGGCTGTGCTGATTGAACAGTGACAAAGCAGGCTATTACAAGGATAATTCTCCGCTCTGTCAACTCTAGATGCTGGATCACATCGGACATTGCATTGTGAAGCGTTGCACAGGCAGTGGAGGGGCCTCGGGACTCCTTCCAAGGAAATAGAGGGACGGGAGTCAGGAGATATTTGTTCAAAGTCCAATTCCAGCCATAAAGACAAAGCATTTGTCTCCATTTAAACCTCACACCCCAGTAATGCATGCATCCCTTGTAAACCAAACAAGTCACATATGTATGTGAATATATCTATATCTATATCTATATATATCTATATATAGATATAGATATATGTGTTCCCACCATTCTATTCCATAGTACCTCTCTGGATAGCACAGTATTTGAGTGGGTGAGGGGAACTAATTCTGCCTGTCAGGCTGTTAGGACTGCTGCTTCTTGTCTAGACACACCCAAGGTCTCACAGCTGAAACATTTGACAGCGAGGGTAGCAATTAAGAGATGTGCTCTGACAGACGTATTACTGGCAGTCACACTGAGCCGACAAATTTCCAAGGAACTGGCAAAGGAAGGTGCCAACAAATAAGATGGAGGACCTTGAGAGAAAAAAAATTATTTATATATACATATATGTATATGTGTATGTATATATATATATATATATATATATATATATATAATAAGACCTCTGTATTTTGAATATAGGAAATAGAATCTATGTTGGGCAAGGAAGTTAGAATTTGATCTAAGTTATAAAGAAACTGATATAACCTTCATACAAGACCAAACAAGACATTATATGAAGACAGGAGGAGTCAAAGGTGGATCTTCACAGGGGGAGTCTCATTTTATTTCAAAATATCTTTTTCGACATTTACACATTTACTGGCAACAAATCTACTGTGCAAAAATTGTACTCTTCTCAAAAATAAAAATTAATTAAAATGTGATTTGCTATTTCTTGCAAAACATGGATGAGTTTGCCAAATAGACCCAACCTCTGGATGATGCTTCACTCCCTTCAAACTAATTATCTACCCCTTCATCTGAGACTGAATGACTGATTGATGGGAGTCATCAGGACATCCAGTTGTATAAGAAATATTAATGATACAGTGTGGAGACAAGCTGGTTTTTCCATGCATCACTACAAAAATCCAGCAACCAGTTCAGTAAAGAAAGAAAGAAAAAAAAATCTCTTCATCTCAGTCAATCTCAGTAAAATTCACAAGGATTTACAGAGCCAAAAATCTCAATTATTTCACCCAGCGCAAGAGGTAAGCACTCTGAATAAGGACTTGTACTAAAGGGATTTCTATTTCCCTCAGAAGTCCAGAGGCTAAGGCACCAGGGTACTTTTTCATTAGACCTTTTTACTATTAGTGCTTTTGTCTGCTTGGTAATTACTGACTGCTGAAGATTTACTGTTTTTCTAACCTGGCATCTGTGTCTCTGAGGACCTCTGTGTCAAAGAAATAATAACATCCCCATTACATCTCCTGTATCCAGCAATTGCACTATAATCTGTACAATGAGGCCTAAATGCCATTGCCAAGCGTATGTGGGCAGTTTAATGTGGACGTACCAGCTTCATATATAGCTAGATCACTTAGAGTTTTGCTGCTAAGTTGCGGCTAATTGCGTCATTATATTTATGGCTTGTGTGAGTGTGGTATGTTCGGGAGGGCGACTCACTTGTACTGGGCCTGGAAATGTTCCTGCACAAAGCTGTACTGGATTCGGTGCTGCTGTGGCGGGTCAGGAGACGATGCTTCTTCGGGTCCAGCAAGGCCCTGCAGCACAGAGGAGGCCATCCATGAACACAGAGCTGTCACAATGCCACAGTCTTAAGAGATCCATCATATATAGCTCAGCCTGTCAGGAGTCGCTGTGAGAATAACCTCATGCTGAAACACTGCATCAATGCATTTAGAAAACAGAGGCTCCAATCAAGTGCAGGTTTTCCACAATTTTTGTTTTCACTGGCAATATTGTGGAAAGTACTGACCTACACATAACCCCCTGGGAAAGCCCTGTCTTTATTCTTTCATGTACTCACCAACAACAGAGAGGAAGCTGGCCTTGGGTGAAGATAAAATGAGAAGAAAAGAAAAAAAATATTGAGATCACAGAAAGACTTCCAAGGTCAATAAACAAATGTGTTGGATGGCACACACAGGGAGTGCCTTAGAACCACTGCTGAGTGTTTACACAAAACTGAGGGAATAATGTTCAGCATTACTTTATCACAGTGATAAAGTTTTCTTTATCACCCGCACACTGGAGCGTAACATTTCAATAAAACGTTTCATACTTGGCCATAAAAAGGCACAAATGTTTAAATGAGAAGACACAGTAAGATGGATTACTTGGTTATTATTAAAGGTCAGATGTTAGGAAGATGGCATCAGGAGCTATTAGCTTAGCTTCACAATTTTTGTGACAGCTCACAGCCAATTACAAGCAGCTGCACAAAAAGGCGAGCACTTCCTGTGTAAGTGGGCGTGTTGCTGGTCCATGCCAGAACATAATACACAACAAAACAATGCAGCAGTAGATACAGTATAAAATGCCTCAGGTTCTTATCTGCAAATTTAATAGCTAATTGGCCAAAAACAAAATCACATCAGTTGATTTTTTTCCCCTCTAAACAGTGAAATAAGAGCAATAATAACATTTGGAGATAAAGCAAATGTGAAGTCCGAATTTTTTTTTTGGTTGGAGATGTCAGCAACAGTAAAACTGGACCAGACCAGAGCAGAGCGGAGAGATCTGATTGTGTTGATGGGACAAAAACAACAAGTCTTAAGAATGATTTCTCGATTTGAAAAATTCCATTTTAGTGTCTGTGCCTTGGCAAAAATGGAGTGACAGTGGGCTGATTATCAGGTTCACTTCTCCCATTGGAGCAAGGTGAGTCAAATCTGCCACTAGACGCCTAAAGGGGCAGGGAGGTGGCGAAGCCCACGTGACAGTCAGATTGCTTTTACAGTGAAACATAGAGGACTTAAAAACTAAAACTGAAAGGCCGTGATAAACAGGCATATTGTTTACTTATGCTTGTACAGTATCAGTTCTATTTCACATGTTACTACCTGGAAAAAAACTTTCAGTTACCAAGCGTCCTGGCTTAAAAGGCCATTTAGGACACACAAGCACCTTGTTTCTGTGATTGCATGCTGTCAATCCCACAATAGCCTGGTGGAAAAGTTAGGTACTTGAAAATGCATTAAGTCATCATATCATTTCAGCTGTGCTTTTACACTGGCTGGCCAGGCCAACTGGCTGCCACTGTTCCCAGGCTGGCAGCTCGACCATGACCTCTGCTCACAAACGGAGCTGAAAGGAGGTTTAGAATTTCTAAAAAAGGGAACGGGACTTCTGGGGGGCATGTGTGCATGTCTGAGAAATCAGTGCGAGATGGACGCAGGCAGAGAGGCAGGAGTCTTTTACAGTTCACCACCATTTCCAATCTTGAGCCCTTTCTTCTAAAAGCATGTGAGCTTTCCAAAGACAGAGCACAAGACTGAAACCTGACCTTCCTGCTCCTCTGTGCTTCGACAGGCACGTACAATGGAAAACCTCTGCCTCCTCTTATGCTCTCCTCTCTGCATAGATGTCAGGCTTTTTCACTTGCTTTTCAATTACTCCCACCAAATGTCAGGGCCTCCAAAAAGGGCGATTAGACCCAGGTGAATTTTGTGTTACTGGTTCATATAACACATGCATTGCACAGTGAGGAATTAGGAGACAGAGGGTCACGTAATGCAACCCCTCAGACTCTCTAGCTCCCTTTTCCCACCACATATTTGGTAATGGATTCCATTGCTATCTTTATGTGGAGATAACAAAGCAACGTTCAGGCTACCAAGTGCAGAAACAGTCAGCCTTATCACTTCTCAGAAATCCCTGCCTGGCTCTACCATGTCAATAGACCGAAAGGCGTCAGCTGTGTTCTCAGTAGCTGTTGACAACACGGACATTTAAGCACAGCGAGAAAGTGGGACGGGTTACATGCCCAATACCATGTGGCTCTGATAAGGCCTCACTCATCTAACTGATTGTGGCCAGATAGCGGTCCCCATAGAGTAACTGCTGCTGGTCCAAGAAATTGTTTTACAGTTTGTTAAGTGACCCCGACCGAACAGGGGTCCATCTGAAGAGGGGCCATGTGCCGGCCTGAAATTGAGATTCTATCTTTGAAATTGGCTGTCAGAAAAATATGCCAACTTCAAACTGATAAAAATGCAACAAAACAAGCAACAGAGAGGTGGGAAATCTGAAGAGATATTTTTAGTGTCAGGTCTTACCAATAGATGGCTATTGCCAAAAGGGAGCACAAAATGGAGGGGAACATCACAGAGTGTGAATATTCATTTTTACCCTTATCGTACAAAACAATATTAATACACACACACACACACACACACACAAAGAATTCCTTGCAAATCAAAACCTTGTGTATCTTTGTTGTGATCATTTTACTCAGTAATTATTGAGCATCCGCTGAGCAACTGCTCTTTTTATCATTTCCATAAACATCCCTATCACTCGGTTATTGTCTCTGCTCATTATCACAGACATCTCTTTATGCTGGTTTGTGACATGTGGGGGCTTAGAGGGCTTTGGAGTAAATGAGCCTGTGTTGCTGCCTCCTGTTGCAGACATTAATGTGATTGTGGATTTGGTATGTCCTTGAGGAGCTTACTGTAGATTGGTTTGTTGGTTTTGGAGCAGCTATGTGTTGGCTTCTTCTATTTGTGCCTGCATTGGAGTATTTAGTGGTAGCACGTGGTTCCCTTGTGCAGCAGGTCTTGGATCCTTCCTTGAATATTTTAGGATCTATAGGTGGGAGTACCTTTTCGCAGCAGGTTCCCCCCTGGGACTAGTCCTGATCTCACTTGTGTGGGTGTAAGGTTTTGGCACAGGAGCATCTATGGCTCAAAGTAGGTGAAGCCTAGTTCCCAAAAATATTTTGAAAACTAAACTGTTTGGTTCTGTTAGAACAAGTTGGTTTGTTTGGGCTGTTGTGAAGCTGTGAAAGGTTTTAATCCAACTGTGATGCAGACTGAACAAATGACCTGGGAGGGTCTAGCAATCAATTGGGAGTCTTAGTTGGCTCCCAGTTGCACTAATGTGGTCTGTCTGAAGGAAACAAAGCAATCACTGGATTTTATTATTGTAACTGTAACATGATTGAAAAGCTTAACTATGAATGAAATCTCTCCACTGACATAAACTATTCTTGGAATGTTACATTATCAGTACAAGCATGTATATGTTCATGAAAATGAAACAGTAACTATGGAAACAAGTGTGCAGAGCTTCCCTGATTAATAAGACAGTCAAAATGAAATAAATCTGTCCTCTGATGTGTTTGTATCCTGCTCGGCAGTTCATTTAGCGTATTAAAAAGTGTCACAGTGATCCTGTGGCAGACGTCTCTTGAATAGCCTCTATCTGCTGGTGTGTCAAAGCATTCAGAACATAAGGTAGACTTTCTATTTAATTTTACTAATGTTTATAATCAGTTCTTCCTTCATCAGCTCTTTGTGGCAACTGAACCGACTCTTACACTCTAAAGTGCTGCGTAAATGGCAGGTGCTCACCAGAATTTGATTTTTCCCCTGGTGGGGTGCTGAGGATGCAGGATGACAGTTGCCAAAAAACTGTCCAATCACTGCATTACCTGTCAGTCTATATGCCTTCATGTTTACTCCTGCATGTTGGTTTGTCCCAGTATAAGTCAGATATGTCCCAGTCTGGATGCTCTGTCCACTCTAATCCAAATCAAATTTCAAAATGTCTTTTGCATCAATTGCAACAGATGAGTTTGGCACCGTTGACAGAGAAACAGTGTGAAGGGATGACATGATGCTTTTGAATGGGAAGCCATGTCTCCCAGGTAACCACACCTGTTGTCACCACAAGAACCCATAGGTGATAGGTGGTGATAGGCTGGTGATACCTGGACACAAATCTGATATAA
Source organism: Remorina albescens (assembly GCA_034769265.1). Classification (NCBI taxonomy): domain Eukaryota; kingdom Metazoa; phylum Chordata; class Actinopteri; order Carangiformes; family Echeneidae; genus Remorina; species Remorina albescens. The sequence continues at coordinate 16,436,159 of CM068493.1, read as the reverse complement.
TCACTGTCCCAAAGATCTGAATTGACACCATAAGGATTCTGCCTCCCTCCTCTTTCAGCTAACAACAGTGGATGACTGCAGACTTGACAGAGGTCATCTTTATCTCTGGATGCCGAGAAAAACGGTTGTTAAAAATACAACACCACATTTTTCTTTGACTGGCAGTTTGCAATGATGATACAACTGCTCTCTAGCACATATAATCGTTAGGAACACTGACAAGTTGTAATAAAGGACTGAAATTAATGGCTGAGCCCATAATGAACTGGAACTAAAACCAGCTCCACTTATCTGTTTGCCACTTAAGTGTTCATCACTTATCAAGTAACACAGATAAATATAAACACAAAAAAGGTTCACTGCTAATATGAAAGTAATTTCAAGATGGAAAAAGTGTCTACCTCTGCTTAATCCATAAACCTCAGTGCCAGGAAAGGGGTGAGTGCCAGTGGCTGGGGAGAACAGGGAAAGTTAAAACTTAAATCCTTCACCCTGGCACCTTAGTGTGCTGTAATTGATTTCTGGGATTGAGATAAATGACAAAGATACAGCATGTAAGTGAGGGGCGGGTTGCAGCCCGGCCGCTGGCTCAGCACTGTCAGCAGGAGGCCAGAGTTCACTGACTGTGGTTTTTAAGCTGACTGAGAGAGGAGGAGGGAGAGCGGCCAGAGTGATGGAGAGCGCGAACTGTGATAAGCATATTGTTGTGTAGCTGGCTGCTGAAAATCAGAGAGCTGCCTGAAGAGGGTAATTTCCTTCCAACAACAGGGAACACTGGCTGATATCAGGCTAGTCTAATGGCGAGACCATCATGCACTAACATTTTAGTTTCCTACCTTCTGGAGAAATAATCATGCAGACAGTGATTCTTATGGATGACAAAATAATTAATGTACATTGATAATATAAAAACCAACATTGGCACAATGTTGACTAAGTAAAAGTAGCGAAAATAAATGCTGATGCTGTAAATGTGAATGACTTTTATTTGCTCTTTCCCACACTGAGATCAATGTTATTGAAGAGAGTTTTGGCAGCTGTGAAAACAATGCTGCATTCACTCATTATCCATCTCAACAGTGAGGATGCCGACACACAGATGAGCAGCTTGCTGACTCACTAAATCTGAGTCTGTTGACTCCTGGTCATCTGAACTTCACCGTGAAAGCCTGAAATCGCACAGATTAACAGTGCCCTCTGTCCCTCCGGGGAGGCTTTCAATAATTCACCCAAAAAAAATGTTGCTGGGAGTGATTCATCTCAGTGAGTAGAATCACTGCAAAAGAACTCGGGCACTCTCGCTCCACTGTGGTGAGAATCCAGGAAATGTGCCCCCCACCGCCATCCTCACAGACCACCTGTCTCGTCCTGATGGATTTTCAGGGATGGGGGAGGTAGATCGCAACTGGGGGGACGAGTGCTCCCAGTAAAAGCCCTGTTGTGAATAATTTATACAAGCCGTGGAAACACACAGGAATGGACATGTGCTTCTACTGGAGAAAGCACTATAGTGGGGTGATTGAGAACAAGACCCAACAGCACCCTGTGGTGATTGTAACGGAAACAGGGAGACACAGGAGGAGACAGAGAAATGTGGGGCAGCAGCAAAGACACCAATAGACACATATGGTTGTCTATAGAAATAGACAGAGGGGGGTAGAAAGAGGAAAAAAAAAAGAGATTGGCTCCAATAGCTGAATGAAGACATTCTGAGTAGTACACACAACTGACATACAGAACCTTGATAAATAATGTACAGTCTCCCACTACACTGCCTCCTGCAGCATTCATACCTATCTATAAATAGAACCAATAATAATGATACTCAAAGCTTTTCAAAGCTCTCTGTCCCTCCTGCCTATTACTCCCCACGGGCAACTACTCAGGGTGGGGTGGCTTTGTATGGACATGCTATGTGCCCAGACATCTGTGCCTGGTCTGAAGATTATTTCTATAACATCTATGGGAATAAATATGAGTGCATCTGTATTGCATCAATATTTCTTAGTCTTCAATTTCTAATCATCTTTATGTTTCCACCCCAGACAAAGTATTCATTATGCACAACAATGTTGTCCATTACCACTTTGGTGATACAGTGAGAGGACGCATCAGATCTGATGAAGTGTCTTTGAGCAAAATGTCACATCCCTAACTGGCTGCATGGATCCTGCCCTGACCTCCCCCCGTGCCAAGGTACTTACAACATAATGAATTTCTGATCAATGAGATCAATGAGTTTTCACAAAGTCAAGATTGTTTACTGAACAAAAGTGAATTGTCAAACAGCAGAGGCCCACTCACTCTGGGATCAGCTAGTCCTGAAGCTGTCTTGGCCAAATGAACTGCCCCTTTAATTTTGGTGCAAACTAAACAACTAAAATGACTAAAATGACTCCATAACTACAGGATGGATTTCAGCAGACACCCACGTTCCCTGCAGGATGAATTTTAAACACCCTCATCTTAAACCTAGACATCAGGTCAAATTTTAGGTTATCCTGTTGTTTGGTTTATGGTCCAAAACCTACAAACACACTCGTGACATAGACAATGATCTTTCTACAGGTATCAGCCTCAACTATAGTCTGAATATGATGCTTATTGGCAAGTGTTGGCAAAATCAAAAATAAGATGGGTTTATATTACCGGAGTGGCAACCTCTGGGAATGAAAAATAAAGACAACATGGAATGCCAAAGACTGCAGTTGAAATGGCAGCTTGAAGCTGAGTCAGACAGTGAGTGAGTCCCCACACCATACCATGTTTAAATGCCCAACTTTACAATAGAACAAAAACATCTTTACAGCCAGGCACCAAAAAAGGCTTTGGTCTTAGCTTATTTCATCCTGAATGAAAACTGTACAGGGTTGAACAGGATTATATAATGTAACAAATTTTATTAACACTTAAATTACTGAATAAATGAGGGAGTGGTCACTTTGACTGACAGGTGGGCAAGCGTATGGTTGGCACAAACTGGCATGCACCAAAGTCTCGGCTCCACACTCGCTCCTCTTCTTTAGCTTTAGCTGGCAAAATGGGAACAATAAAGTGGTCCCCACTCTCAGCTACCAAACTACTCTTCAGAAATGTATAAGTGAAATCACGTAGGCCTTTGTTTTATCTCTGTCCTCGCTGTTGCAGCTGACAGCCCTCAAATTTGGTTTTGTTTGTTGCACATGGAACAAAATATAGCATATATTGTATGTTCCATATCAATATTCATGAGGTATTAATGGTGATCAATTTGCATGACAGTGGGAGCTTTTTGGGAACTGCTTTAGGCTTGCCAAATTGTACACATTTTCATGTTAATTGCGACTGATATAAATTGTGTGGAGGCCCGTGTGCACAGTTTTATATGTCCAATTATCATTTTGTTGTTTGTTGTGTCTGTTGTTTTCAGATTTTTTCAACATTTTTGCTTTAATGTTCAAGAAACAAATGAGACTCCTGGTGTCTGTTTATCATGTGTAGCTGTTCACTTAATGCTGCTCTCTGACAGTAAGAGATACATGAGGGCAAAGCCACTGTGGAGGCAGTGTGTATAATGATGAGAATGAAAGCCTCATGACAAGGGAGCACAGGCTTCAAAATGAATTTCATCATCAGCGGATGGAAATGAAGGAGCTTTCGACAAAAGAAATGAAAGACAGAGTAAAAAACCTCATCGCTCAGGTCGACGTGGCAGCAGGGACAAATGCCTCAGTGAGAAGCCAGTCAGGAGGGAAGCTCCTTTCTTGTGGCCTCGAAAGTCTTAATGCACTGTCGGCATCTTTTCTGAGTGGCATTGACACGAAGACAGTGGGTGGCAATGAGAAGCATTTTTTTGTTTGGGTCTCATGCAAGTGATTCACATTTTAAAAGCAGGACATGAGTGTTGTGAGTAATACTGAACGTGACACTGACTTAACCAAAAGCCCTCTGCTAACTGCCCAAGTAGTCTGAGAATGAGTCATGAATACAGGACACTGATTGAGAAAATGATGTGCTCTCCGTGGTTAGTTTCTCACAGCAGGAGTGCTTCCCAGATACCCGCTGCCTTTTCTCTGCCTGAGTTTACACTGCCCGCTGGGTTTCCACTCCTCCTTACCAGGAAAAGGGCTGAAGGCTGGAGGAATCAAACACAGGTTTGTATGCGAGTGAAACTGACTGAAGATATTCTGCATGTAGTAAACTGGCCACTTGATTGGGCTTGTCTTTTATCCTTTGTATACTGGGATAGAGTCCAGCTGTGCGATTCTGTCACAAATACCATTACTAAGAACTGATGATGAACAAGGGGACACTGTGTCAGGGCCAATATCGGGGCCTTATTAATGGACCAGTTAATCAAGCTTTATTTGTTTTCCTGAAAATAAAAACAGCACCATTCTGATGAATAAAAGGGAAAAAAAATCTATTTACTCCTTTAAATGGATTAGTTATCAGTCAAATGTTGAAAATACACAACAAATAGAAGATTTCTGTTCTGCTCCAGTCATTTAATGCGATAACTTCTTGGCTTTTCATCACAATAATTACATTTTAATGTCAAAGCAGTGCTATGCCTCGACTGTGAAACAGAGAGTGCCGAAATGGCGTCATTTGGTTTGTATTAGCAAAATAGGCTTTGTATAGGTTTTTATAACACTGGATTAAAACCTCTTCTGCACATTTGGCTGACCAATTATCTTTGCAGAGTTACAGATTTATGTGGAGTGAGCAGAACCAGGAGACTCAAAGTCAGGGGCAGAAGGCAGGTCAATTTACCCAGGTAGACACAAGGAGACGTGGTCAGGGACAGACAGCGTTGATACCAGGAGATCGGTCTGGAAAAGAGTGCTGGAGAGTAGTACATGACGCAACAACAATCTGGCAGTGTCTGTGAGGATCTGGGCTGCTAAAATACTGGCTGGCTGATGAGTAGAGAGGAGCTTCAGCTGGGGAGACCAGATGCAGGAGATTGTGACTGATGAGGTGGTGAGGCAGGAGGTGAGTGAGTGTGGGCTGAGTGTGACATCTTCTTTAATCTGAAAGCGTACTCATCTAAATCTACTGCAGTTCATAGTTCAACTACAGATGAGTGACTCACAACATCCCCTCCAATAAGATGAACTATCCTTTTAAAGCTTCATGTTGGCTCAAATGATAATCAGTTCCACACAGAGAGGTTTGCTGGTTTTACATTTGGAAAATAAGCAAACCTAGATTATCATGGTAAAATGTGACCTGGTAAAATGTGAAGTGAGTAAAGCTGTTTGTATTTGTGGCACCATGGTAGGCTTCCTCCCATGCAGGTAAATGGAGTGTGTTTGGGTGTTTGTGTCCATGTTTCAGTCCTGTGATTGACTGGTGACATGTCCAGGATATACAGTACCCTGCTTTTGGCCGTGATATGATCAGGAATGATATGAGTGTTTGGATTTAAGTATGAGCAACATGTAACAATGAGCTGTAATTTATATTATATGTTTGTTGTGGGTGTGTCAAACATTAAAGGAGAGGCCAATCATTGCTCAATCATACATGTACATGACATGTGGACTGAAACATATTGTGCAAAAGCTTTCTCCTGAAAAGTAAAGACAGAGTTTGTTGGCGAATATGACTTTGAGAGTTGTCTCTGGAGAAGTTTTATCCCATCTTTAGGTGAGCAGTGGGAGAGGCTGAAGAAAATTAATTCTAATAAAGGCAGGTTTCCCTCCTGGGCTGATGAGGTTTATTATTACCCTCCTGCTTCTGCGGCTGATGACTGTGGTGACACAGATGAGGATAAAACAACTGCAGACATCAACAGACTACCACAGGAGTCTCTGCTTCCTGCCACTTAGGTAGGGTAAAAATGGCTGTCGCAACAGCAATAAATATATTCACTAACTCATACTCAAGTAATCCTCATGAGGATTGACGGTATCGTACACATTTAGACAATAAGTGTTTCATTAAGGCTGGTTCTTTAAACTACCATTTGTCTTCACAGGCAGATTCAATTTAACTCAAGATAACACATTAAAACTGGACTTGGCGTGACAGGCATGCCTCCCTGCTTAAAATATTTCTATCAACAACTGTTTAAATCATTCCAACCAGCCCAGATTCAGGCAACTGAATTGACACACAAATCTGAATCACTTAAACTGTTGGAGTTGGAGCTAGCTGCCAATCAGACCAGGGGAGGCGGGGATTATTTGTTTATGGGAAAAAAATTTCTTTATTGACAAATCAGTCTTTAGATTTAACAAAACAAGATGAAGAGTTTTCTTCTGAATTAGAGATGTAACATCTCAAAACTCCAAAGTACTCAAAAGCAAACAGTGACCTCTTTTCTTGTTTTTTTAAGCAATTTCCTGACCACGTTCTTATCGTCACAGTCATGAGTTAATTGTAGCTGTCTTCAGTGTAAGACAGCTACAATTAACTTCGTGGCAACAGGGACAATGACATTCAGGTACCAAGCAGGAAGTAACAATGCAAGATTATAGTGAGCATGAAGGCAACTCTGGGGAGATGTCACAAAGAAAATCTTTTCAAAATGAAACAGGAAGTCATACATACACAGTCCAAACACACATGACTATTATCATGTTCAATTAAAGTCAGGTGACAATAATAATAACTGTTATATGAATGCACAATTATCCTTCCAGATCCCTAGTCTTTACAAAAATTGTTTGAGTCTAAATACTGTTACTCCTAAGATGTGAGAGGTTCTCAGACTTTAGTCCTGTAAAAGTCTTCTACTGTGTGTAGGCAGGACTGCAGAACACAAATAGAGATGTCCTTTCACTGTTCTTTAAACCAGTGCTGATGCATTATATTGTCTAGAGCCGTCAGGCAGTTGCAGTTTAATTGTGTGTGTGCCACAGTGAGCAGCCCCAAGCCTGAAACTGGCTCCTTTATAATTTGGAAACATAAGCTTCATATCCAACCTCCAAGGCTGGCACAGAGACACTGACTGACTAACCATTTAGGTAGGTACCTTCAGTTCATTTTAGACTCCCACACACAGACAACTCTCATCTCAGCATCTGTGGCTCTTCGCCAATCAACACTGATCTGGGTCAGAGGTTAGAGGAGACCTCAAGCACACAGAGGTCATAGTCGGACCCTTCCCTCCAAGCTGCTTGTCCAGCTGGGTGCCTCTGAGCCACAGGAAGCCATATCAGTTTGGCAGGGCAGACAGAATCAAAGGCAGAGCAGAGAGGAAACACACACGCTAACACAAACAACACAAAACACACCAAAAATCACAACAGAACCAGTCACATCTATTCCTGAGGTGAGAGGGGAAAAGCACTGATCACACACACGCAACTCCACGGCTCTGCTGCAGCTTTAGAGGTGTACTTATAGGCGTGTCCTGCTAGAATGAGTTAAAGACACCAAGTTAAAAATCTTGGTACAACGTCTGGATCACTGTCTGGATGAGTCTCCAATTTCAGTACATAACCACCCACATATTACACATCAAAATGTCCAGACAGAAAAAAGGCAAGCGAGTACAAGTGATAAAAACAGGAGCGCCACATTGTGCCTGTTGTGATTTTAATGTGTCGGAGGTTGAGGACCACTGAAGTCTTGTAATGACTTGCTTTACTGAAGTGATATTGATATTTATTCACGACAACATCTATAAATGGTATAATCACTGGTCAGACATCTACAGTAATGTTTTAACTTTGACCCTTTACAATGGACAAAGACTGAAAATTAAATCAGTGATATTTATCTGTAACAATCTTTCTCTGTTAAACAAACAAATAAAACACAAGAAAATGGGCCAGTCTATTAGCTGGCTATTCACTGAAGAGCAACAAAAGTAAGTCAGAATGATGCTATTTCAATTGAATGTATTATTTTATTTTTCTGGTTAATTTTTTCATTGCATACCAAATTTGCCTGGCTTTTGCAGTGACTCAGGGAATACAATTGTAAAACTATAGCATTAAAGGAAAAATTTCAGGTGATAATAATATACATAACACATATAGGATACTCCGGATCAAGATTTGATGATTTTCATTTAGATATTCATCAGTCCACAGTCTATAAATGAAGATGATTTAGTTCTATGGCTACTCTCCATAGAAGTGGGTGTCCAGCTAAGATGACTCCAAAAACGCAGCAGGGTGATCAGTAACATAACAAAGATGCTCAGAGTAACAGCTAAAGGCTTAAAGGAATCACTGGAGTTGGTAAACATCTCTGTTTACAAGGTGACCAGGCACAGATCATGGTTTTGAAGGACTTGGTGTCCCTGTCAGGACACCACAGAGGAACCTGCTGCACTCCTGACAGTTTGCCAAAGAGCAGCTTAACTCTCCACACTGCTGCTGGGAAAATACTTTGCAGACTGATGAAGTTAAGGCTGGACTGTCTGGGAGCATCATAATTTGGGGCTTTGCTGACTCTGGGCCTTGACATAAGTCACCATCATTGAGGGTGAAATTAAGTTTAGCAAAGTTTCTGCCAGTATAATGACTGTCGAGTGACTTCAATCAAAGAAGGTCAGACCTTAGTCAGAGTCCAGACCTGAAATCAGGAGAGCTGTGTAATGACTGTGTAATGACCTCAGAGAGCCCCTCAAAAGGCTTTGTGAGAATACGTCTGAGCTGAAGCAGCTCTGCAGGAAAACTGGTCCAAACTTTCTCCTGAACTCTGCAGGTCTGATCGACAGGCACTGGAAGAGCTTGTTTCAGGCTATTGCTGTTCGTCGGTTATTAAATCTTAATTTTGATTTAGATGAAGATCTTTAAACAGTGGCCTTCCTTGACTAGGTACATTGTGGACACAGTGTCACTCCACCAGCAATTTTTGTCATGTAGAGTCAAAGAGGTAGTTTCTCTCTGTTTAACTGTCTCTATCCGACTGTCACTACTACTTACTGTCCCTCCACCCATTGCCACACTATCACAGGGAACTCACCCTCACCTCTCCTCCTCTGTAGTTGGGCTGCCCAACAAGTGTGTCTTTCTTCTGGCCACTTACAAAGAGCCACATTCATAAAGAGGAGAGAGAGAGAGAGAGAGAGAGAGAGAGAGAGCCAGGGAGCGGGAGCAGTTGAAGTGTGAAGCACTGTTTCCTCAGTGATAAATGATCAACAAACCAAGAGAAGAGAATGTTCACCCCATGAGTCAAAGCCATGGGGAGTCCATGGTAAATGTTAGATCTATGTAGCGTAAGTATGTTAGTTTGTCCAGACTTGTAAAGGGTAACCATCTGTTATTAATACAAAAAACTTGAATTCAAACTACAAACCAGTCTGACAAGATGGTTATAACTACATAACCAGCCCGAGGAATCTGTGGAATGGGATGTGCAGGGGATGCCGGAGACAAAGTGGTCATTAACAACAAATGCCTAAAAACAATTAGCAAAAGCCCAACAGCTGAAAAGGACTGAGCTTGCAAACTCCTTGACTGTGAGTGGGAACGTGAGTGGACTGGTAAATGGGGATGACACCTCCCATCAGCCTGGCTGTGACCCTGGATGACTCTGCCAGCTGGTCGGCACCAACAGGACCTCAAATTGGGTGATAGTGGAGCAAATGAACACCAAATGAATCAACAAACAAACAAGCAAACAAATAAAAATCACAGACCAAACCTGATCCTCAACAGCTCCTTTAATGTTTTAGTGAAAGGTGATTTGGACACGATTCTTTGAGCTGCCACTCTCCTGCCCTCAGCGAGGCCCTTCACAAAGCTTCTTTGTGGGTGGAGCAGTGATAGCAGCCTGCATACCACAGATTTACTGTACATTCTTGAAGAGATACTGTGTGTCAGAGCTACAAGAGGGATGAAGCAGAGGATAAGGAGTAGCCCATGATTCACGAGGAGACAGAATTACTAGAATTACTTCCCTCCCTTTTCCTGACACTCTCTTGCTGAAAGGGTTATATATTCATATGCAGGATAGTCTATTAAACAGCACAGTATTCTTCAGAAATGACCCCCAGTTAAACATGGCCCAGGTTTTTATAGTCCCATAAAATGGCACCAAAATTAGCACGATAATGGGCTGATCATAGTTTGCACATCTACGCCATTTCTGTCAATTCATCTATTAAGTGATTGAGACAGGGACAACATTTACTTCCCCAAACATCTCAGACATAAGAAACTCAGTCAACAAACTGGGAGTTATCTCATCCTAACAGCTAATGCCTGCAATTTCGTTCTTCTGGTTTTTGCTGAGAGGAGTTAAACACAAGTTTTTTTTATTATTTTTATAAACTCGGACTTATAGTTAATAAATCAGAGAGGAGGCACATTTTTGGTGAGAGGAGTTAAATGCCTGTCCCAAATAAACACCTGGTCAGTTCAGTGATTGAAACAAATACTTGCTATTGTTGGTATTTTAGGGTACTTCCTTCATTAAATCTGTCTTTACCGGGTTTATTATCTTCATTGATTATGTTACAATTCTAACATTTGCTCATTAGTACAAAACACAAAGTACAGCTGTGGCCTGTTTGAAAGGCCTTTATAGGGACTCTGACAGTTCCTATTGAAACCAACACAAACCACCCATGTCACAAACAATCAACAACCCCCATTGCTGGTATTTTAGAACTGGAGCTACTGAACGTCAAGTGATTTTAGCCTCAGTGGCTCTGGCCAATGTCAGCCTCACTTCTGTTGTCACTCCAGCTTGTGATTGGTCCCTGGATATCAGACATTTTACCATGTCTGCTTCCATCCAACCAGGAGCAGGATATTCAGACAATTTAAAATTGACCATCTCTGTTGTAATGCTGACACAATCATAGCCGAGGTTCCAGGATTAAGCCATCAGGTTTTTTTTCAGAGGTTTGTGTCCTCCACAGCTCACCTGCTCCTGGCGTGTTAACAAGGTGTGGCGACATGCTCTCTGTGATGCTGCAGAGTCACCATAACAGACCTTATCAGCAGCTCTCCAGCCCTAACCTGCTGTCATGTCCTCTATAGATCCATGCACTCTAAAAGACAAAGTCCAGATTGCCCCCACGCCTCCATCTAACCCTATAATTCACTCGATTAAATTGCAACTCAGCACCCCGTGAGATGGGAATTTAGTTTGTATGATACTAAGTATGAATGATAGCAACAAAAACTCTGGGACGTTGATAAGTAAGATTTACATTGATATATGAAGATTAGCTTGTCTCAATCTGTCATTTTCAATTGAAAAGATCAAATGTCACCTATAATGGAGCAGAGTAGCAAACTCTGTAACTAAGCCAGAGAAAAAGAGCTGAGCTCCCATCTGCAGATAAGCCAACATTTTCAAAATGACCTTGGCTTTGTAATGAAATGCTCTGCTGACAGAGCATTTTCTGAAAACTTTGCCTTTTTTGCAAGAGGAGGTTGCATGTCAGTCAGGCCAATTTTCGTAAAAAGTGTACAGCCTTGGGAGTCAAAGACCCCCTGATCTCCATGTCTTCTGATCCCATAATGATTAAACAACATAATAAATCATTGCGGTTAATGCCTCAGGAAGAAACGGGCACTGGGTTTGAGAAGATTTATTCACAATGACTCACCAATGGCAAGTGTAGCATTTGTAATAAACTATGGCACTGGTTATCACCCTGATAAAACTACAAAAGAAGCAGGGTGTCTATTTCAAAAATGAAAACATGCTTTAATATTACATGAAAATTCAGCTTTAATGTCTCAGTTCAAAGTTCCATACAAGGAGGCTGAGGTTGCACTGTGCCTGCAGGCCTCCCTTGAGGAGTCGCGCTGAGAGGATATCAAACATCAAATTGCCACGCTTGTGTTCACCACAGACAATGCATTAGACACAGAGCACGACCGCACACCTTAAACTGCTGCACTGATTTTTCAGGCTTAAAAACTGCACTGCTGAACAAATGTGGAAACCTGGAGGTGACCTCTGAGGAGCAAAGATTACGCTGTCTGTGGAATTATCAAAACACATTTCTGGAGAAACTCATCAGTCAGATTAGATTTGCTAGATTGACAACAAGCCGCGCAGACATACACAGACATGGGTGGAAAACAATGTACGAGAGATCTGTCATTAGCTACACTGCTGCATGTCATGTATGTTATCTTCATTTGGTCTGGTGAATAAAAACAAATAGAAATAAACAGAAAGACCAGACACATAAGGTTTATATTATCATGTATTACATATGCCTCACTTCAGTATGCATGGAAAAACTTCATTTTAAAAAGGCTTAAAGCAGATATACTATGTGATAAGAGACACTGGAGTCATGAACCATCAACCTGCTTAGTTCTTACCTTTCCAGGTGCCTTGTTGTTGTTATTTTGGGCGTCCAGGTTGACGTCTTCATGGACACGATCAAGCAGCCACAGGAGAAACTCCAAGGCGTCATGCTGGGAATTACCCCGAAACTGCGATGCATACTTGGACACTACGGTCTGGAGAGAGGAGAAACAGACTTAATGAAACTGTAATTTTTCTGCAGCTACATCATCATGACAGAATAGTTGATTAAGTGCCTTTTACGAGGCAGGGAAATGGTTCAGCGCTGTAAATGTGCTGGTGTTATGTTATAATTTCCAAGAGAATCCTCCTGAAAATCCATCAATATAATTATTCCATTCCTGTAATCCCATATTTTAGTTCACTGAAAAATAAAAATGGTGGTGGTTGGTTTAACTGGCCTTTATTATCTGACGTCTTGTCAGAATTAAAGCCTTAGTCCATACCTGGAAAAGCCAAATAATACTGCCTGACTGAGATATCCCTCTTGCAGAATTCTCTTACACTTAATGTGAATCTCTAGCGCTGTCAGCTTCCTGGTTTTGACAGCTTGGGTGCGTTCATTGGTGCAACTGATGCCCCTGAATGGGCATCTCTACTCTAGCTTCTCCACAGAACACTGATCAGAAGAAATCCCACAAATGCAAATTTGCACAGAGGCAGTTCACGTTTCCCTCAACTGCACACTGCCCAGGCTTTTAACTGTTCAAGACTCATTGTGGTTTTCCAAAATCCGCCTTTGTCTAAAAAAGGATGAAAAACATGCTTGTTAATGAAAGTGTTACTGGAGTTTTGCCTTTCCCCCTTACTGCTCAAGACACTAAATTTCAATATTTTTGGGTGATTAAAAAGGAAGTGTGAACACCATTTTTCTTAAAAGTAGGTTGAAGACTACTTTACTTCACACACAGTATAATGTGACTTTAGATGGGAATGGCAGCAGCCTCAATTAGACTGGAATTAACACCATGAACCACAGTTGGAAGTCTGGAGAAGCACAGGCAGTGATGAGAAATTATAGCAGAGGGAACCGATGACTGTAATCATTACTTCATAATCCACTAATATGTGAAGTTGTTCTTATAACTATGATACCATAACATGTTGTAGGATGTGTGATGGTGATGCTGAAGCCTCTCATTGAAGAGCTGTAGGCTGTTTGAATAAAAGATAGAGAAGAAACATGTACTCAAGTCAACTTCCCCTTGAAGATGAAAATTTAAAAAAAAGAGCCAATGAGTGGAGCCAAGACTTCAATCCTCAAAGCACAAAGATGGAGTTACAGACAGATGTAAAAAGTGAGCAGAAGAATTCATAAACGTAGGAAAACTGCTGGTGGAGTTTTGGCAGTGTGACAAGGTTCTCTAATCTTCTCCTCTGATCTTGTCTTGAAAGTGAAAGTGAAGCGCCCTTTGTCTCATAGATGTCAAACAAGTGCTGGGTGCTGCCATCTGATACTGGATCCTCACAATAATTATAAAATAAGATAATCAGAATACAGAGACATGGGTTTAAATAAAATGCATTATATTATGCACACATCATCACTGTTAACTCTGCTTTTTGTCCACCAATGATAAACCCTTGATTCTGAAAGTGGTGCAACGTAGCCAAATATATTTACTCAAATACTGTACTTAAGTAGAACTCTGTCCTTAGTTAATGCAATTTATACTTCCACTGATTTAAGAGAGAAATGTTGTACTTCTGTACTTCATTACATAATTTTGACATCTTTAGTTTAGATGGAGAGTTCATACAATGGATAATAATCTTAAAAATACACACATGCATTCAGATACTGTTAAAGATTAAACCAGCGATTTTATGGTTTCTTATGCCAGTGTGTAGACTTGGTCAGATTTCAGACAGATATCAGTTGTTAACGGCTCCACCAAATAGTTATTTTTCATTTCACTATTAATCATCTAATCATGTCATATATATAATAATAAACCAGCCAGGGGAGCCAGAACAGTACTTTTACTTTAATATTAAAACTACACTTTGCTGCTGCTACTACCACTTAAACCGAAATAAGACTTTTCCAGCAAGATGAGGGAGACATTTCCTCTCAATACGAATATTTTCTCCATCAGTGGAGTCAGACAAGTCTTAAGATTGCACTGAATTTACAACCTTAAATGCATATTCTCTGTTCATTGTCTGTACATTTCAAATATGCATACATGGTTTGTATGATGCACAGCTCTGCAATATGGCTTCCACACTCTGAAATTACTATGATTTCTAACTCAGCTTGACTGGAGAAGATTCATTCCAGTACATGTAGCATATGTTTATTTAAATTGATGCTTTTGAGACATTCAGGCTGTATGATTTAAACCATGAAAACCATGGCAAATACACTAAGCTAAAGTAGTTGTGCAGCTAGTCATTACAGTGAAGCAATAACAGTAATTACCATCAGCCTTTTGAAGGTGGCAATTGTCTCAGTGCTATAATTGAGGGTGTAGAAAGTGCTGTCTTCTTTTTATTGCTCCCTGTAAGATAATGGCCACTGGCCAGTATATAACCATTTAACAAGTTAAAGACAAAATAGGAAAACACTCCCCCACATCATTTAGCCAATGTTGTATATGTATTTACCTGTTGCTTGAATATATTTCAACTTCATTACGGTTTAACTATTTGAGCAGTTTAGTATAAGTTTTTTTCATCCATTGTCCTATTTATTCTCAGCTATTCATATCCTATCAATTATTAGTTACCGTTGAGCTGGCAAATTATTTTATTTATCAATGACTTTAAGATAATTAACTTTTTTGAACTGATTTACTTAGCTAGCTATTTCAATCATTTGAATAAAGTTTAATTTGAACCAATAATAAAGACCCATCCAATGCATGTGGGTCTTGATCCAGAGTTCTGAATGAAGGATTCAGTCTAGATCTGCTTCTAGCTTCTTGTTTCACACTTTTATTTGGAAAAAACATCCAACTGCTCGCTTTCTTATTAGTCGTCATGCAGTGCCAGCTGCAGTCTGACTTCCTGTAACCATGAACACAGATAATCATTACAAATGAACATGGTGAAACAAATGTTGTCACATACCTCCCTTAATAAACCCATCAATGCAGAATGGAGGGAGGATGTCTCTCCTTTCAAGTCATCATGCCTGCTCACCCTACCGCCCTTGTTTCTCAGGCCTCTCTTGTTATGGAAACTGATAAAGTGGTTGTTGAGTAACTATTTGACTTTCAGGGTTTGTCCCTGTCCAGGCCCCTCTGTGCAAACACACCATCCTACCAGGGGGGATTCAGAAAACACACTAGGACCGTCCAGATCAAAAGCACACATCTGCTTCCAGGTTGAAGAAACTCAACCTACCAGATACACATCTGTGAGAGTGGAAGCCCAGAACACACTGAAATTGTCACACAATTACAAAATTTTATAAAAACTGGTTGACTCCATCCTCCACTCTTCTCTTACAAGCCAGGTGGTACTGGAATGTGGCAGAGAGCCAGGCATTCAGCGGGACTTTGTTGTTTTGTTTTTTCTCCTCGGTGGGACCCTGCAGCCAAATGACCTGTGAAGAGGCCGCCAATGACTCATTAACTCTGAAGAACTTTTGATCAAACGAGCATGACTCTACATTTACAGAGCACCTGCACAAGTACATCATTCACTTAAAACAGAGCAAAGCAGTGTGCATCCTGTAAAAAGGCAATTGTCAAAAAAGAAGAGTTCCCTTTCAACACTTCCTCTTTCATTGCTCCTTATCAAAATTCAAGTGATGTGAAGACAGGTATGAAACATTCACTGCTTTTAAGTCTTTTCATCTGGCTGCTTTAGCTGTAATGCCCTTATGGCTAAACACATTGACTTTCAAAAGCCAGCACGGACTGAAAATCAGCCTACAAAAATAACAGATTAATTCAGCCATTTAAATAAACAAATACCAATCCTTTTTGGGAGGTTGTTTATGAATGGTTGGTACTCTGTGGATGTCCTGCAATTCGGAGCTAATTTAGCCCCTCGGGCACAAGCATTAGAACTATCTAGTTATTTTACAAAACTTCCCTTCAAGCTGCTGCATTATTACTCAACAAGAAATTTCAGAAGGCCTGGGTTGCAGGCTGCATGAACTCTGGACCTCTTATGGTTACAAACCTTATCCAAGGGGCAGCAAACAGAAGAATGCGTGTGCCTGTGGTGAAACATCTAAACCCATACAAGGAGTGTTCACTGTTTTTCTATTAATCTGTCTCGTAATCTTGGCAAGATGTTTCCGTGCTGTTCCTCTCGATTGTTGTCCGGAAAATATCTGCTATCAGACTGCTATGAAGTAGGAGGGAAATGAAAGTGTGGAATTGGGAATTTATTGGCTGTAACAATCGCGGCTGGCAGAATTTATTGTAGCCAGGGACTGGCTACAATAATATATAATAATAATATAATTGTGTTTTTCAGACAGCACTAAAGATGGGAGAGGAAAGAAAGGAGAAAAAAAAAGATTTTGACGGTAAAAGCATTTCAGAGGCTGAAAACTGACGTTTAGTTAGCTCTCTTTGCCTCCTGATTACCATGCATTCAAATGTGAGAAAAGGCATTCAAGTATCTATACGGTAGGGGTCATGATATTCCAGTAGCCATACTTGTACCTTTTATGACAAAGTAATTAGCATTTCTAAGAATATAGCCATTGTGTAGTTTCTTTGTTCGTTGTTCCATATTATATCCTCCTTGCCTTGAACTAAGGCTCAGAGAAATCCAGAGCAAAGAGCTGCAGGCAGATAAAGTATGCTTGCTTTTCTCCCACTATCTCCAGCGTGGGCAGAGAAGGAAAGCCTGGGGGTCCCCTGATAGGACTGTGCCACAGCCCCGATCCTCAGGGAAGGAAGCTTTCTTCAGTGAAAAGTAAATCACCCCCTTCCTGTGCCAGTACACATCAGCAGTGTATCTAAATAAATGCTGTAATACACTGTTTAGCAGGAATTTGCACCATGCCACACTCTCCAAGAGGAAATAAAAAGAGTTCATAAGGGTGCACAGAGCTGTCAGTAGGAGGTGAGGGGCACAATTAACCTAAAATCACCACACTCCTGCTGTGCATAAGGGGGATGCCAACAGACTGACCTTTTTATTTTTCATTCATCTTTATGGGGTCTTGACCCTTTGGCATCAGACCCTGAGCTGCAGCCTCACTATCACCTGAAGTCACAGAGCTAAGAACTGTATGCCTTTTTCTTTGTGTGGGGAGAGCATGGTTATTAAACTGCTGGGAGCTACAGGGACGGAAGGGACTGAAGATCTGTGACACTCCCCTTTAGTCTGATCATCACTTTAAGGCCACCCTGCCCCACACTGGCGTTTAAGGCCTAGTGTAACATGTGATTATGTTGGACTACAACAAGCTTATTCTGCACTTGAGTGCGAATCAGGCAACAAATAACGTCAGTGCAAGTATTCGGTGAATCATTTTGCCCAGTGTGCTATTAATAATGATAAGCCCAGAGATCATGTCCGCTGTGGCCTTGGGGTACCTTGAAGTCCACAGACAGCTGTGGTGTGTAGTCCAGAGTCCACAGAGCCCTCACAAGTGATGCCAGCTGTTCCGTGACTTCTCCCCTGGCAAGCCGCGGCTCGTCCCCGTCCCCTGGGCCGCTGACTGCGGGCCGGCCCAGGTCCAGCTTGTACCGCTCCAGCCCCAGGTACTCTGCCAGCAGGTCCGTGTTGCTCAGACACTGGACCACGGCGTTCATGAAGCAGGTGTTCCCGTGGTTCTTTAGCCCCAGGACTCCGGGGATCTTGTCTCCGTATTGGTAAAGTATCTTCTCTCTGCCGATGCACAGAGAGGAAGACGTGCTGGAGGGGTTCTTCACCGGCCGCTCTCGGACCACCTGTACATCCTCTTTGGGAGTCCCTGAGCCGGCGCTGAGGGTGCAAGGTGCGATGTTCCGAAACCCCCCGTCGTCGTCCTCTGCGTCCTGCGCGTCCGTGTCTCCAAAGTGGGTGAAAGTGCCCAAAGTTTTGATGATTTTGTTCATGAAACTCCCCACAGACTTCAGCGGTTTCTTTCGGAAGAGCTTCCCAGGTTTGGACTTCTTCTCTTTGCGTTTCTCCTCCCTAGATGTCGGCATTTCCTCCTTGGCTCTGCTCGGTCTGTCCATGGCGGCTCATCTACTCCCTCTGCGCTCGGATCTGAGCCTGAACACGGTGTGAAATCCGGCGCCGGTGTGTCACTTCTCCGCCAGTGTCCCCCGTCCGGATCGCAGAGGGAAAAGCGCACAGAGGTGACACCATCGCGGCACAACGGCACACTGTTTCTGCTCCCTGCGCTGACAGCAAACCTTCCTCATCCATCCCAGCACTTACTGAAGGCATTCATTATCGCTCCGACACCGCGGCCACAGGCGGCATCCCGTCACGCCGCCCGGCCGTCCAGCTGCAGCACTGAGCGCTCCCTCCCTCCGCTCAGCACTGCTCCCGGAGAAAGGCTGCTGATTGTGCGACTGCCCCCTCCCACCCCCCGGCACATGGCGTGTGTGTGTGTGTGTGTGTGTGTGTGTGTGTGATGTGTGTGTTTGATGATCCATCAAACATGGACGAACACTGAACGTATCAGGAGGGGCAACAGCATCCAATACTAAATAATAATCCATTACTAAAAGTTTTAAAATAGTTTATTTCTCGATGGAAATCATTGAGTCATTATAAAAGGTCTCAGAAACTGCTGAGCTGGTATCACCGATTCTTTTAAGAAAAATTTCCTCATCCTTGTGAAAACCTCTGTCTACTACAGTAATGGTTTGTTCTCAGAAAATGACATCAGCTGCCTGTGTGTGATGTTTTAAAATAAGTGAGCTTGCTCCTGATGGAGTCATCAGCCACTTTACTTCTCTGTGGGCATTGCCTGTGAATAAGAACTCTCTAATGCACTCATTCCTGCCAATTCAGAATAAAACGACAGCATTTGTGTGAGTGTGTGTGTGAGTGACCCCAGCATCCCACAGATAAAATTCATTAGCTGAGTCTTGGAGGGCGTTAATCACAGGTTACAGCTTCCAGGATTATTGCAAGATCATTCCTGGGCCATGAAGTAGGTGAGCAGCACTGCTTATCTCCTCTGCTCACCACATAGATATGTTTAATCATACAGGACTCTCTTACTAACACAACCCCCCTAAAAAATTGCAACCTTATTGCAGCAATGAGAAAAAGCATGATAACTGACTCTCCTCCTCATTTCTAGAGCAACCTGAATACTGGGCAAAGACTGGGCCCCCTCCTGTGCTTCTCTTCAGAGTGGTGCTGGTTGTGGCGTGGAGTACCTGTTGTTGTTGCTGTTGTTGGGAAGTATTAACCTTACAAGTAGAGTCAGTTACAACAGAGAGGACTTCTGAGCGAAGTCAGTAATATCCAGGTCTGCACAGACTAGTATAAATGAATCTCATGGCCTCTATAAAATCAAGTGTTGGCAAAGACATCTTTTCCCAACATCACCTCAAATAACAGGACCAAGATTTGGGTCCTCTTACACACCACACATGCCACCCTTACACCGCAGAGCTGAACAATGAGTCAAGGCCCTGAAAAACTTGTTTTCTCAATAAGCTTCTTGTCATGGGAAGTGATAGAATCTTACGTGAATAGAAAAAGTTTTATTTTCCAAAGTTCCCCGAAGGGATTTCCTAACAAGTGTTGCTGATAGCGATCTTGGGTTGAAATGACCGGGGGCCAAGAGGACTAAAGGTGATGTCACATGGTTCCAAGGTTTGCTTGTTAAAATTGTATTTATGTGTTTACTGCTCATGTTGCCAGGACACTATCAGTCAGCTCTGATCAAACCACAGCCACACAGTCCTGCTAAAGAAAGTTTTTAAGATGTGGTTCTGGGTTTTTCCCCCCAAATTATTGGATTGTTGCTTAACTATTCACATTTATTTCATGAGAGAGAAAACTTGATTACTGGGCAGGTTTTTTGGGGCTTTATGAAAATCGTTCTTGTTTGAAGCAGGTTTCAGATGTAGACCCATCATGCTTGATGTGTCTAGACTCAGTTTGTGTCAGAGAAACTAGGTGTATTTTTAGACATTTGCTGCCTTGGCTCAAGTCAATCCTCCTCTCAGGACTACGTCCACATCATTGATGACTTCTCAGCCACAGCAAACGAAAGTCTTCTGCTTCCAGGTATTTTTCTTTTAACAGTCAGTGCATGAGAAGACAGATGTGATCAAACTACCACAACTGATGAACCGGGTTATTTTTACCATCCTACTGTAAAAGACCAGCAGAGATGTAACATACAACTTACAGTAGTGACCCAGGGGCACGCCTGTGCCACCACCATCCGTCATCTAGCAATGAGCTCTTTGAAGCAAAGCAATAATCATGTTGCGTTTGAAACATCACTCCATTTGGTTGTGGGCTTCTCTTTCAAATTTTATGTTATTTTTAGAAGAATTATGCATTTCTTTTCAAAAAGGCAGGTGCCTTTTAATATTTCTCTGACAAAGACAATGCCTCTCATAGCTAAAACCTGAATATAATTTCATATCATGTGGAAGTTGCTCCTTTACGATGAAGAGGGAGGTGCAGCGTCGTAAAAACATACAGTAGATGTGTTTATTCATCTATATGTGGCCTATATTTTATTTTCTTTGATGTGAGAAACACTCACTCGCCTTTGAACATTTGTGTCTTACCAATTCAAAGTTATGATAATATAAACTGAGGAGACAGTAAGAGTAAGGTGTATCTCTTTCTGCAGCACATATAATTAGATCTGTGCTGCTGCTTTGTAGCACACTAGTTAAGTATTGTTATGCCCATAAATGGAGAGGTGATTTGCCCCTGTGATGCTCTTCCCTGCAAAGAAGGAAAAGTCATCCTCAAAGATGAAGTAGACAACAGAGACCATCTGTTCGTCGAAGTCATATATGCTGCCTGGTCCTGGAACAAACACTCCTTTAGTTGAAAGAACAATGCACTGTCACTGTCACAGTGCCCTTGCTACAGCAAAATACAGCCAGAGGCCAGAGCATACTATATCACCTAAGTTTCATGAACTTTGCACATCTACTGCAACTAAACCTAGGTGTAGGAGGACGCTTCTCAGTCTGCTTCATTAATAATGTCCTGCTTTTCACCTAAGAGGGGTGGACAGTGCTGATCGGTGTTCTCCAGGAACATCTGACTCCACACAAATTGCCTGCAAAGACAGACAGAGTGAAGAAACAGCATAGCCCCAGAAGGAAATCAATACAACCTTGTGTATTTTTACTGCACTCTCTAAATAAGATGTTTGCCTGACAACTCTGTCAAGGTTTAGCAAGACGATCGACTTCATCAGAGCTAAAGTGATTTAACCATTCCTGTGATTTGAACTAGTTTCAGCAAAAGAGAAACAGACGGGGTTGAGTGGGCGAGTTCTGGCTTCCACTGGGTCCCAGATTATGCAGGCCCCATCTGAGCTGGCAATAACACATTCCTTGTCAGTGCCTTTAATCTTAATGCAGTTGGCAGAGGCCGTATGCTTTCTCATGGATTCTAGGAGCTTGTCAGTCCAGGGCAGGATCTCCCACACACGAGCAAACACACACACACGTACCTGGACAGAGAATAGACAGCCATCGGCTTAACAGCACACACGAGGTAACTTACACAGAGCCCAGGCTACAGTGCTATTTCTATTCATGGCCTATTTTATCCACAAACAGCCCTATTTTCACTGGATCTAAACTGTTAACAGGAAACTTGGTACACACTCAGATCACATTAAGCATTAAAGCAAAACTGCGATTTCTTCCTGCCGTATGGGCCTGTTGTCTAATCACGAAAATGTAAATTTTATTTTTACTAAAATCCCCCCAGTGAGTTTATCTTTCCTTTACTCTCCAGCCATCTCAGACTGAGGCAACAGCTGTCAATCATAAGCCATGGGCTGAGTGAATATGAAGCATCTCCTGTCCCTACCCGCAGGAGTATACATATGAAATTCCCATCATACCTGGGTGCAAAAACACAGGTGCTGGCTGTCTATATGCACCTCCATGATGGGAATTTGTTTTGTGGCAATTATGAATGTGATCCAAGAAATAAAACATGGCAGCATCTGCATGATGGATGAAGATGTGATGCATTTCGTGAAAAATGCTGTTAGATCTTGAGGGTCAAGCCTTTATAACATAATTACAGCTATTGATAAAGAATGTGTCCATCTATGAGAAAATCTAAAAAAGTTAACGACTGCAATAACCTACAAGACAGTAAAACACTAACAGTTTAGCTTGTATAATTTTCCTGAGTTTAAAAAACACACAAAGGCTCTTCAAAAATTAGGAAACATTCAATGCTTCAGCACAATGGCTGCATGCTAAAATGAATAGTGTTAGGGCTCCCTCTTCTGACAAAAGAATGTAACATGCAACACTCTCCATTTTAAAGAACAAAGGGGTGAATATTTTAAAAGATCAAGGTGATACTAATGACCAGTTACTCTTACACCAAACCAACAGCCAATCTACCAGCAGAGCTACAGCACAGGACTCTCTGTTGAAAAGGACATTGTTGACAGTGTCATTCTGGTGAAATGGAAGGAACTCATCTATACAGTCTGTGCAACTGAAGATTTGTGCTGACTCAGCATGTCAGAGATGTGACCATCTGGTGCTCTAACCATGTACCTGCAACCTAAAAATGCAAATAACTGAATTCAAGCACTATGTTACCGTAAGATACCAAAAAGGGGGCATTCATATAATTTCTGGTTTAATTTTGAAACAAAATTAAGAGCATGTGGTAGAGTCAGGAGACAACAGCTAACCAGTAGCTTCAATTAATCAGTTGTATCAACACTTAGCTGCACCTAAGAAACACAGAGAGAGAGGAAGAGCAATGCGCAACTGGAGGAGGAATCCCTCACTCCAGTCAGTCATATCTGCGTTCATTCATTCATCTTCTACCGCTTCTCCGATTCCAAGTTGTGGTGGAGGGGAGGATGCTGGAGCCAATCCCAGCTCACAGTGGGCGAGGGGCAGGGTACACCCTGGACAGGTCGCCCGTCCATCACAGGGCCAACACACAGAGACAGACAACCACTCACACTCACACTCAGACCTACAGGCAATTTAGAGTCACCACAATTAACCCAAACATGATGTCTTTGGATGGTGGGAGGAAACCGGAGTACCCGGAGGAAACCCATGCAGGGATGGGGAGAACATGTAAACTCCGCACAGAAAGGCCCCAGGGCCGGGAACCAAACCCGTGACCTTCTTATTCTGGGGCAACAGCATTAACCATTCCGCCATGCTGCACTTTGCCATACTAATATTATAAAAAATGACATGAACTCCCCGCAGCTATTTTTTCTGTAAAAATTGTGCTTTCATTCAGAAAAGAAAGCAGCAGCATTTTAGAATGCCGCATATATTTTCTAACAATACCTCTGGTGTAATATGTGTGTGAGGCCCACCCCAAAGAGTCCATTATAGATCTTAACGCTCATGAAGCAATTAACAGGATAAGAGAGCTGAGAAAACAGAAAACATTTATGTTGTTGAGAATGATGTTTTTTATTTTGACATTTCTGCTGTTTCCTTAAATTAAAAAAGCCAATCTTTTGTGCTTTAACGCTTGTCTCATTATGCAACCAGAGGCCACATGCAGAGATGGCTTCATTTTAAACTGTCACAAGCCAAAAACATTGGTAACCTAACAAATTAACTTAAAGAGGAATGACTTGGGTATCATTTGGTAATCAGTTCTTACAATAGGCTGCAGTATAGTATGGCTTGGCCATGGAAACATTAGCATTGGTTTGCAAGTTGATAAGTAACACAGAAGTTGCTTGTAATTAGATGCTGTTGAGTAATTTTGTAGAAATCTAGTGAATTAGTTTTTTGTTAAGTAATTCAGGTACTTACCAATGTGTTCATATGTGTGTGTTGCAGGGTTGTGGTGCCTTCTACAGATGGGCCATGTAAACCACAAAACTTAGGAGTATACTAAAAAATATATCTTTTCACTGGAATATGAGCAGCAGACCTCATCAGATTATTTCTCTGAACTGACATGATACATGTGAAACGTGCATTATAGCTGAAAAATCTCTTATTTTCCATCCTCAGGGTTGTTAATCGCTCCGGTCTCATCTCTTGGACTTTGGTTGAAGCTCAGGGAAGAGTTTCGGTATAGTCTTGAGTTGTAACGTTTATATTTTGACAGTCAGTCTAAACTGCACATAGATTGGAGACCTACATTCACAGCTACAACGTTAACAACACAAACAAGCTCATACATCATCGCCAGTTCTCTCTCCCTCTCCTGCCATACTGATCTCATCCTGAAAGGAGCGTCACTACTCCTGAAACCATATTCCCTTTAAATCTTCTCAGACTTATTGCTGATTTTACTCAGAGATGATAACTGAGTCTAATTTGTCCCCTCGGTTGCTAGTTATTTCCTCCATCGATATGTTAAGATGTTTAAATGTGTAATTCTGAGTTCCCGCTCACGATAACTTATCTCAGGATGGTTGACCGTCAATCTAATTTATGTCTATTTTTTTAGTTTTCTCAAGGTAAACTCTTATCTTCGCTGGCAGCACGACATTAAAAATGATCAAAAAAGTTAATCCCTACAGTTTCCAGCTGGCTTCCGAAGATTTGTTGGTCCCGGCTACAAGCGGAAGTGATGTCATTACCTGCGCTTAATTGGCCTCATTTGTATCACCTGTCGCAGGGACGAAGACGATGGCGATGGAAGGTAATGTTTCCATTAAAACTCTTTGCTATTCAATACATCAGTCTCAATACACAATGAGTTGTCATATTAGGAGAGGTACCTGCGTAAAGGACAAAATAAACCATTGATTCCAATTCAGACATCTCCGTTTCAGTGATATGTTAGCCCATTTCGTGCCTGTTGGAGGTTAGCATCGTCGTAATAAGTTAGCGGTTTTTGGGAAAGGCTAACAGGACACGTTGTTAATGTGATTAATAACACCTGTGCTTTCCCCTCAACCACTAAACAAAATATCCATTCGTTTCCAATCTTGATAGTCAAACCAAGCAGTTGAGAACCATTTCCTCATGCGGAGCCCTTGTCGTATTACGATTAACCGATGACTTTAAGTTGCTTAATTTTCTTTATTCCACGCTGACTAAGAGTACATATAATGTATATAGTCTATGATCATTATAAGTGGTTACTGTATACTATAATGTGAAATTGCTATATGTGTTCCATTAAATTCAAATTGACATCACTGTCCAAAATGTGCAGTATTTTGATAGGCATGTGCTTATGGTGCAAAGTGTATGGACATGGGTCAAAATCCATACATGTATGTTAGTCTTTCCCCTTGAACCAACACAACTAAATATGCATGCTAAAGTTTATCATATTTAATTTGCAGGATGGTGTTGGATTTCCTTCCACTTGAAACAGTCCCAAAAAATAAGGGTGAGTTCACATTTTAGATCAACAGGTGATTTGAAGATCAAAGTCCCACATTGTTTGTATGTTAAGATGTTATTGCATGAACAAACATGGTTTTACTGAAACTAGTGTGTTAAAGCTGCTGGATATTTTACCAGTTGCTGTCCCACTGAATGCACTGGAGACCTTAGACGTTTAACTTTTAAGAAGAAAACACTGATGTATGTCATTATTAACATCCTATTTATTTTTTTGTTCAATGAAGTTACGTGATTTGACAGTGATTTTCCATTTTCATTCCCAGACAATAATAGTATGACATTTTTTTAGATGGGGAAAAAAAAATCAACTAAAAATCAACTTTGCAGTAAATTTCAAAAGCAAACAGGGGATCTAATTGTTCCTTTGTGTTTCACATAATGTGTTGCAAATCGGTGACACTTGACACTTGAACAAAAGTGAGGTTCATGCTAGACCAGGCATTGTTCACAGTAGCTTGCTACAAAGGTTTCTGGGGTCACATTCAGCTTCGCAGACCACCCAGCTGTGCGGATGGAGATCTGATCATGTCTATGTAACCAGAACTTTGCCCAATGACAAGTGATGAAAAATGATCATAATTCTTTCAAGACATAAATGACCTGTGGCACCTCTGCTCAAAGAGTCTTCAGTTACAGTCTGCAGCTGACTACCAGGGAGGCATCTCTGCAGGGTCAGTTACACCCAACATGAAAAGCATAAAACTGCGATTCAAAATGCTTTCAGTGCTCTGAGTGTATAACATAAATCTTTGAGTAGGAAGCATGGCCAAAAAACACTGTCCCCCTTTATGTGCATCTATTAAAAAGTAGGCTTATTGTTCCCACGCATAGATCATTTTTGTCCTGCAGAGGGCAGTATTTAGCAGGGAATGGTTGTGGAGCAATGTTGCCCATGGAAAATTGCTCAGGAAATGTTACTGGGAGTTCAGGGTAAAATCCTTGAGTAAAAGCCACAGAGAACCATTATGTTGTAGGCTTTGGCACAGCTGCTAATTTAGTAATGAATGATATCAGGCAAATTGTTGTAATTAATTGGTCAACACAGTGGTTTGTTTTGAATTGGAGGTCATTTTGTTGACCAGTGATTCTCTTCCATATTTATTAAAGGAACTAAGAGTCGCAGTGCCTGAACCCGCTTTATTTACTGTATTGTCCAGAATATTGAGCTTCATCATTCGGTCTACATTTCCAAAATAAGAGTCAGCAAACAATTTTAAGTTATATGACCAAAAACTCCTGAGAGCAAACTCTTTACCCTCCACTGATTTGATCTACCTCTTTTACTTTCAAATTTTCACTGTGACTGTGAAGGATTAAAGACACAGTGTGAGGTCTCTCTACAATATTATTCATGCTTGAATTATCTAAGCTTTCCTGTCGCTTATCATGGAGTTCAAAACCGATTTAAGGAATGGCTTGTTAATTGAACGTGTGTGTGTGTGTGGGGGGCGACCAGAACCCCCACTTATTTGCAATGTTAAGGCCTCTCCCAATTCAGTGTGGTTTGAACTGTGATAGTGCGGCCATGCTCTTTTAGACTTGCCTGAGTGGCTCAGCAGGTCTTAGCACAGGTCTAATTGGATAATCAAACACCACCGCCTCATTGCTGGATCCTAGGTGAAGGATTATATCGAAATCCCCGGGTAGAAAAATCTGTTGAATGCAAATAAACATCTGTCAGGGCTTCCTAAATCCTGTGTTTTCACACTCTTAGGTTTTCTCTTATGGGATTAAGGTATTTGCTGTTATTGTGGTAGGACATAAAGCAGATACTGTATGTGTTGAAATAATGGTAAGCGCTTGGATCACTTCTATTTACAAAGAATTTCACATGATGTAGTAGAAGCATGAAGCTATGTTTTTGCAAAACCACAAAATCAAGTCTTCCTGATTTCACTTCACTGGCGTAGCTCCACACTTAAATGAACATTCACCAGCCCTCACTGACAAAACACAGAGATGTTTATGCAATAAAGCCAATGCACGTTAAACACTGTGATACATAACTGTGATTACGTCTATGATGTGTGTTCTCAGTGATGATTTTGTTATTATTACATGCCTTATACCCTTACTCGCTAAATATTCTATTTGTCAAAATTATGGATATGTTTTCAAGTTGAAACACTATCTGTATTTACTTATTGCTCAGGGCATGAAATGTGATCTAATTTCAGCAAGCCTAAAGCTGGTTGAAACCAAATTGAGTTAGCCTTGCTGAACACTTTGACCAAACCAGCGACAGATAACCTATACATCTGTCTCTGTGTGCTATGAGACTGGCAATATATTAAAGCTCAGGTTTATGGTAAAGCCCAAAAATGGAGATGCAGATATATGTCCACAAGCTTTGTGCTGTAACCTTCAATGTCCACTTGGGTTAGATCAGATCAGATCTGTCAGACACATTTCCAAATTTTGATAGAATAATTGCAAAACTAATTATGTTCCCATTAGCTTCAGCTGTACTTTATTTGTTTTGTAGCATGCTAATGTATTTAAATAAGACAAACATTATATGCATTCACGGGCCATTATCTTACACTTCTGATGTTTTGATCCATAAATTGTTATTTGTGGATTTAAGAACTAAAAAGTATCTTGGTGTCATTTTACATCTTCTCTCAGGTGTCTCTGGATCTCTAGCAAACAGGTCAGTGGGCTAATCCGAAGAGAGGCCACTCTTCTGATTGGCTGACTGTTGTCTGAGTGATTAAAGCAGGTTTCAGGTAAACATGTTAAGAAACCAAATCCTGCAGTGTTGAATTTTGCGTCCAGGTGGGCTGGGCTTGGGGCTTGGCAGAGGGCACTGACTGCTTTGTTGTGACATCACAAATGTGCTTGGTATTAATTTTAGAACCTAGACCTGCATTTTAATGAAAAGGGATGGAAATGTAATTTTGCACAATATGTGAAACATAAGCATATAAGCATTTTCATTGTTTCCATTAGCTTTATGATGCTAATATGAAGCATAGAACCCCTGGTGTACCTAAGTACAGTCTCAGAGAGCTGCTGGTTTGGCTGTAACTTATTTCTTGTGAGGATCCAAAAAGAAATTCAGGCAACAAGAGTGCTGCATTATGTGTGCTGATTCCTTATTTGTGTTTTATGATATGTGTAATTAAATTCATCTGCGTAGGTCTTTGAGCTATTGCAGGGACATAAACTGCTTATTAATGAACAACATTAGCGATGATCGCAATAGTGGCTCAAGCAGTAAGACATTACAAAGGAATGCAAGATGTAAGTCCAAGTTAATCAGCTCCTCCACTGCTTTTCTTGGCATTGGCCAGGCCCACCATAATGCCACAGCCCCAGAGGACAGCGTAATTACAAGCTGCTATCCTACTAAATGGAACTCTTGCTCTTATGCAGAACAGTGATGACATGATTAGTGTTTTCCTGCTCATCTAGGCCTTGTGAATGGGGATGATGACAGCTCTGTGTGGTTGGGGAAACAGCGATAGATTGTTCCTCAGTGCCTTTAAACACAACACCCACCACAGTCAATGTGTATTGTGTGAGCCGCAAAGATGAGTGTTAGCAGAATAACAGCAATCTGTCTGCATTCCTTCATTATTAAGTTGAATTTGTGGTCTGTGGTATCAAAGAGTACATGATTTTTTTGGGGGGGGGTAAATGAAGACAAATTGTTGTGTGGAGTGATGAGAGGGGTATTTGCCACACACTATATAACTAACATTTATCGTACTGCAGAAGGGATCATGGTTACTTTTTCAGCAACAGGAACAAACTGTTCCAAGAATATGTGTAAAATGCGATAAAGCTCTAAATTACATGATGAACAGCTTTGTAATTTTTTTTAAACAAAACTGCTGAAATCCAATAAATTAAGACAGTTTGCTCTTGATATTACGCCATCAAGATCTCATAATCTTGTTCTGTATATATTTTATCTTTCTTACTCTTTAAAAAGGCATGTTTATGAAAATTTTTATGAGGCTTTCCATTAGAAGAAGTCTTCTATGCCACAGTATCCTTGTTTTTGACACCTGTAAAAAATATTAAAGGGAACTTTTCACTCCATTATATGTAAGGCCCAGTAAGGAAGTTGCAGGTTCCATCATCAGAGAAAATCCTTGATGTGTTGGAAGGTCTGACCCGGGATCTGCCACAGCGTGAGTTACTGACACTCTCCTCTGTCCTGCAGGTGCTGGTATGTGTGTTTGGGAGCTGGTAGGTGCAGGCTGAGGCCGTTGGAGGAGGTTCTTATAGGGGGTGAGTGATGCTTGATCTAAATGACATGTACAAAGAAGTCAGAAGGAAATGGTTTTGGCCTGAGAAGTAAGGAAAGAGGCTGGGAACAGTATGCTCCAATAATATTTCCATTAACAACTTCTCATTAAACTCCCCCTGTTTACAGCTGTTAGAAGTAGCTATAATCCCCCTGTATTACACCGGCTCCATTTTAGCATTTTATTAAAATAAAAGGGCTTTTATAATATACAACCCTCTCTATCGCATAATTCTTCAAAAAAAAAAATAAAAATCTCTAACTCACCCTTTCCTGTTGAGTGGATGAAATGTCTTTAAAGTGGTTTTACAGTATCAGTGCAGTGCAGAGATATTCCATTCCAGGCGAGATTTGTGCTTGTTATTTTTAAACTCCAGAGGTTACTTTGATCCATAAATCACCTGGCCCACGGTGTCTAAATGTTCCGGCTCAGCCTGCCTGTCCGATGGTGGATTTATGGTCCGCGGGTATAGCAGTAAGCACCAGTACGATCTCCTCTGGGCTCGTTGGTGCTCTCCTGTGCACTTGTGTATATATTTAGAAAAAGTGTGGGGTGGCTGAGTGCTGTTTGATTGTGGGTCAAAACGCCTGAGCTCTCTGTTGTGATGCTTGTGCACCACTCTGGCTGCTTAATGAGATACAGCACGAAAAATCAGGGCTTATCGCTGCAGTAATCTTTTATAGGTGGGAAGAATCAACACTCAAAGACTTGGGTTCAGGAGCTGAAACCTGAGCGAAAGCTTGGTGATGGTGGAAGCCGTGCTGTGGAGTCTTTTTTTCACTTTCACATTCATCTTGTGAAACTATGTGCTTTCGACAAAGCTTGGCAAAGAGGTAAATAGCAATAAAAGGGGATTGGAGCGTACGTTTCCCTTTGCCAAGATCTTCCCTACATTGAGCGTCTGGCACTGGAGCCTTAGCTGGTGATGTCATCTCCAGGTCCACAGTTTCTGTTTGTTTCACCTCCATTATATGAGAAGGTTCAACAGACCTGAATCTCTTGTGGTTTCAACCCTGAGACACATTTTTCCCCTTTTGGTGTCCAGTTTGGGACTTAAAGATTGTTTTAATTAAAAAAAAAAAAAAATACAAACCTCATGCTTCTTTGTGACTTGTTTCTGTAATGCCATTAGCAATAATGCTATTCATGTTTCACAAAATTGGAATAGGCCTAATCCTGACACATTTATTAGCCAAGCAAATTAAATAAAAAAAATTCTTTCCCCTAGCACTGATGGCAGGTTAAACTGAGAACAAAGGCAAGAAAACATCAGTTTCAGAAAGTCAATGATCTGCAGTTCCTCAATGTGTTTCAAAGGGGGCAAAGAGTTTTCAGGAAGGCAGTGTTAGTCAATCCAAAACCCCTGACTGACATGTCTCAAAAACTATTTAAATTGATTCCTATGCAATGTAGAATAGATGTCCATGTTGCCCAGAGCTGTGGTTCTCAAAGTGTGTTCACAATGACAGACTGTATGGTTTTAGGTTTCCAACACTTTATGAGATTGTCTAAAAGGAAAATTCCCTCAACTGGTGGTCTGTGGTTGAATTTTTGTCAGTTTACG
The DNA here is from genome assembly GCA_034769265.1 of Remorina albescens. Lineage (NCBI taxonomy): Eukaryota > Metazoa > Chordata > Actinopteri > Carangiformes > Echeneidae > Remorina > Remorina albescens. The sequence goes on along the minus strand of CM068493.1, from coordinate 16,404,660 downwards.
GAACAATTTGAGAACCACTGGCCCAGAGGATGATTTTCATTGATTTTGGTGATTGCGAATTTTTCCCTCAGCACCGCCAACAATTTCAAACATGTTCCATGTTTGCAAATGTATTTTTATAACCCTGGCATTAGCTGACACTGGTCGCCTGGTGGACTATAGTGACAAACATTAGGACTCAGAAATCACCTGCAAACAAGACAAAAAGAAAACAGTGGGGGCTTATTTGATGATTGTATCTGGTTTTTGTATCAGTTCTCTCCAATTTACGAAGATTTACGAAGAACAGCTAACTCTGCCACCATGACATTTAATTCCTATAGTGGAAGTACAGCACATTTACAAATGTTCCTACTCACCCATCAGGGAGGATTTCTCCTTTGCTGCATCTCTGTAATGTGTGTATAAGAGGATGTATGTTTCCTGTCAGTGAAGAGTGGTCTTCTTATTTCCTGTGTGGATGTTTTAAACTTTTCTACACAAACATTTTCATTGGCCCCAGAGCTGATTTTCACCACAAAAAGCTTGGACCTGCCAGCCACTGTGTTTCCTCAGCTGGTGGATAACCCTCACTACTCACACATCTCTCACTCTGCCATCTATTTCCTCCCCTCTGCCTACTACTTACCCATCTTTCCGAACTTGAATGGCCGGTCAAAATGACTGAATGTGGCACACACACTTTGCTCCAAGTTCAAGTCAAACTATATCAATTGTGATTGACAGGAAAGAAACCTATTCCAAACCACTTAGCCTTTTCGGCTTCTCAAGTTGACTACTTGTTTGATAATCCCCTCCCTCACACAACAATGATCCAATGGTAGCCTCTTAGAAGCTGAATTTGCATATTGCAGGCCTGTCAAATTGTGTATTTTTCCACATGTAGCAATGGCATGCAGGTAGGAGGTGTAGTAGAGATACTCTGCATTTAAAGGGCGTACTGTATTTTCCAAATGGTAGCCTTTCTAAAAACTGAAAACCAAAATGTATTAAACAACTAGTTTATGTGGTCTTAATGTAAAATACAGTGGTTGGCATGCTAAACTCACTGGTTTATGACCATTATTAAAGCAGTATCATTTGAAAAGCCAAAAAGTACACTGTTAAATCTGCACTATACAACCTTTATTGCATATTTTAGGTGAAATCTTCCCCAAAGTGTATCTGGACAGGTCCTGTCACAGGCTGTTGTGCCACAGATTCATTGAACAGCCTGAGCTGGTCTCTTCTTGACTAATCTGGAGCTGCCAAAGTCAAGGATGGGAGCTCGATTCTGTCAATCAATGTGCTTCTGCTGTTGCTATAAGCCTTCAAACTAATATTACCTCCTGTAAGATGCATCTATGACTGACTCAATGTGTACATGACTAAGATATAGGTGAGAAGTGTGTTTCCAGTGTCAAATCAAAGAGCAGGAGGGGTAGGAAAGGCAGATTGAGTCATTCACTGGCTTGATAGCCAGACTTCATCTACATTATTAGTGGAATCAAACAATACATTAGACAAGGAAGTTAGAACAGCTTGAAGTACTTCCCTGTGTATAGAAGCATGTCCAGGGCGCTGTCAGAGTTGAACATAATGTTAGCTGCTTTGTCCTGATATTTATCGAATTTGGAAAACGTATAATCCATAACCTTTTGTCAAACACATTTGTTGGAAAAGTAAAGGTGAAGGCCTAAACTTTTAAAATATTAATGAGCATAATCTTAACAGGCAAACAAGGCACAGAGTTTGAACTAAGTAATAGCCCTAATGTTTATTTTTTCATACTTTAGTGTAATACTATTGTAATACTTGAGGACTAATGTGTAAGCATGCATTTCCATGCCTCCTATTAATGATTAGAACCTACTGAGTTTTTGAATGGGACACATGTGGCTTTAGCCTCAATTTTACCATTATGTTGTGTATAAAAAAAATTTAAAAAAAGAACATTTAAGATTCTTTAACAAGGTTACAAATCCAGGAGAAAGCACTTTCGACCAACTCAGACATCCAACGTAAACCAGTTAGCTACAGCTAAAAATCCAGTTTCCTTCTACATATCCCTCTGCCTTTTCAATTAGAAATGACTAAAAACAATAGACCATCCTTTCTAGACTTGTCTGAACTTAAGGACTAATTTGTTTAGTAAATTATCAGAAATTCTGAACAGTAAATCTGTCATAGGTATCTTTTTAAATTGTTAAATTTGTTAAATTTAAATTGTGCAATGTGAAACTGGAAAGCTTGACAGGCATAGCAACAGAAAAAAATTTTGGAATACGCTTTGTATGTTTTGCTACCTTTTGGACTGACTCATGCTAGCTTCTAAACTTTTTTTTTTTTTTTTTTATGCTTTGCCATCTGAAAGAGACGGTGAATGCTTTTTTCCCCAAAAACACTGAACATTTAATTGCTTAGCTTGAGTTTCATCTTTTGGAACGACTGACCTGAAGTTTATTTCCAAATTTTTCAACAGCAGTCTTAACAGAATTGACATATAATTCCATTGTGTAATGCAGCCATTAACCCGTTGGCTTGGTCGTACAGAATGAAACTAGAGAAGAAATTTTTGATTTCTTTCTTACAATATATCCGAACACATTACTCAAGCCAGTTTTCTAGCATCAAAGCACACCTAGACAACCACGTCAATGACCTCACCCTATATATGCTTCTCTGGCTATGGCAATGTGGCAGGTTAGAAATGAGGAAGCCAAGGGTGAGAATAGCGGTCTGAGTGTGAGACTTTGAAGTTTCTGCATGCTCTGGAAACAGGGCAAGGAATCACCTGCCATAAAGAAGTGTGCGTAAGCACTGAGCTATTTGTTCTGGTGCCTGGGTGGTTATGGGTCCCCAGGGGGGGCTGGCCCAGGCCCCTGTGAGATCACATCAGTGTGGAGTGGGCGGGAGTCCACCCAGAGGTGGAACTAATGGGCCCATGTGTTTGTAGATACTTCTAAGAGCCAGATGCTGGGAAGAGAGATGTCTTTTTTTTTTTTCTCTCTTCACAATACCTCCCCTGGAGAGAAGAGAAGGGAACCCAGTCAAGCTTCACACGCATGCGGGACATAGAAATCAATGTATGCAGAGACACATACCTTGTTCATTTGGTTTTGGACATAAAAAAATGCTCTCTCACACACACCTAGTTTGTTAAGTCTACAGAAGGATTGTCTTCACTGTCTGCAGTGTCTCCCTCTTGTTGATGCAGCATGGAAGGTGAAACAATCTAATAAAAGGGATTTGAGGCTCACATCTATGTATTCCATATGATCTGCCTGCTCCAATAAAAGTCCCGTAAAGGCTCTTGTGCTTGCAGTTCACTGTATTATTGATGCAGTCTTGACCTGTCTGATCTGACGTCTTATTCAAAGTGGGTAATGATTACCATCTTTCAATGTGTTTCAGCTGTCGCAAGAGTAATCCACACCCCCACCTCTGCATCAGAAGGATTTTCCTGTGGATGTCAATGTTTTGACCTCTAGTCTTCCTCAACAAAGGATGATCAGTTGTCTCTCGAGTCTAATGTAACAAATCTGCTGCAGTGATGTGAATATGAAACACGTCTTAGAACCAAGACAAAAATCATTGAAAGCTCTGTGTCTTTCATAACTTACTGTCCTCAAATTTTTGAATTCATTTTCATCTGTTTAAGTCATAAAACATCTCTCGCTGAGCCTTGTATTCATCTTATTAATGGGAGCTTTTCCTTTATAGATTCAGCTTTGTGAAAAATACTGCTAATAGCTGTCATGTAAATTTAAAAGAAAATGAGCAACTAAGCAAATATCTCCATAAAACTTTAATGTGTCAACTGGCTATATACACAATAAAAGAAACAATAAGGTTTAAAAGGAAGGTACATCAACAATCCGCCCATTGAAAGCGTACTACAGTATGAAGTGGTGATGTGAGAAAACTCCATCTGAAAATGAAGGGGAATGTGTTTGTCACCATTCCCCATGCTACGCCATCCAGTCCAAAGCGGAAGGATGGTGCCGTCCAAAGAAGACAGATAATGCGACACCTCCCTCTTACTTGCTTGTGTTGAACATCCTTCTGTCTGGATCAAAGCAGAGACGGATCACACACATCCTCAGTAAACCCCAGAGACTGACTAGCTTGGAGCCCGCCACAGTGCCACACAGTCAGTCCAAGCCATCCTGTGCGCCTGAGAGAAAGGGTTAGCTGCTGAAAGTGGTGGTGACGACTGACTGCACTGAGGAAAAACAAGCGTAAGGGAAGGAATGAGAACAAGAAGTGCACTCAAACCTGGTCCATTGTCTGCAATACAAAATGCAAAACAATAAAGGAATTGTCTGCATTGAAAGTCACATTTGAAGCTTCATATATCAACAATAATCCATAAGTGTAATTTCAATCAGATCCCAAGGGGTTATCACCCTCCCCTAACACCTTCAAGCTGTGTTTTAATTAGTTGAACATACATTAGATGATTATGTGTGTTTAGTGTGGTGGCTATGGCTCAGGAGTCCACTAATTGGAAGGTGGTTGGTTTCACCTGCCCCTCCAATATGCATGCTGAACTGTCCTGGAGCATGATAGTGATACTCAAATTGGCCCTGATGATGTGCCATAAGTTTCTTTGTGTGTTTGTGTGTGTGTGTGTGTCTGTGTCTGTCTGTGAACGGGTTGATGTGACTTAGAGCAAGTGGCTTAGAGTAGTCGTTAATTCCAGATAATTGGCCTTTAAACTGGAGAGGTAAAAAATTAAAACAAGGTCTGGATTTAATTGCTTTCACATGAGTCTCCATCACACACTGCTGTGCACAGTTCCATATGATCAAAAGCTTTTTTTTGTACCTCCAGAGAATTAATTCATTAATTGCAGGTCATTTACTGCATTTAGTCACAGCTTGTTAAGGTGCTAAAAGAGTCATACCTCCTCCTGTGAGATGTACATGCATTGAGATGCGTTGGCACACTCTTGTAATGGGCTCGTGTCATGAGAACTCCTTGGTTAATCAAAGTTTTCCTCAGACACATGCGTACAGCTTAGTTGTTAAATTGGTTTGGACGTGGAGTGCTTGTTTTCCCCGGCAAAACAAATCTAGGGCCTGTTGATTTACAGGCATGACTAACTATGACTAAACTTGACCACCTTTTGTTGAAGCATTTCATAATCCATCTCCTTCAGCTTCATATGTATCTATATCTATCTAGATATGTGTAAACATCAATCTTTCTATGCAGATTTACCACACTGTGTACTCTGTTTTATCAGAGAGAGCTGTTGCCCAGATGGGCACAGACAGCACACATCACTTAGGAATATTAAACATGATTGGATGAGCAGAGACTCTGACTCAAGAGCACTGAGCTGTTTTCCTTCCCTGGCCACAGAGGAGGAATATAAGGCCAGGGGCTATATGAGCTCTTCCTCTGGCCAGTCACTCTCAGCAGGATTCAGGGTTTCTCCTTAGTTTTATTTATTTATTTTTTAGCTAGTCTTGAAAAATCCCTTATTGCTCATTTAACACTACGCTGAGCAACAAGAGTAGCAGCTTATACTCACTATTTAATAGAGATCAGAAAAAGTCTGATCGGACCAAATGAAACGGTCCACATGACAACACTAGAGTTGTGGTTGTTGAGTGGGAGTAACTGCACAGATGTTTTGAGAATCAGCAAGATAATTTGCTTTAATTTAGCGCACTAGGTTTTCATTTTTAGCCAAGCTAGCTGCATTGCTTTGTGGCAGAGGCTTAGTCCAACACTTTGGTTGCGGACTGAAATTTCTCTAAGGGGACTGGGTGGACGGCAATAACATTTTTGTGCAAATGTTCATGGTTTGAAGAGAATGAATCCTAGAAACTTTGGTGATCCCATGAGTTGTGTCTGTAGTGGCGCCATGAGGTTGACAGCCATGAAATCTTTTTTTGAAAGTAATTTTTCAGGAATTTTGCCTGTACGACAACTACAGTACGAGAGACTGGTTGGACAGAAAAAGAAAATGACATGCAGCAAAGTGCCAGGTCAGACTTGAACCCTGGCTTTGGTGCTTAGGACTAAGCCCAGATGCTACATGCTCTAGCAGATTAGCTACCAGGGGACTTGTGACCATGACATTTGATATTCACAATCATATTCCTGTCAAAATTAACTACTTTGATGCTGACATTTCAACAAGTCACCTACAAAAATAAATTTTGTCACAATAACATACTAAATTAACATGGTAAACATTATGTCCTAAATATAAGCAGATTAGAATTGTTTCCAGGAGTATATCAGCATGTACAGTAGCTTAAAACATGAACATGTGGGGGCTCCATGGTGGCTCACTTGGTAGAGTTAGGTTATGAAGTAGGACATAACAATTGATCTAATTGGAATAGTAAAGCATGGTTTTCCTCCTGATAGAGGAGTCATACTAAGCAATGCACGTCAGTGTTCTCCAATCAGAGGTGGCCTCAGCCAACTGTGTATATACCCATTTGGGAGGTGAGGTGACAGCTCGGACATATTGATGTAAACCAACATGAAGACAGGTTGAACCGGAGGTCGAGAAAGCGCAGCATTGAAGCTGTCATTTATCTTTTCTGCAGCTTCCTTATTGTTCTGCCCTGTAAAGTAAATAAATATTTTGATTTGTCCAAACTCCCAAGGGAGATAAAACTGTCTGAAAGATACTGAAAGCAGCTCATGTGGCCCCTTTTTGTGTCTAACAAGATATGCAGACCTCCATCAATGGATTTGTGAGGTGGCCTTTGGGGGGGCCCCCATTTTGTGGTGTGGTGAAGGTTTTGCTGCTGGCAAGACCTGTAGTGGTTCTGGGCTAGTTGTTGGCGATGCACTGTTAGCATCACTTACGTGTTGCCTTTGCTTGTTTGGTGGATCCAAATTGTCTGAGGCTTTGTTGTTTTGCCCACACAATGCTGAGTTCAGATGACTACATAAATGTAGGAATTTGAGTGCAGTGCTGCTGTGCAGACATTTTTGGCACTAAATTGGGGCGGCCCAAGTAGCGTCTAATAGGATGCACCTTCTCTAATGGATTTGTGAGATGTTGTAATCGTAGTAAAATTTGTTTAATCCGTGCTGTCCTCATGGAGCCATGTCTCAGTAAAGCAGATTAGGTTACTCCTACTCCTCATGTCTGAGAGAGATGCTGTGATATTGTCAACTTTATCACTCAGTGATGTTTGACAGAGAATTTACTGGTAGCACATCACAAAGAAATACAACAAACCTCCACCAAAACTGGGAGATTTATTTTATTTATTTAGCGTTTATTTATTATTTAAAATTTAATGAATTCTGCACATATGGCATTTTGTTAGGAATTTACCATGTAAGAAATATTAGCCCATTTTGACACAAGATACCTTGGGGACTCAAATGGCACCAAATAGTAGAAATGACCCAAATGAAACACACCTACACCAGCACTTGAAAAAGCACAAAATTAAATAACAAATCAAATCGCAACATCTGTCAGTAAAATCGCCATTAGATATTCACCTCATATTGCCCAGTGGCCTTATTTTAAATCTGTTTTCCACTCTATATTTAGTTTCCCATAAACTCTAATTAAAAGTTAACACTATATATATAAACATAGAAGCTGAAACATTTCCTGGTTTTCAAAATAAAATCCAGTCAAGACATATTCAAAGTCTTTTGATGTGTCTTGCTTCAGAATATTTTAATTATAATCCTTTCGATCATCCTTACAAGGTCACTGTCCTGGATTTGTGTGTGTGTGTGTGTGTGTGGTCCTGTGTGTGTCACTTTACGTGTAGGTATCTGTAAATGGATTTCCTCTCAGCTAGTGGTCTGACCCATGTCCTCCTACTGTGACCTTGTAGATGATTGCTGTGACCGAGACATGTTTGATCCCTGACTGATGCCGGGCTTTTGATGGCTGCCCCACTTTGATGCCATAACAAGATTGAATCCAACCACCCTCTGTGAAACATACACAGGTAGGTATTCAGATACACACACTAACACATACATACAGACAGTTCACCAACCAGCAGCATCAGACCTTGCTGAACAGGAGGTGCTATTTCTGCCCTCTCACTTTTATCTTGAGCATTGATATTTCTTTGTATTTCTGCCCTTTTGCGTCCCGCATTTAATACTTTTACCTATGTCTTTATTTTATTCCTATTCAAAATTCAGTCTCCCTATGAGATCGGTTGATAGAGTGTACAGAGAGGTCGTGCTTTTGCTTTGAAATAAGTTCAATGCTGTAGCTCTTCACTAATTTTTATACAATAGTTCTGTTTCCTGACCACTTGATGTCTTCCTGTATTAATCTGAGCAAGCGAGGAGCCTGATTTATTAGCATCTGAGGACCACTTCACTGTTACTGTGCTTTTTGTCAGCTTCAGTGTGTAGGAAGGAACAACACACTGACTAATGGAGAAAGCAGACCAAACCTCTAAAACATACAGCTTTTTGAGATGAAATTCAACAGTTTCTGGTCATGTTGTTACAGTATCTGAAGAAATTTTCATCTAAAATGATTTATGATTCTGGGAACTTCTGGGAGTATGAAGTGACCAGTTGTAAAGATGGACATTGTTGTTTATGAGAGAAAAAGTTTACGTTGCAGTCACTCTGGAAACTAAAGCAAGACATTGTGAGAGTTATAGGTCTACCCATCCACGTGAATGGTCTCTTGAACACTAAATCTTGACATAGGTCAGCACTGTGTTTTCCTACACTTCTGCCTCAAACTCGACCTAGAACTGTCTGGTGCCGTCTCAGCTCCATAGATGGACGAGAGTAAAGAGGGAAAAATGGTGATAGAAAAAGTGATTGTGAAATGTGGGAGCGAAGAGCGTTTGGCAGTGCTCATCTTGTTTGCTCAGTAAACCCCCGAGGCCTGAGTTTTTTTGCTGAGGGAAATGCCCACATTGTTGGGCCTGGAGACCGTGGTTACAGGCCAGCCCGGGGCCCAGCCAGGCAGGTTGGGACAAACAACAAGATGAAGGTCAGCTAATATAGCAGTTAATTCCACTTCCTGGTCCCCATGACTCCCAGGCAGGGTTTATTTGAAGATCCCAGACCCTGAAGTCACTCTGCACTTTGTCTAGTCTGAGTATTTTTGGTCTGAGCCAACACTTTCAGATATTAATGTATTGGCATGATGAGAGCGAGGGGGATACAGAACAGGGAAGAAGAAAACTGTCTGTCTCTCACTTGTGAACATGAATCATAACTTTTCACACAAGCAAAAAAAAAAAAAAAAGTTTTGTACTTCATCTGATACAATATATTTTAGTATGATAATATTTTTCATTATAAAAACCTTGATCTGTTTTCATTAGCAAAAAGATAAAAAAAAAAAAACAAAAACAAAAAAAACCCCCAAAACAAATCCACAGTAAAAATCTCCCTCTCTTTTGCTAGTTGATTGTTGGCAATAGCAGCAGAAGCAGTTATAATGGTAATTTCATACAGTTCTGACACAGTGTTGAAGAGTGAATAATTGTAAAATCAAATATAACTAATGTCTTTGGTTTTTACACCTTTTACTCTGACTCTGTCATGCGAAGTGCAGTCCAGTTGAGAATTGGGGACTTATAATATGAATAAAATGCTTCGTAAAGGTAAAGCCTGATGGTACATACATGGAATAGTTGTTGCAATATACAATACTCAAAAACTGCAGCATGACACTAGGGGAACTCATGTCCTCATGGTACAGACACCAATGAGATCCATCCTCTCTGGCATCCTCGAGGCCAGACAGTGTATTCGAATAGAAATTAGAATTGGTTTATGAGCTAATTGTCTCTTTCATCATTTAACTTGGACCTTGAGAATACTGGGGGAGGGGGGTGGTGAAAAATATATTACATGCCATCCAAAAGCCAAGTGGCTTAAACCTGTATGGAAATGGTAATGAGAAAAAAGGAGAACTAACTCTGTCTGTGTGCACTATGCTCTCCAGGATCAGATCGAGGCCTCTCTTGTGGGGCTTCTCTTGAAGGCATAAGAAGAACTTTTGTGTTCCAATCTAGTAAGCCAGAAATTCAGCTTTTGAACCATGTGCATTGAAAGACAGAGAAAAATGGAGAGGCAGTCAGGAAGAGAGTGAATGAGTGAGTGAAGGGGTAGGGGGTTGGGAGGAAAGGGGGAGGTTTAAAGGTGTTGGTGTCAAAAGCAGGGTTTAACACATTTGGAGTCTCAGCTCTGTGTCTGTGCATGTGTGTGCACACATGTTTTTTGTAGTGTGTCTTTGCCTGTGCGTCCCCATGTATGTGTGTGTGTGTGTGGTGGTCACACAGTGGGTTGATATCAAGTACCTCTTTGAGCACTCCTTCCATCTCCAAAGGTGCTTCAGTCTTTGTTTCACAGAGCCCGTCTCCCCCACTCTGCTGAAGCCCAAATGCGAATGAAGCCTGGGAAGCAGAAGAGTGGCCATCGCTGGGAGGAGGATGGTGCTGGAAACAGGAAAATGGAAGCAACGCACTACCCCGTTATTTGCACAGATTGTTGTCGAATAGGTGACAAGCGAAAAGCAAACAGATGTTTGGTTAAAAACCCCAGTAAGTTCTTTGGGTTTGTTTCGAAGAGTATTAAAAGTAAATTCATGGACATCCTCATGCATGTTTGAGTTAATTGAAATTAAATCTCAGTAGGTGTGTTATATAGCACAGTTAACAGTGCTTGGAAATACATTTAGTAAGCAAAGAAGACACAGTGTTATATTGTTTTCTGTTTAGTACAGTGCTCAGGAACAAACAAAACAGCATCTGTGGTGCATCTCTGGTTTTACAGAGGGTTAGGAAAAAAGAGCAGGAGGCCAAGTGGGTTTGAGAAAAACAAAAGACCGTGGTTGCATATAGTTTCCCAGCTTGGTGGTGGTGGTGGTGTTGGTGGTGTAGTGATCTCATGCATAACATCAGGTTTGAAATCTGATGGGACTTGAGTGGTTTGATTGAACTTCTTTACCTGACTAAATTAAATGTGGTGGTGACGTTGTGCTCCTCAAAAGGTGGCTTCCCCTGAGGGGCAGGGCTAGTCTGTGAACAGAGATTAGAAAGGATGATGCTGAAAACCCGTTACTGCTGGGTGATGCAAATCAGTCTCGCTGATGCTCTCTGGTGTTCCTCCTTCTCCTCAAAAAACTAATCAACACATTGTAATCACTTTCTAACTAGATTGTTACTGGACATTTTGAATCCTACTATTTTTTATGGCTATGCCATTGGGGTTTATGATGATAGCATGTGAATAGGATTATCAGCCTGAAATGCCCTCCTGTTCCTAGTTTTTGAGGATCTTTAAAAAAAACCTTGGGCTGTCTAAAAAGAAAAAAGAAAAACCTCTTTTCAGAGTGGAGTAATGTCAGCTAAATGTGGCTATTTGGGTCGAAGGTCCTAAGAGCAGTACTGCAAGTGTCTTTAAAATGGCTAATTGCATAGAATTTACATAATCTCTCATGTGATCTTGTTTCAAAATCACAGACGATCCCCTCGTACTTTTTCAGGGAGAAGTGGACAGTAAAAGAATAGCTGTGATATCATCCTCCAAAAGTTTGTATGGGTATAGATCAGGGTTTTTTCCACCCAGTACTCATCAGCAACAGGGAGTTTAAGCAGTTTCATTCAAGCTCTTGGTGTTTAAATTTCCTGGCAGCTACAGTGAAGGGCAGAGAGCCACCTCGCAGTCGAAGCTCAGACAACCTCAGTGTGTCGCATCAACAACGCCACCCTGCCTGACTTTGTTTTCCAAGGACACTCACTGTTGGGAGACAATGACAGCAGTGGGGCTGGGTGATTCGTCCATGTGGAAAGTTCCAAGTTGGTGCTGCTGATGGAAAGCTGACCCCCATGTTCAGTCCACTTTGTCTAACATGAATGCCAAAAACATTGTTCATATTGCATTTATGTTTGTTGTTACAGCTTCATCTTTGCGAACACTGACAGGGAAGTTCACACACCCAGATCTCTTTTCAACTCTCCCATCCCATCCAGATCATGAGAGAAATCACAGTCCTATCGTGATCTTGTGCAACACTTGGCCTTAATAAGTTCAAGTGAGATTGTTATTATGTTTCGGTGTTGAATGACACTGTGATCTCATTATCAGAGAGATCTGAACAGGCATGCTAAGCACACCTATAGCAGCAAAACATGGACACTCATCCCCCAACATCTCCATCTCTCTCTGTCTGCCCTATGTCCTCCAAGAGTTAGTGGTTTTATGGCTGGTAATCCTGTTGGCTTTAAATTAATGGAGAACACAGCTTGAACTTTCAGCAGTGACTCTATTATTGTTTGGCCCCTTTGGAGCATTTTTTGATGGGCATTAGAGGAGCAGTATATCAATACTCCGTCCACAAGCCAAGAGAGATGGACTCTCGTTTGAAGAAGGTTCAGAATTGTGTGTTTTTGTGTTAAACTCCCACAGGAATAAGTTAAGGGTTTCCACTGATGCCAAACCCTCACAACTACAACAATAACATCTGCGGTTTGGATTAGACACGTGGGTGATATCACCATTTAGTAATATGCCTGCATTATAGCAATCTTAAAGGCAGCTCTGATTGTCTGTGAAGTTTATAGAAGCACACAATCCAAAATAAATGAAGGCATAGCGGAAGCAGCCAGTATTTTTTTAATTCACCTCTAATGCTTTACATTTTATATGTCAAAATGGCAACTGCCTGTTAGTGTATTCACTTATTTTGTGTGGATAAAATGTTCTCTTTACTTAAGTAAATGTCAATGTTACAGTGTGATGATTTTTGAAGATGGGTTTTTTTGGTTTGTTTTGTTTTTTCGATAGAAGTGATTTAACCCCCCCTTTTTTTTTTTTTTGTATTTTAAAATTTTAAATGTGGGAACGCTTTAGGTCGCAGGCCATGATTATGCTTAAAGTATTATTCATTTGTGGGATAGTGGGTCCCTTTACTCTCAGGAAGAAGTACATAGACCCAATGAGGACGGAACCCAATCTGTGTTTGTGAATTAAATGACACTTTCAATTACTATTTAAACCACTACATACATTTTAGATAAATAGAGTGTAAAGACCAACAGGCTGTGGCTACGTATCTATGTGAAGAGAAGTCAACTACTTTTCAGCTATGTCGAAACAATATGTATCTTGAACTCAGTTACATTTTTTGTTTGTTTGTTCAAAACAGAAAAGCTTTATTTCGCGGCCCTTTAAAGCTAAACTACAGTGTAACAAAAGTACAGTTTCACATATTCAGTGTTTTGTTTTGATTGTAATGTGCTGCCACCAAAAAGCCTAAGCTAATACTTCAGCTGAGCCAACGCTGTGGCTTAACTTGTGGAGCACTTAACATTAAGAAATAGTTATGACACCAGCGCCTGAGATCGAAACAGAACCGTGGCCTTAACTGCAGGTCATCCTCTCTCTCTCTCTCTCTCTCTCGCTCTCTCTGTCTCTCACTGTGGCTGTAAAAAAGAAAGGCAAAAAATACTTTAAAAAAGATGTATTGTTTTATATATCGTCCAGTTAAACCTTAGTAAAGTGACTGTGATAGAAATACATATATTTAGATTCATAGCATCAACGTTGCAGGATAAAATCAGAAGAGAATAGGTGACATTGTGTGTTGGGGCAATGTTGTTGGCACATTGTACGTTACGATGTGAATGGAAAAAATGAGGACAGAGAGAAAAGAACTAATGTGATTTCAGCTGGGATCCTCCCCTTTTTTTGAATTTTTTTTTTACACAGTTTATTTCAAATGAATTAATTTTCAGTTCTATCAGGCTGCTCAAGAGCAAAACACGAATCAATACTTTTCATTACAGCCATCTACAATTCACTGCAAAAAGTAAAAAATAAAAGGTCAAAAATAAAAACCACAAAAGCCACATTGTTTCATGTGTCATTAAATATATTCATTTGTGATAAACATAATATATTAGTATTACAAGACATTACACAATCATTTGCAATGGACACTGCTAAACATCATTTACAAGCCAACGTATAAACATGAGCAGATAATTATTCAGATATAATGTTTATGGATAGTCTCGTAGGGAGTACCCTTTTGCAGACATGTTGGAGGAGACTTTACTAGCACCTTGTACATTAAAGATGCATAGGGTGTGTGTGTGTGTGTGTGTGTGTGTGTGTGTGTGTGTGTGCGCGCGCGCGCGCGCGCTTATGTGTCTGTATTAGGTGCAGCCCTCAGTATGTGTTAGTGTACTGTCTTTTTTTTATATATGTAAACTCACTCAAAGCCTCTCAGTGTGAGACATTCATTTATTTGTCTTTCCATTTATTAAGCCTCTAGTATTTAAAACTCCGGTTAAGTTCACATGGAGATAGATCTAGTTAATGTTTAACAAAACAAAAAAGTATTACTATACAGCTATATAACATGTAGACAATCGCTCATGCCTTCTGTTGAGTACCAAGTCTTGATATTGGAATCCGGTCGTCGAAAAGTCGCTTCCTGGTGAAGAACATTTGACATACAGTGTGCTGAACGCACTGCACAATAAAACATCTGTGATATTTTATCACTCCACAGGTTATTTTCCCACAACACTGAGACTGCATACAAATTAAATGTGTACATAATTCACAATCATCTATCAGCTATCAGTCAGCTACAGTAAATAGTGAGCATGCAAGATGTCAGTGGTATGAGGATAGCTTGATAGGTCAGTATCCCCCCCCTTCCCCTCTTTTTTTAATTTGAAGTGAGAATTCCTCAGCGCCCATTCACTGTAAAATGATGGATTCTGCACCTTCTGTCTTCTACACATGAACAGGACTGTGACTGTCAATTGGATAGATAAGCTCATACAAAGCAGTCATGAGTGTGACAGGGTTTTTTTGTTGTTATTGTTGTTGTTGCTGCTGCTGTTGTCGTTGTTTTTGTTTCTTTTTGGATGCCACTCTAAAAAAAACCAAATTGAACATATCTCATATGTTCTAAAATGTTTGACTAGTGAAAATAAGTGCATGGTTGACACGTCTACTCTACATCTAGCCGATGCTACAGCACCATCTACTAAAGATAATGTCTATGTATGCACATATGGTTACTTTACATTGCAGAGGTCACAACCACAACATACTGCTAATATATTGATAAGCGCTGCATAAAGACTCATGTATTAAGATCATTACACAGAATGAGGAGAGGATCATTATGGCGTTTAGTTCCCACAACTCTGAGGTAACACTCATATATGAGCAGGGAGATCTTGAATGGCACTCTTACCACAATTGTAACAATTTCACATTTCTTTTGCCTCTAGCTGTTGGAAAAAGTTTCTCCAGAGTTTGGCAGGTTTACAAAAGCAATTTATCATTCATGAGTGTGGAGTCGCGCAGTGCTGTGACTCTTCTTTTAACGGGACACAGAACAGTAAGAATGGATCCTCTGAAAACAGAAAGGGGGTTATACAGTAGATGCTTTGCAAAACAACTGAAGGGACTTAAAAAAAACCAACATCATCATGGGTGTAAGTCAGGATGTGATATATCTGTAACATTAGGTGCAAACTCTGCAATTACACAACAAAACAAACTTTGAAAGACGAACAGAAAGAGAACCACTGTAGGATGAACTCCTTCACAAAAGTTCCTAAAAAACCAAACAAACAAACAAAAAAAAACCCCAACAACAAAAAAAAAACACTAATCTCTTCGCTCCAACCCAGAGTAGCAGCACTCAGTCATTCACCATCTCTACTTTTCACTCTGTCTTTCTAGCTTTTATTCTTCCAGTTTATTTATTTATTTTTTTTATTCATCTCTCCTCTTCCTTTCCTTCAATCCCAGCAGAGGCCTTGTTTTGCCTCCTCTCCCTCAATCTCTCTTATTCACATTTCTCTCCAGCTACTTTTAGCACTTTCCCCTTTTGTCACGCTGTTGGAACTTCCTCAGTCGGCGGCCCCACAGGTCCTTCCAAGGGATGAGCAGGCTCCCCTTGTCTGCCACCACGCCACTCTGCCCGGGGGAGTCGTCATCTGTGCCCAGGAGCAGGTACTTCCTCCCAGGCTTGATCTTGGGGCATTTGCAGGCCACGTCCTTTGCACGTACCCACAGCAGCTGGTCCCCACGGCGAATGCGGTGCTCGCCTTGTTTGTAGACTGAAATTATGTTGACGGTGAACTTCCACCACTCGCCTGCTTTGTCTCCTTTTAGAACGTGAACTTGGACAGCTGGTGGAGGAGAGAAAAGCCAGGGTAAAATCAATTATTTGAAAAACTGAGTCATATAAAGCCTAGTCTTTTCTAGCTAGAGATACATGTTGTACCATGTTGTACACTCTCTTTCTTCAAATGTACATGCAATACATGCAATACATACAACATACTCAAAATTTTGTGTGTTTGGACTCAGCCTGCACCCATGCTGCCACTGCTGATGTGCTACATAGTAGCTTGCCAGGTTTGATTTAAAATAAAGGACTATAGGTTATACAGATTATTTGTGAAAAGGTGCCGTATGACACTGACTGACAGATCAAGATGAAGACATGTTTTACATAATTGCTTTGCATAATATCAATTTGAAAATAAATACATTAATTTATTTGAAGTATGACACTATTGATAAATAGGTGACTTAATCTTCAGGCTACATCTGACGAATTGGGGACCCTCTGTTATAAACGGCAGACAGATGCCAACACGATTCATACAGATTGCATCAAATGAAAGGGTAAAACTGCTGTTTTGAAGATGACCCAGAAGCCACTCCCCTCCGCTCTGACCTATGCCCTTTCCTTGTACTGCTGGTACACACCCTATTACAACAATAGCTGTCATCACATTCCCTACATGGCCAAAGAGCATTCTGTCAGGGAACAGCTGACACAAAAAATTGTTGTTCCTTCAGGATGCCAAGCAATGTTAATTATTTATTTGTTTTTTGCAAAGAAATAATGGGCCAAAATAAAAGTTTTATGGCAAAATATAACATCTGCTTACAATAAAAGTTCTGAACAGCTCTTTTCCAATTGCTTAATCAGGTGCTTAAGTTGAGTCTGAACACTGACGACCGCAGGCTAAAATTGTGCTAAACCTGGTAACTATTGTAACACCACTTGTGGCAGATATTTTAATATCAGGAAATGAGTAAAGGTTCCTTTGGAGGAGCTCCCCTGCATGGATTCTGTGTCCAACAAAGCAACCATTACTTCATCACATTGATTGGAACAAGAGACAAACAGCTCAAAGGCGACAGCACTAATCTGTGCTTAGTGAAGTGCTTTACCCTATGGGCTTAGATAGGAATGTGCTATTAACATGAAGGTGTGCAGGAGGAGTCACTTACAACCGTAAGAATTAGTCTAATCTGGAGAAGATTAGATGAGATGATGGAATGGCTTTTAAATGTGTCCACTAATATTCTATGTATAACTTATTTGTCTGGTTTTTTTTTTTGGTTTTTTTAAGTTATTGCTTAACCATTTTCTGTGTTTTTCGTTGTGCACACAAGCAAAACTGTCAGGGCATGGACTTAGTTAACAGAGCAGTTGGGTAATAATAAAATCCCAAAAAATTTTTTCTTTGTAATAGGAAGAAATTTTACCCCTTTTTTTCTAACTATAAGCTCTGACTATAGGTTTGCCTTTTCTTTGCTTTTCTGGCTAAACATGATCACTGTTAGCGTTCGTTTAGCATTTGTCGTCCCTTTTTACTGCCAAGAATGAGGAGAACTGGAGGAATGGGATGTTTGAGAATGTGTATCAATGCATGGAGCGAGCAAATTGCACACAATTTTAGAAGAAAGAAGGTTTGTTGGGCTGAGTAGAGCAAGCTCTCACAGCCCTGCCATTCAATGCAGCCCTCTCCTTCATCCCGACACATAAAGGGTGCGTGAGGAGGGAAGGGAGGGGGGGGAGGAGGGACCACTATTTGTCTTCCCAGCCACTGAAAAAGTTCCAGGAGAATCAGGATGTGTTTCCGACCTCATGAGCTATCCGGGTTCTGCTCCCAGAGCTCCATCCAACTTCACAGCGTGAGAATCCAGCGGAGATAGCGCTCTCCTCCCTGGACTGAGGGGACTTGGTTACAGCATCCAGACCCACTCTCTGTCAGGGTCTGCCTCTTTCTCTCTCAAGTATGTTCTCAGTCTGTACTTGAAGTATTTAAACACACACCCATATTAACCCCCTCCCCACTACCACTACACACACCTTCTGCCTTTTGGTTGGAGCTAAATAGACACCAGAGAAAGCCTGAGAGCACACAGGGCCAAACCATCTTTTACAAAATAGTGCACACTGTTTGGTAGGACAGAGAGTGAAAGTAAAGAGATAAGTGTTAGATGATCCTGCACTTGCACAATGGCTGCCAACTGAGCCTCCCTCACAGCCAAACATCCCACTGGGTTTATCTTCTTTGGGCAATGTGCTGCAGCTTGACACTGCCTGCCACCAACAAGCAAGGACTAATGAAATTAGAGCTTGCTTAATTACCACACTGAGGCCCCTGTCCCCTCTGGTTATCAGCTGAGTGAATGATCAGGGACCTGCTACCCTTGGGTGAACACAGAGGGGTGTCCAGTGAGGCTCAAGGAGGATGGGGGGGGGCCCTGGCTTTGAGCATTACCCCGGAGCGTCGGTAAACATGCGGTCCTTTGATTCATTGTCCTCCTGGTGGCAGAGAGAGGGAGGGTACGTGTGTGCAGAGGAGGGTTTCAGGCGAAGATATAATCCCTTTGTGTCCACCGTCTCCGTAGCTACGGCAGTGATGAAAAACAAAAATTGAATAAACAAAACATATTTCTTTCTCTCTGGGGTGGCAATCCGTCACCGTCTGCCTAATTTACCACCTGTTTGTGCCCCGAGGAATGCTCAGAGCAGGCAGAGCGCACAACTGTGTTTAAACAGAGGGCCCCTTCCCGTGACCCCTGGGGGCCTGCATCACCCCTCACACATGGGGGTTGTGGCCCCTAAAGAACAGAGTAGAGACTTAGAAGCCCCACAAAAGCACGACGACAGGCCTGAGAAATGAATTAGACCGAGGCGAAGGGAATGCATGCAAAGCAATGTCTGCTGTACTGCTTCGGCTCAGGCACGATCATCTGCTTCCAGACTTTTCAGAGGAACTTCAGAGGAAACCAACAGGAACTGCCCACTTTGCTTGGATCAGCCCAAGTGATTTATGGATGCAGAGTCCGTCTCAGCTCTGATGATTAAGATTTAAGTCAATGGAAATATGAATAATGGCTGTGTTTGGCATCCTGGCAAAATACAACAAATGGCCTGAATTACCATCGAGTCAACTGTAAGATGGGAATAAAACATATTTGACCATTTTTCAGTTGGATGCTGTTTAAAGAATATAAAGCTGGTTTTCTGAGAGACAGTGGACAAGATTTCACTGATTGTGTTTTTGAGTGAGAGGCAACTTGGTCAGCTCCAAAAGAGCTCAACATCAGGGCAGCTGAAATGATCAGCACAAAAAATAGTGAACAACGTTTAATACAAACTGGTTAATGCTCAAATCAAAATTAGCTGAAATCTAAGTGACAGTTAATCTGCAAGCTGCTAATGTCAGACGCATGCTCTTTCTTTCATTTTAGTAGCTATGATACTTGTCAAGACTTGGCTGAGACGAGAGAGTA
The DNA here is from genome assembly GCA_034769265.1 of Remorina albescens. Lineage (NCBI taxonomy): Eukaryota > Metazoa > Chordata > Actinopteri > Carangiformes > Echeneidae > Remorina > Remorina albescens. The sequence continues at coordinate 16,385,109 of CM068493.1, read as the reverse complement.
TCCCGTGAAACCCTGGAGCTACCTCAAAGGGTTTTCTTGTTTCTGTGGTTTCCATATGTGGATACACCACTAACAGATAAACTATTTTATTACAATGATTAATGGTGCAGAAAATCCATAGAGCGGAGTGGATCGTTTGCCGTGTGGATGACTGTGCATGTGCATGTACTCACACTGCATCTGTTATATCACTACATCTTCCTGTGTTGGAATTTACTCTTCCACTCTGGATTTTTGGTTGACAAATAATAAACCCGCATCGTTAATCACTCATTTAAAAAACATCCACATTCCTTGCTGTTGCAAGCAGTTAATTTGATCCTTACAACACATTAATATCTCAATCCAGAACCTAAAACATATTTATTTACCAAGCACAACATTATAACATAGATAAAGCTCAGCTGCACCACTTGTTCTTAGGATTCATTGACATTAATAAAACATAATGTGATTGCTGTGTATTTTGGCATCTCATATCAGTTTGGGATTTGCTCTACAATGCCTGAAACTTTAACCAGATGCCTGAGGCTCACTGGGCTGGAGAAATCATACTTGTACATACTCCTGAAGTGTGTGCCTCCTCTACAGGCTCTCTGGGATCTACAAAACTTTGACTGTAGTTCAGATGTCCATGCTTTGACTGGTGCTGCGAGGTAGGAGAAGGGGCAGAGCAGGGACGTGCAGAGGTTTATTCAATGTGAGGAATACAAGTCAAAAAGAATTGTGTGCTCGATGGATAAATCTTGGGAAGCTGCTACTTTGGAGGGAAAAGGGGTGTGACCTTTAGTGGGTGAGTTAGTGGCACCATGAGTGAGAGAAGACAGTCAATAAAAGAATAAATAACCGTGTTTTATTTTCTTTTAATTTCTCCACAGAAAATGGTCTTTTCACCTGACTGGTTGTCAGCAGTTTTGTACTGAACTTGATGCTGCAGTGTGCCATTGGCCACCCTTTAATGTTTAAAGCAGACCTGCAACATTTCTTATGGATTTGAACAGCGTTTTCTGAAATCTGGTGTATGTAATTTGACACTCCACTTGGCTTATGTCGGGGGTTGTGTTCAGCACTGCTTCTAATGCTTTATTTGGAGTGTTCTCTTCATTTTTTGGTTTATGATATTCAGGGGAGTATGTTCTGAAATAACTTGTTATCTCCCACTTTTTGTCCCCAGTTAATCAATCAAGAAACATGCATGAATATGAAGTTTTGAACATCATCCTCAGGAAATATTTGAATCAACACTGCCCTTTTAAAGTAACCCAACTGGTTTTGCTCCAAAATGTTGAACCATTCAATAAAGACCGATCTGGTCAACACTAATTTCAATCAAACAAAGACCCTGTCTGCATGTCAAACCATGTTTTACTCACATTTGCATTTCCAGATGTATTTCCACAAATTTGTTTTCCACACAAGTTGGCCAACAATTTATAGAATGTTTTCAAAAACGTAGCCATATTCATTGTTTGGTGCCAGGTGCTTTATCTTGAAATGATACCTGCCAACCCATCCTAAATGCAATTTCTTTGAATTGAGAACCTTAACTGAATCACTATTTCATTGTTGGTCCAGGTGTTTACCAACAGAAAGAAGAGATATGTCATCAAAACACCTGTTCTGTGGGATCATATCAGCTACATCACCGCACAAAGGAATCAATTATAAGTGGCAGAATATTGGCTCACATATCTTGAAAAGCTGTTTTCAGTGTCCATGCTTCAATTTGATCCACTCTGGAGAATGTTTTTGCAACCTTCTCTTTTCAAAGGTAAGGACTGCCAGTTTAGGGTGATATAGAAACCCACATCAGAGAGGAAAGATATGTTTTCATATTAATCTGTATTAGTGGACATGACCTGAGGCTGTGTAAGTAAGCGATCGCTGAAACACGCAGTGCAGCAGCGGGGTGTGGATCATTCAGACTCAGCATCTGATTAATTGAGACATCTGACCTCTTGACTGCTGGCTGACGTCTGGCAGCACACATTCCTACATATTGGACTCACTCACCATAGTCTTTTTTACAGTACTTCTTCATGGTGATCTTCATCTTTCCCTTGGAAGCTTTGCAATGAGACTCACAGTCTGGGGGGGGGGGGAAGAAAGAGTTGGAGTTAGACAGCAAGTTTTATCCTGCATAAAGTGCCTCTTATGACACATTAAGTGTGATTCAGCCGGATGGGATTTACATGTAGACCCTAGTGTTATACTGTTTGTGCCCCCAGGGATTTGGAGATGCTTTCAAAGTACCACTGTGAAGCAGATTAAAGCTTACACAGATCCTCCTGTGTATGTTAACACACTCCTACTGTACTCCCACTTTTCCACTGCACCCTCCTGCTTCGTCAGTGTCCTGGCATGCATTGTGTGATCCCTGAGGGCTACCAAGGTCACTCAGGCACAAAAGAGAGTCGGGTGGGGGGGAATTAGCTAGTGACTTACCCAAAATTAGCAAGGACCTTTTAGCAGCATCTCAACCACATGAAGTAAGAAGAGGAATACACTAATACTGGTTGAGGCTAAAAGTTCTGTGCCCCCAATGCCACCACCCACTGTAGAGAGGGGTGCTCACAGACTTATGATTAATGTCTTTGCAGTATTCCTTTTACACCAGTGTGTACTTGGGCTAGCATGCAAGCAGCCTTTATCGATGGCCACTGGTGTCATGCTTTCACTGTGCCAGATACCTTCTGTAATGACGGAGCTGGTGGTGGGACCAGAGGCTAAGCTGAAAATTGAAATCATTTGTTCCCTCCACTTTCCACTGACTGACACAAATTGGAACCAGATCATCTTCGAGTGTTGCCCCCCCCAACCCCCCCACACCAAACTCTGCCTCTCCCAGAGCAATAAGCCTTGCGCTCTTTTCTAGGGGGGTGGGAAAGCTGGGCTGGGCAGTCTGAAGAGAAAGGAGGGGGCAGTTGAGAGAGAGGGGGACCTTTCAGCTTGCCTGAATATGGACAAACTTCATTATTTCTTCCAGCCCTCTGTCCAGTCTTCCCCTTTCTTCCCCATTATACTCAGTGTGAATGAGGTTGCCTGGGTAATGATGGAGGAAGAAAAAAACGCCCCTCTCCTCCCTCTCTCCAAAAAAAAAAAAAAAAAAAAAGTGGTTTGGGATGTGGGATGAGGATCGAATTCATGTATGTAGAGAAAGCATTTTTGCTGGAATGCCTGACTGCTGCTTTTTGCGGTGGCGGGAGAAATAAGAAAGGGAGGAAATCCCAAAGTAAATGAATTTGACGAGTCCATATCGAGCACGCCTGATTTCCATGTAAATGAAGTGGTGAGGGCAGGGATCCTCTTTATCTCCCGCTGGCCCCTGGGGGCCTTCATCATACCTCCCTTTGATAGCTGACGTTGCCCATTAGCCCCTTAGCGCAATCTCTGCAGTGGGCCATTACACCCAGAGCTCTCATTAAGGTCCAATCTCCTGCTGTGAGGACAAACGCCCCCTTTGTTAGTCCCTGCAGCAGTGCTGCGTACATTCTGTGGGGTCCCTGGGGACCACACTGCTCCTAATTTGGAGGGTGGTGTCTGTGTGGAGTTTCTGACTGGAGTCCAAACTCCACACAGCCTCAGCAGCCACTATAGTAGAAAGTGGGACTCACAACAAAGCTCTGTGAAGTCACTGGCGCCACTATCGTCAGGCACTGATCGATGATCCGAGGTGACTCAGCCTATTCACAGAAACCAGTATCATGGTAAAACAAAGTGACATACTGTGAATTAATAAATTAACAGCTAAGGCAACAGGTTTCCAGACTGTTTGCTCCTAGTTAGATTTAGGAAAATCCTTTAAGGACAGACCCTGAAAGTGATAATCTAACAACAGTTATGGCTGTGCCACATCTCCTAATGTCAGCACTCTGACACAGAGACCCTCGTCAGAGCACAGGGTCAGGCAGAGCTTTACTGCTGGTGCAGCCAGCCTTGATTGAAATACAAACTGGTGCAAATGAAGCATGTAATCAGATTAGGGCTGAGACCCTTGGGAGGCTGCAGGGCAGGCTGGGAATACAGGCAACAAGGCCACAGGGAGCACTGGAAAAATATCTGGAGTTTACATCAGAGGCAGTCAGACCTCACTGATGTGTTGTTAACTTGTCGAGCGATACAAGGGATGGATGGAAAAACATGCATGTGGCCGAACTACACATATAATTGCATATAATGTCTTTTATAATTACAGGACAGAAGAGTTAAATTAGTTAAATCGCATGCGGTGCTCCAAAGATCCCATAAAAATAACATCAGAGAAATAAAAATTAAAAAGCAACATCAATGAATTTAAGATGGTATGTAAAAATATTGAATCCAAGAGATGTTTTGTGTTGCTTTATTCTGCTGTTGCTCACCTGATGGCTCCTCATAGCTGGTGTAAGTAGCTGTAGGAGAGGCGACTGGGATCTCTGTGACAAAGAGGAATAAATACATATCATGTCATCATCGTCGTCATCATCATAATCATATTACAGTGAATATAAAACACTTGGGGTGGATTTATTAGGATGTTTTGTTGTAATGGCAGCCTATTTTGACACACAGATGTGCTGAGAATGTGTAGCGACGCAACACAAGTTTGCTTGTAATGTCCTGTTCTCGACTGATTGTGGTTCTTTGCAGGTCCAGAGAGCCAAATTGCTCGTTACCAAAAGAAATTTTTTCAAACAAATATATAAGAAGCCAATTATATTCTGCTCTTAAAAACACTTCTTCCAATTTTTACACCACATTTGTTGCCTTCTTAGTAAAATTGGTGGATTCCTGTTCCAGCAGGATCACTCAGATTTTTAGTCCACAGAGACCATGTTCTATTTCCACACAACTTTATCAGAAACGTCATAGTAGACAATTGCTGGCGTGTACACAACCTCCAGACATCAGCGCTATCTTATCTGTTCATGCCAGCCAGCTACTTGATGCTCCTTGCTAAAGCAGCTAATAGTGACCCATCTCCGTTTTTGTGAGGCGTTGGCGTTTATTGCCGAGGGCCTAGAATCTGCAGGCAGCAGATACAGCCAATAAACATATCAGTCATCATTCTCCTGGACTCAATCTAGGAATTTATTGTGAGACAGCCCGTTAATGGTGTTGAAGGCTCACAAGGCCATGTTAGGCAAGCAGTAATGGTCTGTTTATCCAAGCTCTGGTTTAAATGGCCAAATACATTATCTAAAATAATGAAACAGCAGTATAAATAATGTGAGATGACTGTGTGCCATGAATTTATACATAGCAACATGGCATGTCCTTTTCAGGTCCTTCCCTGAGGTAATTATCAGGATTTGGAATTGCTCATGAGGTCTGGGTATCAAAGTTTGGACCGCACTTTAGCTAAAAGCCTGGAATATCCTGCAAATAGTTAATATTCTCATAGCTGCAAACTCAATCCACCCAATGTTTTTGCATTTGCTGACCTTTGGTTCAGGAATTCTCCCACTGACCAATACCATGCCATTTTGACAGTGTTGACCTTTGAGGGAACATCTGATTGGATCTTCCATTATGGAGGAAGTTTGTAGCATGTTAGCCACTAAGCACCCTCTTACTGTTATTTAAGCCTGTCAAGGTGTTAACTGCAACACAAACTAAATATTTAGACAGTATATGAAGACAGTTATGAGACAGAAGGCACTGGTGCCAACTTGGTCGAATAAAACTTTTACTCGTGATAAAAACCATGTTCAACTAACAAGTGTTTTTTATCTTGGTGACAGCAAGCCTGTTAGTGCAGAGAGCTTTACTTTCACTCTCTTGAAAAACATGTTATTAAAGAAAATGTTGTGCGACATTGAACAAACTCCCATTGAGGAAGAAAGAAAACAAAAAATAGACTGAAGGTGTATCCAAGGTGTTGGTTTTTTTTTTGCCGGCTCGCAGCATCAAACTAATCAGATTCAAAAGACTGTGTAAATGCTACTCGTTGTGTTTAGGATGCGTACCAGTACGCACATTCTCACCGTCCTTAGATTTTTATACATCCTGAAACTAACATGGAAAGTGATGTACGCAGACTTTTTGAGTGTATGTATCGATTATACATTTTGCCCCTGCGGCCGGAGACAATAATATAACTTCATAAAGACCTCTACCTTGTTGGAGCTTCCCTAATTTATCTTCATGGCTCCTTGAAATTGACCTTAAAATGACCTGTATGTAAAATGATTTGTTACCTCAGATCTGTTAGCATGTCAGAAGAGGGAGAACTCAATATGGAAGTTTAGTGATTTTTTTAATCCGCTTAAATATGTCAGGCCTGCAGTTATACTTATTAATAAGTTGTCAGTACAATGATTTACATGAATCTTGAGGCATGGTGACAAAATATTAGATTTTTTTCACAACCCAGCAACTTGAAAGCTTGGCTATTAATCTTTACAACTGATCTACGAAGTATATATAAATGATTTGTTCACAGCTAATAAAGCTGTCACCAGTAGTGTATGTTTCATTAAAACAGGGGTACCAGATGTGCCCTACTGTTGCTGTTTACACTCTTTATTGTGTGCAAAGGTGGTAAAAGTCAGTCTTACTAATGCAGGGAGCGATTGGTGAGCGGCTCTGCTGGTAGCCCTTGGCACAGCGGTTACAGGTGATTCCCGTCACTCCATCCTTACAGGGGCATTGGCCAGTTGTCTGGTTACACGTCTTCCCTGCTGCTCCAACTGGGTGGCAGTCACATGCTATGAAGGCAGGCCAGAAAAATGAAAAAGCAAAAAATCATCATGATAGATTACACCCAAGTAAACAACTTTGTGATATGAAAAATGAAAACTTGGGTGGCTTGCAAAATCTGCAGCATTTCAAATATCAGCTTTCAAATGACTACAGTATGTTTCTGGCTTGTCCCGCTAACTTTACATATTCCATACAATAAAAAGCATTCCTAGCACTAGAAACCATTTAGAAATCATTTGAATTAGTGTAGGCTATATTTTCCTTCCAGACCATCACAGATGGGAAACTGGGCCTTGGACCAGCATAAAACCTCAATCAAATTACACCGCTTCACTCCACCCATAATGACCATAGGGCTCTTCATTAGGTCTGCTCTGGAAAGCATGCAGAAGAATAAATAACTTTATTAATTATAGTGTTTCAATCTTACTGTAGAGTATTAGTCGTGTATATCAGAAAATGTATGGAAAAGTGTTATGCATGAGTTTGTGTGAGTGAGCAACATAAGCATTGGCTTTGTGTCTGCTGTGGCATTGTGATTAGACAGACTGTGTGCTCTTCATATGGAGCTTCCAATCTAAAGCTTTCTGGCAAAGAGTTCCTTGCAAATACAGCCTGAATAATGTTTCCTATTAATGGACAAGTGGAACACACTTCAAAGTCTGTGCTAGCTGCTTGTTAGGAGGATCTCAAGTTAAATGTGAGAAATTTTTACAGTGTGTGTGTGTGTGTGCATTCTGCCAAACATTTACCAAAAAGCCAGTGTTTGAAGTGGAAGCCCAGCCTCTCTATTAGCTCTGCATGTGTTATATGTACCAGCACAATCATTTGAAATTTGCTTGAAGTGGTCGAGTAGAGGTCGGAGTTACTTATAGTTGGAATTTATGGAACTTCATGGATATAACAAGATCCTTATTAAATAAGAAAAGGGGTTTAGCTTATTTGTTTTTTTCTCTACTTTGTCTCTTTTGTTGAAACAAAGTCAAATGATGGACATTTTAAGGATTCAGTTTATATCCTCTGAGGATCGTAGATCACTACATTGTTTACATTAAAACCAGGGAGAACTTATGTTTAATAGAAACCATGAATGAGATTAAATAATACAGTGAAATAAAATCAGTTTTACACAAACTCGGACATGGTTATCCTGCACACATCATTTTGTTAATCTTTCAAATATGATATTTCAGAACAGTAAAATTGAGTACAAAAATACAGCATTGGTAATTTCTCTACCAAATTGAAGCAATTGTTTGGTGTTGTGTAAAATATACTGATTTGCTTTCTTGCTGAGATTTGCTATCCTTCTCATATCTGTTGACATAAGTCAAAATTAGAATCTCTCTGACATTTAATTGCATCAGTAATTAAATTTTAGCTGTGGATGGAGATATGGAAAGCAGTATTTTAATCAAAGGCTCTACCAGAACTGTTTTTAAGGGACATCATTAATGGGATGTCTGTGCAGGCACATGGCGGGGAACAATTCAAAATGCCTGAGTGCTTATGAGGTAACCTTGTGAGGCAACTGGATTTTTTTCTTTCTGTGTTGCCAGGATCTGAGCTATTCATTTGTGGAGGGGCCAAATTGAGTCTTTTGAAGGAGGAACTACTGGCTGGTTGCACTGTATCTTAGGTGTACCATAGATTAACAACAATGGCAAATCCCAAATCATAACTGTAGAATATTCCATCGGCACTGAAGCTTTTGCTGGTGGAAAAAATGTCTTCACTCTTTTCCTTGTCTGACTTCATCAGGAGCTTGATTTACCAACTGGCTCCACTGGTGGTGAAAAAATGGGAATGATGCAGAATCAATTTGTAAAGTTGCTTTTGTGCCTAAAATTGCATGAATCACATACATGGAAATGCTTATTATCTCAAGAAGGAAAACCAGTCCGTTAGTTCCAGCAATCTGGTCCTGTTTAACACTGAACAGTAATAGGAAGCGGTTATGAAGTGAAAACAATGATGTACAAACTACTATAAGTTTGAGAAAAAAACCTTCTTCCTACTTTAGTGTTGTGTCCACATCCATGATTAACTCAGGGAATTATTCAGATTCACCAGTGTAAGACAGCAGCAGCTTAGTTTAGCATAGTGTACTGCTCCAAGCCAAGCAATGGTCTGGCACAAAAATGTAATATTCACCTTGTTGTTGTTGTTTTTTTTTGTTTTTTTTTAATTAAACATAAAATGTGTAACATGTTAATTAATGCTGGTGGGTCGACTTTATTACTTTTAACTCAGCCAGGTTAGCTGCTTTCATGTTTTTATACTCAGCTGACAGCTAGCAATAATTTGACTAAAAGCTAACCATCTGCAGGCTGTACGTAGCTCCATATTAATTGTTTAAAGAGCTGGATCAATCTCATCACCTCACTCTAAGCAATACAGTGGATAAGCCTATTTCCCCCAAATGTCAAATTGCTTCTTTATGAATAGGTTGGGTCCACATTAATGTGACACACTGAATAAAATATCAGATTGCTACTTTTTAGACAACGTGCAAGTAAAGACTTCTTGCTGTTGCTATCTCAACAACTGCACCCCCCCCCCCCCCCCACTCCTCCCATCACCATAAACTGAAACCATTTATTAATTTCAACCGGCGGGGGGGGGGGGGGGGGCTGTAAAGCCGAATGTTTTTTGAGGAGTTTGAGGGAGTGCAGTGCAACGAACCATGTACCAACTTCATCTCTGTGGACTCACTGTGCCTAGTTAAAGGCTTAAACTGCCAAACATACGATGAGACCGGCAAAAAAAAAAACAAACTGTAAGGGCTGGGGTGGGGGGGGGGGGGGGGGGGGGGGGGCGCACACACTGCAGTTCTCCAAGAGGCATGTTTACACTGTGCTTGATGAGGGGTGAAGTTGTTAATCTGGGAAATAAAGCTTGAGGCATTCCACACTGCCGCTGGAGATGTAGGCGGTGGGGTATAGCATTAAACCTCAGACTATTAAGTGAATTGTTGAGAGGACATTTTGTTGAGATGTGGAGTGTTAGGGAGGGAAGAGGGGGTTGAGGAATGGGGAATGAAAGCAGACTTCTTCCTGGCTGTGTTGGCACAGCGCTGTATTTCCTGTCCAACAACAGCAGAGCGGGATGGTTGGCTGATTTGAACAATAAATATAATGACTTGTAACTGATGTCGCATTGCCCTGTTTTTGTCACCTGAGGAGAAAAGCAGCAATCAGGGTGTTTGGGTTTGACTCCAGAGCAATGAGTTGGATGTATAGAGGGATGGGGAGAGGGGCTTCAAGTGTTCAGGTTACTGACCCAGCTGTTCAGAAAGCCTTAGCAGAGATCTATGGATGTTGCTACATCATTAGGCAAAAGGGAGGACCTCTGTTACACTAACCTGCTCCTAGCTCCAACCCCCTGAACCTAAGGTACTCCCTTAATATAGCTTATGAAAATGTTTAGGCTGGCAAGGTGAAATGATGCTGCCAAGGACCGTTTGTCATTTTTGAGCACAAATGATCTATCGTGCCACGACCTGACCCCGGATAAGCGGATGAAGATGGATGGATGATTTATCAAGCTTATGTTCAGCAAAACACTGCCACATGCAGTAAAAAGATCCCAGCGCTCTGTTTGACAGGGATCTCTAACTGTCTGAAAACACTTTCATAGGTCGTGTGGCTCATGAGTTAGCTATTATTTCATCCAAGTTGAGTGAGTAAGAGGGAATTAGAAGTTGTGGCACACAGTAGGAAATATCATGTTTCTGTTTCCGTGTTTAAATAGACAGTGGTGTGCCAAAGATGGGGGCACGGGAGGATAGGCCCTGTCAGCAGCCAATCACAGCTCAGCAGTGGATGTGGTTGACGACCACAATATGTCCATCTCCCCAAAGCCACTTATTTAACTTTAGTCTGTGGTAAGATATGTGAATGTATGATGGCATCCAGTAATATTGTTTGTTTATTGATGTTTTCTCAAGTGACCAGATTATGAAGCCCCCCCACCACCACCGCCACACACACAAAAAATAAAAAATAAAAACTGTCTCCTTTGTAATAATTCAACAACATGTATTGCAATTCATTGCAAAAGCTAAAAAGCTATGGGCATGGATCTTTGTTTGCTGTTTGTTTTCCAATCCATCCTAAACAGGCATTTAGGATCAACTCAAGATCGTAACATCATATATTATTTTCTCTCACTTTAACACTTGAATACAGGTATAGATGTACAAACTTTGTGCATCCATGGGATACTTTGCCAGTGAGGATTTACACAAAGTTATTGAGTGACAGCACAATGTTTGCTCAAGGTCTCAGTGACAGTCTTCAGTCCCTGAGGAGCTCAGAGACAGGAGGAACTCAGCTTTTGTTTCCTCACACATTAATCCTTGGCAGCTTGGTCTCAAACCTGACATATGTGCTCACACCTGTGTGTGTTGTGAGGGACGATTAGTGAGTTGTTTTCACTGCCGTGTTCAGTGAATCAGCTCACACCTCTGTTCTGTTTGTTATGTTTGTCTTGTCAGAGATCCACAGAGGACCTCAAATAGTTTGGGAGCTACACGGGTCAGTTCACTGACACCAAGACAGCTGGGTGAGTTCCTCTTTTAAAAAAAAAGAAGCCCATAACATATATAAATCCCGTCTAACCTCCCGTTTGAAAAAACCCCAAAAGAGTTGAATCTTTAAATTCTTTTGCCTGCAGTTAAATTAATATTTTGATGTGGGGTTGTGTGAGGTAGTTACATATAATTCATGTATCACCACTCATAAATTTGGATCGGGGCCCTCAGTTTAAAGAAGCAACAAAGTGCACTTTTTTTTTAGGAAGGAGGCTCAAACATGTTTTTGCAGATGTTCCCGTCTGCAGCAACATGTCGCTCGGTTGTGGCTGCACTTTTGTGGACATTGCCAAACTGAGAGGGTGTCAAATGACAATGGAGGTACCTGATGCAACTGCACATTAACTAAAATAACTAACTAAAATAAAGTTGCTTTTTTTATTTTTATCTTTTTGGTAAGAAACCATTTAGTACACAATCACTTTTTGTCTTGACCTGTGTTATTATCTGGTCACAACTGTAATGAAGAATTATGAAGAAATCTGATTACTTCATTTAACTTTATTGCTGATTTAACCTCCTGATTTAAACTTTAACCTCGCTGGTGTCTTTGTGGATTAAAACATAACTACAGCACCAACCAGTGGGTTGAGGTTTTTAGCTTTAACCTGGTCTGGTTTGTACACTGTGCTTTTGTTTACTCTGTGAGTCTGTATTAGTAAGTTTGTGTTGAAGCGAGTTTGACACAGAGTGCTGAGGTTAGTGCTCTCCTCACTGCTGTGGATTTTAACTGTCTGGTTATTTGTGCCATCATATCTGGACCCCCAGAGTTAATGCTCACTAGACCACCTTCTTCTTCTACTGTAAGCACCACCACAAATCACTAAGTGTACAGCACTGTAGTTGCCATGGCTCAGCAGGTAATATGAATGAGGTAACATCTGGTGGGAATCAGTGCTAACATCAGCAAGTTAAGCTGGATAGCAAGTGGAATACAAATTGAACACCCCCCAGAGGCTGAACGTTGCAGAGGCACTGACAACGACACATAACCAGTGATATATGTGCTTGTAGAAACAAGGGGAATCAATGCAGAGATCAGTTGTACACACTGAAAGTTGGAAGGCTCACAATTTTTACTTGTGTTCAAAGTGTATTGGCTTGTTCTCGGTTGTTTGTTTGTATGTTTTCTGTGTGTATCTGTACACTCAGTTGTCAGTTTTTGTAATGCACGCACGTTTGTATATGACACACATATAATGAAATACATTATATGAATAAAATCTACTTAGATATTTCAAAAAGGTTTGTTTGTTTGTTCTTAAGTTTAAAAAGTCAAATAAATACACACAACAGCTACATTATCATTGTAGTGTATACTCTTTCAATTTCTAGAGAAAATTCTGATTTAAGTTTAACTTAATCACCAAAACAAATAATGTAATCACATGAAACCATTGCTTTATCTTCGCACCTTTACAAGCTCTCCGGTGAGATATAGACTTGGTCATGTCTCTGTAGTAACCCTCCTTGCAGTAGTGACAGTGGCGTCCCGCTGTGTTGTGACGGCAGTTGAGGCAGACGCCGCCACTCCTCCGGCCTGACAGCTTATACAGCTCCATGTTGAACCGACAGCGACGGGCGTGCAGGTTACAGTGGCAGGCTGGGGGGAGATGAACAGAGAGGCACACAAAAAATTCAAAACACGTCTGAAGTAAATGATACATTCAGCACACGGATTTAGTTATCCCCAGGCGGTGCTGTTGTTGTGTGAAAACCATGCAACTCCACTGATCTTTATCACTCCAGTTGCATGGTCACGCAGTCCCCTGTCATCTGAGAAACCCCAAAGACTAGTGAAACCGAATGCTCTGTCATCAAGTTCAGAAACAGTGCTGTTTTTCCTGAAAATGGATAGTTTGGAAATTTATCTGACTCTGATGAACTGGGTGCAGACCATCTAATTTGTACTTGTGGTTAGGAGCAAACAACATTCAGCTGAGAAAATGCATTTACTTGAAAGAGGTAATGACGTCTCAGTCTTCTGCTATGACTTTAATGTGACGACAACAGGTTATTGAAACAAATGATGCAACAGGATTGGTTTGCTTTGGTCTGGCTTGAGTATAATGGAGCTGTCGGGGTCAGGCTCTTTTTCATTTGGCCACCTGCTTGCAAATTTAACCTCTGAACCCTGATGACGTCAGGTAGGAGAATGCATTTCCGCTCTCCCACACATCTGAGCAGCTGTTGTAGTCTGATTTATTATTGTTGCTATTTTCATTCATTAATATTGTCCTTGAAGTTTATATTTCTCATGCGCTGATTCAATTACCAAGTTTTCTCACATTAAAGTGTTCAATATCAAATGAGTCATAAATGACCACAAATTTGTCAAATAATGTAAAACACAAGTAATTGTTCAGCTTTCATTTAAAGTTTGTAACGGTTTTAGAATTCTCATTGATTAATGTCTTTTTCAGCAGCACGGCAGCATAGTGGTTAAGGCTGTTGCCCCACAACAAGAAGGTCACAGGTTTGGTTCCCGGCCTGGGGCCTTTCTGTGCAGAGTTTGCATGTTCTCCTCGTGCTTGTGTGGGTTTCTTCTGGGTTCTCCGGTTTCCTCCCACCATCCAAAGACATGTTTGGGTTAACTGGTGACTCTAAATTGTCCATAGGACTGAGTGTGAGTGGTTGTTTGTCTCTCTCTGTCTCTGTGTGTTGGCCCTGTGATGAACTGGTGACCTGTCCAGGGTGTACCCCGCCCTCACCCAGTGTGAGCTGGAATTGGCTCCAGCACCCCGCGACCCAGAAATGGATAAGCGGTAGAATATGAATTGAAACATTTAGATGCCTTTTTCAATGATAGTGTCATCTTTCTCAGCGACACTTCACATAGCCCCAGCCTCTTAAGCTTGCAAGCTCAACAATTCCTCCCAAATTTAGCCAGTTGGGTAGAAGAAAAACATATCTAACAACATGAGCTCCCTCATAAACAGCTACGTTTCAAATTCCATATGTCTAATTAAAATGGTATCTAATTTAAATATTTGAAGCTCTGCCAAGGTCACGATTAATTTATTTATGTGTTTTTCATAGTTGTGCCTTAACACAATTACTGGGTGTGGATTTAGTATCAGACCAGCTGACCAGACCAGACACACTCCTCCTGGCAGTTTGTTCAGTTCAGCAGCTTCGCTCATATCTTATCAGCACATCCCATACAGATTTTTGTCTCGTAATGACAAAATTGAGACAAATATTGGGAACTAGTGTTGAAGTTTTTTGTATATATCATAGTATTTGGTAAAATAGGCAGCCTGGATGGTCTTAGCTAATTCCTGATGTCTTGAGCAACAATCTTTCTGCTTCTCACGCTTGTTTTTCAGTTTCTTGCAGTTTCAGAGCATCTGGCATTAGCTTTAGCTGATGCCGTTAAAAGGTATACAAACAGATATTTTGAAACAAATGTCCTGTAAAACTATTATAAAAATTTAAATAATGTCATAATAATAACCTGATCCCTAAATTTTCACTTTTGATTTGCTTATTTATTTCATAATTGCTTATTCGGTTAATATTGAACATATTGGGAATTTATTTTTCTCAAAGTGCCATCATGTCACAGATGTTTTGTCTTTCCAGTCATTTTTGTCTTTTATTAGGCTGAATCAAGCACATACCATTGAGATGAGCCAGCCTCACTGTTCCTTATGTTTGGCTTATCTCTGCGCCTGTCTTAATGTTATTACAGGGAGATGCAGGTGATAAGACTGACACATATGCTTCAAGTTCATCAGTGGTCTGAATCACCTAAAAACCAACTCACACCTGCCATGAGGGACCAGAGCTGGCAGGTGGTTGGGATTCAGAAACACTCTTTCTGAATGGGGGGCCCAGACACACACACACAGAGGTAGGTGTTTGGCAGCTGTCATAAGCTTATCTCGTGCACCTCCCTCCCAGGGCTGATTCAACACACACACACGCACACACGCACACACACACACACAGTATACTAAGCTTTGAAGATCTCTCTCTCTCTCAATCACTCACACACACACACACACACACACTCCCTCCTCCCTTTCCCTCTTACTCTCCTGCTTTCTTATCCCAGATGTTATCTCCACTTAAGGGAAGTGTGAGGGAAAACACAGTGGAGCTTTTTTCTTGAATAGGAAAAGGAATGCTCTTAGTTTTTGGTGTTGAAAAAATTCAATACTGGTACTATACTTTCATCTTCCAAAATATTCAGCCGGACGTGTTTATTGTAACACTGCAGCCACCGCTTGTGAGAGCCCAAAACAAAATCAGCCACAGACAAAGAAAAAGAAAAGCAAAAGCAGAGACTTGTGTTTTTCAGCCTACAAAAGATAAATGGATGATGTTGGAGACTCTTTAGCATGAATTCCTCTCTGCATTTGTCTCGCTGAGGTTTGTCACTTTGAAAGGTAAAAATGTACTTCCTTGTGTGTGTGTGTGAGGGTGTCATGAGACCAATAAGCACTATCTGTACAGCTGTCCCCAGGCCCTTCTAATGAACGCTGTGCTATCTCATCCACACATCCTTGCTCTGCTCACACAGTTGTCCAGCAGTGATAATAGCTGGAGCACTGATAAGTCACGTTAAGAGCAACAGTCTGCCAGCATCTGTCACACGTCTATCAAATAACTGAATGTGCACATGCCAGGCCACAGGTAACCTTTTCTATTTCTGTTCTATTACAATCTCTGGAAAAAACTATCAAAAAACTACATAAAACACGAGTGGTTCCCCAACTTGTTTTTTTCACACTTAACACAGCAGCTCTGTCAGATAAACTCAAGTATGTCTTCATTGACACAATCAGTCATGATCCAAATTGGTCCGTTTGGATTCATTTTGAACACAGTTTACGGGCTAACAGTTGGTGCCTTTCCTTTAGATAAATTTGCATTTTTACTATTAGTACCACACATTTACACCACTTATCCATGACTAACTGTTAATTTATAACTATATAATTCAACTGTTCAACCT
This sequence comes from Remorina albescens, assembly GCA_034769265.1. Taxonomy (NCBI): domain Eukaryota; kingdom Metazoa; phylum Chordata; class Actinopteri; order Carangiformes; family Echeneidae; genus Remorina; species Remorina albescens. The sequence goes on along the minus strand of CM068493.1, from coordinate 16,368,868 downwards.
TTTTTTAGATAACTCAAGCATTTCAACCATTGATCTGTTATTTTAGCTATCTCAGCCATTATAGCATAGCTAACTACATATAACTACAGCATTTCTGCCATTTAACCATTACTTAAATTTCAAGCATTTATCTATTTTTTTTAGCTCACTTACTAACTCATTCCTGCACCCTAATTTGCAACCATAGTGATCAGCTGATTCTATGTGGATATATTTTTTTTTTAAATCCAAGCTTTTTTAAAATGAGCTGTAGCCTCTCCTCACACCTTCTCCCTTTTTCAGTTCATAACTTCCCACATGCCTGACTGTCCCTTGGCCCTAATAACAACAACAACAACAATAGTAATAATAATAATAAAAACCTTGAATGGTATTAACATAGTGCAACAAATAATGTGCCACAATTTCATAATAATAAATGACCCCATGTTTCTCTTTATTGCCAACTGATCACCTTCCAATCTAAAAGTCCTTTGGAAACCTTTTCTGATTGCTCTGTGTGTTTTGTCCACTCAGTGTGAAGATAGATAAGATAAGATAAATTCATGTGGACAGCAAGAAAAATGTGCTTTCACTTTTATATTTTTTTTCCAGCAATAGCTTATTTAGAATAAACAACAGGGGGAAGTGAGCACACAAAGGAAACTTCGGTATGACAAAACAAAAATCAATACACTGCCACAATAATTGTAACACTGTTTGAATACTGGGAATATATGTATATAAAGAAATGGTTGATGCAAACCAGCTGCTAACTGCTTACTGTTTTGCTCTGGACATTCAGTGTAGCAAGATGTCTTTTATGAGTCTGCTTTCATTTGGCTTCAAGGACCTACTTTGAGCTATGCTATTCCAATCTATTTATGTTCAAGTGCCATCTATCAGGCTTAGCGAAGGAAGCGCTCATGGTGGGTGTGCATATTGCATGGAAATTATGCAGCCCACAGCCCAGTGGAGGCGGTTTTTCATTCTGTCCGCAGAGGAGAACATACTTCAGAGACAATCAAACATCTGTACATGAAGATCTGTAATGAAATTTGGTTATAGATGTTTTGAGAGACTTTTTGCCGCAGCAGAAGGAATTTACCAGGCTTGTCAACAGGTGTCTGATCTTAAACCATACAAACAGTGTGTGTGCGAGTGGATGAGACAAGAGACATGTTGTGTGCGTGATCTGCACTAAGAAGAATGTGTTGCTTCTCCGGACATGGAGAAAGATGGAATTCCAGCACTATTGTTGTTTATCCAAGACCAATTACTCTCTCACTGTGTGTAATCCTGTACAGTCACTCATGTCATGAGTTGATGACTTGCACCAAATCAAACAAGGTTCTTGTCTCATCACAGCCTGGGATCTGAGGACATGACAGCACTCAACACATCACAGAGCCATATTTTAATGACAACAGTTGGTTTAGTGGTCGGATATTTTAGAGACACACACGCTAACTGTGCTTGTTGTGAGTTGGCTTAGTTTTACAGGGTGTTCGCTGCCTCTCTCTCACTCAGCTCTCACACACACGATGTTCAAGTTATATACTTGATTCCAAGGTCTCATTGTAAAGCATATAGAGATTATACAATGCTTGCATAACATCTGTGGTGCATACGTGGGTGATGCTTTAGAAGTGTGATAAGAGTTCATTATATACATGAAGTGCCTATATGCCTTTTGCCGTGTTTAAAAACGCAGAAATTTAGATTACAGCTTTAAGTGTTAATTTTACAGCCTGTGGAGCCCAGGCTTCCACAACAATAAAGGAGCTTTTTTCTCCATTTTCAATGGCAATGCACTGTTACTTCAAATAATGGCAATTACCTCAGCTGGTAATAACTTGATGTGATCTTATGCTGGATTTATTACTGTCCCCTGCCTTTTTTTCTCTTTTCTCTTTTTAAAACCATGCACAGAAATAGTATCAACATACATGCTTTTTCCAGGGATTAGTCTGTTATACTTTATTACCCAACAGCAATAATGGAAATTTTTCCAGCATTTTGCAGTGTGATTTTTGATGAGTATATCAATAAAATATAACCTTTTTCAAATAAATGCTAGTACAACTAATTTAAGTGAAATATCTAATGCAGTTGATTATTTGTGGCTTGTGATTTGAAGTGTTACCAAAGCAGAATTCTGATGGAGCTTTGTTATGGCTACATTGTTTTGCTTTATTCCTTTGCTAATAACGCAGTGAATACGTGATTATGCTTTAGTATCTGGAAGTAGTTACTGTGAAATTATTATAAAGAAATAACTTAGAGTCACTGATCAGATAATTTTGCATCAAAATATATGGCACAAATATATCATTATAATAGTGAAAGGCTAGAAGTAAACCATAAATGATTTGTGCTGTGAAGGTTCCATAAATCAATGTCATAAATAGGGTTTTATAGAGGAGTGGTATCAGCTGCCACAGCTCTGAAGGAGTGCACTGTGACTAATCTTTATTGGATCCAATGCTCTAACAAACACTTGTTTCTGCGACACAGCATTCGTGGACTTTCTCTGATGAAGCACATTGGACTCGGTAATGTACAAACATAAAAAGCAAGCAATGATCCGTCACCCTCAGCTGCTCCCAGGCCCACCTCCACCAGCCGCACATTTCCCATACTAAAAATTTCAGTCACACATCACTGCAGCAGCTGTGATTTTGATGAGGGCAAGGCCAACAACAAAAGACTTCTGCAAGAGGCTCTCCAGATGATGAATCCTTTTACAATTTTTCTGGACTGCTTTTGATGATTTCACTTGAGGCAAAAAATGTAAACAGTGAAAAAAAAAACTGTTGGAGCTGTTACAGGGAGATTTTTATCTTGCACAGAACGGAACAGGTTTTTTGCAATGACCTCTAAGGACGCTTTCATCAATAGAAACCCAGTAACCTTGGTGTCCCATAAACAAATAAAGCACCAAAACAGTGTGCCAATACGAGAATGATTTAAAGATTTTCTTCTTTGATCAAGTCAGAGAGTAAATGGCATGGCTGAGATGACTGAGTTAGTATAGCTAATGTCATGTGGCTTTAATGAGACACACATTAGAGGCAGGAAGATGTTTGAAAAAGCGGAATGGTCTTTGCTGCACCTGTGTCTGTGCTGATCAGGGCTGCTGCAAGAGCTTTGAGGACAGAGACATTTATATAAACTAATTCTATCAATTGTCTTCAGTTGTTCCTCAAGAACAGGATGAAACACCAATGTTCCATACAACAACATCAAATAACAGACCTTTTTTTTTCTGTTTAAAGAGAATCATGAGAATCAGCTTTTACAGTGTTTAGTTGGAAAAGCTCAGACACACTTTGTATGGTTACGACCTGTAACTGTTCAGGTTTGAGGAAAAACTAGCAGTGAGTTCAATGATTTGACCAAGGACAAGAACAGAAGCCCCATGGATTTGACTGCATTACTCCTAAAGTGGAAAGCAGGTCAAGTGTTATTTATGTATCTTAAGTGTCCATTTTTTAGTTTTCACCCTGATGTTTATCATACAGTAAGCAAACATCAAGTGCCGGCCAAAGCTGATCTGCAGTGCTGTGCAACATGCACTTTCTTTAATGTCCACAACACCGTGCCTTCGAGATAAAACTTAGATTGTATGGAAGTGAACAAGTGAACACAACTTTTGTGCTGAAAGTCAACATTTCATTCGTTACATAACAGTTGTCAAACTAGTAATTACTCATTTGACCAAATAAGAATATATATTATAAAGTTTTTTTCTATTCACAAAAATGACTTTTGATTTAATTTCAAGAAGTATGCACACACGCATGTGTGCACTTGACTGTTTGCTCAGGTAATTGATTTTGTTCATTCCAAGTTGACTGTCAGCACTGAGTCAGTTGTGATGTAGCACTAAAGCACCAAACATAAAACAACTAACTATTGTTACCATGTCTGGCTAGTTATTACGAGAGCAGACCAGTGTGCTGTGGTAGTTTGAGGCCAGGATCAACCCATGCGCATGTCATTGTGACTTATTACCATCATAAATCTGGCATGTGATCACCAATCAAGCATGACGGCAGCTGTTCACGTCCTACAGGTGACATCACATTCAGTTTTACAGTCTGAGCAGCAAAGCAAAGTTGACAAAGACCAATCAGAGCTAATATCAAGGGCTAATACGGCAGCTGAGCTGCATCTGCCTGGTTGTATTGGGACAGATGCTATCAGTCTAATGATGCCATCATGGCCAATTTGGCAGCAGCACCTCTGCTCCCTGTGGGGAGTTGTGTCTGCTCTGCTGCCAGAACAGCACACATGCAGACATAATGACCCATCACTCAGCTCACCTTTCACCTCTGAGTACCTGCCAAACCACACAAGAGTGCACTTTGTGCCCTGAGACCAGATAAGAGATAAAAAGGTATAAGCTGACCTGATGAATTGAGTTGTCCCCATGATGAAAGGCTATCTAAAGCCATCTCTCTCCCTGTTCCACTTCCACCAGGCTCGAGCACATTTCCATGTCCGTGTGAAAACCTACTGGGCGGCATGTTTTTCCAATTTTAGCCTTCATGTAGGAATGAACTCATCATCTTATCATTGTTAAACCCTTTGTCAAATGCTCCAGTCCAGCAACATAAGAGGTCAAAAAAACTCTTATTGTAACATTTAAATAGTATTATATGAAATAATAGTTTTCCGAAGCATGGCAGTTAAGAATTACAAATACCCTGTCTTCAAACCCTTATTTGGATAACTGCATTAAGTTATTTGAGAGTGTGGCAATTAATCCAGTAAATCAAAGAAGTTGAATTACGTGATTAAGGAGTATTATTCCACTGTCCTTGAACTGTTAAGACCTCTTTAATTGGAAACATGAGTTCAAGCTCTTGTACTTGGTTGCATTGTCCCTCTATCCTTAAAAGACAATCACCTTAAAAAAGAGCAGCAAAGGTTGACCTGTGACCTCCAAAGAATTCCTGTGGGTGTTAAGAATAATTACAATTTTGGTTGTCCTTTTAAATGTTTCAATTCATCTTCTGCTGCTTATCCGTTTCCAGGTCACGGGGGGTTCTGGTGCCAATCCCAGCTCACACTGGGTGAGGGCGGGGTCACCCTGGACAGGTCACCAGTCCATCACAGGGACAACACACAGAGACAGACAGAGACCAACAACCACTCACACTCACACTCAGACCTACGGACGAGTCACCAATTAGAGTCACCATTTAACCCAAACATGATGTCTTTGGACGTTTGGAGGAAACCGGAGTACCCGGAGGAAACACACGCAGGCACGGGGAGAACATAGAAAGGTCCCAGGCCCGGGAACCTAATCCACAACTGTTTCGTTGTACAGCAACAGGGCAAACCACTATGCCGCCATGCTGCCCCCACTCTGCTCATATTTCTGTTATTTCATTGACTAAGGTTTAACAAGGTGGTCTTTACACCGCCAGACCCTCTGGTCTAATAGCAGAATACTCCTTTTAATAAGATCCATTTGCTTGCTCTAACTCTTGATTAATCGTTTCATGTACTGTGTGTATGTATGTGTCTGCGTATGTGTGGTTTCCACCTGAACTGTGGTCTATCCTGTCTCTGCAGTTGGCCTTTCTAACTGTGGGAATAAGCCACCCCGCCTGACTTGCATGCCTTGTCTCACCATGCAGTACATGGTGATGTCATGGGAGGCGTTCCCTTTCTTTACGACCGCAGCTCTGTGATCTCTGGTGGAGATCAATTAGCTGAGCAATCAGCCCGCCCTGTACTTTTGTGTGAGTAACTGCTCATAAACCGTTTGGTTGCCTGGCGAACAGGGAATGCACTGCCTCAACATAAATAGCCACCCAAGTCAGCCTGGCTCTGGTACCACTCCAGGCTCAGTACAGTGTATTTCATTAAGTAATGCAATGTGACATCAGCTCACGCAATGCACCATTAACCAATGTAATTTAAGATTAGCTGGAAATAATGTGTGTGGGTCATAGCAGTGACCTGTTAGTAGTGACAGTAGTTCTTTCTAATGGCCTCTAATAACATCTACATAGAGTATATGGGCTAAATACTTAATACCGTGATATGAATTTGCTCTGAAAAAGATACTGTATTATTTGTGTGTGTGTGTACATATACTGTATATTTGTACTGCATGTGTAGGCACTAAGATGGATTCCATGCATGTGAGCCCTGTTTGATCTCAGCCATAAGCCCTTTCACACAAGAAAAAAGGCTTAACATTTTTCTAGCAGCAACATTTTGTAATTTTGTAATCAAGATGACCAAAGTTGTTCACCTCCCTTTCAAAACAGCCACTGCAACGTGGTGCCAACGATTACACACCCTCTCTTATGAATAATAATGCATAATGGCCAGCATATCTCAGCCCATTTATCCTCTTGTTGCAGGGTTGGACAGTATCCAGGGGAGGTGGGAGTGGGCGTACTGCTCGTTCAGTTTGCTGGAACATATGCCATGTAAGTGCAGCAGTCTCGCCTGGGATCTTTGTTGCGCGTCACCCGTTTTCTATCGCCCATTTGTCTTGTCTTTCTACACCTTAAACTTGTTGATGAAAGCAGCCATGAAAAAATGGGCAGCGCCATGAGAGAATGGGTAGAAATAGTAGCAAAAGGGGACAAAGAATGACACAAAGAGAAGGACATTAGAGCGTGTATTTTAGTGCTGGCTGTTATCTTCTTTATTTAGCGTTTCCTCAGATGTCCAGGGCTGTTCTCAGGGCCTCTCTTACACCTGATCCTCCCCACATCAGAGGTCATGCGTTTAAAATGCAACATTTAGCCAGAACTTGAATCGAGTCGTTTAATCAAATGCGAAGTTTGCTTCCTGAGTGACCACTGGAGGAAACAAGAGTTGACTGAAAATGAGAAATTAAAGCATAAAGCCAATGGACCGGTGGAGGAACATCCTGCTGTCACTGGTTGGCTGGAGCTTTGAGCATTAACTGGGGAATACTTCTTTTCTCTCTCTCTCTCTCTGTGTATTTGTGTGTGCGTGATGCATGAATTTCAGCTGTGACTACTGCAAAAATACTCTTGAGTAATAATCGCATAGAAGCATATTAATTTCTGATGTACATGTGTATTTGTGTTGAATGGCTTGTATATTTTCATTTTGAACTGGGGGGCTCTGTAGGTGTGGAAAAAGGCTGACAGGCCTGCTGCTCCTTTCCTTCCTCAGTTTTATTTCCTCAAGTTTATGGGAGAGGTGATGAAAAGGTCCACAGTCATTAAGCTCGATAAGCAAATTCTGTTCCCTCTGTTGCTAAAGGAAGTTTTTACTGTAGCCTGTGCAGATAGGTGCACTGAACTGATACAAACATGTTTTAAAGAGGTCGTTCCCAACCTTTATTTTGCTGATGTTCCCCTACGGCCCCATCAGATGAACCCAGTTGATAGAGTTTTGTCTGATGGAGTTAACGCAATATCAGACTTTAAATAAGTGTTTACTTTAACTATCACATTCCAACCATTTATCAGTGACTTTTATCTGGCTCTATATGTAAAGTGCCTTGATGTAACTTTGTTATGATTTGGCGCTATACAAATAAATCTGATTTGATTTGATTTGGTTTTAACTGTTCATCCATCACATTAATCTAGCTGACTTTTTCAGCTGTTGTACTTTTTGCGAATTATTTTAAGTCTATCTGTTATGCTTAGCTATATAGTTATAGCTATATAGCTACATAATTTTAACAATTTCAGCTATTTCACTGCCCCCCTGTGGTGGCGTCAGGGTATAATCTCTGGTAACTACATTTTATTTATCATTGTCATTTCCATGGATGTGACCATGTCCCATTGACAAAGCCTATAGCTTGTCAAGTGTAGAGGACAGCAGCATTCTTTGGTGGTTCGGTGGGCACAATGAAGATAATCGTTGGATCTTTGACAGGTGACTAGCATCGAGCTGTCTTTCTCTCCCTGACTGGTAGTTATGATATTGCCACAGACGTGTCTTTAGCACCGTATTATTTGTGAACCTATTCTAACCTTTGAATTAAATAGTTTAAATTGCTGTGTATTTCTCATTCTTTTTGTCTGATGAATAGATTTTGGATAATTGGGATTTTGGTTTGAATGTTGATGCAATAAGGAGACATCTGAAAATCACCTACTTATCCTCACTGTAATCACCAACTTGAGGCTGACCTGAATAGTTTTCCCAGTTGGCAGCTTGTATTTACAGTAAACCTGATGTTACGTAAATGCAGCCTAATTTGTGCTTCTGCCCAGAAGGGACTTTCTCCAGACTAAACCTGTGCTAAACATCTAAACAGGACCAGGTTGCTGTGGGACTATACTGGCCTGTATCGGGCTGAGGTCCAAATCTTCCCCACAGAATGGAGAGGTTATTTTAACACTCTGGCACGCGGCTCCTCCACTCTCTTCTCCCGTGTGGAGGGAATAAGGGAGATGGAGGCGAGAAGCCACTAGACTGTTAATCATAAAGCTGAGGTATCCATCGTTCATGTGGCATGTTTATTGTGCTTTTTACACTTTTCTCAAGGGGTCTATTTATAACCAGCTTCATCCCCCTGTCAAAAATATATCTCCCATGTGTGTTTAGAATGTATCAGAACATTTAACCCTATAGGTGAAATCAAAGATTAATGTTAACTACACGTAAAAGCTCCCATTGTTATTCAGCTCATGCAGAAAATCTGAGTCCTTACATTACAATGCTGTACAGAAATCTGAAGAACACCACCTCAGGAAAACAGGCTGAATGCTATGGTCACATTCTCTCCGGATGGGAGGGAAAAGAATTAATTGTTTTAATGGAAACACTGAGGGGAGTCCTTTTTTTTTTATAACTAATGTGTTCCTTTCCATCCTAAAGATTGTTCTGGTTGCTAGGTGGCTTCCAGAACATGATATTGGGTTAAAGAGGAAAAGGCTTGGCTCTTCCTGTAACACGCAAACCACCGACAATCTCAGCAGACACCCAGTGAACCAAGACCACAATATTAATTAAATAAAATCTCTCAGGCTATTGAAGATATATGAATAACCTTTACCCCTGTTAAGCCTTGTTACTCAACTCTCTGGATTGTTCCAGAAAATTCATTTCTCTTACTCTTCATAAAGTTAGTTATTTCCCATGTAGGTCACTATACAAGTAATCTTGATGATGTTGTCAGAGTTATGGCAATGGTTTGATTTTTAGGGACTATTATTAGGGATGAATTCTTGAGCTCTACATCAATTTTTACAACCACTCCCAGGCCTGCTATCCTAAAGGAAATGCAATATTAAAATGCTGAACTCTTTGAAGTTATAAAGCCAAAGATTGTCATCAAATCCTGCCTTTGACTCAATTTAAAGACAGGAGAGTCCATTAGTCCTGTATTGGCATTAAATTGTCTTTATACTCACAGGAAATGTTGTAGCCTGTAATCCAATGATATTGTGCCTCATTCACTTCACTCTCATTCTTGAGCCTCATTGAGCTCTGTTAAGTTGCTCCTAATGAAAACCAAATATTTCCTAAATGCTGTTTTATGTTAAAAACAGCCAATTGGCAAAACACCAGTCGGTTTTTATTGGGAAGCATTCATAGGAAACATAATGTTTTAGGCACAGAGATTAGCTGTCTGACTGCAGCCATTGAGAATGAAGGAGTAACTAGTTTTAGGCAACAGGTTGCAACTTATGAGCAAGGCAATTGACTCCTGCTGCTACTCTGCTGTAGTGCAGTAAACTACAACCAGCCACTGTTTGATCGGTACCACTGACAAAACATCATATCTGATAAAATAGCTGCCTCTGTATGAAATATTTTTGCCGTTACCACCAGGCTCACCAAATCAATCAGGAATGGGTTATAATTTAAATGTCACAAAAGATAATCTGCACAACACCGTGTTGGCATTATGCATATTTATCAAATGAAATCCCAGCCACCTCTGTATCTTTTACTGCTCCTCTGTTCAGTGACAGATTCATTGGTTGGGTATTTTCAGATCCCTTCTTGTCACTCCTGAACATAAAAACCTGCTGTAACAGAGCACAGGCTCCCCAGGCTTATTGTACATCACACTGTAATCTAACATGGTCTTTGGGCTCACTGCTCTGTGGTCATTCTTTTTCCCGGCTGTCTAACTGGGAACCAGATACAATGCCTTATCTCAGTTTCACTATCAGTGCAAATAAACCACATGACACATGTACATACACATTTACCTCTGTGTGTGTTTGTTATGAGCTGTGAGTGTTTACATGGTGCCCTGGGCCCCTGAGATTTTCCTGCAGACAGAGATGGGAGGGAAGCATCTGAGGTTTGTTACAGAGCTTGGCCGATCAGGAGAGGAAGGAAGTCACTTTCTCCTGTTCAGTGAGAGCGTGTGAAGGAGTTGTGAGCCATCTGCTCCACAGTAGCTGTGGTGACTGCTGCTGAGAATGGGAACATGCGGTCTACTCTGTCTCCATGTACACTGACACTGGAAGAGTTATGGAAGACAGAGAGGCGGCCTAATCCTCTGTCTGCAGATGGTTTAATGCTCCCAGTCTGACCATGAGATCTGCCTCAATCACAAACACATAGTGTGCGGAGGGAGGATTGCAATTGATGAATCCCCAGGTCTTCTCTCCTTTGAGCAGATGTAAAACCCTGGGATATTTATAGTCATGTAGGGACTGTCTGGTAACCTGTCCTCCTCCTCTCCCCTATCTATCCTGCTGGATATCCCCTCAGATCCAATAAGTGGGTCCTCATTCTCTCAAAGAGAGGAATTGGTCACAGGGGTGTGTGAGAGATGGAGACGGAGCACAGGAGGATGTGGAAATTTATAATAGAGCAGCAGAGACCCTTCACAGAGGCCCACATAGAATTCATATGGAAAAATAAATATGAAACGGGAACCAACAACTCCATTTCCTCTTCAAGGCGAGCTTATTATGTCTGCACTTTGTTTGTTTTAAGTGTTCCACAGCAAAGTGGCTGCTAATGAAAAGTGCTGCGGGGTAATTAGCAGCTGATATTATTGAAGCTTGGTGGAGTCACATTTAATTTACATAATATTATTTCATCAAAAGCATATGAACTTCCCAGAATACTCTGAGTATCGTTCAAATAAGGATCAAGACTTTATTTAGCTATAATTGATCGAGTTCTCAGTTGTTGCTTTACTCATCCAGTAAAAAAACCCTTGTGTTGACAGCACAGCAGGGAGGATGCTACCAGCCAAAGAAGCTTATGCCTCCACTGCAGAGTTCCTTAATGCTTTTTTGGGGGGGGGGTTGCACAGGGGGTAAGTCGGTTAAGTGACACTGAGGAAGTGTGTGGGTGTATAAACGGCGCTGTCACTGAGCTGGTTGTGTCGGGTGGCAGCACAGCAGGGGAGCTGGCTGGGGGTCCGAAGCTGAGCTGCGGAGCGTGTCACTCCGCTGGCCCATTAGTCATTCCCAGCCTCCCCTTTTTCAGCGGCTCAAAGGGACCGATGTGCACACACTAGGTGGTCCTGATGCCACCCTGGAAGTCCCAGCTCTAGTCAGCTCCAGGCAGACAGACAGTGGACACAAAGACATGAGGATCCACATGTAGACATAAATCGCATCTCATCTCTGTCCAGTGAACAATAAGGCACCCCTTGAACAAACATCAACAGGAAAGAAAACAAACAGTCTGAACTGTCCCGGCCACTCAGGATCCACTTACTGCATTTACCATGGTGATGCTGTATGTTATGAACACAGATGAGGTCCAAATAGCATTTCATCTAGGTCTCATATCTGTGTTTGGTAATGTCCCAATAATATCTGTACCCCTGCATATGGAGTAACTCTGGAGATGGACAGGTCCAACACCAGAAATGGTACAGTACAACAGTCTCTGTTATACATAAAGTTTGCAAATCCCCATATGTGAATGTATAATATGTTAAGCAGCAGCTTATCTCTAAATTGTCCGTAGGTCTGAGTGTGAGTGTGAGTGGTTGTTGGTCTCTGTCTGTCCCTGTGATGGACTGGTGACCTGTCCAGGGTATACCCCGCCCTCACCCAGTGTGAGCTGTGATTGGCTCCAGCACCCCCCAGGACCCGGAAACGGATAAGCGGTAGTAGATGAAGGTGATTATATGTTAAGCTAAAGTAAATTAACATTTGAACTATGTTCCTAAATTAAGACAAATATTTTTTAATAATAAAAAATAAATAATAACTTTTTTGAACCTTACCTCCGAAAGATAAACTTCAATTTGCTTTAAAAGCTGGAAGTTGGGTATATGATCAAGTGGGTCTATAGTGAAGTTTACTGAATCATATTGCATATTTTTATTAAATTTGGCTGTAAAGTTATTTTAAGTGTCTAAAAAAGGAAATTTAAAAAAAATGCATTCACCTTTGAGAAAGTCCCCACCTTCAGAACATCACTTTCCTTTCTACTGTCAGGTTGCACACAACTGACCTCAAAAAACATACCTGTCCAGAATCAGACAAGTTACTGAGGACGAAACTCTTTAACTGTATTTTCATATTATTTTTACATCTTCCTGGAGATTACTGTTTACCTTGTTATGGCGGAACTGTGTGAATGGCGAGAACGAGAGCATAAAAAATGGGACATTAAGGTTTTGTCTCATGGCAGCAGAAAGAATTTATCACCTTCTATTTAAATGTAAATACAGTGAACTGTATGTGTTGGTTAAATCCGCTGTGTTCTGCGTATCTTCAGCTCTGATCAGCATTCATGCCGTAATGTCCAACAGCCCTAGTATTAAATCAAAGCTCTTCTCAAAACATGGAGTCACCTCTCCAAACCGCCGTCCACAATAGAGCAGAGCAAGATTTTTCAATATGCTTTTAAAAGCCTGAGTGAAACCTTTCTGGCTCGAAACATCATGTCTGTCTTGAATTATGAGCTCAGCAAAACAAAATCCTCAAAACATGCAGTCTTTACCCAGAGGACACTGGATTGTAGTGGAGCGTGGATTTTTTTAGATCCCCCAAATACATGTCTTTGTTTTATGGTCTGGTTGCATACACAGAAACCTCTTACCAAGTTCACAAAGGCTTATGTTGCAAGAAAGACTGGCGGCGACGGAGGAAAGGCCAGTTTTACATGTATTGTTCTCCGTGTGCAATCATGACTTGGTTACAGAATGGTTTTGGAAATGCCACGGGTCCTGTTATCAGTGTTGGTGTGTTAGCAACATTAAGCGTGGCATGCATTGACAACACTTCATCACAGAAATGGAGGATTTTCGTCCTATTGCACAATGCGTCATGAAAACCTTCGGAAATTTATTACACATATTATTATAACAGAGTCTTTTCCAAAAGAAGAAAAAACAAGTGGAAAATGGCAGCCACAAGGCATAAAGCACTTTGGACAGAGTCAGGACACAATAGTTATTTTATGAAAACTGTATGTGAATTAATAAAAACCTTAGTTATAATCTGGTTGCATATAAAGCTAATATGCTGTGTTTTCAGGAACAGACATTACTCTGAATTCATTGGATTCATTTTGACTTAGGTGACTGGACGGCCTCTCTACTACCAGACGTGTCACTATTATTTATCCCGCAATACTTATGTTGTCAGGACACATTGGACTTGATTCAATCATTCTGTTCACCAGCTCGAGTATTAAACATTTTGTCATGTTTGCCAGATCTGTTCTAATGCAGTTTTAATGTAGTCAATGTGAAAATCATTGGTCCATCTAAACAAAGGAAAATATGGAGGTGGACCTTCTTCAAGTCTTTGTGCTGGGCCTGTTAGTCAGTGATGGAATATGTTGGACCACTTCAATATTGTTGTATCTCTTTGACGTGTTGGTATGTTGAGTTTTTAGTCTATTGGAGGCACCAAACAGAATATTAATAATAGTGACAGTGACAAACTAAGATATCGAATTCTGACAAAATCCTTTTTCTGGCACATTCACTTCATCCTGTGAATATGAGCTGCCACAGAGAGCTCTGGTGTCAAACTCCTGAGCAATTTTAACTGTGGCAGATTTGCAGGATGGTTAGCGGCAAAATAAATGCCCCAGTCCCAGTGAGGGAGGGAGGTTCCTGTCACAGTTTCCACAAGGTCCATCCCCAGCTTTGGGGCGCTGGTTGGGCATCAGTTTGTTTGTTAGAGACGTCACACTAGCTGATAGAGTGTGAGACTCTTAATATTCATAAGGAAATTGCATGTGTGTCTACTTTACATCTGAATGTGCTAATTGAAACTGATTGTTTTTCTTCAGGGTCACCACAGCACGTGATTCCTACTGGTCGAACCATTTGAATTTCCCCACTGTTCCCCCGTGCGGTACTTAAACATTGATATGTTCTAGATGACTGAGACTCATCGGTCCATCTAACTGGCACTCTGCTCCTGATGGGACCTCTGACTTTCCATCCTGCTTTAACACCAAAAATGTTCCTAAATTTTCTCTAACCTGCAACACACCGGGCTCCTGTTACTTCCTTCACATTTCCACTCTGGTATCCTTATTTTTTCTCATCCTTCAGCTGCTACTTCTGTGAAATTTTTAGGAAATACCATTTGTTGAATTGTTTTGAGTATTGTCTTGTGTTGGCTATTTGCAGAACACATCTGAAGGTCGTAATGTTGTTAAGGTTGTTGTCCCGAGGGAGAATGACTGTGACCAATATACTCGCTAATGTGAGTCCAAACAAACAAACCACAACGAGAAGAAGACACTCGCCATAGCATTAATTTGTCCACATTTTTTTCAGAGGACAACCAAAGTCTGTTTTGGTGTTGGATGCTTTTGAATTGGCTCTCTCATGCTTTATTCACCCCCCAAAGGCAGAAGTTCTTGTTTGCCTACCAGAGAGAGGTCAACGGTCAGAAGCATTAGAGGTGTTCCTATCCAAATGTAAACCGTATTTCAAGGAATTAATCTAAAGAATGAATGTGCATTTCAGTCTACCGTTGTTATGTGAATATTTGGTTAGTCAAGTTAAACAGACGGTGGCTTCTCCAGTCAGGCGCCACTGACGCTGCTGCAGAGCAAAACGGCCCACAAGATGATGCAATTAATGGAGCTCATGATGGAGATGGAGCTTTATTTTTGTAATGGCTGCTGTGTTCAGTCTGTGTTCGCTTTTCTTCTTTTGTTGTTTCAGCTTTTGCACCTCATGTAACCAAGTTTTTCCAATTCAAATTCTTTTTATTCATTCCTGCTGGTTCCACAGTTTTTTAATTAACCTAAATACAATTGAATGAAAATCCACCACGTCTTACTGCCAAGCCACCTTGTTTCATCTTTATAGTAATGATTATGCGTCATAAATATTGGTTATGACACATTAACTCTGCAAACGCAGCTTGTTTTCATTACTGTGTTGTACAATATGTTTAGGTAATGTAGTGGAAAATGAAACTCATCAAAACAGAAGTCAACAAAACAAAACCAATCCTAGAAATAGTCACGTCCCCAGCTGTTGTTGAGTTAATACATAAGAACAATCAAGACCGTCTCAGCTTACAAATGAAACGGAAATGAGTGATGCTGCCCCCCATGCGATTGGCACACAGTGATGAGCCAGTGAATGAGTTCAGCGGGGAGAAAATACCAGAGTGATGGAGACAGTTGAACGATTACAAGAAAATCTATGACATCATACAGAAATGCTTCTCTCCTGTCACATGGGCTGCTGCTGGGAGCTGAAATGAGACTCAGATGGTTAGCTGGTCTGGTCTGGCCTGTCCCAACCTGGCAACCCAGGGGAGGTTGGCGGCACAGTCACCATTAGCAGAAATGGATTTCAGTGGTCCCAGTCAGCTAAACGGACAAAGACCAGTCTGTACTCTCAGTCTGCATCTCTAAATGCATCTTGGGAGTTAGACCATCGCGGCTCAATTGTAGACCAAACAGGGAAGCTGATCTCAGATGTGGAGTGGTTCTGTGAAACAGACCGCGGTATTTGTGGCGTAATATACTTTAAAGGGTCTGGTTTCCTCCAGTTTGTACCAGTGTCTTCTCTCCTTCTGCTGTCAAGTTGGTTCTACTTGAAACAGGAAAGACGTTGTTTTTTAAAGGCAGCCCTGTCTTCACTGATTTGATGTGTCTAGACTAGTAACTCCCAACTGAGTTTAGAAAGCTGAAATACATTTTACATAGATTTGAAAATACACACACACACCTTACACGCTTACAACAAACCTTAGTTACATTTCAATACGCACACACACGTATAAAACACCTGAACGCCATGTTGTAGTGCAGAGTGTCGAAGTAAATAGAAATTAAAAGTAGATGAATGATTGAGACAATAATAAATAAAGGCGACTTTTCCTGTCATTTAAACTTAAGAACGCCCACGTGTATTTGTGCTTTAAAATTTCTTCCACCATTTTCATCATCAAACCTACTGGTTTTTCATATTCATATTGTGCACTCCCTCTATTTTTAGAGCTGGTGCAGAGAGTACCAGTATGTGCTGCACAGACTGGGAGCAGAGCCAGCAGGCAATTGATACAATCAGATCCTAATTCAGCTAACTTGTGGGTGGCAAACATGTCGGTTGTGCCTCTCAAAGATTTCTGTGTTGGTTTAATAAAAACTAAACAGTGAGCACCACACAAAGAACATGGAGAGCTTTCCAGCAGGACAGATGGTACCTGACTTTGTGATCTTAGATGCACAGATCTGGATCTCACGAGACAGGATGGCTTGATGAAATTACAAGTCTCTCTTAAAAATTTTCTTTCATATCAAACACATCTGAAGCCAAAAGAAAAGAAAAGCCCGCCAAGTTTAAGAACACACATGGGGAGGTGCTGTGCATTAGAGTGCTCTGAAAGCAGATCAAAAGTGCAAGGAAACAGCAGTGACTGAGCCTCCAGCTGACTCTTAGTCGTTATAATACAGAACATCGGATGGCTGGGTGACAGCAAAAACATGGCTGAAATTGAACAAGTGCAAAATTACACGTATGAGTGACTGAGGCTACCATTTTCAACTTGCCTCAAAACCCACTTGGCAAGCAGGAGTTTCCCACAGTTCCCTTCACAGCCCATCAGTCAGGCCGGAGAGGAGCGGGGGCTTGACTGTCAGGGGTCAGTGCTACACTGAACATGGAGAGAATATGAAGCAGCTGCTTGGGACAGGAGAGTCTGACGTGTCACCACAAATGTTTGTGTGTGTTATCAACCTTCTTCGCTCCTTCACATGAATAATTGTGGGTAATGGTCAAACATTATCATGCATTAATATATTCAAGCTTTCTTCCATTTTTTCCTTTTGCATGTTTTAGAGACGTACGAGTGTGGAGACTGAGTGGAGCGAAAAAGCTGTGCTTCTTGGCATATGATGAACTATACATAATTATTGCTTACGCTCTGTACTGTGAAATATGCTAATGCTATATAAATAACGTTCAGTAATTTAATATAAAGTAAGAGAGTAAAGTTAATAGCATTTAGTCATATTGCCAAGAAAGCACCGTTGATTATGGGACTATAGAAGAAACAAGACAGACATTTTAAAGGACCCTTCAACATAGGAGGAACAATGCCAGACTGAAAGAGACACCAAATGACCACAGACATCTCTGTTTTCATTCCGTATATCTGTGCAGTGGTTTAATTGTCCAACCAGACATGTTAACCATCTATTTATACTATGCCTCCAGCTCTGAGCCTGACAGGACTGTTCAAAGATCAAACCCACGATACTAACAAGCCAGTCGGGCAGGCCGGTGGGTGGGTGGGGGGCCAAACAGACCCTGGTCCCACCTCCAGCCCCGGTGTTATGGACATATTTGTACGATGTGCAGCTCCTCTCTATAGGAATGTGAAAGCTGCTGCAGCCAACATAAATGCCTCCTGACAACATGATGGCAACCCTGCATGCAAAGTCATGGGAAAGTGACTTTGTCTGTACTTCCTTGATGCCGGCAGCCTGCAACCTGCAAGTGAAACCAGCTACTCTCCCATAACCACACCTCTCCTTCTCACTCTGCTCTTAATGTCCTAATGTCCTCCAGCAGGGAAGACAAATCCAGGCAGATCATTAGCACTGACCGCTCCTCATCCCCACTGCCAGACCATATAGGCCAGCGCTGAATGGAAACAGCCCCTCCCCTGTCTCTTCCTCTTTCATGCTTAGGTGTCAGGCCACCCTTATTATTTCCTCTTTGGAAGACATGCTCAGCCTGGCTTCTCTGAGGTTTTATCTGATGACACCGCTCACACAAAAAGCAGGATGGTGAAAAAGGAGGGAGGTTGGGGGCCTCCCACTGACAGCGAGATGGATGCCACAAGTGACAACCTTTTGTTTTAGTAAAATACACTCACATGCTGGCTTTGCAGAGGCCAAAGGCGGAGGCCAAGGGGAACAACTTGTTCACTTGTTCCGTTTGGTTGAGCAAACCATGGCACTGTTGGAACTTGTTACTTTTCCAGGTTTGCTACGCTGTAGCTCATGCTGGGGGGGGGGGGGGGGGGGGGGGTCTTGAGCTGTTGATATAAGCCCCCCTCTCCTTCCCCTCCCTGCTCTGTTGAAAATAAGCATCACAGAAAATACACTCGCTCGTTGCTGCTGCAATAAAAACTCAGATCTGGCTTCAAATGACCTCGCAGCTTTGTCCCCCTCTCTGAATAGTTGACTGGCTCTAAAGTGGCAGTTTATACTCTACGTGCCAAAAATGTCAATAAAACCGCCCTAATCGCCCATCCGATCTGTAATAGCACCTGCTTATGGAAACACAACACGCCCCTGCAGTCTATCTGTGCAGCTGCAATGTTTCCTTCCTTCCAGACCTACTACGGTCGGAAACACAGGTCGTAACGCAATTACGCATTCGGACCGGCGCCCTGTGTTTGCTGAAATGACTTCCTGTGCTTTCTCTCCTATTCAAACTCCTCCCGGCTCTTGATGAAATATTAAAATTCGACAAATTGCGACAAAATACGGCTACAGCTCCTAAATTTCTCTATTTCATCTCCACATGAAGGAAATGACGCAGCGACTTAAACACTGCGTAATAAAGCAGATTAATATGCGGCCGCGAGTTTCTTTTTTAAATTGTCCCATTACAATAAATAGATATAAATATCAATTATATTGGAGGAAAAAACCAATGAATTTGTCCAAACGATTTATTTTAAAGACCCGAATTTTATTTAGGCCTTAAAATTTATTAGCCATTATTTTTACAACCCAGTTAATATAAATATGTATCAGTTTTCTTTCCTGGAGTTTAGTTTGTGTCGGAAATTAAATCAGTAAATAAGATCACCAAATAGATGATGGATTTATTTGTTTTCGAATAAATAATTTCATCCAAAAAAGGCCAAACATTTCAATTAATAAAACCTCAGGTCTCTGCACTTTAAAAGTCAGAGTGGGCCTTCGTGTCTCTGCCTCAGCTGGGGTTTATTTTAACAATCAAATGAGTTAAGCTTGATTTAAATTCAGATCTGTGCCTAGTTATTTATTTAGATTCATGACAAAAAAAATCTAAAAATTAACCTTTTAGATGACCATGAAATCTGTTTTTCACGAAGTCATCCCGAATGGGGAAAGAAAATGTAAATATTAAATTTGCAGTAACGAATAAACTAATGTCCGGTCCGTCATTTTTGTGCGTAAAGTTTGAACAGCGGGTTATTGTTAAAATGGATCATTTTACATCTGCATCTGTTGTATAAAGAGGATCAAATCATTTTCTCCAGTATTATTTTAACAGTGTAATAACTCCACAGTGAGGGACCTACCGATACACTCGTTGGCCTCTCTGGCCGTGGCGCGCTGCCAGGGTCGGTCGTAGTGGAAGGGTTTGCACCTGTCGCACTCCGGTCCCGCCGTGTTGTGTTTACACTCACACACCAGATTTCCTTCTCTGTCCTTCACGCATTTTGATGCGTGTCCGTTGCACTTGCACCGTCCTCCGACCTGCAGGTCCGACACGGCGTAAAAGTAGGAGTCCCGGGCCAGCTCCGAGTCGTCCTCGTTCTCGTCTCCGAAGGTGTGCAGCCGGCTGAAGATCACCTTGATGTCGGTGGCCGTCACCCAGTCCTGCAGCACCGGGGAGTTGTCGAAGTCGTGCGCCGACGGTCTGCCGTCCAGGGTGCTGAAGGCGATGAGTCCACCTGTGAGAGGGTGCATGTCCGTGTGCGAGTCCGTGCAGATGGCCTCCTGCTCGTTCTGCTTGGTGATCGTCGCCTTGTTCTGCCTGTTGTACATTTTCTTGCACTGGGTGGAATAAAACTGAAACGGCACCCAGGACTTGCCGTAGTCCATGGACTTGTATATGGCCATGGACTCGGGTCTGGGTGAGCAGAACTGCAGGCTCACATAGGTGACCTCAAACTTTTTCCCCAGCGACAAGGTGAGGGTGACGTTCTGCGGGTACTGCATGTAGTTCTCGGACTGCCAGCAGGTGAGGTTGTGCGGGTTGTTGAGGTCCGTCAGGTAGGCGGGTGGATGGGACTTCTTGGGATCCCCGGCGTCGCAGGTGTGACAGTCCCTGGTCCTCTCCTCTCCCCGCTCGGTCACCACGCAGTACCTGGCGGCCGGGCTGCCGCAGCTGCTGGACACACGCACGTCCTTGCCGAACGCGGAGTTGACGAAATCGGGGATGCATCTCCGCGGGTTCCCGTTCTCATCATAACACGGGTCCGGAGGGGAAGACTGCGCTGCGAACATGCTCAGCCCGTATCCTGCAAACACACCGTCGGCCAGCGCGCAAACTGTCACCAAGGTGACCCAGACCTCCAATAGCCTTTGCATTGTAATCCGTGCACCGCAGGGACTCTGCTGAAATGTGATGGAAACACAGTGATCACAGTTAACAACAGTGGAAGTATGAATTATGACAAAGTGCACACTTCAATGATGCTCGGGTGACATATTTAGAAAAACTTGGACTCACTAGCGAGGCGTGTAACACTGAATGTGTATGAAATATTCTTACAAGGCAAAGAAAACTCCACCCAGGACACTGCCTCCGAGCACTGTCCTCAGCCTGAAAGTGGAGCTCAACTCCTGAGGATCAGGAGAACAACCTATCCCGTTTACGCAGGAAAAGGAGCCGCAGCTGGATGTCTTCAGCTTTCCCCCCCGTCTTTATTCCTATAATAAAAATAAGATATGGCAAAAGCCCAGCTGGCTCTGAGTCTGCCTCTGCCTGTGTGTGTCCACTCAGTCACACCTCTGCCCACCTCTATCTCTTGCTGTCCCATTCCCTCTGTGGTGTTGGAGGAGAGGGGGGTCCACTCCTGGAGAGGAGTCGGAGCCTCTCGCCTGTGTCTGCAGAGGGAGGGGGGGCAGCGACATCTGCTGGCGCCACGGTGAAACTACATGTCGATAATGCAACGTGCTGCAGTTGAGGCTTGTCATTTGAAGAAAAAAAAAAAAGAGCTCCAAGTTTATTTGTGAGAGGAAACAACAGGATAGGATTCAGTTAGATTATCATCTACCAAATGGCTTTGACCGCCATTTAACCTTTAAAGCATGAAGCCATATCGGACCGAGCTGATGTGTTCAAAGAGAATTATCTGCTGTCTTGCATTTGAAAAGAGTCTCTGGGAAATGGCATGAGACAGAAAGCATCTGCCTCTCTCTATTCCTTACATGAGAACATTTTTTTCTTTGCCATGTTGCAACAATTAATGCAAATTTTGCAGCATTTTAGGAGGAAGTAAATATGTGTCATAAACATTTCCTGAACTGCCCGTCTGAGCATTTAGATTACATTAATTCAGACACTGTGCGTGATATTAACCCTTTAAAGAGGAAGCAGCTGTAAACTGTAACTCCAAGAAATTTTCTTGTGCTTGCAAATAAACGGATTGTGTGTTATCTCTGCAACATAACAAAACATGGATATTTGTCTCAAATAAAAGAAGTGAAATATTCCAATTCACCATTTAGTCTGTGTTAGTTGAAAAATGTAACATCACACTATAAGAATTATGACCAAACTTGATGAAGAAGCTCATTATTCAATGTGTGGTGATGTGACAACTAATCCAGTTGTCACAACATTTCTGCACAATTTCACCTTCCAGTTAAATTATTAGAACTGACAACTCACATTAAAGCTACATGTGTAGATGCCGAATAAATGTGATACATTTGAAAAGTTCAACTACAAAGCGGGTAAATGTTAAGTCAAAACTAAGTTAAATAAAAAGTAGTTTCCTTCAAAAACTGTCTGAAATAATAAAGTAATCAGAGTGAATGAGATGATGTGTAACTTCCTCATTGGAGAAACTAATACTGTAACAACTGATCTGCATTACAACCATTCCTGGTCTTCCCTCCATAGAAATCAAGCTGTTGTTATTCTCTCACACACGAGAGCATGACACACTTCCTTGTACGTTTTCTTAAAATATGCCATTTACTTCATTAATTTTACAGTTTATGCGCTATTATGTAATTTACACATTTACCGTTTTGTCCAGCAGTGGTGATACAAAATGTGAGCACCGCTTGTACAGACAGGCAACCAATTAAAAGAAAAGCCTAAATAACTGATAATGATTGCAGATACTTCCGCAGCTAGCATCAAGTCATGAAATGTAGTTTGTGTAGAAATGCTGAGCAGGTCTATTTGAATTTGATTTTGCATCAAGATAACAGAAGGAAAAGATCTGAGTTCGAGGGAAAGGGAGTCAGATGGCTGGAGCTTCAGCTGCTGGCTGCTGTTTGAACAGGAGCAATGGCTGAATAGGAAGGAGATGAGTGAACAGAGTCAAGACATTTCTGTCCATAGCTTACATCTGAATATATTGTAATGGTAAAAAAAACAAAAAAACAGGAATGGCTCTTTCTCAGGTGACTGTGACTGAGTGTAGGGTGTGATCAAACTGTGTCCGCCACAATCCATCAACAGTTACATGAAGGGATATTATAGTAGTGTTGTACCCTCATTACAGGAATGGATGCACATGAGTTCAGTGGTGCAAAAACAATCAGTACTGCCCACAGAGATGTGGAAAAAAGTGATATGGTCAGATGATTCATCCTTCATCCTTTTTTCTGCAAGTGGGCGAGTGCATGCGTGGCACAATCCAAAAGAAAAGTACAGGTCTAAGGGCTTCACCCATACACTGAGGGGATCCAGTGGCTCTGTCCTGTCGTGAATCATATGTTGTGGCCTTCACAGTCACCAGTTCCCAACACCGGCAGAAGGTTTTGGACTGACATATCCCTGAGTACAACTCAGTACAGAGTGCCATTGCAACACTGACTCCACTTCATCATCTATCTGTAATTGTGAGACGATTCTTAGTATGAGTGGGGAAATGGTCTATACCACATGACATCTACCTCTTATGGCTCCACCTTGTCTTTTATGTGAATATAATTTTTTTTCTTTGTCATGTTGCAGAAATTAATATACGTTTTGCAGCATTTGCAGGTAGAAGTTATTGTAAAAGTGTTTGTTGCGGGCCATTCCCTGAAATGAATTGTGCTTTTGAACAAGGGCATCAGAAATATACTTATTCATAAACTAGCATGTGACGTCTTCCTTCTCCTATTTGTGTCTTTGTGTGCAAAGACACTAGTGATGTCAGAGAAGTTACAGTAAGTGCAATCCAATAAATAGAAAGTGATACTAGCACAGTGTGAAAAATTAAAACACATTACAAATATTCACAATGTGCAACTGCATTTCAGTACAATTTGATACCGTGGGATGAACATGGTACAGAGGAGGTCAGGCACCTGTGGGCGGAGGGTGGTAGTTGGGATCTCATCTCGGCCTCCACTGAAAGAGGGCTCTCACTGAATGAAGCTCTTGAATGTGATGTTTTCACATCAAAATAAATTTGAGCCAGTTCTCCAATTAATGTTTTGCATTTCAACAAACCCCAGGATACAGAAACAAACGTGGATTTCATGTTTAAGTCAATTTCTAATAAAGGTCAGTGTTGTTGGTTGTCTTTCACAAACGATATTCTAAGAAGATAATTAAACAGATGATTTCAACAAGACAGTGATGTCCTGAACTAATTTTTGTATGAAATGAGGTCTGTCGTATAAGACACTCCTCCTATTCTATTCATCAGCACAATGCCATGTAAACCACCTCGGCAGAAAGACTCATTCAGTTCCTGTTTTGCAGCACATGCTGTGCATTCAGGGGCTAACTTAGAAAAGCAATCACATGGGAGGATGTAGTCTAGGTATTGTTTCTCACCACTGGTATATCTGCTCTGTGGTCAATCTGGGATGATCTAGGACACTGATAACTGCAGATGATGGTAAGAGTTAATTCTCTATCTTTTTGTCTCATTCTGTAAAACTATTCTTTATTTCTGTTTCTTTTCATGTGTCAACATGAAGCAGCAGTTTATTTCATGTGATCAGCCAGCCTCAAGTTGAAATGCTCCAGTTTGTTATTTCACAAAGCCTCTGCCTGTTAGCAAAAAGACTGTTAAGTTTCAACAGATCTAAGTGCAAAGCGTTATTCAAGCTCTGCAGGTTTCCTGTTCCCCTTCTTTTACAAGCTGTTGTCATTTTATTCAGGGCTACACAACATCAACACAACAGACATATTAAAACAGCATTTGCATTGCGATAATCTTAATGTATAAAGAACCCACTGCAGAGACTAGTATTCTGTGCATTGTGGCAGAAACAGTAATGTTCATGTAGCAGGGCTGAACAATATGGCCTGAATGCATACAATGGAATAACACCTGCTTCCTCAGTAGACAATTGATGGGCTTTTTAAACTGAGGGGCCAGGTACTGCTAACAACAGGGCTGATTATACATGTCCTACTTACCCTTCTGTTTTTGGTTTAATATGGTACTGTATGTGTACATATAGTCATTTTAATGTTACACGCTTAGCTACATTTCAATACACACACAGCTGTTGGAGTTCCCTGCTAGCTTATTAACCCTTTAATCTTCATCTTGGTGTTAACTTCTGACTCAATCATCAGCAAATCTCTCTCTCTCTCTCTCAATATATTTATATATATATACACACACACATATATATACATATATACAATTTAATATTAATACCAAATTAAATTAAGCAATACTACCCTTGTATATAAAAACATACAAAAAGCATTCATTCATCTTCTACTGCTTATCCGTTTCTGGGTAGTGGGGGGTGCTGGAGCCAATCACAGCTCATACTGGGCGAGGGCGGGATACACCCTGGACCAGTCCATCACAGGGCCAACACACAGAGACAGACAGAGACCAACAACCAGTCACACTCACACTCGGACCTACGGACAATTTAGAGTCCCCAATTAACCCAAACATGATGTCTTTGGTCGGTGGGCGGAGACCAACACAGGAACGGGGTGAACATGCAAACTCTGCACAGAAAGGCCCCAGGCCTGGGAACCGAACCTGCAACCTTATTGTGGGGCAACAGCACTAACCACTATGTTGCCGCGCTGCTCTACAAAAAAGATAAAAATGTGTTTCGATAATAAACTGAGTCATGCAAGCAGAGAAACCTAAGAGAGTATAGGTGATAAATACTTAATGGTGAATAGTTACCAAAAAGAAATCAGTTGGAGCAACAGGTTGAATAATCTGTTAAAAGTAATGGATACATGCTAGAAAGAATAAGACAATAGTCAAGAATACATATTTAAGATAGATGCTAAACAGTTAAATAGTTAGCTAAATAGTTAACAGTTTGAAAAGATACTGAGCAATAATAAATGTAGTAATGTAGACAGTCATTAGGCGGTGTTGATGAAAGTGACTTGAGCTCATCTGATAAGGTTTCAGCAGCACATCTGCTACTGTGCAGACACCATAAATTCAATTTAGTTGGGATGCGTTTTCCGCAGGTCTTATCCAAGTAAGTATTGAGTTACAGCACATGCTTCCTGGTTGGTCTTTTCCTGTTTTGATGGGCACAGGTGACCACAGTGTTTCCATTATGTCATAGTGTCCCAGTGATATGTCCGCCACATCTGGGCACAATTATAGCTTCTGAAATTCACATCCTGGAGACCAAACATACTGATCACATAATAAATCATAAGCGGTAGTGAAGGAAGCCCGGAGAAGCACCACATTATAATTTTACCCCAATTAAATTGTAAATTGTTTGTAAAGTGTGTTATTTCTTTGTGTGGTTTCTGTGGTTTTAGCTGTTTGTCACCAAAGAGGCATACAGCCCAGCCACAGGTGTCATGTGATATGTAGTATTCAAATTCCAGAAAGTCTCTACTTACTTCAGTGTTGTACTTTATCTGCCTTTTTGGCTTTAACATGCTTAAAGACAGTTTTTTAAAATGACTTAAATTTTTATAAAGAACTTGGTTTATTACCAGGTAAAGGAAAGTCAAGAGGATCAAATAGGAAGTTGTCATTGTAAGATTAATTTCCATCCAGTTGTGAGTCATATGAAATCTGGTGGCAGATGATTTAAGAATGAAAATGCAGAAGTCGTGGTGGCTGTTTTTGAACAGCTCACCTCCGGTCCAGTCACACAGTCTATGACTCACTGGTTCTGGTAGGAAGTGGCAGGCTGTACTCTCTGCCCTGGTGTCTTTTCTGTGGACATTTGTGTTTGTAGACTTGCGTGAGCCTCTTACTCTGAACTGTGTTTGATTGTTTCTGGTCAGGAGCAACAATGGTTATAAAGTGTTGGAAACAGCAGTAACAGGAAGTTTGTAGTACTGAGGAGAGATAATGTATCGGTTTCCCGGAGCACAATAACAGTGTGTAATTCTTGTTTTTATTTTGGGACTTCCTGTTGTCTTTCGATATTGTGATGCTTCTACAGAGGATGGAGCCCAGCTCATGCACAGAAGATCGTATCCAGCATGTCCTTGAGCGTTGCCTCTGTGACCTTGGTCTCAACACTCCTGACAAACAACTCTGGAATGGTAAGACCCAAACACCTGTTTAAAACAGTTATACAATCTACGAAAAATGCTTAAAATATACAACAAACAGCATATGTCCACAGGTCATACCATTAGTGTACATCAAGTTAAAAGTACAGATGTTCTAATAAAACCAATGCTGGGGTAAACTCTGGTAAGACTGTGAAGATAAACAGGTTGTAGATGTCCTGTTTATCTTCATTAATGCTATATTTATTAAATGATTTAATTTATAACAAAATACAAAATAGAAAAAAACGAAGTAATCAAATGGGAACATGTTGTCCATTGACATAGATTCAGATAGGAAGTGAAAGTTCCAAGGAGAGACAGAGTGACAAATAGTGTGGGGGAATATCATGTTGCTCAAAGAAGTTTAGTTTTGCAGCACTTACTAATATTATGCCCTCTTTCACAGGACGGTGATCTAATCAGGTGCTGTCATTCAGGAGTCTATGAACTATTAGCGTACAAATTCTATGTTAGCAATATCGTGTTGCCTGTCAGACGTCAAAATGAAACGAAAAAAGGAGAAATAAACCTTGATTCAATTTGTTTGTCTCCGTGTGTCCGACAAGCTGGGCTGTGCATAAACCGCTGGTGTTTGGAGGAACTCGTGAAGAGAGATCCCCACAACTTCCTCATCCTTCTACAGAAAATACTGAGGAAAACAAAAGAGGTCATTCTGACATTTTCCAAACTGTTCTGCATAAAGAGACAAACGATAGTGAGTTTCAGTTCAGGATTTTTCTCTGTTTTACAGGTACAAGAGCAGTGTCAGTATGAACTGGTGGTACCCCTCTCTCTCCTGTTCTCCTCAACCCTCCTAAATGTGAGTAGCGTTCAATTATGATGGGTAGATATACAAGCATAGTCTGTTATTGCACATTTATTCTATTTCTTTTTTTATTATTTTGTTTTCATTCGGATTCTTTTTCTCTACTTCTTTTAATAACCACTTGACTTGCTTGTTGTCTGCCTCTTTCAGGCTCCTTTTGTGGATCCAGAGGGAGGTGTGCTGCAGGAGGCTTACCTGTTGTTCCATAGTTTCCTGTCCTGGCCTGAGCCGTGCTGCTCTGCCAGCAAACGCCTGCTACATATCATCCAGCAGGAGCTCAGAGCACCAGGTAGCACAATTGTCTCCTGAACTGCAGTGAAAGGGCCTAAACACCATCTCAGTGTTTTCACAGAGTGTGAGGAAAAAATGCTGCTGTAGCCTTCTCTCTGTGTGTAATGTACATGATACAAAATATATAAATATAATATTTATAATGTAAAATACATATGAAAAATACATTGGAATTTGATTATAGTAAGTCAGATGTACAGTTAGTCCAACAGATAGCTAACAGTAAGGAATGCTTAAGTTATAAAGCCAAAAGTAAGAAGAATAAGAAAAAAAATTATGAAAAAAAAGAACATTTAATTCATATAAATTAAGTTATCTTTATAATATCATTTACTGAGCCAGTGCTGCTGCATAAGACAGGGTTCAAGCAGTTAGCGAAGTGTAGACGGCGTAGTAAACGGTTAGATAAATGTAAATTAACAAAGACTATGAGATACCTTGTTAAAATAAAGTAATATCAGAGAACAATTGAAACAGTCAGCTAATAATACTAAATATGTTGTGAATGACTTAAAGTGGATCAAATCGCTAAATGCTGCAAATAGTAGGCTCAAAAAAGTGACAGATGACAGTTGATCTGTTTCAATGTCAGAATTCATTGTTGAACTACCTTACAGTAATAAAGTTCAAGTAGTTAGCTTAAAGTAATGTATGAAAATAGAGATAAATATCTTTAAATAATCGATAAATTGCATAATAGATAGTGGGTAATTGATGAAAAAGCTAAAATTGACGGATAAATGGTTGAGACATCCAGCTCCTCCTGGCTTAATTGCATCGCTGTGACCATTTGAGGGCGTTGTTTGCCTACTAAGGGTGTAAACTGTGTCTTTTTCTGTACAGGTATTTCATTTCAAAGACTGGTGAGGGCCGAGCAGCCTTTTTCTGCTGCTATTCACAGCTCTACAACCATGTAAGTTACATCTGTCTTTAAAGACATCAGTCCATATGGTCATTATAAACAGCATTAAAACAACATTGCTACTATATCCATACATCTTAACCTCAAAAAAAATTTTATGCTTTTCAAATAAAATTGTTTTATAAGATTATCACGGTATTGCTTTCCTTATGTATGTCCACGTGGGTTCATCTGCGTGTCTTTTTTAGGACAGTACTGTTAGTCAGCCCAGATGAAGACGTCCCTCCAGAGGTCCAGTCTGTCTCTGAGCAGCTGAGTAGCACCCAGCCCTCCAACAGAGATGTCACCGTTACCCTCATCCAGCACAGCATTCAGGCTGCTCTGGGCGCCAAACTGGACCTGCAGGCACTACAGACTACTCTGCAGGTGACAAACCCACACTACACACTTCTGTATGTGTTTCCTTTTCATTTTGGATGCACTCAGAAACAAGCTTCTTGTCCTACAGACAAAGCAGACCAAGGAGTTGGAGCAGCTCCTGGATGTGGTGACCAAGAGCATGGAAATTGCAGCCTCTTCAGCAGATCTCAGCACAGCAAGACAGGGTCTGCTGAGCATCATGGAGAGCCTCAGAGAAAGCCTTGGTGTTCCTGTTCCTGCTGACGACACTGGTAGGACAAAAACTGAGTCACGAACAGAAGCTAAATAAATAGAACATGCAGACTGTTGTGATGAGTGAAATGTTTGTCGGGAAAGGGTTTGGTTACTGAACCTGTTTGTCAAGTTTGCGTCAAACATCAAGGATCATTAATATGCGTCTCACCCTCTGTCATTAGGGACTTTTGAGACGTTCATGCTGCCTTTCCCCAAATGTCACACATGTTGTTGGGAAAACGACAACTTTGGTAATTAGCTCAGTGATCCTTTCATACCTGCATCATAACTTAGAGGTCTATTCTTATCTTTAAAAATGTTTTTGTTCTTCTTTGCATTTGTGCAGACATTCTGAATGACATCCTCCAAAATGAGTCGGATCTGGATTCAACTGAAGAGTGTTTCCTAAAATTAGAAATAGAGGATGAGGATAATTATGACACCAGTGTGGATGAAGAAGATGAGTCGGACGGAAACAAAGTGGACCTCTGCTTTCAAAACCACCGCATCTCCACCGCCTCCTCCTCCTCCTCTAGGGACTCCAGCTATTCTCTGTCATCCAGCTGGTCTTTGCCATCCACCTCATCAGGGGTGGAAAGTGACTTCAGTGGACTTGACGACACAGTGCATGAGGACACAGAGGAAGGTCAAAACAGCCAACCAAAACTTAGAAAGAAACCCAAAAAGAAGTGTAGATCCCTGTTAGGCGTAGAGCGGCTCTCTATGCTTTTCAAGAATCCCCGCACCCTAAACATTTGCCAGCGCGTCCAGAGCATGGGTCATTGCAATGATTTCACCAAAGACCTTCAAAGAACTGGGCCCCTGCTCAAAAACTCCAGGTCCAGACAGGGCCATCCTGTACAGCCATCCACTGCAACCTTAGATCCCTTTTCCCCCCAGAAGCATATCTGTGTTGTCAGGAGGCCAATCCTGAGCTGTGATGAGGGGGATGTAACAGAGGTGTCTACCCTGGTCAAAGTGGTGGTATTTGGAGGTGACAAAGAGGCCGGCAGGTTAGCTAGGGCATACAGTGACCTGCAGCAGAAAGAGAGGAAATGCCCCCGACTCACCAAGACCTGCAAACTTCAGTTTTATTTTGTTCCCACCAAAAGGAGAACTACAGGAAGCCCAGGACACACACCAACTGAGGGCCAGACAGGAAGTTCAACAAGAGCCAATGTGTCACCGGTGAGAATGTGTGTTGTCTGATGTGTATTTGAATGTGTATTTATGCAGAGCTTCTCTGACACCACTTTCTGAATGCTCCCTAAAAGTTGCACAAGTGACATTGTTGAATAGTTGTAAAATATAGACCAGCTAGGTGCCAGCAGGTTTACTGTTTCGCAGGCAAACACCAAATTTCAGGTAGAAGACCATTTCTATTGATAAGGTTTAATTAATTTATTATCTATATCAGTCCAATTCTTTAATAGTTTATTTTATTATGTTGATAATAAACAGATTTTGTTCCAAAGTGTCTTTCCCAGAATTTCAAAGGTCAAAGAGTCTAACAGAGAGATAAGCCTCATCAACTAAAGAGTTCTTTTGTAGCAGGATAAAACTTCTTAACCTGGCAACCATAAATTCAGTTTGTTTTAATAGTAGATTCATTTTTATAATAAAATGTTTTATAAACTTTTTGTAAAGTCATTAATCACAGTTGACACAATAAACCTTAGATGCTCTGTTACAAAGGGGTGCTTCTACTCTAATGACATGAAATGTTATTAATCCATTACCTTCCTTTTTTCTGATAGGAGAGTAATGAGTTTGTTCTGGAGGACAATTCTACACAGATCGCGCAGATGTTGGGCGCCTTCGATCCCTGGTACGAGAGGAATGTCCTCAGTCTGCTCAGTCTTTCCTCTGACGTCCTTTGTCCGGTAAGTTCCTCACCTCTGTGTGGTCCAATCACTGGACACTAAGTACAGAAAGAGGTACCTGTACTTATACCATGATTATGGGAAATGAAGGATCTGGTGTATTTATAGCTTGATCAAACTTGGGATAGTTATCTCAGAAGAATCTCTCAGCCTCTGCTACTCTGACATTTTTTGTTATTCATGGTTAAAACTGTGTTTTAATGGCTGTTGTTAATTTGAAATCTGCCACTCTCAGCATGTGAAATGGAAATCACTTTCAGTTGAGGTTTTTGTTTGTTTGTTTTTTTTTTTTTACCAATAGCCATTTGTGACATTAAAATATAATTGTTCTCTTCAATGCTATGAAGACTGACTGTTTTTTGTAGGCAGTAACAGGTGCTCTCTTTGCTGTGTGTTGTCTGTCACTCAGACTGCTTGGAAGGAAAGTCACGTCTCTGAGGGCAGCGGCAGCGTGGAGAGTCTTCCCTTGCTGGCTGACCTGGTGCTTTATTACTGCAGACATGCAGACCAGCCTGTTCTGATGCAGCTCTACCAGGCTGAGGTCAGAGGAGCACTGCACACACACACACACACAGACACACACACAGTCAGTGCCCACAGTGCTTTGTGTCTTCCTCTGTGCAGCTGACCCTGGCAGGAGGAGAGAGGAGAAGGGAGGTGTTCATTCATTCTCTCGAGCTCGGGCACTCTGCTGGTACCAGAGCTGTTAGAGCCATGGGTGAGTCACAGACCCACCAAGACAGCTACAACACCACACAGATACACATGCACACACACACACACACACACAACTAACAAACTAATGTGAGCTACGTACAATTTGCTTCTAGGTGCAGCCAGCAAAAGGTTTGGAATTGATGAGGAACGAGAGGCAATCCCTTTAACACTAAGTGTTGCCTACAACAAGGTATTGTTACTGTAACACAAACAATAAGACATATTGTATTTTAAAGGTCACAGCCTTTTAATCCTGGACTGCACATCTTCGCTCACTTTCAGGTGGCTGTCAGTGGGAGGAGTCAGTTAACCCAGGCAGAGATAGTCTGCACATCAATCAATATTTACAAAGCCTGCGGGAAGCCAGAGCATTTATGTGATGGTAATTGCCTAGTTCCCATTTCTTTGTTTTTGTTGTCTTGTTTTTGTTTGTTGTTTTGCTAAGCAAATTGTAGTTTGTCCAGATTCAAGAGGAGAAAGTCTGCAGCTGACCGTTACAGAAGTCCTAAAGAGGCAGTGCTCCAAGTCTAAAAAGCACTACAACCAGGTGAATGGTGGTTTTACACGCAATACAATCTCACACACACCGTGCCTTTAGATTACCCCTCCTCCTTACACCTCTCCTCCTTACACACTTCCTCTGGCAGCACATCTCAGTATCAGAAGCAAAAGTGGACAAGGTGCAGGTGAATGGAGGAGATGACGGGACGACCTTTGCCGTCTGTCTGGATCAGGATGAGAAGAAGTTCATCCAGAGTGTGACCAGGTACAACACAGCATCATCACTGCCTATCATGTCATTACAACTACAAATACCGCAATAATGTAAAAACACTCCATCATTGGTATGAATCCTGCACATGAGAGCTCAATAAATGGAACATGCAGGTGTTGTACTGCAGTGGACTGTAAAAGTAAATCACATGTCTTAAATTTGTACTTTGGTCCACTCTTTAGTTAATTTTTTAAAATTTATTTTCAATTCATTTTATTTTTGCATTTTTCAAAAGACATGCAGTAAAGCTGTACGTTTGTGTACCTGCAGGTGTGAGGTGTCTCTCTGCTGTAAACCAGGAAGCAGTTCAGACTGGAGGACCTACAAGGCCTTACCAGGCCAAGTCCACCCTCTACACCCGTCCTACTGCTCTCTGCTGTGCCTTCCCATTACCTCGTTCTCAGCTTCCTGTTCCTGACACACTTTGTACTGCACTGAACAGACCACTGGGGTTGTAAACCAAAGAAACACGGGATGCCGAACATAGCTACTGAAAATGAAAGTATTTTTCTAACTCACATTCTGCATATCACAGGTTTGTCCCGCAGTTGACATTAAGGAGTGTCATACTCTATTTAGAGGAATGGCTCTATGCTTCCTGCCCAACTGTCGGTCTCAACTGTGTTCATTGTTTTGTAGTTTTTGTATGGAGGATTTCACAGGTTCTCAGGATCTCAGAATTTTGAGAGACTTCACTTCTAATATGTCAATTATCTGCTGTCAGCATAAAACTGATTACTTGATTACCATTGTGTACGTTCTGTTGATCCAAGATAGAGAAGAATCTCCCTGTTAAAGAAACATGTAGTTAGATAAGTTATTTATTTTAGAACAATAGCAATAAAAGATATTTTTTATTTGTTTTGAAATGAGCATTTTATTGTTTTTGTGTTGTAAAGTTGAAATAAAATCATTTTGACTGAGCTGTGACTCTCCTCCCCTGAGCTTCCTCGCTGGAGCTGGTTACACTCTGTTTCACTCAAACACTGAACATCATGTACTGTCATTGAAATATTTCACTCACAGGGCATCAGGTGAGAATCTTTTCAGCCTTTTATTTCACAATGGTAAGTGAAATGGTAACTCTGTTTTACTTAGAGTTGATGTGAGTTAGAGTTAGAATAGTAATTTTATAGTTAATTGCATTTACATATGAATAATAATTTCATTATGTCATACACTCATGCAGATGGTGTTTACCAACCATCAGTTCTCGTAAAGCATGATCTGTTCCAGTTGCACCAGTTTGGGGCTGCAGGAAGAACTCTTTAAAGTCATCTGAGTGCTGAAATTAATAAAGGAACAAGTGCAACTTTTCGTGGCAGCAAATAAGTGCATCAGGTGTTGGTTTGAAGTTAGCAGAAAGAGTTTATCCTTAAATATCAAAGGATGGATGGTCCCAAGGGTGAGTGTATATATTTCCTCTCCAGATGACCTTAATTACTGCAGCAAATAAGCTTGTTCTGATGGTTAAGTGTGAGGACGTGACAATAACACTTAGGATCTTCATTTTCAGATGATGTGACTCTTCCAGATCTGGAGTCCAGCCTCCACATTGAAGTCAAGGCTCTTCTCAAACAGATGGACATCCAGAGAGTTTCCCTGAAAGGTCACTTCACCTGAGGCAGTATAGGGCACAAATATGTTTTAACATCTAATACCAAAATTAACATTTTTTTAAGAAGCCAAAGTAATTGGGACAGATTGTCTTACATGTCCTCACAGTAAATATGAGGCAGGCCAAGGAGCTGAGAATTTGGGGGACGAGCCAATCTGCCTATCCAGCTGTAAACTGGTTTTAACACTACATATGACATGTTTATTAGTGAGATGTACTAGTTAAGCTTGAGAGCCAAGCAGTAGCCCTCTGTGATTTTGCTAAACTAGGCTAACCAGCTTAGTTTAGCAAAATCAACGAGGGCTACTGCAGAAATACAAATGCATGAGAACATGAGTGATTCAATCTCATGTGACTAAGGAAGTCAAGAATAGTTCATCAATTTTCAAAATATGTTACAGTATAAAATGTTGGTTTCATTTATTAGATTTTTTCATCTGTGAGGAAAAAAAGTGATTTATCAAGATCCTACTACTTTCCCAAGATTAATAGACAAACTTAGTACTTTGTTATGTGCATAATCATATTTAAGGCAAATAACTGCATGTCTGCTCTGCAGGATTGTTAAGATGGACTCTTGAAAAGAGGGTGAAGGCTGATCCATCCTGCAGCGCTGCATTGATCACAGTACTGGTCAGGATGCTGGAAGAGAAGCTGCAGAGGGTCAGCAGTTCTGCCTCCAGATTTCAAAATTAAAGTCTTCAAAACAACATGTACATTTACAATCACCTGTTTGTGAACATTTTTCCATCTTTTCAGATCAGGACAAATATTGTACATCTGCAAGAGCTTATTAAAAAGCAAATTTCAACATATATTTTTGCTTTGTTGATATAGGTCCATAAAATGCAATACCACGTGCATATCATCCCAATACTGCACGCTCTCTACTTCATGGTTATTCAGGTAAGACACAACTATGTGACACAAAGCTGGCAATGTGTACATGACTGAGATTTCTACGGCTGTATAAAATTGTTAGATTAAGAAGTTAGTTCTTCATCACACATAATATTGCCAGTGTTAATGCTTTACCATCTCAACATTCCAGTCAGATCAGTTGATTCCTGCCAGCCTTTATGGGAGAGTGTATGACTGTTTGATGAAACTGCTGATCTTACCGCTGCCTCACTCAGCTGTGGCCCTCAAAACACTGAGAAGCGTCAAGATGGAAATTACCACACCGGGTATAAAACATCAATGCACACTTTTCCACCCCATCCAATTCTGTAAGATAAACGAACCAATTTTTCTCCACAGGCTCTTCATATCTGAGGAGAGTCATGGCAGAGAAGAACTTAAACAATAAGCATTTCACTGTGCAGGAAAGGTGAGTAGAAACTCTCGGTTTGTATCAGTGAAGCAGTGTTTCCAACTAAATCAATAGATTTTAGTACAACCAGTTCCCTGGTTTCCTCCAGAGTGTTTGTGCTTGTAGACCCAGATGTGTTTTCTACTTTAATGGAAGGAACATTGAGAGCACACTTGGAGATGTGCAGCTCATTCAGGGACACAACAACCATGGAGAAAAATTTGATGGCACATGTGCTGTGGGGCGGGGCTAGGGGCGGCATGCCAAAGCTCCAGACTGAATCAGGCTCTGGAGGTAAGAAAGTTGAAGAGGGACATTGTCAGCCATGCTAACCGTCTGTCCACTTCATTTGGACTGGACTGAAATATCTTGAAACCTGTCATGATGTAATTGGTATTCCCCTAACTTTTCATCTAGTTGCAACGCACTGTGACATCACCCATTGGTTTTTAAAATGCTGTTTTAAAGCCTTGAGTTTGTAATTTGGCCATTGCTGTTTAAGGGAGGGAGGTGGGGGGGCTAATCTGTACTCTATGATTGTCAGGCCAGTTGCTATGCGGTACAGTCTGTCTATTACATGGTAGCCACACCCCTAATGTATATCTTTCTTTATGGTCTATTTTCCTGGTAATATGTTTTACTGAAAGGTTTCAAGTTAGACTGATTAGGAAAACATTTACTGTACTAATATCGCTAGTGAGAAGTACAGCCATTTTCTCTTAGACTTCAGTACAATCTGACTTCCTTCTACAACCAAGTGGAGACGTCCACTTTTTCGTCTATGCTTTTCATTCACCAAAATTCCAACATTTACTTGATGGATTTGTACAAAATTAGTGGACTTCCGTAGTCCCCAGAGGATGATGCCTTTTGACTTTCGAGATCACTAATGTTTTGTCTGATGCGACTTTGAGCTTCAGCTCTGATTTCCTCCCCCATGTCTCTGGATTGTAATTTGAAATTTGAGGATCTGAACTTTTCCCCTAAAGTTACCATCAGGTTTATGGTTATGTTTCAACTCATGAACGCATTAGCATTGTGACTCAATAAATAAAAATGGTGCACATGGTGAACAGCTCTTTTTCACTCAGACCTTCTTCATCTCTTGTGTATTTCAGGCTTTAGGAGACCACATGGTGGAGAAATATTTTGAGGAAGTGGTGCTCGCTGTGGAGCGTGGGATAAAGGACGGCATTGGTGGCTGTGTAGCTTATATCAACAGACTACAACACATACACAGGGATATTTTGACTGTCGCTGAAGAAGGTGTGTGGTCCTTACTCTGCTGTTAAAGAGCAAATTATTATGAGCAGAGACATTACGTTTATCTCTTTTTTCCCAGAAAAACACAAAAAAGATTGTTCATGTTTGTGCACCACCACAATGTCCTATCCAGAGATCAAATTCCTCCTGTGGAAAGATGACGAGGATCTATGTGAGTAAAAGAGGCAAACAAAAACAGTCACGACTTCATGTTTCGCATCCAGAAGTAAATACATAAGTCAAAGCTGCTACAGTAATTACTTTACTTTAAATGCATCTTTCATGAAGGGAATCTGCTGGAAAACTTCACCCTCAGCTCTTCCTCCAACTCTAGTCTTGATGAGGAAGACATAGACAAAAGACACTCAGTTCGGTCTGAAGACCGCCAGAAAGAGAAAGATCTAAGGAAGAGAGACCCTGATGGCACAGAGCAGACTCCAGTCAGAAATCCTGCTTCAGTTTTCATGCAAAAGGCCTTCACAAACTCGAAGATAGAAACTTTGGGTCTAATGATAGAGAAGATGCAAATATATCGTGGAAGCTCTCCTGTCCTTCAGGAAGTCAGGAGGAATCACACGGTTCGGGTGGTGGTAATGGAGGACGATCGTGTGCTGGGACGACTTAGTAGAGCGTATCGCTCTATTCGGTGAGCAGCTGGTTTTCATGAACAGCAGGCTAAGTGATGTTTGACGGTTTGTATTTCCATTGTGTGTGTGAGAACTTCCAGCCATCCAGTGATGTTTTCTATGTTTTCCAAAAGAGACAGAGAGTCAAAACATCTTTTGTTGACCAAGAAACTGAACTTACAGCTGTACTACATCCCGATCAGGGGTCTGGAGCCTTCACTCATTTCACCTGTGAGTTACTCAATGCAACACTGTCTGACTAGTATGAACTTAAAAAGACTGTATGATTAGAATATGGCGTGTGTCCATTAATCTGGCACATGTCAGGATGGGGGTAGACTGTCTCTCGCCCTCTCCCTGGGAAGACTGGATCCATGGTACGACATCAACATCAACAGTCTGAGAGCTGCCATCTCCACACTGGCTAAACAGGTAACCATAGATTTAACCAGAACAAAGAGTTTACAGCCACATGCCTGCAACTCTGTCAGCCTGTATTTAGGCTTTGCATTGCTCTGAGCATGTGTGTTTAGCATGTTTTACATTTTGAACAACATCAAGTTGAACAAGAGAAGGGAGTTTTTCCTCATCTGTCACTGTCTTCCTCCTCTGATGTCTGTCCACTGCAGCCCTCTAATCCCAGCCGGCCACAAGAGAAAAACTTCTTCCTCCTGGACACTCTGTGTTACTACCTCCGCTGTGGGACGCAGCCAGTCAACCTACCCATCTACTCTGTTAAGGTGCCGGGCTGTTGCGTGTTCATGATCACTGTAATGGGATGCAATATTGAAGATAGAAACTTTACTGTGGTATTGCAATTCTTACTTAAAAATGCACAAGTTTGGTAATTCCTTAGATTGACAATGGTTAAAATGACCTTGTGGGATGTGAAATTGCTCTCTCATACTGACGAAAACAGAAAAATGTCAGACACCTCTTCCTTGTTACCAGACAGCCAGCTACAACCAGCTAAAAGGAGAGTTAACAGCTAAATTGAATGCTAATGCTAATGTGTCTGCTGATTGTGTTTAAAGGAAACTTTTCTGAGGTGATTTAACATCCAGTTTATTTTCATTTTGTTTTGCTGCCACCTAGTGGTTCAACAAAATGAGTTGACGCAGCTTTAAGTAAACAGTGCAGGGGAGAGTCTGGCAAATGCTGGCAGGTTAACTGATTTGTGAGTGCTACACACACTTCTTGCTTTGACGAAAGAGCCTGTGTTTAGATGACCCGCTCCAGCTGTGATGAGACTTCTCTGGTGGAGGACATGTTTGTGTCCCATCTGGGGCAGAGTTCCCAGAGTTCAGACACCTGAAAGAAAGGTTTCCAAGTATGTCTCCATCTGTCTCTGTCTCTGTCTCTGTGTTGACACTGAAACTGTTGTTTAAACAAGCGAGATGTTGTCTCTAACAGAGGAACTTTCTGAATACAGAAGGAAGGCCACAATGAACATCATTGGGACAGTCACTTACAGGAAGGTACACATCAATACTCATTATAATATGTAGTACTTTAATACTGTAGTACATTAACAGCAGCATTTGGATTAACCTAGGCTAACTATACTGTTATATCTTTAACAGACCTCTTTAAGCAGGCGAGAAGCTGTACAGGGAGAAGCACCCATGAAATGCGGAGTGGCGATCACATCAGTGCTGGGTGCTGGAACCACAGGTTGACCTTTCACATGAATTTGTGGTTTTTTTTAGTTGACAGATTTATTGTAACACAAAAATGATCCTTTATAAAATATGAATCATTGCTTTTCTGTTTGTATAGGTGAGGATTACCTTGTTGCCAGGTTTGACAGTGTGAATTCAGAAAACAACACAGTAAGTAGTTACTAACATTATATGAAATAATGCTGATAGTAGTCAAAGTACTGCAGCCGAATCTTAAACACTTTCTAAAGCTTTTCTGTTTTGATCATAGAAAGTCCAAAGCCAAAACATCAGCATTAAGACAATGGAGCATCGAACACTGTCAGTCTGTCTGCACAAGCACCCTCGCAGGACATACACTGATATCCAAAGGTAATTCATGGCCCTACAGCACCTCTATTTCACCTTAAGCCAACTGAAACTGTGCCACAGCTATATGTCTTGCTTCGCAGAATAGACATTTCTCCATGTTTGGACCCAGCATACAAGGTCTGCTCCAGGTTCAGTGTCAGTGAAGAGCAAGCAATGCAGCTGAGCAAGTATCTTAACAGAGTCCTGTCACTGCCAATCAATAGCTTCACTGGTGTGTGTAGTTTTGATTTTCATGTGTGTAAATGGAGCACACTGCTGCACATAAACTTACATCAGCACTCTTAGAAAACTGTTCTATTATTTTATAATCAGCATAATGGAATGTTATTACAATGTTAAACGTTTGGGATGCTCTTATTGTGGTAACACTTGGTAATATTCCAGATACATTGATGGCATGTGTATGACATACAAGTAATAAATAAATACAAGTAAAATCATTCCGACATGACACATATAAATGTGGAAAAGTAGTAACAAAGTAGTAACATTCATTTGATATCACTGCAGTGAAGGAAAAAGGGCAAGCTCCAGAAAATTCATTTTCAATAAATGCTATTTCAACTTCTTAAGAATGAACTGTTAGTCATGTCAAGCATTAAAAGACTGAAATGACAAAATGAGCACAAATAAAACGTGGATAGTGAAGTCAGTAGGCGTCAGATTTCAATGCTTGGGTTGTATTGTTTTTGGCCACATGGATTCATTGTTGCATCTCACTGTAACAGGTTACCCTGAGCTGTTAATCTCACAGAAGATGGAAAAACGGGGTTAGTTGTTTTTGACTGTGGTCACAATGTGACTCAGGCACAGTGAACAACAGATCACAACCTGCTCCTCTATTTGCATGGTCACCATGTTTGGTCTGTAGATGAATCCTTTAGATCTGCTCATCATTTCAAAAGTCAACAACCCCTGAACAGCCAGAAAGAGACTATTTTCAGCTCTCAGCAAGATTGAAACCTCAACTTTTTGCAGAAAATCATTGACTGAAGATCTAAATTAACCAACTAAGGGACTTTTTCAAAGAAAGATGTGAGATTTTTTCTGTGTTTTTTGTTGTTGAGGCTCCCAGAATTTCCAACATTAGCTAATGTTATTGCTATGTGTAATGTTGTAATGTTATTGGCAGTATATTCTATTAGCAACATTCATCAAATAGAGACTAATGTTTAACAGTTTTAACTTTAGTTTGAACAAGAAAAGCTGATGCCCCTCTTCAAAATTATCCAAAAATACAAATAAGCAAGCACAAGTAGCAGTAGCTTATTGTTAAAATCAATTTACTTGCTTGTGAGGTATGCCTTAAGCAGCTGGCCTACATGATACATTGTTGGGATTCCATATAGATAAAGTGAATAAAGCAGAATTATACTTATTACATATATGTGCAACGACAGTAACTTCAACCTGAGGTTACAATTGTAGGGCCATGATTTCTGTGTATTCACTATTTTTTATAGAAAAAGAGAATTTAATAAAAACACAATTTCACAACAAAAGAGCAACACATAGACTTATAATTAAAAAACACTTAAGGTGTTTAAAATATACCTTGAGATTTGAATCACAGACATTTGCTCCTCTTATTATAGGCATTTAAATTGCAGTGATTTGGTCTGATTTGTTCTTTGATTCTATAATGTCAGTAATATTGCTATTGTCGAGGATTATTTCTCTTTGCAACTAGGTAAGTTTCTAGATTTTACTCCTCAAGCATCTGAACAGAAAAAATAGATACTATCTAAAGAACACTAAAGAAAAATCAAAAACTGTCATTAAAGGGACAACTACAGCCACTGCTTCTGCTTCACTGTAGGGGACATGTTTGCTTGTTTCCACTCAGAAACAGCATTTTCAACAACTTTTGTAAGTATAGAACCCTTGCTATATCATCTAATGATGGGAGTCAAACCTTTCGAGCAGCTCTCTTTATTGCACTAACGTTAATAATATTCAGGTTGTTGGAATTTCCTTTCACACAGATTCCTGCTCTTTAAAAGCTACATCGCCCAACGTGGGGCTCGAACCCACGACCCTGAGATTAAGAGTCTCATGCTCTACCGACTGAGCTAGCCGGGCCTGTAAGGATGCAAAAAATGGGTTATGTCAGAATGGAACAATTTATTTGACAGACAGTCAGTTACACAGAGTAAACTTCAATCAGCAGGCAATACAGCAGCATAGTGCCCGGTGCTGTTGCCCCACAATGAGAAGGTTGCAGGTTCAGTTCCCTGCGTGGGTTTCCTCCGGGTATTCCCATCATGTTTGGGTTAACTGGTGACTCTAAATTGTCTGTAGGTCTCAGTGTGAGTATGAATGGTTGTTGGTCTCTGTCTGTCTCTGTGTGTTGTCCCTGTGATGAACAAGATTCCTACGAACCTCATGCAGCATCATGTTCCTGCCTACACCTGTTTAAATAGCCCCTCCTCCAGCTCTCTTTCTCTCCCTACTCTACCCAACTTTGCCCCCCCCCCTCCCCCTGTGCCTCTCTCTCTCTCTCTCAACCCAACCGGTCGAGGCAGATGGCCGCCCCCCCGGAGCCTGGTTCTGCCCGAGGTTTCTGCCTCTTAAAGGAAGTTTTTCCGTGCCACTGTTGCCGAGTGCTTGCTCATCGGGGGATCTGTTGGGTCTCTTTAAATAATTTTATAAAGAGTTTGGTCTACACCCGCTCTATATGTAAGGTGCCTTGATGTAACTTTGTTATGATTTGGCGCTATACAAATAAATCTGATTTGATTTGATTTGATTTGATGGACTGGTGACCAGTCCAGGGTGACCCTGCCCTCACCCAGAGTGAGCTGTGATTGGCTCCAGCACCCCACTCAACCTGGAAACGGACAAACAGTAGAAGTAGAATATAAATGAATGAAGGAGCTTCAATCCTAACAAGCTGGCATTTATTATGATTATGATGATTGGTGCCTTTATCTACATGAACTAAGCATGAGGGTTTAGGCTGTGTTACGGAGTATAAAGAAATTTGTCTCATGCTCTCCCGACTGAACCAGCCGGGCCACTACTAGTGAAAAATGGGTCACATCAGAATCAAACAAAAAACTGATGAAGAATGTACAAATCTGTACTTTATTGAAAACAAACAACATAAACAAACACAAGGACCAACACAACTCATCAAGACTGGACTTCAGGGTTCCTACACCTTAACGACACTCTACCAAAGACAATGTCCACATTTGGGTTTGGGAGGAAAGGCGATTTGAAAGAAGTGACCTCAGGTGACCTTAACGACTCTGGTGACCGTCATTTCAGCAACCAGGAACAATGTTGCAGTATCTGTCCCTGGTGGTCTAGTGGTTAGGATTCGGCGCTCTCACCGCCGCGGCCCGGGTTCGATTCCCGGTCAGGGAACGTAGTTTTCCCTCCTCAAGAGACAAGTTGGGGAGTCCGAGGTGGGCACTGAGAAAAAGAACATCAGGCCGCATTTCAATAAATAAACAAAGTGAATACACCAACGTCATACATGAGGCAGCCACTACTTCTGCTTCACTGTAGGGGGCATGTTTGCTTGTTTCCACTCAGGAACAGCAGGTTCAGCCACCTACAGAGGTCTCCCTCACTCACTCAAACCGGCAAATGGACTTTCCTTTCACATATATATATATCTCTCTCTCCTCTTAAGTTACATTGCCCAACATGGGGCTTGAACACACACTCACCAATGGGGGGGGCTCATGGTTTTATGCTTATTTTACTGCTGTTCTTCTTCTATGCAGAGAGGACAAGAACTCAAACTATTCGTCTAGCTCTCTTTATTGTACTAAACCTCCCAAGACTGTCAAATCAGTGTCACTTAAACATGTGCTGGAAGCTGGAATTTCCTTTCACACAGATTCCTGCTCTTAAAAAGCTACACCGCCCAACGTGGGGCTCGAACCCACGACCCTGAGATTAAGAGTCTCATGCTCTACCGACTGAGCTAACCGGGCCTGTAAGGATGAAAAAAATGGGTTATGTCACAATGGAACAATCTATTTGACAGACAGTCAGTTACACAGAGTAAACTTCAATCAGCAGGCAATACAGCAGCATAGTGCCCGGTGCTGTTGCCCCACAATGAGAAGGTTGCGGGTTCAGTTCCCTGCGTGGGTTTCCTCCGGGTATTCCCATCATGTTTGGGTTAACCGGTGACTCTAAATTGTCTGTAGGTCTCAGTGTGAGTATGAATGGTTGTTGGTCTCTGTC
This sequence comes from Remorina albescens, assembly GCA_034769265.1. Taxonomy (NCBI): domain Eukaryota; kingdom Metazoa; phylum Chordata; class Actinopteri; order Carangiformes; family Echeneidae; genus Remorina; species Remorina albescens. The sequence goes on along the minus strand of CM068493.1, from coordinate 16,325,008 downwards.
TGTCTCTGTGTGTTGTCCCTGTGATGAACAAGATTCCTACGAACCTCATGCAGCATCATGTTCCTGCCTACACCTGTTTAAATAGCCCCTCCTCCAGCTCTCTTTCTCTCCCTACTCTACCCAACTTTGCCCCCCCCCCTCCCCCTGTGCCTCTCTCTCTCTCTCTCAACCCAATCGGTCGAGGCAGATGGCCGCCCCCCCGGAGCCTGGTTCTGCCCGAGGTTTCTGCCTCTTAAAGGAAGTTTTTCCTTGCCACTGTTGCCGAGTGCTTGCTCATCGGGGGATCTGTTGGGTCTCTTTAAATAATTTTATAAAGAGTTTGGTCTACACCCGCTCTATATGTAAGGTGCCTTGATGTAACTTTGTTATGATTTGGCGCTATACAAATAAATCTGATTTGATTTGATTTGATTTGATGGACTGGTGACCAGTCCAGGGTGACCCTGCCCTCACCCAGAGTGAGCTGTGATTGGCTCCAGCACCCCACTCAACCTGGAAACGGACAAACAGTAGAAGTAGAATATAAATGAATGAAGGAGCTTCAATCCTAACAAGCTGGCATTTATTATGATTATGATGATTGGTGCCTTTATCTACATGAACTAAGCATGAGGGTTTAGGCTGTGTTACGGAGTATAAAGAAATTTGTCTCATGCTCTCCCGACTGAACCAGCCGGGCCACTACTAGTGAAAAATGGGTCACATCAGAATCAAACAAAAAACTGATGAAAAATGTACAAATCTGTACTTTATTGAAAACAAACAACATAAACAAACACAAGGACCAACACAACTCATCAAGACTGGACTTCAGGGTTCCTACACCTTAACGACACTCTACCAATGACAATGTCCACATTTGGGTTTGGGAGGAAAGGCGATTTGAAAGAAGTGACCTCAGGTGACCTTAACGACTCTGGTGACCGTCATTTCAGCAACCAGGAACAATGTTGCAGTATCTGTCCCTGGTGGTCTAGTGGTTAGGATTCGGCGCTCTCACCGCCGCGGCCCGGGTTCGATTCCCGGTCAGGGAACGTAGTTTTCCCTCCTCAAGAGACAAGTTGGGGAGTCCGAGGTGGGCACTGAGAAAAAGAACATCAGGCCACATTTCAATAAATAAACAAAGTGAATACACCAACGTCATACATGAGGCAGCCACTACTTCTGCTTCACTGTAGGGGGCATGTTTGCTTGTTTCCACTCAGGAACAGCAGGTTCAGCCACCTACAGAGGTCTCCCTCACTCACTCAAACCGGCAAATGGACTTTCCTTTCACACATATATATATATATATATATATCTCTCTCTCTCTCCTCTTAAGTTACATTGCCCAACATGGGGCTTGAACACACACTCACCGATGGGGGGGGGCTCATGGTTTTATGCTTATTTTACTGCTGTTCTTCTTCTATGCAGAGAGGACAAGAACTCAAACTATTCGTCTAGCTCTCTTTATTGTGCTAAACCTCCCAAGACTGTCAAATCAGTGTCACTTAAACATGTGCTGGAAGCTGGAATTTCCTTTCACACAGATACCTGCTCTTAAAAAGCTACATCGCCCAACGTGGGGCTCGAACCCACGACCCTGAGATTAAGAGTCTCATGCTCTACCGACTGAGCTAGCCGGGCATATAAGAGTGAAAAAAATGGGTTATGTCAGAATGGAACAATCTATTTGATAGGCATAGTCAGTTACACAGAGTAAACTTCAATCAGCAGGCAATACAGCAGCATAGTGCCCGGTGCTGTTGCCCCACAATGAGAAGGTTGCGGGTTCAGTTTCCTGCGTGGGTTTCCTCCGGGTATTCCCATCATGTTTGGGTTAACTGGTGACTCTAAATTGTGTGTAGGTCTGAGTGCAAGTCTGAGTGGTTGTTGGTCTCTGTCTGTCTCTGTGTGTTGGCCCTGTGATGGACTGGTGACCTGTCCAGGGTGACCCTGCCCTCACCCAGAGTGAGCTGGGATTGGCTCCAGCACCCCCACGCAACCTGGGGAAATGGACAAGCAATAGAAGTAGAATATAAATGAATGAAGGAATTTCAATCCTAACAAGGTGGCATTTATTATGATTATGATGATTGGTGCCTTTATCTACATGAACTAAGCATGAGGGTTTAGGCTGTGTTACGGAGTATAAAGAAATTTGTCTCATGCTCTCCCGACTGAGACAGCCGGGCCACTACTAGTGAAAAATGGGTCACATCAGAATCAAACAAAAAACTGATGAAGAATGTACAAATCTGTACTTTAATGAAAACAAACAACATAAACAAACACAAGGACCAACACAACTCATCAAGACTGGACTTCAGGGTTCCTACACCTTAACGACACTCTACCAAAGACAATGTCCATGTTACAACCGCTGCTCTGTCCACTTTTGTTGTGTTTAATTTTCCTGTCTGCCAAGCTGCCTGCACAGTGCACCCAGATGCTCCACCCTCTCTACCCTGATTGGTGCAGCTCCGCCTTCATCTCACCTGGGTTCCTGATTGGTGCGGCCTGCTTGCAGCTGGCCAATCCTAGCTGCCCAATCAGGAACCAACTGCTACAAAACCCTGCCAGCCTGTCAGTCTGGGCGGCTGACTGTTAGTGGCAGTTGGTTGATTTTTTGGAAGGTTGTTTGTATGGTGAAAGGCCAAGATAGCAGCCATTGGTAGCTTGTGTGTGTGACTTGTAACCTTTGATCTTTGAAGCCTGGAAGTGGGGCCAGGTTTAGACGTTGTTAGTAATTGACTGATTTCTGCTGTAGACCTTGTGTTTGTTGTATACCCTAGGTCCAGGGGTGCTGTTTCTGATGTGTTTTTTTTTTTAGTTAGGTTGGTAGCCAGCCTTTGTTTTCCTTTTTACTTTGAATTAGTTAAATGATGGCACTGTGTAGCTCCTAGAGAGTCCTCCTTTTGTTATATTCTGTTTTTGATTTAAACAGCACCCACCGGCCCCGTTCCTTGGTTTATTCTATCTTTCTATCTATGTTAACCACTATCTTTATGAATTTAAGTTACAATAAACAACCTTATACCTATTTACAAATGGGTTTTTGTGTTGCTTCCCTTTCCCCTGTGAGCCGGGTCGTAACAGTCCACATTTGGGTTTGGGAGGAAAGGTGATTTGAAAGAAGTGACCTTAGGTGACTTTAATGACTCTGGTGACCGTCATTTCAGCAACCAGGGACAGTGCTGTGGTATCTGTCCCTGGTGGTCTAGTGGTTAGGATTCGGCGCTCTCACCGCCGCGGCCCGGGTTCGATTCCCGGTCAGGGAACTTAGTTTTCCCTCCTCAAGAGACAAGTTGGGGAGTCCGAAGTGGGCACTGAGAAAAAGAACATCAGGCCGCATTTCAATAAATAGACAAAGTAAATACACCTACTTTATGGGTGAGGGTTTAGGCTGTGTTACGGAGTATAAAGAAAGAAAGCACCCACAAAAAAAAAAAAAAAAATACACACCTCAATCATGAGAAGCTCGTATTTGCTGAAAAGTAACTATCCCCAGTTATTGTACTGATGGCGGGTGCCTGTATGTTCATGAACCAAGCATGAGAGTTGAGGCCTTGTCACTTTGTAAAATGCCATAATTGTGTGTTTATTTCAACAGTTGGTCACGGAAACATTTGTTCACCTCCTCTGATTTACTTTGCTGTCAGGAGGACCAAATAACAAATCAACCATGTTCCTCTTGATTTTGTCCTTTATGCTTCTCTGACACAAACAGTACAAATTGGTTCCTTTATTCTGGTTTCAGCTTCAATTGAATGACTGTACACAATCTCCCAATATGTCAGCGGTCAGGTTTCTTATAAATAACACTTTTAACATAAAAACTGCTCATAATTGTGCAATTTAATGATATTTAGGCAGTTGCAGAATAACCTCAGTTCCTGAAATGAGTTAGTTGTATGACAAATAACACTAATGCTGGTAAAAGTCAAATTTTTTCTTGTGGAGAAGATTAGCATAACCTTCTAAAAATGCAAATTCCAGTTTGGCCAAGGCTAATTTACTTGGATATTAACTCCTCCGATGCACAGTTTGAAATTGTGCTGTTGTCAAGGGAGAAATATTTTTGGGGTGTTTTTTTTTTTTTTTTCTTTCTTGTTTTTTTTTTTTTCTGTGTTTGAAACAGCCATGATTTAACTTCATGATTAGCCTCCAACCATCCACATGGCCTTCCCCCTTCGCTGGCATATTTCTTCCTTCACTACATACAGCCTTTTATCTCTCTGTTTTGTTTGTTCCCACAGCTCTCAGCTGCTGACGTGCACGCACACTCAAAGATGTTACAGAAAAGGGAGGGATGAAATATAAACTGCTAGAGGGAGCACATGTGTGTTAAAGCTGTACCCCCCCAAAAAAACAGGAAAAAAAAGAGGAACACAAAAGGAAGAACGAATTCTTCAAGTGGTGAAGTCTGGTATCTTTCCAGACACCGTCTCAGCAAACACAGCCTTTCAAAAACAAGCTGCTTTTTCTTTGCCAGCCAATTAGAGTAGGTTGTAATAAGCTTGTCTATATTCACGGTGTGGAGGCCCCTGATTAGGCTTCTCAGCCTGCAAATTTAATACAGTGGAGAGCGATGCTCGTCCGTGCACAGGTCTGTTAATCTGCAACCAGCTGTGACGGCCTTTATCAACTGCCCTGAGAGTGGAAGCACCAAGCACACCACATCAGTGTGGAGGGAAGCAACTCAGGCTGAAGCTGCATGCACAGTAGAAGCAGACTTTGTGTACAATGATGCATAAATGTGCATTTATCTCTGTCACAAAGTAGAACGCACACCAGTGTAGTTCCTAATTGACTTCAGGGATGCATCATTTCACTACTCAGAAAAGATGTGTAATCAGGCGCCATTTAAAGGACACTTGTTTTGTTGTTGGAGGCAGTGTGTCTGCAGTGTGTATCAATTTGTGTGTGTGTGAGAGAGAGTTGAGGGCAGCTGCTGAGGCAACAGACGTGGAACTGATACCAATCAGTTTTCTCTTCACTATGTAAACATTATTCCCTAAACCACCACCACACCCATACACCATCATGTCATCCTGTTGTCATGGCAGTAGCACATATGGTGCTGGCAGAACAATCTGTGGTCTAAAAAGTGGTCTTCAGTAAATAAATACTGTGTGTGTGTGTGTGTGTGTGTGTAGTGCACATGTAGAAAAGTGTAGTAGAGAGAGAAAAAGCCTGAGAAGAAAAGAAGCTTTTGTTGAAAACTAACTGCACAGTAAACCTCTACAATGGACAGAGAGAGCCTCATCTGGTTCGCTTCAGCATCTTTGTGATAAAAATATTTCAGGAAGTCACGTTCCCAGCTTTTGACTGGAACGGTGGTTACTGCTGTTACCCCACAGCAAAAAGGTTGTGGGTTCAATTCCCATCCCTGTGCCTTTCTGTCTGGAGTTGGCATGTTCTCCCTGTCTGGGTTTTCCTGCAGTTCGAAGACATGTGCATCTAGGTTAGATTCTTTTTGATAATGATTTGCATTTCAAACATTGTCCTGTATTCAGAGAAAGGACGAGAAAGGACTAAGATTTGTCCAGTTCAGAGTGACATGAAGTAAATTATTTTGTAAGATGCAAAGGAACAGGTGACAGGTCTTTTGACATGTCTTTCATCAAGAACAGAAAGTACTGATTCTGATACAGGCCATGATAGAAGAGTTCAGACTCCAGTGACGTAAACAAGCAGAAGGGAGCATTAAAAGACTTTATTCTAACAGTAGATATGCAAATAGCTCACAGGCACAGTCAAATAAAATACATGGAAACACCAGAGTTTTCAGTTTTTGCTTATAGTTGTAAACATTTGATTTTAGGAAACACAGACCGATTGGCAGATCAGTCAAAGACTAGTTACATACAAAGACTTTGGTTTAAGTTGTGGATTTCTAAGTGACTGGACTGAAACTAGTTTCTGCAAAAATCCAGGTGATCAAATAATGTTTCCTCAACAGACCCCATGTCTTCACGACCTGAAGGCTCGTGTTCACTAAACGACATTTAAAGACTGACTCCAGATCTACATCCTGCATATATAAACCAAAATATCTACAGATAAAATGATTACTGGTGGTCAGTTCATTAATTCATTGACTTAAACAAATTAATTACAAGAATTCACTGATTAGCTTTTTGTCCAATTAAAACACCAAACATCCTCCAGGTTCTCAGTAGTGACAAAACTGAAATACATGGGCTTCATTTGTCCAAGTTGCACAAATGAACACACATAATGTTGTTTCCAAGATAACAGGTTGTGCGAAAACAACAGTACGTGCACACAAGAGGACAATAATTACTTTTTTCCTTTATAATTAAATAAAAATAATGTTTTTAGCAGGCCTACATATCAGCTGGTAACATGTGTGCTGTATTTCAATCCCTTTCACATTGGACTCAGAGGAGCAGCAGCATTTCATGTTATGAATAGGGTGTAATTTGAACTGAGTGTAACTCTAAGTAAGGCAGCCTGCCATTTCCGCTCCTTATACTAAACTGAATCATTTGGATTTATGAATTTTAGGCACATTTTACAAACCAAACATGGATTCAGTTGATCCAAAATGAATATTAAATAATAAATACACCAGTTGATTCATCAATAATGACAATTATCACTAGTGACAGCGCTAAGAATAACATTATAATACTCTGCTACTACATCAACAGACTGAGGGAGATTAGCAAATGGAGATTTCTCCCTGGGGGGTGTCTACACTGCTGTCGTCTAATACATCACAACTGGATCATTGCACTGTCAGAGGAGCCATTATAAGATCCAATTGCTTTCAATGGAGAGAAACCCTTAGTTGCCTATATCCATAATCAGCTTCTCCACTGAAAGACGTATAAACACACTCTGTTATATCAAACACATGCAATGTAATACATGTCCTTTACATAATTCAGACATATACGAGGATTAATGCGGATGTAGAAACATGGGTGAGAGCACTGGGGAGCCTCACATGTCTACAGCTCTATGCTGTGGCAGGTAGAGTCCTGAGATTTCCTCTGGACAGTTTATCACATGACAGAGCAGGCGAAGCCGCAGCAGTCTTTCAGCAGAGTCAGTCTGGTTTTAGTGAAAAATGGCGTTGATGTCCGCTGAGGTTTGGATGCCACTCTTTGACCATTCAATGTATCTGATTGAAAAAGAGACGTCATAGAAAACCCTCCGTCATCAGAGCATGTTACCACCCTCATCATCTTCATCTTGAACAGTTCTGCTGTCAGGGCCTGATGATGGCCTCGTGGCTGGACTCACCTTTTGCAGGCATCACTTTGGGAAACTTGGACTGTAAGAAGGCAGCCATTTCTCTGTCTTCCTCTCTCTCCCTAAGAAGGAAAACACAGCCATCATTTTTAGTTCTTTTTAATATGTAATTAAATAGGCAGCACGTGGTGGTTAGTGGTTAGCGCTATTGCCTCACAACAAAAAGTTTGTGGGTTCGATTCCCGGGCCTGGGGGCTTTCTGTGCAGACTTTGCATGTTCTCCCCGTGCTTGTGTGGTTTTCCGGTGGGTTTTCCTCTCACCGTCCAAAGACATGCATGTTTAGGTTATTTGGTGACTGCCTGTGAATTGCCTGTAAGTCTGAGTGTGAGAGTTTGTTCGTCTTTGTATGTCTCTATATGTCGGCCTTGCGATGGACTGGAAACCTGTCCTGGGATTAGCTGCAGCACCCCACGTGACCCAGAAATGGATAAGTGGTAGAAGATGAATGAATGAATGAATGTTGTTCGATGAATTTCAAAGTCTCAATTTCAGAAAAACCAGAGAGACCATAGAGATGCTGTCACTTCATATGTAGATTTGAATCTACATTTGATTTCACTGCCCCTGAGCCTGGTTCTGCTCGAGGTTTCTGCCTCTTAAAAGAAGTTTTTCCTTGCCACTGTCGCCAAGTGCTTGCTCATGGAGGGATTTGTTGGGTCTCTTTAAATAATTCTATAAAAATAGTTTGGTCTAGACCTGCTCTATATGTAATGCCTTGATGTAACTTTGTTATTATTTGGCGCTATATAAATAAATCTGATTTGATTTGCTGTTCTCTCCTCATTTCAGCTTCACATCCACATTGAATATCTGAAGAAATCATCCTCTATTTCCTCACAATAACAACTGTCTGCATATCAGTGGGGAAAGCTAGTTCACCACCCTAAACAGACTATTTGGACAATTATGATCATTCAGTGTAAACACAAAGAGAGAGTGATCGGAACAAAAAGATCTGAGGGGATCAGACAATTCATTTGAAGACATCACTGAAATAACAGTCGAAATAAAATAAGTGTATGTTTTTATATTTCAGCAGTAGGTTTTCACGGCTGGACACTGAATTGCAACCTCTAAGACTGAAAAGTGAAGCCAACACTGAAGAGTCAAAAAACACAGTTTCTTTAGAGTCTGGCTCCAAAGTCAGCTAACCCCAATGCCCTTCCATGTTAAAATGCTAAACTTTACAGCAGAAACAAGCCCACAAACAAACAAAATTGTTTTGGTCTTAGTAGCTAATTTCCTCCTTCATGACAACTTTACTTTAAATCAAGTGAAGGTTAAAGTTCAGCATCATTAAAGGTGGAACAGCTGAGTGACAGGTGGGTGAATGTATGCTTTCCGAACTAAAGTCTCAGCTCCACAAACACTCTCTCTGCCCATTTGGCAAATGCCAAGATGGGAACAGCAGAACAGCTCACTCTGAGCTTTAAACCACTCTTCATTAATCTATGAGCAATGAAGGCTACAATCACCTTCATTTACAGTGTTTGATAGAAGTTAACTGTAGGATTTAATGAATCATGTCTGAGCAGCAGACCTATCAAATGTCAGGAGTGTTGAACTAATGTGTTCCAGGAGCTAAAAGCTGATTTTCATGTTTAATCTTTACGAAGATAAATCACAAAACTTAAGACTTACATAACTTTGCTAACTGAAATCCATTTGAAAAAAAGCAACAGCCACTGTGAAGGTCTGTGTCAGAGAAGCAGGACCAAGTCACAATAATCTATCGTGGTATGATTTTTAGATCGCACCTCAGTCTTTCAAACTCCACGTCGTCCACGAGGAAATCTCTGGTCTCCACCAGCTTGTTGATCTGCAGCAGCAGCTCCTCCTCCCTCTGCCTGTCCTCTTTGGACTTGTCTTTGTCTGTTCCAACAGTCACATAACAAGCTTTACACACAGCACAGCCAACATCGAGTGTTACCATGATAAACAGTTATATTCTAGTCTTATGAACAGTAAACATCAAGAGTTGTTAAAGTTATTATTAATTTAATCTTGTTCAATAAAAAAATAGAGTCGAAACATTTATCTGCAATCGTATTTCAGCTGCTTGTCTTTGTAGTTGCCACAGCAACAATCTTCTGCATTACAACTGTCCTCTGAACTTCCTGAACAGAGAAGTGTGAGAGGAAATATTGTTAAAGCAATATTCAATTAATAGAGGGAAGCTGTGTAAGGTGCATTATTTTAAGTCTGCAGGTGTGAGGTTTGAGTGCATGGCACTGTGGTGTAGTGGGTAGCACAGTCGCCTCCCAGGAGGAAGGTTCTGGGTCTGTGAAGGACTGGTCACCCATTCACAGTGTAACCTCGCCCAGTGTCAGCTGGGATTGGCTCCAGCCAGTAAGTAGAATAGATATATAGGTGAGGTTGTTTGACATGAAAATCTTTCTTCACAACCAGTTTATTATGAAGTTGTTTAAATGCGTCCAGTTCTCCACAAAGGTCAGTGCTGCAGTTTCTTTGTCAGTGACACAAAAAAACAAAACAAAAAAACAACAACACAGTTTTTCATCCTTAAGTTAATGTCTGCTGGGTTCATTTACCTGGAATGGAAACCAGTTTTTGCAGCTCCTTCTTCAGCCTTGTGATTTCATTGCAGAGCTTGATGTCATCCATCCTGAGAAGAAAACAAACAGGGCAAATATTCCCACAAAATTAGCTGGTGCCAAAATAAAAAAGAGAAGTTTAATTGGTTAAGGCGACATTAAAGAATATATTAACTGAAATGTAAAGGTTGGTCTTCCAGGGACTTTGAAACAGGATTTTATATCATGGCAGCAAAGTAAGTTCCTTCTTTGTTTTGTAAACAGCAACAATGTGAATGTGAATTAGTTTGAGCTCATGTCTGTGGGTTTTTCATCTGAAACGGCACATCCACACTGCTCCATGAAGACATATCACATCTGGCAGCTTTTGATCTCATTTCACTGCCCCACTCTGACATTGATTTTAACAGAAGCTGCTCACAACTCTTTGTGTGTGGGCTGCTGGTGTGGTGACAGGGAAAGGAGGGAAATGACTGTGATAAACTTTTGTACTCTGAGTTGTTGGTTTAATAAAACAGGTTTCACTTCATTGTGCTTCAGCAGTGTGTATTTCAAGATGACTCACAAGCTGCCATCCAGTTGTGTTAATGCAGCATGTATTTACATGGAAATCGTCCCCATGTTGCAGTCAGCCTTAAGTACTAAGCTACCTCATTCTCAACCATGAATAGATAATGATGAATCCAAATATTAAACTCTGATCACTAACTGTTCTGTTTAAAGGAACAGTTCAGCATTTTTGATTAAATTCACTTTATTTGAGTTAGATGAGGGGACTGAATATATTTTTGTGAATGTGTAGCTAAAGAGAGCAGTCAGTGAACGCAGCTTAGCGATAGACTGAGCTCAGACTGAGACCAGGGGGAAACAGAAGAAACTCCTTGTTATTCTTTAATCACTTCCTTATCACACATTCAGTATCAAAACCACCTTTTCATCTCTTCTGCCAAAAAAGGCTACAACAAACCTATCCTTCCCTGACCACATAGCAGCTGACTCCTGCTTAGACCAGGTAGTGAATCAGGCTTCTCTCAACTTGGTATGCCGCAAATCTCACACTCCCGACGTTGATTGTCTTTCCCTTCAACTACTGCAACTAGACAGAGTGGAACCCTCACAGACGGTCCAGAATGCAGCAGCCCATCCGGTTGTCAATCAGCCCAAAATGGCACATGTCACAGCATCTCATTGTCCTTTACTGGCTTCCCAAGGCCACCAAAGTCACACCACAAGTCCCTAATGCTGCCTTCAGAGTTGTATCTGTATCAGCTCTGTCACTGTTCCTCCAAGGATGGAGTGGGATGGTAATACCACCCTATTGTTAGCTCCGTCCCCTGATAGTGGAACAAGCTACTGAATGCTATCAGAGTGGGAGCATCTCTCTCTTTCCTCTGAAGACTTATCTGTTCTGAGACAAGCTCTTCTCCAAACGCCTCTACGAGCCTAACATGTCTTTCCACCACGTTCTTTGCATTTCTTCCCTGATTATCTTGCACTCACTGATATAGGTAGTACCTATTACTTACACAAAGGTCTCCTACTGCAATAAAGCTTTATTTAGTGATGCCTAAATGACCTTGGATAAAAGCATCTCGCAGGTCAATGTTAATCTGTCCAAAAAATAAAATCATACTAACCACTTTCCGATCCCTTGGATAGGCAGATGGGATCTCTGCTCCTCCTTACCTGTAACTGCATCACAGGTTCTGTCCCTTGTGAGAAGTTTATCCAACTCCTCATCAGGCTGATCAATTATTAATGTGTTTGGCTGAGGGTGTGACATTAATTAGGTTTTTTCTCATTCCATAGATGCGATTCATCTAGAATTTGTGTTCATTAGTAGATAGCTGTTAGCAAGCCAGCTCAGCTGTTATCATTAAGCAGAACAAATGTGTTCATCAGACAGCTTCAGAGATGCTAGTGGTTGAATTTTTATTTACCAATTCCGAACTGTGTGCTACGTAAATTGAACCTGCTGAGACTGATATCAATATTAATACAGAGGAGTCTACCAGATATTGAGTTATTGCTTTAATAATACTACCAGGGTCTGGTTAGTACTAATACTTTGTTTTCACATGTTGTTGACAAAGGTCCTGTTTGTCTTGTACTTTATTTAATACATGTCAACACACAGAGGCCTGTAGAGATTAGAGGAAAACCAACCTCCTATCTATTAACTGAACATCCCTTTTTACCCTCTGGTTGCAGGTGGGCAGACAATGAATCATGTGAAAAGATGAACCACAACATCTGAAGGCTTTCACAGAAAAGCAGAAGTCATTATTATCTGGTTTTGTGATTCATCATATAGTCACATTATGCAGTGTTGGTGTCTGCTCTTAGCCCCTGATCTCCCACCTCCATCCCCCTGTGTCAAAATAATGAGGAGGGTCTCTGACAACAAGTGAAATAATCAAAAGCAAGGATGAGAGAGAAAAAAGAAGAAAAAAAAAAAACATCCATCAAGAAGAAAATGTGTAAGCGTGTGTTTGTGTTAGAGTGTGTATGTGTGTGTCAGTAACTTGTTGAAACCTTAAATAGCACTGCTGTTTTGCTCACACACTTTTTGCCATCGCGCACATGGCAGCTCCCAGTGTTGGTGTTTGACACTTGGTGCATCCTCTCTTACCCCTGAGAGGTGTATTCATAGCCCCGTAAAGCAGAGCTTCACTGTGTGGGTACAGGCAACCAAACAGTGGAACGTCACATGACAGAAGACAAGCATGTTGTATCCTCTTGGGTCTAATGTAATAGAGCTCATACGTTTCCAGTCCAATTAAAGACTATTTTGGAGAGCCAAAGATCAATAAATAAAAAGCTATAGATGTATGTTGTCTGTAGCAATTAGACTAAAATTAGACATGTATTTAAATAAGCTATACTGTCATGAAGAAGTGAGTCTTACATGTATCTGAGCTCAGACTCTCTCCGGACGAGGATGTCTCGGATCCGCTCAATTTTGAACAATTCACCTTCAATGTCCTCGACTGTAATTGTGGAGTCAGCCATGGAAATAACGTCTTCTGCTGGAGAGACAAACAAGGCAAGCACGTATTTATTTGGGTTGGATACTCAGAAAAGTTTCAACAGATTTACCGTGTGCATAAAAGAAATTACGCACACTTTTTTCTACAATGGGTATAACCGACTAAACTGTCTTTTTAAGTCATTCAGTTTCAGGGCTGAAACAACATGATGAAGCCGCTGGTTAGCCTAAATTTGGTTAAAAGACTGGAGACAAGAACAAACAGCCAGCCTGTCTTGCTATTAGGGTACTCTAAATTAATTTTACCACTCACCTGGTATTTAGTGCCACAGTAAACTGGATTAGATCCAAACCATAGCTGATGGTTTGGACTCATTCGGAGTTAAATGACGTGGGTAAAGTTATGAAACTTGATTTATAGGAGTCAAAGTGTAAAACAGCTGAATTCTGTGGTATTGATGTCCTCAAGTTATTTTATTCAACTACTGTGTCCTAACTTGGTTATTTAAGATTAGGAATATTCATATTGAGGATCTAGATAAATATCCAGGAGAAATCCAGGAGAAAAGACAAGAACCTCATTAGAATTATGAATGCAACAGTCAAACCTGCAATGATTGTTCAGTTCTGCACATTGACACCCCCGACCCCACTCCAGCCTCCCACTCCTCACCAGGAGTGATGACTCATCCAGCAGAGCTTGGATTGGCTCTTGATAACCTGACCTTGTGTGAAAAGACATTACATTCACATAAACTGAACCACTGGAGACAACAGGACCTGTACAAACACACAACCATACATTCCTGGGCAACCCACAACTTTATCCACATCCACACGCCACATTCATGAACACACATCTATAATTGGAGTTTTTAGTGTTAAAACAGGCTGCATGAGTTTCTCCCTGCCCTCATTATTTTGCCCAAAGGCCTCCAACAGGCTTCAAGCATTTTTTCAATATTTGTCTTGATGTTTAATTTCACTTCAGGTTTGTACAGATGTACAGTTTGTGTTGCTCTGCTTACAGAATACAGCAGCCATAACGCTGCCACAGCCTAAAGGCATGCCTAAAATCCCTTGTGAGGTACAGGCAGTATATAACAAAGTAATAAAATTAAATGAGTGCGTCTCTGTGTGCTCTTTCAATAAAATGTTCGAAAAGAAGCTTGTGCAGCAGAAATAAGAGAGAACTGAAAAGGTAACCTTGAGGAACACCAACTGTGTTCCATGTTTTGTTACAGGGGGCTGTTTTTTTTCCATGCGTGCTTTTGGACTCGTTTCACAATCCTTCAGGTGATCCTTCTGCTGTGTAGTGATTAAAGAATATTAATTGCAATTGATTTACTCGCTTAATCAACAGAAAATAACTACTAACCATTAATTGATCAAATAAAAATTAAACACAAATTGCACATATTGTCTGAGTTTTCTGTTTTTCCATAAACTGAATATATGAAACGTTTTGACTCTTCATACAAAAAACTCTTGGCAACATCCCTCGCATGTTGAGAAACTATGAGCTATATCATTGACTGTTTCTCATCAGAAGAGTAGTTTATTTACTTTAAAAAATAATCAAACTACCATGAGAACCGAATAGAAGTAATGAAATGGTCCACTTAGACAAAAGTCTCTATTTTTCCTAATTGGTCCCACATTACTCTTTGGAGACTTAATGTTAACTGTGGAAATTACCCACCATGTGTTGGGGTTCTGTATCATTTAAGAAGTGAAACAAAAATATGCTAATGCTGTATTTTAAGGCTTCTTTTTCCCTGGATATCATAATAACATTAACGTTATTTATATAGCGCTTTCAGGTCAAAGTGCTTTACAGATCGGAGTAAAACAGGGCAGATAGCCAGATAGAAGCAATAAAACAGATAAAAAGCAGGCTAAACAATAAATGATGGTAGATATACTACCAATGTATAAGAATGCTTTAGATTTAGAATAATAATCAGCAAAACAAACCCTGTTGAACTAAATGATGAAACGGAATGTCAGTGATCCTGGGGTGAATAAGCCGTGGTTGGCCCATGGGCTCCCCGAGGACTCCCTGGCTCCGGCCCCGCTGATGGACAGAACTTTAATGTGACAGCTCACACACATCTGGCCCTGACAGTCTGTCCCTGGACACAGTAACAGTCCACACATGCACACCCTGTCCAGCACTCACTGGGTTTCTCCATCGCTGCGTCCTCCTGTGTTTTATCCACAGCTCCGTACTGTGGGGAGGATTTTCTCTCTTTCTCCATGTTTTTTTTTTCCCAAATCGATTCCTTTTCAGACTCCTTGCGGGGAAAATATTAAAATGAATATTTGTACAGCTTGAAAGCAAAAAAAGCACGCCGTGTCGGCTGAGTCCGTGTAACCTGGGCGCTTCACTGTGAGGGCGCATGAGGAGGAGGAGGAGGCTGCTGCGTCCTGAGCCACAGCTGGATGTGACAGAGCGGCCGGCTGAAGGAGCTGCTCTCCGCCCCGAGGCGCCACCTACTGACGGACACACAGCACGCAGGACGCCCCAGGCAAAACCGAGGCCCATGACCCGTCACATGCTATTATTACCTGACCTTACTGGACTCCAGTCAGGGTCATAGATGGCGTGTGAGAAAGTCTAAATGAAAAAAAGTTGTGTGTAAATGTTACCAGCGATTATGTCCGAACCCCTCTCAATGTTTGCTTATAAAAAGCTGCCTGTGAAATGAGTTGCTCTGTTTGCTATCAAACAAAGAAGTGATTAAAATGACAGACATACACTTTGTCAATGGTCTGGTGAGCTCTATCCATAAGAGACATCTCCACAGGAGGATGCAACTGTCTATCATCATTTTCATTACACCTGATTGAGTTCAGCTGTTACAAACTTGGGATGATCTGCCAGATGTTCAGGGACTGTAGCCCGCATCTGTCTGCATGCAGGTGCTGCAACGGTTATGTGAGGAAAAGCAACATTAGAGTCAATACATTTGGAAGTCAGACTTGATGAATATGTGAAGATGTCAAAAAGCCCTTTGTTTTTCACATCCTATCACAGTATGAGCTCCAGCAGCACCATCTAACGTCAGTCCCCTCATCAGCCATGGCCAAACAGCCTGCTGTATCACTGTCACACTGAAAAGATTCAGAATAAGTGTTGACATGTTTATTGAATGACTTTATAAATGCATCTGTGCCTTAGCTCCAGAGTCTCTTCCCAGATATAAAGGAAAGTCAGCAACAGAACAACAAATACCACACTGCACATCTAGATTATACAAGCCGCTCTCTCCCTGACATGAAATTCTTTACAACAAAGGTTAAACGCCGGGGCTAAAAGCGAAACAAATCTGCAGCCATTTCTAGCTAATTGTGTTGTATTGTTAATCATCTTTCACTAATTGTCAGCTTTTTATTTCTGGTGTTGCTGTTGTTTTTTTTTAACATGTCTATTTTTATTAAATTCAGTTAATAACATCACAGCAATTGTTTTGTCTGTTTTATAGAACTGCCTGTAGATGGAGGTCGGAGTGTGACTGGTTGGTTGTCAGTCCTGCGATAGACAGGCGGCCTGTCCAGGATGAACTCCACCCTTACCCAATGTCAGCTAGGATTAGTTCAGGATTTTTCTTGTAAAGACTAATACAAACAAAGAGCTAATGCTAGAGTTGTGCATCATATGTCTGTGGGTGAGAACATTATTCCTCTAACAGGATCGATTTATTCTTCACAGTATTTTGCTCTGAACAGGTAAAGTTTTGCCAGTACATTAAAACTTACAGTCCTTAGTAACACAAATATTTGATGGGGAATAAATCACATTAGTAAGCCACATGTTTTTCCCATAGGTCACAAGAATGAAAACTAAGAATGAACCCATCTTGAAACACATTTTAGACAAACATCTTCAGACACAGACATAGCGAGCATAGACACCTTGTAAATGTTTTGCCAGCACCAGCATGATTCAAGAATCACAACTCAACTTTAATGTGCTGGATTCAATGCAGTCAAATACAGTCACTTGTGCTCATTATCTTATCAAGTCACACACTGAATTAAAAACAAACAAACAAAAAAAGTCACAAACAATAGGCATGTTGTGGTGTGGTGAAACAGGATGCCTGTCAAGCTTAGCCCCTCCTTGTGCACATGCCTTGTGTTCACACTTCTTGTAAGAGGCTTGTCTTACTGTTATGATACTTGAGCTGTTAGACTTGCCTGGTGGTTCTGAGTCCGTCTTAAGCCCACCCATAATCCTGCTACTCTGTTTGTTTTAGAACACAATGACTGCTTATGTAAATATGAATTTGGCCCAGGCTCCAGGTTCATCAATACAGCTGACCCTGATAAGATGGCAAGACAGGTGTAACGGCATAAAAAAAGTAATTTTTAGGAAATAAATTAATGTAAGGCAAAATAAAATTCATCACGTTGATTCGAATTAAACCAGGTAAGGAAATGAATTACTTTGGCTCAGGCTACTGGGGGATAAGACTGAACTATGAGTTAAAGACAGTACCAACCTGCTGCGTGATGATTCCTACATTTATAGGAAATGATTGCAGGATTTGATTGAAGATCCTCTTTGTGTGTCCCTTTGCACTCTCAGTTCAGTCAATTCAACGGTTTATCCACCCTGCATAGTTATTATTGCCTCCATCATCTTCCATTGCATTATCAAGCCAGTCTCTCTCCTGCTCAGACTCAGAGTCACTGGCTTCACTTGCATCAGCAGTCAAGAGACGAGAGTAGTTAATACTGCGTTGGCGAGGGGCCTTCCACTGGAGCAGAAGCAGACACATACACCACACCATGAGACCCACTGCCACTCCTCTAAACTGCCACGTCAGCCCAAACCTCTGCACCACAAACCCCCCAGCAAAGCTCCCCAGACCGCTGCCCAGGTGTAGGGTGAGTGCACTGTAGACCCTTCTCACACTCTTCTCAGCCCCTGGAATGGCAACATCCTTACACTGGACTTTCACAGCCCACCAGAGGGCTCCAATGCTGAAACAGCTCAACATCTGAGCAACCAGGGCAGCCCATGGTCCCCACAGGAAGGAGTAGTAGAGACACTGCAGGCCGAGCGTTGCAGCCCCCACTACGAGCAATCGTCCCGGACTGAGAAGTTTAGACACCCGAGCTGCCAACAGAGGGAAGGCAGCTTGTGAGAGCAGACCAAGGGCGAGGGACAATCCCATGTGCAGCTCATTGCTTCCACGATCCTGCATCTGCCACAGGAGGAAGTTATCCACGGATGAGACTGCCACACCCACCAGCACGGTGGTGGCAGCACAGAGTAGAGCACGGGGGGAGCCCTGCACCAGCTGCATGGCTTTCAGGAACCCATTGGCCCTGTTTCGCTTTTTATTAAGGTAGAGTGGGAAGCAGGCAGCTGCAGGCAGGGCCAGGGCGGCCAAACCGGCATAGCAGTAAAAATGCACTGCACTCCTGGGTGTCTGATCAGCTATTAGACAGTGCAACTGGCTGACCAGCAACCCTGCTGCACCAACCCCAGACGCTGCCCCCAGTAAACCCCACAGCCCGGTGCTGCTGTAGCGGTCAGCCGCATCCGCAAAATCTAGATAATCATACAATCCATCATCTGCTGTCCACTCCAGGGGGGCCGACACAAACTCCCACACTGAGACAATGATGAGTACCAAGAAGAAGAGCTGGTGCTGAGGGTCCATCGCCTTCAGGCGTCCAAGAAAATCAAACTGGCCCCCCTCATCTGACATCTTTCTTCCTTGCATTTCCTTATTTTTCAAGTTTGACCTCTTCTTCCGCACTACACCTGCAGAGGAGCTGGCAGCAGGATAAAAAATTGAGCTGCCGATTGTTGGCTTTGAAAGACTGTTGTTGACCACAATAGAGATGTTCCCTTGTGAAAGTGTGCCAGTGTGATGGAGGGATTTATCATCCGTTTTCAGATCAAGTGAGGTCTGACTTGTCGTAACAAGAGGAGATTTAGTATACATGAGTGTCTCTGCAGCAAACGTATCACCAGGCTGGGAAACAAGATCTTTTGTGTGATTAGTAGTTGGTGATGTTTGAGGTTGGACGCTGCTCACGATCTGGTTACTGGTGAGAGTTGACTGTACTGGAGCGCTGCTCAGGTTAGAGATGTTACAGCTACCGCCCTGTGTGCGCACATCTGTATGTGGGATGAGCAGCAGAAGAAGAGCAACTGCTGCTGAACACACAAGAGAGCCATTCATCACCACCCGTCTCTTGTTGTAGTGCTTGGAGAGGAGGCTTGCCACAGGGCTCCAGACCAGCATAATCAGGTGCTTAACACCCATGATGATGCCTGTCATTGCTGGAGTCAGGCCCAGCTGTCTGAAGTACAGGGTGAGGAAGGGGAGCAGGCAGGCTTTGGCACAGGAGCACAGGAAGTTAAAGGTGGAGGCAAGAGCGAGGGCACGCTTGATGTCAATCTGCTTATTCCTCCTCATGATTGTCTTCCTGGGCAGCTCAGTCTCTGCAGATAGGTTTCACATGGAGGAGCTGCAGGATCCACACAGAGACAGGAAATAATGAAATTATCACAGTGTCCAACAATGCTCATCTGGTTATTGTTATGATTACTTCCATATCAATTGCTGCTCATTTATTTTTGTGTAGATTAATAGCCAAAGGTGCTGTCTCTATATATCTTGTTTTATTTGACCAAAACTTAAAACATGACTATATTAAAATCACATTGATATAATGAAATGTCAGAGACTTGAATTATTACATTTATGATGACTATTTTAATGTAAACCATTTTATAAAAGATGAAAAATGTAAATATCAAAACTTTCATTTCAAATCCCTTGTAAGCTAATAATGTACACATAGAATACAAATTAAGCTGTAGAGTTGGTGGTAAACAAGATGAATAATGGAATAAACAGACGCTGCTGTCTCAAGTATCCAGGTCAGGGTTTTCAGTCTGACTCGTTCTACATCCTGTTTCCTGCTGGACTCTTTTGTGTTGCTGCTCAGAAGTGAGCAGTGAAAACTTCAGCTGCAACTCTCAGAAACAAACCTTCAGTATGTTTATTCTTCACCATATTTTGGTTTGAACCAATCCAGGTTTGGCCAGCAGACCAAAGACATTCAGAAATGTAATGGAGAATTAATCCTATTAGCGAGCCAGTATTTTTTCCCCAATAGGTCACAATGGAACATTAGAGACAAGGTTTAGTTAGAACAAACCCAAATTGTAACACAAGTCAGAGAAACATGATCAGCCATGAAGTGAACATGGATATCTCCATATCATGTAATCAGCTCTAATAACGAAAACACGTTGGCACAAAGACACACGTGACAAGACGGAATTCAAGTGGAAGCCAAAAACAGATGTCACTTTAAAACAACTAGTAAAAAGGTCCAGTGGCTCGGTATACGTTTAGTTTCTTTAAAGCAGAAAAAAGGGATTAGAGTAAAGAGTAAAGTTGTGTTTCACTAACACCTGTCGGCCTGGACGCACCTGTTCCCGCAGGTTATCAGGCTGTGGATCAATGATCCACGTCATGACGGCTTTGGAGGAAAAGAACTAACTTTAAACTCTTACCTTTCAACTTTGGCCCAAAATACCTAGCTTAAACTCCTCTGTGCACTATTTTCCACGTTGGCCTGTGCACTGTGTGGCTTTACTCCACAGTGTGCTCTCCTGTCGGGGTGCGAAGAGGAGGCACCTGCCGCCGTTTGGACGTGACCTCAGCCGCTCCCGGAGCTTTACACCTGGCGCTGTTTCCATGACTACAGCGCCCCCTCACGCTGCGGAAGGTCCTGGCAGATATGAACTTTACTTCCTCTTCCTTTTCTTCTTTATGCATTTCTCTAGTATGATGTAACAAAGATGTTAAAAACAACTCACTCTACTATAGAAAACAATAAAGAAAGCAAACAAAAACAAAACAACAGCAACAACATCAGAAAATAATCGTAGTAGCTACTTTCTTGAATTATTTCACAGGACATAATCATACTCAAACATACCCCAAGGATACATTATATAACAAATGGGTACCATAGACATACACATAGGCATGAATGTTATTAATTTATTTATTGATTTATTGTTTGTTTGTGTATTTGTTTGGTTGTTGCTTTTTTGTTTGTTTGGTTGGTTGTTGTGGTGACTATTGATCTTCTCAAGAGCAAACACACATGGGAGTTTCCATGATCTATTGTTTTATTTATGTGTTTGTAAGGTTCTATGTAGTTCAGGTTGTGGGTTAGGTTGTCAGGCAGCTGTTGTCACATATGTTAGTAAAATGCCACCATGACTGAGACTACTGTATTTATAGATAAGGGCCAGCACACTTTGAGCTCTGTGTTTTCCATGTAAGGTCAAGTGTATAACGTGATGTTTGGTATGATGGGGCGTAGACATCACTGTGAAGATAAAATCTGTGTCCAGTAGTTATTCCTTGCACACTTACCGCAATATATTTATGTAGAGTATAAATCTGTTACTGTAGGATTGAATAACTATTTACCAAATATTTAAACTAAAGTTTAATTCAAGTATTAAGGTCATATGGTCAAACAGATTTCAGCATTAAAATAAAGTGTGGTGTGATTCCTCGATGAGAAAGATGATGATACAAACATGCTTAACTCTACTTTTTTACCAAAGAATTTTCAGATATGAGAGAGATCTGTTTTGGGCTCAGCTGTAGTGAATCAATGTGACCGCACCGTCCATGTTAATATTGTAGGTTTCTTTCCATTTAAAGCATGAAAACAGGTAAACAGAGTTACCTGCAGTCATCGACGCAGCTATAAGTTCCTTAAAAATAACCTTTTGACCAGGGATGCCCGATAATATCGGCCGACCGATATCATCGGCCCGATATTAGCATAATTTTGTAATATCTGTGAAAATCGTTATTAGTTTTTCCTCCGATAATGAAAACCCGATAACGCAATGTCTGGGTTTCACCAAATACGCTGGAATCGGTTGTGGGGTCCCGAGACGTTTACCGGCGCGCGATTGATGACCTCATCAAATCGCACCTGGAGGCAAAATAACAACAACACTGTGTGGCTAGTCGTGGCTAACAAGCTTGCTCACTTGTTGCTACACAAAATGTCTGGATTTTTTTTAAAGTTTCACCTGCGGATAACAGAAATGGAATTTGCAATGAATGCAAGGCGCTTGTCAAGCGAGGGGGAGACAAGACTTCGTCCTTCAACACTTCAAATTTAATCGCTCACATCAGGAAGAACTATCCCGAGTACACGGAGCGTTAGCAGGGCTGACTGAGCCCAGTTTATATTTTCAGTGACTGTATTAGCCCATGTAATGGGCTCAGGACTGAGTCTGTCTATATCTGTCCACTTTTGTTTTCTTTGTTTGCAGTGTTGTTTGTACTTGATAGAAATGAGCAGTTTTCAATATATTAGGCTGTCCTACACTACATGTTATTTTTGTTTACTTTAAATGCTGCACAAAGTTGTACAGGACAGGTACAATGTTGTTTACAATTTGTGAAGAAGTCAGATTTGTCCTAGTTGTAATGGGCATTGTCAGGATGATCTCAGTAAGAGCTGTTGTTTGAGACAAAATGTTAAAAATAAATATGGCACTTTTCCATAACTTAAGTTGAAGAAGTGTTCTTATTTTGTACAGACAATGTTAATTCGTGGGATGCCTCTAGTGGGGCATCACAATAAAAGTAGCTAATGTGATAATTCCACGACAGGAGATATGTGATGTGACCTAAAAATTGTTTGGGGGAAAAACGGCTGCATATATTGGTATCGGTTGATATCGGAAATTGGAAATTAAGTGTTTGGACAATATCGGCAAAAAGTTAATATCAGACATCCCTACTTTTGACGTTATTGGGCTTATCTCAGTTCAGGCAGTTCATGGCAGATCCCATGAAAGACTCTGTAAGTTGCGTTATAGGAACTGCACAGGGAAGGACCAACATATCTCAGGTTCTTGCTAAATTAAACATATATATAAACATAAAAGTCCATTTTCTACTTTTTAAAACACACATGAAAAGCTGTATTTCGGCAACTTGATGCGTCTCTTCAGTTTTCAAGAGAACAGATGGAACTCTTCATTAAAAACGTGATTGTAGCAACATTGTGCTCTGCTGTATCTCAGAGCAGCTCATTCAAAGACGCTCCAGTTTGAGCTGCAGGGCTGATCACTGCCTGTGTGGGGAGCAGTTGCAGTGAAGCAGGCGGACTGGGTGCAGGCTGCTTTCCCTTTAAAACATGACGCAGTTCAACTAGTGCCCCACTTTGTGCTGGGAGCCACCGCCGCCGCCGCAGCAGCATCAGCCGCAGCCGCAGTCTGCAGGGGGAGAACGGGGCTCGTTGGTGCGTACGGTGTCGGCGCAAAGCGGGGCCCTCATCGGCCCTCACCGGCCGTCAGCATGGAGTTTTTAATGGGGAATCCGTTCAGCACGCCGGTTGGACAGAGGATCGGTGAGCCCTTTTACTATCGTCTCATCTTTACATTGTAGTGGCCAAACGCCTGAGCCGTGTTTGCAGCGGAGGCTACAGCTCAGACCTCCACATGTCCCATCACACTTCTGTCATACAGGCTTCAACATGTGTCTGCTTCCATAATGGCAACACGTTAGATTTGTGAATTCAAGGTAAATTTATTAAGACTGACAGAAGCGCAGCAGCTTACGGTTTGACTGACGCCTCCACTGAACAATCATCTGGGAGAGGCGGGACTAAGAGGCTCGGATGTTCCCGGTGATTGGCTGTTATTATCTGTTTAACCTGCCAATAGCTGGGCGGGACAGAGAGTGGTCGACATCCTCCTGACCCCAATTTGATTTATATTTGTCTGGTGCTTAATGATTCTTTACACATGTGGCTTCATTGACTGATGGGAATTGAGAGACGGTCATTCAAATAAGTAGATTTGGGTACATTATTAAACCAACATCAGTATTATTCTATACAAACTCTATATTTTATTTAACTACTAAACTACTGTAACAAATTTGTAAATTATTTTTAATCATCTTTAACTATTTTAGTGTCCCATGTTAAAACCAAACGCTCTTCTTATTGTTTATACAAATGGTTAATATTCTAAATCACATAGTTAGCACATACACTCAGCTCAGTTCTAATTGAGTTCATATGTGAGGCCTATTAAAACTGATTCAGTTTTATCCAAATGTAGTGAAAGGTAACCCTTTATACAACTAAGAATATTTTCCTTGACAAAGACTCGTGAACTATCAGCATAGAAGGAGAAAAATCACTTCCAATTTTAAGTCATTCACATGAGGACTCATCAGTGTCCTAGGACTGAGCCCTGTTAGATGCCACATATGTTTGTTACACGTAAAACCAAGTTCATAATATTATTTGTCAGTGTTGTAACATTTGTTGGAAACATCATATTTCTCTCTTTATTTTTCAGAGTGTGCAACCAACTCCAGTCTTCCATCGGATGACTGGGCTCTCAATATGGAAATCTGCGATATGATCAACAGCTCAGAGGAAGGGTGTGTGTGTGTGTGTGTTATCTGTCTTCATCCGGAACATGCTGATCCTCTGAAGGTTACATGTCTCTGACTGTTGATAATGTTTTAATTACAGGCCTAAAGATGCAGTAAGGGCCATAAAGAAAAGGATTGTTGGTAATAAGAACTTCAAGGAGGTTATGCTGGCACTTACAGTGAGTGTTGTTTCCAGCTAATGCTTTGCCACCATCTTGCAGGCTCTGCATTTGTTCTAATCAGGTGTAATCACATATCAGACTTGGTGTGATTTGCTGTGTTTGTGTGACGTCAGGTCCTGGAGACCTGTGTGAAAAACTGTGGCTACAGATTTCACATCCTGGTGACAACAAGGGATTTTATAGAAGGAGTTCTAGTCCGGTCAATCATCCCAAGAAACAACCCCCCACTAGTCCTGCATGACAGGGTGCTCAGCATCATACAGGTGAGGCAAGAGGTGTGGCTGCATAGAACAAGAAAATTAGGTTGCTTTTTCCTCACTCTGCTGACTAGTAGTAATTTGTGTTTTTTTTTATGTCGAGGCGTGGGCCGATGCATTCCGTAGCTCACCTGATCTGACAGGTGTGGTGTCAGTGTATGAAGACCTGCGAAGGAAAGGGCTTGAGTTCCCCATGACAGAGCTGGACGGTTACTCACCTGCACAAGCCCCCCAAAAGGTTCAAACATGGCTAGGTGCACACTGATGGAATGATTGTAGCTGGGTGCTTATCTATCACTCTTGGTCCCTTTTCTTTTGGGTCATTTCTGTATCTTTGCATACCAGACTTTGCCTGGGAATGTGCCTGCTGTCACTGCTCTGCCTGTTGTGCTCCTTTCTTCCAAACCTCCTCTCATTCCACCTCAGACCTCTGAACTAAAACTGGCCCTCGAAGGAAACAATGCCTTCACTCCCAGCCAGGTGAAACTGCACTCTTCTACTTAATCACATATGTTGATTGTCTAGAAATCCCTTCAATGTCTGTGATCCATTCTGGTTTCATACTCTTATGAAAAATGATTTGCTTTTTGTAAAGTGTTATTATAGCTGTGTTTATTAGGAAATACTATTGATTTTTCAGGTTAAAAGGCTGAAGACAGAGCTGGGAGTGGTGCGCAGCAACCTCACCATGATGTCAGACATGATGAGTCAGCTGGATCCTGCCACAGTAAAACAAGCAGACATGGAGTTACTGGAGGTAAAAAAAAAAATAATAATAATAATTAAATAGCACACTTTTTTCAGGGTTGCTTTTTTTTTTTAACAATAATTGTGAAATAAAATTTCTGGTCTCTTTGATTGAAGACAATTATTTCCCTTTCATTCATGATGACTAACACGGTGTTACCCTTAACTGATCTAGTACCGTGTATGTTTTCATGTTACATCTGCCCCATCAACCCCCCACCCACACATTTTTTTGTTTGATTGTGTCATTAGCAGTTATACACAGTTTGTAAGGAAATGCAAGACAGGATAGTGAAGATCATCCCCAGACTCAGCGAGGAGAAGCTGATTGAAGAGTTACTGGCTACAAATGATGAAATAAACACTGCCTTTACTCGCTACCACAGGTTATTATCATAATTGTTACAATTATTTGGTCACGTAACCAATGGTTAACAAAGATAAAATTTATTTCTGTCATACGTTTGCTCTGCTTTTCACAGGTTTGAAAGACGCATAGGAAATGGTCAAAATACAACACAGAAGGTGAAGAAAAAAATAATAATAAAAAAAAATAGGGTTGTTGTTTTAAGCAGCTTGTCACTCACAATTTTCTGAAATGTTGGCATTATGAACTTTTGATTTTTCTTTCTTAGAGTCACACTTACGTCAACCTGACAGACCTCGATTTCACAGCTGATTCTCAGGAGTCAGGAATTGCTTCAGTTAAAAGTGACAGCCTGTCCAGTCAGTTAGCAAAACTTAGTAAGTTTGTGTGTTTTTATGTGTCATTGTTGATATACATGAAGTATTTAATAGGTGTACATAATTCTTTATTCTGCTAAACCACTGTAAAATTCACCCTCTGGCACCTGTTACTTTTTTTCTTGCAGGTACAAGTGAATCAGATGAAACATTATCACAGCAAATAAATGTCTCCACACAACAAAGACCAAGGTACAGAAAATAGAAACCACAGTTCTGATGACATCCACAATAAACACAAGTTGAAGAGAGAGCATATTTAGTATTAATTATACTTACAGGTGCCAAACAAATAGCTAAAGTAAGTGAAAATGTCATGAAAAACTGGGATAAATGGTATGAAAAGTCAGTGACGGTCGATAGATGGACATTTGAAACATCCAGTCTATGTTACTGTAGTAGTGCAAGTCCAAAACTATCAAACCAATCAGGAAAAAAAAAAAAAATTTATATATATATATATTTGTATATTTGTATATATAGAGAATTTGATTCTGACCTATTTCACTCAAAACCTTTTTAAATATGTGTGTCATATGCAGTTCACTGAATTATTCCCTTAAATTATTGTCTCAGACAGCAGATATTCAGCGTGTAAATCTTCTGTTTCAGCATGCCGGGTGAAGTTGCGGTGGACGGCTTGGCTCAAGCTCAGGAGAACAGACTACACAACACTGGAATGGTGAGCAAAGGCTCCACGCTATCTAGGTTGGACTTAGTCTAACAGGTGTAGTCACAAGATTCATCAGTTGACATGACTGAAACTCAAATCAGTGATGTGACCGTACAGATGATTAAAAAAAAAAAAAAAAGCAAGTGGTTGTTTGGCTCAAGAAATTTCTAGCTTCTGAAATGAAAAACATAACTCACATCTCGAAGGAGCGCTGCTGTCAGTGAGTTTATGTATGAAACAATCAAGAGGCCCCTGGCTTGGTAAATATGTGTTACTGTGTCTCAGAAACTGTTTGCCTCTCTAAATGAACTCTCTGTCTGTGCATGAAGGGTGACAGCGCAGCCTCCAGCCGCAGCTCCTCACCAAAGTTAGATTGGATGATTAAAAGGGGAATGGTGGGTCTGTGTCCAAAATGTGTCCTGGTTATAGAGTCCCCTCTCCACGCCCTCTCTCTTGGTTTTGTCATGAACTTACTTTTCAGTATGGTCTGGATTGCTTTTGTTTGGATCACTTTTGGGTTTGGTGGTGTAAATGTTGAGATAAAAAGCAATGGTTTGCATGCTTTTGTATGTGGTGAAGACGTAAAATATATTTTCAAAGTTTAATTTTGTGCCTACGCACGAAACAAAGCATGACTGTGTTTGGTTGTGGTTTGGACTATCCTGATATGCTACATTGTTGTCATACTTATAATTCTCTTCATTTAATGCTTTGCTCACGACTCACGGTTGTTTCCTTGTTCATTTTTTTTTCTGTGTGTGTGTGTGTGTGTGTGTGTGTGTATGTGGGTATTTTTTTTTTTTTTATGATTTTTGTTTTCTACTGGTACATTCTCATAATATTTTCAATAGTTTGTATTTAACTGACCATCTTGATGATATGCCTTCTTTCTTAGATTCCTATCAACCAGTCGAACGTAATGGATGATATTGAGAAATGGTTAGCGCTGGATGACGAGGTACAACAGATAATAATAATAATAGAAATAATAGTAATAGTAATAATGCTCATGTCTGAGTTCACTTATGGATAATTCACTTTCACAGCTCATTCAGTTGCAGAGGTTCACTAACTTTATTTCACTTGGAGCTCTGTGCTCTCCTTCAAGCTCAAACCAAAGCAGTTTTAGTAAAAGACTGAAATACATCTGAACATTTACTTTACTTATCACTTTAAGTCACTTTTTAAACCACAAATATCAAACTGTGAAATTTCACATTGAACTTAGAATTATAAAGTTCATATCGCACACTTTTGTGCCATTTTATATACTAAACGGTTGATAGAGAAAATATGGGCTCTTCTGTGGCAACAACCAGTACAAGGCATAAAAAAAAAAAAAATCAGGGGGATGGTGGATTTTAATATTTAGGGACAGATAATTTGTGCTGATGACAGTGCCTATGGTGGGAGACCAACAGTGTACCTTTATTATTGTTAAAGCACAAAGATAAGTATTATATTCTATGACTCTGAAACAACATGCATGCTATGGATATTACGTGTCAGATACTCCTGTCATTGATTTTGACCAAGGCAGCTGAGAATTGCAGTTTGTCCCCAGGCTGGCATGGTTACCACTGCTCCTACATAGTTAGGGTCAAATGCAGAGGATGCAAATTTTCCCACTGGGTGCAATCTATTGTATCAATTGGAAATTCATCTATTAAGTTTTGAAACAAAACATTATAAATAAACACGAATCCTCTTACGTCAAGTCCTTTTTAACTTAAGTGCAAGAGCAAATGTATGATTTACAATATCTTAAAATAACATATACAAAAAATGTAAATACAGACCTGACATTTCTTGAACTTGAGGTGGCCAAACAAAAGGCAAAAGAAGTAGGCACCCCCCAAGGGTGCCTACTTCTCTCAGCACAAGGTTGATCCTGGCTATCATCGATGGAGAAAACAGCAGCAGCCAAATACAGATTGTTATTAGGTTAGATTTTTTTCCCCAAAGTAGTCACCAGTTTTTAAATCAATTCTAACATTAACTTTGTGAATGTAAAGTCTAACCTGACGTTAGCTAGCTAGCTAGCGTTAGTTAACAAGAAAAAAAAAAAATCGTAAGCTCCAAACTGTGTTGTTATCACCCCTGTCCACCTTTAGTGACATATAAAAAGTATTCTTGAATCTTGACTTACCTACACTGTTACTTTTAGCCCTCTTAAAGCCGAAGTCCCTCAAATCAAGCTGTCGCTTGGCCATTCTTCTTCTTCTGCTGTTTCTTCTTCTCCTCCTGTCTGTGTGATTACTATATAACCTGCACTATGGATGTATTAAGAGAGCTGCCATGCTATGATGTCAATTAAAAAAAAAAAAATCCTTGTGTCATTGTAAGTGCGCCCATAGTATTTTACTCAATATGCGCAAAAACAAAAAGTTGAAATAATATTTACACATTCATTGATAAAATAACATAGGGGATGGGAAGAGGGGATGGCCGTTTCAGAAGGGGGATGATTTTGACCATTTTTATTTATGTGGGGGATGCCATCCCCCCTAATCCCCCCTCAACTCAAGCCCTGGTAACAACTAATGTACAACACAGATGTGCCAAAAATGTCAAGTAATAAATACCAGAGCTCACACAATTCAAAATTATTTAAGTCCACAAGAAACTGTTTAGGTTGTTTGTGGGACATTAATTGTGATTTTTTTTTTTTTTCAATCCTTATTCGTAAATTACTTTTTAATGATGTCACCATCTTTCTAATTAATTGAAAAGAAATAAAGCTCAACAGTCAAACAGACAGTAAAATAACACTGAGCACAGTCTGTCCTTTAACTGTATGTATATAACATTATAACAATATGTCTTTTGTGTTTGTCATACAGTACGATGACTACGAAGACTCAGATGGTGTGACCAGTGAAGGTGATGGTTTTTAACATTTTCTTTCCTGTTGCTAACATGAGCATGTAGCATGTAAATCAGTATTTTTATCGGGTATTAATG
This sequence comes from Remorina albescens, assembly GCA_034769265.1. NCBI lineage: Eukaryota > Metazoa > Chordata > Actinopteri > Carangiformes > Echeneidae > Remorina > Remorina albescens. The sequence goes on along the minus strand of CM068493.1, from coordinate 16,295,153 downwards.
TTGACCTGATCCGTTGTCCCTATGTGCAGTTTGTTAGTTTTTACACAGTGGAAACTAGTTCAGCTACTTTGGCTTTCTTTGCTTGGAGCTGCAGACTTAACTGAATAAATAAGGCCTTTGGCATGATTTACACGCATCATCCTTTACATAAATACATTCAATTCATTATTCTCCCAATTGTTCTTTTATCTGCTTCTGAAGCTTCCTATATTCGACCAGCAGGTGGAATTAAAGCCTTCAATAACACATGCTGCTGTTTTCAGACCTGTTCAGCACAAAAACTCAGATATGTGATTTTCAATTAGCCTCTCCATATGGCTCCTGTCATGGTTTCACTTCACACAGAACACATGAATCTAGTCCTTAATCAGTTCAGGGTTATTTTGACTCAGAGGTTTTTCACTACTCACAGCTGACAGAATCCATATGAAATGTAGCTTGACCCTATTACTACTTGGAAGGTACAACTGTAGTGCAATTTTTTCTTCTTTATTTCTCCATCCCATCATTTCATGCAGTATTTTCCTTAAGATGGTTGATACGTTTTGTGTCTCCTAATCCTGCTCATTTTCCTCTGTAGAGTTTGACAGGTTTTTGGCAGAGAGAGCGAAAGCAGCTGACCGCCTGCCGTCTCTGAGGGCTTCCTCACAGGACACCAACCACTCTGAGTCTTAAACCAGACACGACCCTGCCAAACTAACAATACTCATGAAGTCCCTGTGCTGTCAGTGGGGGAATGGAGATTTCTTTCAGATAACAGTCTAATGGAACATTTAATATTGGGTGGCTTGCAACCCATATTTGTGGAAGGACTTCATAACTGTATACTTAGTGGGGAGCAAAAGTATTTTTTAACTGCTAAGAATAATATTGTAAGATGAAGGATAGAAGTTTTTACTTGACATTGTTGTGAAGGTTCCTCCATGTGTTGAATGCAAACATTTGCACATTTTATATGATTACATTCCTGCTATCGAAGGAGCAAGAGGATATTGTTACAAAAACTGTTTTGCATCATAGATTATGTATTATTTTATTGTTATTGTATATTGGTGAAGATGATGATGATGGGATCCAGAAAACGCCCTGGTTGAAGTAGCAAAAACTGTAAACTTGTTTGTAAGAGAGGCTCATGAGAATTCAGAGTAAACACAAGAAACTTGTGTTATTTTTTGTACCACAAGTTTCTTGTGTTTACTCTGAATTCCCATCATGATTGATGAACAGTGAAAGAAAACTGTTTTGTTTTTGTACATTCAACTCCCCCATGTGAATACATTTTACTTGAAGTTTAACAGAAAGTCATGACAGACTACTGTCATATATTAAACTACATCTATTAACTGGACTTCTGTCTGGTCTTTTTCTGAACTCAAAGAGCACTTAAAGGTTTATTCTTCACTGAAAATAATGCTGGGTTGTTTCTGTAAACACATTGTTGGGTCAGTTATGCTGGGTCAAAATTCTGGGTTGTTTTGGGATAATATAAACACAGTTGGGTTGTTCGTGCTGGGTTAAATGGAGCGTGTAACACTACTGAAAAAATCTTGGCCCTCATTTATTACTAATTACACACGATCAGTATTACTGATAACAGAGTTTATTATAGAGCTGGACAAAAACAGTCAACCTCATAATAAATTTACATTTAAATAACTCTTCAAATAAAGTTAAACCCTTCAGGATGAACAGAGTTAACCTCTGGGCCACTTTGTGTGTGTGTGTGAATAATAACACTAAAACGCTGGGGGGCGTGTTCATACGATGGTAACGTAGTTAATAATCTAAAAGGTGAAGTTGCTTGAAATTAATATAAGAAGAAATGTTTTGCTCTTTTCTTTTACGTTGAGCAACACGTTGTGGCAGCAGGGAGCTGCGTTTACTCTCTGAATTCTGATTGGTCAAAAACACCCACCTACCAAACGGCATGCCCTCTGATTGGCCGAATTCGTATACGCCCACCCCTCTTACGTGACGCAGCCACGCCTGGCCCTCTGTTGTCCCCGCTGACGCCTGATTCTTGTCCGCTCCGCCGTCATGTCTCACGGTAAAGCTGCCCGGAGTTTGGTGAAGCCGGCCCGGGGGCTCCTGCGGGCCCCGGCTCCGGCCTCGGCTCGCAGACGGACTTACGCCGCCGGCGCTGAAGCAAGGGCGGTGCTGGAGAAGGAGCTGGAGGATATCCGAGCCGCAGGGACGTGGAAGGAAGAGAGGATCATCACGTCTAAGCAGGGACCTCAGATCAACGTGGAAGGCAGTCGTGGCGGTGAGTGGTCCCGGTTTCTGCTAATAAATACTAGATCCGCATGTGTCCACTGCAGTTTAAACTTAATGTCACTGGAGGAAACGGGCTGGTTCACGGGCAGGACAAGTCTGCATGAGCCATTTTAAACCCTGATTTCACAGCATTAGAATGAGGAAAGCGTTTATTTTGGCCCATTGCTGCAGGCGAAATATCTGCTAATCCGGAAACCTGCGTGCTGTTCTGTCAGCAGAGCAGCCATTCAGAGTGTGACTGACTTTTCTGCATGCATGGCCCTTTGACTTCAGGCCATGACCTCTCATGTATGAAGCTGACTGAACAGTTCAGGCAGTGACATAGTCCTGTGTCCTGAGTCTGTCCCTCCCTCCAACTCCTGGTTGTTGTCTTTCTAAACTAAGACTAAATTAAACTAAACCTGCATGTCTTTGTGGGAGGAAACTGGTACCTTGAGGGAACACATGCAGACACAGGGACAACCTGCAAACTCCACACAAAAAGGCCCCAGGCCAGGGAATCAAATCCAGAACCCCTTCTTGTTGTGAGGCAATGGTGCTAAGCACTGCCAGCATTGAGCTGCTCACATAGGTTATTGTCATACTGAATTGAATTGAAAATTGTTACTAAAACAATGACCTTTTTTACTTGGTTCCATGTTCTCTTCCCCCCCCCCCTCTCTTTCTTTCTTTCTTTCTTTCTTTCTTTCTTTCTCAGGCATATTGAATTTCTGTGCCAACAACTACCTCGGACTTTCCAGTCATCCAGAGGTGGTGCAGGCAGGGATCGATGCTCTGAAGTCATATGGTGCTGGATTGAGCTCAGTCAGGTTCATCTGTGGGACACAGGTGTGATGGATGATGCACTCAAACAGCACTTTAACACATCATGACTACATGTAGCTCTGTAACAGCTGCTGTCATCCAGATACTGAGTTCACAATGTGATTTACAGGATCTGCACAAAAATCTGGAGCAGAAACTTGCACAGTTTCACGAGAGGGAAGACTGCATCCTGTATGCCAGCTGTTTTGACGCCAACGCTGGACTTTTTGAGGTATGTCAGTCTTTACGCTGTGTCTCTAGCAGGCTGGGAGAGGACCAGAAAAATCTTTGACAATGTTCAGTAAGGCCTTAAATGAATCATACACCAGGTTCTGTTGGGTCCCGATGATGCAGTGCTGTCCGATGAGCTAAACCATGCTTCCATCATCGATGGGATCCGTCTCTGTCGGGCAAAGAGGCTGCGCTACAAACACATGGACCTCAGTGACCTGGAGAGCAAGCTTAAAGAGTCACAGGTGTGTGGACAACAACTCATTGTCGAAATCGGCACAGCGCTGTGCTTATGCTGTGTTAAACAGCTCGTTATAGGAAGGGTAACAACAGCTGACAGGACTTGGTGAAAGTTACATTGTGTTTGGGTGAAGGCAATGCAAGAGCAAATAATACAATAATGATAAATGCTCATCACACCCTTCATGATTTGGGACATGCATTATTTCAGGGTCACTCAAGTTAGTCTCATCATCTTCATTTTAGTTCCATGGTTCAATGAACCCAGGTGGTAAGAGTCACAGTGTCGATCAAACCAGTCTCTGTGTTGTGTCCCCCTCAGTCTTCTCGAATGCGCCTGGTAGTGACAGATGGCGTCTTCTCCATGGATGGAGATGTGGCTCCTCTACAAGGAATCTGTGACCTGGCTGAACAGTACAACGCCATGGTGTTTATAGATGAATGTCACGCCACCGGCTTTCTGGGTCCCCGTGGCAGGTTAGTGAGACTGATTTAGCCAAAAAGCAAAGATTATAAAGGATCTTACACTCGCTCACTCATCTTCTACCGCTTATCTGTTTCCGGGTCGCGGGTGGTGCTGGAGCCAATCCCAGCTCATTCTGGGTGAGGGAGGGGTACACCCTGGACAGGTCACCATTCCATCACAGGGCCAACACACAGAGACAGACAGAGACAAACAACCACTCACACTCACACTCATACCTACAGACAATTTAGAGTCACCAGTTAACCCAAACATGATGTCTTTGGACAGTGGGAGGAAACCAGAGTACCCGGAGGAAACCCGCGCAGGCACATGAAATGCATACTCCACACAGAAAGGCCCCAGGCCAGTAACTGAACTAACCACTATGCAGCCATTCTGCCTATAAAGGAACTCTTCAAATATAATTGCTGATGATTTAGTTATACTAGAGCAGTAGAGGAACATGGGAATTCTAGACCTATCTGTTCCTCTGGTCAGTGTTTGACCTTTGGTCCTCTTTTTCTAAGACACTCAGTTGTACATTTGACTACTTTTTGATAGCTTTTCTGGTTCATTTTAACTGTTACATTGAATCAACCAATATTCTGCCTCTTCAGGAAATTGCACTGAATACCATAACATTAAAAATTCAATATGTATAAATGTATGGAAGTAGAAGGATGAATGTATGGAATCATTTTTTTTCCTTCATGTAATATTTACTAAATAGGAGGAACAAAAGATTCAATGTACCATTTATATTGAAGGTGGTTATAATACCATGCTGTCTCAGCCTGTTGCCAAAGTCAGGAAAGGTAGGCTGCAGTTTTTAACACAGGGTCTTTAATAAAGTCAAATTCTATATCTACCTGCCATCGGATGTAAACTATTCATACTGTGATTTGCAGAGGAACCGACGAGCTCCTGGGAGTGATGGACAGAGTTCACATTGTAAACTCAACTCTAGGGAAAGCACTGGGAGGAGCAGCTGGTAAGTTCACAGCACTGGATATATTACATGTGTTTCTGGTCACTGGAATCTAAGTACAGCATCCACTTCCCTTGTAATTCTGTTTTTGGTCTCTACCAACTCCTGAGAAAATCTTTTTTGTCTGTAGTTTGATAGATGTTGGGCTTTGTGCACCAGCTGCTCACTATGACGTATCAGGCTTTAACTCAGAGCTGTTATGGTTCCAATTTTCTGTGTCCTGATGTTTTTCAGGGGGCTACACTGTTGGCCCCAAGCCTCTGATCGACCTGCTGAGGCAGCGTTCACGGCCGTATCTGTTCTCCAACTCCCTCCCCCCTCCTGTGGTCAGCTGTGCCACCCGAGCCGTGGAGCTGCTACTCGCCTCCAATGAGATTGCACAGAGCATGATAGCCAAAACCATGAGGTGTGTTTGTTTGAAAGGGGGGAGGTGGTGATGGCTGGCTATCTGCTTTTGAGGAGACGCCCACTTGTAGCTTATCGCTGTCACCAGTGCCAACTAGTTAGAGTTGATGTTTTTCTTTTTTGTTTTGTTGTTGTTGTTGCTGTTGGGGTTTGTTTTGTTTTTTTTCTTCATCATAAATTTGGCTTCATATTTGTTAAGTCAGTGTATTTGTTCACAATTATTCAAAAACTTATGCACATCCTGAGAAATAAGTTGTGGTCAAGTCTAAAAGCCAACGTAATAGCAGATATAATAGGCCTTCTGTCAAAGAACTTACACTATTAATATTAATATACATGTACAGTGTGTTTCTATCAGGGCAATGAACAGATAATCACCCAAAAGGAGAAACTGTAGAAACCCCTATCACTTGTTCTTCAACAGTAACCACATGAGCTAATATTTGTATTGGCAGCACAATCACTCTAAATTGGAACAGGGAATAAATGCATTTCCTTTCATTTAACCTTGCTCTGCAACTCGCACATACGGCACTCAGGCCACATTATGTAACTACCCGCTGTACAAGGAAACACACCAAGCCAGTTCACAGTAATTTTTGATGGCTTCACTTTAAAGATATTTTCAAAAGGTTTGTTGATACATTCACCTGCAAACTCAGTGAGGCAGCTGTTTAATTACACCGACATTCACTTTAATGCTGTCCTTGCATTGACATTTTAACACAGTTTTTTTTAGGCATTTAAAAGTAATTGCCAGACATAAAAAAAAAAAAGTTTGCATAAACGTAGCTGAACATGTTGACATTAAAAAAGGTCCCTCCTTTTTATTTATTGTAACGGTGACAGCGTCCTCATATCACTGAAGGAAATATTTCATACAATATCAGGGTTGAATTATATCTAAATTGCGTTGATGTGTGTGCAGCGTTCAATCGCCGACTGACTGTACCATTTTCTTTCATTCAGGTTCAGGAACAATATGACCCAGGCTGGTTTCACCATTGCAGGCTCAGCTCATCCCATCTGTCCTGTGATGCTGGGCGACGCACGGCTGGCCTCTTTGATGGCCGACGACATGTTGAAGCTGGGTGAGAGTGCAGTGAAAACCTGACCCAATTCTCTTTTACCTACAATGTAAACCGATCCACTTGCTGGTGGAAAAAGCTGGGAGAGGCAAAGCAGCTGAACTCGTCCCTCTGCTGATCTCACCTGTGCATGACAGCTTAACTGCTGCAGCGACTCACACACGCACACACACACACACACACATGTCTGCTCACATCACCAGAGGTGCTGATCTGCCTTGGATAATGGTCATCAATAATATTCATCTGTCATTGATGAGCCAGAAAGCATCTTGTAATTTTTCTTTACTTTTGTTCAAAAAGAGAGCGAGAGAAAGAGACCTAGCTATTTAAAACTTAGCCACATTTTGTGTTTAATATCCGATAGATTTGCCCATTAAAAAAGGGAAAAATTGGGTCTGGTTACCATAGTTCTTAGAAAGAAAATCACAATCAGTGTGTCAGACTTTTAAAAAGAGATTCCGTCAGATGTCTCATATCCACCTCTTCCTTCTATAATTCCTGTGTCCTGATGAACCACACTGTTAACAAGTGTTTTACCTCCACAGGAGTGTACGTGATTGGATTCTCATACCCAGTTGTACCAAAGGGCAAAGCCAGAATCCGTGTTCAGATTTCAGCAGCGCACACAGACGAAGACATCGACCACTGTGTGGACGCTTTCATCCAGACAGGCAGGAAACATGGTGTCGTCTCCTGAACAGGAACAAAGAATCAGCAGAGTAATTAAAGAACCTGGAACTGCATTTCCTTGCAGATTGTGCTACTTGTTACTAAATACCTATGAATGATATTCATGGATGTATCAGTTCCATTTGTAGGTCAAAGGAAGTTATTTTTGTGTCTGCTTGGCTGAATAAAATACTTTTGTTAATATGTAGGTGTGTCTTTTCGAAAGTGCTGTGTGTTTTTAATTCTAATTTCACGAGAGAAACATTTTACCTATACTTTGTACCAGTCAAAAACAAGACTTTCTTAATCGCATATTGATCCAGTTGACAAATCGGGGTTTCAATAAATGTGAAGATTTAAAAAAAACAAAACAAAACATGGGCTTTTTGTTTGTGCTAAATTGATTGAGAAATGTTTTGAGGGTTTTGCAAAAATTTTCCATTTTCTCATGGCAACAGTTATAAAGTTTGGCAGTTTGGGCTTTGATAATGTTTAAACATCAAAAAATCTAAAAGATGTCTCAAAATTTAATTTCAAAGGTAGAGCTAGCCTGTCTTTTTCCTTGATAGATGCAAGAGCAGATCTGCAAATTTTCTCCTAACATTTCTTCATCTTGATCTGCTGAGTTCAAAGACAGGTGCTCATCTGAGTTGATGAGTAGGTTGGAGCAGGAATTGATGAATCATGGTCTAATGTACAGCTGACATAAGACGTACACTGATGGTCATGCTATTTTCAGAGGAAATAATGCTGCCTATTGGTTAACTTTTGAAATGAACCATATACGCTCACATTATATATGCCAATTAACTCAAAATGGCTTATGGCTTTTTGAATGAAAGAGAGACTGGGTATGTTGACAATACTTCTCCTGAGTGATTATTTATTTATTTATTTATTTGAGTGGGGGCTTTTGATGTAATTATATAGTATTTACCATTTTTATTTTAACGTTCTGTGTTTTGTTTTGGGGTTGTTTTTTCTTTTTAGATTTTATTTTGAAGACTCAGATGTTTGGTGGGTGCAGTTTGATAACGGAGCTTTGTGTTACAGTTTTGAGAAAAGCATGAAGCCATTTAAAAGATGTGTTTTAGCAGAAGAGCTATTAATAATATGGATTAATAGTGTTTGAAATGCAGATCATCTCTAGCTTTACATATCATATATAGAAACGGTAAAGATAGTTATTTATCATGTAAAGGGTCTGGGTAGACATGAATTGTCTCTATATGTCTCTCGTCTCTCTTCCTCTCCTCCCCCTGTTGTCCTTTTCGCGCCATCAGTGTTGACAGGCGCCTCCTTCCCCCGACGACGCACCTCCACATAGCCACATCATCCAATAGGAACAGATGTCTTTAGATTTCAGCCAATCAGAGGACAGGCCGGGGGCGTGGCCAGAAGCGGCCCGCGGGAAACGGACAGGAAGGAGTTCAGATTTTGCCGCGAAACAACGTCTCCGAGCAGCTTTGTCTTCGGCGGATCATAGCCTGTCTCTGACTAAGCCAGATCCAGATCCAGACCCAGACCCAGACCCAGACTCTTGCCTCTTGTCGTTTGTCGCGCTCTGTTGACCGACCTGCTGCAGTATGTCTGGCTTTGACGACCCGGGAGTTTACTACAGTGACAGCTTCGGAGGGGGAGAGGGCCCCGGCCTGGATGATGGAGGACAGAAGAGGATCAACATCAAGAAACGGTTCCGTGAGTTCCTCAGGCAGTTCCGAGTCGGGACCGACAGAACCGGCTTCACATATAAATACAGGTGAGCCAAACCTGCAATCAGCACCAATGGTACTGTTAAAGTAGAGACATAGAAAGGATCATAGCTGGGGGGTAAAATTAACTGCCTAAAAAAAATAAATAACCACCGTCTGTGAGGTAAATAATTATTTAAAAGGGACATTTCATACATTTGAAGTTTTGATACTTTTCAGCCTTTGTTACCAGCTCCATGTGCATCCGGAGGGGTTCTCTAAAGTCTCACCCTGATGATGTCATCTTTAAACTTTGAAGTCTCTGCTCGAAGTTTGCATTGTAAAATTCAAGGTTCTTGGTTTGAAACAAGTGGAGGGTCTAAGAAAAGGTGCTATTGAGTTGCATTGTGGGTGATGTAGGCTCCACTGATCCTGGAGCTTGACCCACATTAGAGAGTAAAAGTCAGAATATCAAGCCTCATTGTTCTCAGGTGACAATCCTTCCATAAGGAAGTGCAACAGTGAATCAAAATGGCAAAATAGCTCAACGTATCCAAATAGCTCATAGCTAACTCTGTGTTAGCATTAGCACTTTAGTTTCATTAGCATGTGTAGCATCAGCAGCAGATTTGTTGTATAACATGACATCAATCTTTTCTTTTCAATCAGAGATGAGCTAAAGAGACACTACACCCTGGGGGAGTACTGGGTGGAGGTCGAGATAGAGGATCTCGCCAGCTTTGATGAGGATCTGTCAGACTGTCTCTACAAGCTGCCGACAGAGAACCTGCCGCTGGTAGGTCTGCTGCTGAAACACAGGCTGCCTCCTTGTTGGAATGTTTTTTCCTGAAGTCTCTGTGTTTAAGTTGATTGCTCCACTCTAACACATTGCCATAATTTATAGCTGGAGGAAGCTGCAAAGGAGTTGGCAGATGAAGTGACTCGTCCCCGGCCTGCAGGGGAGGAGACGGTGCAGGACATCCAGGTCATGCTGAAGAGCGATGCCCATCACGCCTCTATTCGCAACCTCAAGGTACACACAGACCTCTTTGTGTCTTATATTCTTACTGTTTGGGATCACAAAATGTTGGGTCCAATTTTTTTTATTTATTTATTTTTTGTCATTTGTCACGCCACAGTCTGAGCAGGTCTCCCGTCTGGTGAAGGTGCATGGCATCATCATCTCAGCCACAGCTGTGAAGGCCAAGGCCACTAAGGTGTGTCTGCAGTGTCGTGGCTGCCGCAATGTCATCAGTAACATTCCCCTTCCTCCAGGCCTGCAGGGTTACGCTCTGCCACGCAAGTGCAACACGTGAGTGTGACTGTCAGGAAAGCCAGAATAATTGATCACTATGTCTTACGCGGGATTGAACTCCAACATGCTCTGTTTTCACAGTGAAAGCACCGGCAGGGTGAAGTGTCCTGTTGACCCCTACTTCATCATCCCAGACCGCTGCGTTTGTGTTGACTTCCAGACTCTCCGCCTGCAAGAATCTCCAGATGCTGTACCGCATGGAGAGATGCCACGTCACCTGCAGCTCTACTGCGACAGGTGAGCACATTCTCATGCAAACATTTAGTCCCTGATGGCACTTTGTGCTCCAAACGGGGGGAGAGATGTGAGTGATTGCAAACTGTTTTTATGTTCTTCATTCCTCTTGCTCAGGTATCTGTGTGACCACGTGGTCCCAGGCAACAGGGTGACAATCATGGGCATCTACTCCATCAAGAAAATGGCTGCAGCAAAGGCCAAGGGCAAAGAGAAGAGCATTGGTGTGGGTATCCGTGCATCATATCTGCGTGTGGTGGGCATCCAGGTGGACACAGAGGGAGCAGGTGAACATAAATGTCTGCATCAAGACGTTCGTATCTGTGTCAATAGGCTCAAATGTTAATGTTTTTTTTTCTGACTCTTGCAGGACGTGGTGCTACGGGATCTGTGTCTCCACAGGAAGAGGAGGAACTGAGAGCGCTGGCTGCTTCACCCAACGTCTACGACTCTCTGGCACGCTCTGTCGCTCCCTCTATCTATGGTAGTGACGATCTGAAAAAGGCCATCACCTGTCTGTTGTTTGGAGGTTCAAGGAAAAGGTGAGGCTACCAACCACTGGACAGAACACAGCCTCCAATATTTCATCTCCCTCAGGTGTGATAATGTGTCTTGTTTCCTGTCCTTTAGGCTGCCCGATGGTCTGACTCGCAGGGGCGATGTCAACCTGCTCATGCTGGGAGATCCTGGAACAGCCAAGTCTCAGCTGCTCAAGTTTGTGGAGAGATGCTCACCCATTGGGGTAATTAAGTCTCCTCTACTGACCCTTTCAGACTGGACACACCTCCTGGTTGCATTAAATAGAAACTGAGAATAAACCTAAAATTTTGTAGGTTCAGTTGAACTTTTTTTTTTTTTTATGTTGGTTTATGTTCAGCATTAAAGTAAAAGCTATTTCTATAGAAGCCAAAGGTTTTAGGTCCCAGATGGTTTTTATTTGATTTATTGGATTTTAGTGGCAGATGAATCCTATTTTAAGTTGTTTTGGGGGAAAATTAATGCCCTTATCAGATAGGACATTGTGGAGAGACAAGAAATGACATGCAGGAAAGAATCCAATCTAGGTTGGAATTGAACCTGGAGCTAATCTGCTACTGCTCTTTGTCTGGCATGTGTCTGGCGTAGCAGGTTGATCACTGTCTAAACCTTCTTAGTCACTGGTTTGGTTGTTTTCACCCAGGTAGTTGCTGTGATATGCTCCGGTGTTGCTCCTTTCACTCCAGTCATTAGCCATTATCTTTGCTCTGATCTAAGGGACAGATCCACATACTGTGCAGACCTCATAATAAATCAGGCTTATGGTTAAATTAGATTTGACCCACTGTATGTCTATCTTCAGGTTTATACCTCAGGTAAGGGCAGCAGTGCAGCTGGTCTGACTGCCTCGGTGCTGAGAGACCCGAACACTCGAGGATTCATCATGGAAGGCGGAGCCATGGTGCTGGCTGATGGTGGAGTAGTGTGCATTGATGAGTTTGACAAGGTGAGAATATTTTGGGTGGTGAAGTGAATTTTTTAATCTGAACGTGTGCACCAGGATAGAGAACAAACCTCTGACTCTGTTCTCCAGATGAGAGAGGATGACAGAGTGGCCATCCATGAAGCCATGGAGCAACAAACCATCTCCATCGCTAAGGTATCACCAAGTTATGTATTTAAAAAAAACACAACAAAATATCTATACTGTAAAGAGGCACTAACCAACGTCTGGGTTCCTCCCAGGCCGGCATCACCACCACCCTGAACTCCCGCTGCTCGGTCCTTGCCGCTGCCAACTCTGTATACGGTCGCTGGGACGACACCAAGGGCGAGGACAACATCGACTTCATGCCCACCATCTTGTCCCGTTTTGACATGATATTCATCATTAAAGACCAGCATGACCAGCAGAGAGATATGGTGAGGAGGCTGCAAGTTTAAACTAACTGGTCAACAGAAATGTAATTATTGTGATGTCTAATATTCATGCTGTTTGTAGACTCTGGCTCGTCACGTAATGAATGTCCACCTCAGTGCTCAGACGCAGACTGAGGGTGTCGAGGGCGAGATCCCACTGGCCACTTTTAAGAAATACATTGCCTACTCCAGAGCGTGAGTACAACTGTGTTTGTCATACTGGCAACACAGCAATGTGTTTCAGAAGATTCACTCATAATCAAATGACTCCTCGGTTTTATAATTTGGTTTGAATGTTTGCTCACAGGAAGTGCGGCCCTCGTCTCTCTGCGGCGGCTGCCGAGAAGCTGAAGAACAGATATGTGGTGATGAGGAGCGGAGCGAGGGATCATGAACGAGAGAGCGACAAGAGACCCTCCATCCCCATCACTGTCAGGTATGTTTACATGGAAGCTTTAATGTCTGCACATCAGTGAAGGACATGTCCCCCACCAGGTGCTGTTTAGTATAAACCTGTATTGTGTTATGTTTGTGGTCTTTCAGGCAGCTGGAGGCAGTTGTGCGTATTGCGGAGTCCCTGGCTAAGATGAAGCTGCAGGCTGTAGCTGGAGAGGAAGAGGTTGATGAAGCTCTGAGGCTCTTCCAGGTCTCCACACTGGACGCTGCGCTGTCTGGCAGCCTTTCGGGTAGATCAAAGCCTTTAGTTTTTTCATGTTATATGACCACACACCTCCAATATTTGACTTTGTCAAACCACATAAATTATCACAGTCTCATCTGTCCATCTTAAGTAATTGAAAAAAAATTAATAAAAATTTCCAGGTTGTTATGGTTAGAGTAAGTGTGACGAAATTAGTTGGCCAATTAGCAGAGTTTAAATGTTTACCTAAGATTAACAGGTGAACAGTTAAATTATCTAATGGACTTGAATAAACACTCAAAGACAGTGTATTATTGTGGTGGTGATTGTATGAAGGTAAACCCAGACCAGAATTTTCTCTATATGGACTGTATTGCATCATTATTCATATAATGGTATTAAATAACATGGTTCAACATGTTCCAAAGAGTCAGGTTCCTGATGTAGTTGGTTCTTCTGCTGGCAGGGATAAGAACTTTTTTTTTTTTTTTTTTTAAAGTGGGTGCACTCTTAACGTCTCTCTAATCTCACATCTTTTGTGCAGGAGTGGAGGGCTTCACCTCTCAGGAGGACCAGGAAATGATCTCGCGCATCGAGAAGCAGCTGAAGAGACGCTTTGCTATTGGCTCCCAGGTGTCAGAGCACAGTATCGTCCAAGACTTCACCAAACAGGTCAGTGTGAAAAAAGACAAGGTGTAGTGAATAAATGCAGTTTGAGCTGGTCCAAATTCTTTAAATTTTGGTAAATACTGGGACCTAACGTCTTCCTGGAGTCCAAATGTAGTTAATTTGAGTGTTCTAAGGTCTCTTAATCTTTACTGACGGTAATATAATCTATCTCGCTGACACTGTGAATGAGAAGCTTTAGTAGATAAATAACCACAAAGAGTGGCGGCTTGTGCATTATAAAAAGATAATGGATGTACATGTTACACTGAATAGGAGAAAGGTGTGTATTTTGTTTGACTAGGACGTGCGTTTTATTTGACACAGTATGGCTACTGCCTTTCTGTCATGTAGCACAGACGCAACTAAAAAAAGACGTGACCCAAAACGAGGTCACACAAATGTAGTTCAATACTGCACAAGTGAAAAGCTCCTCTCAGTAGAAAAGGACAATGAAAACCTGCTTGGTGCAAATAAAACCAACATTCATTTACAAAGAATAAGTACATTTTTGGGGGGGGGACAAGTTAAGAGAACTTTATTCTGGCCTGAGTCATGTGAATAGCCTTCATCTTCTCCTGTTTGTCCCATTCACAGAAATATCCAGAACACGCCATCTACAAAGTCCTGCACCTGATGCTGAGGAGGGGAGAGCTCCAGCACCGCATGCAGAGGAAAGTGCTCTACAGGGTCAAGTAGAGCAAAATGCTGCTCGAACTCGTATCTATGCTGTTGTTGATGTAAATAGTCTTTCTCTGCCCATTTGTGCTCTGTATTTACCAATAATACATTGACAAACCTTTAATTGTTTCTGTTGGATCTGGATTCATGTATCACAATGAAAAGATGTTTTTGATATAGTACTCTTTAGCTGTTCATGTTTTGTTATGTGTCGATATAAAAATGTTATGAAGTGTTCGCATACGGTGTAAAAATAAAAAATAATTAAATATTGAAATAATTGTCAGTTTATTTTAGAATTTTACATTGATCACAACGACATTAATGACAGACACTTCTCACAATGTGATTCTTTAATAAAGTTCATACAAATACAGTAATGTTTAGAAAATCACCTTCAGCTTATCTTATAACTTGGACACAAATTTCAGTCTTAACTGCATTTGTAGCATTAAGTGATTAAGTAAAGTGTTGCATGTGCGTCTCGATCACAAGTGCAGGTGAAAACTAAAAGGCATAGAGTCCCACTCCAACAGTGGCCAGAGCAACGCACAGGCCCGCAGTGACCTGCATGAAGCGTGACGAAGGGATCGTAGCTGGCGATTGGTCTGCTGTTGTGACACTCAGCATTTTCTGCAAGTCGTCAAAAACCTGCAGGAAAATGAGTTGGAACAGTGAATTTGTGCTGCGCTTCCTCTGCATGTGAGATTCACTTCTTGTTTTTGATCATACATGACTCTTGACGATGTTGTGGGTTCAGTCTGTCAGTGCAGTGAGTCTGAGCTCCTCTTTTCTCACCTGGATGTTGAGTTCGAAGGCTGACACGGCCTCCTGCAGCACCTCAGCCTTTTGCTCCTCCGTCAGCTCGATGCTGTTCATCCGGCTCCTGTACAGCTGCTTGAAGCGGTTTGGGCTGTTCACACCGGGGAAAGAGAAAAACGAAAGCCCCTCTTTGCTGCTCAATCCAAGAGACTTCTGGGTAATTTTCCCCAGTACTTGACCTCCTGAGAGATCACCGAGGTAACGCGTGTAGGCGTGGGCCACCAGCAGGGCTGGGTTCTCCCTGCCGATCTGTAAAATGATAAAATCAGCTTTATGTGTCTGTTTGTCTGTGAGTGTTTGTATTCTTGGATCATTTCACAACAAGTCGCTCACCTCTCGTAGCCTCTGTTCATATCTGTGTGTGGCTCCAGGGATGACCACCCTCTTCTTCCAGTCTGAGCCCAGAAAATGCTCCAGATCTCTTTCGAGAGATTCCAGTCGTGCGAGTTCCTGAGGGAAGTATATCGGAGCCACAGCTGGATGGGATGAATTTCTGTCCAGTTCCTCTTCCAGCGCCTTGTAGATCTCATAGAGGGAGCACAGAAGCACCTGACAGGTGTATACAGATAAATATCCACTTCTTAGGACAATATGAACAAGAATCGGTGGCAAATGTGTCAAGTGAACCGAGCAGAACTGACCTTGTACTGTGGCAGGGTGATCTGTCCTCTCTGGTAGCTCAGCATCAGCTGTGTGTTTTCAGCTCTGACGTGGTTGTCTTTGGTGGCAGCTTTAATCTGCTCTGATAAATCACTGTGGGCAAACACATGCAGAACACACAGGTGACTTTTAACATCTGAAATCATCTCCTGGAAACACATAATTAGCTGCTTTAAAAACCAAACAGGTCTGAGATGTTTTAGTAATTGTCTTTAACATGAGCCTGTTTTCATACCTGCCGACTTCTCCGGTGTCATTTTTCCGAGCGCTCTTCATGCTCTCCATTTGTGCAGGCTGTAATAAATTGTTGATTTGGTTCAATTAAACACATTCAATATCAACAGAAAGATAGATAACAGTGAATTCAACATGTGATATTTACCTGAGATAAAGCAAAGGCGTTTGCCTGTGTGCGGGTTGAAGTCCGTCTGAAGAGGTAGTTGTCACTTCCTCGGTGATCAGTCCACTGTTGCCCTTCACTTCTGCCTGGCCTCTTTTATAGGGCTGTGATCTTGTGGCTGCTGAGTCAAATGGGAAGTGTGAGTGCTTACTCACATTCTCACACTGCTGGAGCTTAACATGACAATGCAATGAGGAAGAAACAGAAAACATGACAGGGCAGGAATCAAAGCCAGTCACAGTAACTTTATGTTGACTGCAGACATGTGACCAAGTCTTACATCAACTCAGACGCTGTGCATTAGTTTGACTTGCAATTTACAATAGTTTACACTTTTGAGTGTAAATTATTCTACCATTTTAGGCCACTTCATCTATTTCTTGACGCAACATTAACCTTTCAGTCACATATAAAGTACCTACTAGCCCCACATAGACAGGCTCCAACAGCAAAATCTGTATTCATCAGAATTAATATACATTTCTATAATCCAACACAGTACACTATGATATCAAAACACAGTGGATACTTTACCATTACTTACATACTAGAGTACATTTGGCTGATTACACTTTGTATACTTATACACTAATACTCTTAATGGAGTATGTTTAGAGCTTAATAGCTCTGGTTTTACTTCACAGAAAAATCTGAATATTTTCTACACTTTACACAAGATGTGGAAAACCGCAGCTACAAAGTTCTGAGCAGGAGGGTTTCTATATGAGTAAAATAAAATATAAGTATATATGTTATATAAGATAGAAGGAGCAGGACAAATAAAACCGTACAGATTTACACTACAGTATGAGTCTTGACTCTATATAAGTACAGCAGGAACAACAATGTATCACTTCATCTCTCAGCCAGGTAAGGCTTTAAAGTGAAGTTCCAGTACAAGGACTGATTTAAACTCCTTCTGCCCTTCAGTGTGTGTTTTGTTCTCTTGTTTGAGTGTCTGTGTGCACTTTCACTTTGATTGTGGGAGAACTCGTGTACTGAAGTCTTCTTCTCTTTCACCCCAAACTAAGGTTGCAAGAAACCTGGATGTCACATCCGGTGACCACCTATTCTTCCCCGATCCATGTCTTAATCCTTTCACTTTGCTCTATACAATATCAGGGAAATTGGGCCTTACCTGACTCAGTGCACCAGCCAGTTATTGGTCCAGGTTTTGATTATTTCTCACCTTGAGTATTGCAGTTATCTTCAAGCTGGTCTTCTTATTGCAAAGTGAAACCTTTGGGAATAATCCACAATGCAAACGTTCACCAGGGTTTGTATCAGCCATGAAGAAGATGCCACTCCGCCCTTCATTGACCTGCTCTGGCTAAAACAAGCCCAACTCACCAACATTAGCCTTCAGAGTGATTTACGGGTCTTCACCTGTCTGCTTTACCCGTGTCCCTACAAACAGCTCCTTCTGTCTTCAAGAAGATCTTGAAAACTCATTTTTAGCACATCCCCTTCTAAAAACACTGGCACATCTAAGCAGCACTTTAGTTCCACTTTCTTATACGGTCTCCTGTACTTGTTTAGCACTTAAAACCCAAGACACTCCTGCGCTGAAACTTTGCTGACGTCCCCCATTTCATTTCATATTTAATATCAATAATTAGATATGTCCATTTGGATCTGGGTTTTGTTTTTTGTTTGAAGATTTTCCTTCTGGAGAAACACACATCAGATGATGATAAAAGCAGGCTGTGTTTTTATAACTCTTCTTGGCAGGTGTCTCAGTATAAATGAAATGTGGCAGGCCCACCTCCCCCACCCTGCCAACCTGCTCAGACAGGGATGTGTGTCATCCTCCCTCAGAGGTTTGCTCTCCCTCGGTCTCTGAGCACGCCCCTTCATGCAGACAGCCCTCCATTGGCTCCACTGAGGGGAAAGAGGGCTGTGCTGCTGCTGCTGCTGCTGTGTTAGCACACAGGCTACTTGTTTTAAAATGCACAGCTGGAAACATGTAGCCATCTCGACATGTCTGATAAACACTAAACTACAGATATTGGTCGGGAGGGATCGCCGGATGTAAAAGGTAACGTGGCTCTGCGTGTTATGAAGACCGCTTTGGCCGCCTGGATCAGCGGCCGAGTCCCCAGCGGTCGGTGATATAACATCGGCTGGAGTGCTGAGGAAGAGCCGGGGGTCTAATTCAGTCAGCCCCGGTTCCGCCGCTGCTTTCACCCACTTCAGCTCGTCCAAGTGTCGCTGTAGCTGCAAAAGGAGCGGGGCTGATGTGGAGATAAATCTGGGCTGGACCTGGCTTCATGAGCCACAGTTTCCTAACTGTGGCCCAGATGCCCATGCAGACTGGGAGTGGATTAAATAAATAACACATGTTGGAGAGAAAGCTGTAGGCCCAATAAAGACCATTTACAAACAACGGAATATTACATTATAACAACAGCACACGGTATGATGAAGTTTTTCACCACCAAACTTTTAGATGCCTTATTTCAGAGTCTTATTTGGGGGAGGCACAGCTTCCCAAAAATGTTCCAGAAAGACATAAATGCTCCAGGCTGCTCTACTCTGCAGTTATAATGAGTTATATTTATTGCTGTGATTTAATTTCACTGTGATCTTATATCTTTTTTTTTATTGTCCTGCAGGTTATGGATTCGAGCCTTCCTTGTTTTCTCCTTTGCATCTTTTTGAATGCATGTGTTAAATGCTCCTCTGGTAACCACCTCCACAATGGCACGCGCCACTTTGACTACTGTGTGCTCGGAGCTGGGCCTGCAGGGCTGCAGATGGGATATTTCCTTTCCAAGGCCAAAAGAGACTACATCATCTTGGAGAGGAACTCTGGACCAGGCAGCTTCTTTAACAAGTAAAAAAACTTTATGGAAGCATCTCATAAGGTAATGGAAAGTTGTTCTTGCCTTTCCCCCTGAATCACTGTCGACATTATGTCTGCTCTGTTTGCTGTCCAGGTATCCCAGGCACAGAAAGCTCATTAGCATCAACAAGATCTACACAGGAAGGCAAAACCGAGAGTTCAACCTGCGCCACGACTGGAACTCGCTGCTGAGCGATAAACCTGATCTCCTGTTCAAACGAGTGAGCAGTGAGTTTTACCCGCCTGCTGACGCCTTCCCACTTTACCTGTCCATGTTTGTAAAGGAACTCGGGCTGCGGGTCCGCTATGGTGTGGATGTAGGAAGGATCAGGGCAATGCAGTCTGCCACTGGTAGGAGCTACATCCTGACTGACCAACATGCGTCAGATTACACATGCAGGTATTTTTCATCATACTGAACCTGAGATTGAGATCTTACTTTGGTTTAGACTGTGAACCGCATTTTATTGTGCGTCTGTCCTCTCTCCCTTAGTGTGTTGCTGGTGGCCACAGGTTTGTGGGTCCCTCATAAAGTAGAGTTTGTTGGTTCTGAGCTGGTTGAGGACTATGAGTCCATCTCAACTAACCCTGAGGACTACAAGGACCAGGCCGTGCTTATTCTGGGGAAGGGGAACTCTGCTTTTGAAACAGCCCAGAGCATCTTGGGAAGGGCAAGTCGTGTACACATGCTCAGTTCCAGTCCTGTTCGCCTAGCCTGGCAAACACATTATGTTGGTGATCTCAGGTACTTATGTCCATGTCTCTGTGCTTTTGCTGCACATCAGTAGTTCCTAACTTGGTTTTCAGATGTAACTTTACAGCCCTATTGGATTTTAAAGGATCTATTTGAATCGTTTTCTATTGCTATACTGTTTGCTTAATAGCCTAGGTGAAACATTGACCTATCTCTGGCAGTGGAAAGAAACACCAGTGTTAGCTAAGTTTTTGTATTATGAGGACAATTATGGCTGAAGCTCTTCCCAAGCAACAATCATCATTAGAAACCATGTTTGGCCACAAAGAAAAATGTCCCCTTTTTAAACTGGATGATGCTTAATACTTCTAATTATATAATATTGGATATTTACAATGTTTTGTATACTCTTGAATTGCTAGTGTTAAGGTTGGTTTGAGGCTACTTTTGCATGTGGTGTTCAAGTGTCCAGGCTGATTCAGTTAGCTACTATTTTCCTCTACAGAAGTATAGTGAAGTAGCCCTAGACAGGAACCACTGTTTAATGTTGATGCTTCACATACGTCAACTTTACCAGCTGTTCTACACTGGAGTTAACGTTTTAACCCCAAACTGACCCAGAGGTTTTGGTTTTGCAGAGCAGTCAATAATGAGCTACTGGACACGTACCAGCTGAAGTCCCTCGATGGGTTGGTGGAGGCACGTCTGGAGAAAATAGTTATCACTCAGCGAAAGGAACAGGTCAGGAGATCAGGTGGAAAAAGGAAAGACACAAAGGGAAAGTTGTACCTGACTTTGAAGAAGTACATACAAAGCCAGGACAAGAAGAACAGTTCTGATGCGGCTGGAGAAGAACTGCCGGCTTATCACATTGACAACTTCCCAACACGAAATCCCTACGACCGTGTGATTCAATGCCTCGGATTCCGATTCAACTTCAGCATATTTGACGGGTAGAGATTTATGTAACATGATAGGTGTTTTGCGGCTTTTGTCATATTACTATGTATTTTAAAATTATGATATAATCAGTCAGCGTTCAAATTTCTTTAAAAAACCTCCATAGCTCATCGTGCCCACCAAACAGCGACAATGCCAAAGGGAGGTTGCCGGCAGTGACAGCCTGGTATGAAGGGAAGAACACGCCCGGTTTGTTTGTGCTGGGAACTGCAGCTCACTCCAGAGACTACCGCTCATCTGCTGGTGGCTTTGTCCATGGATTCCGTTACACAGGTGAAAGCCCAATATTATATTGTGACATTCAGGACAAAGCAGTGCTTGCAGAAAATGACCTTAATGCTTTCACTGCATCCATCCTGTGACAGCTGTTACACCTTTGGCTATGTTAACACTGAACTTCATATGCAGCTCTTTTTATGATAACCTTACATATGACTAAGGTGTTTTTTAATAAACTCATGGATTTTCTGCCACAGTGCGAGCTGTACATCGTGTACTTGAACGCCGTTACCACAGTAACCCGTGGCCATCGACAACGCTGTTGACAACACAGCTGCAGTCCTGGATCTTGAAGCGGGTTGGTGAGGCCTCGGGACCATACCAAATGTTTGAGGTACTAGGGGATGTCATTCTCCTTCGAGGGTAAGCGGATGTTATTTTGATATCACCAACTATTCTCATTTATTCATGACATCTGTTCCCTGTCAGAGAGAGGCAATACATGTCCAAACTGTCCTTTTCTCTAATGTGACAGAATGGGGGTAAAGTCCCTAGTGAGCTATCAAGACAAAATGAATCTACCATGTTACTGTTTTATGTTTAGAAAATATTTTTCTCTCTTTTACTTTAAGTGTAACAATAAAATTTTAAATTGGAACAGTTTTTCTAGTTGCCTTGTAAATTGTTTGTAATTCCAAACAGTGACTGTCAATCCAGTCAAATATCAGAATAGATATGTTGCGATTGCAGCCACCAGTTATTTTGAGTATTACTCCCCATGTGTATGCATTTTATTGAAGGCTCTTCATAAAAGTAAAAATCCCTAAATGGTGTTGCTTGAAATCCCACAACCTTTTCAAAATAAAAAACTATAATAAATTCTTTTGGGAGTAAATGCTTAATTTACCTTTGTCCTTTCCTCTCTGTTTCACTGTCAGCTCTCATTGTGAATATTTGGAAGAGTTTCCGATCCAGGCTTTGCCTCAGTTCTCCTCTCTCTCGGGCCACAAGGTGACCAAACATGGACTTATAGTTGTAGTCATGCAGTACGGGAAAAAGAAGATAGACTACCTAGGGCGAAGCAGGGCAGAAACAGACTGGACCAAAGCCTGGAAGTCCAACTTTTTGCACCCTGTTTTATATTTTTATGACACACTTCCTACTGGTGAGTTATAATTCTGTTCCCATTAAAAAAGTAAACATGTCTTAGGAATAAAATTACTACTGTTTTCAGTTTTTGTTAAGGTGAATGAAAATATATAGTACTTTGTTAATTTTTTTTTTTATCTCAGAGGAGGAAATAAATCTCCGTCCCTCTGGCTGGCCTCTACCAAGACCCAAAGCAATCCATCACATTGTTGAGGACTTCCTCACTGAATGGGAGGCGCCTGTGTCTCACATCCAGCCACTGCGACGTTTTCTTGAGCACTGTGTCCAGACTGACCTCCGGTCCTTCTATGCAGGTAAACAAACAGGTTAACACAGCTCTTATAGTAATCAGTACAGGAGCAATTGGTTAAATTTGTGTATTTGTGTCGCAAATGACTTTCACACTGATTTCTGTATTTTTTAAATTACCATGTATTATTATATTTTTATGCAATTACAGCAGTAGGTGTTCATTGTCAAGTCCAAAGGTACAACAAATATGTCAGTCATTTACAGGCTGTACTGCCATACAAAGGCAGAGAGTTTTAACTGCGCAAACAATGAAGATGGGGGGGAAAAACTAAAAAAAACTTTAGCTTGTGGCAATGATGGGCAAACTGTGTAACGGTTATGCATTCTATAGCAACTGAACTAGAAGATATGCCTAAAATGCTACAAAGCTACAACAGCACTTACTGCTTAGCTGGGCCAGTTATCCTTTCTTATTGCTAACACAATGATACTTAACTTTATTCCCATAAATTGTGTGGGATAACAAATAAAATTATCAAGATGTATGTTCTTAAAATTTCTTGTTTTTCTGTTAAAAAACAAAACAAAACAGAACTTATAACATTTAGCCTTAGCTAGTGATTCAGTGGCTAACTCCCTAGCTAGCAGTTTCGTGTTACCTAGTTTGTTGTGACAGAGCAGTTTGGTCTGGCTATATTTGATCATAACTACACTATTTTTTTTTACATCAGAATCAGAAATAGTAATACATGGCAGTTTATCTGCAGTTACACATAGTATACTACTACAGTAATGATTAAACAGATGTCAAAAAGTCAGATTCTGGTCTCAACTCAATTTGAACTAAATAACAAGATGGCCCAGGCAAACAAAGTTAAAACAGCTAGCTGTGGGGTTATAAAACATTTCTGTCACTGAACTTCCTGGAAATAGTTTGACATGAAATCCTCATCATGGACAAATTAGCATGCCTTATACAAATGGTCCAAGATTTCAACATACACTACATTATTTGTGACTAACAAGAAAGATGTGCTACGTAAGTGAAATCCTAAATGAGAAGAAAATATTAGTTATAATATTGTAACACGAGTGCCATTTTTATACATCGACTAGTACATAAGATCATATCTTGTAAATATTATTGCAGTCTCCAGTTTACAGTTTTCACTAAATTCTAATTGTAGAAATTGAAAAGTGAAACTTGTACGCATGTCGCACCATGTTACGGCACTTGATTAGTGCAGTCACCCATTCCTGTCTTTCCTCTAGAATCGTGTTTCCGTTTATCTCTCACCCACCGCAAGCCGCCACTGTTCTGTCAGGATGGATACCTGAAGCAGCAGGGTGTTGCTCACGACGGTCAGCCCTGGCAAAACGTTCATGTTGCTGGGTTGATGCCCGCCGAGCAGGATGCAGACACATCAGGGACTGACGCAGCATTCCCTAACTACCTGGCCCAAGCCGGAGCCTCCATGTCTTCAGGACTGAAACTTGACTTCTGATTGTTTTACTTTGGTGTGGTAAAGCTGTGTCGATGATGCTGTCTACGTCCCTCATACTTGCTACCTCCAGCACCCATAATCATTCCCTCCACATAACTAAACATTTTGACAGAATCCTATTCTACAGATCAGCGGTTTCCAACTTTGTTTGCTTTTCTTCTTGCAAGCCCCTCATCATTAATTGCACATTTCTGCCACTTTTAGTATTTTAACCAAAGAGTATTTTTTTTTTAAATAGTGTTTAGGGGTCCCAAATAAGTAAAATGATCCAGTTATTCAAAAGTAAAAGGAAAAAAAAGCCTAACTTTGTTATACACTTCTTCCCGTAAGAGCTACCTTGATTGTTTTCCATACCAAATATTTTCATGATAATGTGCCATTTTCATATTATGTAAATTTAGATTCTATAAAGTTATATAGGTGGAGGGTGGGTGTTTCCAAATGATTATGTATTACACATTTTACATGATGGTGCCAGATTAAAAAGACATTAACATTAAAATAAAACGTTCTTCCTTTTTTTTTTTTAATCGTAATATAATTTTTAAGACCTTTCATACACGAGGCCCATGCGCGCAGCAGGAAGACGCTTTGATTGGCTTCTTGGCCGGGCTGATCCTATTGGACCGTAACAAATGAATAACAGAGAGTCTGATTGGTTGTCCATGCGCTTGTCTGTTGACTGCACAATGGGCGTGTTTTTTACTACCGATACGAGATGAAGTGGAAAACGTGAAATAGGGGACATTTTGGCAGTGTGAAGAAAAATCTTCTATTTGAATATTTAAAATTAGAGAAACAATTGAATGAAGGAGTGTCTGCGCTGACGCGTCGTGCAATGGCCCCTGACGGTGCTGACGCAGGAGAAGCCGCGACCAAAGTTGACTCCTGATATTTCTGACGGGGTTGATTTCCTTTTTGGACCGTTTGTAGCGACTGCTGTACAAACACAGCCTCCATATGTCACGGTAAAGTATGGACGGGTGGATCCCTATCGTTGCAGCACCCTCAGACAACGACCGCTCCAGCTCCGAGGGGGAGTACATGGTGGAGCCCGGAGCCGGAGATGAGACCCGGGAAGCGACGGTGGACCGAGAGCAGCGCGGTAACGTGGAGGGGATGGACGACGGCGGCGGTGCCCCCGTCGGCTTCGGGATAAGTGGTATAGGCGAAGGAAAAGTGGTGCTGGGTCGTGTCGGACAGAGAGAAGACAAGGAGCTCCGTTACCTGCACTTGTTGTGGGAGCCGGGACGAGCGGAATTTGGAGCCGCCGGTGGTGTGGCGAGCAGGCTGGGGAAGATGACGGGCAGCCGGGCCAGGCGACACCACAGAGCCGTGAGGAACCAGGGTCCCATCGGTAAAGATATTTACGGTAAGGGACGGTTTAGTTGTGGAGTAAATGCCTGTGTGTGTGTGTGTGTGTGTGTGTGTATATATATATAGACTGCGAGGTGGTTGCCAAATGTGTAAGTTTTATCTCCAAATTCTAACCAAACAGGTGAAGGTAATCACTGGTGGCTAAACTGTATGATAGTGAAGAACGGAAGAACACGATATTTAGGATAAATCACATTAGATGTAATCGTAACAGATATCTAGTCTAACCTTCAAACACCAATATGGTAATTTTCTCTTCAAGCACAATGTCACACTCGTGAAGACGACACGGTGTAAAGCTGATGTGTGTGTTTGTTGCAGTTTTGTTCTCTCCATTCCATCATAAACTCACATTTACACACCTCTCACTTTGAATGCCTTATCTCCACAGCTGTGAAAAGACTGAGGGAAGCGGCAAACAGCAATGACATCGACACAGGTACGAGCAGTGGGGTGATGCTGTACAACACCTTTCTAGTAATCTAAGAGGAGGATGGAGTTTGCTAACCAAGTTGTGCTTCTTCAGTTCGAAAGCTCCTGCAAGATGACATAGACCCCTGTGCAGCAGATGACAAGGGAAGGACAGCTCTTCATTTCTCTTCCTGCAACGGCAATGAGAGCATTGGTAGGTTGGTGACGGCGATAAGATGCAATGACAGCATGAAAGGAAGTCCCATATATGGAGCAGGACAGTTGGGAAAAGTGTAAACAGTCCACCCTGCTGTAGCATCCTTTAGCAATACACTGAACAACTGTGCTTTTTTGAAGCTTAATCTATAAATTTAGCAACCAAATGAATTCAGCATTTTTCTACCCAAGTTGTCTGTTTTTGGTTTTTTTACAAATTTCTTCTCATGTCTATAGTGCAATTGCTGCTGAGCCACGGCGCTGACCCCAACCAGCGAGACAGTCTGGGAAATACCCCCCTCCACCTGGGTAAGAGGAAGCAATTACCCTGCTGTGTAAATCCTTTGGCACTGCCAATAATGCATATGAGTTTGGTTTCACTCTAGCACAAAACTGCAGTCACACCTGTCATGGATAGATGAAACGTTAGAATAACATTAAACATATTTTTGTTGCTCCTGCATGCAACAAGTGGTTTAAAATGGTTTTCTTTATGAATGTTGTCAATTTCAACATGTGTTTCTGCAGCGGCCTGTACTAACCACGTGCCTGTAATCACCACATTGCTAAGAGGAGGTGAGTCCACTATTGAGCTGTTAAGTTCTTTGTGTGTACAAATTACTAAGTTAATAAACCTAAATACGATTGAACATCTTTCATAAGGGAAAATATTTGATTAGGTGGCTGATGTTGTTAAGGGGCATGTATAAGGTATGAAGTATAAAGGGGTTCTCTTTAACAATTGTTGACTTCTTGTTGTGAATTTTAACACTTGACAAGTGTTAACAGCAATAATACAACATATTCATTTATTGGCCTATTTTATTGTGATTTTAAAATGAAAAGTTTATGTGTCAAACATTTACTTTTCCAAAACATTATACATAGTTTTACAGTTACTCAGGTTGGCGAAAAATGTTATTGCATGTTTTGCATGTTTTCTGAACAGTATTAGAATCTCAGCCTCTCTGCATACAACGGTTTTAACGCACATACGCACAAGTTAGTCAGATATGAGTAATCAAACAATTGGTAATACATGTTATGGGCCATGTACAACAATGCACTTTAAAATCTTGTGATATGGGAAAATGATGAACAAGGCAGAGGTGATAGCTGCAGTGCTCAGCAAACAATTATATAATACTAAAGCCATTCACTAAATTTAAACAAAACAATCGTCAATTAATTCTTTTTTCAATTTCAAGTGCCCTTTCTAACCCAGTCTTTTTTTACCTCATCTTTTCGGGCATTTTGTTGTACTTATGTCTGTGCATGGAAACTATCAAGCATTGAAATAATGTGCATTTGGTCGATTTTGTGTTCAATATACAAAAACAATAAGAAATATGAAAATGGCACATAAATCCTTAGCTCAATGCCTTAGCTCCAAATATTCAATGGTCAAAAAATCCAAATGGCCCCTTTTACCTTTCGTTTTATGGTAAATGAGTCTAACTATAATTAAAGGAAAAACTATTTATTTTTTCACCAGTTTCTTGTATATTAAAAGAAGCTACCATGAGCACTGAAAGTATTAATATATTTTGACATTCTGGTTGATGATCTAATTACCACTTGTCCAGCCATTCAGAAACAATATCTTTTGTATCATTGGGTATATTTAGATCAAGCCCATCTAGCTGTGCTTATACACTGGCCCCTTGCAAAAAAAGTTATTAAAAGCTGAAGTTATTTGTAACACCACATTTAAATAAAGCTCTGTTGTTGCAATTACTGCTGCTACCCTGTTATTATTAAAATGTATACATAGTCAAAATATACCCATGTTATAAGTGAGCGAATGTCTTAAAATGTTTTGTGATGTTAGATTTCTAACAATACTTTTAATCCTTAAACTGTATATATTATAAACAGAATGGTGCGTCCATGGAAACAGTTTACTAATCATGTGCAATTATTTCTGTAAAGGAGCCCGTGTGGACGCCCTTGACCGAGCAGGCAGGACCCCGCTGCATTTAGCCCGCTCTAAGCTCAACATTCTGCAGGAGGGAGATTCACGGAGCTTAGAAACCCTGAGAGGGGAAGTCACACAGGTAAAGAATGCATTCCACTTAGCTGGTGCAATGAGTCAGAAATTGATGTTTTCGTCATGGTTTCTGTCTAACTTTCCTTCACAGATTATTCAAATGCTGAGAGAATACCTGAATTTAATGGGTCAGAGTGAAGCTAAGGAGCGACTGGAGCACATTTCGACACAGCTGCAGCACACACGCACCAAAGAGCAGGTGAGACGGACACATTCATATTCACATGCATTAAAAGATAAGATTTAGGGTGCAATTAAAGTGAGTTGTACTGATGATGAATTATTACTGTTTTTTAGCTTATGTGTACATGTTTGCTTTGTTTTGTTGTTTTTTCAGGTGGATGAGGTGACTGATTTATTGGCCAGTTTTACATCACTCAGTCTACAGAAACAGAATTTGGGGGATAGGTAGAAGATAAAGTGTGTCGAGAGCTGAAATCCTTCTTCTTTAAGGGACATCCCTGCTGCACTAGCTTTCACCAGACAGGTTAAACTGAACCATGGTAACCTGGTTTTCTGCTCATACTCTAACAAAATATATGACTTCAGTGCAACTGTGCTTCACTGCAACTTTTGAACACCTTATTCAAACCAAGACAAGATTGATCATTTTATTAGCATTTGACATGTACAGCTCTGAGGTTTTGATTGTGTGCTTGTGGCTGACTGATATGCTAACAATGCTAACGAAATTATCATTATCCTGAAGAAATAGACAAAATGCTCAAATTCCTGAGGCCAATGCTGTTGTGTTGTCGATAATCATTGAGCTTACAGACAGACACCGTATCACAACTCAGCTTTTAAGAAGAAAGAAAAAAGCAACCCCAAAGTGCAAAATACATGTAGAACAGGAAGTTTATTGGGAAAGAAACTAATCTAGACCAATGCAGAGGACATTAACTGTCAACTGTGTGTGTGGGTGAGGGTGAGTCACTCACTTGCATCTCTGTGCTGACATCTTCTCTTGTTGACTGTCATTGATAACAAAGCTTTGAGGTCATTATGAGATGCATTTCTCATGAAATTATTTCACAGTTTTCACGATTTTAATTTTTTATTTCATATCAGCAATGTCTTTGAATCACACTGCCTTTCTCTTATATTGTGTGTTACGTTTGTGTGTCAACTGTAGTGTAAAGTTTGATTTGACTGTTGTGGATGGATGTAAATCAATAAATTTGGCTATATTTGTGAAAACTTGTCTAAGGCTTCTGTTTTATAATAAAAACTTATGATGGATTGCTAATAGAGCTACATTAGCCCACGCTGATTGGCTGCATGAACCAAGCCCCTCCCCTACACCGACACGTATTGTTTCGCCGATAATAAAAGATGGCGACCGGACCCGCGTAAATTGGAGATCTTGTTGAGGTAGTAAGATTTAATAAACACGTTATTTCCTCACCTCTTAGTGCTCGTAAACTACACACGCTATCATCTCAGAGAAGACGAAACTATAAGCAGAGTTGAATGCATGTCAACCGAGGTGTTTTTGTCCACTTGATGCGACCGCGGCCTAGCGGTGGGCGAAAGCCTCGGGCTTTCCTCAGCTCCTTTCGCCGGCCAGCTGTGGTCAAACTCGGTGGGACAGATTCGAATGCTGGAGATGTTGGAGATGGGGAGCTAAGGAGTCCAAGTGAATGGCGAGGGGGTGTGTTTGTGTAGCTTTACAAAAGTAGGCGGGAATTTGTTTAGCTGGAATTTTGTACAGTTTTGTAGGTGATAAACTTAACCAATAAGGTAATATTACGTATATTGTATTTTTCCTCAAGTTATCCAGTGTTGGACCGCTCAGTGTAGTACTAACCAGGAATAGTTGGAGCAACCACATGCCCATGCAGGTGTTGCCCTTGTTGATGTCTTGCTAAAGTGACCAGATTAAAGAAATTAAGACACAGAGAGCAAGGTTTTCTGATTTGTTACGGTAAACTGCTGGCCTTTTTTTGTTTGTTTTTTTGGGGGTTGGAGGGACAGAATTGATCCTATTATTACTAATGTGATAATACGCTATGCCTCAACTATGATTTGCCCCCCCCAGGTGTTTACTGAACTGTTCAACCTGCCTTCATGTTGCCAGTGACATCCTGTAACAAGTAAACGACAAAGGACCAACCATGGCATTTGAGGAGATCAAAAGCAAAGGAGGAATGGGTAATGGCATATTGTAGTTTTACAGGGTTCCAATTATTTAAGCCTTTAAACAAAAGCGCTTTTGTGCAGTCAAAGATGTAACAGCATGGTCCTCTTACTTTAATAACAGTTTGCATAAGGAGCTGCACATCTAGAGAAGCTGGAGTTAAGAATGATAAAGTGGACTTCTTTTACTTTAGATGTGGGGATGGATGGAGACAGAGGCCTTGTAGCTGGTCGCAGCCAAAGAGAGAAGAGGAGGTCATACAAAGATCTGCTAAGAGAGGAGGAGGAGATTGCTGCACAGGTTCGAAAGTCTTCTAAGAAACGGCCAAAGGTAAGTTATCTTTTAAATTATTTGAATTTCTTTTAGTTTAATATCACAAAATCTTTTTTAATGATAGTGCCATCAGATATTTTAATATTTTGAATAATGTATCCGAATTGGTTAATAGAAAGTAATGATGTCATTTTGGATCAGGATTCAGAACTTTTCATGCTGGGAAGTGACTCACACAAAAAGAAGAAGAAACATAGTGATGACTACTATTACAGAGGTGAGATGTTAATATATTATAATAATATTTATATTCACAAAAATAAACCATGCATTTTTTTTAAATGGTCCTTTCTCTTCCCTGTGCTAGACCACGATGGTACAGGCCCACCTCCCCACAAGAAAAAGCACAAGTCTGCAGACCGTTCCCCACCTCTTTCTTCCCCATCATCTTCCCACCCAACAGATACAGCGATGGGCCTCCTTCAGGCCATCACCTCTCCTCTGGCCACAGGTTCAGACCCCAGCCCACACTTACACAAAAAACCTTCCTACCCCTCCTTCTCCTCACACTCCTCCAAGGACCGTAAACGTGAGGGCAGCAGCGGCAGTGGAAGCAAAGGGAGCCACTCCCTCTCCCACCCCCGCCCTGTGTCTTCCTCATCATCCTCCTCCAAGAAGCACTCCTCTTCTTCCTCAAAGTCGTCTCTGTTCCATGGTGGAGCACCCAAAGAAGAGCCTTTGACATTACGGGAGGCCGATGGGCTGAAGATGAAGCTCATCATGTCGCCAGAGAAAGAAGAAGGAGAGAACTTCCCATTCACACCACACCAGTCCAAAGGAGGTGTGAAGAAAGAGAAGGAGAAAGACAGGATTCATCTCTCAAAGTCACCCAAAAAGAAGCTACAGCAGAGTCGAGATCCACTGCCTGTGGTGGGCAAGGAGGTGGAGGTGGAAGGTAAGAAACCCTAATGATGTGCCAGGGGATACAGGAATAATCTTTTATTCATTAACAGTTTCATTCGAATACAGTGGGTATACTTGGGATAAAATTTGTAAGTGAGAGAAAGTCTATGAATAAGATGGTTTTCTGCTAGTAATTGATAATTGAAACATGTTTGTTACTAACACATGTTCTCTGTGTTGCTCTCTATTAAACAGGTCATTATGGAGGAGCTATGGGTGATGATAGTTCTTCATCCGGGGGTGAGCTGGAGGCAGGAGAGCTAGTTATAGATGATTCCTACACACACATGTCAAAAAAGAAGAAGAAGAGCAAGAAAAGCAAGAAGAAAAAGGACAAGGAGAAAGAGAGAGACAAAGAAAAAAGTGGGAAGGACAAGAAGCACAGCAAAGGATTTGGAGGTGAGTTTATTAATTTCTGATACAGTCATTTCCCTTTAGCCAGAGAGGGTCATCATCATGCTGTAGCTACCATTTGTAAGTTTTCAAGCTGAGGGCAGGAAGTGTGAGAGGCTTCTAAAAGCCTTTCTATATTCATGCCTTTTCAGGAACATTTTACCTTTTTTGAAATAATGAATAATATAATGAAAAACAGACAGATAAATAATATCTTAGTGAAAACACGAATGCATGTGTGAGGTTTGTTGAGTTTGGAGAGGATCTTTGACAAACAGGATGAAGTCATTTTACTGTATTTACTATACTAACAATACTTAACTAATTCGGCTCTAATTATAGTATTTTAGGAAGCTTTGATACATATTATGATAACATGACTACAGCGATATTTTTGGCCACGTAGATGTAGGCTGAATATCTCATACCTGCAAGTCCCTTGAGGGTTGCAAGTTTTACTGCATCGTTATTAGTTTTCTGGGCCAAGTTAAGATGAATAATGTAATAACAATGAAGGAGAAAGGAGTTTTGGAAAAAGGTGGAAATTTAAGCTTTGTTTTTACATCTGTTACATCTAAAAATCTTTCCTTTTCTTCCCACAACCCAGAGTAACTAATCATATCTTTACCCCCTACTCATGTCATAACACTTGCTTTATTTTTGTCTCATTGAGACTCATCGAGGACCCACAGCCACGCCCATCCTACTGTCACTCACAGTGCTGTTGGTCCTATGTACGCCATGGGCACACCCATCCCTACTCACCACCATCAAGCCAGTGATGGAATGACAGAAAAGAAGAAGAAGAAAGAGGACAAAGATCGAGAGAAGCACGAGAAAGATAAAGATAAGGTTAAGAAATTTACCTAACCTTACTTCAGGCTGAGAAATCTGAAACTCGGTCTGACATACCAAATAATTCATAATAATTCATGAACAACACTCATGCAAGACTATATTACTGTTGTGCTTTTTTTTTTTTTTCCCTCATGTTATTGTTTCTTTTCTTCTTTCTCATTTAGCCCAAGAAGAAAAACACAACAGCATATCAGGTGTTTTGTAAGGAGTACAGGGTCAACATAAATGCAGAACAGCCTGGACTAGGTGAGTAAAATACTGACCGTTGCAGGTGTTGGCAAATTGTCTATGGAATTTTACTGAAAGAAACAATTTTACCATAACATTTTTCTCTAACCTCCAGTCTTTGGTGAGCTAAGTAAAAAGTTGGCAGAAGTATGGAAAGCAATGCCTGAAAAGGACAAACTAGTGAGTATTTTCCTTATTCATAATCCATAGAGGAGAAGACTTTGGAAATACCCAGTTAATGGCAGTTGTGGTGATGCGCCAAACATCCTGTGCTAACCCTAACATCCTGTGCTTTCTGTGTGTTCTGTTCAGGTTTGGAGGCAGAAAGCTCAGTATCTGCAGCACAAACAGAACAAAGCTGAGGCCACAACAATCAAACACAAGAGCTCCACAGAGAGCAAAAGCAAAGGTATTTTTAACCCTTAAGAGTTTTAATAAGAAAACAATCATCTCACTATTCTTAGCTCTTAGTCCTGCACTATTGGATCTGATTGCTGTTTTTAAATGATCTTTCGTCAATAAAGTTGTAGCAGCAGGAACAGGGATGGTGTCACCAAACAGAGCTCCTGGCACTGTGTCTTTGTCCCCTGCACGAGTCCCAGATGTTGATCCCATTGATGCAGCAGCTCACCTTCAACTACTAGGAGAGTCGCTGTCACTGATTGGGCATCGACTACAAGAAACAGAGGTAAGTGTCCTCAAACATGAGTGCACACTAATTGTGCAGGGGCTAACTGCAGTGACTTTGTTGTTGTGTTTTTTTTTACTTTATATTCACTATCCAGTTATTAAAATAGAAGGGCAGCAGAAAAGATTGGATTATTAAATGAAGAAATATATCTATTTTTCTAAATTTGTGTACCACATTTCAATTTTTATTCATGAGATTATTGACAAAAATGTGAAATAAGTGAATCATGTGTGATGTCTCTTTGTGATAGGGGATGGTTGCTGTGTCAGGGAGTTTGTCTGTACTTCTGGACTCCATCTTGTGTGCACTGGGGCCACTGACCTGTCTAACAGCACAGATACCACAGTTAAACGGATGCCCTCGAAACGTCCTGGTATAGTATTAACATAATAACTTTGGTTGTTTTCAGCAGCAGAACTTATTCATTGTTACAACACTCAGTGTTTCCTCTAGTATTTTTTCAGCAGCTGGGGCAGGCTCTTTCTGGGGGCCATGGCAGCATAAACAATTGACACTTGACCGCAGATTTAACTTTTACAACCTATATTGGCTGGCCAGTTGAAAATGGCTTTTTCCCTTACAACCACTACAACCTATACATCTCAGCCAAATACAATGTCAGATAAATGTAATGTAAAATGTAATGTAATGTAAAAAGTAAAAAATAAAACAAAACAAAACAATAAAATTAATTAAATAAAAATAATAAATAATAATCTCTTTAACAGCTTGATGGGGCTGTAGAATGAGTGGCAAAGTTTGCACTCAGGCTCAGAACACTAATTTTTTTCTTATGGCTTGTAGATATCAGCTTAATGCTATCAATTAGTTTACTGAGTTGGCACCGGGCCCAGTTAACTTAAACTAATGGTATGTTACGTAACGTTAGCTGGCCATCAATACTTTTGCAAATGTCTATTTAACTTTTAAAATCTATGATGAGTTATCTTAAGCTAGTAAGTCTACCTTTTCTCCGGTAAGTCGCTGCCCTATTTTCCAGGACGACACTCCTGAGTCTCTGATCTGGTGCCTGGGTGCCTGACGTGATGTCACTTTCAAGGCCATGCTCTTGCGAGTAATTAACTTCGTATTAACGCCAATAGGACCCCCTCCCCCTTGCGCTCATCACCAGGCTGTGCTGTGAAGGTGGAGAAATGCAGCGGCAGCCCGCCACTCCTAAATGAATGTAGAGGAAACACTGACACTGAATTTAGGAACTACAGGCATTGATCATGTGCACCTCTATTCCACCACTCTAACAAAGCTCTCTCTTTTTATGTCAGTCAAACACTTTGGACAACATCGCCTACATCATGCCTGGCCTGTGAGTACAGGATGATAATCTGGAGTCTGGAGTGGTTCTCATCAAAAATCAGCAGATTTGACTCAAATGGTCCCTGTATGGGAGTGACCTTGGACTTTAATTTAAGCCACTGTTTGGCATCCGAAAACCTGGATATTTGTAGTGTCAACGTGTTTTTAAAGTGTATTTTTTTAAAAAGCTCATTCTCTTAATTTTCTAACTGTCATGTTTTTAAAATGAAACATTTTACTTAATTGGCTAATCTTTCTTAGCATGTGAGCTTAGTTTTACCGTTACTGTACAGTGTGTATAATGGGTGTATGCTGGTACTGAATGAAAGTGTGCTTTTGTTTCATCAAGTTTGTGTGGCTGTCCTGTACATGTCTTCACATTGGAAGTTGTTTTTTTTTTGTTTTTTTTTTACTAAAATGTACAGGAACATTTAAGCTGTTCTCTTTTGGGCATCCTCAACATAAGGTAATATATTTAACACAGACTTTGTTTCTTGTACAATGTAAAAAGTGATGTCACACCTTCCTGTTTTATAGATTTGATATTTTACTGTGGATACAGGATGTAGACTTTGTACTGTAGAGTTTCAGAGGTGATAGAAAATGCAGGTGCAACTTTGTCTAAATCAGGAGCAGGTCCAACAATTCACTGTCACTTTCAAATTTATCAAAAGGGCAACATTAAAAGATGATCTGTTCAGCTATGATGTGGCTTCCAGTGTTGTATGATGTACCTACCCATCAGTCCGCCATCAAGCTTCTTCAGAGATGATCGTGAACTGATGTCTTTTCATGATGGCCAGAGGTTGATGATCACCAACGTGTGTAATGTCTGCACAACTTGTGGCTGGATTGCTGAAACTCGGCTCTGACGTTTGTGTTTGGCCACAGGATAAACTCCCATCAGCCCTAGCAGTAGGCCTCTGCTAAATTTGGTGCTAGTTAGCAAATGCTATTGTCCCAACACAATTAATGATGGTACATATGATGAACAATGTAGGCGCTTCAGTATCTTCTGCTGATGGTGTTTACACCCATATGAGAAGCACAAACTACAAAATAAGCTTTGCAATGTGTTGAAATATACAAAAATATCATAACATACTAACATACAAATGTTAGTTAAAATGTGAATTAAGTTCAGATCTCTTGATGTGAGTTAGTAGTTTTAGGAAACCCTTCCTTCCTTTTTACACCGGACCGTTTGCGGTCCCCGGGCCCCAGGTTGAGAAACCATGCCTCTGTATTTAACCTCTGGAGGAGTCCGGCACCAGAGGCGGGTATGAGTCACGCTGCAGGAACCAGGAAGTGGCTTCAGACCTGAGTCAACACTAAACTCGGCAGCGATCAACAGCAAAAATGGCAACATGCGCTTCATACACAGGTAGGTCCGATCATCCATCTGTCCACGATGTGTGTCCCACACGGAGACAGGACAGGACAGGACAGGGTCGGTGGGTGTTTGGTTCCTGATCAGCGCTTTGACATGAGGAGAGTCAGCTGCGAAGGGCGCTGCCTCCTCATGAGACCACACCAAGACTGTCTGGGGGGAAACTGCCGAAAATGTGACTAGCAGCTGGAGGAGGATGACAGAGTTTAGACGATGCTATTGAAAAAGTTGCGCACATACTCAGTGGACAGCAGACAATGGGCGGTCAGGGTTGTATGTAAACTCAGTGAACAATGAAACATGTATTGAAGTTACTCCTCTCTGCCGTGCATCTGGGCCCTTTTCCTCTGTCCAAGCAGAGCTCAGGCTGGTGGTGCTGGGTCGGACCGGGGCAGGAAAGAGACCAGCAGTCAGCACCATCCTGGGGCTGCAAGACTCCGAGCAGGGCACAGGAGCTGCCGACACCCAGGAGTGCAGTAAACACCGGGGAGAGGTGGCAGGCAGACAGGTGGGGTTAACATACACACATCAAACCACCCTGCAGTTGGACATTGGGCCACTAGCCCGAGGGTAATAAAGAGACGTCTTGTTTGCATCCTCATCATCAATAACATATTGTGGCCTTTTCTGGGTTTGAATTGCAAGTGGCCATATAGCACATATTAACGAATTTATAAGCTGCAGCCTGGAACAGGATCACTTCCAAACTAAAATTATAGTCCCCAGGATTTCACCCATGGTTGTTTTGGCAACACGAGTGTTTATCTGTGGTAACTCTAAGAATAGAAACATGCCTCCCTGTTTGCCCCTCTTTTGAGACCATATTAAAGGATTGGATTCCTCGATGGAATTTCCTGAAGCTATAATTGTACCAATGTAAACCTTCCTTTATACAATAGTTGGAACCAGCTGTTTCGGGTGATGTCATTATGTGGCATGTGTGGGCTTTTGTCTTCCTATTTGCATTCAATACTGTGCATGTATCCCTTGTAAAACATTTGAAATCAGCACAGGCACAGGGAATGAGTGCAAATAGGTCTCATGTCGACATGAGGCGACATGCTCTTTGTAAACTGTATGAAAGATTGGATCTGCTCCCCAAACCTTGAGTATACATGATGTGCATAGCAATGATGGCTCCACTGGTCCACTATAAAAATATAAGTCAGATTGTGTTGAAAGCTTTGTGAAACTGGCCATACTTCTCAAATGATTTATTGCCCCAGGAAACATTTTCCCTGATGAGTCATGGTCTCCATCTCTGGTTTTAAAAGACCATAAAGAAGGGTATGTAAGGTTGTGCTTACTGTGTGATTGACAGACTGTACCACATATAGCGACCTGCCTACCAATCAGCATACAGTACACAGCAGGTCAGGCCCACCTCCTCAGCTCCGCCCTATGCACAAAATATGGTTTCTTCTGGTTTCAAAAAACCAAGATAGCGACGGCCATTTTACAAACTTTGGTGATGTACTGGTGGGTTGTTAACTTTTTATGCACGCAATCATATATCTACATGTGCCCTAAGAGTAAACAAGAACCATGGATTAATGAAATGACGCACTCTGCCAGACAGGCCTGTAGGAGGGCTGAGCGCAAATTTAAAAAGCATAAATTACAGGTTTCCTTTGACATTCTTAAAGGTAGCTGGCGAAACAACCAGCGAATCCCTAAAAGAGAAAAATGTAAATACTTCTGTAATATTATTTTAAGTAATAGCCGTAAACTTTGTGCACTTTTTAATACAATTAACTCAGTTCTTCATCCACCACAATCCACATTTTATGAAACTTCCCCAGGGGCCTGTGTAGTGTTTTTACACTTAGTATTGAATTAACCCCATCATCTGACCCATATGTTACTTTACAGTCTTCTGCTGTTTTTTTTTTTTACCAGTTTGTACCAGTTTCCCTCTCCTGTCTCACAGATGTTGTCACCAAACTGAAACCATCTGCCTGTCCCACTGATGTCATCCCACCTTGTCTTTTTAAAGAGGTTTGGGATACTATCAGAATGAGTATTCAGGAAATCATAAACCGTAATCTGACTTCTGATGTTGTCCCTTCTTATTTTAAACAAGTAGTAGTATAGCCACTAGTTAAAAAACCAAATCTGGACCCATTGGTACTTTCTATCTACCGCCCCAAATCAAAACTTTCATTTAACTCAGGCATTTTAGAGAAGGGGGTCTTTTTACATTTTTATTTGAGCACAACATTATTGAGGTGTTCTAGTCTGGTTTTGAATGATTTCACATCATAGAGTCAACCCTTTTAAGAGTTTTTAATGATCTTTTGTTTTTAAAACACGTCTTAAAACACACTTTTATTCCTTGGCTTTTAACACAGTTCGATATCCAAAAATTTCAGCTTTTATTTTGTTATTGTTTGTTACTATTTTAATTGCTTTTATTTGGTGTGTTCTTTTATTTAACTTAAAGATGATTTTAGTTATTTTTATGTCAGTGTATGGCACTTTGGTCAACTTGGTTGTTTTTAAATGTGCTCTATAAATGGATTGGATTGGACATTAGCACCCTTGTATGATTGAAGCACAACATATCGGCATATACACACATTTAGTGTCTTCCATTATTATCCAACCTGTGTTATGTTCTGTTTGGTTACAGTGGCAAATCAGTTTTTTAGCAGTGGTTTGGAGACTAAGAAAAAACATTAGTTGGCCTTCTCCCCCCTCTCTGTAGGTGGTGGTAGTCTCCAGTCCAGCCTGGTTTGACTCAGACTGCAACCCAGAAGAGAGGAGAAAACACATCTCCTCCTTTATCGCCTTATCCAGCCCTGGGCCACATGCCTTCCTGCTGTGTATCCCAGTGAACAAGCCAGCTGATGAAGAGGCCAAGGCGCTGGCTATCCTGATGAAGCTGTTTGGCTCCTCTGCAGTCAGCAAAAACACCATTGTACTCTTCACCCACACAGAGGAGCTGGAGGAGGATGAGACGCTGGATGAATACCTCAAAACGTGGCGGAAAGACCTTCAGGAGCTAGTGGAAAAATGTGGCGGCCGCTACCACACGCTGGAAACACGTGGCGGAGAACCAGAGGAGAGCCAAGCTGTCGAGGAGCTGCTGGAGAAGGTTGAGCAAGTTGTGATAGATAATGAAGCACAACATCTGAGCTGCCCTCTGTACCAGGAAGCTGAGGAAAGAGTGAGAGAGAGGCAGGTCGAGATAGTGAGACAGAGACGAGCAGACGGGCTGAATGACCAGGCGGCTCCCACTGACTCAGAACCAGAGGAAAATGTTACCGAGCAGGAAATGGAATCAGTCCGGGAAGAGGCAGAGAGGAGCGCAGGAGCCCTAAATGTGGATATAGATGGTTTTTTCCCCCCTTCCAGTGTCTCACCTTCCTCCCCTGCCTCCTCTTGTCTGTGGGGCCTTTGGGAGAAGCTGACGGGCTGGGCAAAGTGGCTGTCAACACTGGTGAGAAGAGAGGCTCTGTTTGGAGCCCTAGTGGGCTTGTTTGTGGGGGGGCCAATTGGCGGGATGTTTGGGGCCACAGTGGGATCAGTGGCTACTGAGGTGGGGAGAAGAAAAACACAGAAAACTAAATAAGAGATAAGCCCATATAAATGTTTTACTCATTAATTTGCACCTTCAAATCACCTGACTGTGTGGAGCTATCCAGTGTGTTACAAAGCTATGGGCTGACCAGCTAGAATTTACCACTTAGATTGTTCATGCTTGACCATTACACTGCAGTATTTACTGTTTTTTAATGTGCTCACCACTCTGTATTATCTAATGGCTTTGTTAATTTGTGTGTTATGGATCAGTAATAACCAATTAACAACAACCTTCAGGTTACCAAGTTTGAGAAATACCTTTAGTGGGTGCATAATCTTCCTCTAGTTAATATGCTTATTCATTTTTATGGCTCCACTGCCTCAGTTACTGGACAAAGTATAAATGTAAATTCTCCTCCACTACAGTCCATCTATTATGTGTTGGAATTCAAATGTATTCAAACCTGCTATGATGGGTTTTATTTGGCCACTTGGGAGCAGCAGGAACAGGCAGGAACACAACATGTTCAATTTACACGAACCTGTCAGCAAATAGTTTGAACTAGTAATTTTAACATTCGGCAACATTAGCATTTCATTCAGAGTAATGTTTCTGGCTACCCAATGAATGTAAAGTCAAAAATTCACTTTCTGTTACATTTTGTCTGTCTTGTCTTTGTTGCCGGTTCATACAGTGTCAACAGCTTCCCTCTGCAGCCTGCTCATACACTGTATATTTAGACAGCAAAGCCTCAGGGACGTCATCTGCAGGTTTCTAAGGGGTGGTTTTCAAGCTTGGTGTGGGCTATTCTGCTCTCGCCAAGTTGGCAGTGCCCGTCTCCTTTGAACTTTCGGTCAATTCAAAGTTGGATAAGGAGCCAAGCTTACCTCACCCACCTGTCAAAGAGGCTCAGCCCTCAGTTAAACAGACTTTAAGCCTCAATGACATTTAAATGAGTGAGTTAGATAAAAATAACCCCCTGGTAAAGTTGTCCTGAAGGAGATAATTAGCCATAGAGACCAAAACCATTTGTTGTGTGAGGCTATAAACCTCCCGCTCTGTTTATTTCTACTGTAATGTTTGACATTTTGACGTAGAGTCAATGGGGAGGGTTTTATAGCTCTGAAAATTTGGTCCCAAACTGTTGGAGGATATTCAACAGTCAGATGGTCTTTACTACCTGGCACCCACGTTGTTTTCGTGAGTGGCTTATCCATGATCTGTAAAGAGATAATAAGTTATTTATTAACCATTAAAGTCCTTAGAACCGTTGGACACTCTAATTCAGGGCCTGCTGCGGTTGGTTAAAAACAGTTCAAGAAACACCCAGAGGCAAGTTCTAAGAAACATCCACAAGGTGGAGGCATTGACCTTGATATTGGAGAAGTTTAAAAACTTGCGGTAAACGGAGAGATATTTATTTTCTGCTTATCAAGCAAATAAAAGCTGCTGCTTTAAGAACATTTCACTGTTATTTTTATTGAGGTCATTGAAACTGAAATGATTAATTTACATAGATATGATCCAGTTGTTGACAATTTATATGGTCCAATTTATAGATGACCAGATTGTGAAGGCAAACTGTAACCATGAAGGCATGTGTTTTCTCAGATGCATGATTATAAGAAACACGATGTTGCCGGAGGGTGAGGTGAGAGGCTATTGATAGCTGAGGAGCTGAGAACAAAAGCTGTGGATTTGTGCTGCCAAAACTCTGCTGAGCATAAAGTAGCTGCCTCAGATGTCCAAGACTCTCCTCCTAACACAATGGCAGGTTATGGCTTTGACATTGATGTAATTGATGCTCTGCTAAAACCGTCAGTCATAACCCATCCTTACATCTCTCTGTCTCACCCGCACTCATTCACTCTCTCCCTCTGTCTCTAAACTGCCGGCAGCTCTGCCTCAGGAACAGCTAGGCGTTTCCGATTGTGGGTGGTCCAGCCGGGGTGGGAGAGAGAGAGTGAAAGAGAGCAAGAGAGAGAGAATTAACCCAGCTCTCATGTTTCCCAAAAAGAGAAGGGTGGGAGGGAAAGACACGAGAAAGAGAGAGTGAGTGAGAAGCAGTGAATTCAAGGGAGAGAGCAAGAGTCAAAGGCAGAGAACAAGCTTTGGGACGACATCTGTCTTCCAGATGTGGTCTCCTCAGTTGTCTGAAACAGGGAAAAAGAAGGTTTTAAAAGTAAAGGAAAATTGGTGCTAAACAGTTTTTTATTGTTAGGGATTTGACATACAGTATAGACTACGTTGTACAGCACCAGCTTAAGGAATCAACCACAAGGTTACCTTACCCTTTTTTCTCTGTATGAAGCTGCAATGAAATAGTCTGCCAGACCCCTGTAAGCTAATGTATATGAAAGAACACCTGTCCAAATATTATTCAGTCCTGGTGAATGCACATCACACACCGTGATAGAGCAATGATAGTGCTGGCTGTACGAGGAGAAATTAATAAGTGAGTTTTTTGAAGGGAAATTTACTTGTGGGGGAAGACAAAACACAAAAGATCAAAAGGATCACAAATGAAGGCCAGAGTGTCTGCGGTGGAGGCTGCTATCAGTTCTGGAAGATGAGACCTTACTGAGACAGAGAGAAAAAGGAAAAGGGGTGCAGAGTTGATTTGTGCATGTATGTGTAAGCAAAGCCAAAAACTGAATAAACATGTGAGGGAATCACCAGTGAGCCATCATTAACACACAGGCTGTAACTTCTGCTCCTCTCCCTCAGAGCAAAAATGTTGTTCTAAGGGCCTTGTGGTCCCTGGTTGGATCTGAGGAGCGGGGGCAGTCTGCTCTGGGACGTGGACACCGCAATATTTTTTTGTTATCATCGCACCCTATGGGCTGGAAAAGACAGCAAACCAAAGGAAAATAAACAAGATGACACACTTTTTCCCCAACAGCACAAAGCCATTCGCTCGCTGCTGGTTTTCACCAACATCACACTTTATCATTAAACGCTTAAAGTTCTTTGTGATAATAACGAGAGCAGTTAAACATCTTTTTAACTGACCTGAATTTCTTCATCCAGTATTCAGTATTTGTGTATCCAAACTCACTGATGAGTTCTTATCACATTGATTCATGTGAAGATGATTACAATGAAAATAGAGAACTGCTTTGGATGAACTAAAAACAGTTTCTAATACAAAAAACAGACTAACATTTATGAAAAAATAAAATAAAATAGAGAACCCCCCCCCCCATAAATGACTGGGTACAAATCATAGAGTTAAAAAGTTCTGACAAAAGTCCTGGAATTAATTTATGAGCAAGTCAAACATCATTTTTAAATCATGGAAGGACAATAAATGTCACAAATATGGTTCTGGTTATTTAAAATTTCAAAGGGCTTTTTTTATTTTTTATTTTTTCAATCACAATTCACATCTTATTTTAAAATAAAAATATTTATAGCTAAAAGACACCAGAAAATGCAGAGTTACCCATATAGCAATGATATAATAATATAAAGTGTCTGTGTAATATTTTGTGTAAAGTAACTGATAGTGTCTTAAAAAAAAACAAAAAAACAGGCTCCACAAGAAATGAGCAGTTGAAAATAACAAACATACACTATCGATCAAATGTATAAAATTCAAACAAACTATTTGAGTGGAGGCAAACATTTTATCTGACCCCAGGGTTGTGTGTCTATGCGTGTGTGAGTGTGTGTCAGCCGGGCTGAGACAGCGGTGTCCAACAGCCGACTCTCTCCTCCTCTCTCTGGGTGTGCTCACTGTGAGCCCTCTCATCTTTTTCCCATTAGTGCTGTTTTCATGTTCT
Organism: Remorina albescens; assembly: GCA_034769265.1. Taxonomy (NCBI): domain Eukaryota; kingdom Metazoa; phylum Chordata; class Actinopteri; order Carangiformes; family Echeneidae; genus Remorina; species Remorina albescens. Next base: position 16,251,741 of record CM068493.1, on the reverse strand, counting down.
TTCCTAGCATGAGCGTGTGTGGCTACAATTGTTTATGAAGCAATGCTTCCCCCATCCAACTGTGTGTTTGCGTATTTCCATATATGTGTATGTGCGTATGTGTGTGTGTCTTCTGAGTATTTATTCAACAAATTAACCAGAATTTAATTTATATATGTATCTATTTATAAACATCCAATGCTAAATTTTAATATTTATTTAATATTTCATATTTACAAAATGTAATTTTAAAAGCTTATCATCTACTCTTTGTATTATTGGAAGTACAGCCTCCGAGCTGCCCAATTTAAAGCAGGGATTTCCAACCTTTTTATTATTCAGCTGTCCCTCCAAAGCCCCGAAAATGAGCATCCATTTATCAACATCGTCATTTTCACCATTATTTCACTTGAGTTTAAACTGGATCAGTCTGTTACTAATCACTATTAAAAAGAAGCAGGAATTGTTACAGTCATTTTTCATATATATAATTGAACTGCTAAGTTAGACTACTAGCCACCAATCCATCACTTTTAGGTTTTTCTCCTCATTCACTACTTTAATCTATTTCAATATCCAAACTCTATTGCTAATTATTTGAACTAATGCTGGCAACTGGCTAAAGGCCGGAAACCACTAATATAATATATCGCCACAGAACAACAAAAGTCTGCTCATTCAAAAATATTCCTATTCACAGGAAAACTGAAGTTCAAACACAGAAAGAAGAGGCGTCTGTGTATTATCTGCCTTGTCACAGACAAAATGTAAATTAAAAAATGCTTAAGCCCTGCAGCTGACATAAAGCAGCTCGCATCCATAATCTGACCAGAACACGTCTCCACCACACAGAACAAGGTGTCGGGACGGGACTGAGAGAAACAAGAGCACAACAGGAAAGAAGCCTCGAGACAACATGTTAACAAAATCACACACAGCTGCCGAGGTTACAGCTCCAGTGGACACACACAGAACGGATACCAGCAGCTGAACTGCTGTTAGGGATAGGACAGATACAACTCAAGTTCAGTTCAACCTGAACTGAGCCATGTCCAGGAGTCCTCTCCCGAAGAAGACACAAGGAGGAGGAGTGAGACAATATTGTGAGGTCTGGTTCAGGTTTGTGCACCCTGCCGTCATCTGTCTGTTTAAAGGGAATCCTAAATATGGTCACCACATTTATTTTCACTCTTACAACCTTAACATAAGTTCTGTCACTTGAAAACCAAAAAGGCATTTGGGCTTAACTAATACCCCATGGCCATGTCAGAATCAGGATGACATTAAATGGTTCCAGTTCGACTCAGTTCTCTTGCCAAGGAGCAGATAAACAGCGAGTCGGAGGGTAAGGTCACGGGCTGGTGTGTTCCCTACAGGCACATGGATTAGCATTCTGTAGGGTGAGTAAAGGAGTGTGGATGGACAAGGATGGCCATTCTATCAGGAAGAGGAAGAGGAGAGCCATCATTGGGTTTAAAGTGACCTGCAGGATCCAGGATCTACAGGAGCGTGGGGAGTTTGTGGTGAGATAACATGGCATGAAAGAAGTGGGAAATCTGGAGTTCTGCTAGTGTGACAGGTCTGAGGACTTGGCGGTCTCACAACACACCTCCTGCAACAGATGGGCTTTGAGGGGTCTAAGAAAGGGTGGGGTGGGGGCTTTAGTCAGAACAGAAGACAACTCACTACTTGTGTAGTTGTGGTGCGGGTGTTGGATGGCCCCTGAGCTCACCATAATTGATGAATAGTGTGGTCCACATTAAGTGACATGCGCCGTTGGCTGTAAGTGGGTGCGATGATTGGGAGCTGTTTGAAGCTGGGGCCGTGGGATGTGTTTGAACCGTCAGCGGAGACCCCTTTTCCCTGTAAAGGACACCAGCCTGTGGTTTGGTCACAGCCTCAGCACAGGCCAAGCTCAGCGCACACACAAACACACATACGTTACCCTTCAGTAGTATTACAGGGTTTTGGGGGAGGTGATTGTATTATTCCTGCTGCAACACCGACTTAATTCAAGGCAGATCTGACCCGAGCTCCTTCTCCACTCCTGCTCTATTGGATCAAGTCTTAATCCTGCCCTCACCACATGAATGGGAGACTCAAAGAGGAGCTGCACTCACTCCTGCCACATACATCAAATGTCACTCAGGTCCATATGCTGTCATGCAGCTTATGATGGGTATCACCGTGTCATGTGAAAGCTGAGGGAGCTTAATGGAGGCCTAGAGAAACCAGAGCTAGAGACAGACATGAGGGAAGATTGGAGCCACTTCTTTGCACAGATACAGTATCAACCTGGAATTGATCTTGGTTTGCCCCGTTGTTTTCACAGATCCACACATCCTCCGCCAGCAAAGCCAGAGGAGCTGACCCGTGACACCACTTCAGAGTCATCGCACACAAAACAATCTCTAAACAGGAGTGTCTTAGGAGACACTTTACAGAAAGCTATGACTAACAAACCCAAAGCACCTCAAAACAACACTGGGACGCATCCAAGTTCCATCGCTGCAACACAAGCTCCTGCACTCTGCCAAACACATAATGACTCTTGCTCAAGAGCCCGTTGTTGTCATATCTTTTCAAAGGTTGCAAAACCCAAAACACACACTCCACTCACACAAGACCTTGAGCTAACAAGGGATGCAGGCAAAGCTTTCGGGGCTTTTCCAATGACTGTGTGCACCAGACAGAAGATCGCGGAGCAGAGGCACTTGCGGTAGGCTTGACGTTTAGTGTGTGTCACGGTCCAGCTCCCACGCAGTGGAAACATGGAGGCCCCGGAGCAGCGGGTGCTACTGAGGCCCCCTGATCCCCACTGACGCCCCAAGGGTAGACATGCCCTTCAATCTCCATCTGAAATGAGAGACAGGCCGTCGGTGCTCAGGAATGGGCCTCTGATTTGTTCTGTGGTCCCTTTGAAACTATGCATCCTGCAGAAGAGAGGAGAGAGGGAAACATCAAGTAAACATGACAGGCAGGACGGAGGAGAAATAAGATTAAGATGTGCAGCTGCAGTGGCTTTACTTCGGCCCAGAGAGGGCAGTGGAATCAATGTGGAAATGATAAGGTTGGGTCAAAAGCGGGGATTTAAAAAAAAAAAAAATTTTATATGCAATGACTTTTTTGCCATCTCTTCATTTTTAAATCTCAAATAATATTATCCGTCAAAGAAAACAAAATGTGCTGAGTGTGTTAAAATCAAGTATTTCAACGTCAAAATATAAATCAGCCATGTTTCTGGACAGCGCTCTGGAGCCGATTCGCTGTCAGATGAACAGTGATCAAAGAACATGTTGAATCCTTCCTATAACATGCTCTTACACAAATGTGTTTTAGTTTGTGCATGGTTTGTGCACAGGCGTGGGCCACAGAGACCGAGACGGAGTGTGTGAAAAACAAATCGTGAGAGAAACAGACAGATTGTGGTGGCTTTGATGTGCGCTTGCAGCTCGGCCCTCAGAATAGATACTAGGTGGAAAAAAAGGAATATTGTAGGACAAATGTCTCTCTGCAAACCACTACAGTAGAAGAGTGTGTAGGACTTTGTGTGCTATAATTTGCAAAATAGTTTGCACACACTCATTCATGTGTGCAGGCTATCGAGATGTCAATCACTCGGAGTGATGAAGCAGAAAGAAGTTTTTTCTCTTAAATATCCTCAAACAGGGCAGACAACTGACACGCCTTAAAAGAGAAACAAAACAGCCCCTACCACATCTAAATCTTGTTGTATTCTCTTCTCCTCAGAAGAAACTTGTGTGATCAGAACTCTGCCACCAATATGCTCCCCATATGTCTAAGTCCAGTCTTTTGTTTTTAACAGAATCTGGCTTTTGGGCACAAATCTATTTCTCTGTTCTTCGCTCCATCTATCCTGTACGTGAAGACAATACTCTCTGTCCATGAATGCTGACTGTCCGTCACTTAGCACTGACTTGATGGCTCACTTTATCAATAACACACACAGCAGTATTAGAAAAAACCAGCCTCTTTTATCTGACGTCCCCTCACAGCTCAGTCAGATGAACCCAAGTACCTCTTCATCAACACCACCACACATGTTGCCTCCGTGTTAAACTGCACATTATCTTAAAACTAAGGAAAATTTATTTTGCTGTAATCTACGTAAATTTTAATAGTAATAAAATTAAAATGTTAATGTCTAAGTTGTTTTGGCCTGATTATAAACTATTGCTCAAAGAAACAGAAGCAGAATATTTCAGTCCATTATGTTTACCTATTCCAACTGCTTCTTCACTACTTTTATGTAATGTCAAATATGAATCTTTAATTGTTTTAACTTTGTATCCACCCCGCCCTCACCCAGTGTGAGCTGGGATTGGCTCCAGCACCCCCATGATCCGGAAATGGATAAGCGGTTGTAAGTGAATGAATGAACGAACTTTGTATCCATCATTTGATTTTTCTCCATTCCATCATTAAAGTCTTCATTTAATTAAACTATTTCTCAAAACATTTTCAGCATAGCCATATTAGCCATAGAGCCACCTACATTTTAATTATTTTAATTAGTTATCCATCACTTCTAGTTGTGTTTTTATACATCTGTTATATTTAGCTAAATGGTTTTACCATTTATCTATTAATTTGATCCTTTTGATCTATTTTACAATACTTTTTCCTGCCTATTTCCATTGTAGAGCTGTTTCTAGCTAATTATTTTAACCAGTAATCAGTTACTTTAAGCAAACTAATTTAACTGTATTATTTGTAGTTTGAGCCAACAATTTAACTATTTGCTATTACTTTTAGAAAACCATTTGAAACTTTGACTTAACCAACTATTTCAGCTGTATATACTATTAGCTAATGCATCACTGATTCATTACTTTTATCTGACTGCCTAGACTGCTTGCTCAATAACTAGTTTTCACATACTCTGAATCACATCTTGCGGTGTTCAGCTATTACTGCTGAATCAAGATGTATGTATTTAATATTATTTATTCATTCATTCATCATCTTCAACCGCTTATCCTTTGGGGGTGCTGGAGCCAATCCCAGCTCACAAGCACAGTGAGAACATACACACTCCGCACAGAAAGGCCCCAGGCCTGGGAATCGAGCCCATGACCTTCTTGTGGTGGGACAGCAGTGCTAACCACTATGCCTCCGCGCTGCCCCATTATTATTTATCATTTTTAAAAAGTAATTTCTGATGTGTTCAGTCTGATTGAGATACTTCACAGTCTTTACACATACTCCTTAGTGACAATCCAAGTCTCCTCAGTGGCACAGGCGCCACCAGTTCGGAATCACTGGCCTAAATGGACCGTCACTAAGACTCATGGCTTAGCAGTGCAAACATATTGTGCAGATATAAAGCACATCAAGCAACATCAATGTTTTTTTAATCTAAATTCCAAGATTACTTCATTTTTTAGCACAGTGCCAGACCCCAGTCACAGCCAACATCTGAATACACCATCACTCACTGAAATATTACAGACATCAGAAACTCACAAGCAGCCGGGATTTAAAAAATGAATCCACGTAGTCACACGGTCTGTCTAATAATTAACGGATGCTATGACTCAACATGGTCACAGCATGGTAATTATCTGTGGAGGCTGTCATATTTATTTAACTAGGAAGCTAAGACTGGTGAAGTCCAGCCATGTCATATGTTAGATCGTGTCAGATTGAAACCATGACACATTAAGCTGATTTTTGCCCCCCTTCCTCTCTGAGGCAGGGTGGTCCTCACTTTGGCTCAGGCCTTGTGTGTGAGTGTGAATGTGAGACTGTCACAACAACATGACCCGCAGAAAATCTCTAACATACACACTGATTCCCCTCAGACACACACATCTTGCGTTTCCCCACGCGCGCACACACACACACACACACACACCAAAACCTCCATCCCGTCTGCAGGGACAGAAACAACAAGGCTGCCATTGACACTGACCCTAACCTCCATCCCATCTCTCCATCCCCCTGGCCCTCATCACCCTCCCACAGTTCCCGGGCCCAACGCTGGCCACAGGGCCGAGAATGCGGTTCAGGTGCAGGACTCTGCTGTTTCCAATTAGCGGGGTATAAATTAGCGTTGCTCTCTCCTGTCCTCTCTCCAAACATTGTTGTCTCTTCATCCTTGTCGACCCTCCACACTTCACTCTGCCTCTGACCTCCCGCCTGTATCACTCCAGCACATAAATTCACCTCTTTTATGGTGGTTGTCTGCAACCTCTGCACTCCCCTAACTCATGCTCTGTTCTGTTAATGTGCAGTGCATTTGGTATAAAACCCTCCATTTTCACTCAATAAGAGTATAAATCCTTTGCCGTATATCTGACTTTGAAGGAGGAATATAACTTCTGGTTTTACTGTACTGGTTACTGTAACTGAGATATTTCACAGAAGACAAGGACATAACCTGACACATGCGCTCCGCATTGCAGCAAGGCATGCACTGATAAGGTTACACTGAGATACAATTACACTGCGAGAGGAAATGTAGCCTTATTTCTGGACTTATTACACAGTGTGTTTGCGAGCTTTTTCTTCCACGGGTCAGTCTGTTAAACTGAGTGTTATTTTTCCAGGGCGGAGAGATCAGCTGCAGTGTAGCCAAGAAGGACCTGAGGTCACCCTGGCACTGAGAGTTCACATCTGTTCAAATAAACCTCCGCCGTGCCATCAGCAGTGAAAACACATGCACACACATACACACATGCATTCAGTGCTTCAGTGTAACTAAGTACATGAAAATGCTCAGATACTTCTTTCAGTGGAGCTTTATACTCTTGAAAATATTGCATACCTTTGTTCTTTACTATTTATATGAAGGCTTTCGTTACCTGTTACATTTCAGATGAAGACAGTACAACACATAAAGCCAGATCATGAAATATGATAATAGACAATACTTCCATATTCCACCCCAGTCACTTAGACTGGGGTGGAAGTATTATGAAGTAATTTAACTAATAAAATAAAAAAGTAAAAAAACACCCCAAAATCCGAGGTGGAGTCAAATGTAATGCCCAAACACATTTTCCTCTTTCAAGTGAAATGGAAACTTTTGATTCATTTGGTGATTTGATGTATCATGGTACATTCTGCTTTTAATTCCTATGTAACAGTTACATGCAGGACTTTTACTTGTAAAGAATCTAAATACTTCCTCCAGCACAGTTTGAATTTATCTGGGAGTGCTAAATACGCACATTTGTCTTTTTTTTTTTTTCTATTCTTTTCTCTCTCTCTCTCTTTTTTTTTTTTTTTTTTACAAACACACACATACAAACCCCTTTTTTTATGATACGGAAATAACAAGCAACTGCCATAAAAATATTTCATCATTCACTTTTTTCACATTCCTGACTTTGGCACCTGTCAAGTGTGCGGTTTTTATTTTTTCTTTTTACAAGCTCAAGCTGCTGTTGCAGAGAACACAGCACACAGGAGGGAAATTTACAGAGCGTGTCCTCCCCAGGCTGTGCAGCGTTCACAGGGATCAAATACTCCCAAGGTGTAGTGTGTGTGGATATAACTATATTCCTCTCCACCACTGCTACCACCACCAGCGCTGCAGCCACAGCTTTTTTTACAGAGCTCAGGACCTCAGTGTGCCCTCTGAGTTCTCTCTTTATGAGCTCTAGCTCATCCCTTGACTTGCAAAGAAAACAAGAGCAGAGTAAGATTTTATAGGACTCCTGGGTAAAAGACAAAGAAGGAGGCGGGAAAACAAATAACGACGCAAAGTTTTCAGTTGGACGCTTAAACTCTCAGAAAGATGGGAGGAGAGAGGAGAACAATAGAAAAGTTAACTGTGTTGACTGCAGGATTAGACAAGATGTTTTCCCATTTACAGCAGCCTCTGACCTCCAGCTGCCTGGAAGATGTCAGGAAAATGTTCAGAAGAGTTGAAGCAGATGAAGATGAAGTGAAATACGGAGCAGGCACAAGGAGGGTGTGAACTTTCCCCCACCGACACGAGCTCACTTACGTGGGCTCCCTCCTCCACAGGGGTCCTGAAGTTAAACATGGCTGTTCATTTAACATCCTTTGCCTCTTCTCCTGACTTCAGTTCATCCCTCCTTTTTTCACCCTGTTGTCCAGCCTTCACTTAAAAAGTTTCTCTCCTCTGCTCCTCTTTGTTACTTCCTTTCTCTCTCTCTCTCTGTCCAGATGTTTGGCCCAGCAGCAGCAGCAGACGCAGTGAGACGCAGGGCCTTGGGCTACATGGTGGGGATCTTCGGCGTGGACTGGAATGCTGACCCTCTATCCATCTCCATCAGGGGACACGCATTTGTTTGACTTGAGATGTGATTTTGTTTTCTCTTCCCCACACCTGCAGCTTCCTCTGAACCGTGCTCCCCCCCACCATCCACCCCCGCCTTCCTCGCCTCCACCTCGACTCTCTGGACTCTCACTGATCAATTGCTTTAACTTGGAAAAACACTCATCCAGCTGCTACTGCTTTTCCTCATGTTTTATATTTTCTGCTGGTGTTCCCTTAGGGCGGACCTGCAGAGGAAGAGCTGCAGCTCAGTCTCAGTAAACACAGTTTTTGGGAGTATTTTAAACCGATGAAGTCATGAAATGGAGCAGGCATGCACAGCGCATTGACAGCTCCTGTCTCTCTCTGCTGTTTGTTGTCACTTCAGCTTTGATTGACTGCTATGAAAGCAGGCCTCCAGGGGAGTAGTATCATTATCAGAGGCAGTTCACAAGGGATCTGCATAAAATAATAAACCTTGTCTGTGTTACGATGGGGTTCTCTCCAGCCAGGGCTGAGCAGGCATTGTGACTTTCAACAAACTGTGGTTTGGTGCAGATCAAATGTTCCCCTCATTTTTGAATTTATCATCCAGCAAACCCGCCCTCATTAGTCAATGGCACTCAGCAAGTTGTAGCGTCTAATTCTGTGGGGCCGCCCAAACTTATCACCCTTCGTTTCAACATGGTGGGCTACCCCGATGTTGAAGCCCTCTCAAGCTTTTCCAGACATCTGACAACAGCCACATTTATTTATTGACTTCATTTCGCTTACGGGGCAGCCTTTACAGCTCCCTTGAGTGATACACAGTTAATGTAGAACTGTTCATTGCTCATGAGTGTTTTTTCACTCCTCTCCTCTCCCTCCATTTAAACTGTTCTTAAGTGTTTAAACACTCGGGTAATGACGTGCTGTTGTGGAAGCGAAAAACCATGTGGGATAAAAAAAGAAAAACATCCATGTGGGCTTTTCTCCCCGAGGAGAGAGTGAACCACTGAGGATGGGATGAGAGCGAGGAAGGCCCTGTTAATCAAAATGAATGAGCACCTCTCAGGGCCCTTGTGTTGACGGAGCTGCAGAGGATCGGTCAGCTTCCATTGCTCCACTCAGGGCGATCCAGACGCTCCTCAGCACACAGCTAGCAGCAACTGTCTCAGCTGCAAATCTTTCTTCAGTTTCTTCTTGTTTTCCCTCTTTCCAGTGTCATGCAGACAGCCGGTCAGAATATCTAAAACCGTGATTACATTTTTTTAAATATATATGGCCGTCATTTCAGTAATTTCCGATTATATTTTGTATTGCAAATCAGGAAAGCCCTTTCAGATCAACTCAAATACCCCTCATCAACCTCGGCAGTGAAATGTGCTTTAAAGCAGATGCTGTCGGAATAATACTTCCATAAAGGTGGATTGTGAAGTGCCTTTCAGGTTCAATACTTTTAGCCTCTTTACTATCTTTCCCTTGCATTAAACCATTGTTTAGCCATTAGCATTAAGCTATCAGGTGTTACAGTGGACCCAATTTGTAATTTCTATTGTTAGTAGGAGGTTCGGAGCTTTAATCTTGTGTGTTGCTTTCCTCTGGCAGCACTTTCTCTCTTTACTCTATATGTTGGTCCTATGACAGACTGGCAACCTCTCCAGGCTGAATCCTCCCCTCGCCCTCTGTTAACTCCGCTCCTGCAGGGTGGATAGAAGAACTGGTCAAAACATGGCAGCAACAAGCCCCCCAGCTTCAACAGATGAGCAAGATTTGATTTTCCACATGCTTACAAAGGAATATTTGAAATGTCAAAAGTTAGATGTGATTATTGATAGGCTACCGCTCTTATGTCTGTGCACTGAAAATGAAGCTGCTGCCAGCAGCCTGCAGAATTAGCTTAGCACGAAGACTGGAAACAAGAAGGAACAGCCTGTCAGCTTCTGTCTAGTGGTAAAGTCTATCTTTAGATGATTTGCTTTATCTATATGTATAGATAAAAAACACTTATAGCATATTTCCCACAATGTCAAACTTCCTTGACAAAATCCATTGATATTTGTAACAGATAACAACTTCTGTTGATGACCTTGTGCTGCTACAATGTCCAAAGTGTTCCTGAACACCTGAGCTGACACTGCTAAATAATAAAGACGAGCTGTTTATGGTTTATGAAGTGCATCCTGGAGAGAGGATCCACAGCTGCAACTGAAAACCAAATTGTGTCATCTATATATCTGCATGCATTAGCTCCATGTGCATTCATTTGTTTATGCAAAGAGAAGACGACAGTGATCCGAGCACAGAACCTTGAGGTTCTAACCCTAACCCTTCAGTTAATTTGTATGTTAGGCAACACACACTGAATCTTACCTGACAGTTAATTGCTAAACCAGCCAACTGCTTATCATTTACTGGCCTCTATGAATATCCAGCTGTTTTAGTTTTTTCTTTTGCAGATGACATTTTTTAAAACAGAGAGTCTGCTGAATATTTTTTTTTTTTAAATCTTAGATAATTGGAGACAAGACAAACTAAAGACAGACGAAATATGGGCTACAGTTTAGCCAAATTTTACTCATCAGAACATTAATGTTTTCACAAGCAAAACTGAGATCACATTAACTTGGAGTAGAAGAGGAGACATTATCACCATCATTTCATTAAAGGCCTGTAATTATTGGTGCTGATGGCTTACATTACCCAACACGTATTATTGCCTTGCATTCTTCTGCCTATTGAAGCTTATCATGTTTTGCTGTTTTTTTCCTTTTAACTGATTAAGAGTCTCTCTTTCTCTCTCTCGCTGTCTCTCTGCCTTTCCCAACTGTTGCTCCTGCTGCCTCTCACAGAACGCCTTCAACTCAGCAGCTTTTTCAAATTTGGGGCTTGCGACACTCAGCCAAAAGCCGCAAATTACCCCCCTCTAGCAGCAGCGAATTAGGAACAATTTTGTGTTAGCTATAAAAAAAGAGAGAGAGAGAGAGAAGTGAGGGGAAAATATAGCTTACACCAGGGACCACCAACAGAGGCAGCACGGGATGAACGGCTCGTTGGCCGACAGTTTGGGTGGCAGGGCGGTGCTAGAAAGCAGCCTCAGTGTTCTTCAGAGCAATCAATCCTATCATATCACATCTACATAGTATGGCACAACATCCATTACCAAACACAAAGGCCTGAATTAGTGGATTTATGTAGCTGTTACAGGATGTTTGCAGGCCTATGAATTGGCTTTACAGTTCCCTGAGCACACAGAGACCTGCAGCAGTGATAAAGAGGCAAGCCTGTCGTCTGACACTGACAGCCTTGCAGCACCCAGTCACATTCACTCTGGGGACAGTGAAGTAGAAAAAAAGCTATTTCTTCCGTATGAGGTGACAATTCACCGCCTGGAGTTTTCATTTCTCTCATTTCGAAGAGGGTGGGATTTTTGATTTCCCCACACTATGTGGTTGGTCCTTAACTCTGAGCATTAATGTAAAAAGGGGTCTTTTTCTTGTTTCTTACAAAGCGTGAGGTTTGGCATGCCCACTTAATCTGCTCCCATTGAGCCAATCCATGTTTTTCCCATTCTGGCACCCTTTCCTACTCCCTTTTAAAATACATTTCCAAGTTGTAATATGCCACTGCAGACGTTATTGAGGGGAGAAAACCAAATGTAATGGGGGAGAGAGATGGAGAGAGACTCACTGAGAGTGAATAGAGAGAGATTGAGAGGGAGGTTTCCAACTATCAACTGGCTGCTTTTCAAACATCCCCTGCTCTTCACGGCGATGCCTGGCGTGTAAGGCAGACCACTTTGTCTTCCTCAGAGATCAGTGAGAGCGGGTGGGACGCGGCCAGGTTGGGGTTACTGACTCTCATTAGGCTGTACACCGACCGCCAGGCCTCGGACTCTGCAATTGCAACAAGAGCCTGCACGGTTACAGCATGACCCCTCTATGACACATCCTGGCCCAGATGTTAATTGTGCTTCCTGCTCCCCTTTTGATTAAATGACAGAGTTTCAAGTCTTTGTTTGTGTGGCTAATGGCTCTCATTTAGTGCAATAAGTGGTTTAGGGGCTGCTGTGGGTGACATCACACTGCCGCAGCCTTTCATCTTGGCCCTGTAAAGGGTAGCACTTCACTCTGTGTTTGGGGGCCTTCTACCTGCAGTGGGCACCGCACACGCTGACGCACATGAAGACATACAAACCTGGATCCGGGATCTTGCGCCGATGCCAAGCACCATGGGTAGAATGAGGGCATGAAGTCACCAGCTGGGGAACAGTAGGGCAGTAGGGGGTGGAGAGGGGGGGTCAAAACAGTGCCACCCAGCTACATACAGACTAGCTGCTTCACAAGCTTCTTGAGAAACAGATGTGGTATAGAGGAGGATCTATCTGCTATAAAACCTTGACTGCGGATTTTCTTAAGATGCCTAATAGGGCAGTGTATTTCCTCTAGACCTTGGCTGGCAGCAATGAGCCATGGTCTGAGGGTAAGAATAAAATATCTAAGAGGTTTAGAATAGTTTGGCTTATTCCGAAATTATTAAAACAAAATGTTTAAGTTTAGTAAGTAACTTAAAGTATTTGAAGAAGGCACAGCCATTTTTTGGTCCAGTGTCATCAGATCATTTATAGGGTGGGGACTATTTGTTCTCAGTTGCTGGTGTTTGTTTTTCTGTCTTTATACCTTTTTGTTTCTCCGTCCTCGCTTCTTTTCATCTTGATTTTATTGTCCCCTCTACCCCCAGCTGCAGATCTTTCCTCCCTCTCTCCCTCCCTCTGTATTTTCTCCCACCCCACTCCGAGCGCGTGGCTGAGGTGTGAGATCATTCTCCTTCTGGGTGGCTTTCCTGCTATATGTCACTGTCATCTGTTGGCACTGAGGCTTGAGGGGGGGTCCCTTTTCCAAAAACACACCACACTCTGCTTCACCACCCTGAGCATAATAAATTCTTGGGCACGAGATTGGAGAGGGGTGCACCAACTGAGTAGCATGTTTTACTGGGTTTGGCAGGGTAGTGTATAGACCGGTGAGAGAGGGGAAAGCAGGGGGGTGGGGGTATTGGTGTTGGGGAGGGTTTGCTGCGAAAGAAGGGTGGAAGATTTATAATTGAATAACTCCCTGAAGCAGGGCAGTGGGGATTGGCCCTGCCAGGAAAAGCAAACGCCAAGGAGTGAGTGAGGCCTGTGGAAGTCAGCCATTAAAGTGAGAGGAGAGAAAACCTCAGCTGTGATCTGCCTCAGCTGAAAGGTGCGAGATTTACTAATGATAACTGAAAAACCACAACAGTGACGCCTTTATATTCACCAAACTCTGAATCTAGAGCAGCACACTCCTGAAATTCTAAAGCAAACACTCATCAGGCTTTCACAAGAAAAAAAGCAAACCAATCTCAAAATGAAGCAGAACCAATGGCTGACCATGACCCGATATCAGTTTTATTGGTTGAATCATCTGTGGTGGTTTAGAGCACATGCCATGATACTGCAGTGTCCCTGGATCAAACCCGACCAGGGACCAATGCTGCAGGTCATTCCCCTGTTTCCTGTTGCCAGTTACTGACTAAAGTAAAGGCATAAAAAAATGAAGTCAGATGATTTTGCTGTAATTAATACCATATTTTACCTGAAAACTGTCACAAATTTGGGGCCAACTGCACAAAGTCATATCTGACTCAACCCTGGATAACAATCAGTAATTAATAGTGACACGTAAAAGAAAGCACAAACATTTCACAAGGCTGTTATTTTTTATATCGGGTAAATAATGGCAGTATTATAAAATATAATGCTGGTGCTACATTGACCCAAATTGGCTCAATACTGAACTCGTGATTTCTGGAAAGTGAACACCACAATACATCTAATCCAGTAACACAATAGTAAAAAATACAACAGTACAAACATTGGATCTACATGCTGTCCTGTGGTTTCCACTCAAAGGTTCTAATGTTAATCAAATAATGCGTAGGTGCAAAGTTTGAAGGCTGTAGCTTATAATATATCTTTACAAACAAAAAGATAAATTCAGTGCTCACTGGTAGACGATGGACAAAAAACACCGGTGTGTCCTGATCCAAGGACTCACGTGTCATATAAAATGCTGATACTGAGTCAGATGAATTTCAGTAATGTTAATGATAAACCTTGCTTGTATGGTCAGATTCATAAAGTGTTTCATATGATACAGACTAAAATTAAGAAAATTAAAGGGCATTCTATTAAAACAGGAATATCAAAAGGTTAAAGGGTAACATTAATTCAGTGCTGCTTCACTTTTGATCCTATGTGATTTAGAGATTCCTTTACATATTTAGATAAAATGAAAAACCCATCGGACTATAAAACTGGAAAAATATTTGGGGGGAATTTATTCCAAATTATGCATTTCAGAGTCTCTGGAACATTGTTTTTCCTGTCCTGAGTGAACTTGCGGGGGTTATCCCAGAATGCACCATTCTGCCTTTTTGGACTCTGGGTCTTTTTGCTGTGGAAACAGAAGGAGTGAAAGCGGTGAGGTGGGGTGCTCCACGAATGAGTTTATCTTGCCTGTTTGCCTTGGCATTTGTATGTGGAGAATGAAAGCACGGCGGACCGGCACTGTCAGGCATGAGCGGAGCTCTGACTGAGCCGACTCACTTTTCCCAGAGAAACCAGCTCCACATCAGAAGCGCTGTGATAACTCTGGACTGATGATTCACGTGGAGCTGGTGGTGGTGTAACATGGCATGCACCACTGACAGGTTGTCACATAAATGTGCATTCATCATGTCCTCTGAAGTGATGAATCATTCTAATATGACACTGAGTAAAATCATATGGTGACAAAGCAGTGGCCTTGTTTCACATTCACAGATTATATTACCTTTTTTAAGTTTCAGACGTCTCACAAATTAAAACGGTTGTAAAGGGGAAAAAACGGTAGAGTTGAAGAAGAGAAAGTCATGCTGTGAATCATTAAAAAGAACCTTTTCCTCATAATATAAGTGAAGATTTAATAAACCATGTCACACTCAATGACGCACAAAGGAAAAGGAAAGTAAAAAGGCTTTCAGCAGTGAACTGGCACCTTTTAGCTCCTTCAAGATGGAAAACTGATGTGCACTAGTAGCCACACACACACACACACACACACACAATCCTGCAGTCTGACTTGCTTATTTTATCAGGTGCACCAGTTTCCCAGCAACCCCCCCCCCTTGAGAAAAAAAAAAAAGAACACCCCGCCGTCCCCCCCTCTTCATGGCTGCCAATCAGCATTTGTCTGCTTCACTTTCTTTTCCTCTTGCCTCCCACCAGCAGAGCCAGATCATTGTAAAGAAAACGATTTCATCAGTTGTACCTGATTACCATGTTCAACCATATCAAACTGCAGTGTTTGTGTGTGTGTGATTGTGCAGAAGGTGCATCGTTACTTGTTAGATTTGACACGTAGGCTCATTCAATGACTCTTTCCTCATGTTTGACTTAAAAACTAAAGAATAAAAATATATCTTCAGCTGTATGTTTGACTTTCCAATCAGATAAGTTCTAATAGCAGAGAGACTGGTGTGTGTGTTAAGAATCTCATGTTGGATCAGTTGAACCACAGCTCCTGCCACGCTGTTTAAGATTAGCAGTAAAAACATTAGAAATTTGGGTTGTGGCAAAAAAAAAAAAAAAAAACCAGATTGAATTTAATCTCAGCATTGAAAATTGGGCAAGATTGTAAAAATTTCCTGAATGGAAGGGGGGGGAAAAGGAAAAAGAAAAAAGAAGAGGCTCTGGGAAAAAGTGTTCTCTGTCCCTTCAGAGTGAGCAACATAACAGCTCACCATCAGGTAACAATCTTTTTATTTGTTTCAGTCACTCACTGGGTGCCAAAGTCTGCTAAAGGACCGTGTGTGCGGTGTGAACCATCAGCCCCATCCAAAAGCTTCAGCATGGTAATCCATCTAAACCAGACTCAGAATAGAATTAAATAAATACTTCCATGCTCTGAAACCTAGAATTATTTTACTACTGTCATTCTCACTGCAGAGCAGCACTGCTTTCTCTTAAGTGAAAAAGAAAGGAAAAATAAATCAGATAATGTGAATTAGTAGCACGGAGGAACGGGTGGAAAGCTTGGGGTTAGATTCACTGATCACATGCAGTATAAATTCACAGACGGATCCTCTGCCTGAATCTTAGACTGATTACGTCTGCTCGAGAAAAATAAATTGAACTTCTTTTCTTCAGGTTTCCCTCCTAGATTATGATGTTGAACTAATCACACTGAGTTTCATTTGGTCAAAGCACCAGTTTTACATGAATGTAGCAGTCTGTAAACACAACAAACAACCTGTTAGCAGTCAGACTGTAAAATGTTACTTTGCCATAAAACTTTTATGTTTGTGAAACTGAACTGTTGGATAATTATTATTATTATAGTTCTAAATCTTAAAATAGAATAAACTGAACTTCTAACTGTTTTCCAAATTCACCACAAAAGGGTATTTTAAGTCATTAAAGGTGATTTAAACTGGATTCAGAAATCAGAATTTCTTAGTCAGGATTTTTAGGACACAGTTATAATAATTTTAAAAAACCCGTCTATCATCATATTCTGGACTGATCTTCTCTTTAATAATAATAATAATAGTAATGAAAAACAGCCAGAGATCCACCTGCAGGTCCAGCTCCTAGAGGAGGTGAAGGAGCGAAAAGCAGCTTCATGGCTGACCTTAAATCATGAAAATGTGTTGAACAGATTTTCTCGCGGGAACAGACGGTCAAGATGTGTCAGTGTGTGTCTGTGTGTGTGGCCCTGAAAAATAAGGCAATTATACGTATGTATATTTTCAGTGTTATAGCCATGAACAGCACACAGACACACACACACACACACTTGTCAGGCCTGTGCGGTCTAAATATAAACGGTCCCTTTAGTCTCAAACTCGGCAGCTGCTGAAAGATGTTGATCATGGAAACTGTTATTATTGCTGTTTATTTGTAACTGCTCGTATTAACAGACGTGTTAATAATCCTGACGCGAGATGTTGCTTTTCCCCTCATTGGAAAAAACAAACAAACAAACAAAAAAAAAACATTTATTATTTTACGAGATTTTTTTATTTTATTTTATTCTCAAATTATATTTAATAACTGTCAAAATTATAATGACACCAGTGACAGTGTATGTGACACCGTGTGTTTTTGAAGCATGTAATATTTGTATTGATTGTAGCCAGTTTTGGAGTTACATCTTTTCAGTAATGCTCTGCAATGGACCTGAGGTTTGTCTTATTGTGAAGGGTAAATATTTTCTACCACTGCTTTAATTCACGTTCTGTCTGCCTCTTTCAATGCAACATTATATAAAATTGTTTTATTTAACTGCCATCGTGTTAAATTATCGCAAAACGAGTCAAACACAGAAAATTGAATTTAGAGCAACAAAACAAACACATGAAAAACAAGGAAAAACTGGCTTTAAATATATATATGCACGGACATATATATGGCTTGATAAAGAGTCTCTCTCATTTACTGCCTGGTTTTGTAGAAAATACAACTGAACCGCAAAGTTTAAATATTCACTTTTATTTCTTTCCAGGAAAAAGTAAAGGAAACTCGTCATTTAAATATTTAAACAAAAGATGTTAATTCAAGATCAGATTTTAAAAAGGCGCCTCAAAACAGTGGTGTTTTTTACTTAAATGTTTTATTTTGCCATGAGGGGAAAGAGGAGGGAGGGTTTCGCTCATATCTACAACATTCCTTAAAACAGATCCATCTGTCTCCACCGCTGGAGAATCTGGGCTTCTGCTAAGATTGGCTCTGTTACCTGAGAAAACACCAGCTCAAAGTGTCTGTAACGTGATTACTCATTATTGGCAGTGTTGATGTGTTTGGCCAGCTCCACGGTGCCACGCTGAGTCTGTAGTTTCTGATACTCCTGGTGTAAACTGAGGAAGTGCGGAGCCGCCACCGCCGCCGGGTGGAAGAGCGCGGGGGAGGCGTAGGCAGCGCCGGTGGTCAGAGGAGACGAGTACGCCGGGCACTGGGCCGGGGAGAAGGCTTCGACCCCGGGCTGCGACTGGAGGAAAGCTTTGGCTGTGAGGGCGCCGCGGGAGAAGAAGCTGGACAGGGCCGGCAGGATGCTGCTGACAGGTGGGATGGTGGCGGGGCCGCAGGGCGAGGGCGCATGGTGGTGGAGGTAGGGGTAAAGCTCCAGGCTGGGCAGCTGCAGAGCCGCGGCACCCAGGCCGTAGGCGCCGTGCGGGAAGCCGTGCAGTCCGCTGGGCTCCAGGTGCTGCTCCTTCAGCGGGTCGAAGCGGAAATGCTGCCGCTTGAAGCGCTTCCTCCGCCGCAGAAAACTCCCGTTCTCAAACATGTCCGAGGAGTTTGGATCCAGAGTCCAGTAGTTGCCCTTCCCGGGGTTACCCGGCTCCCTGGGCATCTTTACAAAGCAGTCATTGAGCGACAGATTGTGTCTGATAGAGTTCTGCCAGGCGGGGAATTTCTCCCGGTAATAAACGAAGCGGTGGCTGATGAAGTCACAGATCTCGCTGAGGGTGAGTCGCTTCTTTGGACTCTGCAGAATGGCCATCGTTATCAGAGCAATGTAAGAGTATGGGGGCTTAACCGACGTGGGACCTTTGCTTTTAGCAGGGGGGGCACACGCCGGTTCGGGGCTGTAAGTGTCCCGGTCTTTGCTCTGGCTGCTGGAAGTCTCCGTGCCGCGGTCCTGCTCGCTCCGCGACTCATCCAAAGGTAAAACTTGCTCCTCTCCGCTGTCTTTGAGTCCTTCTCCCACCACGTCGATAACAATATCCTCCATGATTTCCAAACCCAAGGTCATAGTAGATGCCCGCGGGTAAAGTCAACACCACCTGCCAACAGGTGGGACAGTCACAGCGCTTCGCTTAAAGAAACGAACAGATCTTTACGCGCGACTCATCTCCATTCACAAAACGTGACAAATCCGAGCACAACCCTGCTTCTACTTCTCAGGAAGGAAACTCTTAAAAACACAAAGCATCGGCGCCGATATCCCTTAATGTACGTGCCTGAAGGCGCAAAACAGCGGTCAGCGAGTGACCGATCGTGCGTAAAGCGTAAAAGTGTGTGAGTCCTCCGAGGTGTCCAGCATCATCTGTGATCTCCGCCGCTTTCCTGCGGGTCGGGTGGATGTGATGTCACATCGAGGCGCGATGAAAAGGATCCTGACCAATGGAAACGACGCAAAGGGTACCAAGAAGGCCTATACCAGCCTCCCAGCGCACTCTCATCATCAGCCCCATCCGTGCCAAGTGGACGCGGACGTTGGACACCCGTCCACTAAAAACATCCTAATGTACAGGAAGACAAAGGAGGACGTTTTATGGAGAGGGAATACATGCTCCCTCAACAGGTTAATTCCATGCTATGAAAACTTTCGGTTGGGACACTGTGTATAAATTAAAGGTCTACATCGAAATTATTTCATAATTATTTGGGAAAATGCAGTTCACAGCTTTCATGAAGGCTCCCGAAGTTTAATGGATTGTTATTGTTATTTTTAGGCTTTTTATAAAAATGATTCACAAAACTCCACATTAAGCACAACGATAATAATAATAATAATAATAATAATAATAACATTAATAATAATAATAATAATAATAATAAACAACTTAGAAAATTGAAATATTTTAAAACTTTTTTCTTCTTTAATTTTTTTTTATCAGCCATGAAACAAGGGAGGGAATCTGTTCAAAGACACAAACAAAAGGCTGTATAGTTGAAATGTGCAGCGGCGATAGAAAGTGATAATAAAAGGCACGATAAACACACATTTTGATTTTTTCAGACGACAGACTCTTTGGGGACATCAGATCCTGAGTTTAAACAGCGGGAGGGGAAAATCCCCAAACACTTCTCTACGTGAGGTAGGGGCTAAAGCCTTAATCCCCCTGGAAGACTCCCGCAGCCGCACTTTACGCACACACCTGACGCACAATTACACGTTTACAGACGTACAACAGAGGATAAAACTGGAATGACTGATTTTGTGCTGCTGAGAAAATAATAATTTGTTGCCTGCCCTACATTGGGGCTTCTTTGGATAAACTGGTAAGAAGGAGGCCGTGTGTGCCTCGCACTCAAACTTCAGTTTCCCTGAGAGACATATTGATAAATATCACCATGTGTGAAATGGAGAAGAAATAATATTTAATCTGCAGCCTGCATAACCTGAGATTACTGAGGCAGAAACCCTACACTCTCTGTTCTCCCCTTGAGCTCAGACTTCTCAAAGTCCGGTCCGCCATAGCCCCGTCGGATTATCTGCTTTCATAAATGGGCAACTGAAAGCACGATGGTGATATTGGGATGAAAATAATAGATTTTCACTTGTTCAGACATAAAAGAGAGGCGCAGAGATGCGGGCGCTTTCGGTATTGTTGGGAGGCCTCTGGTTGTTTGTGTTTAATGATGGAGCCCTTTGTTGGGGATTCCCACATTTCCTGCCTCTAATCGTATTGATACCTCGGGGCACAGGGGGACTGGGTCCGGACTGGGTGGGCTATACAGTACCAGCAAAGCTGCAGATGATTTTGCCAAATTCATCACGAATGTCTTCAGATTGGAAACAGGCTCGCTGCGCACTGTGTGGTTTTAATAAGGCTGGAGCGGGAGCGTCAAATCACAAGAAAAGCTGAAGGTAAAGACTCTAAAGTGAGAGCATCTGACGCCAAAAACCCGACAAGACACGTGTTAAAGTCATTTCTGGCGACAAACTACTTCGGACAAGACACTTCCAGCGCTCAGGGCTGGAGATAATGGACCAAAGAGCCCTGCGCTCCTGCAGCTGGTGCTGAATGTTTCCCGATGTCCCGATATGGCCTCCAATTTTTATTCCTGGTAATTTTGTAGGACCTCCCGTCATGAAAGCTATGCAACATTAAATCTGGGGCTCAGTTTAAGGTGTTTTTCTTCTTCCCTTTTTATAAAACAGGCCAAACATGGAACCGTTCAAATCAATAAAGCCCATTCTTGATCCTGAGGACACATTACGCACACATCCGAACAACAATAAATCTCCTATCTAACAAAAACGGCCATTGTGGAGATCTTATTTGTTTTGTATCGCAGATGAATAAGTGGGAGAGAGAGAGCAGCCACCAAGGGCTTGGTGTAATAACATCATTTGGCAGGAACTAAACAGGCCTGGGGGATCTCAGTGGATCATTCAGGATAAATGAACCTACATCCGTGCGGGTCACAAACCGTTTTAGATGAAGCTGTTACGGGCTACTTCAGCTGAAATGTTTGCTTATCTCGGTGAAAACTTGAAGCCGATTCAGAAAGTGATAAAAAAAATGAATAAAATAATAATAAAAAAAGAGCTGAGTGTGTTTTTCATTGGGAGAAGTTGAAGAGGCTTCAAAGAGCTGGGGTTGTTTTCACATAATGCCCCCTCTCTCATCTTGATCTCTTTAAAGTCTTGGCAGTGCAGTGGACAATAATATAACGTGTAATTTAAGGTATCATGAATCATAACTGCATGAAACAAAGTCAGACAACACAGAGGTGCTGGGCCAAATACACATCGGACAGACAGACAGACAGACACACACACACACACACACACACGAACAGAGAGAAAGGGATAGAGAAATAGAGAGAGAGAGAGTCCAGGCCGGGATGTCTGTCAATTTCACGAGCTGTACTGGTCACAATGGCGGAGGTGGGGGGGGTGGCTGGGGGTGGCCGCGGCCACCTCACGCTGAGTCTTGGCAAAACGTCACAGCTGTCAATGGTATCCCACGTGCAGAACGGAAACTTCCGGCACAGGCGCAGCATTTCCGGCCGGACACTGCAGGCCGCTTGAAGCTTAAGTGTCGCGCACAGTTCACCAAGAAGAAGAAGATTTGAGCGGCTGTTTCAAACACACACGCTGACTTTTCTAACGTGAACCAACTAGTTGCTACAGGTAAGCTATTATATGAAAGGGGAGATTGCATTTCAACACTTTTGCACTTCGGTGATTTTGTAAACCATGATAATCGCAGAATACAGTTCTTGTAAAGATGAGTGTGTCACAAACGAAATGAGTACAATGTTCTCATAATAGTTTTTGCCATATTTGTTCATGTCTATTTTGAAATTTAAACTAAATCAGACGTTGATTTCAATGAACCAGTATTTTTTTTATTATGTGTCTGTCTCTGTATTTTTGATGACACATTGATAGGCTGAGCTGAACATCTGCTCCTAGTAGTAGTAATAATCAGTAGTTTGGGACACTTGTATTATAGAGTGGAACAGAATGCCTTATCATCACAGCTGAAATTCTGGATAACTTCCCAGTTGAAGGCCCTACATACAACATATATACAACAGTCAGCAACAATCAATCAACTCTACACAGAGTTTTAAAACAAGCAGAAACATAAAAATAGAATAATAAATAATATGTTAATTAGAAGAGTCTTTATCGCAGTGCATTTATAAATGTGTATAGTGTAAGCATATAGCGCCGTATTTTCAACTTTTTTATGTTCGTGCAATAGTGATTTCTATGCCACCCCCAAATTATTTCAGGCTCCATCCTGGCAACCCCACTGAAAATTTTCTGGCTCCGCC
Source organism: Remorina albescens (assembly GCA_034769265.1). Taxonomy (NCBI): domain Eukaryota; kingdom Metazoa; phylum Chordata; class Actinopteri; order Carangiformes; family Echeneidae; genus Remorina; species Remorina albescens. The sequence goes on along the minus strand of CM068493.1, from coordinate 16,228,948 downwards.
ACTGAGTGGTCATTAACTCACTATTTATGGGCCGACAAAGCGAACACATGAAGTGTTATGTGTCTCATCATCTGACTGTCCTCAGCGTGTGAGGAGTCAGCTCAGTGGTTACTGTGTCCGTGGGGACCCACACATCTGTACCTGAGCGCCCATCAGGCCTCACTCTCTGACCCTGGGGCGACACCTGTTGGTGAAAAAGTGAAGTGCACTAGTTTCACTCACTATTAACGTGTAGGCTACTATACAACCGCTGGACAGTATAAAATACTATATGACAGCAGAAGTTGTTGTGATCCTGTTGTGTTAGACTGCTGCCACATTGACTGGCTAAATGAATCAATTTTGGGTGTTTAAAAAAATCTACCTGACCAAACTTTCAGTCATGGAGATATAAGACCTAAATATTAATGGTTGTTTCCATTTGATGAAATGAACTTTTAATAAACATGGCATCTTGGATAGTGATGTTTCTGACTTTACAACGTCTGGCTGTGAATAACATGTTGAAATAGAATATCTGTTCACCAGAGCACACCCGCAAGATTACTGTTCCTGTAATAAAAAACAAAACAATGTTATAAAGGTTAAATTTCGAGCAAAAACTTTAAAACGTAAATGAGATTTAAGGGAGATTAAAAAGTTTAACAGGTGGAAACTATAACATGAATGAAAATGGAGCCAGGGTTTAACTTGGCTTGAATAATTTTAATTTAGGCTCATCAAAGTCTGACATACTATTGTGTTCAATGAAAAATAGGGCTAAACAATCAGATTGCAAGATGGCAAATGTAATAAGCAAATTGCAAGATTTTTTATCATGTTTTATACATGAAAAATGTGTCACAACATACATGATGGAGGATTTTTGCGGTGTTGCACAGATGCCCCGGCCTACAAAATGTTCTTTTTCCCACAAGGGATGCAGAGAAAAAAAAAACAACCCCCCCCCCCCACACACACACACACACACACACAGACGCTGACACAGACATCATTACAATTTTTTTTTTAAAGACAATTAAATGTGTAAAATTAAAGATAATAATTTCAACTCAAAGCATGACTCGTGTCGAAATTGTAATATCTGTTACAATGATCATTATATGTGGGGTTTTTTTCATATTGCTCAGCCTTACTGAAAACTATCATCTACATGTATGCTGATTAAAGCAGTACTTCATATATGTGGTTATTTCAGTTGAATCTAGTCCAAACTGGGATATACAGTAATTAAACTGGATGTAATTCATGGAGGATTTCTTTCCTGTTAAACAGCATGTCTTTCTCAAAACTTTACAATTGAAGGTAAATTCAAGAGTTCATTAGAAGTTAAGAAATAATAAACATGAATATCAGTTTAGCATTTAGCATTTCAAAAACTGTTTACATACAATACAATGGATGCTGAAGCATACACTCCCATTTTTCAACTATTTAATGGTATTAGTTGATGAGACACAATTCATTGAATGTATAAGCAGTCAAAGCACAAGCTGAAATAGACACGTACATATTAACACCAGGACGATCTCAGCTGTAATGAACAGCATTCAAGGTCAGGGTTATGGTATTGAGCATGTTTGCTCACTATGATGGGACCTAAATGGAGCCAATACCAATTTTATACTAATAAAGACAAAACGAATGCTGTGAAAATGATCTAGTGTTTAGCTTACCATATATTAACTAAACTGATCACAACGTGAAACTCACCAGGATGTAGCTGTTTCAACATTTCAGTCTACCAGAGGAACCTTTTAGGAGTGAGCTCCTGATCAAAGGTGATGATGCAGTCAGAGTTTAAACTAACTAATAGAACTACTCTATTGGTTTTAGCATCAGACCATGATTCATATTTGGATTACGCCATTAAAGTGGCTTTGAAAGTCTGATAGGTAACTGTAGTCTACGTTCATGTCCTGTTACTTTTACTTCATGGTGCGTCAAAATTCAGCCTGTGAAACCTTACAGTCCAGGTTGAATGGGCATAGTGGATAGTGCTGTTGCCCCACAACAAGAAGGTCACAGGTTCGGTTCCCAGCCTGGGGCCTTTCTGTGTGTTTCATGTTCTCCCCCTGCCTGCGTGGGTTTCCTCCGGGTACTCTGGTTTCCTCCCACCGTCCAAAGACATCATGTTTGGGTTAACTGGTGACTCTAAATTGTCCGTAGGTATGAGTGTGAGTGGTTGTTGGTCTCTGTGTGTCTCTGTGTGTCAGCCCTGTGATGGACTGGTGACCTGTCCAGGGTGTACCCCGCCCTCACCCAGTGTGAGCTGGAATTGGCTCCAGCACCTCCTGTGACCTGGAAACAGATAAATGGTAGAAGATGGATGAATGTTCTTTTCAACTTTGAGATTTGCAGCACACAACAAGGAAACACAGGCCAAGATAAAACAATGACATGATCATTAGTTCAATTCATAAATACGTTGACATACTGAAGGTTGAGCTGATTGTGGATAAATAAAATGGCAATAGATTATTGATAATGAAGGAGAATAAAAATATTTTAATGTACATTTACAAACAAAGGACAGTGGAATGATGACCACACACTTAAGGATTCAAGTGAAATATAATAAAAAATTACAACTCTTAAATACTGTGTCCCTGGAGGTTAATTAAATGCTCTCCAGCCTCTGTTGGATATCACTGACACATAGAATTAAATTTCTTGATCCTTCCAATAGGGGGCGTTGTTACACCAATAATGACATGATATGGTTTTGAAAGAAACTTTAATGTACATGTGTAAGCACACACCTGCCTGTGGTGACAATCCTCCCAAACACAATGGTGCTGTCAAGCGAACGGAATGACACAGAATAATACTGCATTTTGGTGAGAGTGTCAGACCAGTGAGTATTTTTCTGTGTGTGTTGTGTTTAGGACTCCTGCACTTTGCCAAACGCCTGTGGAATGCACGGCTGAATTTCCAACATTATTTTGTATTGAGGCTGACTGCAGCGGTTTGTTTGCAGTGTCGTGTTCGGCTGTGAGCTGCTGTCAGATGGAGGCTGAGGATGGAAGGAATGCAGATGCATTATTTCAAAGCGCTGTGAGTGCCATGCTGTCTGATTATCAGGAGTCAGGGTGCTGGCTGGAGTGACAAGTGAGCTATTAAACCATAGGGTGAAATTTGTATCCTTTAATGGGATACAAATCTTCCACTGTCATTATGGAAACTATCAGCACTTTGATAGCATGTTACAGCCTGTCAAAAAGCAACACAGTAACATTTCACAGGAAAATGCATACAATAAGAATCAAGTTTGATGAAAATTTCCAGAGAAATTAACTAAAAAGGCAAGATGTGTATCAGAGTTTTGTCACATAAGTGAGATGTGTGGGCAGTGATACCCCTGAATTCAGTGTATAAACACACCCAGTAGAGCTGCAGCCACACTCTGTTTTTCATGAGGTTTCCCAAAAATCTCGATGTAAGAAATCCCAGAGTTCAGTGGGAACGGACCACCTGGTTTTGGTAATCCCTAAAAAATACAACTGTGAGACCATTTGTTTATACTGAAACTTAGGACAGCCAAACATCTCCACTTTCTCACTTTGCGCAATTTTCCAAGGACTTGGCAAACTCCAAATTCAATATTGAGCAATATTTTCAAGCAAAATATATTTCTCAGTAAAGAGATGTAACATGTGTCAGACCTGTTGGTGTGGCTACAAAAGGCCGCAGTAAATTATCCTCCGACATCTGAAGCAAGTGGTTGAGTCACATGCTTTGACCCCGGTGATCTCTCGTGAGTACAGAGGGTCTACCCAGCAACTGGTCCTTGGACAGACTGAGGTCATGACCCCTGGGTGCTCGGGTGTGTATTTAGAGGTCATGCTGCAACATTGAGGCCCGATGTTCTCCCAACACGGGCCCCTCAAAATCCATCAACACCCAAGTGATGGAGAGACACATGTGCACACTAGCACATGAAGGCATTTCTAGTAGGACAAGCCTTTATATGATCTCCTTTAGTTTCTATTTGAAACGATATATTTTATATGTGATGTTATGAACTACACAAATGACCTCCCTTCATAAATAAAAATTGATTTAATTAATAAGTTATAGGTATAAAATGTTTATATAAAATGAATAAAAATAATGCAGTCTAAAGGAATAATATGCATTTACATATGTGTATATAAAATCTGCTTCATTTTTCTTAGAAATGCTCAGTCTGTGTAGCTGCAGACTGTCGCTCCATGATAAACTGTGCAGACATGGTTTTGAAAAAGTTTTCCGCAGCAGTTCCACGCAGCCGTCTGATCCTGACACCCACAGCTGTGACACAAAACACATTCCAGGGGTGATTCCCACCGGACAAGTTCAACGCTGACAGACAGATTCCTCGCCTGGATCCCCATCAGTTCACCCACCTGGTCTCCCATTCAGCTTCCACATGCTCTGAAAACCTGCTGTCCCAAACTCTGCTCCCACCTCTATGACCCCTGAGAGCCACTAAAACACAGGTGGAGAGTGGATTGATTTAGACACATAGGAGTTTTTATTTCCTTCATCTGTGCCAGTCGACTGGTCTTTGGTTATACAACTAACATCTTGAGCGTTTACTTTTATTAGCGTGAGACTGTTTATTCCAGAAATGTGTAAGCACTGGAGGATGACAAACAGCAGCTGGTTCCAGTTTTTCATTCTGCTCTCTGACACATTCATGCAAGCCCAGACATACAGTACAGTAACAAAGTCATCTTCCATGGAAGCATATGCACATGACACAGACACTGTGACATTTAACTCCTACAGAGTGGGCCTTTTTGCTCCAGATGAATTGTGAGAAACTATGCAGTTTTCTGACAGATGGGAAACAGTTCCTCTGGAGGATTTACTCACTCTGCTTCATTATGTAAAGACTCAGTTAAAGTTTTGATAGTTTGAACATGTAACCTGAAATGCCAGGGCCATGAAGGGGTACTGTTCATAATGTATATATTTACTTTGACAGTTAAATTTCCCTCACCTATCAACTTTTTAAGATTGCACATTTTTGGATGATACTATGGAACAATGGTAGTAAAATGTATTATTTTCATTTATTATTTATTGTTGCTTATTATATATTTATGACAACCATTTATAAATTTTGACACGATAAGTGTGACAAAGCTGAGCAAAAACAGGCTGCGCTTTTTTAGCCAGAGATCAGTTTGCACGATAATAATGGCCTATAGCAGAGTTTAACAGCAGTAAGTAGCTAACGCCAACTAATTTATGCTAACTATAGCCCCATGAGCTCACATCCATATGTTTAATGTTTCAAGCAATCTTCATGTATAAGAGGGAGATTTGTGTATTCCTGTTTAAACACTAAAGCTGTATGTAACAATCAAAAAGTCATTCCCCCCACATGTTAATGATCCGTGAAGAAGACGTGAATAAAAAATATCAAGAAAAGGCTTGTACTTGTATTTCAGCATAAAGCCTGCTGTTCCTTTAAAAGTATGATCCCGAAAAATGTCACATCAAACTGACTGTTAATCCTGTTTAGCTGTAGGAGCTACTTTATTGGAACAAGGCAAAGATTGGATTTGTTTTCTTTTTTATAGTTTGAAATTGTGTGACATGCAACACAATGTAAAGTTGCGTAAAAAATTTTAAAAAAAGCTAAACCCAACCGTCAGCTTTGACCTACGCTGGCACCAGCACAGTGAAGAAACACTGCACTGTGAATGTGATAATTGTAAATGGAGATTTTCAAAAATTTAACCTTTAATTCCACAAAATAATCGAGTACCAAATGTCCAGGCCTTGGAGGTAAGGCTCTCTCAGCCAGTTAGCCACACATGCTAACATTTGCTGCTAACGTTAGAGTGCTGTTTAAACAGTTTGGAGAGGGCGAGTTAGTATGTTTGAGGATCGACAGGCCCATCTTCTTTAGTTAGGGTTTCCAAAGCTTTGATCGGATTTGCTGTTTGGTGGAAACTTTTAGCAAGTCAGTTCTGCTGACATGACACACAGCTATCAGAGTTCTGTGCACCTTTCCCACTTATCTTTGCTTTCTAAGCACATGAATTTGTGCGGACTTTATTTCTGACTGTGAAAAACTGCCCTCTCCAAAATAGATTGTGCACTTTCACCACAGGTGGCTCGTGAGTCATCCAACAAATCACTTGATGCAAGATTGGAGTGGTTACAGCATGTCACCAGTGATGATGGTATCTGTCCTGACGAGCTTGCTGCTGCTTCCCTTTCTCCTTCCTGGGGATGAGTTTCCTATGATGGGAAATCCAGGTCACCTGCCCACTCAGCCCCTTATGCAGACCTGGATGCAGCCACTCACGTAGGCACACATAAACACACATGAGACTGCACAAACAGTTGACAGCTCTAACAGCTAGAGTCATGAGAATTTTGAGACGTATAAACTTGTGCGGTGGATCTTAAAAAATAATTCTCTTACTGAAAGCAATAGGTGTATCCACCTTTCATTCTGATATTGTGATCTCTAAATACGAGCGTAACAAAGAGGGCACACAGGTTCTAGCAGGCTCTGCACCTTATTATAACGACTTATATTGTTTGCTGGATACCTGAGGAACATTTCCAACTGTCTTCGGCTGATGAGAAAATACTTTTTGTCCCACTATGGCAACTTTAGCTTTTGAGATGGATGCTTTTCATTTGTGTTTGTGTGGGAAAGATGGTCAATTTGGCTATGAAAATGAACAAAGATATGCCAATTATGAGGAGTAGATTTCCCAAAGGCGCCGGTGTCCAAACTTATTGTTGCCTTTCCAAATGACTGATGAGCCAAGAAAAACAGGAACGAAAGCAAAAACCTCATCATTTTTGTCCTTGCCTTTCAAGCTGTAAAGCTATAAATCTTGAAGTGAAACTTGTTTCTTTTATAAAGATAACATCTCTATTGTTTTTGGATTTACTTGACACTGTAACAGATTAGATTACGAAGAGAGAAGAACAGGGTAAAAAATTGTGTAAGTCAAAATTAAATGTTGTACAGATGTCAAACATTCTGGTGATATTGACTAACACTCACACTTTTTCCTGCCAATCTTTACATAAACATGGGCCTGCCATGTCATGTAGACTGTAGTAACTGCACGAATCAACCCTGTTGTAAGGTTTGTCAGGTTTTCCAAATATTCAATAAAGGAATACCTTAAAATTTGTCCTAACTCAAAATAACCACAACTGTAGGTGCCATGTTTTCATTAGACAGTTAGTTCTAGCTGAACTCACTTTAGAATGGTTTTTGTATTTTCAGTTAGGAGTCATGACTCATTATGAATATACATCCAAGACAGATGAGGCAGGGTGGACAGAAATATAGTATTATAAATGTATATATTTAGCTTTGGTTTAAAATATTGGTACCAACATTAAAAGCAGAAGTTAGCACTTTTAAAGCTTCATAAAATAAAGGTTTGCTCTCATTTCATCCATCCATTATCTATACTGCTCTTCCATAAAGGTCAGAGAGGGGCTGGAGCTAAACCCAGCTGACACTGGCCAAGGATGTGTTCCACCCTGGGCAGTCTATGCTTTTTACTCATATACATGGATGAAATCTAATGACTTTGGTGTTTTCAGTGTCGTAAAATTTTATTTAATTTAATAATTAAGACATTTCAGAATCTCAGAAGGGGAAGCCTTCAGATGTTGGAGATCTCTATGATTCCCTATTTTGGCTTGTAAAACCTTTTTCTTATCAGATTCAGCGGAACCTTGTGCCAAATGTACACAAAATCACTCAGAAGTTTTATAGTTAGTATTCAATGAACGAGTGTTGCACCAAATTGCATTATAATAACACAGTGGTGATGGCAAGGAAATGTCACTTTAAAAATACTTGGTTCTTTTGGCTAAAACACGATCAAATAAAAACTGCATCTGTGATGTTTTGTTGTTGAGTCTTTACCTCGTAAAACCAATGAGTCAATACTGTTTAACTCAAAGGTTGCTGAAAATGTGAAGCTTTCAATGCTGATGTGTGAAAGTATTTTACTATGTTTGCCTGTTTTACGTGCACTCCAGGCTTACGTGCACTTGTGTCTCCAGTGCCCTTTTAATCCTGATAGAGAGGGGATTGAATATCGCCCCATATACCTCCTCCACCCACAGCACACGTGTTCTCAGCACAATGGAGACATTGAGTGGAGCCATCATCCCCTGCACTCCGGGTTCCCATAAATCTTCCCCATGCTTCCAAAAATTCCTGAAGATGGTCTGGACCTCACTCTCGTCTGATCTGATCATGTTTGGCTTATACACACACAAACACACACACACACACACACACACTAGCACACAAACATTGAAGTGTATCAGCAGCCACCAGCTTCATGATGACATCTTTGGAAGTTTGCGCCTGAAGACAACAAAAAAGAAAATGTTCATGTTAAGAGCTGGACCAAATGTTGCCACTAAAGATGTCAGACAGGACCTGAGCTGCAATAAATCATCCTCGAGGAGATGATTAGGCTCAGTTGAGAGAAGCTGTCCAGCCCATTCAAGTGGTCACAGATTGAAATGGATTTTACCAAGCAGCTCTCAGCTGGAGGCAGAGAAAGTCACAAATCAATTTAAGCTACACTCTTCAAACACAACCAAATCCATTCACTCTTTTAAACACGTACACACACACAAAGTACATGCTGCCATACACACACTGCTTGGCAGCAAAGCCACAATCACTTGATACAAAAATCCCTCACACACTGCACCAGCTCTACAGCATGTCCCCAAATGAATTCTTTCTTTTGTGCAATTTAAGCTTTGAGAAAAGCCTGATCTTTTCCCTTCTGTTTAAGCCCAGGACCTTATGAGAGGAGTCATGTGAAAATGAAGTAAAACAGGTTACAAGTTCGAATAAACCAAATCTGTTTGAAGTATAAGTAACAATAAATCACTTAAATTTCAATGCAAAATATACTCTCTCAACACTTTGAAGTGACATGCAAGTGATGATTCAATCCCATGTGGTCTATTTAAAGGTCCTGTTCTGTTTTCCCTCAAGTTTGAAGGATGCGTTGTTAAAATGGTATGTGTGTGTGTGTGTGCATGGACATCCCTCCAGCATTAACACAGTGAAATTCATACATGTGTCTTTGCCAAATGTTTGGTGTATGACAGTCCCTGATGTATTGTAATTGATGAGCTAACATACTTATGACCATTGGTGATGTGTTATACCACTGATTATCAATCCAATCCAATACCAATAAAAACCAAAAGTGGTTTTGACGACAACAATACTGACACATTTTACAAAAGCTTAATGTGTTAGAGGGGGAGAAAAAACAGACAGTTTAAAATTTTTGTCACGCAATGTCCTTAAACAGAGACTATCTTTCTTTTCTTTAATTGGAATTTTCTGTGGCAACAAAAAAAGAAAATAGAAAGACATTCAGAGCATCAATAAACAGTGCTAGCACCTTCAGAAAGTGAAATAGTCTCTATAAACTTTACATTTTTTCTGTACGTTTTTCCGCGGTTTACTCCTCCCCAACATTTGTTCTCCGGGCTTGTTCATGATTTCATTCAGATTTCATTCAGAGCATTGCTGAAAAATGAGAAGTTCTCTGAGCAACAACAGTTCGAAGAGGAAACTTGACTGACAGGTTGGCGAACAGGCCCCACCATAATCACCATAAATTACAATGCAATGATGAAATGCGGTGGTTTGGCCCATTGATGACTTAAGCTTTGCCTCATGAGCTGTACTTAATGTGACAAAGTCGCACTCCTGTTTCCAGATTTGAAGGCCCTTGGTTTTTTTAAGCAGTTGTACCATTAGCTGTAGAACTGAGCTAAAAGCCAGCACTTATCTTTGTGAGCATAAATCCTAGATGTTTGCTGCCATATTTTTTTGTCATTACCAGCATAGAAGTTTTACATTTACATACATACATTTGTCTGTGAAGGATTCTCCCACTGGAGCCTTTTCCTTAAAAGAAAAGGTTAGCATTCCTCGATCACATTGGCCTTCAAAATAGAACGGCCTAGTCACATTGCTGTGGCACAATTAAATTCCAAAGGATGCAGCCTCTCTTAGCCTGTTAGTTTAGTTGCTAAGAAAAAAAGAAGTTCCCATAGTTTATCCAAAAGACTTATTTATACAAGTAACTCCTGTTTCGTCCACTTTTGTAGAGCAGTTTACACACAAAAAAGGTTAAATGAAAGTTGATGGTGCAACTCTAGAAATTCTGCAGCAGCTTCCAACATTTTTTGCTCTCCATTCCCTCAAATAACTGCTGGTTTTTGTTACTACTTTCTGTCTGAGTTCACTGAAGGTCAACACAACACAAAATACACAAATTGACTTCACCCTGGAGGGGGAGTTCACCATTTGGGACAGTTCTGTAGGAGTTAAAAGATTTTGCTGCTTGTGTTAAGTGTTAAATGCTGGTGTGACTCAGACTCGAATGTTTTACCAGCGCTGCGTGGATAGAACATGTGCTCTATGTTGTCTCTAATGGGTTTTTTACTATACAAGCATATGTTCTCAGGATATGTGAATGTGCTGTACATGTGTGGTGAGTGTGTCTCTTTGCAGGGACCTGTGCAATATATGTTTCTTTTTTGTCCATATGCGAGTGAGCTGCCGGTGATTAGAGGGTGGCACTGCAGTGTTCCCTTTGGGCTGCTTTACCCTGTTATTTTCCCCTCATCAGATTGTGCTCTCAATATGGAGGGTGGGTCCATGACCTCCCTCCCACGCACAACCACAGGAGAAGGAGACACCCACTTCACACAACCCTCCTAAGTGTCCGCAAAGTCACTTTGGAGTTCACAGGGCCCTTCAAGCCTCCAGGGCCCCCAGCACAACTCTGTGTTTCTTATAAATTCAGGATTATCAATGCCCCGGGCCTCGGCTTGAATCCTACACTCTCTCCCCCAAAGTGTGACACGGACAGTTAACATGTACCCATTACTGTCCTCCATCTGGACTCATGGAAGTCATCAAAGGCAATGAACTGATGACACTGCCAGAGGGTCAAGGCAGGAAAACTGCGGATTTGGGCTCGCTTCCCTTTAACTTTACAAATAGCAGATAAATTAAAGCGATAAAAAGAAGCCAAGCGGTGACACAAGCAATATGTCTTGAGAGCTTTCTTTGGCATCTTTTCTTCCCCTCGCTCGCGCTTTCTTTATACCCTCTTTTTTCCCTCTTCTTCTGGTTCTTTTCCCACTGTTTCTCCCTCCCTGTTTCCCACCCCTAGCGTTCAGAAACTCTGAAAGGAAGGCACCTCCGTAAAAAAACAGCCCAGGGCCTTGTTCAGCTGGGTCGCTCTGTGAAGAAAGGGAACCATCTGAACCAGGGATATGAATAAAAACAACAACGAAATCACCATTGGAAAGCACACAGGCAACACTGTCATGCTGACAGTCTGAGGTTTGGGTTCATTAAGCTCTAAAGAGGGTTAAAACAATGCTGGACAGTAGACTGTGCAACACAATGACTGGCAAATAATGCTTTGGACCCACTGTCTGCACTTGGCGGTCTGATTCTTCCAGCAGAATGAATGGTTCAGAGCACCCGAGTTTCTGATTCTTTTTGATTTTAAGACAGACATTCAAAAACTTTCAGGGGGCGGAAACTAGAAACCACAGAGTCAGGACTGGCAGTACATCAGAGGGCTTCAGGCAAAACAAAACAATGCATGCGGCAAAACTCACAGTGCTGATCTGGGTATTTCTGTTTGTGCGTTGCATCATTCTTTCCCCTCATCATAAACATAAATGTAAATGCACTTAGCAGTGTTCTCCATGTGCCGAAAACAAATACCACCGACCCTGGTTGCGTGGCAATAAAGTTTATTCTATTCTAAAATTATTATTATATATCTAGTTGAACATTTGCCAGTTATTTGTTATATTTCTTGGGTATTGGTTTAATGAAGTGGGAGTCTTTGGGAACACAACAGATATGTACCACATCGCATGATAAAATGTACAAAATCAAGGGTTTAAAATATGCCGAGTAAAACACTGCTTTTCAAAAGCAGATAAGGACCACGGGCTTTCTATTTAGTTCACAGGGCCTGGCTCACCCCCTGCAGCTGAAATAGATTACCATGATAAATGTAAGGGGTTTCAGCTCTAGGCATGGTAACATCACCACAGGACACTAAGTATACAGTCTTAACTGAGAACTTCCAGTTAAATCTAGATAAATAGTTAAAGAATAATCTGTCACGGTTAAAGAATATTCGGACCCAATAAATGTTCAAAAAGCATCATAAGCAATGAATTGCAAGAATAGGAGTGTTCATATTAGCTAAATGAGTTTCCCTTGGCTCTACTGGGTCATATTTTTGTTTTACAGCGACTTCACTGTTTCAAATGAGCCTCCTCACTTTGAACAGCCTAGTTCAGGGGTTGGCACCCCACGAGTCCGGAGCTTGATGCAGTTATAGTCTGGCAGCTAAATATTTTATTATATTATTAAAGACATTATTATTTAAATACATTTTATTCTATTTAGTCATTTTTTCAGTGTAATAGTTACGATTCTTGAGATTTAGGTGATCTTGCAACATCGAAATAAAAGTTGTTTTTTTAAATTATTTATATATTTAGTCAATCGAAATATGCGTCCCACCTTGTTTGCGTCACATAGGCTGGTGACTTATCTTGAGCTCTTGACCCCCGGTAAGCTAAGGTAGGTTTTGTGTCTCCAGTTGGGTTTTAATTGGTGGGAACCACGCCCAAATGACTCTTTTAAGGTTGATCTAGTCCCTACGAGTGGGGAGCTGTTTTCCGTGAAACTGCTTTGATAAACCCACTACGCACTCAGCAACAATTGAAAAACTGAGTTGGCAACTAGCTGGTGAATAAATGGAGGACTTAGCAGCTCAAGAACCATGCATCTCTTTCGGGGTTTGGTAGAAACCAAAAACAGAGCTATGAAAGGGTGGTTTACTAACCCATTAGCCATGCAATAATAAGTGGCTGCAGGGATGGCATGTTTTGTTAGCTGAACCGGATGATAGCATTGCTCTGACGCATTCGGATATCACAGCAAAAAAAAATCATCAGCAGGGTACTTTCTGAAGTATTTTATGTCGTAGCACCAAACACGAAATTGCCTTGAGCTTGAATTACCCACAAACCTAATTACAGTCATCTAATCACATTTTAGGGTTATATGATTAATTCATATGACACTCTATATGACAGTATATTGTTTTAATTTTGAATATTCAAGTTATTAAAGGTTTCAAAGGCCATCATAGACACTGGTCTGCTTTCTACTGCACAGGAACAGTTTGATCTTTAACCAGCTTACTAAACTAATGAATCATGTTATTTATGATTATATGGGTGTCATATAAAGATATGTGTATAGTCCAAGAATAGTCATAATCATCAAAAAGCCTGTGTCTAGCTTCCTATTTATGACTCACCAATATTTCATTCAGTGTACCATGCTATAAATAAAGTTATTTCAACATTATAATCAGAAATTAAAGGAAATAGGCTTAAAATGACTGTACTGCATAAAAAAAATAAGCGCAGAGGATTTATCGCATTTTTCCAGTTATTCTAAAATAGAATTTGGAAAATATTTGCCACTTTTGTCACTTCTGAAAATGTATTGAAAAATACATACTCAAACACACACCCCACGGTCAGGCTAACGCTTCCTGCCATAGAAGTGCTCCAGAGCTTTACAGCATCATAGGGATCACTACAATACTTTACAGACACAGAAAGACTTTAAAGTATCCTCTGCGCACTAGATTGTCTGGAAGGGACAGTACACAAGCTGATGGGGGGAAATGACAATGTCGCATAAGAATGCTCTTTTGTGAGAATGACATATATTCCTTTTAAACAGATATGCAGCCTGCATGTTAGTATTTTTGCTCGGTGGCTAGCATGCCGGTACAACTGTGAGGAAACTATACTTTTAACTGTTCAGTCATACACGAACACAAACACACAATAACAGGTTCCCATGCAGACAATGACAAAAACTGAAAAAAAAAAACATAAAAGAGATGCATCATACATACTGAAGCTAGGGCGTAAGTTTTGCCACCTTCAGATTCAAATCAGAGGAAAATGGCACACTGTCTGTCATCTGACTATAAGAGTTGTGGTTAGAAGTTGATATGTGACTGAATCTGAAACATTAATCTAGGTCAAACCTCAGCACATGCTACTTGTGCCCACAGTTTTTGCAAACCAACTCGCAATGCAGGAGGGGCTTTATTTCAGTTTTAGTTTGTTGTTTATGATCATTTCAACTCAAATGACCTATCTTGGTTTGAAGATAAGTTAAGAAAATCCTTTATAAGTCCTTCAACGGGGAAATTTACAATGATGCAGATTTAGAAATAATGCAGCTTTACACGTGATACAGATTAGATGCAAGTAGTTTTTTACAGGACTATAGTTCACAGTAGCCCAGCCTGTGACTTCTGAGCCATCATTAATCATTCAGCTCTGGATTTCTAAAGTCATGATACTGAGGTTCCTGCACGAACAGCTTCCCACAGTATGCTGTGTTACATTCCTACAGGCATAGGCTCATAATGAAGCTAGTTGAGGTTGAGTTTGAGGTATTTATGGGCCAATTTCAAGGAGGAGGCATGGGGCCTGTTAACATCATAGTAGACATGTTGGGAATCCAAACACAGGGAGATGAAGGGTTACATCAGCTCTGAAAAAGAAAACTACAGCGGGCCAATGAGAGCACAGATTTCAGGTCGCCATTCAGACCAGTGCTCGGTTTCATGCTCTGTGTATGCCAATATCTCATTGTTTCTCCATACACAGAGCCCTCGGTCCAGTGAAGTTTATTCAAAAGTGTTATCTCTATATTTACCAAACTGGGATTGTGAGGGCTGTTTCTCCTGTCATGTCATACGGGCTATGACAAAAGAGGGAAGAAACTATTGAAAGGAGGTGGAGGTCCTGTTACAGAGAAGAAACATGACTTGTTTGTAGGTTTTTGAAATATCTTATCATGGATCGCGTGTTCTGTTCAGAGGTGCAGAGATGCAGAAACAGGTTTAGAATATATTTGAGAACCCTCCAGGGCTGCAGGCTCATACCTGTGAGCTCTGATATTTAGATCTGAATGTCCTGTCACAAGTGTGAGTGGTTGTTTGTCTCTGTCTGTCTCTGTGTGTTGGCTCTGTGATGGACTGGTGACCTGTCCAGGGTGACCCCGCCCTCGCCCAGTGTGAGCTGGGATTGGCTCCAGCACCCCCTGCGATCCAGAAACGGATAAGTGGTAAAAGATGAATGAATGAATGAATGTCCTGTCACAGTGATTCCCGATCAGAGGCAGTTGCACCCTAGGGGGTACTTGGGCAGGGGCCAGGGGTTTGCTGAATGCTTAGCTTAAAGTATTCAATATATAAAATAAAACAAATGCATAAGTATGCTACTTCCGTTACTCCAGGTGGTAGAGGTATAATTGCAAAATTGGACCAAACTACAATGGTTAAGTTGTATGAGAAAATTATGAAATTATTAACGATTATATAGATTTTTAGATGTAATTTATCAAATTTAAGGTCTGCTTGTTGTGGTCTTTACACAGACTATTTATTTAATTGTGTGCCAGCTAATTACACATTTTCACAGGTTTCTGTATATCACTAATAAAAATTTCAATAGGTTAAAGACAAAAAGACATTTTAAGACATACTTTAGTTGTCTTAATGTATGCTATTGGCAGAGTATAATCTCTACAGGATAAAAGAGAAATCAAGAGGAAAACTGTGGCCGATTTTTCTTCACCATGATGATGATATGACCAGCATTTGTTGCAAAAATATCAGCTGTTGATGAGAAATGACTTCACTGAGACAGCTTTTAGCGGAAGATGGATCTAAGTCACTGCTGCCAGCTGACCCAATACCCACAACTACCACAGGCCTCTGCAGAGTTTGCATGCATGCATAGTGTGCCGCTGTGTTTGTACATGTGTTTTGGTGTATCTTTAAATTAGAAAAAAACATGGCCTCACAAGGATAGGAATGCAGGCAGAGGTAACGATATTATTTTCCAGCCTTTATTCACTTAAAGTGATGATTTAGGACAATGCCAATGATGTCCACAATTGTTCAGAAGTATTAGAACACTTCAAAACCCCTCCTCCATAACATCCCTTCAGAAAATGGTCATATTTCCCTAAAATAATATTCTTTGTTGTCATAAAAACGCATGACAAGTGATGATGGCACTTTGTTGGACAGAGCTACGCAATAACAACGAGGGCAGTGATGACATGTTCCCCATTCCTCCGGGCTCAGAGCCCAGAGGTGAACAAGGACAAGAAAAATGACTAGTAAACTTATAACAGCCAGAGACACTGACAAGACAAAAGAAAGACTGAGCAAATGAAAGTGGATAGTGGCAGACAAGAGGTGCAGTGGCTTGTTCCACCTCTGTGGTAGTGAAGAGCATTTTCTTCAGACCTGGCCTTGAGCCTATCCAAACACCTCGTCTGTCCCTTCCCCTTCCACCAACCCCCAGATGTCACACAAGGCCACAGCTGCATCCCAAGACTGAGGGAAAAGGGTGTGCAAAGGTTGAGGAGGACATGTATTCCCCTTTTAGATAATTTGGAGGACCTTCATGTCCACTTGTTATGGGGTAAAAAATGAGCTTTGCCTCAGATTGCAGCGTTTCAACCCTGTCACCCTGCTGCTCTTTTTCTTAGTGAAGGAGGGAAACACAAAGGTTGGATGGAATTTATATCTACAGCTAGGAGGTCAGCTTTCCTTTGGGACAATGTGAGGATATGAGTGTTTGATGACAAGTTGTGATAAGGGACTGTGTGCGTTTGTGTGCGGGGGATGTGTCGGGTAATGGGTACAAGGGCAGCCAATCTCTTTCCACTCCCCCTTTCTGAAGACTGTTGCCTTTGTTTTTTTGTTTTATTGAAATAGTGAGAGTGGATGGGATCTATTTCAGCCACATCTATTAAGTGATCAGCTGATTGAGTGATGATGTGTGAGAGCCGTGAGCAAAGACATGTTACTATTTTACTCTATAGCTCCCCTTAATTGAGTCAAACTATAAAAACCAGTCATCTGACATAACTACTTGTTTCTATTTTAGGCAAATTTAGGCATGACATTCTTGCCCCTATACATTTGAGTACTTTGTATTGTGGTCAATGGCGTGATATAGTTAATACTTAGCCGCTTCCTGCCTAACTATTCATGAATGTAAACAAATACAGCAAAGTTGAAACTATGAATCAAAGTTAAACCAGGAAGTCAGTCTATACAATGAGGTGGATAATTACGGTGAAAGAGTAAGTATACCGTTTGTCTGCATTTCTTCTTAGAAAAAAATCTGTCCATGCTCGATGTTTATTTAGACCCTATTGCACCTTTTTAATTTTAGACTTAGCATGCTAACATGCTCACAATGTGATAGCTCTCACTGAAAATTCAAAGACTCACCATCATTGGGAGAATTTAATATTTGGGCACCGTGATGAAAATGTCATTCTAGATCAGTCAATTGTTCAATCTGGACCAAACTGTTGGGACCAACTGAAATGGTGTTTCCATCCGTGGATCCACGCTGCTAGCCTGGCTAGAAAGCTACGTTGAAAATGAACCTTGAAACTGATGATCAGCTCAGACTTTGTAATTGTCGGCCAAAGTGACCTTCAGGGGCTGAGAGAACAGACAGAGAGACAGAAGTAGCACGGGTCAGAAAGCTGAATGTGGAGGAATAAACTCTTGTCTGGTTCTCTGAGCCCATATTCTTTGTGCCATTGAAAATAATTGTCCCTGTCTCTGGAATGACTATGATCAAACCTGTCCAACTGTTTCAAAGTTGACTTGTCAGAGCTGGGAGGCCTGACACGGATGAGCAACCAAAGCCAGTTTCTCAGTTACGCTGTAATCTGTTGTTTCAGCATGGGCTGAAAATAAACTGCTATACTAACTGTTAAAGAGCTTTTTACGGACTGTTCTTGCTCCTGGTTGACCTCTGGCTGCAGATTTACAAACTGTTTACCCTCACACACTATGTGACTTCACCACGTACGTGCCATCTATGAATATATCAAACAGTTCTGATGATTTTTGAAGCTTCTTACTTTGCTGCCACCACAAAAAAATCTGTGTTTAGGGATGTTGGACAGTTTACAGTATGTACCTGCCCATCTTCCTGTGCAATCAGAGGAAACAAAGAGGTCTCATCTGTGGTCAGCGAGGCCATGTGTTTCCTGATCTGCTTTCAATAATGAGCAAACACATATCCTTCTGCAGGCATTTATCTGCTCCCAGAGCCCACATCAAGGCCCTCGGACTGTCCTCCAAACAATGGTCTCAGGAATCCCACTCTCGGCTCTACAAGAAATCAGACAGTAATTTAGATAGCTGTATCTGTCTGTCTAGACACACAAGGCATGCCAGTGGTATCACTTGCTGAAACAATACAGTGTTAATTGCTATTAGAGGGACTCTGGGCAAAACAACAAACATGAGGCAGGGATGAGGAATTTGAACATTGTTAAAGAGGATTTGCAGATTAAACCTCTGATTACTGGTGTCTATTATGTCTGAGATCTGAACTTTTACCTTTGTGGAAGGTAAAACATTTACGTATTCAAATGAAAAAAACAGAAAAGAGAAACCTCACTTTTCTGGATGCCAGCTTTCATTGTAAGGGGATTTTTTGGGATCAAATGTATCAGCACTAAAATCTGGCAGGTCAAGAGACACCCACGACATTCCAGACCTTAACGGTCAGAACAAAACTAGTAGATAATGACTTCCTGTGAAAATGCATAGCAAAAGCTGTTACCACTTCCTTTCATTTCCTGTCTCATCTTTCATGTAGACTTATAAAAATCCCAATGGACTACATCCAAAATCATGAGCCGGTCCATGTTTGGGGTTGTAATTGCTTGAACCTTGGTAACCGACCATACAGCAGAGAAGTTAAAAGAGAGAAGCAGGCAGGAAAAGGGGGCGGGGGTGGAAAAGTTTAAAAGTGGGGACGTCAGAGAGAAATGGTTATTTCTGAGATGTGTTGTGCAGAGTGGATAATTTCAAAATCAAATGCTTTACTGTAATCTTTTGCAAAGTGAGAACCCTTATGTGGTTAACCACCCATTAGCGTAAGTCAACTGCTGCCGCCCCTGATACAAACCAGCTGATAGAACAGGGAAGAAAAACTCTGGTGTTTATGCAAAAGCTTACATTTCTTTTATGAATTTGCTTTTTTTATAATAGGTAGAAAAATAGGACGAGTCAAGGACAACTTAAATGATCATGGTGAAAGATGTGCAAAAGCAAAGCAGTGTGAGGTTCTTAATGTGGAAGAATAGAGTGGTGCCTACCATAGTGGTTAATGGGTGAGGAAATGACTTACATCTAACAGTAACAGCCCCTTCAGCCACAGTACTCTTCATTTAGTTTCAGAGCAAATCTTACACAAATAAACGACCCATGAAGACATAAATCCAACATCCATATATATATTCTTGGAGTACGGCCAAATTTCTTTTGTGATGCAACTTCTCAGCCCTTCAGAACAGTCCAGCCATAACTGTAAACAGTGAAGTCGTGGGAAAAAAAGCAGACACACCCACCTCAGAGGAGCGCAGCGACAGCAGAGTGATGCTATTCACATCTCCACTCCTTCATGACACAGGCATGCAGGGCCAGGAAGACCTCTGGTGCAGCCTCAACACCACAGTGAAAACAGCCAGAACGGCTCCTGCTGTGGAAATGACATAGAATGCGAAGAGGGGCAGATGTGTTTACTAAGCCTTTCATTTTTATAGTAGTTAGGCTTCATTGTGATTTAAAAGGAAACAGAAAGTCACATAAATAAGGTTTAAGCGCTGTGTCCTCCTGTTGTATAACTTTGCTAAATGTCATGTTGTACAGGTTAAAAACATTCAAAGTTGACATATCCCCCTTTTACTGTCAATTTGGGAGACTGCCTGAATTGTGGTATGACCTATGCCAGTTGTCAGGCAAAAAAAAAAAAAAAAAACATAAGGGAGAAGAAAAGAAAAGCATGTTGTGTTTGTGATGGCCAAAAACGGACACAATCACACAGTGTGTGGGAGCCTCGAATAGTTGTTATGACAACCTGGAAAAACATGAAAGAGGGCACAGTTTTCTCAGCTTCTTTCTGTTCTGGATGAGACGATCTGTGATGTTTTAGTATTTTGCCTGCCAAATGAAAACAATGAATATTTTCCAGATGTAAAAACTATTTGAAGTGCATTAAAGGCTGCTGCATCAGTCAGTATGGTAATCTTAATACTATCTAAGTTTTCTCATGTTCGTGCTGTTGTGCCTATTGCGGCAGCTATTACACTGAGTGCCTCACCAAGTCAGTGTGGTATTGTGGTGGAAAGAAGAAATAATTCACCAAGTATCAGGCTGCATCCACACATCCACATCTAACAATCAGGCTTACACATTACTTAAAGGGGTCATGTATTAAGAGTGTCCCTTGCAAGCGTTTCTTTCTCTGTGCATTTTTTCTCTTTAGGTTTTCACCAAAAGTTCATTATTTTTAGATTTATGTCTATTATATAAGCCATGTTAGCTTTACACAGAGACAAACAACCAGTCACACTCACACTTACGGACAATTTAGAATCACCAGTTAACCCAAACATGATGTCTTTGGACGGTGGGAGGAAACCCATGCAGTCACGGGGAGAACATGCAAACTCCACACAGAAAGGCCCCAGGGCGGGAACCGAACCCACGACCTTCTAATTGTGGGTCAACAGCACTAACCATGCTGCTTTGTTCCCTTCTTCTTCTGTTCTATTTTTGTTACTTTTTCTTATTTTAAATTCACAATGGTTAAAATTGTAATGGACTATATTTTCCTTAAAATATAAATAAATAAAATAAATAAATAAAAGTCAGATGTCTCTCTCTGTCTGTCATTGTAATGCACATTTATGATATGGAAAAAATTCACTCCATCAGAAACACACTTGGGACTGTTTTTTTCATACGTGCACACATCACATCTGTAGCATGTTAATTGTTCTTGATGGTGTTACTCAACCTGAATTGTAATTCATTCTTTGTCAATACTTAAAGTAGATTTTGGGGAAAACAAGGTTAGTGGGCGATTCCCTGTTCTCTGTGATATAATAGCTCAATTAATAGTATGTGGGACGTGTAATGTTGTCTGCAGGAAACTGTGAAATAGCCCAAGCATGATGAGCATAGAGGAAGTGGTACAAAAAAGGAAGCTTTGATAACACTAGATGTTTAGGGATGTCTTCACGCTAAGAGGTCAGAGAAGCTATGCAGCCTTCCATTCTTGTCAGATGGCAGTCTGATAGTGACTTATCTAAAACAAGATATAAAGGGAACCTGAGGAAAAATTTACTGTTTTTCACTTTTTAAAAGATTCTCACAGTTTCTGAAAGATCAGTAGTAAGTAACTAACAGAGGGATAGCTAAGCATCAAAACAATGCAACTTCTATAGAACACATATGACTCACACCAGTTCAGTATCTAGGTGATTTCCACCTCCTCAATAGCAGCACCTCAGAATACACGCTGCATGAATAGTCTCGTGTGGTTTTAAAAAAAAAAGTTTAATCTTCTTTACTCAGCACTGGCAAAATAGCAAAATGAAGTCACACATTTTGAGAGAACAAGTGAGAAAATGAATTCGTACAAGTTAGAAAACAAGTGTAGACCTAAGTGTGAAGTGATGTGCAACATCAAACGCCTACACAACTCAGAAATACTCAGAAGAGTCTCGGTCAAGTTGAACTACTTGCAAAAAACACTTATACACAGCAGCTCGGATGAGCAATACATATGAACTAGTGATGTACCTAAAAGACCATGTAAAAACACACTGAAGAGTGGAAAGGTTTTGGGCAAGCATGAAGCATGATTGCACAGTCATTTACTTTCTTTTTGGGTTAATTTTTGGGCACAGTTGTGTTTATTCCAAAGAGTAAAAGGCCGCCTAGAGAGAGGGGACGGCATACAACAAAGGGACTAAGCCTGTATGGTGCACACGCCACCAGAGCACAGCCTCATTTACTTTAAAGTTACAGTTTTAAGCCGCACAATTAGCTTTAAAGGCACTAATGCTCTTCACCGAATTCATTATAGCAGAGTTAGACTCTCTAAGATCTATTCCAATGTCAGTAAAACATGTGAACGTTGTCATATTGACCCTGCCCATATGTTCTGGTCCTGTAACAAGTTGCATAACTTTTGGACCACTGTATTCCGAACGTTATCTTAAGCCTTTTAGCAAAGACATTCAACCCAGTGCTGAAATGGCAATCTCTGGAGTCCCAGGGGAGGGTATAGCAATGACAAATAAAATTTAAAGATGTGTTTGCCTTTTCAACTCTCCTTGCCCAGAGAAGAATTCTGTTGGAGTGGTAATGGGCACATCCACCCACTGCTGCCTCTTGGATATAAGACCTGATACTATTCCTTTAGTTAGAAAAGATAAAATATTGCATCAGGGGGTCAACCCAAAAATTCCATAAAATATGGGCTCCTTTAATATCTTATTTTAAAAGACTTGAAGTCCTCCCACAAAATTAAAAATTTAAAACTGAGAAGGAATTAACTTTGTTCTTAGTGCTTGGCCCTCCCTAGAGACCCAGAGTCTTGAATAAACTTGTGTGCAGTGACTACTGCAGAAGGTAAATAGCCAGCCTGTGTACTTTTGAATATCCAGATTTATTTTATTAAATTTTTTTTGTAATGTGCAATTTCAGTATAATGCTGAGCATGTTGTAATGTTGTGTGTGCAACCTTTTTCAAATTTTAATTAATTTTAATTTTAATTTTACTTCACATATTTTACTTATGTTGTTCTGTAATGGCAGTATGGGGAGGGTGGGTGGGAGAAAATAAGAAAAGCGATGCTTGTTAAATGTCTGAGATCTATGATCATTTTCTCAAATAAAAATATGTAAAAAAAAAACAAAACACTAATACACAAAATAAACCATGTGGTCTGTATGAAGAAGATAAAATAAGTTAATCCTTTATTAGTCCCTCAGTGGGGAAATTTGCACATTACAGCAGCATCAGACGTGTAAGACAGAGAATAGAGGCACACAGGAATAACTAGAATAACTTGATAAAGTAGAAGGAAACAATTTATAAAAAAATATATACAACAAGTTTAAAAAGAAAGCTGAATTGCACAATGCAACTGTAATTGCATGGCCTTTATTGGTGTGTGGTTTGTGGACTGCTGGTTGCAATGTTTGCTCTGCATTGCTGTAAATACTTTTGTCATGAACTATCTGCAAAGGTCTTGGCCAACCTGAATCTTTGCATGAGTACCACAGAAGAATAAGTGACTCTCTACACGCCTCTTGTCTGGCTGTGTGGCCTGACAAGTGGTACCTGATTCATGTTAAGTCATATGTCCTGTACCACGGAGAGAAAATGCTTGTGTGGAAACCAGAGCAGAACTCTGATCTGAATGTGGTCGTTGTTTTCTGACCCCTGGCTGTCTTGACTGATTGCACTGACACAAAATATGTATCTGGATGATGAATGAGCTATGTATGTATTATGAGGTATGCTGCAAATGAATGTCCCCCGTTTGGGATCAATAAACTTTCCTGAGTCTGAATCGGAATAATCTATAGGCCTGGTCTGGTCTGCACAGCGCGGAGCAGCCTGATGCAGCTGTACAAGTATAAATATTTCACTCGTCATCAAAATACTCTCTCTTTCTTTATTACTGGCACAAAGACAAGCTGCAAGTCTGAAAAAACAAATCCTCCCTTTGCTTTCTGTCAGAGGCCGGGCTCACAGCGCTCTCAGCCTTTTCATTTCACAGGTGTGGCAGCCATTAGACATGTCAGTCCAATATTTGCCTCTGTGTTATTGCTCATTGCACCGACACTAACAACAGTTTGTGACTCAGATGCAATTAATCGACTCGGACTCAAACTGAACAGTATTTTCACATCTACTGTACAAGTGTGTGTGTATAGTGAGCAGCTGACAAGGGAATGAAAGGGATATTCATCATATTGAATCACATGGGTTATGTCTGACGAAGGTGGGTTTTTTTTTTCTCCCACAGGTTACCACTTTTAATAAAGTTTCATAAGAGAAGTTCAAATGCATGAAAGTGTTTGAATATGTGGTAAGAAAATGAGGCAGTTCTTTCAGTAAAATATTTGGTAAACTTGTGGTGTACATGTGCGTTTTTTCTATTTCCTTCCATTTAGAGAAACTCAGGTGTAAAACCACAAATTACAAGCTCTCTGCCACAGCTTCCTGAGCAAGTACCCATGACAAACCTTGAAAACTGTAGATTATAATTCACAGACTTAAGACAAGCAGGTTCGCTGTTTCCCTCATCAGAGGAATTTATGGCTTTCTATAGCCGAAGACAACAAAGCCTACACGCGCACACACACACACACCCACAGACACAATAAAAAAGTGTCAAAAAGTCTGAGAGCACTTTCACCTGGTAGACTTGTTAGTTTTGAACAGTGCCAGCCTTGCTGTTTTCCCCCAGTTTCCAGTCTTCATGCTATGCTACACTAACTAGCGACTGGCTCTAGATTTAAAATCTGATAGATAGATAGATAGATAGATAGATAGATAGATAGATAGATAGATACTTTATTAATCCCCGAAGGGAAATTCAATCTGCTTAGAGATATTAGAGTGGCAGCTTTAATCAAATAGAAAACAACAGAGGAAGAACTAGGGCATTTATGTACATTAACTCTCAATGTATTACTGCAGATTTAGACAAAATAGCTATCCTTTAAAGGTCCCTGCCAATGAAAATGTTTTTCTTAACCTTGTTAAAAACATGTTGTTTTTCTATAATAAAAGGTGTACCGTGAGTGAAATATGTAGTCAGCGCCATGATCGAGTATGTCCACCTTCTGCAACCTTCGATGTCTGCTGGTTACCAGTTGTGGTCACAACTGACTCCTCGTCCAAGTCTGACTGAAGCTTCAACATGTGTCTGAGTCTCTCTGATGTTTCCTCCAATAACCATCATGATACGCACGGATAAGGTCCAGAATGAGGAACTAACCACAGATGCACTTCCAGTCAGAGTTGTACTTATTCCCACTGTTTATACTGTCAAACCATGTTTAAAAAATTATTATTCAATGCAGAGTATTTTTACACCATTAAAATAGGCTTGGAGCGAAACCAGGTAGAAGCAGCTATTAGAAGAAAACTGTCCATTCATCAGAAGATACTGGCTGCATTTAAAAGACATGAAGTTTAATTCAAGTTTGGCCTGGAATGCACAGGAGAAACAGTGAAGTCAGAGTGATTTATGATTTTAATGTTTCATTTGACAAACCACAGTGTACAACATTAATTACCAAGCTGCTCATTTCCTCCCACACATGCTGAGTAATTTGACAGAGATATGCAATCTTAGGAGTGTGTAATGTTAATGGGTCAAATATTTATAGCTCCAGACTGTGAAGAAGAACTCATAGGGGAAAAGCAACTGTGTGTAGATATGGGAGAGTCGTGACCAGTGACCTACTAACTAGGAAGAAAAGATTTCCTATTATGCTTCGATTTGTACAACCTAAATAGAGTGGGCTACTTCTCAGCAGGAGAACCAACATATGCTGTCCAGACGCTCTCTGTTGTCAGCCAAAATGCTGAAACCCTAACAACACACACATGGTGGGAGGCCTCCGACTGACTGAGTTGACTGGAAGTAGGATCATCTCATTGTTCTGGTATCCAAATAGAACTAAAAACCATGCAGCTCCCCGTGCTTCCTGCTCTGCTCAATCACTTCCCTCATAAGCTTTCCAATAAAACCATCATATTTAAACAAAAGCCGGTCCATATGATCTTTAAACTTCACTCAACTCAAACACTGCAGTGATCTGTTTATACCAATTAAGGGGCTGCATCTGCCTGAAAGTGGTGAGTGAATCATGTGACCCAGAGCGAGGACAGTGGGAAAGAGACTGGAGAATAATTTACTTGAATTGATGCAAGATGAGGACAGCGGAGCCAGCTCCAAAGAAGATCAGACTAAAGAACACTGAATCTCAAAGGCTAATCAGGATAATCATAACAGCAACCATGTGTTTAAATGAATGACCTCTCTCTGGTGATGACAGTGCTCTCCTTTCACTTTGGGCAGCTCATCATAACAAAGAGGGAAATGGGGTAAGACTGTCCAGAAAGTTATCAGTTTCCAAGCAACAAAACACACAAAATGATGGTTTAGAGCTGTGAAAAGGAGATTTCGTAGAATTTTGGCTTTCTGGGAACATAAAGGTATATATAGCTATATATTCCAATGAAACGAAGGGTCAGGCATTAGGCTGCAGAGAATATATTCCTTGTCCTCTGTCAAGGTTTTATTGCAGAATACTTTGCATACCTTCACAGCTCACAGTAACACAGCGGGGTGCTGGGGTCCTCTAGTCGCCATGTGCTAGACCCTGTCACCGTCTGCACTCACAGAACATGCCATCATTATGGTCCTGCAACTGCTCCATATCTGTGTTTCGTACAATACCAAAGATCCGTCATCAAGAGCACCAGCCTGACAATATTACAGTCAGTCTGATGATAAGGTGTACACACACACACACACACACTATTAAAAATGCACAATGGTGAAAGGGCTACAGTTTACTCTGCGTCTTAATGTGGCTCCTGGCTGGGAGCAGCTGGTGAGGAGTGTTTGTTGCATTTAGAGGTTATGCTTTGCCTTCTGAACCTCACTATGTCAGGCAGAGTGGAGGCCGTAGTGAGTCACTACTGGAAATAGACGAGAAAGGGGAAGGCTAGAGGGTTGGCATGCTAACTTTAGTGGAAGAAAAGACTTGAGAGGTCACATTAGTGTTGCTCTCCACCTCAGGAGCTAGATGTTGGTGTGTAAAAAAAGTGTGTTTGTTAATGAACTCACTCACTTTTTTTCCTGACTGCTAAATGAACAGCTGTTAACACTATTGTTAGCTGCGTGGCAATAGCTAAACTAACTTACTTAAGAGCTTCTTTAAAGCCATTTTGTACATGAAGGGAATTTTGCTAATTTTGTTGTGATGTAAGGGTTAGGGTTAGGGGAACACTGAAACATTCAATAAGGTCAGATTTATTGCAGGATTTTTTCATAGTCTGCGTCACTCTTACCAAGGTATACCCAATAAAGCTGCCAGGTCAGGAATAAAAGATATCAGGCTCTGGCCGATATGGGGTTGTGTTTGTTTTGAGCTATCATATTCACAGAGTTTAGTTCACACAGCTAGTATTTGAATCATACATACCATAAACATAATGGGTATTTTCCTTTTTGTACAAATTAACGGGTATTTGTTATGAGCTCAGCCTAATCTGTACGTGTGTGTGTATGTGTGTATGTGTGTCAAGATGTGTGTGTGGGTGGGTGATTTGAGTTGGGTGTTCTGCAGACAAAAGTGTACATCTAGAACCACCGCACATGTGGAGCGTCTTGGTACAGTACATATGATATGTGAGAACGCATACTTGATGATTATGTGTGAGTGTGTGTGCGCGCCAGGCTGAGCTGGTTTTAATAGGTTCCAGAGGTTGAATTGTGTCAGCCAATAAAAACACTGAAACCTACAACATGTTGAGCAATTCACTTCCTGTGGCCATGAGTTTATCAGCGCTGTGAGCGCTGAAGACAAATGACCAATTCTGCTGATTCTGTGGACCGGCTTATTGTAGTGCAGTGTTATACTTTCACACACATTTCATGTTCCAGCCACAGGAAATGACATAGGAAAGAGTTACAAAATACACATTACTAAAATTGACCCTGCTCCAAAACCAAGCAACCAGGGAGAAAGCGACCCAACTACAACTCAAAAAGAAATCAAAAAAATCGGCCCTATCTTGTCCTTATTACAGCAATTAGTCTGATGAAATGTACTTCCCATGCTTCTGACGTTACCAAAAAATGTTTAAACCCGTCTTTTGAGCCTCCAGAGTTCAGTTTACCTCTCTTCTTTTTATGTAAGATACACATGGAAGCAGAGAGGGAATAACAATACTTATGGTGTCAGTTAAGTACAGGATCAGTGAAACATACCCCGTCTGGCCTCTGTGATGCTCTGGGTGAGCCAAACTGCCTGCTGGTTTCCCCTGCGTAGGCCCACACCACACTCATGGAGCAGGCTGGTAATGAAGGGTTTCAGCTTGGGTTTTTTTTGGAACTACTATGGAACAATGTAAAGAATATATTTCTTCAAAAATATGCGTCAAACATATAAACAGAAAGACATGGGCGAGGGAAAGAGGTTGGACTTCATGGTGTCAGAGGTTTTTGGGGGTTTTTTTAGCTGGCTTTACACTACAGGATCTCTTGCACATTTTTTTTTTCTCAGCCACTAAATATCTTTTGAACAGGATTATTCAGCTGGTTCCAAGAAAACAAATATGATTTAATTCAATAGTGGTGTATTGTGCATCTGAGGAATCACATGATGAGATATAAATGGCCACAGGATTTGGTTACAGTATCAGGCAAATATGGCAGAGTTTAACATAAAATCATGAGAGATGATCTGCGTCTGGCTCAGCTTGGTAAAGCCACTCACTGTCTCAGCTGGTTGAAGAAATCTTTGCTGAGCCCCGACATACTTCTAAGCTGTTGCTCTTCCCGTCAATCTTTGTGTTCACATGGTACACATAATGCATATAACAATAATAACACAGGTAGACTGACTGATCACAGTTTGTGGATGTTTTTCAAGCTTCGTTTCACAGGAAGTTAACAAAAACAGCTTTTTCTTTCTAACCACTTGCTTCATCTGACTGATCTAGTGATGGATATCTCTTTAGCCTCAGTACAGTTAGAGGAAGAGGAAGCAGTAATTTGACATATATTTAAGTGCAAGTACATGAAATAAAGGAATGGGTCTTATTTGGACATGTTTGTATTTTTAAGATGGGGGGAGATCTTTGCAAGGATGAGTTTTGAAGAGATTCTTGAAGAGGGGTGAGGGGTGCCCATGCTCTGATAGAAATCAGAAGCTTGTTCCATCAGGAATGGTAGGGATGGTGGAGGCAGATAACATTCCTTGAAGACACACAGTGGTCAATGAGGAGCAGAAGGCCGTATGACTGAATTTAACTAGATGGGTGGAGACAGGGGCACCGCTAGGGATTTTGGGCCCCATGAAAAGAATCTTTACAATTTATAATTTATATAAATTATAATTTTATTAGGGGCCTCTCTGGGCCCCTCTCAATCATGGGCCCCTGGAATCCTTCTCCTTTTCCCCCCTTTTCGGCACCCCAGGGTGGAGATCCAAATCACTCCAAAGGCAACATTAGTAACTTAAGTTTGGGATGGGAGACAAATGTACGGACATCTCAGGTAACATTAGATGATGTTGCTGAAGTGTAAACTTACCCAAATTGAATAAAGAGCTGGATGGAGTCCCCAGATCGAATGCAATACTCACTTGGACACAGCACAGAGACTCACTCAGTTTTTTCTGCATGTTACAGTGCTGTCCAGAGGTTAAATTATCAGAAAATATGTAGATAAAATAAATCTGTGACGGTGTCCAGGCCATAAGAGAGAAACTACAATTTAATTCAACTTCTCCTACTCTTATTTCCAGTAGTAACATCATTAGCAGTCTTCAGTACTTGTAACTTATATCAGAGTCTCTGCTCTTAAAAATGTTGGTTCTTTTGGTGCTGGTACTTCTAATACATTTTAACTTGTTGTAACCTGTTTATTCAGTTCAGTTCATTTCAGTTCATTTTATTTCGAGCGATACAGCATTTCTACAACATAAATGACCTGCATATGACAGAATTTAAGCACATACTTTTAAGGGACATGCAGGTTCCATATTCAAATTAATTCATTAACACTCGAAAGGGAGTGGGAAGAAGAAAACTTATTTAATCCCACCCCTGTTCCTAATCAATAACTTAACAGATTCAGACTTCCTCCTGTCTTTAAACAATAAACCCGAACAATGACCAAAAGGCCCATACAAAATTATAACAAAATTATTCTATAGTATTTGGATTTTTTAACCAAACTGTGTGTAAAAATAGGAACCTGTTTATTGTGTCACACTCCATGAATGCAGCATTTTGTTGACAACCTGTAAACTCACAAACTACAATAGTTATTGTGGTCTACTTTGGAAGAAAGAATCAGTTAATATTAACGTTGGTAAACCAACTTTACCCTGCAAACTCTTTAAAGAGTGAGCACGACTCTTATTACAGCCACGTTTTCCACCACTCCAACACATGGAGACAGACTTATCACACACAATCACCTTGGGGTTTGGAACTATCAAGGGGTCATGAGATAAATCTGAGGAGTTGCAAGAAAATGAACAGAACAGGAAACAAAAAACTAAGTCCTGTGCAACAAGACCAAACAGTCTCTCCTCAAGGTCCATTTAATAGCTGCTCTGGAGCTTTTGATTATATCAAATGATCTTGATCCCCAGATCCCCAGTTTGTTCAGTTGTCACGGAAATTTTCTACATTTACAGGAAAGCTACTAAATGGACCTTGAGGTGAGACTGTTGCCATTTCAAGAATAAAAGGTCAAGAATAAAATGTTGAAAGTCAATAAAATGTTTCCCATATCTTACTTATTTTTGTTTCACTTGTGAATAACAGAATCATAACAAACCCGGCATATGCAACCTGATGAAATGACAAGTTGGGAATCACTTCACTGTCTGAAAAAAACACTGGGAGAAGGTCTAATCAGTTTCTCTGGGATAAGCTACTTGTTCGACTTATCCACCTTGTTGTATTTTACTGCATTTCTCATGGAAACGCCTTCCTGACAGGAAGTCGGCCTCTTTTGTCTGCCTGTTGAAATTTACAGCCTTATTTTCATTGGAATTAAAATGCTCATACAATAGTTAGGTGAGCAGAAATGTGTGCGTTGCGATTGGCCAGTGGGAGTGCATGTTGAGAGGTGCACCTATTGAATGTGGACAATGGAGTGTTGTAATGAGGTATTTTTAACAATGATGCTAAGTGCCCTAAAATCACTTCTACCTCATTTGCTATGGCCATGATAGACTCCATTTATAATCCTCCCGTCTGGCTAATATCTGTGACATTTCCTGAATACCTATTAGATTGACTATTGTTTTACTAATCTGCCGCTAGCTGTTTCCTTTATGTGCAGACACTCATTCGCTGACTAACACCCTGGTTTTAGTAATTCTTCACCGTGGCCTGAGAAAAGAAAACATAACCCAGCCAATGAGGTATTGATGTTCTAATAGACGACACACTACAATCACAGACTCACTACAGACACACATGGGACATCTTTAGCATTATAATTCTTTTTTTTTTATCTTTTATCACATGTGGATGGATTTTCCCAGCATCATCACCATACAAAAGAAACAGTTTAAGGCTTCATTCCCCAGGGCAGCTTGCGCCCACTCTGTGGAGGTGAAAAGATTCTTCCTAGAATTTGACCCCCAACGAAGAGTGCTGGTGGGCTGCTGTCGGTAACTGAAGAGTTTTGAATAAATCTCACAGTGGCCGGTTACCAATTCTCATGACTCACCCCCACAATGTAGTTCGTCATACATCCCTCCCCAACCCATGCCTACCCTTTTCTCCCCCTTCCTCAATGTGGAAATGCTCTTTCTTCCACTCTGTCCTCCAAGATGAACTCATCCCAAAACGCTGCTTTGTGAACAAAACAAGCTTTCATGAAACTGCCCATACCCTAACCACGACTGTGGAAAAAAAATACATAAGTAACATGGTATCATGGAGTGACCGCTACATGAGAGCCAGTGAATTGTTAATGACAGAGTCTGTGGAGGACATTGTTGCAGTGAAACCAGTCAAATGTTAACTTTCTAGGAATGAGGAAACATTGTCAGATTAATGCCTTTCACTCGTGGCTTTTGTAATTTACTTTTAAACACAGGATTGAGGATCATGTAATCCTTTGAAACATGTTCAAACATGAAAATTACCATAATTGTAGTTAGAAAGTTTCTACTCTCACAAAGAAACACTATCAGGAAAGAATGCTTCTTTATTGAGGCTGACTGTGTGCCTTTTAGGGCCTTATCAGAGAATGTAGGACATAAAGAGGAAAAAGGGGAGAAGGTTAAATGTTAGAATGTGGGGATGTAGAGAAAGAGAGAATGTCTTTAAAAAAGAGAGCGAGAAAGAAACCCTGATGTGAAGTCAAACAAAGGCACTGTGGTTCTATAGGAAAAAAAGGAGCATGGTGGACTTTGACATAGTAGAATAGAATAGTTTCAAATTTGGACATTTGGCTACATTCATTCATCATCTTGCTGAGAGTTATTGGAGAAGAATGATACCACTCATGTCTGTAAAGTGGCTAATAACACTTAAGCCAGCAGACTGGAAACAGGGAGAAACAGCCAAGCTGTGGC
This sequence comes from Remorina albescens, assembly GCA_034769265.1. Classification (NCBI taxonomy): domain Eukaryota; kingdom Metazoa; phylum Chordata; class Actinopteri; order Carangiformes; family Echeneidae; genus Remorina; species Remorina albescens. The sequence continues at coordinate 16,196,573 of CM068493.1, read as the reverse complement.
TAAGTGTTTAAAAATTAAAAAAAAAAACACCTCACAACGCCAGCACGGTAATCAGCTATCACCTGGAGCTAGTTAGCCTAGCTGAGCGTCAAGACCAGAAGCAGAGGGTTACAGATAGCCTTGCAGAGCCGTCAGGATATAATGAGGTCTGGCCAAGCTATTGCTAGTGCGTCCTTTAAACCAAATTATAGTGCATAGTTTTTGTACAGCTAAAACAGAGACATAAGAGTGGAATCAATCTCTTCATCCTTTCCGAAGTGAAGAGGATGAGCATGTTTCTAGCCCTTTAATAAAATAATATCTCTTGACAGCCTTGTAAAAAGTAACCACATACGAAATAAGATACAAGGACACATCACTGTGTCATGCCAGTAAATGTGACCAAAGCAATTAAGTGAAAATTCAAACAGAAAAACCAGTGGTTTTCTGGCTAATGAGGTAGAACAGTTGGTGTCAACACTGCTGAGCTATCTCCCTTAAGTAATAAATATGAGGTTGATTTCCTCTCTTTGCAGGCCAAGAAATCTTGGTGGTCAACCGAAAACACAGCTCTGCATAGCTCAGGGGATTCAGTTTCAGTGATGCCATCGTGGATTTTAATAAACACAGCTGAAAGTGAGCAGAGACAAATTCACAAATAGGCAGAAAATGACTAAACAATCATTTATCGGCAGCATGGAAACTGTGCGGCCTGACCTCAAACGCAGCAACTTGCCAGCTTGAGGGTGAGAACTGGCAATGGTTTACATAGGAAATGAGGATGTTTGTGTTTGCGTATAGACACAACTGACATTCACATATGCTGGGTTTATGTCTAATCAAAATGGCCCCCGAATGGCAGCCTCTTCCTGTGTTTATTTGTACCAGAAAATCCCCACTGACTTTAGCAACTTCAAGCAACAAAGCCTATCCACGTCCTGACGATGCTCTACTTTGGGAATAATATTTTTAAAACACAGCTTTGTTTAAATCTGCAAAATAAATGAGTGCATTTTACTGTGCTGGGGCTTTGTGTATCAGCTTTCTGGCTTCAACACAAACAAAAAACTTCAAGTGTGTTTTTTCCTTGTAAAGACATGAGGCCTGGAACAGAGCAAACACAATTAGACAGTCAGCTCTGAAAGACTTGACACATTCCTCAGAGCCGCTACATAAAACACACTCTATGTAAATATCACTTTTTACAAACAATCACGGCCCAGTTTCAAAGATTTGCATTTGTTTACAGGATAGAGAAAAACACAATTAGATGCGAATCAGAAAAAATGGCAGAGCAGAATGTACTGTGGTCTGAAGTGAGGGTTGTGAATACAATCTGATCTGAATTTAAATGTGAAGCCTTAAGTTTTGCAGGATAAGAAAGGAAGGGGCAACAAACACGCAGACAGAGCAGCTGGAGACTGGAGACTGGCGACTGAAGGGGATAGTCAGGTACAGTTGCCTGCCTGACGAAAATACACTGGACAGCATAGAAGCAATGGAAAGGAAACATTTCCAACATTTACATATGTTCTTTCCATTTCCGCTTATTAGGAGCTTAAAGTGAGGTGACTGCCCTGCACAGCTGCACATGAAACAGAGAGGCAGGAAAGCTGGACTTTGACAAAGACAGGCTATTTCTAGGATTCCCATAAATCTCTGGCAGCCACACCAGTACTGGACACTGCATTAGAGTTTATACAGAGTATAAGTTTCGGTGTTACGACTTTTTTTTTACTCAGCTTTGTTGCAGCTTCTATTTAGTCCCCATGGATCCCTTCGAAAAAACAAATATAGACATGAGGGAACAAAAACTCATGATGTTTACCGCGAAAAAAGACTTCTAACTGACCATGTCTCAAAAGAAAAACGGACCAAGACATTCTGTGACGACTCACTGGTGAAATGAATGTTTGAAATTGAAATTCACATATACTTGTTCACACAGATGTTACACAGGAAGATTGATACCACTCTTGAATCTGTTGCTAAAGATGTAGCCAGCGCCATTTAACTTAGCTATACTGGAAACAAGGGATAGCAGCTAGCCTCATTAAGTCCACAGGCAACTAACTCAATCCACCAGCACCTCTAAACAGACTCGACTAATTGTTTTATTGCTAATTTTCCCCATTCAGATGAATAGACCCTGAAGTCAGGGGCCAAAGTGTGTTATGTCGCAGCCTGAGTGAGATAAGCTGTTGTTTTCTCATAAAAAAATCTTTTTAAGAGGTCCTAAGTCGCTTAATACATGTTTTCATCAAACAGTCATCAAAACTAGATTTGTCATGGGCAACTTTCAACTGCCCCATTGGCGCTGATGTTAGAAATAGAGAAAATAGAGAAGAAAAATAGAGTTGTCTAACTTGCACTTTGTCGAACATCGCCAGCTCATACATTATCACAGTGTGTTCAACACAGTCTCCTCGTGCTAATGAGTGATATGAATTGCAGTCTTCGAGTCATAAACCGGAGATGTTTCTCAGCTTATTCCCGATCATACTCAGAAGTAACCAAGCAGTCAGCATCAACGTGGCAACCTAAACTACAGTTGTGCACACTCGGCAGATTCAGATGAGCTGATTAGGCTTCGACTGTCAAGCTCCTGCTGCACAGGCTGCTGTATCAACACACATACTTTATCAGAAAACACTGCTCTGCTCCTCCAGCTCCAGATTGGCATCTATGAAGTAAACTCTAAATATGTGACCAGATTGAGTCAGAAATCCTCACAGTTTGGTAGCTAGGGCAGGGCTTCAAGAAGGTAAAATGCATTCAAACTCTCAACACACACAATTTAACTCTCAGCCTTCCTAGCAATTCAGGTCAACCTCAGTTTTTTGGCAGCCAGCGACACAATTTAGCGTCAACTCCAGAAGCAGTAACCCAACCGCAATGTCTTCAAACTGCTTTCTCCAGTTAACACATTAAATCTTGTTTGTTTAATCCATACAAAAAACATAAGTTCAGGAAGTCACCTCTCATGGTTAATGATAATAAAAACAAAATAAAAAAAACAAAAAACAAAAACAAAAACATACTACTATACTACTATTCATAATTTCCCTCATAAAAACAGGATCTACAGTGCTGAGCATTTAGCAAGGGACCTGACGTGAAGCACACCCTGGCTCTACATTCTACATACGGCCCAGAAAGCTTCAACAACTGATTGTTTGAATTGAAAAGGTGTGAATGCTTTCCATTGTCTTTGTGAAATTACATTGCATAGTGAAGATGTGTGTTTTTTAACTGCGAGCAAAAGGTGAGACTTAGATTTGAGGTGTTACATTGCTTCACCAGTAACATCCCAGAACAGAAAACTGTAACAGGTTCAATGGGGGGGATTTTATGAGAGGTGCTTGCACTAAGCTCACATGAGCTCTTAAAAAAGCGACATAAATAGAAAAGCAACATGACCTGTCAACTCCCGCCCTAACAGATTATTTTAAATATTAGAAAAGCTTATTTACTTGAACATCAACATGACAAACAACTGCCAGACAAGTAAAACAGAAAACACTATCCTCCACACAAACAGCAGTAAATCTAAAGGGGGCTGTCATGACAAAAGCAGGACTGACTGACTTCCTTTCTGCAAGCGCATTAACGTCACAGGAAAAAATCACCAGAGCCAGGAGAGCTGGACAGAACATACTGAATGCAGAAAGCCCCCCCGAGCTGTGAGACCACAGGGCGGGTCCAGACTCTCTGTGCTAAAGGTTTGTTTGTGACCTGAGGGGGAAGAAGACATGATGGAGCAGATCTCTTGTGTGGGGGGAGAAAACGGACAGAGCAGAGACTCCTGCTGTCATGTCTTTGTGTGTTAACTAATCAGAGGCCGCACACCAGGAGCTTGTCACTGGATCACTGCAGGGGGTTAACTGCCACTTGGCTGACAGCTCATGGAGAGAAGAACAGTTCAACCTGGTTATCTTCTGGGTGGGCGTGAGGATAGAGAGGAAGAACAGAACAAGATGAGTCAGGGCACAGTGCTCACACACCAGCTGGAAATCCCTAATTTGAACAGGAGGAAGAGAGAAACGCTGGTCCCAGACCAGCAGGTGTGGAGAGTGAAGCCGTTGAAGCTAAAATAAGAATAGTTTGGTTCATTCACACAGAAAGAAAATGACTATTTATAGAGCTTGAAATTTGAACCTAGACACTGCAAGAGCCAAGACCACCAGGCAAGAATTAGACTCTCAGTAAAAGTCCAAAGCTACATTTTCAGCTATAAACAGTTTTAGTAAAATCTTCCATTAATGACAAGTGTGGAAATGAGTAAGATACCAATTATGTGCGCTAAGTGAGGGTTGTACGTCAATCTTTAGTCACGTTGCCCCTCTCTTTGTCATTTCCAACCAGTGACTTCATCTGTGTTTTTCTCAAGGATATCCCACTCCTCTCTAGGCACAATGAGGAAGTTTCCTGTTTAGAGAAGGCCCAGTCCAGCCTTCACTCACCCACCCTCCCCTTATGTAATTTCCCTGTTGTTCTGCCAATGTCCCAGGCATGTCATGTCAGAGGTTTGACATTATCCTCCTTTTTGTGATTATTGAAATGTGTAAAATAGCATGATAACTTCCTGCTACAGTTATCAAATAAAGTGAATAAAGGGGAGTTTACGTATATATGTAAATAGAAATAATATTGAGGTTATGATTTTCTCAACTTCATCCGAGGGTTGGGTGCCACCGTTCAAAACATTTCAGTGGCAACAATGTGGAGTTAAATCCATAACACTCCTCATGTGTGTGTGTGTGGGTGTATGTGTATGGATGTGTGTGTGGTGGGGGTTTGTTTTTAACTGTAAACCACTTTGTGTTACATTTTATGTATGAAAAGTGCTATATAAATGAAGTTTGATTGATTGATTGATTGTTGAAATGGAGACACTAGAATCTGAATTTTCCAACAATGATTTTACTCATTATCAAGCAGATTATTATCTGTTTGACTAGATTCATCATTTAATCCAGAAAGTGTCAGGAACAATTGGGGAAATTCCTATCCCTATTTCCCTCGAAACAGGGGGTGTAATAGAAACAAACATTTACAATAATTTGAAACAGAGAGTGTGTCTCCATCCTTTGTGTTCATACTTTTAATTTGGGCATTTAAAAAATAGATGGAAAATCCCGGAAAATTTCAGCCGCTCCCTTTGGCTGGTAGCATAGCTTGAGAAAAGCTCATTAGAAAATACTGGAATTTTACTGAAACTAAAAGTAACCTCAGTTACTTTAACCAACCGATTAATCAACAAAAGAGAGACTTCCGAAAATCAGTTGGCAGGAAACAAAATAATGGGCTTTGATGATAGACCTCTGCTTGATCTCTCCAGCTGTGTTTGCTATTGTGACAGCGAATTCAGAATGAGGCTGCAGTGGCATACAGTGTAGAAGGTCTTTAGACTCATTTAACCCCAGTCAGGGAGAACATTAGTAATCTTAATACATTTAGCACCCCACAGCACGACAGCATCCACTCCAAACTGTGATGTGCTTTTTCATACGTTGACTTTCACTAAGAGCACAGCGATGCATGTTGAACATGAGAAACCTGTTTCCACCAGCAATGGGGAGTGTTTCTCTCAGCTCACATAAATCCTCAGTTGAACACTTTAATGTAATATCAGGATTGTATGACATCCCTACTAATTTAGTAGCCAGTGCAAACCTCTTGTGTTAAACATGTGAAAGACAAATATTTGCATATCCATAGATTGCAGGGGTTTTATGAAGGGAGTGGGTGTTATTTTAGTCATTGTCAATTTCTGTGTGCAAGTTATTCTTCAAAGCAGAGCATTATTTTTATATCAAACATATCTGAAACAGCCCTGTCTGAGAAAGCTCTGTGAATGGCAAGTCTGCAGAGAAAGCATTTTTTTTTAAATATATGTGACCTTAAAAATGATTAAATAAGAAGCTGTTCCCTGAACTCTGGGGTTTCAGTGAAACAGGCCAGCCACACAAATTACTATATTTCCACTGACAAATTACCTTGTGGCTTTCAGTTTTTGTTTTCTGTGAGTTAGACGCAAATTTCCACATAATCCAAACCTGCAGAGCAACACTGAGCGGCAGTGATCCTGTGCCAACATTACTTTTCACAACAACACAATAAACACAAGCGGACGAACAGGGCAAAATTTATCTAACTGCCGCGCTTCTTTTTTTTTTTAAAGTGCCAAGTGTCTGAAGGCAAATATTTAATGACTCATCGAGCTTCCATTCTTCCTGAGAACAGATTAGGGGGAAGAAAAAAAAAAAGGGGGTCAAGTGAAGGAGGGAGAGAACTCGTTGAAGGGCACAGTCGTTCAGACCAACCCTCCAGACTTGTCGAGTCCTGCCTCGCTCCCTTCCCACATCACACTCACATGTCGCTGTGGTGCGCACTGATCGACAGCCAAAGTCCTCAGCTCTGGACCCGGGACGCCTTCTGCTGCTGCACACACACAGCTGGATACTAACACGGTTTTGCAGGTGCGTGCTAACATTTTTATATTATTTCTGTGTGTGGGGTTTTTTTTTTTAATTTTATTTTAAACGCAATAATGCGCGCACGGTCGTGAAGTGCGTCTGTACGACTCGATACAACTTTACTGTGTATTCACTTTCACTGGGGTCGAACCTCCGGAGGGTCAGCTCCACGCTTTGGAGTTGATATGCTCAAATTCATCGAGCCATTTGCTGTTTGTGCACATTAAAACTAGATTTGTGTTTGTTAAATACATTTAGGAGACAAAAAGATCAGCTCCAACTAGCTGGAATTGGAGTTGACCGTTTGGATACCTGATGCTTATTTACGCATATGTAGTTACACGCAAGTGACACATCGATGCATTCACGAGCTTTGAGTTATTTTAATTTATTTTATTTTATTCGTCCCTAACGTTTAATACTGCTAGAATAGTGAGTTTGAATCTGGAGTAGCAGAAAAACACAGCTACCGAGGTGAACAGATTCAGCAAAATTTCCATTTAAAACTTTGGCAAAGATTTTTGCGGTGTTTTCCCATTTTATTCTCAATGAAGCTGAAACGTTTTCGCTTGACAAAAAGAGGTTATTACGGTGTGGTCCTTGCTCTAATCAGAAGCCTCCCCCGGATCATTCACTTTCATAGGATCGCTATTAATGCAGAGCACTTAAGTGAATTTCTTTCTTTCCTGGGTTTAACCAACATCTTTTTCTCATCATTCATAGAAACTTTCTTCTCTTGTTTTGTCCAGATTGGCTCTCATCGCCTCCTAGTGCGCAGACCAGGCAATGAAAATGTGATTTCTTTCTTTGGAGAGAGATCCAAAAACCACAGGGTATCCTATTCAATAGCCTCAGAAAGAAGACGTTCCCCATACAACATCTGCCTGCTTCTATTTTTAATACTAAAGAAATAAGAAATGATGCACAGCCAGAGGACTATGTGACAACTTCCCTGTGGATCTAATTTCAAAAGCAGAGAAAAAAAGGGGAAAAGGGAAAAGCACCAGAGAGTGAGGAATAAGAAAAATGACCACAGATTCTTTCCATGCTGCCTATGCTGCCGTAGCCCCGTCTGCAGTCCCCGTGTCCCCGTCAACGAGAAACCTGCTGAGGATGTTTCATGAGTACCAGAGCAACGCTGTCATCATAGAGCACTACAACTACACAGGAAAGCTGAGTGAGAACAAGTACAAGGAAGGACTCAAACCAGAGGCCATAGCTTTTCTGCTGGTCTGCCTCTTCATAGTTGTAGAAAATGCTGTGGTGCTGGTGGCCATCTGGAAGAACAAGAAATTCCATATGCCCATGTACTACTTACTGGGCAACTTGACTCTCTCTGACCTGCTTGCTGGTTTCACCTACATGGTAAACCTCATTACATCAGGTGCCAACACATTAAGCATGACCCCCGTGCTGTGGTTTCTGAGGGAGGGGGGTGTGTTCATCATGCTAGCCGCCTCTGTCATCAGCCTGCTGGCTATTGCTATCGAGCGCCATGTGACCATGGTCAGGATGAAACCGTACCAGGGCGACAAACAGGGGCGGATGTTTGCTCTGATTGGGGCGAGCTGGGTGTTGTCTGTTTTCCTGGGGGTCCTGCCTGTCTTGGGTTGGAACTGTATGGGACAGTTGGACCAATGCTCCACAGTCTTGCCACTTTATGCCAAGAGTTACATCCTCTTCTGCATCACCATCTTCAGTGCCATCCTCATGTCCATTGTGGTGCTCTATGTCCGCATCTTCCGTATTGTCAAGGCCAACACCCAGCGCCTGGCCTCAGTCCCACAGCGCAAAGGCCTTTACCGCAAGTCCCAGAAGTACATGGCCCTGCTGAAGACAGTCACCATAGTCCTGGGTGTCTTCATCGCATGTTGGCTGCCCCTCTTCATCTTCCTGCTGCTGGACTTCTGCTGTCCAGCCAAAGGCTGTGAGGTACTTTTTAAGGCGGACTACTTCCTGGGAATTGCAATGTTCAACTCCCTTCTCAACCCCATCATCTACACCCTGACCAGCAAGGACATGAGGCGGGCCATCCTCAGGCTGCTCTGCCGCCCCTGCCTCCTAACAAAAGACGGCCAAATGAAGAAGATTGGGATTCACTTCCTGGAGTGCAGCACCAGTAAGACTGATGCAGCCTCTCACAGGCTGGAGGGAGTGGAGACGACAGTGTCCTCCGGGAACTTTACACCAACTACTATCAAAGCTATTTACCCCAGGATGTGTAAGACATGACACAGTGACTCTATGTGACTTTGCACATTCGGACTATGAACTGCATTACTGAATCTGGCAGGCCCCTTCTCTCCAAAATGAGCCTTATAGGTACCCTATTAGACATGCACTGCCACAGTTTTTATATTATTAATCTTTAGCTCGACGTATGTGAAAACAATCCAAATTGGGAGAAAACTTTTTCAACTATCTCTGCATTTGTCTAAAATAGTGATCACAAAAAACATTGTCCAAGTTATCCTGTGAAATACAAGCTTTACATTTGTCTGAGACAAAACTTTGTCAGAGGATAATCCCTCTGGTAAGATGTCATTTTACTTGATGAAATCAAAGGCTGTGTACAAATGTTTTGCATAAATGCACATCTGATAGACCAGGCCTGAAGCCCAAGCACGAGATTTATCCTTATCTCATCTCCCTGTCTAACATATAATGATACGTTGTTCAAACACAGAGCATCCACACCCAAACTCTGCTGCCAAAACCATGTAATTTCTGCCATGTGAGTCTTGGTCAGCTGCAACGCTGGGTAGTGGTCCCAACCACCAACATCAGAGGCTCAGAGCCTTCAGACGCCATATGGAGTATCGCCGGGCGGTTTGCAGCTATGGAGGTCGCTATGTAGCCACACATGATGAATGACTCAAAGCAATAAAAGCTGACAGTGGAAGTTTGTTGACGCCTTCTTGGTTTAACAAACTGGAATAAGACTTACAAGAGTTTAAAAAAACTTCTTCTCACCATGAAATGATGTGAATCTATTTCCTCATGAAAAAGACAGACCAGAGAGAAATCTGTCCAAACACAGACAAAAGGGAGTTTGGGCTTCAAAGTGTCAGCCAAAATTTCATCCTAATAGTGGCATAACCATGGGCACTCATTTCCTCATTGTAATATTGTACAATAATGTAAAGAGAAAAATATATTTACCGATTGTTTTAGTAAACTTTGTAAATATCTATAGCCTTTTCTGAGCTGTATTTTATATTGTAAAAACCTCATTTAAGTTATGACGTCAGTTCTATATGTGCACTGAATAAACATGTGAATGATGTTTAAGTAGAGGCTTGTTCATTCCTTAGTCATCTGCTTGGAGTGATTTTAATAGTTAATGTCTGAAAGTTTCACATCTCGCCCAATTCTCACAATCAAACTAAAGCAGGTAAAAACATATAATCAGTATTAAAACTGGAGGAAAAAAAATCAAAATAAAGTAGTTATATATTAATGGATAAATAAATAAATACTAGCACTTAGAAAATTTGTTACATATTTTACACATTTGGGATGAAAAAAAATGAATTTGCAATCAAAATTGATATTAACTTAATCTTTCTTTGTTTAAAATTTTCAAAACATACATTCGTCTTTTTTTTTTTACATTTAGGTTTATAAATGTATATGGACTATGTTATTATAAAATAGAACCAACAGCAACTCAAACCTGACCCAGCTGTGTGATAAACTCTATCTTTGTGGAGATCAGCTCTCAGCAAAGTAATGCTCAAATAAACATGTTCGGTTAGTAATAATAAGCAGTCAAAAGTGAGAACTGAAATGAAACTTCAGTACAGAGTAAAAAATTAAGTGTGAAGAAATGTAGCGCAAGTCAGGAACTGGATCTTAACAAACACCTCCATATAACCACCTGTCAAACCACTTAATATCCCATATGCCTCTTCTAAAGAACCGATGATGCTGCAGAAACAATTCTGCTGCATTAACACTGTTGATCGTCAAGAACCACGTGGCCATGTGTGATTTCTGAAAAGTTATGGTATGGATATAAGCCTCCTTTGTAGGGTTTGTCATCCTGCCCACCAAACTGCTGTACTGCAGTGGTACGCAGCTGTGGCCAGACTGTTACTTTCACAAAGGGAGAAAGTTTCGGTTCCCACAAATGTAATGAATTGCTTGCTGGTAAATTATTCGACAGGTAAACATTCAGATAATGGGCTTTTATGAGACTTGCCTGGATTTAAGTTTATATCTCAGTAGTTACGAGTCGTACACATCGGTGAATGCCAAAAAACATTTGTTTCCATGTTTAAACTGTAATAAATAGTATTACTACTCAAAACAGTAAAATATCCTCAATCAAATCAATGTGAAGCCTGATGGTCTACACCAGTGATTTCATTAAAACAGATATGCCTATCTATTTATGCTAGGGTCACTAGAATACGGCCCGTCAATCTGGGTCAGTTGTCACCACATGCTGTGATTGTCAGTGCAGACTCATTAACATTCAAACAGAGAAGCTGATGGTTTAGTAATGTAATGAACTATGACTGTGTTAGATAATTAGATAAAAGTAAGGATGAATGAAGAGGCGGAAGAGACAGCTAGTAGTAAAACTGATAACGTGTTTATCTGATAACAGATAAACACTTCAAGTGATTGGTTATAAATAATGAATGTTTTGCTTTCAGATACTCTTTGACTGGCCTCCTCAGCAAACAGTGTTTGTTTTGTTGTCATCGAGCAAGCTGTTTTATTATGCAACTGTATAAGAAATCTATTGAGGAAAATGATTAAAAGTCAGTTTTTTGGCAACGTCTCATGTCAGGCTGTCTTGATCTGAGGAAAGCGTGCATATATTTAGGAACACTCTTCCACAGTAAACAGCTCTACAGTGACATCTAGTGTCCGACTTGGCTCTCAGCATTGTCTAGTGATGACGCCATGATGCTGAAATACATTTGAGATGAACTACTAGGCCACTGGACTGACAGGTTTAATTTTTTTAAAAAGACATACAGTTGTATAGACCAGAAAAAAACAACAACAATAACACACAAACAAATACATAATATACACAGCACCATATTCTACCATCATCTACCATTCAGTGCTGACAAAGCCCCACAGCTGGTCGCTCACATCACTTCGAGATCGCATAGATGTGTCGATGTTGATGGGAGTTGCCAGGTCAGAACCATAGTGCACTGTTGGAAGAAAAAATACGTGAAGTGAAGCCACATTAACTCACACATTCACTGACAACACACAAGATAGTGTACACAGTGAAAAACCAAAGCTGTACCTCCTTTTAAGATTTTGGGTGGTGTGTCATATTCCCACTTGATCTTAGTTATGAGGTAGTACACCTGAGCCACGTACCTGTTGAAAATGTTTTAAAAAATATATGAAAATACATCACACATCTTTCAAGTCTTAAATACAGCTGCTGGAATATGAAAGCAGTAAACATCTGGATTTTTTTCCCCACATGAATAGTGGTACTTTTTCTAAGTGGATGTTTTTCAATGCAGGTGTGTTCAGTGATGCCTTATTGTGTGTGTGAAGGCATCACTGTGTAGTGTGTAGTCATGCCTTTGTGATTTGTAGGCAGCAGCTGTGATTATTTTTTATTTGAATTCATCTACAGGTTATTTTCTGACTACTTCATCGATAACATTGAATATAAAATGTAAGGAAATTGGGCAGTTTGGTCTGTCCAACAGTTGAACACACATATTACATCACTGTATTCAACTTCTTTCTTTTGTTATTTTTTAAAACCTCCTGCACTTATGCAGAAATGTAGAAACTAAAGAGAGAAATGTGGAAATCACAGGTCTACTGAAAAAGGTGCACTTAAAATACCTGGTAACTGATCTAAGGTGCTTAAAAATTAGAAAGATTGTTCGAATAAAAAAAAAGGGTTAAACTGATAAACATGTCCTCAAACTACTTCATAGAAAAAAAAAATCTTCAGAAAGACACAAGCCTGTTAGAAGACTATTGTACAAAGTCACACTGAGGCTTTAGGTCAAATTTCACTAGTCTGCTACTCACACAGCTGAGGGAATAACCTCTGTGGTGTCTTCATCCACCTCACTCTGAAGTGTCTCAAGCTCCTGTTCAGTGTTTCTCAGACTCTCTAATTCTCCCTTCAGAAACCTGGAGGAGGGTTAAGGATGGTAACAAAGCAAAAGTGGGCACACCTAGAAATAAACAACAACAACAACAAAAAAAAAAAAAAACAACCAACAACTTGTAAACACAAGCAAACAGATAAAAGATACTGTAATTCTGAGTCTGTGATCTGACTCTTGGCTATGCACTGCCTCAGCTGCTCCTCCAGACTCTCCAGCTCCCTATCTCTTTGTTTATTTTCCTCCTCCATGTCAAGCAGCCTCTGGCCCACACTCTCCTCAATCTGAGCCTCTTCTGTGGGGAGGGACAGAAAGAGAAATGCCAAAGGAGTAAAGAGGCAGAGAGCATCCTGGAGATGAAGATCAAAAGGACTGGATACAGGTGTGACACACTCTGAACTCCATACAGTACAGTGAATGTACACAAAATGTAAGCACACAAACTGTTCAACATAAATATAAACTATATGCACAGCCTCCTAGAAAGAAAGGGGAGATCATTAGATGTGCTGCTTACTTGCCTTTTAAAATCTGTGTCACAATCCTTTTCATCTCTATGTGCTGGTCAAAAAGGACCCGATGTTCATCTTTCATTCGCTTCAGATTCTGTGTCTGGCTGCTGTTGATGAAGGCCACCAACGCCTCACCAGTTTCCTCCAAGTCTTGAAATTTATGCCCTTGAGCCATTGTCGTGACAATGGCAGCTAACAGAAGAGATTACACAGACGTATTACATGTCCATCCTTGTAATGATAATACATTTTATTTATAGGCAGCTTTCTGGACACTCAAGGACACCTGTATGACAATAAAATCAAACAATAGCTATTATTCAATCAATTGGCAAATACAAATACAAAAAGCAGAAAAATAAACGAACAGAGAAGTAAAACGGTAAAAAGTGAAAGTGAAATCATTCCAGTCCCATATACACACATAAACTAATTAAAGGGAGTAGGCTTGTCTGAAAAGGTGCATTTTGAGGTGGACAGGTAGAGCTGGGTGTCATCTGCATAGCAGTGAAATTGGATGTTGTGTTTACGGATAATGTGACCAAGAGGGAGGAGGTAGATGATGAATAAGAGGGGCACAAGAACAGAGCCTTCGGGTACAGCAGAGGAGAGGGGGGGTTGGTTAGGGAAAAAATGTTTTAAGTTGGATAAACTGAGTGCGGCCAGAGAGATATGATTTAAACCAGTCCAGGGGTGTGTCAGATATTCCAATGGAGGTAAGCCTGTCAATGAGGATGGTGTGGGAGATTGTGTTAAAGGCCACACTCAAATCAAGAAAGACAAGAATGGCAGATAGTCCAGAGTCAGCAGCTATGAGGAGGTCATTGGTGATTTCAACAAGAGCTGTTTCGGTGCTGTGAAGTGGGCGAAAACCAGACTGGAACTGTTCATATAGACTGTTGAGAAAAAGGTGATCATGAACCTGAGAAGCAAATTTTTTCTCTAGAATTTTGGAAATGAAAGAGAGGTTGGAGATGGGGCGGAGGTCACTGAAATTGTTAGGGTCAGCACCAGGTTTCTAAAGAATGGGGGTTACTGCTGCAGATTTAAGAGATGTAGCACCAGTAGCAGAGATGAAAGAGGAACAGCAGTTATTAGAGGGGTCAGAGAGTGAATGGAAGCTTTAACCAGAGTAGTCGGGAGAGGATCAAGCTGGCAAGCAGATGGCTTTGATTTACGGATGAGATTAGATTTCTCAGTAACAGAGGGAAGTTTGAAGCTAGAAATGGATGGGAGAAGGAGATTTGGTGGAGGTAGTGTTTTGTTAACCAGAGAGAATAGTTACCATTACCTAACCTAATAAAGTCAGCATAATAACTGGATTTATTAGGTTAGGTTGGAGAGTCCTTATAAAAGAGAATGTGATTCCTAAACATGTGATTATGATTAATGAGTCCAGTTTTTCTTTAAAGACGTTCCAGTTGGCGACCTTTAGCTTTCAGTTGATGAAGTTCAGATGTAAACCAGGGTGCAGATTGGGTGATGGAGTTTTTAAGGGAGCCAGGGTGTCAAAGAGATTGTGGAAGCCATTATTGTAGTGGAAAGCAGTTCAGCTGGAGAGGATGAGTAATTGATGTTGGGGTGATTTGCAATACCAGTTTCCGGTGCAGTTAAATTAATGTCCTTGATATTGCAGAATGTGTAATATTGACATTAAATGAGATAAGCATATGGTCAGAGATGGGGACGTCAGTTGCACAACAATTAGAAGGAGTGACACCAGAGCAGCAAATTAGGTCCAGAATAAGACTTTTTGAATGGGTGGGGGAAAAAAAATTTATAAACTGCTGCAATCCGAAGCTGTCAATACAGGACGTGAAATCTTTAGTGAAGGAGTGATTGGCATTGTCAATACGCACGTTGAAATCACTAAAAAGAATGACAGTAGGAGAAAGAGAGGAGATGTGTAATAAAAGCAGAGAATTCATTAATGAAGTCAGGGTTGGGCTTAGACTGGCTTAATCAGTGGCAATTATAAGGTTCTCCGAGGCTTGTTAAGATTCAGATAATCAGCAACAACAAAGTATAATTCAAGTATAAAAGTACAGCTGACTTCTTAATGGATACTGAATAAGGACGAGCGATTAACCGAAAAAATATTAAAATCTCAATATGGCTCCCTCCAATAGCCAAATGGATTAGTTTATTTTATTTATTTATGTTTGATGAGATTAAAAATGTGTCACAACGGACCACAGACCACACATATGTCATTGCGGTGCGACACATTTCCCATGATCTGTAATTCAAATTCTACAGATCTCAGGAGGTTCTGTTTGTTTGTTCTCAGTCAAAGTGAAATACAATATAGATGTAAAATATATATATATATAGACTGGCAGATTATACATGATGAGTACTTTGGGGTACTTTGGCCCCAGTTTGCTGCTCTCTAAAAGCAGGACAGGAGTATTTTTTCAGTGTGGTTCTGTACCTAATACTTCGCTTGACTTAAAATAAAACAGTGTGTTACTTTCCATCACGGACACTGGCTGAGTTTTAGCCTGGCAGGTAAAACAGCGGACAGGTCAGACGTGATCTACAGATCCGCTGTTTACATTACAACCTTAAGACCCCAACTACGTTCGATGTAAATGTAACGGAGTTAAAGTCCGATAAAATTAGTCTTCCACTCGATATAAAGGGCGGTCATACAGACTCTATACTTACGTCCACAGAAGAAATAAGCCAGTTATTGGTAAAAATCCAAGTAGACAAACTTACCGTACGGACTCCTCCGTGATTCAAACAGTCTGAGCGCGCCCTTTAGTTTCTTCTTCGTTGGTCATTGGATTTCCTGCAGCATCACGCGACACAGCGCCTCCTCGTGCACAGGACGAACAAATAAACAGCAGTGTCTCGGAAGTGATCGGCGTCGGGTTCTAAAGCAAATAAAGTGTAGACAGTCGTCTTCCTTTACTCGTAGAATTTGCGGCTCTTTCTTCGTGCTCCTATATCACTGACCCACCTATATTATGCAGCATATTCTTATTACCGTAGTCTTTTCATGGTAATGCTTTTAATCAATCTGTTTATTTGCACTAATGATTTCATCCTCATTATTTTACAATACTGTAGTTTTTTTCCTCCCACATTATTGAGTGTGTGTTTCTGTAGCACTGCTGTTGAATGCTTACAGCTAAAATTTACTACATTATTATGGTTTTAAATTATCCCCAATTTTTTTCTAAACAATTTACACCATTAAAAAAAAAAAAAAAGTCTTATTTGCATCATTTAAACATTAAGTATCATAAATTAGGCTTTGGGTTTGAAATACAATATGAATGCCTTCAATTCTTTTGCGGCATAGAAAAATCTTTGGTTACCAAATACTTTAGTCAGGGTGCTCTCTGATTGACATCTGGTATACCTGTTATAATCTGTAAAATCAGCATCAAAATGTTTCACCACCTGTTGTATGAAGCACTAGATTAAGACAAATGAAAAAGTAAGGTTCACAAAAAGAGCTACATTTTAAAATGCAGTAGCACTTCTATTCCACATCCAAGTATGTACTTCATAAATCTTGTCCACCTGGTTCAAATTTTGTAAGTTTTAATCAGTTTCTGGAGGAGGGCATCACTGCTCAGTGATTAAAGACTTAATGATCTTAGCCAGTGTTCAACATATCTTTTTACGTTATCCACAAAAATGGAAAAAAAAAAAAAAAAAAAAAAAAAACAGCTCAAAGTTAAACTGTAAATTTATTATAGTTTGAAATCCAAACTCACAATTTATCAAGAAAAAAAAAAAAGTTCCACTCGATCACCCTATTGTTTGCTAAATTTTGTTGAGAAATTAGTTGTGCAGTCAACTGAAAATCTAACAGGTAAAAATTCATAATTTATCAAAATGTAAAGGTCAGTGTGATGGTGGGAAACAGAGTGAACTAATTCCTTGTAATGTCTTGGATCATGGAGAGGGGGGGGACTGTACTAGGATAATGGCTCAGACACATTCATTCCTTTTTCTGCTTCTCCTTCTTTGCTTGTGCTTTTCGTTTCTGCCTGCCAAGCTGTCTGAAGTACAGTCTTTTAGGGTTAAGACCATACGCCTTCAGTCTCTGTTTACTGAACTCACGGCCACCTATTTTCACCCCAAAGCTTCCTGATATGAGGCGCCCACCTGATGGTTTGTGCTTCTTCCTGGACCACTTGGGTCTCTCCGTTTGGTTTTTCCCCTCATCTGCTACTTCCTCAGAAGTAATATGAGAGTCTTCTTGTTTCATCTTTTTCTTGGGTATCAGGACCTCCTCATCCTCCCCCTCCTCCTCCCCTGCCTCTCTAAGAGCTTGAGTGACTGTCTCATCTGTAGAGTCCACCATGGAGACTGCATCACCATCCTCTGCTTCTTTGCCTTGCTGCTCAGCATTTTTCAGACGATCTCTTCTCTTCTTCCCCACCTTGATTTTACCTTCTGCCAACTCTTTATCTTCCCTGTGGATTACAATTAGATATAAAGTTACATTGCTACAGTAAAAGGTGGCTTTTATTATTGTGTGCATTATGTTACTAACTCAGCATATAGAGAGGCCAGGACTTCTCTCTTCTTCCTTTCATTCTGGGCCTTGATTTTATAGTTTTTCAAGTCGCTAATCTCCTCTTTTTCAGATCTGCAAAGAGAAAATAAGATGAAGCACCACAGAGAACCAGAAACAAAAAAAAAAACAAAACAAAAAAAAAAAAAAAAAAAAAGGCAAAAAAACAAAAAACAAAGAATGGCCCAAGTACCTGAACATGCAGGTCTTCTTCAGTGAGCACCATCTGTTTAGCTCCTTGTCATTGGCCTTTAAAATCTGAGGAAAGGAACCAAATATCTCAGTTCAAATCAGGAAGTGCATTTCTGTAATGCATGACATGAACATGTCTGCTATTCAAGTGATCACTGTGAGGTCTGCTCAGAGAGAAGATTAAGTTGAGATCATTCCCTGGTCAGAGCGTTCCCCAGAAGGAAGCAATACCAGGTCAGTCACCTCGAAGCTCATCACTGCAGCATTAAACACCAGTATCCAAGCAACCTACATCATTTCTTTTTCACCGTATAACAACTGAAAGTCCACTAAACTCCTGTCCAATGACAGCTTGATAAGCAGGTGCACCAGGCAGGCATTGATAATGAAAATTTTAAGACATAAGATGTGAGCCTTAGTCAGAAATGTAGAACTGATAACTCTGCTGTTCTCACCTCATCAGTGCTCAGGCCAAAGTCATTGGACACGACCTGTCTGTAGCGAAATCGGCATGGGAGGTCATCTATTATATCCTCGTAGTCCAATTTATAGTACTCATCCAAGTACTGCTCGAAGCTTTTCTCCTCTGAAACAAACAGGCTTCAGTTAGAAGTCACCACACTACTGTGTTAGAAGTGGCAGCACAGCAGATTTACTGACACTTACGAGGATCAAACACAGGTTTATTTTTTGTGATGACCTCAGCAAAGTAAGACTTTTTCCTCTTCTTGCCCAATTGTGGTATATCTTCTTTCTTCATCTTATTCCTCTCCTTTTTTTTTTTCTTTTTGGAGACACTGTGCTGGTTGGGATCGTAGTCAGCATCCATCTGTTTCAAGGGAACAAACATTAGTAAACAAGCCGTCTGGTCCAGCTCTGCACCAAACTGAGGAGAGAATGAAATTAAGCTCTCAGCAAAGGTCAGTGGACTCACAATGAAGTCTTCATCATCACAGTGTGGGCCTGAAGCACCATATTCTTCCCCATTGTACTCTTCCTCCACTTCTTCATAGTCATCCCCTTGTCCCTCTCCTGCCCATGTGTCCCAATTCCAGTGCTCTGTCTCACACACACACACACACACACACACACACACACACACACACACACACACAAGCTCATGTTTAGACATTGATAGTCATCCAATAAAATTATGGTTGATAACAAGACTGCTAGTAAGGAGAAAACCCAATAAAATTAGAAACAGATGCTTCTTATTGATCCACATTAAATCCAAATCCTATTCATTTACTCAGGGAAAGTGCAGTAAGTAAGAATGTTTAATGGGGGACATTTACAGCAGCAATACGACCTGCTCAACAACACTGCATCAGTTAAAACAACAAGAAAAAAAAAAATGGCTTACCCTCAAACTCATCATCATTAAATTGAGGCTTCTCTTCCTCTTCTTCCCCATAGTAATCATCTCCAAAGACTTTCTGGAAGTGAGAGAAAACAATGCATAGACTTTCAGATTGTGTGACTATGCTCTCTGGCTGAAGTCCACTGACCATTAGACCTCTTATCAAGAGGCAGCTGCAGACTGATTGAGTCTAATTAGCCATTCACCCCAAACACCTGCGTGAGCCGAGTGGCGGTGCAAGTCGGGAAGTTGTGTTCAGTCGACGGCGCTGGCTGAGACATTCTTAATGTGAGGGATGCATCAAGCTGCCTGTAGCAAAAGTGCGTGAGCTTACGCACTTTCCTGAGAAGTCAAATTAGCCCGAGCTACATCAGTGTGCACTGGGAAGGGTAAAGATGAGATTACTTGTGCGATTACTTAGAGTTCACCTCCAATAACCGTTTTATTATGTTTTGATGGAAGGATAAATAACTAAAAAAAAGCATTCAGTGGATCGATATGGTGACAGTGGTGGTTCAGTTTATATGACCTGTGGGTGTGTGAGGTACTGATCTATAGCAAGTGTACTGTATTATCTGTAGTAGATTCAGATCAATGGGTGCAATGAGTTTCTGTACTCTGCATAAACTTTCAGCTGCTTTAAAAATGTTCATTGAAAATAGTCTATCAGTTGAATTATATGCAGGAGAATGTTGATCCAAAGGAAAGGGCTGTTGTTGGTGGGAATTGTTTTTAAAGTGGTTAAAGCATGTTTTGTCAAAACATCTGACGTTTGAACAGAATCAAGTCTCTAGCTGAAGAAAACAGATTTTTCTGGATGCAGAGACAACTGTTGCTTTTTTAATGAGAACTTCTAAATGTATCTGTCTATCTGAGACAGACACAGCCTGTGCTTGCTGTAGTGTTATCTTCCTCAAATACAATAAGTAAGAGCAGGACAAAGCTGCTAACATGACCATTAAACTCTTATAGCATCCAGGAGCAGCTTCCACACAGTGAGCAAATACTACAGTTAATGTGTTGACTGTGAAAAAGTAACAAAACGTAAACAAATGTAACACACAGGATTAGAGGATGTACATTTTTGCTTATGTTTTTGATTTGAGAAATGCTTAAAAAAGATAACACCCTTCAAACTCTTTAAATGTGGTTATATCAGTTTCTGCACTTTGTGTTTATTCACGTTGGCAAAGGGTCTGTTTTAACAAATACTGTCTAGAGGAAATGTTGCAAAGGGAGGACATAAACGGAAAATACCACAAAAACCCAAGACAATCCTATTCAATCCTGAAAATAGTTCAGTTATATGTTTTTGTGCGTATCTATATACTTTGTGGGAGTGTGTGTATAAACTAACCTGCATGAGCTGGTCATGTTTTTGTGGATCAAAGTCTCCATCCAGGTCTACCTGATCGAAGGCGAGCTGCTCATTACCAGTTAGTTCCTGAAGCTTCTTCAGTTTCTCCATGATCTCATTGCGCTTCAGGTTCTTCAGCTGCTTCAGCTGCTCCCGCTTATGCTCTTTTTCCTACCATTGTTTGAACAGAGGTTTATATCAGCTAATGGACCAAAAACATTATGATTAACTACTAAAAAGCAGAGTGAAAGAAGCTTTATATTCAGGGATCCAGAGTTTAGTTATAGAATGTGTTGGGTTTTCGTTTTTTTTTTTTTTACTTCATACCTTTTCCTTCCTTTCTTTCACTTCTTCCCTTTTGCGTTTCCTGCGGTCATCTTTGGAGCGCACCGAAGTGGCGATATTACGTGGGTACGTCTTGATCTTCTGAGCTTCAGGTTCTTCAAAGCGGAAGTTGTACCTTCTCTCAAAATCCTCCTGCCGCTCCAGGAAGGTCTCCCCTTCATCCTCAGAGTCCTCCACATCATCCTGGATGACCTCATCGTACGTTGGGATCCTGAATGCATCCATCACATCAATTTCATGACCATATACGGCTTAATTTCTTAGTTTAACAAAGGAAAGCCAACATCCAGACATGCAGCGACCTACCTTTCATTGCCGTCATCCTCATCTAAGTAACCCTTGTTGAGGACATAATCTCTGAGGAACCGCTCCTTCTCATCCAGCTCTGGGTCATTCCAATAGTCCCTCAGGTATTTCTGTTTCAGCACATCATTAAAAGCAATGTTCCAACCCATTTTCTTAGTAGCTATGTTTACATGGACACAAGTAATCACCTGATAAAAGCAAAAGCCTGACTGGAATAAAAATACTTCATGTAACCACACATCATGATCATGATCGGATCAAATTTTTTGGGGGGTCGATGTAAAAAGTAGAGCTGAACTGTGATCAGATTGAAGAATTTTGGCACATGTAATCATAGCTAGTGTCTCCCCTGTCAGATTAGACAGACTCACCATGTCCTTCACCTCCTCAGGACCCTCAAGCTCAGCTTGGCCTTTCAGCCATTCCACATAGTCTGCATCCTCTTTAGCCTACAAACACATAGAGAACAGTTTATCCTGTTCTACAATGCTTGAGTACAAATCCATCTAAATAGGATAAGCAGCTGACAGGTTCCAGCTTCTGACCTTCTCTTCCTGTGTTTTGATCCTCCTGGTTAGCAGCTGGGATTTGCCACCCTCCTGGCTGCCTTCATCCTCATCATCGCTGTCCTGGATGAATTTCTGGAAACTGACAAGAGGTTTTGATTCCCATAAATATTTGTAAATAGTGAATATTGTGGCGCACCTTCAGATAGTTAGAGCCTTACCTTTGTTTCAGCTCCCTCTGCTCTTGAATGTAGCTTGGAGAAGCAGCTCTCTTTAAAAGGAAAACAGTATTAAACATATGACATAACTAAGAATCTCTAGAACTAAATTATAATATGCTGCATACCTCTCTTCTTTTAGCGGCCTCCTCATCATCGCTGTCGTCATCATCTTCATATTTTCTGTGAATAAAAGAGAAGGTTTAGTTTTAGAGCCACTCTTATGATTCAAGTTGATATCTAACCAAGGAGTAAAACTATAAATACAGAGAAAAAAAGATGTTTTATGGTATTATTCTGAATCACTCAGACAAATAATGACAATTACAGTTTGAACTGAAATTTGAAACATGAAAAGGCTATGAAAAACATTTGCACAGTAAACCAAATTTTGTAACTGTAAGCAGTTTATTAGCATACTATATAATTAAATAAGTAGTATATAATTCATTTCTAGCAAAAATGACTTAGCAAAAGGCCTCTAAAGTCAACACTGGCAAGCTCGCCATAGTAAAAAAAATATATATATATATACTAAAAGTTTACACATAATAAACACCTTTCTAAATTGAAACTCTGAAACATTTTCTGTTCCCTTGTCCAACTCCTGTTCACTATCTATTAAAATGTGAGAACTGTTGAATGTTCATTTTGCCAAGTCAAGGGAAATAAATGGTGATAACATTAACTTATATCCTAGGTATAACACAATCAGGATCAAATTTAAACTGGTGAATGAATTAATTAACTGTTTATTGAACTATTTCAATTTCCAGTTCTTCTTCAGTCAATGGTGCAGCTCACTCACCCTTCTCTTTCCAAAATGACTTTACGTTCATAGTCCTTCAGATACATGGGCTTCACTGCTTTCCTAGAGGTTGAAGGCTTCTCATCACTGGTGGAAGCACCTGGACGCAAAACAATTTTTTATCATTTGATTATCAAAGAAGAGGGAGATGTCCTGTGGACTATAAAAGCTCCACAGGTGATTGCACGTCCCACCTTCGGAGTAGAACTGGACATCTTTCTGGTAGACCTTCGGGTCTTTCTTCTTCAGAAGTGACAGTGTTCTGTAAAAATCCCTCTCGACTTCAGGGTCCAGCTCCTGGAGGAGAAACAAAAGTCAGACAAGCTGAATGAGAGAATGTTATTCATATAGAGAGTGGACTGGGTAAGAAGTAGCGATGCTAACCACTTCACTGTCATCAGAGCTGGACTCAGACTCAGTCTCAGAGTCACTGTTGGCACCTCGGTCTCCGTATCGGTCCTTCACTAAACAACAACAACACAGGACGCAGAAAAATCACATTCACGGGGAAAACAACTGACAGCTACACTTCCCCACGTTGGCTGTTAGCATGATGCTAGCTAGCAGCGACACTTACGTCTCTGTAATTCTTCTTTTTGTCGGTATTTCTCATATTTCTGCGCGAATTGGGAGTTGATTTTCAATTCCGATTTGCCCGACATGTTTTAAAGGAAGAAATTTTTATGGTCAAAGTAAAACTCGACACTAGCGAAGAGAAACCATCCCAACCAGTGGACACGCATGGGAAAAGCTGAACCACGTGATTTCCGGTGTGCAGTTCAGAGGTTACACACGCTGTCCTGTAGGGGGCGCGAGGATGACACGTTAAAGTTCATGACGTTGCTCACCAATCAATTTACAGACCCAAGACTGGTTATGTTGTGTCTTTTTTTTGGTTTGTTTGTTTGTTGTTATTGTTTGACCTTACCTTACCTTACAGTCCAAAGGCTAAACTCACATGCAACATTTTTGTAATCCCCAAAATTACAAAATCTCACAAAACTGGAAACCTTTTAGGTCAAATGAGAAATATTGCTCTGCTTATTTCACAGCCAACATGCAACACTGTTTTTATTAAAGTGCAAATGTTAGTTGACAAAAGAGAAAACGCAAGCTGCCTGAAAAATGAGGATAAGAGAATTACTTTTTAAGTCACATAACCTTGAATGGCTCTCATTCTCAAGGGAATTCAGATCCAGATGGCAGATTAAGTGTGAACTTTACTATTACTTAACTATTCAGACATTATCTGGAAACAGATAAAATGTCATTACAACTAACATAACTGAATACTGAATGCTGAATAACTGAATAACTTAATAATAACATAAAGTAAGTCTGTTTGTAGAATCATTAATCTGGTTGATTATGTGACAGGATGTTTATTTGTCATGGGAAGTCCAAAAATGGAGAGGGCTCATGTCCTATCAGAGGTTTTGGGGTAGTACGTAAAAGATCTGTTGGAAGAACTTCAAGAACAAACACAACCTGTCTGTTGTGACAGATGTGACTATGACAGAATCAATATGGACCAAAATGAGTGAGCAGAATATTATAACCCCACTACTACAATATGAGATCATCTCAGCAGATAAACAAAGCTTTGATCTGATTTAAGAGCATTATGTTATAAAGTAGATGCTTTACCCCGAATATTGATTATCCACAAGTGGCTCAGGTGTAATAAGACATAATTAATCAACAGCAATGAGCAGAAGCATGAATGTCCAATGTTTCTGTTAATGTCCCCCTGTTTCATTTTTAGTGGAAACTAAATAAAGATCTAGAAGAGCTCAATCAGAATCAGAAGCAGAAAACCTATCATTGTCGATCGCACAGCACTGGAAATTCGTCTTTGACGTGACTTTTAGATGTACAAAAAATAAAATGCAAACACAGATTAAAGTTAAAACACAGTGAAAACATAAAAACACAGACATTCAGAACATAAAACACAGATTGCAAGATAAATACATGAAAATTTCTCATCTCACCCCGTTAACAATGTTGATGGCAGTCGAAATAAATGGTTTTTTCATTATATTTGTCCTTACAGATACAGATTTTTGACTTGAAATATATGGACATGATAACAGGTCGACTTAATTCAAAATGTTATAACTTTGGTCTCTCTTTGGATGCAACCAGGATATTTTGGAATTCTACAAATACAACCCCTTCTAGCATGTCTTACTGTATATTACTGTATTACTAACATGTGGGCTTGAGATAATACTGAATCAAACAAACCTGACAAATATGAATTAAAAAGCCAAATCATTATTTATTTGGTTTTTGGTTTGTTTGGGTTTTTTTTTTTTTTTTTCATTTTCGTATTGTATTTCTTTGCTTTGATGTCCCAACCCTTTACCCCAATACCCCAATATGAAATCACCATAATTCTTATCCCCTCTGTACTTTGATTAAATGTGATTGGTATGACCATTGGTTTAGCTGTTGTCTGGTGAACACAGTCTGAGCAAAGGTCAGCAATCCAGGACTGGACATCCGGTTGTTTGCTTTTGTTTATGTAGGATCAGGTGAACACCAATGTCCTATCATCACCCACTGGGAGATCACATGTTCACAACATCAGGTGAAATCCATAGGATCGTCCTCAGAAGGTACCATCTACATAAGTCATGTATAGATCATAAACCTGTAAGTACAATCACATGGAAACAAAGAAATTACTAAAATTGTTTCTCTGTTCATGAATCCAGTTGAGTCATAACACTGAGTAGTTTTAGTAGTACTTAAGCTTGAAAGAAATAGCTTTTCTAAGGAGGATGTTTAGGTTTTATTTGCAGCAGATAAATGTGCAGCACGTGACCACAGCGGTATTTATTCCATTCATCCATGGATGTAACTGGAAAGAGCAAGCTGGTGACACATGACCTTTTGTGGTTTCATTAATGATTAATGATGTTAAGACATTTATATGTAATCTTTCTTTGAAAAACAAACCATTTCTGCACTTATTGCAGGATTGGGAGTCTCAATAACGGATTCACACTGTTGTATGATGTGTGCATTTATAATCATGTACAAGGTTACATTTTACCTGGAGATTGGTCTGAAAGTCAGCCGGAAGTGCTTCACTTCATATCAGTATATTTTGTAAACAATTCCACACATGTGTAACTGCATCTTTTATTGACTTGTGTTACCTTTTCACACACGAGCTTTGGACACGTCATCCACACTTGTTGGTCTGACCACAGATTTTTGGCATCACAGTGCCTATTTGTTTTTCTGCTCCTCACTGGGAGCTGTTGTTAGTCCTCTGACCACGAAACATGGATTTGAAAGATGTCATTTAATGTATTAAAACATGAATAAAAGCATCACATCACAAATGTTAATTAATGTTTGTACACAGCTGATTTTGAAACCTCTCACTTCATTTGCTTTTACAAATGTAAATTACTTCAATAAACTGTTCAACAGCCGATTTACTGTTACTCAAGTTGAAAACAGTCCATCAAAATTTGTGAATTAATGATTAAATTATATGGTAAAAAAATAAACAAAGTGACTATTACCATTGTGGGATGTGTAATAAGGTACTTGGACAATATTCTAACATTTTTGCTGTGGTTTTTATAGGTTTTATGTGCAAATAATGAAAATAAAGGAGAGACTTTCACAAACAGACAATGTTGGTTATTTTTCCAACATGTGGTCTCACAGTTTGGTAGAATTTCCTAGAAATTGTCGTTTTGCCTTTCACTGTGATGTCTGGACTTTCTAAGAAAAAGGTCTTGTATTGCATATAAAAACAACAAAAGTTCAGCCTCCCACCCCTGAAAAAAAGAGAGGGGGGGGGGGGGAGAGTCACGTTTTCAGCCATGTCTGCATACCAAAGATCTCTGCCAGTAAAACAGTGTATTTTCCACAATTTTTTATCAGCCACATACCTCAATTGGCTTTTCAGTCCCACACATGACTACAACACAGACAAGGGAAGTAAGGCTCACTTTTAACATAGAACTTAAGTTACTTTGAAGCAGATAAGGGTAAAGAAAAGGGCAATATATATATATTTAAAAATATGTTGAATGTACAAAGTCCCAACCAGAGGAAGAGAGTAAAGTGTCAACGTAAAGCTGTGAAATAAGCAGTTGAGCTTAGGCTAAGTCATGGTTAAATAGGTTGAACAGTTAGTTAGAATTCCTGGCTCAACAATTGATATCATTAGTTGGAAGCAATTGTTAAAAGTGATCACTAGTAATGAATAAACAGGATTTTGCTGTTTTGTTGGACTTTGTTTGCTTTAAAGATTTTTCTGTAACCAGTTTCTGGAATCTTATGCATGAAATTGAATTTAGACATGAAACTTCAAAAACTGAAACCAGAGAACATATTCTATAATAAATAGAAGCATTTATTTTTATACAACGCAAGTTCACAACAAAGGCTAAAACAATAACCAAGTTACCAAAAAATGTAAAGAACAAATATGTACATTTATGAACAGTATATTTACACACGTAATCTGCACATTACTAGATTTAGATTTATGTGCAACCTCACTAGCACTTATGGATTAGTTTTTCTAACAAAAAGTCTCATGACTGTCATCAACCCACATCACAATAACATCCCTGTTAAGTGTAACCTCACCTGACCGTAACGCTGCCACATCCCTCAAACAAGTCATTGTAAACAGGCAGACGCACTGACTTTCATACAGAGTTCAATAGCACCAACAAGAACATGTGAACAAATCGTGTAGTTACAAAGGCACATATTTATCAGCAATACAAACAAATAAGCGTTAAAAATCGCTTTAGGGCACATGGCTTTGTTTTGTCAGGAATGCTGGAATATGGCAAAATAAAGATCTGGTCTTAAGGGAGGATGTGAATATATACACGTGCCATTGGACAAGGCCCCATTGCACACACATGGCTGCTTCAAAGCTTTTCTTACTTTGAGGAATGCATTTGTCCACATGGTGGGGGGGAGGGCGCACGGGGAAGGAAAATTTAAGGATGGTTCTCTAATGCTCAGACGGCAGATCACAAATCAAGAGAATGGTGCAGAAAAAGTGCCCGAGAAACTGTGAAACCAAAGACAGCTGCTGAAGGACTTGTGAACAACCAGCTCACCTCAAAGACAGATGGTGAACTTGAACAGAAAGTTCAGTGTTCAAGGCACAGTGTGCTTCACTGAGGTTACCTACTGTACAGCAGTGGCTCTAAGGTCCCTTTGGATTATATGTTAGCTCAGCTATTGAGGTAATTCCTGGTTTAAGAATCTATAAGAGACATATGGAGGTAACACTGGTTAAACTGGAACATGTAGAGTTCGAGTAGGAATTTGTTTTACTTTAACCTGCTTTTTTTATGTACTTAACTTGAAATAAACTGTTGTGTTACTGTTTGTCTTAGGATAAAACCAGATTATATTTTGAACTAATGAAGGAATAGTTTGACATTATATGGGAAAGAAACATTTGAAGACAACATGAGAAGACTCCACTGTCATATCTGTGAATTAACAATTAAGTTAAAGGTGTAAGGCCATTTGATTAAGTGAGAATAAAGACTGGAAACAGGGACACAGCAAGCCCAGTTAGCCTAGCTCTATCCAAAAGTTAAATATCTGCTTACCACCATCTAGGACTGAGATGTTGTATCTCATTTGTTTAATCAGTAAAATTCGTAAATGCAAAACTGACCATTGTGGTTTCACAGGAAGCTTTGTTCTGTAGTTTCTTGTTTTTTTACAGTAACAGCTAAATTGAACAACGCTAAATTCCAAAACGTATTGCTTTTTACATTTACAACAAGCTGTTTTGAACAAGCTTCTCCTTTACTGCTGGAAGACAAATGTCATATACAGTGATATTCACAATACCCATATGCGAACTTGTGACATGGTATGTAACATGTTGGAGGTTGAGTTGAACTGATGCACGCAGCTAATCTTGAAATGGCTTCAACACTGATGCGGCTCTCCATTTATATAGGCAGGATCAGTGTCCCGTTCACAAATAAAAAGTATTGAAACTTTATAGTGAGGATTTGGTGGATGAAAAAAAAGAAAAAGATGTGCAACCTAAAAGAAGTGTGGCACATGACTTTAACACTGTCGAGCACCTTTTCTTCTGTGAAGGTATAGTGGTTCAAGCTTGTCTGAGACTGGCTTCGACTTCCATATCTTTGTGCTGAGTGAGGTAACATTTAAAAGAACATCCAAGGTAGCTTATCATCAAGGCTCTTCTCTGCAACTATACAGCCTTCTTTCAGTTTTCTGTGAAGGCTGGATTGTCTGCTTCTTCATCCAAGCTCACAACTTGTTTCTGACAGGACAGTAAATAAAAAATATGTCAGACATAACATAAAT
The DNA here is from genome assembly GCA_034769265.1 of Remorina albescens. Classification (NCBI taxonomy): domain Eukaryota; kingdom Metazoa; phylum Chordata; class Actinopteri; order Carangiformes; family Echeneidae; genus Remorina; species Remorina albescens. The sequence continues at coordinate 16,167,501 of CM068493.1, read as the reverse complement.
TGTTGCCTGGATGTAACAACAACAAAATCAATTCTCTTCAAATGCAAAATAGGCGACCCAAGAGATGACTGGAAGAATAATTCAGTCAGATCATCTCTGTTATTTCAGTTAGTTGAAGTTACAGCTCTGAAACTCACTTTTGGGTAGGAGTACCCATCCGGGCTGTGGCTCCTCCAGATGTGCACTTGGTCCTCAGTGGTTTTCTGGTAGACGGGATTGTTAAAGTGAATTGTGTTTGTGTTCTTCTGTCTGTAGTTCCTCCAGAGCAGCACGCCACCAACAGCCACGAGACAAATGATTGCTACAAGTAGCAAAGAGATCAAGAAAACATAAGCAACTGTATGATGGCTGGCTGTTTTTATTTTGATTAGCAGTGATTACTTTTGTGTGTAGTAAAAGGCAGAAATACTCACCCAGAGGTAAAACAATATACAGAGATATGGGGCTGGTGGAGGTCTTTGGTATGGCTGCAGCAAATTGCTGTCGGGTATCTGAAAGAAGAATAAACACAGATAATAAAACATGAGTGTTGTTTCACATCAGGCCAGTGTAGCATGAAAATCGATTTGGAGACATAAATCCTGTTGTCAACCTATTGAACTTAGAGTTATGCAGTTCCTGACGGAAAATGACTTGTAGTTACTCCTTTATTGTTAGCTGTGTGGCTTACAGGAATGTAACAAGTCTATGCTATCTGACTGCGTTTACCTCGAAACACCAAAAAGAGCATGCTTGTACTTGCCTTGAGTAGTGACTAGTTTCTCTGTGGTGGTCTGTGAAATTTCAGGCTGGGGTGAGAGGGTCCTCGGGTGACGTTCGGTGGTCCTGACTGGAGCATTCGTGGTGTGTGGTAATGGCTTGGCCGTAGAACTGGTGATTAGGACAGGCACTGTGCTGGTACGGACCTGAGGTTTGGGAGAGGTTCTGGGTGTGGGCCTGGGTGTAGTACCAGGTGTGGTTCTAGGTGTGGTTCTAGGCGTGGTCCTAGGTGGTACTGGTGGTTGATGAGGGGGGTTTGTTGGTGGGACTTGAGGTTGCACAGGAGCTACAGGCAGATGTTGGTGGATTATAAGAACAGAAAATTAAAGGTGAGAATTAGCAAATGCTTTTAATTTCATCTCAATATTAATTGATCAGTCCTTGATTTACACACCAGGTACACATGCCCTCATATCTCTGGCTAGCATCATGTTATCTGGACAGACGCAGGTATATTTGGGGGGATGTCTTCCCACTTGAGGGGCTGCCAGGCACATAAACTCACAGCCACCGTTGGACACGTGGCACCAATCCCTCCCTGTGATACAGGAATTCCAATGTTAGTTCAACCGTCTTACATATTTCAGCAATGCTCCAATTATCAATTCATTACCAATTTCATATATTTGACATTTTGGATTCTTAATCACAGTCTGACAAGATCGATACCACTCTCATGTCTGTATGCTAAATTAAATCTAGCAAGCTAAGCTAACTCATGAGAGGTCGGTTAGACTAGCTTAGCCTATAAAAGGGGAGAGACTTCGCCTGGCTTTGTCCACAGGTCACACAATCTTCTCTCTAGCACCTCTAAAGTAGACTAACTAGTAATATATGCCATTCTCACATAGCTGTCACCAAAACTGGCAGTGTATGAGATTTTTTGTCATAACTAAAAAGGGAAAATATGGATCTCATATACTGATTGGTATCCCTTGTTCTCATGGTTACATATAAGCATGCTTCACTGTCTTTATGACCAAGTACACCTGATCTTTCCCGGTTCTTGATGTTAGTGTAATACGGGGGTATGGCCTCTCTTACCAGCAGGCTGTTTGAGGTTGTGGTAGAGAATAATGTCTTCTGGTGATGATAGGTGCTCTGCCACTGGTGTAATGTCATTACCCGTCAGCCTGTTTGCACTGAGGATGGCGTTGTTACTGATGTCAGTCCAGAACACTTTCTCCTGGAAACACAAAAAACAACAATGCTCCAGCATTAGAGAGATTAGGGACAGATTATTGGCAGCGAGATATACAACTTTCAGCATGTGCAGAGAGGGATTTATGACACGCTGTAAATGTCAGGTTGCGGGTTTATGTGCAAACGAGTTTATCAGATGGTAAATATCCACCTCAAACACAGTGAGTCCCTGTGGGTGAGCCAGCCTATCTTCATCAATGATGAGGGTGCGTCGACCACCACCCTGCACATCGATACTGGAGAGGGTGTGCAACTTCGAATCCACCCAGTAGAGTCGCTGGTTCAACAGGTCTGTGGAGGAAGTGGGTGGAAAGAGCCAACAGGTCAGACCAGAGTGACCACTGGCATTCACATGAATACACACAAAAAAGCAACCTGAAACCAAAGAGAGATGAATGCTGCAGCCTACCAAGTGTGATGCCGTTGGGCCACTCAATGTTTTCACTGACCAGGGCACTGCGGTCACCTCCGTTAAGACCTGCCTTCTCAATCTTGGCAGGATTTCCCCAGTCTGTCCAGTAAATGAAGCTGGGAGGCGCAAAATCAGTGTGAAATCAAAACCACTGATTCCTTTTGATAAAACAACAGAGTATCTATGAAAGATTTAGGCATTACTGTTCATTCCTTAGACTTACTTGCTGTGGGGATCAACCACAATAGCGCGGGGCTTTGATAAGCCTTGATGGAAGAGAGTTTTACGGCGGGTACCATCAGCAGTTACCACAGAGATGGTGCCGCGGATGCTATCAGTCCAATACAAGTTACCATGGATCCAGTCAAAGGCAAGGCCTTCGGGAGCATCAATGTCGGTGTCAATCACTATACTGTGATGAGTGGAGTCTTCAACTGAGTCCATCTGAGCTCTACATAGAAAGTGAGAGCAGGTGTCAGAAAGGAGGAGGTATACAGGAAGCAGCATGTGTTTTCATCCTGATTGTTGTTCTTTCTCACCTGTAGATTTTCTTCAATGAGATGTCTGACCAATAGATCTCTTTGGTTGCCATGTTCATGTCCAGAGCCACAACGTTCTTTAGACGGGGAATGACTCTGGTGTACTCACTTTTATCCAAAGTCATTTTTCTGACCTCATGACGGTTGGTAAAGAAAAGATAGGCTATTGTACCTACAAAATAAGAGCATGTGGGTCAGTTTTCATTTGTAACTTTGTTGACGTCTGAAGTTTAACTGAAATGAAAAGTAATATTAAAAGGAAATCAGAGAATATTTGATGTCAGTTCGGCACTGTTAGTCTAAAGTTTTTTAACTTAAAGTTTTTAAAATTTTTTGAAAATATGAAAATTAACATGAGTAGGGGGTGTAGATTCATTAACACTAACACACTCATCCTGCTGCAGCCAGGTTTCAGTTATACAAGATAAATCAATTCAATGATCAGTTATGAGATCATTGACTAATAGAGATTTTGATGATAGTGATTGAATACTCAACAGTCCACATTTAACTGCAGTATTATTTGAGACCAAATAAGTTAAGTTTTTGTTTTTAGCTACTCTTCTGTTTAATTTAGGTTTAGTAACTTTTCTAAATTTAGGTGGGACAGACACAGTTTCTATAGACTGAAAAATGGACAACAGCTACAGTATCATTTTATTTAATATTTCCATGAACAAAAAGTAGGGAAAATTGAAATTTAACTGTATTGAAAATAGCCTCGTCTGGCTCAGGCTGATCCACACTGAGAATTATGAGAAAATTTTATGGATTATGATCAATTGTGATCATGACATCTATAATGTAACAGCAAATACAACCTTCGGCAAGGCTTTTCAGCAAATAACCCTCATATAATAATACAGGAAACCCTAGAAAGAACACAGAACTCATATTTACCAATGGCCTTGCAGGCTTTGGTTGCCGGGTCAACTTGGTAACCCTCCTCACACATGCATTTATAACTGCCTATCTGGTTGATGCAGATCTGGCTGCAGGTGTCCGGGTTGGCACACTCATCAATATCTGATTCAACGTGGAGAAAAAAATTTAAATAATAACTGGATGAAACACAGACACTGTGACATGGAAGAGTTTGCTTCAGAGTAAGCAGATCACTTGGCATCATCTTTCATTTTTGACTGAAGTTCACATTAGCCTAAAAATCACTTGGCATGGGAGGCTGTTACCTTCACAGCGTTTGTTGTCAACCAGGCTGTATCCAGTAGGACACAGACACTCATAGCCAATTTTCAGGTCCTTGCAGGTATGAGAGCAGCCGCCATTGTTGTAGAGACACTCATTAGAGCCTGTAGTAGGATGAATATCGTTTTTTTGAAGGATATCAGTCACTTTCTTCATCCACACCATCATTAAATACATTAATGTATTACTTCACCAGACAGTTATAAATGAGGAAGCTCTGTACTCACCACATTCCCTCAGAGGCTCATCTGACCAATCCCTGCAATCGCGACGCTTGTCACACACCCTCTCCATGCTAATACACTCCCCACTGCGGCACTTAAATCTGGTCGGGCCATCACAGTGGGTCGCTGTGCATGAGACATGGAAATTAAAGACAGGCTCAGATAACAGTGACAGAGACTAGAGAAAATTTATTGCAGTGGGTAGGAGAGCTGATTTCTACCATTGACACAGCCTGTTTCGTCACTCATGTCCGCGCAGTCGTATTGGTGATTGCACTGACGGCTACCATGGATGCAAGTGCCATCACCACATTCAAACTCATCAGGACGACAGGTGGGACGAGCTGGAAGGTTGCAACAGGCAGAAATAAGAAATGAGTACAAGAGACAATGACTTGAAACTCATCAACAAGCGGAGAATGCTTGAGTAGAGAACGCAGTACTGAGGCTCACCACAGTCAGCTTCATCCGATCGGTCTAGACAGTCAGCTTCTCCATCACACTTCCAGCCCCAATGGATGCACTGTCCACTGCCACAATGGAACTCCAGTGAGGAGCATTGACGTATGACAGCAGAGGCATGTCCCTTCGTGCCACAGTTCTGGGGCCACTCATCCGAGCCATCAGTGCAGTCAGCGTCACCATCGCAAGCCCACAGGCGTGGCACACAAACAGTGTTGTTGCACTGGAAGGCCATAGTGTTGCAGGTGACAGGGGGGCAGGAAGCCTCGTCACTGCCGTCATCACAGTCTTCCTCGTCATCACACACAAAGGAGGAAGACACGCACTGGCCGTTCCTGCAGCGGAACTCGCTATCTGTGCACTGCTTGAGCGCTACAGAATAGAGGTGATCAGAGTAAATACCAGGGAAACATTTAGCAAGAAGGAAGGGATCCTTGAAGAAATGGTGATAGGAAAATCAGACTCACCACAGGTTCTTTCATCAGATCCATTCTCACAATCAGCTTTCCCATCACAGCGCCAGGTGTCGGGGATGCATTGGTTTAGTCGGTCCTGGCAGCTGAATTCTGTTGGCCTACACGTTTTGGTTGCTAGAAGTGAAATAAACAGAAAACAGTAACTGAGACTGTGTAATAATGACACTGGGGGATTATGGACCGGTATGACAAGTCCATTCTCATGTTAAATGACGAAATACTCACAACAGGTACCGGGAAGTTCGTCTGTGCCGTCTCCACAGTCATCTGTGCCATCACACACCCATCTGACTGTAATGCATTTCCCATTCCCGCACTTAAACTGCTTTGTCCCACATGTTGTAAATGCATCTGGGAGAGAAAGATGTAAACACACACAACTCAGCTAACAGGGAGATGTTTTAGTCTATGTCTATCAAGAGTAAATACAGGAAGACTCTTCATAAACACAGACATAGCTATATTTGAAAAGAAATGAAATCCACATGATTATAATGATAATGTCTACAGTCATTTAGCAGCAGAAATGTTTACAAGGCACACCATTTTGGTTTGGAACATAATTTGCTAACTGATGAGCTGAGTGCAGTCTTTTTTGCAGATATGCTGATAAATAGATATGAAGACATACAGTATACAATGATGATGATGCTAGCAGGAGCCAGCCTGCAAATGTCAACCAGCTGGTGACACTACAGTAAAAATCCCCATTATCATACGTCATAGGGATTCATCTTCTGGGAGACATGAATGTCTATATGACATTTCATAAAAATCCATGCAATAGTTGTTATAATATGCCATTCTGAACCAAAGTGGTTGATTGGTGGACCAACAGTGCCAAATGTAGCAGCTTAAATTTTTGGAGGCTTAAACTTCGTCTCACCATTCTCACATCAACTCACAGGTAATGTACAGAAAGTCAGTCTGAACCGCCTTCTTTTTCAGTAATGATGTTACTCTGGGATAATTTTGACATCCCCAGTTGGGTTTTATTATAGTATGGGAGGGACTTGGTCTTCTTCAAATGCAGTGATGGTGATGAACTTGCTGCCAGAAGAGCCAGGGCTGGGAAATATGTAATCTGGCATGACACACACATGAAAAAGCACACATCTGCATGTTTCTACTTGTTTAAATGGGGCCGCAAAATTGTTTAACTACTACTCAAACAAAAATGGCGGGCCTGTGCATGTGGTCCAACCGGCATTTATCATTATCAGCAGAAAGCCGCTAATATGACGAGATAGTAAACACAATGGAATTAAGATTTTCCAGCATTTATGGTCCCTGCCAGCAACAATACTGTAGATACAGAGCTACCCTCCTAACCCCCATCTTTAATGGACCTGGACTGGAAAAACCAATTAGACTGTACATCAGAGAAACAGTACCTAATGAAGAGGTACTTAAGGCTCTTCCTCCCTCTGGCCCCTGAGGCTCAGACTCTCTGAGGGCCACCTGTTTCTGACAGGAGCCACAGGGAAGTGCTTAACAATAACACCGCCGGTAGCTTGGGGCATTTGGCATCTTTGCGTGAGACCACAGATTTCCAATTAAATATTTACATTTGAGCAATTTTCCCTCAGTTTGTATTCAAGACTTGAAAAAAAATAAAAATAAATTTTATCATGCATGACGTATTCCTGCACATGCTCCCTCATAGTAAATAATGTTGGCTTTGGGTAAAGTTAACCATCTGGTGCTATCAGTCATGTTTGATATTATGGCAGCAGTTAAACAGGGAGTGTCTGTATTTCTCTGAGGTTGAAGAAATACTATCTAATACTGTTGTAGTATTTTCTATGATGGTAAAGTGGGTGAACATTAGGCCAACAGTTTCCTTATGACTCTATGTCACAAAGATAATTCATTCATCTTCTACCGCTTATCTGTTTCCGAGTTGTGGGAGGTGCTGGAGCCAATCCCAGCTCACACTGGGCGAGGGCGGGGTCACCCTGGACAGGTCGCCAATCCATCGCAGGGCCAACACAAACACTCACACTCACACGCGGGACAATTTAGAGTCAAAAATGAACCTAAATATGAATGTCTTTGGATGGTGGGTGGAAACCAACGCAAGCACAGGGAGAACATGCAAACTCCACAGAGAGAGCCCCCAGGCCCAGGAATCAAACCCGCAACCTTCTTACTGTTGGGCAATAGCGCTAATCATTATGCTGCCTTGCAGTCCCACAAAGATAATGTATTGCCATAAAGATAATGATCAGTTTCCTGTTGACAAATGTGGTCTTATCAAAAGGATATCCGTCAGCTTAATACAAAAGACACAAAACACTTTCCTGAATGTCCTGAATTTGTGAGAGAGACAATGCTAATGCCACGCCACCCAAATCCAAGTTTGTGCTGGCTATTTATCTAATGGGCTTAAAGGTCAGACCTTGAAAGACAAACTGGACTGACTGAAATGTTATTGATTTGCTAAAAATCTGTGCTGGGAAAATAACCATGTGCTCAAGGATATGTCCGGTGTGTTTGACCATGAGGTGAAGCAAGAGAGTGACTGGAAACTGCTGATACTCTTTAATTATTTGAACAAATTCTCCTCTGCTGGTCAGAAAATTCGACCATAGCCATTAACTTTGAGATGCTGGATTTCTCTTTAAATGAAATTGCATTGTTTGAAAATGGATAAGACACAGCTATTTCACAACATGGAGTGACAGAAATGACATGCAGCTCTGGGACTGGTGCTGAACCAGTTCCAACATGTTTCCTCACACATTGCTTCCCAGAACCAGCACACTGGAAACAGGTCTGGCAATAACTTCACCTCAAACTGAGTGTACAACCAAAACCAGAGGAATGCTGCTGGGAAACAATGTCAGTGTTTGTACTGGAGGATGAGTTGGAGGGCCTCCATTGATTTGTGCAATTTTGGGTGTTCTCTGTAAGGGGGGGGCGGGCGTCATTTAAACAGGCTAGATATTGCATCATGTAGAAAGAATATGAGAAAAGCCAAATTTACCCAAATGCAGCCATGATGCGTTTTCCACATTAAATACATGTCTCCAGTGATTTACATTCACATTATGAATGGCAACAGCTTCAATAACCGGCTTTTCAGAAACCCTGCTTGACATCTTTCACACACACATACACACACACACATACACATACACCGTGCTCAGACCTCATTGGCTACTGAACCTGCCTCGAGCTGAGCGCCAGTAAATGAAAGACACACAACGCGCAGCTTCATTCAAAGAAGCGGGTCAGAGAAAGAAAGGATTCATGTAAAACAGAAATTACAAAAAAGCAGCAATGATGACTGATACAAGATTTGAAATATTTAACTCCGCCAATGATTGAGGTTGAGAAGAAGATAAACTTTTTTTCCCCGATGATTGCTTTGTGGGGGGAGAAGGGAGAGATTTGACCTACATTCTGTCAATAGCTGCGCCCCCCCCCCCCCCCCCCCCCCCATCACCTACATCCGGTGCTGTCAGAGGAGTGGGCAATTTAAACACTCATATCAGAAACACAGCCCGCTTTCTACCAGACATCATCGAGCAGCAGCTCCGATGGATGAGATGTGAGCTTACCAGTCTGGAGGAGGCAGCAGAGGAGAAGCAGCGCGGACAGTCCCATGGCTCTAACCGGCACTGGAAGATGCATCTACAACTGTTGTGTTGTGTTGTTACTATTGCAACACTGCCGGACCGGCACTACACCTGGAGGATCTGAGGCTTCTTGCCGTGGCCCCCTTGTGCTCTGCTAGGATAGAGACGCTGCTGCTGGACTGGTGTGAAGAAGGATGCTCTGCACACTGTAATGTTTGACAACAACATCAGACCCATTTCAATGTGGTCCAGAGGTGGGTGGGGCCAGGGGGGCCCAGGAGTAGGAGGGCGGGGCCTACAGTGGTGTGATTTCTGAGGCACACAACCTCGACAATTGGGAGGCGGGGTTTCGTGGAGAGGGATTTTACTATGAGTTTAACCCTTTCAGAAAGACTACACACGTACACATGCAGTTTTTAAATATATACATTAGTTTAGTTTCACTTCCTGCAGGCACACTCTGACCTAACAAACACATCTGACAGGTATTTAGGGAGACCCGGATGATATTTTCTCAGGGGCGCCAAAATGGAGCATTTGGGCCCACGTTTGGGAGCAAGTAAATGAAGGTATTTGAAATATTAAGAGAAAAGGCTGAAATGTCCATAAATTAAATAAAATAAGATTTCTCACTCTCAGATCAGATCTTTCAGCTTTTGCATGTCATATGATCCTGGATGTTATCAAGTTGTTTCACTCCAAGAATCATATTTTTGCTAAGCTTGAGCAAGAGGGGCCAAGAATGAGTTATGATCACAGGCATTTCATCCAATTCAGTCATCACAAACTCTTGTTCTTGAGTCATTTTTATTTCATATTATCACAATTTTCCAAGAATAGATAAGAAAATGAAATTGGTTTACATTTTTAAACATTTTTTGCCCATTTTATTCCTCAGAATGCTTTTTCCTTTTACTTCAGGTGTCACCAGATCATCACAAGTATTGATCAATATTTACAGGATGGTCTATCACAAAATCAATGGTATGGGACATCTTATAGAGCAGAATACAATAAGAATGTGTGGGAACCTGATCATCATCCCCTCACACCCCTTCTGTGAAGGGTGGATGCTCTCACCTCAGCCTGACTCTTTATTAAGGCGCTCATATATCCTTGTGTTGAACTTTCAACTGGCTGCAAGTAATATGAATAGAACTGGTCACCGGATCGGTCAGTACAGCTCAAAATAAAACTTAGATTCATTTTTTATATAGACTATACAGTCATCAGGACATTCGTGTTCATAGCACCACTTCCTGAATAGAGGTGTTTCGCCTCTATTCATCCAGTTTTTCAAGGTTCAAAGTCTCAGCTCTTGTGAGTCCATGAGATAGTTTACAATGATATTTACATCAAGCAGAGATAAAACCCATGTGAATAGATAAAAAGTAAAAACTACAGCCTTGAACCGAGCAGAAAGCTGATACACTACAGAGATGGTTTAGAATTCAAAATGGTGAAATAATTAATAATAAACATTCCATATTCAAACAATAACAGTTTGGCTCCATCACTTTAGGGAAAATATTAAAGTTTGTTATGCTGATAAGTAAATGACCCAGGAAGGATTATACATTCAGATAACTGCCCCCCTGTATAGCCTTTATCGACCAAGCATATTTTATCATGTGTGGCCTTCAGTGTTACTGAGATAAATCAGCACAGGTTTCAAAGAAACAAAAGAAAGACAGAAGTAATTCTAGCCTTAGCTGAACTCAACACGTGAGGAATGTGACAGTGTCTCTGTGGTTCACACGGTAACTACAGTCTGTTCACCTGTTTCTACACTCCAGAGCTGATGGCCTGCTTCACCAGACTGAGGCTGTCACTGAAAAATAAAGACAGAGGACATAAAGGCAAAGTGTTTGTGACAGATAGATTTTTTAGTCATGTCAAATTGTCGGTGCAACAATGAAGAAATGCTCCATTACAACTAAAAGTCCTTCATCAAAAATTTTAACTACGTTTATACTGTGAGGTAATTAAGCTATTCTCAACCTGAAGCCCAGGCTGCTACAAAAAGTCATAAAATCAGAAGGGTCAGTTTGGAGTTGGGAAAGGAAGACGAGAATTTAAAGTCATTTTCTTTTGCTGATTGAATGAATACTTGATTAAATGTCTCATGAATATGTGGGTCTTTTTTAATATTTAACAAATCCTATTCCATCCTATTCAACTAACAAGTGACTATATCAGTAAAATACAATATTATACATATTTATATTTTGCTACTTTACTTCCTGCTTCAGGCTTCTGCTCCTCCACAGAAATCCTGCTATTCCACAACATCTATTTGTTATGAGACTAAATATGAGATCAGGTTATAAAAACATGATGCGGTGGTTGAAATTTTGTTGGACAGAATAAATTCTTCTGAGTTACTGTTGTCTTTTGTACACATTTCAGTCTGGTGCCTTTTTCAGATGGTGGACCCAGTGACCTCTGACCCCACTGTACATCAGGTTACATTTAATGAAATCTGACAAGGAATTGTCAGGCTTGCAGCCAAAACTGGGTCCTTCAGTGGGTGAGCAGCTGTGAGACCTCTGACTTCACATTTAGATGCTCTCTAATCACTGAGAGCGCCCTTCATCCTGTTATAAATTACTGATGGGACTGATAGATAACAATTCAGTGAGGTTGAAAATCCTGACAGGGAGCATTAGTAGAAACCAGAGAGCAGGTGACGTTAACTTTCATTTATTCGTCAGATCACACCCCTGCATTATAAATGACTGGCCTTCCTCTTTCATTATGCACAATTTCAGCCTCCCCACCTCTGCCTGGGTATACACTTTCTGGTTCTTCCAGTATGCTTCCCTTCACCGCCCTGATCACAGTCACCAACTACAAAACACATAAACTGTCTCTATCTTACATCCAAGTTCAAATCAGGTTCCTCCAGATGCAGGGATCGTGTTTTCGGCTTCTGTTTGTCCAACACAGAAGGGCTTAGCAGGGGGAACTAGTTTCTTTATGTGTGTGTGGGAGTGTGGGAGTGAGGGAATTGTGCTCCTGCAGCAGAAACAACAGAGAACGATGAGAAAGATTTCTACTGTTCAATATTTCAAACATAACTTTCTTCAGTCCGTCATCCACTGACAATAGCAAAGAGACACATCTGGACTGACTCAGAGTCATTGTGGCTCACTGAGGGAGTGCAGCCCAGTAAATAACCCTTTTCTTTGGTGAAGTAACGTTTGCTGGGATCACTTTGGCCTGGAAAAGAAGATAAGACTGACACTGTGTTGAAAGGGAGAGAGACAATAAAAGGCTGAAAAAGCTCCTGTCCTTGTTAGTTTCCAGCATGAAGTCAAGGAAAAGTTAGATGTAGCTCAGATCCTGATGTAGATGAATATGGTCTAAATGTAAAGTATTTATAGGTGAAACTGACAATGATGACAACCACAACTGTACAAAGACACACTAACACAGCCAAATGTATGTACAGGGAGTATCAAGCTGGGGGTGGGGTGGGTGTGTGTGTGTGGATGAGGGGGCGTTCCTCCAAAACTCAAACAAACCATGAGAAATGGTCCACACAGCGGATTCATGGCAGATATAGCCCCTCGTGTTTGTATAGGTGTTGCAGCATGTGCCCCTTGGTGCTGACAAACTCACGTGAGGGAGAGCAGGAAATGGGCGCCTCAGGTCAAAGAGAGATCAGAACAACAGACTGAGGTGCTTTTGTGCATTTTCCCATTGAGATCCCTTAAAAGATGGGAAAACAAATCTCCTCACATGAAGATGGTTTCTCTGTTATTCTAGTCTCCGTAGGACCAGCACCAGCTCACACTTAGCAAGGTGTCTTTGTGATGGTGATGGTGTGCAGTGTAACACGATTGGACGACCACCAGGCAGACATAAAACTGTGTTAAACTCTAAACAGTTTAAAATGTGGCCACCTTGTTCTCGAGTTTTCTGGCTGCCATCACAGTTGAGTTAAATCTTTCTTAAAAGAGTTTTATGGTTTCTTCACAAGTTTGAGGTTGATTAGATGAGTGGTCGTCAAGAAAAATAGAGTGAATCTATTTAGATAAACCAAAGGAGACCTCATTCTGACTAAGTGTATACATTTTTAAGGAAAAGGGAGAGATGTTAGAGTCTTTGTTGATCAGACCCCATTGTGATGTCATCATTCTTCAAATAGGGGGTGAAGCTGTGCAAAGGGGCTCCACACACTGCTGGTGGTGATGGGAAAAAGTAAAAGCTGGAGATCTGGATGTGATGCAGATTGGACTCTGGACTCTGATGAGCCCGACCTAGTAGTGGATGTGCTTGGAGGTGGATGGGAGCAAAAATTTGCTCTGAAATGGAGGGAGGCAAACAGAGTTTAAAATTTGACAGCAGCAACATAATTGTCTGGTTGAGATTGGGGTGAAATCTGATTGGTTACAGGACACACCTGAAGTCAGCGGATGACGAGGTGAGAAGAGAGAGAACTGTGAAAGAATGAGGCTTGAGAAGAATGAGGAAAGAGTCTTCATGGTTGAACTTGGTTTAACTGACAGAGTCACATTCAGCACAGTTCAATGCTGTTTGGAGCCGTTTCGTTTGATACAATCAGTGAGGCAAAGTAGAGTTCAGTTTTATTTTGAAAGAAACTTGAAAGTTGTCAGAGAAAAAAGAGGCAAAGAAGATACGTCTTCGCTGTCAGGGTGTTCATTGATCAATCTCACTTTGTGTAGTTTACTACACAAGGTGACACTTTCATTGACGTCTGAAAGCCAATCACATCACCTGTTACTGTGCTGTTGCTGAAAGCCTATTGGCTAATTCAAAGAGGGGTGAAACGTGGACTTTGGCAATATGTGAACCTTATGAGAAGCAAACTGACACATGGACAGCTCTTTAGGATCAGAACAGTTGCCAGTCATGATATCATTCTTAACTACTGCTCAAATGAAAAGGTTTAAACTTGCTGAGGTTGACTGTTTGATTTACTGAGGGGCAACAGAGATGCAATAAAAACACTCAGTACAAAGTTATATGTTATGAGACTAAATGACTTTTGCTTGTCAATGTTTCAGCTCTATGCTGAGTTGCTGATATTTTTCCCATCTGTTTCCACCTTGTTTATTACTGATCCACATAGTGCTCACACAGGATCAGTAGACCTTTTGAATGGTTAATATCATGAATGCACTTAAGTGTCTTTGTAAGATCTGAAACACTTCTGATATGAGGGCTGAGGGATAAGACAGAGGTGTTCTCAGGAGGCCACCTAGTGTCCACATGTGATGAGTGCAGTTAATAACATGCACATTGGAGTCAGCAGATTAATTATGAGATGCCTTTATTGTACTTTTTGGAATCCAGTGACACCGACACGAGAAAATGATCCTATCCTTCCCTCCCTCTTTTACATACACAACCTGAGAGGGAGGGGCTGCAGGGTGGGATGTACCGTAATCCCGCTTGTAGTCTTAAATTAAACACAGAGATAATAGCGAAGACACATCCAGGTGCATTTCCACAGACACGCACGACATGCATTCAAAAAGGGGACTCGGGGGCGGGGGGTAACGCCGTGACTCCTGGTTCACATGTATGCTTTGTCTCAAAGGACAACAAAATTAATACCATAAAAAAAACCAAAAACAAAAAAACAGTTTGCTGTCTTAATGGCCCACGATCAGTCTATAATTCAGACTCAGTCAATTTTCCACTTACAGGAGAAATCAAATAGGCAAACAGACACTACTACTCATACTGGGAGAATGGTTTAAATATGGAAATGGATGGTTCATATCTTTAATATTTTAGGTTTTTTTTATTGATTTTTAATTCATGGTATACTTTAATGAGAATACAATTGTCTCACTAAAAATCAGTTCATCTAGATAAAACTAGGCCTTATCCACTGACTGTCTCCCTGCTGTATCTAAGTAAAATATATAAAGTCCAGTAAGGGGCTCAGTGGGCTCAGTGGTCCAATCAGGAGTGGTTCACTTCAGTCCTCCTCGCTGCCACTGGCCGAACGCTCCTGAAACACACAACAGATTTAAGATTGGTATTCGACATAGGAAAAGAGTTCATGTTCAGGCGTTATAGTCATCATTTTAACAAATTCTGCTTTTCATGAATTGAAAATAACTTCATGTATTAAATGTGAGCACTCTTCTCCTGTTACATCACTGAAAGACAATTTTGTCTTGCAGGCCAACAACCTCTCTCACCTCTTCCTGTTCCTCTTCACTATCATCGTCGCTCACCACAGGTTTAGCTCGGGCGCCACGGCCCCTCCGCCGCTGTCCTTTTCCTCCTCGATCTCCCTTTTCTTTCCGGCTCAGCTTAATCTTCACTTTCACTGAGCGAGCTGACAGAAGACAAAAATCAAAAACATTATAGAGCCTGTCCCTTGCTTCCCTTGTTTAGTGCCAAAACACTGTTTATGACACTTACATTCCGATTCTGAACCTTCATCTGCCTCCTCCTCTTCTTCCTCGCTTTCCTCTCCTTCGCTCTCATCCTCCTTCTCAATTTTCTGTCTCACGCTGGTAAAGACAGACTGCAGTACAATGGAGTCCTCGTAGATCTATAATGTTGACGCAGAGACGCAAAGTCAGAGATTCTACAGACGTCTTGGAAACAATGGTGAACTTTCAATGAACATGAGTGCTCCAGGATAAACTGACCAGAGATCCCTCCAGGTTAAACGTCTGGGCATTTTGACATAGCAGCATCACATCCTTCTCGAGGTCATTCAGGCTGCGGTACTTATGGCTGCGGATCCGCTCCTGGTGGACGGAGGGAAGTAGAGAAGGCAGCAGTGAGACACGCAGTAGATAAGATAAGAAAGCATGAGGGGGGATTTATTTTTCTTCACCTTACCTTGATCTTTCTGAAGTCCACAGGCTTGCGGATGAGCTCGTAGTACTCAGGCAGCTCCTTGCGAGATGGCAGCTGGATGAAGACTTCACTCAGCTGTCGCCCATTGCTACAAAGAGAGGGAAGCTCTGTTAATGGTATTCATTACTGTGAGGCAGTGCTTTTGACTGACCACTCATTAGATTACAGATGTAGTAATAGACATCATTGCAGGTAATGGTAATCCTGCAGAAAAGCAGTCCTGTCCTCACCCATCCTTGTATTTGATGACAGCATCAACAATTTTCTTCATCTTCTTGGTGAGGGACGGGGGGTTGGGAGAGAGTTTCTCTGCAGGTGGGCGACCGCGCTTCTTTGCTTTCTTCACCTCATCATCCTTGTCACGCCCTCGACCACCACTGGAGCTGGGTGTGGCAGGCCCACCGTCATGGTCACGGTCTCTCTTGCGCTTTCTGGTCGTCTTTTTGTGGCGCACTTCCTCCTCAATGTCCTCAAGATTACCCTCTTCTATGGCCTGTGGGAAGGATAACTCAGATCAAACACTTGATAGTTTACAGAGTTGCTCATTCAGATAAAATGTTTTAATTTTCTTTCAGGTGATATGATATCCTCCCACCTTGAGCCACTGTTTCTCAGTGAGCGAGTCACTGTAGTCCACCTCCTTCCGTTGACGGGATCCTCTGCCAAACATCTTCTCCTCCTCCTCTTCACAAGTTAGCCTCTCAACCTCTGCGTCATCTTTCAAAATCCAGCCTGGCAGATCATCCTCCTCCATTAGACGAGGTTTCCTCTTAGGGTTGCGAGCTTCCTCGCGGCGTCTGTCTAGATCCATGCGCTGGAAAGGACACAGCAGGAGGTTGTATACATTTATACTATCTGTATATAAAGACAATATCGTATATAGCTCTCCCTCCCCTTAGTTATTTAGACATTCATATATATTTTATATTCTTTTTTTCTTTTCTTGCAGCCAGATCTGTCAGTATTCATTTCACTGCCAGTGTACTTACTACATTTGTACTTGACAAATGAATATTCTTGAATCTTGAGTTAGTGAATCCAGATATGGGATTTAAAATTAAAGAAATAACTGCAATGAGAGTGGGACTAACCATGAACTGTTCAAACTCCTCTTCACTTCTGGCAATCATCTGATTGACAGTCTCATCATCAGGCACTTCGTCTTCCTCCTACAGATGAATGAGACAGAGTGAGTGAGAAAAGGCTATCTAAAGATTTATGTGGTGCCTCAGAGCCAAGTCTCTGACCTAATGACTCATTTACACAAAGGCAAACAAAATCAAATTAATATATAATGTATATTGGACAATCATATATCACTTGTAGGTCTTTACAGCTTTACATTACAGCTTTGCAGATTCCACTGCTTCAGTTGTCAATAGAAATGCACTCCATTAGTAAAGAAAAATAAAAAAGCTATATATTTTCGCAAAAGCCAACAGCAGAAAAAAGAAAAAAAACAAAACAAAAAGGAAAAGCATTTATAATAGTGTAAGAGAGTAAGTATCATATTAACCATCAAAGGTTTGTGCAGAAGCAGAAATACATAAAGGAGAAAAGGAGAAGTCTGGATTGATGAAAGCTCACAAATCCTGAGAAAACAGGGAAGTAAGGAAAAGAGACAGAAGAGGAGAAAAAAAAGGAGAGAATGAAGAGGTGGGGCAGCGCACAGGCGGATGTGGGTGGGTGGGCGATGTTGGAACAGGTTCAGATCACACCCACCCACGCCCCCCTAGTGCGGCAGCCTCCTCGAGCCCCGACCTCGTCCTGTTCCTCGTGCTCCAGAATGGCCTGTAAGAAGGCCCGACGTTCATAGCCTGAGGACTTCTGGTCGAACATGCCGGCCTGGATGACTTTCTGATCCACGTTCAGTTTGTACTTGGCTGCTGCCAGGATCTTTTCCTCCACGCTGTTGACGGTGCAGAGGCGGAGCACGCGCACCTCATTCTGCTGACCAATACGGTGAGCTCTGTCTTGGGCCTGCAAGTCCTGTAGGAGGACAAACATATGGTTTAGGTGGAGGTATTGTGCCAGGTGGAAAATATTGAATTTATTTGTAACAGGTGAACCACCCAAAAATCTCAGTGTTGTTGAATATGGATCATATTGAGTATATATCTTTTGCCATAACTGAGAGCTCTGTTATTACTGACGTATTTTGCATTTGAGTACCTGATGTGGGTTCCAGTCGCTGTCAAAGATAATGACTGTGTCAGCAGATTGCAGGTTGAGGCCCAGGCCTCCGGCCCTGGTACTGAGCAGGAAGACAAAGTACTCAGAGGCTGGGTCATTGAATGTCTTCAGTAGCATGCCACGATCCTCTGCCTTGGTGGTACCTAAGGGAGGGGGGAAGATAAATGTTAAATAAATGAATAAATAAATAAAAGTTGGCACAATTGTTCAATACAATCAGTTCACATTGAAAACTAAAATTCATAGAAACACTTCCAAGCTTCTTTGTTATTTTATCATATTGCAGAATTGGATAGAGAGAGGTGATGGCAAACAGCAAATAGTCAAATGCTAGTATTTGTCAGGTGCCTCACCATCCAGACGCAAGTACTTGAAGTTGCGGTATGCAAAGTAGTCCTCCATGATAGTCATGAGTGACGTCATTTGACAAAAGAGCAGCACTTTGTGGTTGGTGGCCCTCAGTTTGGGCAGGATACGATCCAGCAGCTCAAACTTCCCAGAGGAGCGATACAGGTCAGGTCTGGACAGGTAGGAGGAGGAATACGAACAAAAATGAGCCAGAGTGCACCATATTTCACCTACAGAAGACACAAACGAGCTGTTCAAACGGACGCTATTTCAAAATGTACGTACCCAGTCACTATTCCACCAGAATAACCAAGATGCTCTGAGAAAGACTCCTGCAAAACAACAAAGATAAATAAAGTTTAATAAAAGTCTGCATTTATATAACTGCCTTGATAGGCTCATTGTCTTTCTGGTACCTCAATGTGCTGGAACATGTAGGGGTGGTTGCAAATCTTCCTCAGTTGCATGATAGTGTTCATCAGGGTCTTCGTTCCTCCTTTACCCTGGAAGATTTAAAAGAAAAATACACACAATTGGAAAAATTGATCCATCAGTTTACAGCTATTTTTAAAGGTCTGAAATAATATTCATTATACTACACTTCACATGTCTACAAGCTTTCCAGATGAAATTTACAAACATTATTTCTTACCTTCTTGTCTTTTTCTGACCCATCTGTGAGCAGGACTCCCTTGGCCTGCATGTGTCTGTATAAAACCCTCTGCAGAGCTGACATGTCGCACTTTATAACATATTCCACCTAGAAAACAACAATAAGGGAAACCATCAAATACTTGCCTCAGAGTTTTTCAAAACATGTTGCAGTGATGAGTAAGTGGTGAAAAGTTTGACCATGACAACAATTCAGTTGAATTGAGAGAGAGAGAGGGGGGAAAAAAAGCATGTCCAGTTTTATATCAATATTGGATGTAAATGAGTCATGAGAATCATTATCAATAAAAAAGGAGAACAGGCAAGTGAAATATTGTGCTCTGACCTTCTCAGGCAGTTGGGCCTCCACTTCTTTCTTGAGTCGGCGCAGCAAGAAAGGTCGGAGCACCTTGTGTAAACGACGAATGATCAGAATGGTCTCTTCCTCATTCAGATCAACCTTGAGTAAAAAAGTAAGAGAGATAAGGACGAGGAGGCTGTAGTCAGAATCCAAAAGATATTTGATGGCCAGAAATTATGTGAATATTTATTGGAGGGTCAGTTATGTTTATCACCTTCTCTCCAGTCATGGCAAAGGGAGCGTTGAACCACTGTTCAAAGGTGCTGCAGCTCTTGAAGATAGTGGGCAGGAGGAAGTTGAGCAGGGCCCAGAGCTCAGGTAGTTTGTTCTGCAGTGGAGTGCCTGTGAGCAGCAGACGCCGGGGCGCCAAGTAGTGTGTGTTCAAGACCTGGGTCAGTTTACAGTGGTGGTTCTTCATACGATGGCCCTCATCCACAATCATGTACTTCCAACGGAGCTTTGGGAGGAAATATAGCACATTTAGAAACTAGGAAGAGAAACATCTCAATCCAGATACATGTATCAATATGTTTTGTGAATAACCTATAAGCTAGATCTGAGAATGTTTCTTTACCTTTGCTAGCACTTGTTTATCTTTGATAATGTACTCATACGTAGTAAGCAGTACATTAAACTTGCCACTCCGCAAAATGGGAACAAATGAGCGACGAGCAGCTGGAGACCCCTGAAAGTAAACAGAATTGATGTTGTTTTTCAACAACAGCAATGTATGAATAAATTTAATCAACCGGTGGTTAGAGAACATATTTTTTGTCATTTCAACAAGCAATCGGCACAATGTTAGAGTGGGTGCCACTGACCTTGTACGAGACCTTCACGACAGATGGCGCCCACTTATCAAACTCATAGACCCAGTTTGATAGAGTTCTGAAAACCAAAAAAGCACGACGTTAGTAAAGAAAAGCTTCTACTAAAGGAACATAAACTGCCCTTACATTTTCTTTGTAAGGATTTGTTGTTTTTTTGTTTGTGTTTGTTCAGGGACAAGCCCATAGAGAACTGAGGAAGACATGTTAGGACTCACGAGAGAGGTACAATGATGAGGAAGGGCCCATTGAGGCGCTTGTACTCCATGAGGTAAGTGATGAGGGCAATGGTCTGGATGGTTTTTCCTAAACCCATCTCATCAGCCAGGATGCCATTCAAGTTGTTGTTGTAAAGTGACACCAGCCACTCCAGACCTTTAATCTGAGCAGAAAAAGGTCACAACTAAATAAGAACCAAGCCATCTAGCTAGATTTCATTACACAATAAAAGCAAGATACTGATAAAAGCACATGGGATTGGCGTCACCACATTAACTTAGTTATTCTCTTTCCAATGGGTTTGGAATGTGTACCTGGTATTGCTTGAGTTGCCCGTTAACCAGCAGTGAGGACTGTCTCTCCACCTTCTCTGTCACAGCATGAGCCACAGCGTAGTAAGACTGCAGGCCTCGGTTGAAACTTGCATTACCGTACTCATCATCCACATCCTGCTTGGCGTGCCTGGGGGAAGTGGCGAGAGAGATATTTTAGACAAGCGGTTATTTTGTGTAGAGGAAAAACAGCACATAAAGTCAATCAAGATACCAACAGAACGTAAAGATAAAATAAACAAACTGCATCTTTTCATTACTTAACCATGATCTTACGTTACACTTTAGACACATTCATTGCCAACAAAGACACAAGAACAGGGCCAAACAACACAAAAATGACAGTGGCTCCATCTTACTCGATGATGTGCCGGACATCCACTTCAGATACGTCTTCACTGTCAGGGTCAGGAATCTTCTTCTTCTCCTCTGCTGGAGCTGCAGAGGGCTGAGGGTGGTCCTCTTCTTCCTCCTGACAGGCAAAAAACCAAAACAGAAATAGTGGTTGGAAAACCATCCAGAAGAAAATTACAAGTGAGGAATCTGCTTTGATATACAATTATTTACCTCCTCCTCCTCCTCCTCTTCTGAGCCACTGTCTTCACTGTCTGAACGTGGTGCTACTTCATATCTGCAGAAAACAAAATTTTTTTGACAAAGTTACAAACTCTTCTCTGTTCTGTGAACTACAAAAGTTATCAACTACTACAGGAGAGTCGTGTTCATTTATGCAACTCTCAGTTCTGCAAGCTCCAACTCTGGCTTTACTTTGGCTGAAGTGTCAAGTTATCAAACTTACCCTGGGTTCATTTCAAGCCAGGCCTCCAGCTGTCCTGCCTTAGGTGCATCGACCCCAGTCAGGATCTTTCCGCTGTCCACATGGATGACCTTCACTGGCAGGTCGCTCATTTGACTGGTCTCATCTAAAGGCTGAGAAGCATTGAAAATTAGGGAAAAAAAAACATTAATTATGCTGTAAACAAAACACATCGATACACATTAAGATCATAAATCATGCCATCTTATTGAAGTGCAGGTGATCTGTGGAGGTTTTCATCTGTTGAACTCACCTCTCCGTCAGGTCCAAGAGCAGGAGCACCACCCTCCGGAGCCTCTGGCTTCTGAAAACATCAAAGAGGTAAAATTACCTTTGTTTAAAAATGCAATTTTAAATAAAAATAGACACGAAGAATGCTTCCTAGAAACATTTACCTTCTTTTTCTTCTTCTTTTTCTTCTCTTTCAGAGCTTGTGCGGCTTTGTGAGCACGCACCAGCTCAGTGAGGTTGGCCACGTACTCGTCTGTCTGCTGCAGCAGGTAGGCCAGACGCTTGTCTTTCTTCTGGTCGATAAGTTTACGGTAACCTTCCTCATCTTCAGCCTGAAGACAGATTCACACAGAAGTCAGATGCTGGTGTTAGACTTGTAAACATAGATAATGATCCTGTACTTCAATGTGTCATCAAGAGATGCAAGTCTCACCATTAGCCTCCGCATTCTCTCCTTTTCGATGCGCTCATTCTCCTTCTTCTGCTCACGTTCAGTGTTGGCGTGATAGGTGGCGACAGCTTTGGTGGCCTTTTGGATCTTTGCAGTGATGGAGCGGTGGTACTCCTTAAAGTCCTTAGCATGCTGCAGGATGCTGTTGAGGTATTCCTATAAACAGAAGAAAAGACAAAGACAAATCTTTTATTGAAGCCTGCAACTAAGAATTTAAACTCAGTTTCCTCTGTTAAGAAATATAATCACTCTTCGCTTCACTCTGGCTTTTTTATTTTTTAGACTAACAAACCAAATTCACAGCTGAAATTGAACATGATTTAGTTACATACAATCAAGAAACTATATAAATACTTGACAGATTCCCTCTCTTCCTAGTTGCAAACCCTTAAGTTCACCATTTTTTCCCCACTCTGTACCTGGTGTTTCTGGCGACGTTTCCGCTCCTGTTCAATCTTCTGCTGTTTCTCAAGCTTCTCTGTGATGCGAGCCTCACGTAGAGATTGGCGTTTGCTTCGCTTGTAGGCCTTAGCATTAAGGGCTGTTTCCAAAGCAGTGTCACGCCGCATGCACACCACAACCTCCTGACGCAGCTGCAGGCACAAAATTCAACATATTGTTATATATTCCACTATGGAAATGACAAGCCAGTGTGACAGCTGGAGAGAGCAAGCAAAGGCCAAGTAAGCAATACAATTGTGTTTAATTTTAATTTTCTACCTGTCTCTGGAAGTTAAGCAGCCTCAGGGCCTTAAGCTCGATGGTGGCTTTGGTTCGCAGGTCACCAGCTAGAGAGCCGGGCAAATTCTCAAGCTCCTGGATACGGTGAGCAATACGGGCCTGCAGCCTGAAAAATATGTGAAAAAATTTCAGTGACTACAAACTTGATGCATAGTTTTCCTCAATTTCAAACTTTTAAGAATCTTAATCAAAACACTCATGCTGAACATTTGTATATAATCCCCGATCACTGAACCATTATACTATTATTTACAAAGTTCTCTGATAAAGTTTGCGTATCAACAAATAGATGTAATCATAGATAGACAGATAGATAGATAGATACTTTATTAATCCCCGAAGGGAAATTCAAAAAATAGGTTGTAAAACAGAAACAGAACAGAAGGAATTAGGCATAGGTCTCTTTGGTTCATACTGCACATATATTCATTTATGAGCCTCGTGCCCTGCAGCAGGTTGTTGTAATTAGCTGTTGTGTAGTGAACTGGTAGAACTAGTATAACAGCAACCATTCCTCTGTTGCAGTACTTACCTTCTCTACCAGCATGGCTTCCACTCATGTTTAAGAAAAAGTCAACAATATGTTTTGTTACTAGACCAAGCATTAAAAAAGGATTTTTGTCAGACATTAAGCTCTATCGGCAGACTCAATATGTTGAACTACTTTTTCACAGAACGCCTTCATGAACTGACTGGGATCAGATTAAACTCAAGTTCAAGCTGCTTTAAAAAATAAAAACAAATGAAAAAAACCAACTAGACTAGACACGCAGTTGTGGTTTTTAAATCTATTGCTGTTTGTGTATAGTTTTGTCCGCTGTATATTTTCCTATTGAGCTGCATATATTTGTGACCGACTTCTTTTATCATTGGGTTAACCAGTTTAGGTTTCTAAAGCTCTGATATGTGGCATTTGGCAATGCAATATAAACATAACATGGAGAAAGGCACAGTGTCTAATTCAGCTACCTCACCTATATTCTCTCTCCTGGAGGATCTCCACTGGGTCCAGCCCACGGGGTTTTTGAATGGGGGTTATGCGGTTCTGCTTCTGGTGTAGCATCATGGGCGGAGGCTGGGCAGGCTGTCCTGGGGACTGTGTCTGAGGGGGCATTACTGGGGAGGCAGCGGGGGGAACAGAGGGAGGAGCAGGGGAGGGTCTGCCGGTAGGTTGAGGTGGAATCAGTTTCTGGGGAGGGTTGGATGGAGCAGCAGCATTCACCATTGGTCCTAGCAGACATGAATTTAAAGGAGATCAGCTTTTCTGCGGGTGCACATAAAAATACTCTGTGCTACTGAAGTGCGCCTCAAGTTACCTTCAGGCCATGATTTAGGGGGTCCATTAGTGGGCTGGCCTTGCATACCTGGGGGAACTCCTGCAGGTCCAGGAGGCGCCATATTGGGGCCTACCATGCCTGAAACAAGTCGCACATTATTATTAGAAACACTATCATTTTTGATGGCTTAAGACAAAGGAAATCCTTTTCAGCCACCAGGGGTCTCTGTTGAGCTCATTATTTAAAATGTATTTAAATATGATTGGATATAATTTTGATGGGAAAAAGATTACTAAAATTAATCCTTTTTTAACTCACCATGAGGTCTGTTGTAGTTGGCTTGAGCTGGTCCTGGCCCAGCACCAGGTCCACCTCCAGGTCCTGTTGAGGGTGGCATGTTGGGCATTGGTTGTTGCTGCATCCCTGGCATAGGCCTCTTCCCCTGCACAGCCATCTGCAGGTGTTCTGGTAGGGGCTGACTACGTGCTAGCATCTTGTAAGCCATGATCTGGGCCCTGAGCTGGTGCAGCTGGTTCTGGTTGAAAGGAGTGGGTCCACCTGCACCTACAGGTCCACCTCCTGCACCACCTGGTCCACCTGGACCCTGTGGACCGCCACGGTTGGGTTGACCCATGCCCTGATTAGGGTCACCACTTCCCTCCATAGGACCAGATCCAGGGCCAGAGGGTCCTCCTGGCATCATGGGGCCAGAGGGGGGGCCATTGGCTGGAACGGGGCTTGGAGCATGTTCCGATCCACCCAATGGTGAAGGGTAACCTAGGGAACACAGAAGAGAGGCATGAAGTTATTGAAAGATAAGAAAATATATATTCACACACTTAACAGCAAAGCCATATTTACATGTAATAATATTTCAGCCACTGATGATGAGCAATATCAAAGCACATAAGAGAAAATGACTAGGTGCAAAATGCTCTTTACCTCACTTACACCATGTACTATCTCAGTGTCTGCTCTGAACTGGTGTCATGTCATATTTTTGTTCCTGTCTCTCTCTCTTCTTCTGCTTATTGACTGTGTGTGTCTGTAGGCACAGCTTTCTCTGTGAGGCAAGACCCCTCAGCCCCGCCCCTCCTGCCAGCTGCCCACTGCTGTTTGCTCCCAGTGCGGTACAGGCAGCAGTACAAGAAGAGGAACCTGATGGACAAGTTCCCATACACACACCCACAGTGCACTTGTTCCCCATACACTTTGTATTTGTAAAAGAAAGATTAGTTTATTGTGTATGGAGTTTTTCTGAGACAAAGGGGAGATACTTAATTTCAGTCTTTCTTTACCCATTGTGTGTTGACAAACCTTTAGTTATCTGAGGGTACAAACTGCCAACTTAATACAAAGATATTTGAGAAGCGTGTACAAGTGTGACAACCTGCTTTATCTCTCTAGTGAAAACTTTAAGTACAAGCCAAGTAAAAATTTCCATTCTGTGATTTGTTACCTTGTGAATGTTGGTCCATGGGGCTTGGAGGGGGTCCCATACCACTGTGCCCCCCTGGTCTCATGCCTATGCCCTTCATCTGGCCATAGCGAGGGTCATCAGGCATTCCTTTCTCATGCATGGCTTCCATGGGCTGATTAAATAAAAGAGAGCAATCATGAATAAAACAATAAAGCTTCTTTACATTTTTACACATTTGAGTCAATTGTACATATACAATTCATACAAATCAAAATGCGTCACCTGTATTTTAACAACTGTCAGATGTTTCGTCTGACAGATTTAGACTGTCAATAATACATCTCATGTGCAGGCAATCACAAAATAAATAGCTAGAGGGTGAGTTGGTTCTTCCATCACAACAAAAATGTGGACCATTACTGTTGTTAGTCATAAACCTGAGAGGACAGTAGATTGATGGACGCAGGGAAAACAAAGAAAATAGTGAAGAGTACTTTGTGCATCTGGTGCATGTTGTCCTGAGGATATCCTGAGGGTCCTTGTGGAGGATGGGGATGCCCAGATCCAGGAGGTCCTGGGCTGGGTCCCATCATGCTGTGGGCTGAACCTGGTGAGGGCCCTGGGCTAGGGCCCATCATGCCTCCTGGAGAAGGCCCTGGGCCTGGGGAGGGACCAGGCCGAGGCGTCCCTCCCATTGGGGGGTCCGGAGTGGACATCTCTCAGGGAGAAACTGGGAATGTGTGGCAGCAGCAAGGACCCTGTGAATTGTGTTGAGTGGAAAGTGGTTATAAATTCAAATAAATATTTGAATATTTGAAAATATTTCTGTCATGAAATTTTAGAATAATCTAAACAACAGTCAACTTTGATTATATTATGAAAGACATGTTATTTGCCTAACCCCTTGAAACACATTCTTGTGAATTCGCCTCAAACTGCTTCCATTCAGAATGCAGCTGAGGTAGCATATTTATTCCCCAAATCTCGATTTAACGATTTACTTGTTTTATATCATTGGAAGTAAAGAAGTAAGAAGAGTAAAAAGGAAGTAAGAAAATATTGCTGTGGTCTGCTTTTGCTTGAATCTAACAGTCAAAGCTTACTATAACAAACTCTTTGAGACGTAGAAGGTCAACACATTTGGAAAAAAAAAAAAAAAAAATCAACCACTGTCTCATTCAAATTATACATATATACACAGATCTTAACACATCAGAGGCAGTTATCAAACACAAGGGCCGAGTAACCTGACAGCAATAATTACATAATCAAAACTGTTGCAGATTGGCCAAATCATTTTTAGTTAATGTTAAAAGATTAAACACTCAACAGTGTGAATCTCATTGGGGTCAGTGGGTCACTGTGGGTGTTGGGAAGTGATGATACTATTGTTTTTATAATACAATGGTTCTAGTTTTGCGAAAAGCAAAACACACATGGCCGATGCTGAGCGCTTATCACATCTCAGTTGATGGATCCACAGGTGGAAATGATCAACGTCATGTTATGGAGTAAACTGTCCTTTTAAATATGTCAGATCTTCAACCATCGTTGGCTCAAACTGTGGGCAGACAGTCCGTTTCCAGATGAACCAGACAGTTATCAACACTGATACTTGCCAAGTCAAGCAGTGCAAGGATGTCACAGTTTGAGTTAGATTTAAAATCCAAAACACACATGGGGCGCCAAAATGTCATCATAAACTGTCACTTCACGGGTCAAGTCTGTAGTAAAAAAACTGTTTTTTGAGATTGAGATAATCTCATGAAAGTATAACACGAGCGGAGACAGACAGACAGACATGCATGAGCTTCGACGAAATGAACAATCGACAAAAAACACACTTTGTGTCAGTTCGGTAATTGCACTGTTTACATTCACAAACAAACAATCGGGTTAGCTATTATTAGCATTCCTAGCTTTACTGGCGTTAGCCGGGCCTTGCCGGGTTTTATAGATAGCGTTGCATTATGACAATTAAGTCACAACACATTAACCTCTTGTCTTTCATTAAGTCACGCCGGTTTACCGAAATACTCGGGAGAGCCGACTCGGCCGTGAAAGGATTTTAAATTTGAGATAAAACGACCAAGAACCGCAACTCGACTCAGACTAACCCGTTCGGGTTAAAAAACATAGAACAACACCGACGGTCGCTAGCATGCTAACGAGCTAGTTGAGCTAGCCTAGCTGGCCATGCTCTCCTGGGCCAATTAGGCAGAAAAATGTGTTGTTTGGAGAGATGTTTATCCGGATGCGGCGGTGTGAGCGTCTCCCGTCGCTGGAGCTGATTGATCCAACTCGCCTCCCGTACCCTTGGCTCAGTGTTCCGCTCTAAGTTCATTTCCAAAAACAAATTTCATTCATTGCTCGCTGTCGCGCCACAGCAGCGGCACTGTAATGTCGGTCTCATCCTTTTTTCGCAAACAAAAACCACCCGCTTACAAGATCATCTTTTCCACAATCGGCAGCCTAAAACGCGAACAAAGACGCCTTCGTCTAGTAACAAAATAATACTGGACTTACACAAGCGGTAAAAGGTGATGTTTAAATCCTCACCGGTGGCAACGTCTCTGGGTTTTTTTTCCTCCTAGCCAGAAACAAAGACCGACCTAACCAGTTGGTTTTTTTCCTTCACCCCCCTCTCTCGGCAGATTGTATCTGAGGGACCGGCCTGCTCGGCTCTGTAGCGCCCCCATCCACCGGCTCACTCATCGCCCGCATGCCCAGTGAGGGATCCGAGTCAGCGGCAGGAGAGAAGCAGCGTGGGGGAGGGGAGCTAACAGCGAGGAACAGCAGACCGACGGACAGTGGATCATCGGTCAACTGCCCGCAAATATGAAACACTTCAGCACTACAACAGATCCATGAAGTTCAGTTCAATCAGAGGGAGACATATTTGTCGAATATTATCACGATTGTCTGGGTGTAGTGTTTGTATCCTTTCAAAGCACCTACTGTCTGTTACCAGGGCTGCATCTAAATGTTATCCCTCATAATACTTCATCTGATGGACAGTGAGACAATAGACTGTAAAAAAGTTTGAACTTCTGGTTATATTTTGAGTCATATAAGACAAAAGGGTCACAAGTCTGTGACCTGTATGGATTTATTTACTCTCATTTCTGCTTTTAAATTACTTAAGCTACAGACATTTTTTGCCAGCTGACTTGATTAATCGACTTGCCATTTCAGTTCAGTTCTTAAATGTACAGACCTTAAATAGTCATAATAATTATATCTTTATCAACAAACAAATGTGTAGATTAGAGTATATGCAAAACACACACAGAAGCTTCAGTCATTCATCCATACCAAACTTGGTCCTCCAGGGCACTCACTCAAAACAATGCAAATCACTTACTGAGGACACATACTCTGCAGGTCTACTCCTGCTGTTTCCCCCAGAAACTACAGGACAGGAAACAGCAACATCCAGACTGTGATGTTGTGCTTGGGAGACAAGGCAGAGCCACATTCACTCTATAATCACGGACAACTTAATCATTAAAGCAATAAACTGTATCTTACATTTTCTTTGTTTCAGATTATGAGCAGAGTTTGTGAATGAGGTGCCCGATGGCTCCTTTCAGTTGGATGGATTTTGCAGCTGCGTGTCTACATGTGAAATGGATGTTTGCACCACATCTGAGGACCACTGACATCATCATCTGCCCATCTTTACAGTCATTATAGTCTTTTTTTTTCATGATTCTATTTTTCCTATCTTTATTGTAATCAAAGTGATGGTGACAAGAGAGCAGAAGTACAGTCTGTTTTTTAGGAGCCTAAAGAGTCGGAGCATGGCCTAGCTGAGGGCCCCATGAGCTTGTATTTAAGGTCTGGCCAGTCTGCAGGGGAACTATTCCTGGCATTAGGAGAACTTCCAGCTGGTTATGATCAAAGAGCACTTCCTGGTCCTCCAGGGGGCCCTGCTGAAGCTGGAGCACAAGAAACTAGCCAGCTTCTGCTTCAACATTCAACATTTTTCCCTCCAGTATGGGCAGCTCTGGCTGAACAGAGTGGGGCCCTGCTGAAGGCCTCCACTGACGGAAATGTGTTTCCAGGGATGGGGTACTCCTTAGTAACAGCAGGACTGCAAAAGACCTTGATAGAGAGGTCACAATTTTTGGTGGGCAGGTAAAGGAGAACCTGATTAAGCATAAACTAGGAGTGTGCTTGTCCATTGTGCTGCTTGAGTGTCAGCACCATGCCCATCTGTATGGTCAAGACATTAGGACTGTGAGAGTCAAAGCTGTAAGCGACTGTGCAAATATCAAAAATTGAGGACTGGAGGATGGGGGCCAGAAAACTGAATGAACTTTTTATTCTTTGAGCACGTTTTAAACTTTTCTTGCTCAGCCGCATATTAATAATAATAATTTTAAAAAATTCTGAATCAGAATCATTGTAGTACTGAAGTCCATCAGCGTGAACAGAGATGGCTCATGGCACCTCATTAGTTTTATTTTTACAATTCATAGCTAAGATATTCACATTTAATACATCTTTATATGACACAAAAATGTTGTAATGTAAGTAGCTATAAGTACATTTATGGATTTTTATTAATGTTTTTGTCAACAGCGTTCACTCCTTAAAATATTTAATAATAATGGATTTGTAATTACATAAAATGGAGAAGTTGTCATTCAACCATTGAAAATACTGTACATTAGAAATTAAACATTTATTAAATGGTTATACTCTATTGTATTATAATAAAAAAGAAGGGTTACAATAATAATGGTATGGAGGGCCTTCTTTTTTTTACAGAATTATATTCTATAATAAAATATATATAAAGTATTACACTTCATTTGACAAAACCTTTTTGGTTATTGATTGTGGACATGGAGAACATTGTTCTTATGCTTAGTAGATGCCACAGTATAAATGTCACATTTAAGTTCGATCATTGATCATTAATCAATGAATACTCCTGGGGGAAGATTATTATCTTCTGCAGTTCATAAAAGAACAAACTCGTCCATGCTGTTGCTAGTTGTTCTCCGTTCACTCTTCCTCTGGATATAGGTGATGTTGTTGGTGGGTGTATTACTTCGCTCCTCTTCGTGACTGTGTCCCTCTACAAATATAAACATGGGGTACATCTGTGCAGACATGGAAAGAGCCTAAGAAAGAAAGAAAAGCAGAATCCAGATGAGGTCCTGATTTTGTAACAACTGTAATCACCTTTCAAACACGTTTGCAACAATACAATTTCACACTGAGAGATACAAATCAATAATATCAACCAAAGGTTACACAGTAGCATCATAACAAGCCCAAAGTTCCATGAACCCAAATACTTCAGTCACATACCTCATTAACAGCAGTGCACAATGATTCAAAGTCCTTTTGGCCTTTAGCATAGAATCCTATGGTACAGCTTGGGTCCATGCGAGAGACAGTCATTTTCCTGGGATATTTACAGTGAAACGACTACAAGTAAAAGGAAAAAATACCACTCATTAAATACAGAGTAAATATTTCTGTTTTGTAAGACCTCAGACGTCAATGTCATCATAACATTTATCTTGTTAGAAATTTTATAGCAGTCCCTGACCAACCATACTTGTACCACTATTGTGAAGTAACTCATGTAATTAATTTTTTATTCAACATATTAAGTCAGCTTTAATACATCTTTTTAATTTCCTTCACTTTAATACTGTAGTGTTAAATAACATCCAGCTAAAAATCATCTGAAATGAACACGACTGGTGGTGTGAAAAGGAAGTACTCATGTGGGCTGAGCACAGCTGTGACAGGAGGAAACAACAGCAAAAAGAAGTAAAGAGAAGAGAATCATAGCTTCCTCCTACCTCCAAGGCAAAGTTCTCAGTTGTTATGTCCACTGTGGGCTGACAATAGTGTGGGTCTAAGTACAGAAGGTGGTTATCTGTCACACAGCAGGGCCAGAAAAATAAGAGTGAAAATACTGACAACAGACGGCGGAGCAAAATAATTATGACCCATGCTGCACTGCACATACCTTGGAAGCCGATGAAGAACAAAGAATGCTTTGGTTTGCCCCCAATGATTCCAATGCAGCATTGTAACTTTAAGAGTTTCTACAAAAAAAAAATTGTTGTAATTTGTACATGTTACATGTCATGTTTGCCAGAGCTTTCATTTAGAGTGAGAGATGTTTTCCTACCACACAGCAGCCCACAAATCTGTAACCACATTGCACGTAAGGGAAATAACCTTCTAATGAGTTACTTCAGAGTAAATAAGAGTGAAGCTGTTGCTTTTGCTGGAAACTCCCTGCTCCCTGAGTTTACCCAGAATGCACAGAGGGTGAGTATATAAAATATGTTTTGGATACTTTGACACAGGTGATGTAGGCAGGATTGAGCTCCTGTCCGCCGAGTCGCACAGGGACCAGGATGATGACAGACTTCCAGGAGTGAGGGAGAGGCTGCTCACACTGCCTCTTCACATCCTCCAAGTAGACTGAATGCATACGGAGAGAGATCAAAAACACACACCAACATGTCTGCAATATTTTCTTTCAACAAATCTTTCTTATGAGTTCATCTCCCATCCTCACAATTCAAAGTAAACACAGCAATTAAAGAAATGACTCACTGGTGCAATCCTGTGCAACATACACCACTAGATTGGGAAGGTCGACTGATGCTCCCACAGCTTTTCTGTAACAAAATTAAGTTTGCTGTTAAATCCTGATAGAAGCTGGTTGGGATAATTGTGCTGGTGCTGGTTTCAGTTCTGGTCTCACTGGAGGATGTGTGCCACAATGGAAGGACCGTACCAGTCCCCAGCTTTCTTCCCTGAGCTCTTGCCCAATTCCACCAGCTGGTGTATGCCAAAAGGGGCTGTGGGGCAGTCTGCAAACCATGATACGACCCTCCTGTGCGTCGCCTCCATTGGCCTGTCCAGGAGGGAATCCAGGCTGAGTTTCCGACCCCTCTTACTGGGCCCTTCCCTGAAACTCAGTGCACTATTCGCAGTGTGACTCTGTAGATCCAGGTCATCTTTGATCATATGGTGACTCACAGACCAAGTCCAACCTTGGTGTGATAAAATGATAAAATGACATGAGTATTGTAGAGTGTACCTAAAATAAGAAGCTAGATATTCATTTCAAGTCCATTGTGCAATCCTGTGTATTAATGTTATATAACTAATAGAACTGTAGTTGTGAGTTTTCTGGAAAATATATTTTGTTGCAGTGTGCTGGTATGTGTTGTCACCTGGTGGCATCAGGTGTAGGAGAAGACCTTGTGCAAGTAGCATCTGCCCAGTACGTAAAACGCAACCCCAGCCGCTGTCGGTGGTTAGAGAGCTACCGGCCAGCATAGGGAATCCCCGCCTGTACGTCAGCCACAGGAGGGATGCAAAGGTGTGACGGAAACGCTCTCTCTCCCCTGATACATTCATAGAAATTGAGTGACGAAATTTCTTCTTTGCATTTAGAATCATATGAATGAGATAGTTTTAGACCATGAAGGGGCCAAATCAGGCCTCACCTTGATCCCTTAAGTCATAGGACTTTCCAAACATGATCACGGGAGAGCTCTTACTGAATTTGGATTTCTGCTTTAAGGGCAAGCCTGTGAAGAGAAACAAACCTCACATGACATAAGAGAATGGAAAGTCCAAGCAGAGTGTTTCTGTGTAAGAAGGGAGAATTCGTCTTATTACACAGAAAGACGTTAAAATTGAGTCATGTCAGAAAGCTAAAACCGACCGTATTTGACACTATTCCATGCTGAGACCAACTTGGATCTGAGTTTGCCTCTGTCGCCTGCCTCCTGGTCCTTCCTGCCCACCTCCAGCCCCTGAAGCCCAGCAGATTCAGAGGAGAGGAAGAGCCAGTCGTCCATTAGGCCGTCTGCAGGCGTCGGGCCCTCACAGCCAGCTGATGAGCAGCTTGGGTTCATTACAACTGGAAATAACCAAGACTGAGCGAGGAGAATCACTCCTTAACTCCATGGCAGCCTATTCAGACACAGTGGCATGATAAAACCTGAACAAAGAGCAATTTGATCTGTAAACATGTGACACAAGCAGCCAAGGCTGATGCGGTCACGTACTTAAATCATATTGTGTTGTCTAGAAACAAAAAAGATTTGCCATTTGAACTGATATGTCAGCATTAAGCACAGCAAGGTCAATAATTCTCCATGATGGTCAGTCAAGAGTGAGACCATGTGACGGCAACGTGTGACTCGAGGAATTTTAGATATGTCGGTTTTGCTAATGCATGAGGGATGCTGCTGTCCTATTCCTGCTCCCTCTCAAACATTCACCCTGATACCATGCAGCAGGGCAGCCGTCACAAATTTAACAACACAATGTCTATAGTCATCTCTGTGCATACAGCAGTAGTGTAATCAGCAGTTGCAGGAAGAACCTGAAGAATAAAATGCTCCAATCCTAATAAAGTACATTTTGCATGAACAACAAAATGTAAAATATAAAATGGCTTATTCTGCAAAAAAAGTGAGTGAAATGCTATTATATATTAAGTAATAGATTGTTATACTGACACAGCAATATGTAATTGGCATTTTACTGTCATAGCTGGGGATTCCTTACGTACTATTCAGTGGTTCAGCAGTTTGACTTCTAGCAGAGGGCTCACAAGATAAATGTGAGGGTTTGTTGACATTAAATAAACAAAAAAAAGTTCTGCTACATTAATGTTTAGCAATTTATTTGGACTTTTTGTTCATATTTTCTCTTTAGTGGGAAAAACTGGGAAAGCTTACCTATCTACACCTCACAATATGTTTCAAGCATAAACATCTGAGAGGCTTTGTGAGGAAATGTTCTTTTCATTGCCTTAAATTTAAATTGTTCTTAAAATGTATATGAAAAATAACACTACTCCATAAAAATCCTTGTATAAATGTAGTAAAGCATAAAGTTTATGTTTATCCGGCAAAAATGTAAAATTTTACTCATTTTATAAAACTTATATTTGCTGTCAAGACTTTGTAGTCCTATAATACATTAAAATACACAATTTGCTGGTTTGATAATGTAATATAAATAATATGGATCCTTTTTTTTTTTTTTTTTTGAAAAGCCTCCTCCACTGATTTAAGGGCATACTACTTCCATACTGCATGATATATATTTATTATATAAAATACTTGCTAACTTGGCAACATGTCACAAATGAATAAATATCCAAATAATCAACTAAGCCTACAGTTCAAATGACACTTTTGGGATGTTTGTGTTTAAAGCTGAACTAAACGTTTCGAGACAAACTTTCTTCTACGTACACACTCTCCTTTCATATTCAGAATCAGAATCAGATTTTATTGCCAGGTGTAAACATACTAGGAATTTGAGTCCAGTGTTTCTGTCTTGGACACGTTAAGGGAAAGACAAAAGAAAATATATAATATATATACATAGACACTAGAAATATTAGAAATATTTGTAGTGGACTATTGGACAGTAGTGCAATAGTGCAGTAATGTACAAATAGGCTGGTCTAACTACAAAGCTCGCCCGCTCGTAGGAAAACGATGAAGGTGTAAAAACGCTCTTCTACCTTCCGTCCTCCATCGTCGCTGTGTCTCCTGTGACTCTTCGGAGCAGATTTCGGTCTGTTTCTTTGTTTTTGGGCTCAAACTGGCGAACTCGACAAATTTGCCTTGACTTCCTGTTTACACTGGTCACGTGTTACCGGTGCTCTGATTGGTTCACCGAGAGCCAATGAGCCTAAAGGATCGACCAGTTTATTTTATCCC
Source organism: Remorina albescens (assembly GCA_034769265.1). Classification (NCBI taxonomy): domain Eukaryota; kingdom Metazoa; phylum Chordata; class Actinopteri; order Carangiformes; family Echeneidae; genus Remorina; species Remorina albescens. Next base: position 16,132,173 of record CM068493.1, on the reverse strand, counting down.
GGTGATGTTTTTACCTCTCAAACTGTGTTCATGAACCAGCATGAACAACATTGAGCAGAGAAGGGCCCCTGGGGCAAGAGATACTGTTTGGCCCCATTACACTTTTCACACATAGTCTAGTCGCACTTACTCTGTGAGTAACACAACAATGTGTTGCGTACCATCTGTACCATCAGATGTGTGATAGGGAGAAAACGTGAACTTCCCCATCAGAAAAATCTAGGATAATTTACCAGTGGAGCTTTAAAATTTATATTTGTATTGGTTGTTTTGATTTTTCTTTTCGATCTTTCAAATTGGCAAGATGTCACATTTTTTATTTCATTTATTACACAACATACAATGTATGTTTGGCTCGACAAATTTTCTTTTTAAGTCAGTGAGTTCTACTTTATCAACTTGAGTCTTTCAAGTTAGAAACAGTAGATCCAAACACAGCTCATGTTTTGTTTCATATGTTTATCTAATATTCTTTGTCAATGTCACATTATTGTAATAGATTACTATCGTGTCAACTGCTGGTGTTGTTTATTATTTCTTTTTATCTTAAAAAGAAAGTCAAATAAAGCAATGGGTTTTGCTGCATTTTATTAAATTTCTGCACTATAGGCTTTTTTGCATCAGTTTTTCACAATGGTGGCAAGTAAATATGTAGCAATGTAATGAACAACAACAATCAGAGATAGTTGTTGTGATAACGTTAAAACACTTGGACAAAGAACGACATGACAGCAATATCACATTTTCAGATTTGTGGAATGAAAGTGTCAGAACGGCCCAGTCTGGATATAAAATTTATAAATAACTAATTTCAGTACAATAGCAGAACTGAAGACATGTAAAACTTTGGGATAAATAAAAAAGTTTAATAAATAGAACTAATAGAAAATTTCTAAAATAAATACGTGAGACAAGTAAATATAAGTATCTAACATAAAATTAAAGTGCAGTTTTCTCACATCACACAAAAACACTGGTGTTTAATATCCAAACATCGGGTTTATGTCAGTGGATTTAAGCTGATGTAAATGTTCATCAGCAGAATAATTATGTGTAAGACTTAGTAATGTGTGAAATAGAATGATCCACAGGTAAGATATGATAGAGATACACTCATTACCTCTTGTATCATGTGATGTAGTCCACCAGTTGGCAGTCTGAGACTGCTCTGAGCCTTGTCTCTAAAACTATCAAGATTTTTTCTGTAATACATAACAACAAACATGACCTCACAATGACGCTCTCAACAAATCTACTCCTGGCTTTGTGTAGTCTACTACAGTGTCACTGACTAGGGTGCTCAGTTTTATGGAACTCGGCACTGATGGATTGCATATTATTACACGTTAAAGTGTAAAACAAACAAACAAACAAACAAAAACAAACCCAAAACAAAACAATATACACATTTCCCTAAATAAAAACACTGGCACTTTCCTTCACACATAACATTATACAATAAACTGTTCTTCAGCATGAATAGAAAAGTGAGTGAAAGAGCATGTATAGCCTACTCTCCTGTATATGCTACTTTCATTATGGTTCTTTACACACTTTGTCTCCTTATACACTCTGAACACACTAACATATTCACATAATAGCCTAAAATATACAGTATAATTGCACATTTCACTACGAGACAACTTTTAAAACAAAACGCGTTTGCTTGGCTTATTGCAACCTTTTCCTCCGTCTTCTCTTCCTGCCTTAAACACAATGTAAACGTAGTAACTGGGGGACACCAAAATAAAAAAAAAGAAGGTATTTTTAGCACATTGCATAGTGTCCCTGTGCAAGTTCGTTCATGCTGCCTTTTTCAATCCCACTGAAGATCAGCCCTTAAACAGATCTGATTCCATCACTGCAAACATTTTGGTATCTTGGTTTAGTTTCTTCTTCACTACACAATTAAAGACTAAACCTTAACTTCCTGGTCCCTTGTTGTAACTGAACTTAAAGGGACATGCATCATACTGTGTTGTATATATGGTCTAAATGATGGCACTGGAGCTGATCTCAAATATGACTAATGCCCATTTATTACAGAATCCTGCTTGCTGAAGTGGTCTGTCGAAATGTTATTCACAGTGTTCACTACCTTAAGGTCTGTTTTATATTCTTCACCTTCCTTTTAAATACTCTTTCATTTTCCATGTACAATGTAAAACATGCATTAAGACATTTTTTCACTATATACAACACATTGTGATGAACATACAATACATACACAGGCCTACATTATGATACCATGTGCACACGTATTCCAACAGTAGCTGATGCATCCTTGTTTACATCTTATGTGTTTACATGTCGCATGTCATGTATTTGGTGTTATTTCTTCTGGCATTTATGTCTCCCTTTCATTCAAAGTCACGTTAATTCATGATATGTCAGTATGACGCTACAGTAAAAGGCATTAGATGGGAGAGTCTGACTCTTTCTGAAACTCTCTTATCATGAATGATGCTTAGTGCTCCGATGGGTTCCTTTGTCAGACTGTACTGCGCCGGTGGTGGCTGAGGTTGCTGTCTGAGCCCCCCGACGTCCAGCCCCAGACAAAGGTTCTGCTTTTCCTGCTGCGTTTCCTTTCTTCTCCTCGCTGGTCTTGGAGCTGTCTTTGACCTTGGCTCCCTCTTGTGATCCTCCTTTAATGGGCCCGAGCACTGTTTTGGCCACACTTGTGAGCTGGGTGACAAAGCTGGCCTTATCCCCAGGAGACATGGGGCGAGACTTGCTTGAGCAGGGTGAGGCTGCATTGGAGGAGGGCGACATGGGATTCTCCTCCAGGACTTCCAAGTGTGCCCTCTCCTCCTTGGCCCCACGATAGATACTTGATATCTTCTCCCCTTTGGATCTGGCAGCAGCTGGCACATGAGCTGCTGTGTGGGTTTGAGCATGGGCTGGGACAGGGGGTGCTAGACCCATGGCCTTGGTTATGTCAGCTGACTTATCAGTGCCACTGATGCCTCCTTTGTCTGTTGTCTCTGTACCTTTTTGCTGCTTGGACTGCTCTGAAGATGATGATTTCTGCACATTACCTTTGTCTACACCTGCAGCGCCTTTCACCCTGTCCTCAGTCTTCTGAGCTTCACTTGCAGCCCCACTGTCTTTTTGTACACTCTGCTGCTTGCCCTCTTGTTGTTGGATGCCCTTTGATGCTCCTGGAGTTGAGGTTTTCTCACTAAGTTTACTCTTGGACACTGTTGCCTCAGAACTTGAAGCACTTGCCTTGTCCCCAGGGCTTGGCTTGGTCTCAGTAGTGGATGGAACTGATGTGGGACTAGTCTTGGTCCCCACTGTAGCTGCACTGACATTACTTTTTAGAACTTCAGCAGGGGATAATGTTTTACTAGTGTCAACGCCAGTGGTCTCAGATGTTGTGGTCTGAGTATCTTTTTCTCTTGATGTGAGCAATGTGTCACGACTGAGTGGCGACTCCTGCCTGCCCAGCCTCCTCACAGGCTTCAGGCCTCCAATGTCCCCTCCCATGGGAGGAGAGGGGGATGAAGACGATGATGGAGATGGAGGAGCAGGTCCATTCTCCCCCTCCATCTCCAACAGACTCTGCAAACTATGCTCACAGTGAAAAGACTCCCTCCGATAATCCCCATGGGTCACCTCCAGGCTATGCTTGCGTAATGACACCCCACCTGTCAGAGGGGAAGGTGATGAGGATGATGAAGAGGAGGAAGGTAGAATCGGTGCTCCTAGCTTTTCTGCTGACTGCACCCGCTGCAGCAGTGGTGATCTGGGTGGCTCTGCACTCTTCGGCCGAGGTCGGGCAACAGGAGGCGAGGAGTGCAGTTTTGCGGGAAATATCTGGGTGGTATTGGAGCTTCCTACCGTGTGGCCAGTGAGAGGTGGAGGAGAAGAGGTCGTTGGGGAGGGAGTGTGAGCCAGAGGGGACAGAGGGATGTTGCCGGCAGATTTGCAGCGTGCAGAGCGGTATTGGCGATGAAGTTTGGGGGAGAGGCCGTGGAGGGAACTGGGCCTCATGTGGTGAGAGGCTGCTGGGGAGTTCGGGGTGCTGGATGCTGGGGAGCTGCTTTGGGATGATGTGCCTAGAGAAATAAAAACAAAAACAAAAACAAAACAAGTTTAACTATTTCAATCTGAATATTTTCTGCACTACTTGTGATCAGAATCTTTGTACAGAACCTTTTCATTCATTTTTTAAAAAGTAAGCACATCTAACTCACACAAAAGATCAGTGTCTTATCTGTAACTAATCCAGCCGAGTTTCTAATTTATAGTTTCCTAATGAAGTCATTGTTTTGAGGACCAGAAGAAGGTCACATCAGTGTTTTGTACAAACCCAGGTAAGGACATTCAATATTGGAGCGGTAACTCTGAGTGGGTGAGCGGGCAGAGAGGCTGTGGGTGGGGGAGCCTGGGAGGCTGTCTCCAGATGATAGTGAGCGATTTAAAGAGGAGAGGCTTCGGCTGGTGTGGAGCAGATTTGACTGCTTGGTGATTTTTCTGAACAAGGAACTACGCTTCTTACTGAAAGACAAAAAATGATATAGAGAGGAGAATAAATGCATGGAAAACAAAGAAGTGTATTTGGTGTTCTAATTAAACCCATCTGTTATGCAGTAACTTACTCCTGTCCTTCCTTGGCTCCTGTTCTCTTGCTGCGCCGTGCCATCTTGGATTTATAGCTAGACTTGCGGGCGGGACCCACTTTTATAGAGGTGTTCTCAAATGGAGTAGTTGTAACTGTGACCTTGTTTCCACTCTGTGGATTATGTTTATGCATGTGAACCATATTATTCTGTTGACATATTTTGCCTGAAGAATATTACATAAATCTTAAACTGTAGCTAGACATGTAGATAGGTGGATAGATAAGTGTTACCTTCAGGATGAGCTCCACAACCTCTGTATGGACCAGACCATAGACTGACTCCCCATTTACATGAGTGATGAGGTCACCAGCACTAAGCCCAGCCTCCTGAGCAGGACCTCCATCCTCCACGTGCTGTGAAAAGAACAAATTACTTAAATGAAACAGATTTAGACAGAGACAATATTTAACTGTTTGAAAACTCTTATAATAAAACAAAACAAACATCATGATAGCATTGGAGGTATTTCTGATTTTTTCTTGGTGAGCATTAAAAAAACATTACACCCCACAAGCATGGTGTTCCACAAGGCTCAATACTTGTTCCACACCTTTTTTCATTCAATGTTTTTACTCAGCCTGTCATGGTTACTCCTTCAGTCTCTGTTACCATTAACCACCTAGCCAGCAGATGCCCTGTGAGTCGAATGCATTAAAGGAGCAATACTAATCAAGTTGTTTATTATTATTATGACCAAACCAAGACTTTGGGCATACTATAAACTCAGCTCTCTTACCCAAACCATGTGATGAACACTGTAGACATCACTGTCTCCCATGTAGACTCTAATGGCCCGCAGAGTGAACCCGTACTTCTTCCCAGAGCGGTGAATAGTGATTGGAGAATGAAGAACATTGACCATTGGAGAGTAGTCTCTGCTGGGAGAAGAGTCCCGGGAGGAGGGGTTGGATGACAGAGAGCGAGGTGACATGGGGCTCGCCAGAGGGGAGGCACCATGCTGCTCCACTGAGGATAGAGAAGGATGGAGTTAAAATTTCATTACAGGATTTCATTAAGTATGTTGTACAATTCATTTGCTCATACATGTGTCTGTACCTGCAGGAATGATGACGGACAGAGCAGTGGCTGAGGCAGATTTAATCACTTTGGTTCCTGGTCGTGAGCTACGTTTTTCTCCTTCAGCTGAGAGTTGCTGGTGGCGGACTCTACGCAGCACCAGATCGGTGGTGGCTCCACGGGAGCCCTGGGCTTCGGGCAGCCCCAGAGCAGTAGCACTGCCCGCTAGAGGCAAGGATGCATCCGCAGGTCTTAGAAGCTTATCTATGATACAGAAGGAAAAAGAAACCTAATAGTAAATAAATGTTTTTTCAAATTTGCTGTCATCATATACAGGTTTATGTTCTGCTTCCTCCTGGTTTCTTACCTCCAGCCGTGAGCCCGTTGCTGTCTTTAACGTGTGTTCTCAGATCTCCCTGAGAGGGCATTGGTCCCATAGCTCCTTCCAGGGAAGCTCCCCTTGCCTTCACTGGAGGCTGCCTGTTGGATATGGGAAGCTCAGAGTCAACTTCCAGTGGGGAAGCGAAACGATGTGTATCCATGAGGGCAGAAAAGCGTCTTCGGGCCCCTGAAGGTGGGCTTGAGTCACTCTCGGTGAAGGAGGATTCAGAACAGGACAAGCGCTTCCTACAACAGAAAAATAAATCAAAAGATTAGAGGGTTAAAGAACATTAGAAGCATACAGTACAGTCAGTGCCCATATTCTTTACAGAGACCCCTAAAATGGAATCAAAGTACATTTATTGTCAATTTTCAATGTCCTATGTGTTTTCTATGTTTTATGTTACACTCACATTTCAGGAGATCCGGTCCTCCAGCTCTTGTCCCTGAGGGTGACACTTCCCAGACTTTCTCTTTTGGCCATTCGATCCTCTCTGGGGACCTTGTGCTCCCGTAGAGTTACACCATGAGGTTTATGCTCCAGTTGGGATAGATGCTCCATACTGCTGTACACCTTCAGGTCCACAGAACAAATTCATCAAAACCTCTGGTTGCATTGTTAAATGGACTGAGGAATAACCATTGTAACTTGAAACGTTATCAGACAGAAGTAGAAAGCAGTTGCCAATAATGCAGTTATCAGTTCTGACCTTGCTGAAGCGGGGGGAGCAGGATGAGAAGCGATGTATCTCCACAGGCTCATCATCATTGGTATCATCTTCATCATATGAATGCACATGATGGTAGCGTTCAGAACGAGCTGAGGAGGATGGCAATGAAAGCTTTAAAATGGGTACAAATTTAGACGACAGTGACTTTATCTTTCCCTCTTTGTTCTTTTCTGCCGATCTCACTATTTATACAATTGCAAATTATTAGATATGACACCAGTGAAACAAAAGCAGTTGCATTCCGCCGAGGTCTTACCTAATAATAAGTTGCAAACTCAAAAGCCCCCCCCCAACTAATGTTGCACTGACACATTCAGGTCTAAAAATGTGCAGCCGCTCTGGATTTACAGTGTTTGTCATAGTGAAATGCGAGAACCAGAAGACCCTGAGCTGTATTGTTGACTAAGATGTTCTTAAGCCCAAAGGGATCCGTGGTCTGTTTCCAAAATCAAACTTTTCCAGACACCTCAGCAGACCCAGAAGTAGGCTTACTGTCAAAATAACTGGTGTCTTCCTCTGACTCCAGGTGAGGGATGAACTCCGCCTTCTGTCTCAGGAGGCTGTTCCAGTCCACCTCAGTGAAGAATGAGTGCTGCTTCACTTCAAACGCTCCCCCTAGAGGGCAGAGGAAGGAAGAGAAGGATATATAGAGAGAAACAGCGGAAACAGACAGACAGGTAGCACCGGCAAGTTATGGCACTCTGACTCTGACAGAGTTTTTTTTTTTTTTTGGTAAACTGAATCTATCTGAGTCTATCTGCGGGATGACAGTCAGGTGTAAATCGATGCACACCAGGATTAGGGGAGACCGGGGTTGGTTGTCACAGTGCTTTTTACAGCCACACCAGAGGGCGCTGTGACATGATGTTGATATTAACTTTTAGCCCTGACATCCTGTTCATTTTGCACTACCCATTTTCTTTTTTCGAACATACACAAAACATTGAAGTGAGGAGATATTTTATCATTTTTATGGGTCAGAGTAAATTTTCATGTTGGTGTTTTTGTGTCAACTGCTTGTCTGTTAGTAGTCTATTGAAAATAAAACACTTTTTAAAAAGTCAAAGGTACGTAGCCCTTGATGGGTCATCTTTTAGCTAGCAAGCTAAAGCTATGTGGGAGCTAGCTTAACATGTTCGTTAAGAGGTCAGTTATGGATGGTTGTCTCATTGCTCGTTGTCACATGTTGTCACGTGACAACCAACCCCTAAAGTTTGAGAAATTATTTTTTTAGCTGATGATATGCAGACAGTGACATTTTTTGTTTTTTATTGGTAGAATGGTGAGGCAGGTGAAGCTAGCAGGCAAGAGCATACATAGCACGGCTAAAGACTTCAATGTTAACTACAGGACATTGACCCGTTACTGCCAGAAAGTGTCCAGTGATGACGTAGGGGCAGGGCACTCCATCAGTGCCAGTTGGCTACATAAAAACTTCGCCAGGTTTTAAGCAATGACCAAGCAAACCAGCTAAAAGGGCCTCTGATATCTTCTACAGTCTTGCACCCAAAGAACTCCGTGGTCTGGCTTTCCAATATGCAGTTTCACAGAACATCATTATTCCAAAGTCCTGGAGTGACACTAGTCACTTTTTTAGCACTGCAAATGCTTTCATTTTACTTCTCATTAAAGATAATTCCGATAACTGTTCACCTGCATCAGTCTTAATGTTTAAACAGAAGGGGCATTGATGACAGCTATTATAGAAGTGGTATTCATTTCAAAACTTATTTGGTGTGTCTGGCTTAAAAAACAAAAAAGTTACACATCTTTAAAAATTCTAATTTATCACTGAAACCCTATTGAACCTCCATAGGGACAACCAACCCCATACCCTGTGACAACCGACCCCATGATGGGGTCAAAACTTATTTGGTGTGTCTGGCTTAAAAAACAAAAAAGTTACACATCTTTAAAAATTCTAATTTATCACTGAAACCCAATTGAACCTCCATAGGGACAACCAACCCCATACCCTGTGACAACCGACCCCGTGATGGGGTCGGTTGTCAATTGTGTCTGAGTGTCTTTCATAGTGAATTGCTTCTTGTTGGAATAAGTTCTAAAAATAAAAATGATACCAATTTCAAGCCAAGAACTTAAGCTTTCATTTAATATAAGAATTACTAATAAAAGTTTTTTTGAAGATGAGCAATTCATACATGAGTAAAAAGTGTGACAACCATCCCCTATATATCTGCAGTTGCGCAGGGACAGGGAAATATTGTGGCGTATCTCAGCTAATTAATAACAGTTGGACTAGTTTGCCAAAAGTAAGAGATAACACTAAATAGTTGAAATTGACAGCAAAACATAATGAATAAACAGTTTGAATAGTTAGATGGCTAATGGGCAAACTAAATAAAAGTAATGGAAGAGAGTTTACAATGTAAGATAAGTATAATGGATTAATATCTAAAGTAGCTAAATAATTGGAGGTAAAAAGAAACAAGTTACAATGACTGATCTAGGTGACAGACCTGTTCCCAGTCGAACCATTGGATTTGTCTGCAGGAGGGAAGAGATGAGGTGCTGGGCATCTAGAGGGAGAGCTTCATCCCCATCTGGCCAAACTATGTCATCTACAAAGCACAGCAGACAGAGTGGGGAGAAGGTGAGGAAACCCATTTTTGGTTGAGAGAAGTCAAAACTAAATCAAATTTGTGTAGTCTGTTAGCAGTGTGCCATGGGTATAAATCCTCCGCTAAAAATACTGGTCTAGCTCAGACTGTTGGTCCCCCACCTGTGATGACCTGTCCAAACAGCTCCTCGGGAGTGTCTCCAAAGAAAGGCACGCAGCCCACCAGGAACTCATAAAGGATGATGCCCATAGCCCACCAGTCCACTGGTTTCCCATAACCTTGTCGAAGTATAACCTCAGGGGCAATATACTCTGGAGTTCCACAAACCTAAAAGAGAATCACTTTATTTAGTTGTTATTGTATTTCATGACTCCAAGGTGTGTAGATTAAATGAAATTACATCAAGACAACAGGTTTGTAAATTTTTGCGACAACTAACATTTCTGTTGCATCTAATTTATCCTCAGTATTTTAAAGTCTGTTTTTGAATTCAGACTATGGTTATTCCAAACCCACTAGCAAAGTACTAAGCAGATGGCTTTAAATTCTAGCTGTAGTAATTTAAAATTATATAGTAGCTTAGTGAGAGTTAGTTGACCCTGAGTTGGAGGCACATATGAATGGAGCATGTGTATTTGTGCCAAGCAGATCACTCCAGAGATGCCAAGACAAAGATGAAAGGCTGAGCGTGTTCATGTGCAGATGGGTGTGCACTGAATACTGATTTCTGGCTGCCATAATGCTTACACCAGAAACAATGAGGCTTAGATTTAGAACATGAGCAGTAAATGGAAGGCTTGGGAAAATAAACCTAAACGAAAACAGAGATGATTAGAATAACTGAGGAAATACTGGCCTATTGTTCTGCCAACTGTTAATGGCCAAATTTTTTCATGCCTCAGATAAGCCTGGCACACAATGACAGGGAATATTTTTGCATAGAAATGAAGACATCAAAGGATGTTTCACATTTCAACTTTGCTTGGATCATACTGTTTAATAGTGCCAGAAAACACATATACAGACATATATGTGATCCTTTTAATCATTTGAATTCATTTAAATTTACACAAGACACAATTTAATTAGAAGTGTAGGTAGATTTTGTGACCTAAATAAATTGTCAATGCAAAATATGGAAGTTATGGAAGCAAAGAATTGTTTCAAATGAATAAGGATTTGCATGTACAGCTCTGCTATTTTCCTGTGATACCTGTTTATCCAGGAACTCCCGAGTATCCTTCTCTATGTGTCCTTCATATAAGTTGGTGGTCAGGCTCATCAGACCCATCTTAGACAGGCCAAAGTCTGTTAGCTTGATGTGACCCATTGAGGTAATCAACAGGCTGAGAAGAGAGACAGCAAAGTAAATTTTGAGTCATATAAGTTTTATATGCAGGGTATCATTTTGAAACAGGGATGTGACAGCAACCAAGGCAAGCAATGTACTGCTACATTTTAGATCATCCCTCAGTATCAGTTTGGTGAAACCTGAGTGTCTTACTTGTCAGGCTTGAGGTCTCGGTGCACAATTCCATAGTTGTGTAAGTACTCCAGTGCTAGGACTGTCTCTGCAAAGTACATGCGTGCCATTTCCACAGGCAGAGCCCCGATGTTCTTCAACAGAGTTGCACAGTCTCCACCTGCAAGATGAATTAATTACTACATCTACTCTTGCTGCTGACATTAGCAGTTACAACAAATGTCTCCTGGTATCACTTGTCCTCAAACATTTTAGTTTCCTCTAAGATGAAAGTAAAACATCACTTTGTGATTGCGATTATCTGCATTCAGATGACTTTGCATTTCGTTATCTTGCAATCAAGGATATCTGACACATGAGAACTAAATTTACCCCAGTAAAGCCCAGTATGGTCATATCACTCACCAATAAGTCTTAAACATATATATGGACATCCAATAGACAGGCTCCAATCCCTCAAATATCTATTGGGTACAGCTATAATAATGTAGTAGTGCTGTGAGATATTTAGCCACCATGTCTGAGTGAAATATATCAGTGACTTAAAAGACTTAAAACGATTATATCAATGTTGACAAAATAATGAAAGAGGGAAGTGTTTGCCTGGTGAAAAGATTTTCATGAATTTGATCCAGACATTCATGAAACACTCAAGATGAATTTTAATGATTTGGTTTTCTCCAAAATTTTCATCTCACTCCCAAAATGACTAAATACAATTAAAGTCAATGACGTCTAATTCAGCAAAAAATATTTACCCTACCAGGAGGCTACACCAGTAGAGCATTCATGTACTGACACACTCACCTTCTACGTACTCCAGGACCATGCAGAGGTGTCGACGCGTTTCAAAGGAACAGAACATGGAGACAACAAATGGATTCTCTGCAAAGGTGAGGATGTCTCTCTCCACAAAGGCCTGCTGGATTTGGTTCCTCAGGATCAGGTTTTGCTTGTTAATCTTCTTCATGGCAAATCGCTGCCGTGTCTCAAGATGACGCACCAGGTAAACAGCACTGGCAGACACAGCGGAGCACACACGCACACATTATCACACATGGTTTTCACCCTGTGGTTGTATGAATCATAATCATATCCTCACTAAGAGAGTAAACAGGACCCCCTAAGGCTGTACACACCCGTATGCTCCATTACTGATCAGCTTGATGGTCTGGAAATCTGCTTCTCCTGGTGGTTTCATTGCTCTGATCTTCCCCTGTAGATAAAAGATCAAAGTGCTGCTGAAAAAAATTGTCCCACTCACTTACAAAGTATTAATATAATCTCTGCTATACTACATAGTTTGTTCTATGTAAAAAACTAAAACAACAAAACAACAACAACAATTGCAAGCAAAACACGGAAAACAAGTAACTGAAAAGCTGTTTCGGTTCATAACTTCCCTGCCCTCATTGAATTCTTTTTTTTTTTCTTAGTTTAATTTTGGCATCTCTTGGCAGGCCTAATGCTGGAGGGATGGCCCAGAGTTTCAAGGAGGGGAGGTATCTTGGTTCTTGTTCTTCAGCACAAATTAGCTACATTAGACTGATAAATGCTTGTATGCCAAGTCATTAGTTGATGAAGCAGACATTTCAGTGGAAGGAACAAGGACCTCAACAAGGTCAGACATTTTACTGTCACTGTGAACAGGTAGGAAAATGATGGATGTAGGTAAAAAAGGGGGATTGACGCCAGGGATTCATTTGGGTCTCACCTCTGTTGAGTCATCCGTTTCAGGTGTCAGTGGTCCCTCGCTGTCGTAACTATCAATGTTTACCATCTCTGATGACAAATACATGACAGTTTCAATGGTTTGGCAGTTCATTTATTTTTACTTCAACCTGACTTTCCTTCTTTCTCTCACCTTCAATAGGGTCTCTGGTGAGTCCCAGTTGGCTGATGATGTAACGAGGAATGTCTGTCTTCATCAGATGACCCTCCTTGGCGTGATCCTCTGCTGCCTCCAGCAGATGGTAGAACTCCTCCGGGTTAAATTCCTAGAGACCAGGAAATAAGACCTTAAGCCGATGATGTAATCCGGTGGATGTTTTTGGAGCTCCTCCATTAGCATTGGAAGAATTGCATTAGATTCTTTGCTGCAGGCTGGTTGAATTATTATTTGAGTTACTGTGTCAAACTTGTTTTTAATGTAAATGAGAGAGTGTTTTTCACATTTAAGTAAAAACATCCTGGCTGTCTCTGGTGGTTGTTTCATGATGTACCGGCTCTGGAGCAGCTCCAGGATTTGTTTCTGGAAGAGACTGTCTCTGCTGCCTTTTTCCATTTAAAGCTGCACTTTAAAAGGTTTATGCTCAGCTCAAATCACTGGTACAGGGTCAGAAGATGACAAACTGCAAATGGTGGAAATACACTATTTGCCACAGGACCACTTGACTAGTGCGGGGTTATAATTGCCCCATAATTCTCAGCCTGTGAGGACAGAGTTGACATCATGACTTTTCTCACAAATATGATTTTTCACAAAAAGTATAGCAACACAAAGAATACCATTTGAGCAAAACATTTAGTGTTTTTCCTCATAAGGCCACAATCAAAAGCTCTCTCAATCACTTTGATTCATTTGCCACTCTCACTGGTGTGTACACTATCAAAGCCAGATGAATAAAATACACAAAAATCTATTTTTCTCTCCCACCCTGATTATTTCTACCTCTCCTTTTTGTTCCTGTAAAACTAGATGCATTATCTTTTAAATGCAGCTGATTCCCTGACCATCATATATAGGTGGGCTCTTTTTTAAATTTCAATTGTGCATTATTATTATCAACTTACTTGAGCTCTTTTTTTCAGTGAGTTCTATTTAAACGCCATTTTCAATTAGATGCTATAAAAATGTATATTATTATTATAGGGCGAGGGGTGTGGCAGGAATTTCCTTTACATTTCCACACAGAACACTTGAGTTCTGATCATTTTCTTGCTGATCCACCCTGGATGATTGTGGTGTAGTCGGAGGTGAACAGTCCTTTTGACTTGCTCATCACACTGTATTTCTTGAACAACACTCACTTTTGCATAAACCAATCAAGCCAGCACTGGATTGACATCTCTCCCCTGTCATAAGTGTATCATGCCCACATATTCACTCAGAAATATGTCAGAGTGCTGGACCCCCTTGCTGCACTTCATCCCCATGCCAGATATTAAGCTTGATATGTTGTATTGCAGTGGAGACTTTCATCTATCATACCAATAATGCAACTCCAGGCTTCTGATCCAGACCCGATCGCTTAACGTTGCCAAAAAACATGCCATGCATCACACACATTGTAATCCAAATGCGGTGATATGCAGAAAATAAGGTAGATTAATCAATTCTCCACATCACTCTTTCAGCTGTCATTTATAATCAGAGACGCTGTCAGTATGGCATGACTCATCGTGGTGGGCGGGCACAAGATTGATACGCCGTTATGAAACACAGTCACACTGGGGCACCAACTGACACAAACACACACATTGGTATCGTCCAACTTTAAATGACACCATGGTCACGGTCTGTCTCAGTCAGACTGGAAGGCAGCGGGGGGCTGTTGCCTGGTCTTACTGTGGCAGGGCAAATTTTAATCTAAATGCAAATGTCTTTACCACCCAGACAGACTGGACTGGCTCTTATACATCAGTATTAGCTTGTTTTGATTTTCTACCCCTGCTGTGCAATATGCAAGAGCGCTTAAGTGCTTATAATGGGATAGCAAATGAGTATCTGTGCTCATGTTTATTTAAAGAAAATCTATTTTTCTCAATCTTTTGTGGTGAAGGATTATGAACTGTAGTATAATTTGTCCCTATTGGTAAATACTGAAAATAATGTGCGTTAGCTTACCAAACACTCCAGAAGCCTTGCAGGCCGTGAGATGATGATGAGAAGCTTCTTCACCAACTCTGTGACGAAAGCCATCTCAGGGCTCTCTGAACGCTCAAAGGCCTGACAGAGTGAAGCATGCAAACAGATAGAAATACAGAGAGAGAGAGAAAATGTTTAATCAAACATGTGAAAATGCATTGGCAAAAGATACAAAAGAGAGACAACAAGAAAGACAGAGTGACAAATACAGAGACAAGTACTCAAAGCTGTGATGTGAAGATATGAGGGTACTTGATCATAAACAGCACAGCGGATGCAATCAAACCCAAACTGACCAACCCATACAAATCACAACAATCTAATCAAGCTGACAAAATGGGGTTGGTGATGAAATTCCTTGATACCTGTTATCTCCTCTGGTAAATCATGAGCACATTTAGCTTCCATTTACCGCTATCATTTCAATCATGTCTCTCACCAAAGGCATCAAGTGTTTGAATGAAATCAAAGATGGGCTGAATCTCTCCATCAGTGACTATCCACAGCATCACTTCTTCCCAACTCAAGTGACTGTGCTTTACTCCTGATTGTCGATGAAGTGCTGTGCAGCTTGGAACTGGCTATCATTAGTCTTTGACAGCAGGTTGACTGACTTCCTGTGTTGCAGTGATACAGTGATATGAAATCATGGCTAGTGGACGTACCAAAATTTTACAAGTAGCTGACATAAATAAGGGTCAGAAGTGCGTGTGGTTCAACCTATATATATATATATATATATATACACACACACACCTTTAATGCTGCAGACACATTAAAAAAGCTTTGTACAGCTGAACTACAGACTTAGATTATATTGCTCTGTGGTTAGGTTTATGTCACTGACCCATTTCACATTACATGAAGTAATTATTTACTTATTCATATATGTTTGTGCTTCAAAAATCTTTCTAGAAGCAATTTGTTCCATAATATCTAAAATTCATAATTTAGAAGTAAGTAATTATTTGCACACATGTAAGAAATTTACAAAGCTAAGCTACCATGTAGGTATGACGTTTGATATGCAGGTCTGTTGCAAACAAGCATATTAACTATTAGTACTTCTGTCAGCGGGTAGTTTGCGTTGTATCTTTTTTAACTCACATCATGAAGCAGCTTCTCCAGATTCTGCTGCAGCTCAAAGAAGTAGACAGAGGTGATAAGACCCTCACGAGCTTTGGCCAGGCAGTCTCTGGACAGCTCAGCAATCTGGTGGTGGATGAAGCTGAGGACTCCATCAGCTAGTGGAAGGACATTTTCAGGAGAGAAAGCTTGGATGAACTCAGCCAGCCTCCCCTCCATCTGTGCTGTGGCCTGGTGGAGAACAAATGGTGGTTGGCATGAAATGAGAGGGGATGATTTGTTAGGAAAAAGAGAAAAAAAAAAAAAATCATGTCTAGGAAGTAACTGAATTCCTTTTGAAGGTCCAGAGGTGTGTGACAGAAAGTAAGTACAAGTGATTTCATTTGCGTTCTTTCCATTTGACTTGTGTGAGAAGAAGCCAAAAGAGCTTTTATCTCAGCTAAAGTCCAAAATATAATGCCTTATTTCCTATTATTGCCTTATTAAGGCCCGATTTTTATCACTGAGGAAGCTTTCAGCCCATTTCCTTTTGATACGAAGCTGAGCCCACCAAGAGAGAAAATTGGACAAACTATGGCAGCTTTAATAAGCGTGGTGAATAAACAGGGCAAACCTGTCAGGGCTTAACAGTGTCACATAATTTTATTCGCTGTGGTTTACTAACCCGGGAGCATAGCTCCTTTTTCTTACTGAATTTGGATTTATGGTATCAGACATTCATACACACAAATCTCTGACGCATTCAATCAAATTATATTCCTTTTTTAAAAATTATATTTCTCTAGTATTGGAGTTCTGACCTAATGCGATTAGTTACAGTTATTGTGGATTGCGCAATTATTTGAATTCACTATAGGTTAAAGGATTTGCTGTTATCAAATATGCTGCTGATCCTGTGTCATAAAAACCCCCAACTCTTTAACTTTGTGTGCGTGTGTGTATCTCACCTTTGGAAAGCGCTCTTTGTACACATGGTTCATCATGACTATCTCATTATCATAGCAGGAGGAGGAGCGTCCTGGGCTAAAGGTGAAAGCAGAGAACAAGCTAATGTAGCAAAAAGGATTTATTCATATTCCCTGTTCAATGTGATAAGCAACATAATGTGAACTATCCTTGAGATTCAGCAGATTTAGTACTAAAAATAAACCAACAATTGTTAAAGTGAGGCTGTGTAACTTCTGAAAGAAAAAAACCCCCCAAAACAAAACAGCTTGCTTCCTCAATAATGGAAAGTTTAATTTTTATGTGGTAAAACTCACTCTGCTACAGCCAGTTTGTTCTGGCATGACCAGCAGCATGTGGAAGCTAATACTAGACACCTGCTAGTTCTGCCTGGTAACCTAAATATAGGTGTTAATTAGTAGATGCTAAAACATACACAACAAAAAACAGCAACACATAGAAAGACAAAATACAGAGACAAAGTCAACAAACTGTCCATTACAATAATATCTACCAAAAGTTTGTTAACACTATATAAGGTACTGTTTTAGTCATCCTTTTTCTCTATATCTTCTGTGATTTATAGTCGTCTTTAATCTAAAAATCACACATTAAAAGAGAAAAGTTCAAGAAGTGGTTATATAAAAGTAATAACAAGATTGAGCAGCAGTCCCCCCCCCCCCCCCCGTAAATCTGCTTGGACAGTGTCCTTTTAAAAAGAGGATAGTGTTGAATCTTGTGGGTGCTGCTGCTGCTGACCTGAGACTGCGGGAGCGAAGGCGCATGTGTGGAGAGCTGCGGCCTCCATCATCATCCGTGATGCTCTCCGTGCTGCCAAAGTGCTTGGATAAGAAGTGGAGCTCATCCATGGTGGGCTGGAAGGGCAGCTGGTGCAGCCGCTCCTGAGAGGAGCTGGACGACTGATAGAAGGGAGAGAGGAAGGGGAGCGAGTGGAGGAGACAGAGGAAGCCGAGGGGAACGGGGGAGAATTAGGAAGATGGGAAAGAGGAGGGGAGAAGTTGGCAGATAAGGAAAGGAACAATAATATTAGTATGGATGGAGAGTGAGTTGGATGAGTCAAAGAGAAAAAGTGCCCAAAAAATTGAAATCCAGGACCTAATTTATTGTATATATTTAGTTTCTACCTGAAGTCTAATATATGAAGCACATCATTCTCTGAAAGCTAAATCACATCACTGTCTTAGTACGATAGTTGTTCCTTGCAGAGCTAAAATGTTAATGCAGTTGTCCAGTTGGCCTCAGGGTCAGACCCATGAACCTTATCTCCCCGCCTCATTCGCCTTCATCTAAGCAATGAGACCTGGACCTCCTCTATTCACTTTGTGAATCCAAAGATCGATCAAACACAATCAGACTGGACAGTGTGGCTGGAGGAGTGGATAGACTTCATTTTTCTGTGTCTCATGTATGTCAAGGGTCTGTAGTTGTGCTTGTATTTCTGTTTCCTCTCTCTTTATAAGAATTTAATTGCTATTGCGTTTTTATACCTCAATTCTCAAAAAGGGACATGCCATGCCAGTAAATCTGAGGCATAATTTGGAGTGAGGCAGTTTAAGGCCACAAAAGTCAGTCGCAATAAAAATTTTCAGAATCAATGTGAAATTTAACAGGGCACCAGTGCAGAGATCCAACGTGACTGTACCTCTTTGTTCAGGTATTAGGACGAGCTGTCGTATTTTGTACTAGCTGAAGACAGATGGAGGGAAGTCTGGCTGATATCTGAATAAAATGCAACACACTAAACCAAAGAAGAGATAGATTTAGAGAGAAAGTCTGATCTCGCTTTCTTCTGAGAAATCTGCATCTGATGTTTGTACTAATGCAGACTTGTTTACTTTTCATTGATATGCCCAATTTCTTTTTGAGCAGAAGAAAAAAAGCAAAAGCAAACATGTCCCACCTGTTCACATCCTGGCTATCGCATGCTGGTCTTGAGGTGGCTTCTTTGCGTTAAAAGGAATTATTGGGAAATGTGGTGATGTCTCTGTGGAGGGTTATTACTAGTTGCTAGTTAGCTTAGCTTTGGAGACAGACAACAGTTAACTTGGCAAAGGTGTAAAAATCCACTTACTAGCACCTTTCCATTTCTTCATTGAATAGAAATAGATCTAACATTTATAGTAAGTGAATGGTTGGTTAGCTTTCAATATCTAAGAATGATTGAATGCAATTTTTATTACTGTAAGTAATAAAATAAGTACACAGAGACAGTCTTCTGTTCAGTGAGGGGACCAGTGGAAAGATCTTCAGTCCTAATCATGAAGGTCTGAGAATTTATTTCAGCGAAATATCTTTTGTTTCTAATGATAGCTTATAGATACATTTAGCTCATGATTAAATTACTGTGGAATATAATGTTCTTGTCTTCTCTATGCCACATCTCTCATGAAACTCTTATCCCACTGTCAGACCATTCATCACTTTCCCTTCCTGCCCTCTACCCACCAAGCATTTAATCCTCCATCTACAGCCACATGGAGAGAAAGAACCAGGCCTCTGACGTTTAAGTTATGCAACTAGACAGACAGGAAGCAAAAAAAAAAAAAAAAAAGGTACAATACTGAATATGGATAATCATAAAAAAATGTGAGTGTGTTTTTAAATCAAAAAATTTTGAATTAGATGGGGGAGTTTAATTTGTGCTAAAAACAACAATGCTAAATTATGAACATGGAGTGAAACAAGCAGTGAAAATATGGCAATGCATGCAAAACCCAGCTCGAGAGATTACATCATGGCCATTTATGTCCGCGATTCCCAACATCTCTGTTTGACGTGCAGTCAGATTAGTTCCTATCTTCAGAGCACTAGATATGTGGTTTCATTTATTCTCATTTAAGGAGCCATTTGTAAGTTTTCTCTGCTGCCAAACATTGCAAGAGCTTTGATCATCGTTCTTCCATTACGCCTCCTGAGCAGTTTCATCTTCAGGGCACATTAGAAGCTGCAGGGAGTTGCTATTAAAATATCAAGATGCGCCAGGGCAAGCTGGTTAGCATGCTAACTTCAGTATAAGGAAAGCCTTTCCACCAGTGCAGACAGTGCAGACATCGTGATAGGTAAAGAAATTAACTATGTGGCACTAGCAAAGTAGAAAATAACATATTTAAAAGATTATTCAAAACTAATAATTATTTCCAAGTAAACATTGTTACTGTCTCATATGAAGGTGAAGGTGGAGTATGCATTTATACCACGATCACTGGCAGTGGCAGAAGGGCCACATTATTTTAATTGTTTAATTATTACTTGATTCTATCAATTTTTTATTTATTTTTTTTGCTACTATTCTCTGCTACTTGGACTCACAGCTGACTCGGTTTTATGAGCAGCCTTTTGCAAATATCCCCTGGAAATGACAAACAGCCCCTGGGGACCTAATAACCCTGGTGGGAAACCATTGATTTTAGTGAGTGGAAGTATTTACCGTAGAACTGGGAGTGTTAGTGCCGTATCCAGAAGAGGGCAAAGATGCTAAAGACCATCGTCGCCCATCCGCTCTGTAGAGAAAACAAATGTGATGTTAAAACCTGATGTAATTACAGTTTGTCATAAAAACATATGAGAGCATAGATCATAGCTATGTTAATATTGTTATTAGTCCTAAAAAGCTATGTTCTTTTTTAAATACTTCACAGATAGCAAATGTGACTGTAATACAAAAATCCTGTCTTATTTTAACATACTGTGGCAACCCATCTCAATTTCAGCAGCACTAAAATAAAATTCATTCAGCAGAGCGGTGACTTATAGCATATCAAGGTTGTCCCTGGAGCCTTTCTTAGTGACCAAGACCCATTCATTGTGCTTCTGTATGCAGTGATTGCACAGTTACAGGCAAGGAGACAGATTTGATAAATGAGGACAGAGGAACTACTGAAGCACTAAGCTGACTGAGGGGGCAGAGGGAGATACATACATCTCTGCCTATAGAGCACATGGGTAATGTATCCATATTATGGACTGGCCATTACTTTAGAAGCTCATTAGCTTCAGTCAGGTTCATCTTATATAACGTATAAGGCTTTCAATTATGTCTTATGATTTTGATGCCAGTTGTTATTTTATTTTCACTTCTTATCAATTTAATATCTTCTTTTGTGTATGTCCAATTCATTCAAATCTCAAAGCTGTTTACTTTAAACCATGGTCAGCAAAAGAAAATAAGATACTGCATTAAAGTTTCCATGACCAGAGTGACAACAATAATAATAATAATAATAATAATAATCTCTGCCCAATATGCATATTGTCAAAATCTGAATCAGAAAAACTTTATTAATCACACACACACTCAACCCTCCTGCCACCTCACAAGAACAGTGTGAGTACCTGGACCTACTGTGAATGTAATGGCTTGGCCCTCAAACATGACTCAGCCTGTGACAACACCAGGACCTGTGAATGGACAAGATGCTTTCTGCTCCCCAGGATGCATGAGACCTCACACACCTAAAGATCAAAACCTCCTCCGTCCTCAGATCCTCACTTGTTCTCTCTCCTTCTCTACCTTTGTCTTGGCTTGTATCTCACACTCTCCTGTCTCACCCCCTGTCTTACTCCCAGCTCTGAAGTCAGAATGAACACATGAAATCGCGCTCAGAATATGTAGTGATATAAAGCAGTGACCTTCTGGAGGAAGCAAACGAGAAGTGTGCCGGGTTGCTGGGAGAGAAGTTTCGTGGGCTGTCCAGGGGGCTGCTTCCTGGAGACACAAGACACACACAAAGGATGAGACAGCATATCCACAACCACATAACATAAGTTTATTTCCATTCATTTCTATTTTTGTTATGTTGCTGAGTGAAATATTGTCCATTGACTTGTTCTCTAACAGAGACAAAATTGATATGGAAAAGGATTATGTCACGAAAAACCCAAACCAAATGACCACATGAAAGGCTGAAATCTTACATTGATTTCCATTTTGCCATTCAAGGTGTGGCACTAAAGATGATTCTCTTCATTATGATAACCTGACTTTTCACAATTAAGGGGCAGGGTTAAACAGGGTAAAATGTTCCAAACCATAAAGGCCTGCCATTGATTTTCAGACTAATGAGTGAGCCTTCTTCTGTGGACAGGAATGTGGGTGTTTTAATCAATGGACTGAAAGTTTCATTGGTGTGTTTTTTCTGTAGATGGATGAATCCACCCAGAAAGTTTAAATGAGCAGCTCAAGTATGAAAAGTAACAAAGCTGAAGCTGCATTTTATATCCATCGGTAGTCACTTAGTTAATGAATTACATCCACTTTGGGGCTTTTTTTTCTCCCTCTTTGCAAACTAGAAAATACAACTTAGGTGTGATATGTACCGAGGTGTCCAGGGAGGGGCAAAGGGGAGTGTGGGCGAGGCAGCGTGGGTGAAGTGGTGGTCAGGATGAGACTTTTCCTGTTGCTTGTACGACAACTACAAGGGAGAGAGAGAGACACACACAAATTATTACAAACCAACGTGTTAAAGTCAGAGCAGCCGAATGGTGTCTGAGGCCAGTATCCTGTGCCGACTGCATGTTAAGGTGTGGGAGGAGCAGACACGAGCACATCCATGGCTCACTGCACGCGCACAACAGCAATAAAGTGGATTCAATTTCCTCAGTCATCCATCCCTGTCTGCTTCTCTCAGCCAAGATAAGAGAAGAGGGCAGGCAGGGTAAAATGAGATGACAGAGTGGGAAAGTTGCAGAGAATAGTGGCAACAAGGGAGAAGCAAAGACGATGGGGATCATAACAAATGGACAATGTTCCCAGAAAAAAACACAATATAATGCAAAACTTCAGCTTTTCCATGACCTCAGTTAATTGTGTTTGGGGCACTTAATAGTAGTCACTACCACAATGAATCACCTCAGCTCTGCCTGCAGACTGCACATGACACTATTGTACCAAACTCACACACCATTAGGCAGTGAATTAAACATGTTTTTTATATATGGCAGATGCACTTATTTTATTACAATATTCAGGCTGCAGCAGCAAAAACCATTCAAAGGCTTTTTAAACAGCACAGTCTGGTTTCCAGGGCGGCGTGAACAAGCAAAAACTATGCAAATAGCAACAACTGGGAACAAAGAAGATAGAACAAACATAATGCAAACAGCACAATTACATCTTTGCTGATGAAAAGAATAGTTGGCGTCCCCCTTTCCTCCTCTATGTCGCCCAGTCACATGGGTGACACACTATTTCTACACACACTCACATGCTGACACATACACCTTCATTGACAGTGCAGCTGACTGAACTTCACAACACCTGAATGATATCGAAACACAAAAAAAGATTCTCAAATTACTACCATACAATCCTAAAACAAAAAGAATTTCAACTTAATTATAAAATGTTAAAAACACTCATACTTTACTGCTATAAGCTTCTGCTCTAAAATCCCCAGTTGTGCCTGTGGATGTTGATGAACACGCTGCTTGTGGCAGCTTCAACACCTGTCATCTTTACTTACTGGACAGCACTGGGACACCGTGACAAACTGTCAGCCAGGGGATCTAAGAAATCATCCATTTCCTCCCCTCCATTATTAGTGTACTGTGATAGACTGTATGGGTGGAAAGCAAAAGTAATAAATAATAATAATAATAAACCAATTTTATATAGCACCTTTCATGAAACCCAAGGTCACTTCACAATAACAGACAACCACAAAATAACATGACATGAACAAACACACAACTAGCTGGGAAAGGCCAGCAGAAAAAGGTGCCTCTTCAGCTGTGATTTAAAAGAGTCCAAAGTTGGTGCCTGGCGAATCTCCTGCGGGAGCGAGTTCCAAAGGGTGGGAGCTGCCGCACTGAAGGCCCTGCTACCAAAGGTTCGCCTTCTGGTGCGGGGAATGGAGAGGAGGCCCAAGTCCATAGACCGCAGGTTCTGGGAGGGGTGGTGAACATGAAGGAGGTCTGTAAGGTACTGAGGAGCAAGGGTGTGCAGAGATTTGTAGGCGAGGAGGAGAAGTTTGAAGGTGATCCAGAACTTAACAGGAAGCCAGCGCAGTTGTTTGAGAGTGGGGGTGATGTGCTGCCAAGGTTTAGTGTGAGTGAGAACCCTGGCAGCTGAGCTTTGAACATGTTGAAGTCTGTCCAGAGTTTTATTGGTGACCCCGTACAGAATGGCAAAACTAAAATCTGTATCTGTTTACACCACATAAATAACTGAATTCAGATCACTGGAGGTGGGCGGGGCCATTATGATTAAAACAATCATTTTAATATAATTTTATGGCTGTAGATTGTAGCTGTAAACAGAATATAGACTGACAAACATTTAACTTGACTTAATACCATATCAAATAAAAATAAAAATAAAATCTGGGTGCGTAAGGATGGTCAGCTTAACGGTACCTCCCTTTTCAATCTGCTTGAGGCTTGTGGTTGCATTATGGCAATCTTTGGATAAGGCAGGAAAATGTGATAATGCGATTTAAAAAAAAGACAATATCTCTTTTTCTGTAGTATTAACTTAAACAAACAAGCTAACAGAAAACCTGTCTATTGCGTGTCAACAATATACTTACTATTCAGTGGCAAAACTCCTCTTTTTTTAGCAATAATCTGGCAATAATCTGACACGTGTGTGTGTGTTCAACAGCCTGTAAGGTTCAAGAAAGCCTCTCTCTCTTACTTTCATCAGATCAATAATTGGTTGCTCAGTGTGAAGGCAGGGATTTAAACAAAGACAGACCAAGCAGCAGGAATAGTGTTTGTTAATGGATTCTCAGTGCTGCAGGATATCAGTGGAGTTATGCTGGAAACACACAGCCTTGAACTTCCCTCCTGTACAGCTCATAAATAAAAAGCTATCAGTGTTCAAAACTATGTGTTCACATTATAGACACTGCCTGACATGTATTTACTTTACTCATCCAGCAGGTACACGGCTGCTGATCATCCAGAGACCAAATCTCTGATGGAAGTTTGGTGCTTGTGTCTTGCTTGATGGCCATTCAAGATCAATGGAAGGGAGGGTGAGATACACTCCAGTGCACTGGGCTTTGCTGGTTGCAGACGGCTGGAGACTGGGATTTAGGTATGGAGGAAATGGAAGGAGATGTACAGACAGATAGGGGTTTGCTAGAAGAAGCAAGACAAGATATCCAGATGACAGGTATGTCTGCAAATTCAGTGGATAAAAACGAGAAAAACAAGAATAATGATGCAGTTTGAAAGCGCTTCAAGGGATGCTCATCCCCCTACACATGTGGAAAGCACAACCCAGTTTTTTCCCCACTGTTACACATGCACATGTATATCTTCACACTGCACAAAGACGGACGGACTGCGTAAACAGTGCACGTGGGGAAATATTGTTCACTGTAAGCATGAGCAGATGACACAGAGGGGGGGAAAACATGGCTTTAAAAAAAGCCAGACAAATAGGAGCCTTCATCCTCTGCATGTTATTACTCCTCCCTCTACTTAACCACAGGGGGACTATTATTATTGATAAAACCCAAAAGACCCTTTCATAAGACCACAAATGCAGCTGTGATGTACAAAGTCAAATGGAAGTAGATGTGAGGCATAGGAGTTGGTTCAAAATTGGTTCAAAATACATAGCAAACTAAGAGAAAGCACATGAAGCTAAATACCAAGATTTCTTAATAGAGGAGAAAGGGAAGAACGAAACAACTTCTGAGTCAGGAAAGACAGGTTTGTTTATCGCCGTAGGATGGAGAAAGAATTCATGAAAGATGACCAGAGATAGAAACGATAACAGTGACTGAATCACTAATTTGTTAGCGGAAGAGATGCCAAACCAGAGAAAGGGGTGCATAAACAAAATGGAAAAACAAATGTTTACTTTACTTTTTTTTGCAAAAAATCTATATTTATGGAGAACACTTCAGACCCCCCTTCGACCCGGAAACGGAGAAGCGGTTGAGGATGAATGAATGAATGAAAACACTGAATTTCTTTATTCTAGGAATTAAAAACCTGAGGAAATTTACTTGCAGTGTAAATATTGTGGGGAAAGGAGATGGTTGTGGTCACATGACAGCTTGTTGCTATGCAGCAACCAGGGACCAGGAGGAGATGAGATGAGAGGGGAGAGAAACGCTGCTCATTATAGAAGACACTCTGGTTTACTGTTGGTGGATGGAGGCAGGGAGCAGCTGACACAGACAGACATGTAATAATTTTTTTTATTTTTTTTCATGACACTGCATAAAATGTCAAACAAAACCCCTGGCATCAGGTAAAGAGAAACCAGTTGAGAGTAAAATAGGTTATTTGATCCTTTCAAGAAGCATCAGCAAAATTGTTAATGAAAAACAAACTACAATTTCACAGAGCGTACAAACATACAATATGACCACATGACAGGTTCCTACTGAAGAACGTTATGTATTAAGGCAGTGAAACAGAAAGAGCAACATATGTGCTCACAGTTGTTCTTGTGTAATGTATAGAGCAAATGTATGAGGAGAGACTGAGACATCTGGACAGTGTTCTCATGGTTCATGCATTTGAGAAAATGACAAGTTTTATAGTTGCACAGTCAAATATTTGACACACCACAGTGATAATGACAGCAGTTATTTTAGACAGAGGCAGATAAAAGCAGTTTTTCGTTCTTTAAAATGAAAACCTTCGGTAGTATTAGCATGACGATTTTTACTATCCTTACTATTATAAAATTTTGTATTTTTTTAAAACAACATTTTTAGAGTTGATTATTTGCCGTTTCCAATTCATTCATTTTAAAAGAAGAATCCGAAGTAAAATGTCATGTACGTAATGGCAGCACAGCTGAAAGTTAGGATCCTTCACCAGCTTTTACGGAGATATGAAAGTAAACAACAGGAATTGTTCTGTTTTTTCAGTGTGGACCCAATATAATCAAGCAAATATATCGGACCAAATCGTTATTTTATTCAAATACAATACAATTCATTTGGCTCCTTAGTTTATACTTTACTACTTTCTGGTTCAATAAAGTTCATCTTTACCTTTAAGTTTGACTTTTATAATAAGGTCAAGCTAATGTTTCAAGCTAAATTAATGAACACAATGTATCAGGACTGTAAACTTCCCCATTATCCAATAAAACAGGCCCAAACTACTAATGTTAGCTGTTAGTATCCAGGACATTCAATATAATGGCAAAATATAGTGGGTGTGTTAGTTGGGAATTTGGCTTTTCTTCACATACACGGATGACTAATGAGGTACTTTTTGGCTTTGAAAGTCACATTTGATTCTACTGGCTGGCTAGTTAATTATACCAACAGTCGCAACACAGGATGAAGCAGCCAAACTCTCTGGCTTATGACATTAATCGGTTATTTCAGATGTTACATTTTCCTTTAACTAAGTTTAAGGCTATTGATTCAACGATTATTTCAACTTTTATTTTTAATCCACTAAAGCCAGTTCGCCAAGTGTTTTTTTGGAGGTAACTCCAACAATAAAAGTCCACTGGGTCACATGAGCAGCAGTAAAAGGAAGGATGGACACTAAAACGGTCATAGTGAGGGCCTGAGGCAGGACACTGTCCTCACTCAGCTCCATCAGATCTCCATCTGACTGCACAGAGCACCGTGATAAATGTCAAAATCATTGCCTGGCCTGATACACAACAGCCAGGAGAAAAGTCAGACAGACACCAAGACTCTTTCTTTTTGCCTTATTCATTTAATCTCCTCAGGTCTCTGAGGTCTCAAACATCCACTGATGGCACTTCAAAGCCCCTCAGCCTGGATGTACTTCCGATTTTCTTGTTGTTTTCTCTCTTTTTTTCCACTAATGGTCTCAAATCTACTGTTTCAGTCTTTGGGACTACACAGCAGCTGACAGATGCAATATCTATCAAGCATGGGTTTTAAATTTAGTGCTGTCCAGCAGTCTGTGTCCTCAAAACTGCCTTCCTGTAAGAGAAGCCCCAAGAGGGAGAAAGTGGAGGAAGAAGAGGATCAAAGAGAATAAGACTCCCATTATTCTTACAGGCGAGGAAAGATGTTGCCCTTGAATGAAATCAGGAGCTAATGGGAGATCTTGCCCCTGCTGTGTTAGCCCTTATGAACTGGACCCTGCGCTCCTCCTGGGGAGGGCAGCAGCACTTTGAAGGAGAGACTCTATAGTCGGACTCAGGTGCCCCATCCTCCCACTGACCTCCTTTGGTTTGTACATAATTGGTTAAGTGAAGTGTAATGGCTTATTTAGTTACAGAGGAGGAGCCACTCATGACTGTTTGAGTTAAGAAGATATGCATGTGAGGATAGTGTGATTGCCTGTAGGCACAAAACTGTGTGTAATGTGTGTGTGCACTGTTTGCCCCACAGCACAATGCACCTGAGCCAGAGTACCTGAGGGAAACACACATTCATGAAAAATTCTTACATCAGATGTCCTCGCCTTCCATTACCGCATATTGAAGTCACTCCCTTTTTCTGAACATCCAAGTGAGTTAACAGTTTGCTACATTCT
The DNA here is from genome assembly GCA_034769265.1 of Remorina albescens. NCBI lineage: Eukaryota > Metazoa > Chordata > Actinopteri > Carangiformes > Echeneidae > Remorina > Remorina albescens. The sequence continues at coordinate 16,103,992 of CM068493.1, read as the reverse complement.
GGTCCTCTTAGCTACTCCACCCAACATCAAAATGCTTTTTTTTGTTTATTTGTTTGAACACAATGGGTTCCTTGAACAGATGAACCAATTCTTACTTTTGTATAAATTACAGCTGCCACTTCCATTTCATTCTATCAGCTGGAGCTAGCAAGCTAAATAAGCTTACATTAGTTGCATGAATTGGTTTTGGTGTTTTATGTGTATATGGACAGATGCATCTTTATTCCATTCTAACATAATCCTTTTATGTATGACAGAGAGAGAGAGATGTTGTAGTTAGCCCGGACAGATCTCATACATGGCTCCCACAAAATTAAACAGCCTTGGATGCTATCATCTGTTCGTACTGTAGGGAGTAAGTCAGTCAGTTATGCTTCCTTTGAAAGGTAAACATGCTGGTTAACCTTCTTCCTACTCTTCTTTTTCTGGTTTTGAAAATGCTTTAAAAAACATATATAAAAAAAAAAAAAGAAAAGAAAAACCATCCAAACCATTTGAACGTCAATCTTGCAGCCCGATGTTCAACACTCTACCTGGTGGAAAAAGACACAGCTTTACTGGCTTGCCACTAAGATATGAAAACTATATTACAGACTGACATTATAAATATCACTATTCACTAATTGAACACACAATTACACAAACAACAGAAGCCTACAAATGCACAGGCAAATCAGGAACTCCTCTATGCTTTCTTTAATATTTATCCTCAAGATTAACTTAAAATTAATGCTCTGATCTTTTCTCGCTTTCCTCTGACGTGCAGAGGATCACAGAGGGGATGAATGAAAGAGAGGAGAGTGGAAAGAAGTAAAAGAGATGGAACAAAAAAGAAAGAAAGAGTAAGAGCGAGGCAGTCAGAACTAGTAGGCTATGCATGTTTCACGTGCTCACGTAACCTTAGTGAACTGGTCCCTAATGGAAAAGCAGACACAGATAACACCCCAGGGCCCTGCGCTCCATCTCACTCTCTCCTTCTTTCACCTCTTGTGCAACCTCTCCCTTCTTTTCTATCTCCCTCACTTTCAAACGCTTAATCGCTTACTCCCTTTCTCTTTTCTTTCCTGGCTATGACTTTGCTTACTGCTCTTGTAATAAGCTTGTAGGCAACTGAAGAGAAATCACTCAGTATACACTGCAGCCATCCTGTATTCGATACACATAGCAGGATAGAAAAAATAATAAATTTCTTGGGTTTGAGCACCACTGAAGGGGTATAGCAGCCACAAAAAAAAAAGAAAAAAAGATCCATCTGTTTGCCTGTTTGTTTGGGCTCAGGTGTGCTACAGCAAGAGTCTCTGCTGTAATAGAAGCTGGTTTAATCCCCGATCAGCAGGGGAAAATGAACTCACTCTGAGAGACTCAGCATAAAATCCACTGCTGCCACTGCCGAGTAGGAAACCCCCAGTGGTTGAATGTCAGCTCAGATTTTCCAGTTGTTATTATCAGAGTAATTGAAAGTATCAATTATAAGCATAAAGAAAAACACTGCTCAAATTGTCCATCAAAAGATGTGATCATGTGATTTCTACTGAACCCTGCAAGAAAATTTTCCTCTCACTTGCTATGCTTTGCAGTGAAATCATAATGCTGGGTGAGTGCAGATGGTTGGGATTGAAAATTCTGCTTAACAAAATTTAGGGTTAAAAGTTTTCTCAACGAGCACACCTGATCACTCATCTTCAGGAAAACATCTCACTGCGCCAATGAATCAAACCCCCGACAACTTGTGGCTCAGCCTGACTCATCTTGGATGTAATCATTGAATAACGGCCACGGACTATGAATCATTCTGTCCATCGGTCCATTGACAACGTCAAATGCTAATCTGAACATGCTGAAGATGATACCAGCATACTGATGTCAAGTAGGCTAAATGGTCACAATATTCATTATATTAGCTTAGCTTATTGGCATGCTAACTTTTGCCAATTAGCATTGAACACATGCAGAGCTGAGGCTGAAGGAGAGGTTCATTAGTTTTGCAAGAATTTGGTCCAATTTAAAGAAGTGAACGAGGGAAATGTAAATGTAATGATGTTACCATGAACACCATTTCCAAAAATCCAAATCTATACACAAGTTTTTGGGAATTCTGCTACACAGATGAAAAGAAAGCTGTGTAAAGTCTTTTGTGGCTCCACAGGCATTTGATGTCAGTAAAAGAAATTGATCCGTTAGTTATCGAGACATTTCACTCCAAAACATTCATTGTGTTGCTAGGGAAACTGCAAAGTCATCAGGACCATCATCTGGGAACCATGAATGGCTGCACAAAATTTCTATCAGGGGTGGAGTGACCAATATCCTCCCAATGATGCTGCTGTTGAGGCTAAGAAGTGGACATATGCTTGTCTGTGTGCACTTTACTTCAAACCATAAACCACTGAGATACCACAGGATAAGTGCATGTCAACAACTTGTTTTCACATCAGAATGTTGTAATAATTTCAAACTGGCCTACGTGTATAAGCCTTCAGACCTTTACCAAGGCAACGACAGTATCAGTGCGACCAGTAATGCATACTCAACAACACAGGAAATACCTAAACCAAGTTAGACACACAAGCAAACGTGGATTTGATTTCACACACACTATCAACAGGAGCCTCTGTAACATATCCTGCAGAGTGTAAGTGACACAGAGGACGGCACTGAGCATCTACGATTAAGAGCAAGGGGAGAGTGAAAGGTAAACCCAGTCCTACCGTGTCCCACATCACACAGACACCAAAGCATCACATCATCAAACATCATCTCCTGTCTCTTGCTGTACCTTTTGGTGCGTCGGAACATGTTGCTGGTTTGGTATCCAGGCGTAGCCCTGAGCAACAGCAGCAGCAACAGCTGAGCAGTGAGGAGGAGCAGTCACAAAGCAGCAGGTCTCTGAGAAAATGTCATTGCAATGCAACGCACACCGTAGCGCCCTCAGTCTTTAGATGTGTACTGGTGTCTGGGTGAGTGTGACCAAGAACCAAAGGGAGGAGAGAGAGAGAGAAGCAGAGAGAAACAGAGAGAACAGAGAGGGAGGGAAAGAGGGAGGAAGGGTGGGTCTGTCTTTTAGAGAGGAACAACAAAGACGGGAGGGGATTGTGGGTCATTTTCTCAAGGCTAAGGTACACAATGTAATATTGTGACCTATTTGTGCAAATTTTTGTGCTTTTCTCTGTCTAGACACTTAGAGAACCTGATGGGGATTGAAAAGCTTTGACTGCATGCTACAAATGCTATAAATTAATGAAGGGGAGAGTTACGGGAGGCTGATTTATTTTGGCATAAAGTAAAGAAATCACTGAAGGCCAAGGTCATGTGGACTGTTACATAACTGCAAACAGATATTGAATGGTATCAGAGACTTAGAGAAAAGAAACACACAAACATATAATCTTAACGGGTATGTTGTGTTTACCCATGAATGAATCCAGTGGACTGAGTGACTATGAGGCCAAAGGCACTGACATCATCTATAATAGATGGTGGGCTGATAATGTCCTCCGGAGACACGCGGTCTTGATGTGAAGGAGACAGAGACAAACTGATTGAAAATGGGCGCTGTCAAGAGAAAGTGGGCATGATGGTAAAGTTAAGAAAGTAAGGATGGAAAAGCAATAGGCAGACAGCAACGAAATGGACTGGAGAACATGGACTGTATGCAAACAGTTACTCCTCTGCTTCGTTTCATGTTTGATTACCCATGGTGACTCGGAAGGGGGCAGCGCAGATGATGGATTGGGCTGTTCATGTAAAATATTTATTCGGCTCATCTTTGACATGTATTATTACACATTATATTATTAGATTATTATCAGTGATGATAACTGTGTAACCATCAGTTCGACATCAGCTGGGATGAGGCCATTATTTGTTACTTTATGCACCAATTAATAGTTTCATCTGTAATAATGGATCACATTTAATTGAGTAATTGTATTTTTATTCAGAATCTAAATATGCTAATAAAAAACATATTTCCTAAAAAAAATGTAGTAGTGTAGTGTATGGCAGGCTATACACGAGTATATTCACAGTTTAATATACATTCTTTAAAAAAAATGTATATTATATTCAGCACCATGGAGAGTGTCAACATACTCCAAGCATCCATTATGCGACCTTCTCCTTCACACAAGGACCAAACCACTCAACACCACAAGCACCTCCAAAGAGTCCTCAGAGGTTTCTAACAGCTTAATTCTGAGCCGACTTCCTCGTCCTTCACAGCACCACACAGGCCACTAGCACCACTGAAGCACCCACAGTGTTTCAAACACAGCATGCCAAGTAGCTCATCCAGGAAGGCTTCGTGCGCTGATGTCAGCTCAAGAGGAGAGACCTTTTTGATGAATGACCAGATGAACAGGACCCCACTCAGTGAAATTGTTTTTGCTTGTGGAGAGACGCAGTTTCTCGCCAGAGAGGAGAGTGAAGAAAGAGAAGGGTGGGGGGTAACACTCACCTGCTGTTTTTGCGGGGCAGTGGCAAGTCCTTCTGGAATAAAGTGAAAAAACACACACACACAAAAAAAGAGATCAGGTACAGAAAAATGCAATCATATTTACAAATGAGTGATGAAAAACATTTCATTAACAAAGCACAGGCAGCATCGTAGGCTCCCTTACATGACTAATGAAACTGACCTTTGTGTGTTAAAATGTGCAGAGGTTCCCTCTGAAATCACTAATAGCCTTTTGAGAACATTTTCCTTCATTAAATGGATGTTTTTATGGCAAAAATACAGGGATTTTTTCAGAGAACTCTGAACCCTTCATCAGGCAGACAAAAATGTTGGTTTACATAATGAAAAAGTACATCTAAAAAATCTGTCATGGCTTTAATGGCTGGCATTATCACTGGGTTGTGTTTATTGAGAGTAGGTTAAAAAAAAAAGAAGATGCAATTCAATTTGGCGTGTGGAGTGTGACATAAAGATCTAGCTAGCTACAGCTGATCAGCCAGTTGATGTTTCAGTGGATAAAATCGACATTCTCTGGCTGCAAAATAGCCAAATGAGCTATCTATTTCTTTCCAAAGGCAGCACTGCAAGATTTTCAAGTGGTTACGGCTCTTGGTAGTGCTGTTAAGCCTTGTGTACCATGCAAAAGAAGAAAGCTTGACATGCACAGCAACAGCAGCTACGCAGGGTGGTTGTAATTGCTATGACCTAGGGCTTTTGGAAGCCTCCTGGGGGTCAGGAGACGTTTCATAGATGGAAATTCAGACCAACAAGGTGATGAGTCAGACTTGAATTCATCCTTGTTATCTTTATTTTCACACTATGTATTTGCACCTATGCTTTTTTCCAAAAAAGTGTGTTTTTTAATCTGGGAAGCACGGCGGCATAGTGGTTAGCACTGTTGCCTTGCAGTAAGAAAGTGGTGGGTTTGATTCCCTGTCCGGGGCCTTTCTGTTTGCATGTTCTCCCTGTGCCTGCGTGGGTTTCCTCCGAGTACTCCCACCGTCCAAAGACATCATGTTTGGGTTAATGGGTGACTCTAAATTGTCCGTAACTCTGAGTGTGAGTGTGAATGGTTGTTGGTCTCTGTCTGTCTCTGTGATGGACTGGAGACCTGTCCAGGGTGACCCGCGCCACCCGAAACATTGGCTGGGATTGACTGCACCACCCCCATGACCCTTACGGAAAAGCAGTAGAAATGACAGAGAGAGATGTTTGTTAATCTTGCCCCCTGCCCCCTTCTCTCTCTCTCTCTCTCTCTCTCTCTCTCCCCTCCCCTCTCCCTCTCTTTTTTCCTCCCCTCTCCTGAGTCCAGATGGACAGGAAACATTGGGCTGAAACAGCAGCAGACACTTGGTGCACCAAATGAAAACAGTGTGAGCAGAGCCAGATCTCATGCCAGCACTGCCTGGCTCTTTACAAAAGCCTGCCCACTGAGATATAGCAAGAGGGAGGGGATGGAGGGTGTAAATAATGGTGGAGGTGGTAGAAAGGGTGGGGTGGCTGCAGCGTTATGCTTCAGCATGAGTCTGCTGGCCTTCAGCACCATCTGTGTCATACGAACAGTAAATGCTGCCTGAGATGTGAGCCGTTACTTTGCGTGTAGTAGCAGGTGAAAATAAGGCATTAGCCGCTTCACACATTCTCCTGTCACACGCAGGGTAATGCTGTTAAGGTGCTGTTAGCGTTGTATTGACTGCCTGCTGCCTGCTAGCTGTCAGCCAGTGCAATTATTAGGTTAACCTTCAGATAGAATGGCTGTGTGTGTGTGTGAGCTTGAACACTGCATGTATCTGCAGCGACTGATCTCTGAAGCGCAAAATATGTATCATAGTGTGGCTGCCAGTGCAAGGATGAACCTACAACACTGCAGAGCCTTTTTATGTTGTTGCACACCATCCACAAGGTTAAGTCTATGTCATGGTGAACAATAATCTTCAGAGGAGAAAGCAGCATGCTGAAGCAGGCGGAAAACACTCACCCGAGAAGAAAATAAGAAAATCATAATCTAATTTTCATCTCCCCTCTGGATCCTAAACCACTTCCAGGCTGTGCTGTTATCTGACTGTATGTCCCCAGGGTTTACATGTTAAAAGAGACAAATCCCCCTTTACAAGGACGACTGAATATTCAACCCATTGATCCTTTTCACTTTGTCCTTCATTGATCAGGCTAATTGACCCTGAGCTGTCAGAGCAGAAAGGAAGATGACTTACAAGAGCACAAAGCATCAAGAAAAGCTCACAGGACTAACTATCCAAGCAAGCCCCAAACTAGACCAGACAGCTGTCACAGAGCAGCCACACAACCCAGTAAAATCATGATCACATCAACCTACATCAAATAAGACCAGTCTATTTTCATGTCAATATTTCTCAACATGCTACATGGGGCACCAGCACCATGGCTGGGAGGTCACGAGTACATGATCGAGCCAAAGCACCACTAACCCTAACCCTAACCCAAAGTCTGACCCAGTAAGAAAAAGACAGTGTCTTCTTTTAAGTAGATCTTTTCATACTTAATGAATTACAATAAGATTTCTTCCAAATACAATCTGATAAGATTTTCCATCTTGAATGTTAATCTTATTTTATAGTGTTTTCTACACTACAAAAAGATGAAACTCACGTAGGCCAACAGAAAATAGTAGCTCAATAAGTTTGCTTTTTAAGTCAAATTCAAGTTTAAAGATTCTAAAAAATATTGCAATGGTTCAGTCTAATTCACAGTAGATGTAATTTTGGGCTTTTGCAATGGAAATATCACTCTGTTGGTCTGTCCAGTGAATTGACCCTGATTTATGGGTCTTAGCAGCCACTGGACTGAACGTAATGAGGGTCTGTACAGAAGGTGTCCAGAAGATGAATCCTAATGACTGCTGATCCCATTTTCCTCTCCTCTGGTGCCACCATGACCTTGACATTTATGATTTGGAGCAAAATATCTTTACAACTATTACAACCCTTCATGTTTCCCTCAGGAAGAATTGTAATAGCTTTGTGATACCCTGATTTTTCATCCATTAGGCCACAGTTTGAATTTGGCCAATACTTTGCTTTATGACCAAAGTTCACCTGACTTGACTAGCATGCCAATCAGACTCAGCTGTAATTTGTATGTAGAGCTAATTAGTAAATATTAGCAAGCTACTCCATATAAACTTATCAGAAAAAGCTCAGCATTACATTACTTGTCGGGCTTTTTTTTTTTAAGTGTATTGCTGTCACATTTTTTGAATAACAAGTAAATTTAGAGAATTGTTACAAAAATAAATCAAAATTTATTGGACCCACCACTGGAGCACAGCAGCCCTCTGTACCTCTTTTATACCTCAAAGCAGACCTATGAACATCTGCTCACTGTCTGCCTGATGTCCCTCTGTTGAGCTCTTTCTAGTTAAGGCATGTCTAGGCAATAAAAAGACCCAGTTGGCACCTTAAACAAAGTGCAACCGTCGAGATTCTGCACGAGTATTCAGGAAAGGTAGCTGGGCAAATTATCATATTCTCAAGGGATATAGCTTTTATTAACCTAGTAGAAATTGTATTACATTTCTAACTGTCACATATAATCTGCCTGAATGTCTCTCAGAATCCCCAATTCCACTGTAATTTGTAAAAAGGTCAGAATGTGGAAACTCATTTTCCCAGTTCTAATGTGGACTTTGTCAGCCGTCACTGTGCCAGGACGAGCGCACTGGTCTGTTGCTAAATCTGCCTTTTGTGAGTCACAATTTCACCATTTTTGTACAAGAAAACATTCATCAGATGACACATCATTAAGGAAATATGATCCTTGCCCCATATCCGGGTATGGTATGATATATCTTATGAAACTTGATTAAATACTCCGGTGGGATAATTCATGTCTTTGAAAAATCACAATTATTGATCATTGCATGGCTGCATTTCCCACATCACTGCATATAGAATGATTGTTTGAAAAAACAAAACAAAACAATGTTTATGGCTGGTGTGTCATTGGGCTTACAGCTAAATGCTCTCCGAGCTCCACTGATGATGTCTAGCAGTGGGAAAAGAGCGGATGACAACAGATGGGAGGCTCTGTCACAAATACGGCATGCTCACTGATCTCTGATTAGAAAGCAACACACTTCCACACTATATTTGCTATATTTGCGAGAGTTGCTCTTTTTATCCAGGTTCAGCTACTTACTGTGGGGGAGCAATGTAAGGTAGGTGCTTATAAATGACTGTTTGATCGCGTTAGTCCCGGGCTATCACACCAACAGGAGTGTGCGTGAGTATGTGATCTGCTTGTGTTAAAAAAGGGGAGGCTTGTGCAAACTATGAAAATTCAAACACTTTCACTGGAGAGCGATTTTGCTGTGAGTCTATGTATGTGCATTTTGCCCGAAGATTACTTCTAGAGCTTACAGATACATTTTAATGCTTCGCTATCTAACCTATTTCTGTCAATGCATATTCACTTGGACAACAAATAACCTGTTTATGGTTCAACTGTTACTCATACAATTTCCTCTAAGTCTTATATGTTTATGTCCCTCTGTTTGTGTGTGTGTGTTTGGACACGTTTGACTGTGCACACTCTCCAGGGGCTTTTTTTTTTATGGCTGCCTCATGATTTGAGTTACTGTCGTCCTCAGTGCAACATTTGTTTATTCATTGAACCCTGGGCTGAATGTGCGTTAAAGGTTTAGTTGAAATTCACATCACGTTCCAGATTATATCGCTTATGAGCTTTTGATCTTCTCAAACTGGTGTCCACATGTTTGTTTGACATCATTAATGTAATTTAAAAATGACTCTGCATCAATACGATAGTAGTACAACACATCTGGGCCGCTGCTTTTCCCTAGTCAGCAAGGTAAGGTCAGTCAGGGGAAGTTTCATCGAGGTGGTAAACCATAAGTTAGACTCTAAAAGCCAGTGAATTCTGCTACATGTTCTCCTGCAATATGAACACCAGCCATAAAAGGACGTTGGCTGCTGTGCCCTTCAAGTCATCTTGCCTGCTCTAAAGAAATAAACATGCCCTTGCATTAATGAAATGGCATTCGCTGAGCCGGATGCCTATAAAGTACATTACTGCTCAGGCCAATCAGTTTGTGGACACAACAAAAAAGCAGACCTGGAAACAAACAACAGGGATCAATCAAAGCAGTCAAGCTGCCAAGAGCAGGCCACTCATCATCGACAGCAGCAACTGACTAACCGATCTGGGTCTGACAGGGAAAAGGCAGAGGAGCTGTGGGGCGGGGATGAGGCACGAGTGTCAGGCAAACTTCACGATCTGCTGCTTTTCATTTTATTTCTGATATCTGAAAATGATATCTGTGTTCACACTCATCACTTACTTGTAAGCAAAAAAAAGCTCCAGTATCAATTTACATGTCCTTGAAAAGACTTAGGGAAAATTAAACTTTAGTTTGACTTTAATATATTAAGATTTTACAAAACGGGTGAAATCATTTTTAGATGTTTCCTATGTGTGCTATTCATGGCAGTGCAGACGTGTCAGTAAGCCACAGGGGGGGCTGCGGTGTCACTGAGTGCAGATGTTCATTCTATGTGTTCATTCATGTTAGTCATGTTGGAGCAATGCATCATGGGTGTGACCCCTGACCCCAACGGTAGGGGATGAGGGGTGTGTCACCATATGGTGCTGAGAGAAAGACAGTATGTGTGTGTGTGTCATAGTCTGTGTGTGAAAGAGAGAGTGATGGTTGGGGTGATGAGACCCAAGGGAGCAACAAGGCTGTTGAAAAGGACATGCACCGCCAATCACCTGTCAACACACAACATTTTAGAAATATACACACACACACACACACACACACAAATATTGATAAGGCGTGGACCTAAAACCTCATGCAGATAAGCTAAATGCACACAAAGTCTCAGTGTGAACACACTCACACAGACACACTAAATCCCCCAGCTGACCTGCTTATATCTATACAATGCCAGTGACTTTGTGAGTCTGACTGTATGATGATTAATGCCCTTGTAGCTCCTGTCATACATCATGGCAGAGCAGCAGGACAGTGAGCTGGGCGGTGGGGATGATGAGATGTGGAACCATCAACACACCTCACTAGTAATCCTCCCTTGATTCCCTTAGAGCCCCCCTCCATTCACAGTAATAGGTGTCAATTAGCCTCAGAGCAGCTCAGAGGACTTGCTGACAATTCTTCTTCTTCAGCAACCATAACCACCATAATGCAATTAACATTTGTGAATGTATGGAAATAAACATTCACTCAACACACACACACACACACACACACAAGCACAGACTCGCCTGCGTGCACACGAGCTTACAGGAGGGTGTACTCCACCCGGCCTGCTGGCTGCTCATCTCTGCTCAGTTCACTTGACTGAATGGCACAAAGATGGAGGGGGGTGTATGACCTGTGGTTAAGCAGGCTGCTTCATAATGGATGAATATAGTCATTTGAACAGACCATATCAGCATGCATGAGTGCATATTCATCACCAATGTTTCAACGCAGAGAGCCTGTAGGACCTCATCACAAAATAAAGACGGTGATGATCCTAAAATGAGCTTTATAGTGATGGGAACATGTCAGCAAATCATATCCAAGTACTCCGGGTATTATAGAAAATTTGTTTAGAAGAAAAATATATACAGGCTGAATGGGGTCACGCTGCTGTAACACTCACCTCCTGCTGGACTGTAAGGGTCCAAAAAGAAAAGTGTAGACATAAACAATTCTTTATCCATGCTCAGTCAATAAATTCATCAGCAGACTGAGCAAAAATTAATGAGCAGTTACTTTAATAAATGAGTCACATGTGGTGATCTGCCACTTTCCCAGCCTGAAACACCAGGAGACTGGCTTCCTGATTGTTGGTCGAATTAAAACAAGCTGTTTGAAGACATCAATTATGTTAATTTTTACTGCTTCGTGTTTTACAGACAGACTTGGTTGGTTATTGGAGAATATGACTGGAAGACAAATGCACTCATATTGTGAAGTGTAATATTCTTATAGTTACCATGGGCTGGGCTGGTTCTATTGATATTATGTGACTGTAAGAGATATACGTTGGGCATCAAAGGCTTTATTAAAATAATGTAATGAGAGGCCTGTGTGTAATCTTAGCTGATCACAAACTGTGTATTCACTGAAGTACTCAAGTTATCCTCATCAGTACAGAGACATGGATAAACCTGAACACTGTGTCATGACATGACTGACTCTGGAGACAATAAGAAAGCTGTGTTAGTATGGATCACTCGGGATGGTCACCCTCACCTGCAGCCTCCTGCGCCGTATTATTCCCGAGTCATCCATGGCCTAGCGAAGAGCTGGGATTCCCCCTTCTCTAAAACAATCTCTTGGCCCCTCACTGATCTGGGTTTTTGCTCCGGCATCCACCAGCGCTTCACCTCACAGCCGTCTTGAAAGGCAGTGGCGGCGTCCCGGCGCACTCAGAGCCACAGAGGCGCACACCCTTAGAGACAGCCTGGTGTCACGTCGAAGCAGCCCGGGAGGACACACACATGTGGAGCCGTCCCATTCTGTCTGATCAAAGCGATGTCTCCGAAAGAAAAAGGGAAAGGGGCGACAGGGGTTCAGCCTCAGCCCGCGTTCTGGGTCTCGGTGTGGACAGTCATGCCGACGTGTTTGCGGTCTGTGTTCCCTCTCGAAGCATCCTTGACATTTTGCCAGAGGTCTCTGCGCTTCGGTGCCGTCCAGCAGAGAGACCGCAGGCCTGAAACGCAATGACCATAAAGGATCCGTCGATCGGACGCGGACTCCCAAGTTCCTCCCGTGTTCTACAACACAACTACCACCAACCCCGCCCCCGAAGAAACGTGAGCTTCTCCTTACATTTACTTACAAAGGACAGCGTGTTCACGGCTCGGCGCAGGCCAACACAACCAGACGATTATCTTCCACTCTACTGCACCGGAGTTGAGCAGCCCTGCTCGGAGACGCGCTTCATCCTTCAGCAGCTCGGTGGGGCTGACACTGTCGCCGCTCCGCCGCCGAGGAGCCTGTCCGCTCCGGTAAACATCAGCGGGGGGGTTGAAGAGAACACGTCCTTCTTTAAAAGCACATAAAGTTTAAACTCTAAACCTGTTTCATTCATCCAGAGTCGCTCCTACACCTTCAAATCCTGTGAATGTGGAGACTTGACAGGGCGACAGCAGCAACGCGATATTTGTAACCCCTTCCTGGGTTTCCCTCTCGCCCCTCCTCCTCCTCCTGCTGCTCATGCTGGCACAGCGGAGTGACTCTGCTCAGACGAATGGAGCCAGGATCCATCTAACATAGACCTGGTCTTTCCATCTGAATATTATAGTTGGAATGCGTGGAAGAAGCCAGACTCAGCACCACAGACAGCGACACAGGCCTCAGTAAACAGAGAGAAGGTTCAGCTGCTGGAAATGAGACTGAACTTTACAGGAAGATTAAAGGGTTAGTTACAGCCCACACTTCATTTTGATCTGTTCAGACTCATACTTATTGCCAAACACAAGAGCAATGTTTTTTGAGGTACTCGTTTAAGGCTTATCATATGGTCTGACAGTCCCAACCTGAAGAAGGACTGTTTAAAGCTGGTGCTACTGACATAAGAATGTACCTGCATCATTGCACATCTTTTTTTTTCACGGATCCTGAGGCTTTTATTTAAACGTTATGTGCGCCCTAAATGTTTATTTGGTGATTTTTTAAATATAGTCCATGTAATATATGTCTTGAGTCTTTTTTATGTGTATTCACTCTGGGAGGGTCGTGAACATGGTATTTCATTTTGCCCCAGGATGTACCATATCCAGTACGTCCTG